>CM069925.1:33939263-35231066 GCA_036172225.1 Cryptocoryne crispatula var. balansae | reverse complement strand
AGGTTTCTGGGTCAGTATAAAGAGACAACTCCCTAAAGAGTTGTTCAACATCACGGGGAGCAGATAGTTGAGGGACCTCTTGCGCTTCTGACTCAAACAAAGGATTAACATGACCGTCTGACAGAATTGGTTGGTGAGCCATCTCACGCTCTCTATGTTCAGCGTGTTCTGCCATTCCAATGTGCCTTCCAGACCTTAATTGCATTGTCACCCTTCAACTTCAAGGAGAAGGTAAAACAAACAAGTTGGCAAAGCAAACAAAGAACTTTCTATTTTGGTTTTTAGTATCTTGCAAAAATGTTAGAGTTTTGAATTTTTATTTGACAAACAAGTAATGCAAAGACTTGAAAATAGGATTACGCAATGATTTTGATTAAATCTTAGATTTATGGATTTGTTAAGAATTGTTCTCTCAACAAATGGGTTAGGATCCTAACTCCAATCTTCAATGACCTAGGTTTCACAAAATCTCACCACTCGTTAGTAACATAGGATGCTTCGGGTTTTGGGGAGTGGTACAACCGACCTGATCATGAAGAGGAATACTCCACATATGAGGAATTACGGAGGCCTTGATGAAAACCAACCAAGTCAACTAGAAATAAATATCTCAGAAAAGAGGTCAGAATCTACCAAGAGGGTGTTTTGGATGGGAGGGGTAAATGGGAGAGTGAGCTCCCACCTCAAAAGAAAAAAAGTGTAAAAGAAGGAGGTAGAGAGAAGGAGCAGAGAATGCAATCAAGTAATAAAGTAAGTAATAAGAAAAACATAAACTTAAATAAACAAGCAATGACACAAGGAAAGTAACTAGAAACTAAACAAGTAACTAGAAACTAGAATCTAGACCTTGTTTCACACAGGAGCCAAATGGAGATAGTGAAAAGTGATAAAAATAAAAGGGTTTAGATATAATAGACAAGCAAAAAGGGTGGTCCACGCGGGGACCGATGTAAGAATAAGCTGGTTCACATGGGAACCGGGGTAAAAAGTGAAGGTGGTTCACGCGGGAACCGATTTTGGGTAAAAGGAGTGGTTCACGTGGGAACCAGTTTGAATGATTGAAATAAGGCCACATGAGGCCAATTAAAGGTGAATAAGGATCTGATACAAGTGGGGATATATGTGAAAGAAAGTGGTTTGGTTCATGCGGGAACCGAAGTAAAGAAAGAGATTGGTTCACACGGGAACCAGTTTAAAAAGAAAAAGAGTGGTTCACGCGGGAACCGGTTTAAATGGAAACAAGAAATAAAAGAGGGTCATGCGGTGACCTATTTAAGGGTGATAACCAGCATAAAAGAGGTAAAATCTGATTTTAATGACTGAAAATAAATATTGGTTCACGTGGGACCCGGTTTGTAGAAGAGAGTTGGTTCGCGTGGGAACCGGTTTTAAAGCAAAGGTGGGTTCACGAGGGAACCGATTGAAATAAAATGACAGAAATTAAATGAGGTACTTGGCACTTCAGATATGATGAAATATAGGTAAAAATCATAAATTTTGAGATGGCATAAAATTGAGAAAGGTGGAAAGAAGGAAAGGCTCACGCAGGAACCGGTTTATAACTAGAACTAGTTGCAAGAAAATACTAAGCACCCACGGTTGAAGACATTGCTTGTCCCACCACGGTCGCCACAAAGCTGTCGACTCCAAAAATTCGACGGGCCCTCTCCTTTTCAGGGAAGTCCGTGAATCCGGATCGTCACCTCTAGAGGGGATGAAAAAGAAAGGAAGAAAACATGGAAAGCAACTCTTACCTCGGTCCCACACTCACATTGATCCCCGAACTTTCATCCCTTGGTGTCTCTCGATCACTAAAGATATGGTTCGGGTCATGTGGGAGGAGGATGATAAGTATAAAATTAAGACATGTGGTTACCAGGAACTATGGGTTCCGATTTATAAAATAAAGATTGACCGTGTGTACCTTAGCGTGAAAAGTGCGGGTCAAAACTTCTCCTTCTTCGGCCGGCTGATGAAGTAGAGTCCAC
The DNA here is from genome assembly GCA_036172225.1 of Cryptocoryne crispatula var. balansae. Taxonomy (NCBI): domain Eukaryota; kingdom Viridiplantae; phylum Streptophyta; class Magnoliopsida; order Alismatales; family Araceae; genus Cryptocoryne; species Cryptocoryne crispatula. The sequence goes on along the minus strand of CM069925.1, from coordinate 35,229,078 downwards.
AATGCGTGGGTGCTTGATTTCCTGTGTAACTAGACACACAAATAGATGATAAGACTATTAGAACTAGACAAAGTGGAGTTTATGTAAATAAAATGGCATAAAACACACAACTGACTAGAAACTAACCGGATTCGGGTTATCTTTAACCCCTTTTTTATTTTAGAATTAACAGACGAAAAATAATGCAAAAAAATGTAAAAAAATGATAGGAGGATTGAGAATCACGAAACAAAGAGATAGGAATAAGAATAGAAAGATTCTAAAAAGAATAGAGAAAGATATGGCCAAATCTGGGTTGTTGAGAAAGCTGAGCAGTAATCCAGGATCTGCCAGGTGCGACTTTACTTCTGCGCTCGTCACGACCAGCCCCGACCTCGGAATCACATGCCATTGATTGAATACTTAAGAAGACTCGGAGAAGAATAACTTTGATGTTGAGATCTCGGGTAGCAGACATCCACACGCTTTTGTAGTAGCCAAAGAAAAGAGACCTGGCAGATCACCTGCAGACCAGCCTTCCCCTCTCCTGAACCGACTTTTCTTTATCCAAAAACTCAAAATTCTCTTTCTAAAAATCACAAAATTGATGCAGGAGGGAGGTTAGATGTCTTGAGATGCCTGGGGGGTCATGTACATGCCTTTGGAACGACCGGAATCGTAGTCTATTTATAGGAGAACAGCCGGTCCGATCCAAGCTTAAAAATAGGGCACCTTGCGCCCTAGTGCTGGGCGCATGCACCCTGGTGCTGGGCGCATGTGCCTCCAAGTGGGGGCGCATCCTATCCACCCGAAAAATTTGGTCTAATTCGATCAAAAAATTCGATTCGATCTGGTTAGTGGTAGAGTCCCGATTGAAAATGGGTTCCCTCGTGCCCTCGATCTGGGGCACAAGGCCACGTGCCTCAGGGGCAGAGCGCATGGCCACGTGCCCTGGATCCAGGGCACATGTGCCCAGGGACTAGGGCGTATGGGACTATTTATGCGCGTCTTTCTTCCGGAAGCCATTGCGGACACTCCCGAACTTGGAATTCGACGTCGTTTATTGCGTTGGAAAGATAACAAGCTGAAGAAGCTATCTACACATTGTATTAGCCATAACACCCTCTAAAACTTCAGAATTTTATCTGGAAGTTAGGACAGTGAACAGAAGATCCAATGCTGGTTGAAATGACTCCGACGACCAACTAGAAAGACACGGTATGAATCAAAACTTGTCCGGAGTGTGAATCTGACCATATCATTCAATGCATGATCATTAGTCATTGGTCATTCAGCTAATTTCCATGTTTACATGATTTATGTGTGGCTTTTGGTTGGAAATTATGGCTTTGTGCGAAAAACTTCGGAAAACATACGATTTCGTTCGGTGAAGCTCCAAATCAACTTTAAAAGACCTGGCATTACTCTAAGATTAATCACACATATTACCCAATAAAACATGAGTTTTATGCTCTGTATTAGGCAAATTTGACATCTACAACATACACTAGTCTATCCAGATCCTTGATGTCCCGTCTTAGGTATCCTATGACTAGGAACATTTAAATCAATTACCTCTAGATGATCAATCTCATTATCATGATCTCATCATGATTTAATCATCATTGCATTTGATCAAGGACTTCATTATGATATTTGCAACTAATAAGAGCTTATAATAAAGATTTACCTAATTAATTGAATGAGATATTTCTAGAAATGCCAAATCGTATCATATATGATTGGCTTGTAGGGCATACATTTCTATCACCTATCTTAGACCACGTAGAAGAGAATAGGGTAAAGATATTTCTTCTATTTCTAGGTTTCCACCTTGCCTCTCACAAGTGTCAGGTAGTCCAGATTCCAGGATCGGGAGGTGTTGTGTGTGTAAGATTGTGCCTACCCTTGACTTCTAGTGAACAACCTAGGATATTTGAGATCAAACCAATGATTTCTCCATTTTTATGGAAAATACTTTTTGAGGTAAACTCTATTCCAAGGATGACTCAATTTTTCTTCATCTGCGTTAGTCAATTCATATGCATTGCCTGAATGTTTTTCATTGATTACAAAAGGTCCTTCCCAGTTAGGTTGCAATTTGGAGCGGGGACCCCCCGGCTTAATGAAAATTCTTTTAACAACCATCTCACTGACCTCGAATTTTCTCTCAACCACCCTCTTTTGATAAAATCTTTTAAGTCTATTATGGTAAGTTCGGGCATGCTCGGCGGCAGCTAGCCTTCTTTCATCCAAGAGTTCAAGCTGGGTAAGGAGAGATTCTTATCTCTCATCAACAGGAATATCCTTGTCGAGCTGAACTCAAAGAGATAGAAGTAATACCTCATAGGAGACCACTACTTTCATTCCATATGCTAGGGTATATAGGGTTTGTCCAGTGGGAGTCTTTACAGAAGTACGATAAGCCCATAGAGCATCTACATGCTTATCAGGCTAGTCGGCAAACTTGCTAGACTTACAGAATTTCTTGATGATTTTGATAAAGGTTATATTGGTGGCTTCTGCTTGACCATTGCCTTGAGGATAGTATGGTGATGAATGATGCTTTGAAATGCAGTACCTGTTGCAAAGATCACGTAGATCATGAGAGAGGAATTGAGGCCCATTATTAGTGATGATATCATTAGGGATCCCGAACCTTGCAATGATGTTGCGCTTGATGAAGAAGCAAACTATTGATGCTTTAATCTCCATGAACGCTTCTATTTCAGCCCACTTTGTGAAGTACTCTATTGTTGTCAAAATGAATGATTTTGTGCACACTTCGGAGTTGAGGTCACTCAAGAGGCCAATGATATCAAAAGCCCACATGGCAAAAGGCCATGGGGCATGGATTAGATGAAGGGAGGATGCGGAAGAATGAATCTTGTTAGCATGAAGTTGACATGAATGACAGTGTCGGACAAAGATGGAATAATTTTCTTCTAGAGTTGGCCAATAATACCCTTTTCGGATGATTTTCTTGGCAAGGGCTTGAGCATTCACATGGTCACCACAAATTCCTTTGTCACTAACTCGGCTTCTTCTTCATCAAAACATCAGAGTAAACTCCACTTAGGCTCCTCTTGTAGAGCACTCCCCCTAAGATCGTATAGCTCTAGGATACTCTTATGATTGCCTTATTTTCCTTAGTAGTTGATCTAGGTGAATAAGACTGATCTCTGTAATACCTCGCAATCTCATCATACCAAGGTCTTTCACCTTCTTCCAATTCTTCCAACTCAATCAAGAAGATTTATTTTTTGTTTTTTAAGTATTTTTTTTCTACTAAATCTCTCTTTAACCTTTAGAAAACGTCCATCCTCAATTGCTAGAATTGACTTCTTACGAGCGTGGATGGTCCGCACTTGCCTACCTAGTGGGATTGATAAAGATGAAGCTAGTGAGGCTAAGGCATCGACAAGGACATTCTGAGCACGGGGGACATGGACAAAGATGAGTTTGAAGAATAACTTGATGTAGCAAGTGGTGATCTCTTGGTAGGGTTTGAGGATTGGATGGGAAGTTCAGTACTTGGATAGGACTTGGTGTAGGATCAATTGACTATCACCTATTACCCCCAATTTGGTGGGACCATGGAAGTGAGCGGCCTCCAACCCGGCCAGCAAGGCTTCACACTTAGCTATGTTGTTGGTTACTAGAAGGTCGAGCTGAAAACCTACGGAATGGTGACACCTTCGAGTGATAGAAGGACAGTACCTATCACTCTACCATATGAATCCAGAGCCCCATCAAAATATAATGTTCAAAGACTAAAAGATCAAACTGACATTAGTTCGTCATTCGGGAACTCTAACCAAACTGGGTCAAAGATGAGTATGGGATGATGGGCAAGATGTTCGATAATAGCATAGCCCTTAATTGCCTTCTGTAGAACATAGGTGATAATGAATTGGGACAAGAAGCTCTACCATCACCTTAACCGATCAGTCAAAACAGTCTTCTCAACGAGAAACTTGATGGGATTGATATGAGCAATGAGCTTGACTTGGTGAGCAAGAAAATAGTGCTTGAGTTTCTAAACTACCCAAACAAGAGCGGCACAAGTCTTTTCTACCACAATGTACTTCAACTCACAAGCGTTAAAGATCTTGGACAAGTAGTAAGTAGCTCTCTCTTTCCCTTCTTCATCAACTTGTGCAAGGACTGCCCCAAGAGAGTTCTCGAGAACCGAAATGTAGAGGACCAAGGGCTTGTTATGAATTGGTGGTCTAAGTATAGGAGGACATGCTAGGTATATTTTCAACCCACCAAACACTTCCTGGCACTTCAAATCCCATTTAAACTCGGCACCCACCTTGGTTAACTTATAAAAAGGTTTACACCTTTAGAATGTTGTGAGATAAACCAGTGGGCAAATTATAACCTTCCGATCAATCCTCGAAGCTCTTTCATATTCTTTGGAGGAGGCATACTAATGATTGCCTTGTCTTGTTTGGGTTGATCTCTATGCCCCTTTTGCTTACTATGAACCTTAGTAGTTTCCAAATGAAACACCAAATGTGCACTTCTTAAGGTTCATTTTTAGATTGTATTCTTTAGCTCGCTGCAAAACATTCCTTAGTACTTCAGAGTGATCTTCCCGACTCTTGGATTTGATGACCAAATTGTCCACATACACCTCTAAAAGGGTGTGCATCATGTCATAAAAATAACCATCATAGCCCTCTGATATGTAGCACCAGCATTCTTCAACCCAAAGGGCATGACAACATAGCAATATGTTCCCCAAGGTGTAGTGAACGAGGTCTTTTCTTGGTCCTCTTAGGCTAACCAAATCTAATTGTATCCAGAATAACCATCCATGAATGAGAGCATTTCATATCCAGATGTGCTATCAACCAATACATCGATATGAGGCAAAGGGAAATCATCTTTAGGACATGCTCAGTTCAAGTCCCTGAAATCTATGCAAATCTGAACTCGTCCATCCTTCTTCATAACAAGGACTATGTTAGAAACCCATTGCGGATAAAGGATGACTCTAATAAATTTTGCCTAGTGTAATTTGTCGATCTCTTCTTTCATTTTGAGTGCAATGTCAGCGTGGAACCTACTGAGCTTTTGTTTAACCGAGGTACTTCTAGGTTTCAAAGTTAATCTATGTTCAACCAATGAATTGTCTAATCCCACCATATCTTCATACGTCCATACGAACGTGTCCTTGTATTCTTTCAAAACTTTGATCAAACATTGTTCTTCTAAGAGAGTGAGGTTTGCATTGATGAGGATAGTCTTAGAATCTTATAGGGTTCCTAAATTCAATTCATTGGCCGGTTCATTCCCTGTGGCTGACGGTTCTTCAAATCTTCTATGTCTAGATGCATATGCATCAGCCATGTTCTCAACTTCATCCTCAGATTCAGGATCCTTTTCTAATACTACCTCATATACTCTCAAAGTATGATCTATGTTATGCTCATCCTCATATTGAATTTCATCTAGCTAGATAGCATTCTATAAAAAGTTTGACATCCTTGCACACTCTACGCCCTTCTATGCTAATTGTAGCAGATATTTGGTTGGAATTCATTACCTCTGACTTTCATATTTTCTAACCTAACCCGACCTACTGAAGACAAAGCTGGAAAGATGGTATTTACAATGGAGGGAGGATCGAGTAAATCGATCAGTGATTCAGAGGAGAGAGATCCCTAATTGGGAGCACCCTCTGGGATGAGTAGGGACATCTCCTTGATAGAAATGTGAGTTTTAGAGAAGACTTTTTTTGGGGGATTTTCAAGTAAAGAGACAGAATGGGTCTAAATGACTTGAGGCTTAGCTAACATTGATGGAATTAGTAAAGAGAAAAACTTAAGAATAAAAGAGAAAAAGGGGCTTGCGGGCCCAATGCTAATAGAAAATGGACACATGGGCCCAAACTTATGAGAAATATATATGGGTATGCGAACCCAGTTCTAGATTTGGATGGGCATGTGAGCCCATAGTGGTTGTGCTAAAAAGGACCCTCGATTCTGAAGCGAATGAGGGAATTAAATGGGAAAGTAGGCGCAGCGAGAATGGAAGGCTGGAAAGGGCATATGGGCCCAAAATGGATTGTTTGCCATGATGGGCCTATTGGTATAGTGAAAAAAAGTGGGCTTGGAAGCCCATCCAATAGATCCAAGAACAATGCCACAAGGTTTAAATATGTGATTGTTGTGTATGGGCCTCACGAAATGGTTCTAACTTGGGTGGTAATTTGCTCAACAGGATTATCCAAGATTAGTCTGCCCTTGTGTGGTTCTTTGTGCTCTTCCTCACTTGAGAATAAATGGGCCAAAAACAAACATAAGTCTTCCAGGTCTTCTTTTTCTTCTGAAGCCTTCCTTCTCTTGATAGTTGTGGTTGGTTCTTTGTCATCTTCAACCATCATCATGGTTTCCCCTTTGATAAAGAATGCTTGGAGTCCCTTGGCATATCTTGGCTGGATGACCCTCCTTGGGATGGAATCTTCTTCATATCCCAACCCCTACCTACATGACCTTTTCATAGTTTTGATTGGTTTAGTAATTCCTTGAAGATCTTTACCCAAACCTATTCCAAGTTGATAGCCTAATTTTACTATCATCAGCTATCCCACGGTGTCTAGCAAAAATCCATTCTAGGGTTGTATCGATAATCCTAAGGGCGATGTAAAAGAAGCATTGTTCACTTCGTCCCTTATAAGCATGCTAGTCACTTTAACCACTTGTCTTTTAAAAAAAAACTTTATGCATTGGTGGTTTGTTGAAGCCACGGCTCCTATTACTTCTAGGTAAGGCATCTCAAGTATAGCCTGAAAAGTTGGATCCAGCTCCAAGACATGAAAATTAGTAGTGATCATACATGGCCCAAGTCTCACTTCTAGAGTGACCACCCCACGTGCAGACTTCTTGGAGTTATCATAGGCTATCACCATGGCACATGATGGCTTGATTTCTTGTTCAAAAATACTACATAACTGCAAGGTTTTTGTCCACATAATATTGATGGAAGCTCCAGTGTCAACCAAACAGGATTTTACTTCAACATTACAGATTATAACAGCCACATGCAAGGCATATTTCCGAACTTCTTAATCTACTAATTCCTCCTGAGAGAAAGTGAGCGTTGGGTGCTCACTTCTGGGGGCTAACACCATAGTGATCCTTTCAGGCGGGAGATCTTCATTCACCATGATCCTTTGTAGACACTGTTGTAGAATCTCCTGGTGCACCTTTGATCTCTTGATCAATTCAAGTATAGAAATACGGGCCGGTGACTTATCCAAATGCTTCAATAAGTCATAAGCCATTCCCAGAAATGGTTCTTCTATTTGTTCCTCTTCCACTGGATCTTGCAGTTGTGTCTCAACTTGAAGAAAGAGCTGCTGGAACATTCTCCCACTCCAAATCACCGAGACTATCTGATGGTCAGGTAGAGGTGGGTTAACTGGTGTAGAATGTAGTGGATTCGGTGGTGTAGGTGCAGGTATGGTAGGCAATGGGATTTGTGGTACAACTAAAGGCTCTGGGATGAGTGGGTTTGTGGGTGAAGGGCTAGGATTTGGGGATGGCAGTGATGGTGATAGTGGCGGCCTAATAAGGAGAGACCAGGGTGTAGGAATGGCTGGTGGAGGTGTTGATATGGGTGGTTGTGTGGTTGGTGGTGTGGTAAGTTGGGGTTTCGAAGTAATGGAGCTTGTAGGCTAGGTGTTCAAGTTTGAGGGTGATGGTGATAGTGGTTGGTGGAGGTGTTGATATGGGTGGTTGTGTGGTTGGTGGTGTGGTAAGTTGGGGTTTCGAAGTAATGGAGCTTGTAGGCTAGGTGTTCAAGTTTGAGGGTGATGGTGATAGTGGCAGCCTGATGAGAAGGAGCCGGGGTGTAGCAATGGTTGAGGAAAGTGTAACTGATGTGGTGGCTGGCCTAATGATAAGCCAGAGAGAAGAAGTAGATGCCAATGGTTGGGGTATTCAGCTTGGTGGTGGGTATATCTTTGGAGTAGATGGTGCACGGATTATCTATTGGGTAGTGGTTCTAGCAGGAGGCCTAGTTGGGTTGACTGGCATGGTTGCATCATGATTTTATAGCTACCAACCTTAAGCATGGCTGGAAACTTCCTAGGCAATAGAATGTACTAAACCAATTACTAGATTCGGTGGTGCTAGTGTTGGTGCCTGTAGACACGCCAATTTGGCCTGATTCGGAGCCTCAGACTCCTATTCCATTGGCGATATCCTTTATTTGACTGTTATCTAATTTATATTACTTAATGGAGATGAGCTAAGGACGTTGGTGGAGCCCCTCGTGAGTTGGGAATGGACCGATGATTTTCGGAATAATGCCATAACCTTCAAGCGAGAGCCACGCATGAACCATAAAAATATGAAGCTTGCTCAATGACCAACCTTGAATGGTCTATACTTGATGGTCTCAGGAGTCCCACGTGTGTTCCGTAACATTCAGGGTTTCCAAGAAGTCATTTCGGTAGGCGTTGGTCTATAACGGCTTTTCGTTAAGGCTTTTCGATCTGTATTGACACGGCTATCCCAGACCACTTGTTAGGCCTTTTCGGTCATCACCGGGTCTTTTCAGGTCATCCGGGTTGATCCTAGCTGTCGACTCCGAAAATTTGATGGGGCCTCTTATTTTCAGGGAAGTTCGTGAATCTAGATCATCACCTCAAGAGGGGATGAGAAAGAAAGGAAGAAAATACGGAAAGCAACTCTCACCTCGGTCCTACACTCACATTGATCCCCGAACTTTCATCTCTTGGCATCGCCGCTCGATCACTAAAGAGACGGTTTGGGTCATATGGGAGGAGGATGAAAAGTAGAAAATTAAGATATGTGGTTGCCAGGAAACGTGGGTTCCGATTTATGAAATAAGATTGACTGTATGTACCTTAGCATGAAGAATGCAGGTCAAAGCTTCTCCTTCTTCGGCCGGCCAATGAAGAAGAGTCCTCAATGTGTGAGTGCTTGATTTTCTATGCAACTAGATAAAAAAACAAGTGAAAAGACAATTAGAACTAAAAAAAGTAAAGCATATGTAAGAAAAATGACATAAAACACATAACTGACTAGAAACTGACCGAATTTGGGTTATCTCTAACCCCTCTTTTTTTATTTTAGGATTAACAGACTAAAAATAATGCAAAAAAATATAAAAAAATCATAGGAGGTTGTAGAATCACGAAACAAAGAGATAGGAAAAAGAACATAAGGATTCTGATAAGAGAGAGATATGGCTTAATCGGGGTTGTCGAAAAAGTCGAGCAGCAGTCCAGGATCTGCCAGGCGCGACTTTGCTTCTATGCTCGTCACAACCAGCCCCGACCTCGGAATCACTTTCCGTTAAATGCAAACTTAAGAAGACTTGGAGAAGAAGAAATGTTGAGAGCTCGGGAAGCAGAAGTCCACATGCTTCTGTAGAAGCTGAAGAAAAAAGACCTGGCAGATCAGCTGCAGACCAGCCTTCCTCTCTCCTAAACCAAATTTTCTCTCTCTAAAAACATGAAATTCTCTCTCTAAAAAGTACAAAATTGATGCAGGATGGAGCTTGGACATCTTGATATGCCTGGGGGGTTGCATACATGCCTCTGGAATGACCAGAATCGGTCTCAATTTATAGGAGAACAGCTGGTCCGATCTTGGCTAAAAAACAGGTCACCTTGCGCCCTACCCCAGGGTGCATGCACCCTGGTGTTGACTCTGAAAATTCGACGGGGTCCTCTCCTTTTCAGGGAAGTCCGTGAATCCAGATCGTCACCTCAAGAGGGGATGAGAAAAGAAAGGAATAAAGCTCGGAAAGCAATTCTCACCTCGGTCCCACACTCACATTGATCCCCGAACTTTCATCCCTTGGCGTCGCTCGATCACCAAAGAGACGGTTCAGGTCATGTGGGAGGAGGGTGAGAAGAAATAAATGTGGTCGCCAGGAACCGTGGGTTCCAATTTATAGAATTAAAATGACCGTGTGTACCTTAGCGTGAAGAATGTGAGTTAAAGCTTCTCCTTCTTCGGCCGGCCGATGAAGAAGAGTCCTCAATGCGGTGGGTGCTTTATATTCTGTGCAACTAGAAAAACAAACAAGTGAAAGAGACTATTATAACTAGACAAAGTGGAGTATATGTAAAGAGAATAACATAAAACACACATTTGACTAGAAACTGACCGGATTCGGGTTATGTCTAACCCCTTTTTTCATTTTCGGTTAAACAGACTAAAAGTAATGCAAAAATTTTTTAAAAAAATGATAGGAGGATGGAGAATCACTAAGCAAAGATATATAAAAAAGAACTGAAAGATTTTGAGTTGAATAGAGAAAGATATAGCCAAATCTGGGTTGTCAAAAAAGCCGAGCAGTAGTCCAGGATCTGCCAGGCGCGACTTTGCTTCTGCGCTCGTCACGACCAGCCCCAACCTCGGAATCAAGTTCCGTCGATTGTAAACTCAAGAAGTCTTGGAGAGGAATAACTTTTATGAAGAGAGCACTGGCAGAAGACGTCCACACACTGATGTAGTGGCCTAATAAGATAGACTTGGCAGATCACCTGCAGAGCAGCCTTCCTCTTTTTTGAACCGACTTTTCTCTCTCTAAAAACTTGAAATTCTCTCTCTAAAAATCACAAAATCAATGCAGAAGAGTGGTTGTACGTCTTGAGATGCCTGGGGGGTCGTTCTCATGCCTTTGGAATGACCGGAATCAGAGTTAATTTATAGGAGAACAGACGGCGTTATCCGGGCTAAAAAATAGGTGCCTTGCGCCCTACCCCAGGGCGCATGTGCCCCCTGGAAGGGGTGCATCTCATCTTTTCCGAAATTTTCGACCTTATCCGGTCCGTCCGTTCAGTGGTAGAGTCCCGGTGAAAAACTGGGTCCCTCGTGCCTCAATGGTGGGGCGCATGTGCCCTCAAGTGAGGGCACGAGGTCACGTGCCTCACTGGTAGGGCGCATGGGCACGTGCCCTGGGTCCCGGGCGCATGTGACCAGGAACCGGGCGCATGGGACTGTTTTTGCGCGTCCTTCTTCCGGAAGCCATTGCGAACACTCCCGAACTCGGAATTCGACGCTGTTTGTTGCGTTGGAAAGATAACAGGCCGAATAAGCTTTATATAGCATAGGATCAGCCATCACGCCCTCAAAAACTTAATAATTTTGTCTGGAAGTTAGCGAAGTGAACAGAAGATCCGATACTGGTCAAAATGACTCCGACGGAAAACTGGAAAGGCACGGTATGCAACAAGACTTGTCTGGGGTGTGAATATGACCGTAACCTTCAATGCATGATCATTAGGCATTGTTTATTCAGCCAATTTCCGTGTTTACCCGATTTACGTGTGGCTTTCGCTCAGAAATTACGGCTTTTTGCTGAAAACATCGGAAAACATCCGATTTCGTTCGGCGAAGCTCCAAATCAACTTAAAAATACCCGGCATCATTATATGGTCAATCACACATGTTACCTTATAAAACATGAGTTTTATGCTTTGAATTAGGCGAATTTGGCATGTCTACAGCTTGCCTAGCCTTGATGTCGGCTTTGTAAGGGAATGGCATGTAATGAAGCGGAGTGATTCGTAGTGAACTGAATTGGAATGCAAGTGAGCGTAGATGAATGTAGCGGAATGGAATGGTGATGGACTGAAAAGGTGGCATCAAGGTGTAGATATAGACACGCTTATCTACTCGATCCAGCAATATGAATCTCGCTGAGTATTCTAGATCGCTTTCATGTTCTATCAAAACCTCATATAATTGACTGGTAAAAGACATGCCCTTGGCACGAGAGATGAAAAAGTAAATGATAAAGGATAAAAGGATGTAGCCAACCCTCAGCGTGGTGAGGAGTCCTCGAATTCGTAGGTTCATCATCAGCCAGCAACCCGAACTTTGCGGTGTTCTTGTACTGTGATGGGCTAAAGTTTTTAAAAGAGAAATTGATCTTAAAATGAAAAGAATACCAATCCATCATATTTGGAATCTCAAGTTCCATTCAAGTTTCAACAAAATACTCAGTTTAATTCTAAGTGGAAGAACCTCAAGTTCTTAAAGGGTTCTCGTTTTAAGCATAACAAAATTGCTCGGGTATCATGAAAACCATGAATCACGCTCTAGCAGAAAATTGATATTCGGAAAACGACAAAACATATTTAAGCCATAGTGGGATAGAAAGATAATGGTGGGACTAACATAGAATGATGGGAAAGAAGAAACAATGGCATGACAATTGCCATGACACGGTGGGTTAAAATAAAGACACGGTGGGATAAAAGAAAGGAAAGAATAAAACATGATGGAATAAAAAGAAAGGAATAAAACATGAAGGGATAAAAGAAAGAATAAAACATGATGAAATAAAGGAAAGAGAAAACATGATGAAATAAAATTGGTAATGATGAAGAAAGAAAAGGATATGGATGTGAACACATAGAAAATCATGTAGAAAATAGTTGAAGATATAGATTGTCTATTGGAGGTCAAGACACCCGATTAGGAACCATCGTCCCTCCAATGTTCAATTTTGGCTTATCCGTGAGTGTGAAGAAATGACCAAGCCGTCGTATATTTTGTTGAAGGGGACCTCGGGCCCAGTCATTTTCACTCTTAAGGTCTTCAACAATAATGCTTATAATACGTATCAAACGGACCTAACATAACTAGGTGACAAATGGTGATGTGAAGTGAAAAATGCAATGATGGTGATGATGTAAGATTGATGAGAATGTGGATTTGAGTGAAGTCTTCAGGCGTAGTGCATCGATCAGCATCTCTGGTCCATCCTTGTCTTGCCTTCTGACAGAATACAACACCATGAGAATGTTCAGCTAGGTGGTGCTTCCTTTCTTTTTGCCGCAAGGTTGGCATGACGTTCCTTGGTGAACACTGATCTCGCCAATTCACCTGTTAGGACTAAAAAGGTTGCCTGCACATTTTTGGTTAGTACCCAACAGACAGAATTGTCATATGTAGCAGATTGTTCATGAAATGATCAACTGAAGATTTTACTATTAGAACCATCATTTTGATGTCAAAACAATGTTTTTGATGATGGTTCCTTTAGCAAAAATGTCATTTTTAACATTATACACAATTTCATTTTTGAGATTTTTCTGATTTTTTTTGGATTTTTTGTCCATGTGCCCCCGATCGGGGGCACCTAGCCATGCGCCCTGGGGTGGGGCACCTGGCCATGTGCCCCCAGATGAGGGCACATGCGCCCTGAGGCAATTTTTTTTTTCATAAAAAAATGTACCTGATCACCCTTCTCTTTTTGCTTCTTCAGCTCCTGAAAATACTCAATGAAAATGATTAAATTTTTATCATTACTCATCCCTTTGCCTGTATATCGTATGCCTTGATTTTGAGTCAAAGGGAGGAGCCTTCTTAACAAGGTGGAATAAAAAAATGACTTAAATGAAATAGGGGTAAGGGTTAAGAGAACTTACCTGCCGTGGTGTGAATCTTCTCCTCTTCTACATTGAAATGCCTGAAACACTTGATAGAAAGGGGATTAGATCTTCACCGTGACTCATCCCTTTGCCTATTATGGTCAACTTTGACTTAGGTCAAAGGGGAGAGCCTTCTTAATGGATATGCAATACATGAATGGAAATATGCATGACAGTCAAAAAAACATGGATGCAACTAAGGCAATGATCATGACTAAGCAAATTTTTTTTTTGGGTTTTCTTGAAAACAATCATTTGGATTTTCAAAAGTATTCAAATTTTTTAGATTTTTTAAATGTGCAATTTTTTTAAAAGTTTTAAAATATGTATTTTTTTGGATTTTTGAAATATGTATTTTTTAGGTTTTTTTAAAATATGTATTTTTTTGGATTGTTTGAAATATGTTTTTTTGAATTTTTTTGAAATATGTTTTTTTTTTGGGTTTTTGAAATATGCAAATTTTTTTGGGGGGGTTTTGAAATATTTTTCTTTTTTGTGGAGAAAATGCTAGTATTTGAGACAAGTCATCGGTCTTTAGGGTTTGTCAAGACTCAAGTGGTAGATGCCACGTGCAAAATAAAGTTCCCTACCTAGAATCCTTCTAACCTTCTTCCTTTGATTGGCTTGGGTTCCACCTGGATTTGGTCGGTTTACCCTTCCCTAGGGATTTAAGGAGGAAGAGTATAGAGGAAGTCCTTGATAGGGTTTGAAGATGCTGAGAGGGATTTCTCTACTCTCACTCAAATTACCCATTGGGGTTCGGCCTCTTTGGGTTTTTTTTTTGTTCTTTTCTATGTGGCACATATTTGGACAGGTTTTTGACCCGTGGGGACATTGCCCATCTTTTAGTGCCTTTTGCCTTGACTATCATTCTAGGTACTCATTCAGACAGGTTGATCAATTTTTTTCTAACCTGAGGGGTTCATTGCCCATCTTTTGGCACCCTTTTGCACCCTCCGAGACGGCCTCCTACTAGGGTGGGAGTGTTTTCGATACTACCCCTCTCTAATATTCTCTCCCTATCTTGGACCGAATATAAGAGAATAGGGTAAGGGTACTCTTTCCATTTCTAGATTTCTGCCTTGCCTTTCGCAAGTGTCAGGTTGTCTGGATTCTAGGATTGGGAAGTGTTGTGTGTGTAGGATGGTACCTACCCTTGACTTCTCACGAACAACCTAGGATCGATGACTTGAGATTATACCAGTGATTTCTCCATTTTTATGGAAAGTACTTTTTGAGGTAAACTCCATTCCAAGGATGATTCAATTTTTCTCCATCTGCATTAGTCAATTCATATGCATTACCTGGATACTTTTCAGTGATTACAAAAGGCCCTTCCCAGTTAGGTTGCAACTTGGAGCGGGGACCCCCTGGCATAACGAATATGCGTTTGACTACCATCTCACCGATCTCGAATTTTCTCTCGACCACCCTCTTTTGATAAAGCCTTTTGAGTCTATTCTAATAAGTCTGGGCATGCTCGACGGTAGCTAGCCTTCTTTCATCCAAGAGTTCAAGCTGTGCAAGGAGAGATTCTCTTCTCTCATCAACAGGAATATCCCTGTCGAGCTGAACTCGGAGAGATGGAAGTAATACTTCGTAAGGGACCACTGCTTCCATCTCATATGCCAAAGCATACGGGGTTTGTCCAGTGGGAGTCCTTACAGAAGTACGATAAGCCCATAGAGCATCTACAAGCTTATCAGGCCAGTTGGCAAATTTGCTAGACTTACAAGATTTCTTGATGATTTTGATTAAGGTTTTATTAGTGGCTTCTGCTTGACCATTGTCGACTCTGAAAATTCGACGGGGTCCTCTCCTTTTCAGGGAAGTCCGTGAATCCAGATCGTCACCTCAAGAGGGGATGAGAAAAGAAAGGAATAAAACTCGGAAAGCAAATCTCACCTCAGTCCCACACTCACATTGATCCCCGAACTTTCATCCCTTGGCGTCGCTCGATCACCAAAGAGACGGTTCGGATCATGTGGGAGGAGGGTGAGAAGAAATAAACGTGGTCGCCAGGAACCGTGGGTTCCAATTTATGAAATTAAAATGAAAGATGACCGTGTGTACCTTAGCGTGAAGAATGTGGGTTAAAGCTTCTCTTTCTTCGGCCGGCCGATGAAGAAGAGTCCTCAACGCGGTGTGTGCTTGATATTCTATGCAACTAGACAAGTAAACAAGTGAAATAGACAATTATAACTAGACAAAGTGGAGTATATGTAAAGAGAATGACATAAACACACAATTGACTATAAACTGACCGGATTCGGGTTATCTCTAACCCCTTTTTTATTTTCGGATTAACAGAGTAAAAGTAATGCAAAAAAATGTAAAAAAATAATAGGATGATGGAGAATCACTAAATAAAGAGATAGGAAAAAGAACTGAAAGATTATGAGTTTAATAGAGGAAGATATAGCCAAATCTGTATTGTCGAAAAAGCCGAGCAGTAGTCCAGGATCTGCCAGGCGCGACTTTGCTTCTGCGCTCGTCACGACCATCCCCGACCTCGGAATCAAGTTCCGTCGATTGCAAACTCAAGAAGTCTTGGAGAGGAATAACTTTTATGAAGAGAGCACTGGCATAAGACGTCCACACACTGATGTAGAGGCCGAAGAAGAGAGACTGGGCAGACACCCTGCAGAACAGTCTTCCTCTCTCTTGAACCGACTTTTCCCTCTATAAAAAAACTCGAAATTCTCTCTCTAAAAATCACAAAATTTATGCAGGAGGGTGGTTGGACGTCTTGATATGCCTGGGGAGTCATGCACATGCCTCTGAAACGACCAGAATCAGAGTCCATTTATAGGAGAACGAGACAGCGCGATCCGGACTAAAAAATAGGGCTCATTGCGCCCCACCCTTGGGCGCATGCGCCCTGGTGCAGGGAGCATGCGACCCACTGAAGGGCGCATGCGCCCCCCAGTGGGGGCGCATGGGCACAAACCCCGAAAAAAAAGCTCTTATCCCATCGGCGGTTCAGTGGTAGAGTCCCGGTGAAAAACTGGGTCCCTCGTGCCTCAAAAGTGGGGCGCATGTGCCCTCAAGTGAGGGCACAAGGCCACGTGCCTCACTGGTAGGGCGCATGGCCATGTGCCCTGGGTCCTGGGCGCATGTGACCAGGAACCTGGGCGCATGGGACTGGTTTCGCGCGTCCTTCTTCCGGAAGCCATTGTGAACACTCCCGAACTCGGAATTCGATGCCATTTGTTGCGTTGGAAAGATAACAGGCCGAAGAAGCTTTATATAGTATCGGATCAGATATAACACCCTCCAAAACTTCATAATTTTATCCGGAAGTTAGGGCAGTGAACAGAAGGTCCGATATAGGTCAAAATGATTCCGACGGCAAACCGGAAATGCATGGTATGCAACAAAACTTGTCCGGGGTGTGAATATGACCATAAATTTCAATGCATGATCATTAGGCATTGTTCATTCAGCCAATTTCCATATTTACACGACTTACGTGTGGCTTTCGCTTGGAAATTACGGCTTTTTGCGGAAAACTTCGGAAAGCATCCAATTTCGTTCGGCGAAGCTCCAAATCGACTTTAAAAGACCCGGCATCATTATATGATCAATCATGCGTGTTACCCTATAAAACATGAGTTTTATGCTCTGAATTAGGCAAATTTGGCGTGTCTACAGCTTGCCTCGCCTTGATGTCAGCTTTGTAAGGGAGTGGCATGTAATGAAGCGGAGTGATTCGTAGTGAACTGTAATGGAATGTAAGTGAACGTAGATGAATGTAGCGGAATGGAATGGTGGTGGACTGAAAAGGTGGCATCAAGGTGTAGATATAGACACGCTTATCTACCTGATCCAGCAAAATGAATCTCTCTGAGTATTCTAGATCGCTTTCATGTTCTATCAAAACCTCATATAATTGACTGGTAAAAGACATGCCCTTGGCACGAGAGATGAAAAAGGTAAATGATAAAGGATAAAAGGATGTAGCCAACCCTCAGCATGGTGAGGAGTCCTTGAATTCGTAGGTTCATCATCAGCCAGCAACCCGAACTTTGCGGTGTTCTTGTACTGTGATGGGCTAAAGTTTGTAAAAGAGAAGTTGATCTTAAAATGAAAAGAATACCAATCCATCATATTTGGAATCTCAAGTTCATTCAAGTTTCACCAAAATACTCAGTTTAATTCTGAGTGGAAGAACCTCAAGTTCTAAAAGGGTTCATTTAAGCATAACAAAATTGCTCGGGTATCATGAAAACCATGAATCACGCTCAGGCAGAAAAATCAAGTATTCGGAAAATGACAAGACAGATTTAAGCCACAGTGGGATTGAAAGATAATGGTGGGACTAACATAGAATGATGGGAAAAAAGAAACAATGGCATGACCAATATGACATGGTGGGATAAAATAAAAGACACGGTGGGATAAAAGAAAGGACAGAATAAAACATGGTGGTATAAAAAGAAAGGAATAAAACATGAAGGGATAAAATTAGTAATGATGAAGAATGGAAAGGAGATGGATGTGAAAACATAGAAAATTATGTAGAAAATAGTTGAAGATATAGATTGTCTATTGGAGGTCAAGACACCTGATTAGGATCCATCGTCCCTCCAATGTTCAATTTTGGCTTATCCGTGAGTGTGAAGAAATGACCAAGCCGTCGTAGATTTTGTTGAAGGGGACCTCGGGCCCAGTCATCTTCACTCTCAAGGTCTTCAACATTAATGCATATAATACGTATCAAATGGACCTAACATAACTAGGTGACAGATAGTAGGAGTGATGTGAAGTGAAAAAATGCAACGATGGTTATGATGTGATGTGAGATTGATGAGAATGTGGATTTTAGTAAAGTCTTCAGGCGTAGTGCATTGACCAGCATCTCTGGTCCATCCTTGTCTTGCCTTCTGATGGAATACAACACCATGAGAATGTTCAGCTAGGTGGTGCTTTCTTTCTTTTCGTCGCAAGGTTGACATGACGTTCCTTGGGGAACACTGATCTCACCAATTCACCTGTTAGGACTAAAAAGGTTGCTTGCACATTTTTGGTTAGTACCCAACAGACAGAATTGTCATATGAATCAGATTGTTCATGAAATGATCAACTGAAGATTTCACTATTAGAACCATCATTTGGAGCTCAAAACAAAGTTTTTGATGATGGTTCCTTTAGCAAAAATGTCATTTTTAACATTCTGAACAATTTCGGAATTTTTGAGATTTTTCTGAATTTTTCGAATTTTTTGGTCCATGTGCCCCCGATCGGGGGCACCTGGCCATGCACCCTGGGGTGGGGCACCTGGCCATGTGCCCCCAGATGAGGGCACATGCGCCCTAAGGCAAAAATTTTTTTTTTCAGAAAAAATTATACCTGATTGCCTTTCTCTTTTTGCTTCTTCAGCTCCTGCAAATACTCAATGAAAATGATTAAATTTTTATCATTACTCATCCCTTTGCCTGTATGTCGTATGCCTTGATTTTGAGTCAAAGGGAGGAGCCTTCTTAACAAGGTGGAATAAAACAAATGACTTAAAATGAAATGGGGGGGTTGAGAGAACTTACCTGTCATGGTGTGAATCCTCTCCTCTCCTATATTGAAATGCCTGAAACACTTGACAGAAGGAGATTAGATCTACATCAGGACTCATCCCTTTGCCCATTATGGTCAACTTTGACTTAGGTCAAGGGGAAGAGCCTTCTTAACAAGGTAATTAAAGTAAAAATGGATATGCAATGCAAGAATGAAAATATGCATGACAATCAAATAAACATGGATGCAACTAAGGCAATGATCATGACTGAGCAAATAAAAATTTTCATTTTGGGGTTTTCTTGAAAACAATCATTTTTTTGGATTTTCAAAAGTATTCAATTTTTTTTTGGATTTTTGAAATATGTATATTTTTTTTGAATTTTTAAAATATTCATTTTCTTGGGTTTTTGAAAGATTCAATTTTTTGGGTTTTTGAAATATGCATTTTTTGTGGATTTTTGAAATATGCAATTTTTTTGTGGATTTTTGAAATATGCAAATTTTTTTATTTTTGAAATATTCAATTTTTTTAGGTTTTTGAAATATTCAATTTTTTTGAAAATTTTGAAATATTCAATTTTTTTGAAAATTTGAAATATGCAACTTTTTTTGTGGAGAAAATGCTGGTATTTAGATAGTTCATTGGTCTTTGGAGTTCGTCAAGATTCAAGTGGTAGATGCCACGTGTAAAAATAAAGTTCCCTACCTAGAATCCTTCTAACCTTCTTCCTTTGATCGGCTTGGATTCCATCTGGATTTGGCCGGTTTACCCTACCCAAGGGGTTTAAGGAGGAAGAGTATAGAGGAAGTCCTTGATAGGGTTTGAAGATGTTGAGAGGGATTTCTCTACTCTCACTCGAATTACCCATTGGGATTCGGCCTCTTTGGGTTTTTCTTTCTTTTCTTGTTCTTTTCTATGTGGCACATATTTGGACAGGTTTTTTGACCCGTGGGGACATTGCCCATCTTTTAATGCCATTTGCCTTGACTATCATTCTGGGTACTCATTCAGACAGGTTGATCATTTTTTTTTCTAACCTGAGGGGTTCATTGCCCATCTTTTGGCACCCTTTTGCACCCTCTGAGACGGCCTCCTATTAGGGTGGCGAATGTTTTCGATACTACCCCTCTCTAATCTTCTCTCCCTATCTTGGACCGAGTAGAAGAGAATAGGGTAAGGGTACTCCTTCCATTTCTAGATTTCTGCCTTGCCTTTCGCAAGTGTCGGTTGTCTGGATTCTAGGATCGGGAAGTGTTGTGTGTGTAGGATGGTACCTACCCTTGACTTCTCACGAACAACCTAGGATCGATGACTTGAGATGATACCAGTGGTTTCTCCATTTTTATGGAAAGTACTTTTTGAGGTAAACTCCATTCCAAGGATGATTCAATTTTTCTCCATCTGCATTAGTTAATTCATATGCATTACCTGGATACTTTTCAGTGATTACAAAAGGTCCTTCCCAGTTAGGTTGCAATTTGGAGCGGGGACCCCCTGGCTTAACGAATATGCGTTTGACTACCATCTCACCGATTTCGAACTTTCTCTCGACCACCCTCTTTTGATAAAACCTTTTGAGTCTATTCTGATAAGTCCGGGCATGCTCGGCGGCTGCTAGCCTTCTTTCATCCAAGAGTTCAAGCTGTGCAAGGAGAGATTCTCGTCTCTCATCAACAGGAATATCCCTGTCGAGTTGAACTCGGAGAGATGGAAGTAATACTTCGTAAGGGACCACTACTTCCATCCCATATGCCAAAGCATACGGGGTTTGTCCAGTGGGAGTCCTTACAGAAGTACGATAAGCCCATAGAGCATGTACAAGCTTATCAGGCCAGTCGGCAAATTTGCTAGACTTACAAGATTTCTTGATGATTTTGATTAAGGTTTTGTTGGTAGCTTCTTCTTGACCATTGCCTTGAGGATAGTATGGTGATGAATGATGCAATGAAATGTAATACCTGTTGCAAAGATCACGCAGATCTTGAGAAAGAAATTGTTGCTCATTATCGGTGACGATGTCGCTGGGGATCCCGAACCTTGCCAGGATGTTGCGCTTGATGAAGGAGCAGACTGTTGACGCTTTAATCTCCACGAATGCTTCCGCTTCAGCCCACTTTGTGAAGTACTCCGTTGCCGTCAGAATGAATGATTTTGAGCGCACTTCGGAGTTGAGGTCACTCAAGGGGCCAATGATATCAAAAGCCCACATGGCGAAAGGCCATGGGGCATGAATTGGATGAAGGGAAGATGCGGGAGAGTGGATCTTGTCGGCATGGAGTTGACATGAGTGACAATGCCGGACAAAGATGGAGCAGTCTTCTTCTAGAGTTGGCCAATAATACCCTTGCCGGATGATTTTCTTAGCAAGGGCTTGGGCATTCACATGACCACCACATACTCCAGAATGTGCTTCCTTCAGCACCAACTCAGCTTCTTCTTCATCAAGACATCTAAGTAAGATTCCACTTAGGCTTCTCTTGTAGAGCACTCCTCCTAGGATTATATACCTCTGGGATACTCTTCTGATTGCCTTCTTTTCCTTGGTGGTTGATCCAGGCGGATATGACTGATCTTGACAATACCTCGCAATCTCGTCATACCAAGGTCTCTCACCTTCTTCTAATTCTTCCAACTCAATCAAGGAGATTTCTTCTTTATGTTCTAAGTATTCCTTTCTGTTGAACCTCTCCATAACTTTTAGAAAACGTCCATCCTCAATTGCTGGAATTGTCCTCTTACAAATGTGGATAGTCCGCACTTGCCTACCTAGCGGGACAGATAGAGATGAAGCTAGTGAAGCTAAGGCATCGGCGAGGATATTCTGAGAACGGGGAACATGGATAAAGGTGAGTTTGAAGAACAACTTGATGTAGCAGGTGGTGAGCTCCTGGTAGGGTTTGAGGTTTGGATGAGAAGTTCGTTACTTGGATAGGACCTGGCGTAGGATCAATTGGCTATCACCTATCACCCTCAGTTCGGTGGCACCATGGAAATGAGCGGCCTCCAGCCCGGCTAGCAAGGCTTCATACTCAGCTATGTTGTTGGTTGCTGGAAAGTTAAGCTGAAAAGCCTGTGGAATGGTGACACCTTCAGGTGACAGAAGGACAATACCTATCCCTCTACCATGAGAGTTCAGAGCCCCGTCAAAATATAATGTCCAAATATTGGAAGATCGGACTGACATTAGTTCGTCATCTGGGAACTCCGACCGGGCTGGGTCAAAGACGGGTATGGGATGATGGGCAAGGTGTTCAGCAATAGCATAACCCTTGATTGCCTTCTGTGGGACATAAGTGATATAAAATTGTGATAAGAAACTCTGCCATCGCCCTAACCGATCAGTCAAGACTGTCTTCTCTAACAAAAACTTAATGGGATTGATACAAGCAATGAGCTTGACTTGGTGAGCAAGAAAATAGTGTTTGAGTTTCTGAACCACCCAAACAAGAGCAGCACAGGTCTTTTCTACCACAGTGTACTTCAGCTCACAAGCATCAAACATCTTAGACAAGTAGTAAGTAGCTCGTTCTTTCCCTTCTTCATCAACTTGTGCAAGGATCGCCCCAAGAGAGTTCTCAAGAACCGAAATGTAGAGGACCAAAGGTTTGTCGGGAATTGGTGGTTTAAGTACGGGGGGACTTGCCGTGTATGTTTTCAACCCATCAAACGCCTCCCGGCACTTCGAATCCCACTTAAACTCGGCCCCCGCCTTGGTTAACTCATAGAAAGGTTTACACCTTTGGGAATGTTGTGAGATAAATCGGCGGACAAATTGTAGCCTCCCAATCAATCCTCGAAGCTCTTTCATATTCTTCGGAGGAGGCATACCAATAATTGCCTTGGCCTTGTTTGGGTCGATCTCTATGCCCCTTTTGCTTACTATGAACCCAAGTAGCTTTCCTGATGAAACTCCAAATGTGCACTTCTTAGGGTTCATTTTCAGCTTGTATTCTCTAGCTCGTTGCAAAACCTTCCTTAGCACTTCAGAATGATCTTCCCGACTCTTGGACTTGATAACCAAATCATCCACATACACCTCTACAAGGGTGTGCATCATGTCATGAAAAATAGCCATCATAGCCCTCTGATATGTAGCACCAGCATTCTTTAACCCAAAGGGCATGACAACATAGCAATATATTCCCCAAGGTGTAGTGAATGAGGTCTTCTCTTGGTCCTCCTCAGCTAACCGGATCTGATTGTATCCAGAATAGCCATCTATGAATGAAAGCATTTCAAATCCAGCTGTGTTATCAACCAAAACATCGATATGAGGCAAAGGGAAATCATCTTTAGGACACGCTCGGTTCAAGTCCCTGAAGTCTATACAAATCCGAATTCGTCCATCCTTCTTCATAACAAGGACTATGTTAGCCACCCATTGCGGATATAGGACAACCTTAATAAATTTTGCTTGATGTAGTTTG
This sequence comes from Cryptocoryne crispatula var. balansae, assembly GCA_036172225.1. NCBI lineage: Eukaryota > Viridiplantae > Streptophyta > Magnoliopsida > Alismatales > Araceae > Cryptocoryne > Cryptocoryne crispatula. Next base: position 35,205,722 of record CM069925.1, on the reverse strand, counting down.
TCGACCTCTTCTTTCATTTTGAGTGCAATATCAGGGTGGAACCTCCTGAGCTTTTGTTTAACCGGGGTAGTTCCAGGTTTCAAGGTTAATCTATGTTCAACCAGTGAATTATCTAATCCCGGCATATCTTCATATGTCCATGCGAACGTGTCCTTATATTCTTCCAAAACTTTGATCAAACATCGTTCTTCTGAGGGAGTGAGGTTTGCACTAATGAGGATAGTCTTAGGATCTTCCAGGGTTCCTAAATTCAGTTCCTTGGTCGGTTCATTCCCTGTGGCTGATGGTTCTTCAAATCTTCTAAGTCCAGATGCATATGCATCAGCCAAGTCCTCGATTTCATCCTCGGATTCGGGATCTTTCTGTGATACCACCTCATATACTCCCAAAGTATGATCTATGTTTTGCTCATCCTCATATCGGATTTCATCTAGCTGGATAGTATTCTCTAAAAAGTTTGGCAGCCTTACACACTCTACGCATTTCTGTGCCAATTGTTGCAGATACCTATTTGGAACTCGCTTACATCTGACCTTCCTAACTTGACCTACTGAAGATAAAGCTGGAAAGGTGGTATTTACAGTGGAGGGGGGATCGAGTAAATCGATCAATGATTCATAAAAGAGGGATCCCTGATTGGGAGCACCCTCTGGGATGAGTAGAGACGTCTCCTCGATGGAAATGTGAGTTTCAGAGAAGATGTTTTTTTTTTGGAAATTTCAAGTAAAAAGATAGAATGAGCCTGGGTGACTCGAGGCTTGCTGGAAACTGACTGAATTACCAGAGAGAAAAACTTAAGAATAAAGGGGAAAAAGGGGCTCGTGGGCCCAATGGTAACAGAAAGTGGACACATGGGTCCAAAACTGATTAAAAAAGTAAACGGGTACGTGGACCCGGTCTTAAAAATAAATGGGCATGTGAGCCCATGTTGGGAAAAGCCCTCAGTTCTGAAGTTGATGAGGGAAGCAAATGGGCAAGCAGGCCCAATAAGAGTGGAAGGTTGAAGAGGGCACATGGGCCCAAAGAGGGTAAGTGGGCCCTGAAGCCCATCCAAAAGATCTAGAAATAAAGGTACGAGGTTCAAACATGACATTGTTGTATTTGGACCTCGTGGAATGGTTTTGACTTGTGTGGTATGCTCAACTAGATGATGCAAGATTGGTCTACCCTTGGGTGGTTCTTGATACTCTTCCCCACTCGAGAACAGACGAGTCAAAGATAAGCACATGTGTTCCAAGTCTTCTTCTTTTTCATATGGAGCCTTTCTTCTCTTGACAGCTATCACAGAACTTTTGCCATCTTCAGCCATCATCATGGTCTCCCCTTTGATAAAGAAGGTGTGGAGTCCCATGGCATATCCTGGCTGGAAGATCCTCCTCGGGATGGAACCCTCTTCATATCCCAACCCCTGCCTGCGTGGCCTTTTCGCATTTTCAATTGGCTGAGTGATCCCTTGAAGATCCTTGCCTAAACCTCTTCCAGGCTGATAGCCCAATTTCATCATCATCCGCCATCCCAGTGTGTCTGGTAGAGAGGCGGTCATGCATCTGACTTCTGGCAATTCTCCCACTGAGATCTGGGGTTGTATTGACAGACCTAGGGGTAAAGAAGCATCGTTCAGCTCGTCCCTTATAGGCATGCTAGTCACCTTGACCACCTGTCCTTTAAAGGGAAATTTTGTGCACTGGTGGTTTGTTGAAGCCACAGCCCCTATTGCCTCCAAGTATGGCCTCCCAAGTATAGCCCGAAAGGTTGGATCCAATTCTAGAATATGAAAATCTTTTGTGACCGTACATGGTCCAAGTTTGACTTCTAGTGTGACCACCCCACGTGCAGACTTCTTGGAGTTGTCGTAGGCCATCACCATGGCACAGGATGGCTTGATTTCTTGCTCAGAAATGCCACACAACTGCAAAGTTTCTGGCGGCATAACGTTGATAGAAGCTCCAGTGTCAACCAGACATGATTTCACTTCAATATTACAGATGATAACAGCCACATGCAAAGCATATCTCCTAAATTCTGGATCTGCTAATTCCTCCTGAGAGAAAGTGAGTGTTGGGTGCTCACTTCTAGGGGCTAACACTGTAGTGATCTTCTCAGGTGGGAGATCTTCATTCACCATGACCCTTTACAAGTACTGCTGTAGAATCTCTTGGTGCACCTTTGATCTTTTGATCAACTCAAGTATGGAAATATGGGCCGGTGTTTTATCTAAATGCTTTAACAGATCATAGGTTGTGCCTGGCAATGGTTCTTCTACTTGTTCCTCCTCCACTGGCTCTTGCGGTTGAGTTCCGGCTTGGGGTAAGAGCTGCTGGAACATCCTCCCACTCCGAAGCACCGGGGCTATTTGGCGGTCGGGTAGAGGTGACGGGTTAACTGGGGTGGGAACAGGTGGTGTAGGTGTAGGTATGATAGGTAATGGGATTGGTGGTTTTAGGATGATTGGGTTAGTTGGTAGAGGGGTAGGATTTGGAGGTGGTGGTGATGGTGATACCGGTGGCCTAATAAGAAGAGGCCTGGGTGCAGAAGTGGTTGATGAGTTTAGTGAAGGTGTAGGTAATGTGGTAGGCTGTGGGGTTGGTGGTATGATAGGTTGGGGTTTTGGAGTGGCAGAGCTCATAGGCTGGGGGTTCAGGTTTGGTGGTGATTGTGGTGGTCGGATGAGCAAGGGCCGGTGTGTAACAATGGTTGAAGGAGGTGTAGTTAGAGAAGGGGTTGGCCTAATGATGGGCCGGCGAGAAGAAGTGGCGGCCAATGGTTGGGTTATCGAGCTTTGTGGTAGTTGTGGAGTAGAAGGTGCACGGATTATTTGTCTAGGAGGGTTCCTAGCAGGAGGCCTAGCCAGGTTGACAGGCATGGTTGTATTGTGGCTTTCTAGTTTCCAACCTTGAGCACGACTGGCATCTCCCTGGACTATGGAGTGTACTAGACCAATTCCTAGGTTTGGATGTGCTGGTGCCGGTGCTGGAGCGGGAGCATGTAATGGGAGCGGATTCTGAACAATCCCCAAGCCAGGTTGTTGTTGAGGTTGAGCCGGTGGACGCTGCCGCTGCTGCTGCCTAGCCTTCATAGCTTGTATGCATTCCCCCATTTGGACCCAATCAATGCTTCCTTGGTCATTCAGATCGTGGATGTAATCCTTGAATTGAAAGCACACCTCTACAGTGTGACCAGGACACCGGTGGTAAGCACAGTATCGGGACATATCCGCGTTTATCGGCCAAACCTCTCTTTCCTTGGGCAATTCCAACCGTTTCTCCGCCATGAGTACATTGAAGATGTCGGTCAAGGAGTAAGGGAGTTGTTGGTAGTTCTCTCTCCTAGGACCTCCCCTTCGTGGTGCACGATTGGGTGGTGGCGGTGCCCTATTGTAGGTAGGTTGACGAGGTTCTTTGGGGTTGTGCTACCGGGTTGCGGGGGTTGTTGTGGTTGTCGTGGTTGTGGTGGCCTAACTTGTTGCTGAGGGGGGTAATAGGAAGGGTTCTGTGGTGGGTTTCTGAACTGGTTTTGACGGTTCCCTCCCTGGTTCCCTACAATATTTACAGCTTCGTTGTTGGCCACTCCCTCGGTTGTAGGCCCAACTGGTGCAGAGGAGGTCTTCCTGAAGTTTCTAGGTTTGGGATCAAATGGATTTATCATTGTGGCATCCTTGAAGTGGGCTTGCAAGTATCGGGCACTGTCATAGAGTTCATTCATTGTGGTAGGACGGTGCATGATCAAGACATTCCTCAAGGCAGGTGTAGTGTTACCAATGAGCATCTTCACTTGTTCCCCTTCAGAAATCACATATGTCAATTTTTCTGCCATTCCCCTCCAGCGATCAGCAAACTTTATGAAGTCCTCTTCGGGCTTCATCTTCTCAGCAATCAAATCTATAATGGAGCATGCTGGTGCCACCCGGTCTCTGTATCTCTCCAAGAATTTTGTCTTGACAATGTCGAAGTCTCCTGCCTCAAAGGAGTCGAGTGAGTAGAACCATTCCAATGCAGGCCCTTCTAATGATCGACAGAACAAGAAGGCAAGAACCCTACGATCATCTTTCCAGAACGAGGACTCATAAAGAAAATCTTTAAGGTGGAGAAAAGGGTTTCCAGTACCATTGTAGCGGCGATAAACTGGTAGCTCATAAGGTGGCAGGTGTAGGACTGGCAGAGAAGGAATGGAGATTTCAGGAACTGACTTGGAGTCCAGGCGACATCTCAGCTCTTCATAACGTTCATTCATCTGAATGAGCTGATCCATGATTGCCCTGGTGAGAGGAGGTTCTTGGTTTGCTTGGTTGGGGTATGTGGTTAGAGACATGATTCTGAAATTGAGGAGCATGACTTGAAGAATGTCCCATGACTTGATGGGCCAAGGGAGCAACATGGTTGAAATAAGATGGCTGAACAAATGAGGGTTGAACCACAGATGGTTGAACTATAGAGGGTTGAACTGCAGATAGTTGTGCTAGTGCCAATGATGGTTGAATCATGGATTGTTGAACAACAGGTGGTTGAACAAAGGGTGATTGAATGAGTGGTGGGCGAACCAGAGGACGAGGAGATAAGGCAACTTGATTGGTTTCAGCCTGATCTGAAGCAACTTTGCCCTTCACCATGGATTGTATACGGGCATAGGTTTCTAGGTCGGTATAGAGAGACAACTCCCTAAAGAGTTGTTCAACATCACGAGGAGCAGATGGTTGAGGGACCTCTTGCGCTTCTGACTCAAATAATGGATTAACACGACCATCTGACGGATTTGGTTGATGACCCATCTCCTGTTCTCGATGTTCAACTTGTTCCGCCATTCCAACGTGCCTTCCAGACCTTAATTGCATTGAACTTAAAGGAACAAACAAGTTGACAAGGTAAACAAAGAACTTTTTTTTTGTTTTTTTTTTTGTATTTTGCAAAAAGTTAGAGGTTTGAATTTTTGTTTGACAAGCAAGTGATGCAAAGACTTGAAAGCAAAATTACGCAATGATTTTGATTAAACCTTAGGTTTATGAATTTTGTTAAGAATTGTTCTCTCAACAAATGGGTTAGGATCCTAACTCCAATCTCCAATGACCTAGGTTTCACACAATCTCACCACGTGTAGGTAACGTAGGATGCTTCGGGTTTTCGGGAATGGTACAACCAACCCGATCGTGAAGAGGAATACTCCACGTATGAGGAATTACGGAGGCCTTGATGAAAGCCAACCAAGTCAACTAGGAAGGAATATCCCATAAGAGAGGTCAGAATCCACCAAGAGGGTGTTTTGGATGGGAGGGGTAAATGGGAGAGTGAGCTCCCGCCTCAAAAAAGTGTAAAAGAATGAGGTAGAGAGAAGGAGCAGAGAATGCAATCAAGTAATAAAACAAGTAATGAGCAAAGCATAAACTTAAATAAACAAGCAAACAACACCAGACAAGCAATTAGAAACTAGACAAGCAACTAGAAACTAGAATCTAGACTTGTTTCTTATGTGAGCCAAATGGAGATAGCGAAAAGGTGATGGAAAGAAGAGGGTTCAGATATGATAGCCAAGCAAAAGGGTGGTCCACGTGGGGATCAATGTGGGAACTGGGGTAGAAAGTAAAGGTGGTTCACGTGGGAACCGGTTTTGGGTAAAAAGGGGTGGTTCACGTGGGAAACGGTTTGAATGGTCAAAAGAGGGCCACGTGGGGCCAATTAAAGGTGAATAAAGATCTGATCCAAGTTGGGATAGATCTATTAAAAAAAAGGGGTTTGGTTCACGTGGGAACCGGAGTAAAGAAAGAGATTGGTTCACGTGGGAACCGGTTTAAAAGGAAAATGGTGGTTCACGTGGGAACCGGTTTAAGTAAAATGCAGAAATTAAATGGCATACTTGGCACTTCAGATATGATGAAAGATGGGTGAAATCAGAAATTTTGAGATGGCATGAAGTTTAAGAGAGGTGGAAAGAAGGAAAGGCTCACGTGGGAACCGGTCTAGAACTAGAACTAGTTGCAAGCAAAACACTTAGAACCCACGGTTGAAGACATTGCTTGTCCCACCATGGTCGCCACAAAGCTGTCGACTCTGAAAATTTGACGGGGTCCTCTCCTTTTCAGGGAAGTCCGTGAATCCAGATCGTCACCTCAAGAGGGGATGAGAAAAGAAAGGAATAAAACTCGGAAAGCAAATCTCACCTCAGTCCCGCACTGGGATGGCGGATGATGATGAAATTGGGCTATCAGCCTGGAAGAGGTTTAGGCAAGGATCTTCAAGGGCTCACTCAGCCAATTGAAACTGTGAAAAGGCCACGCAGGCAGGGGTTGGGATATGAAGAGGGTTCCATCCCAAGGAGGATCTTCCAGCCAGGATATGCCATGGGACTCCATACATTCTTTATCAAATGGGAGACCATGATGATGGCTGAAGATGGCAAAAGTTCCATGATAGCTGTCAAGAGAAGAAAGGCTCCAGATGAAGAAGAAGAAGACTTGGAAGACCTGTGCTTATCTTTGACTCGTTTGTTCTCAAGTGGGGAAGAGTATCAAGAACCACCCAAGGGCAGACCAATCTTGGATCATCTAGTTAAACATGTTACCCAAGTCAAAACCATTCCACGAGGCCCAAATACAACAATCCCATGGTTGAACCTCGTACCTTTGTTTCTAGATCTTTTGGATGGGCTTCAGGGCCCACTTACCCACTTTGGGCCCTTGTGCCCTCTTCAACCTTCTACTCTTACTGGGCCAGCTTGCCCATTTGCTTCCCTCATCAACTTCAGAACAGAGGGCTTTTCCCAACATGGGCTCACATGCCCTTTTATTTCTATGATCGGGTCCACGTACCCGTTTACTTTTTTCATCAGTTTTGAACCCATGTGTCCACTTTCTGTTACCATTGGGCCCACGAGCCCCTTTTTCCCCTTTATTCTTAAGTTTTTATCTCTATTAATTCAGTCATCTTCTAGCAAGCCTCGAGTCACTCAGGCTCATTCTATCTTTTTACTTGAGAATCCCAAAAAAAATGTCTTCTCTGAAACGCACATTTCCATCGAGGAGACATCTCTACTCATCCCAGAGGGTGCTCCCAATCAGGGATCCCTCTTTTCTAAATCATTGATCGATTTACTCGATCCTCCCTCCACTGTAAAGACCACCTTTCCAGCTTTATCTTCAGTAGGTCAAGTTAGGTTAGGAAATAGGAAAGTCACAGGTAAGCGAGTTCCAAATAGGTATCTGCAACAATGCGCACAGAAATGCATAGAGTGTGCAAGGCTGCCAAACTTTTTAGATAATACCATCCAGCTAGATGAAATCCAATATGAGGATGAGCATAACATAGATCATACTTTGGGAGTATATGAGGTGGTATCAAAGAAGGATCCCGAGTCTGAGGATGAAATCGAGGACTTGGCTGATGCATATGCATATGGACTTAGAAGATTTGAAGAACCATCAGCCACAGGGAATGAACCGACCAAGGAACTGAATTTAGGAACCCTGGAAGATCCTAAGACTATCCTCATTAGTGCAAACCTCACTCCCTCAGATGAACAACGTTTGATCAAAGTTTTGGAAGAATATAAGGACACGTTCGCATGGACATATGAAGACATGCTGGGATTAGATAATTCATTAGTTGAACATAGATTAACCTTGAAACCTGGAACTACCCCGGTTAAACAAAAGCTCAGGAGGTTCCACCCTGATATTGCACTCAAAAAGAAAGAAGAGGTCGACAAACTACATCAAGCAAAATTTATTAAGGTTGTCCTATATCCGCAATGGGTGGCTAACATAGTCCCTGTTATGAAGAAGGATGGACGAATTCGGATTTGTATAGACTTCAGGGACTTGAACCGAGCGTGTCCTAAGGATGATTTTCCTTTACCTCATATCGATGTTTTGGTTGATAACACAGCTGGATTTGAAATGCTTTCATTCATGGATGGCTATTCTGGATACAATCAGATTCGGTTAGCTGGGGAGGACCAAGAGAAGACCTCATTCACTACACCTTGAAGAACATATTGCTATGTTGTCATGCCCTTTGGGTTAAAGAAGGCTGGTGCTACATATCAGAGGGCTATGATGGCTATCTTTCATGACATGATGCACACCCTTGTAGAGGTGTATGTGGATGATTTGGTTATAGAGTCCAAGAGTCGGGAAGATCATTCTGAAGTGCTAAGGAAAGTTTTGCAACGAGCTAGAGAATACAAGCTAAAAATGAACCCTAAGAAGTGTACATTTGGAGTTTCATCAGGAAAGCTGCTTGGGTTCATAGTAAGCAAAAGGGGCATAGAGATCGACCCAAACAAGGCCAAAGAAATTATTGGTATGCCTCCTCCGAAGAATATGAAAGAGCTTCGAGGATTGATTGGGAGGCTACAATTTGTCCGCCGGTTTATCTCACAACATTCCCAAAGGTGTAATCCTTTCTATGAGTTAACCAAGGCGGGGGCCGAGTTTAAATGAGATTCGAAGTGCCAGGAGGCGTTTGATGGGTTGAAAACATACCTGGCAAGTCCCACTGTACTTAGACCACCAATTTCCGACAAGCCCTTGGTCCTCTACATTTCAGTTCTTGAGAACTCTCTTGGGGCAGTCCTTGCACAAGTTGATGAAGAAGGGAAAGAACGAACTACTTATTACTTGTCTAAGATGTTTGATGCTTATGAGCTGAAGTACACTGTGGTAGAAAAGACCTGTGCTGCTCTTGTTTGGGTGGTTCAGAAACTCAAACATTATTTCCTTGCTCACCAAGTCAAGCTCATTGCTCGTATCAATCCCATTAAGTTTCTGTTAGAGAAGACGGTCTTGACTGATCGGTTAGGGCGATGGCAGAGTTTCTTATCCCAATTTGATATCACTTATGTCCCACAGAAGGCAATTAGGGGCTATGCTATTGCTGAACACCTTGCCCATCATCCCATACCCGTCTTTGACCCAGTCCGGTCGGAGTTCCCGGATGACGAACTAATGTCAGTCCGATCTTCCAATCTTTGGACATTATATTTTGACGGGGCTCTGAACTCTCATGGTAGAGGGATAGGTATTGTCCTTCTGTCACCTGAAGGTGTCACCATTCCACAAGCTTTTCAGCTTAACTTTCCAGCAACCAACAACATAACTGAGTATGAAGCATTGCTGGCCGGGCTGGAGGCTGCTCATTTCCATGGTGCCACCGAACTGAGGGTGATAGGTGATAGTCAATTGATCCTACGCCAGGTCCTATCCAAGTACCGAACTTCTCATCCAAACCTCAAACCCGATCAGGAGCTCACCACCTGCTACATCAAGCTGTTCTTCAAACTCACCTTTGTCCATGTTCCCCGCTCTCAGAATATCCTCGCCGATGCCTTAGCTTCACTAGCTTCATCTCTATCTATCCCGCTAGGCAGGCAAGTGCGGACTATACACATATGTAAGAGGACAATTCCCGCAATTGAGGATGGACATTTTCTAAAGGTTAAGGCGAGGTTCAACAGAAAAGAATACTTGGAACATAAAGAAGAAATCTCCTTGATTGAGTTGGAAGAATTAGAAGAAGGTGAGAGACCTTGGTATGACGAGATTGCGAGGTATTGTCAAGATCAGTCATATCCTCCTGGATCAATTACCAAAGAAAAGAAGGCAATCCGAAGAGTATCCCAGAGGTATACAATCCTAGGAGGAGTGCTCTACAAGAGAAGCCTAAGTGGAATCTTACTCAGATGTCTTGATGAAGAAGAAGCTGAGTTGGTGCTGAAGGAAGCACATTCTGGAGTTTGTGGTGGTCATGTGAATGCCCAAGCCCTTGCTAAGAAAATCATCCGACAAGGGTATTATTGGCCAACTCTAGAAGAAGACTGCTCCATCTTTGTCCGGCACTGTCATTCATGTCAACTCCATGCCAACAAGATTCACTCTCCCGCATCTTCCCTTCATCCAATTCATGCCCCATGGCCTTTCGCCATGTGGGCCTTTGATATCAATGGCCCCTTGAGTGACCTCAACTCCGAAATGCACTCAAAATCATTCATTCTGACGGCAACGGAGTACTTCACAAAGTGGGCTGAAGCGGAAGCATTCGTGGAGATTAAAGTGTCAACAGTCTGCTCATTCATCAAGCGCAACATCCTGGCAAGGTTCGGGATCCCCAGCGACATCATCACCGATAATGGGCCACAATTTCTTTCTCAAGATCTGCGTGATCTTTGCAACAGGTATTGCATTTCTTTGCATCATTCATCACCATACTATCCTCAAGGCAATGGTTGTAGACATGCCAAATTTGCCTAATTCGAGCATAAAACTCATTTTTTATAGGGTAACACGCATGATTGATCATATAATGATGCCGGGTCTTTTAAAGTCGATTTGGAGCTTCGCCGAACGAAATCGGATGCTTTCCGAAGTTTTCCGCAAAAAGCCGTAATTTCCAAGCGAAAGCCACACGTAAGTCATGTAAATACGGAAATTGGCTGAATGACCAATGCCTAATGATCATGCATTTAAGGTTATGGTCATATTCACACCCCGGACAAGTTTTGTTGCATACCGTGCATTTCCGGTTTGCCGTCGGAGTCATTTTGACCTATATCGGACCTCCTGTTCACTGCCCTAACTTACGGATAAAATTCTGAAGTTTTGGAGGGTGTGATAGCTGATCCGATGCTATAGAAAGCTTCTTCGGCCTGTTATCTTTCCAACGCAACAAACGGCATCGAATTTCGAGTTCGGGAGTGTTCGCAATGGCTTCCGGAAGAAGGATGCGCGAAACCAGTCCCATGCGCCTAGGTTCTTGGTCACATGCGCCCGGGACCAAGGGCACATGGCCATGCGCCCTACCAATGAGGCACGTGGCCTTGTGCCCTCACTTGAGGGCACATGCGCCCCACTTTTGAGGCACGAGGGACCCAGTTTTTCACCGGGACTCTACCACTGAACCGCCGATGGGATAAGAGCTTTTTTTTCGGGGTTTATGCCCATGTGCCCCCACTGGGGGCGCATGCGCCCTTCAGTGGGGCACATGCGCCCTGCACCAGGGCGCATGCACCCAAGGGTGGGGCGCAATGAGCCCTATTTTTTAGTCCGTATCGTGCTGTCTCGTTCTCCTATAAATGGACTCTGATTCTGGTCATTTCAGAGGCATGAGCATGACTCCCCAGGCATCTCAAGACGTCCAACCACCCTCCTGCATCAATTTTGTGATTTTTAGAGAGAGAATTTCGAGTTTTTTTAGAGAGGGAAAAGTCGGTTCAAGAGAGAGGAAGACTGTTCTGCAGGGGGTCTGCCCAGTCTCTCTTCTTCGGCCTCTACAGCAGTGTGTGGACGTCTGCTGCCAGTTCTCTCTTCATAAAAGTTATTCCTCTCTAAGACTTATTGAGTTTTCAATCGACGGAACTTGATTCTGAGGTCGGGGCTGGTCGTGACGAGCGCAGAAGCAAAGTCGCGCCTGGCAGATCCTGGACTGCTGCTTGGCTTTTTCGACAACACAGATTTGGCTATATCTTCCTCTATTCAACTCATAATCTTTCAGTTCTTTTTCCTATCTCTTTATTTAGTGATTCTCCATCATCCTATAGTTCTTTTACATTTTTTGCATTACTTTTACTCTGTTAATCCGAAAATAAAAAAAAGGGGTTAGAGATAACCCGAATCCGGTCAGTTTATAGTCAATTGTGTGTTTATGTCATTCTCTTTACATATACTCCACTTTGTCTAGTTCTAATTGTCTATTTCACTTGTTTACTTGTCTAGTTGCACAGAATATCAAGCACCCACCGCGTTGAGGACTCTTCTTCATCGGCCGGCCGAAGAAGGAGAAGCTTTAACCCACATTCTTCATGCTAAGGTACACACGGTCATCTTTCATTTTAATTTCATAAATTGGAACCCACGGTTCCTAGCGACCACGTTTATTTCTTATCACCCTCCTCCCTCATGACCCGAACCGTCTCTTTGGTGATCGAGCGACGCCAAGGGATGAAAGTTCGGGGATCAATGTGAGTGCGGGACTGAGGTGAGATTTGCTTTCCGAGTTTTATTCCTTTCTTTTCTCATCCCCTCTTGAGGTGACGATCTGGATTCATGGACTTCCTTGAAAAGGAGAGGACCCCGTCAAATTTTCAGAGTCGACAGCTTTGTGGCGACCATGGTGGGACAAGCAATGTCTTCAACCGTGGGTGCTAAGTGTTTTGCTTGAAACTAGTTCTAGTTCTAGACCGGTTCCCACGTGAGCCTTTCCTTCTTTCCACCTCTCTTAAACTTCATGCCATCTCAAAATTTCTGATTTCACCCATCTTTCATCATATCTGAAGTGCCAAGTATGCCATTTAATTTCTGCATTTTATTTAAACCGGTTCCCACGTGAACCACCATTTTCCTTTTAAACCGGTTCCCACGTGAACCAATCTCTTTCTTTACTCCGGTTCCCACGTGAACCAAACCCCTTTTTTTTTAATAGATCTATCCCAACTTGGATCAGATCTTTATTCACCTTTAATTGGCCCCACGTGTCCCTCTTTTGACCATTCAAACCGTTTCCCACGTGAACCACCCCTTTTTACCCAAAACCGGTTCCCACGTGAACCACCTTTACTTTCTACCCCAGTTCCCACATTGATCCCCACGTGGACCACCCTTTTGCTTGGCTATCATATCTGAACCCTCTTCTTTCCATCACCTTTTCGCTATCTCCATTTGGCTCACATAAGAAACAAGTCTAGATTCTAGTTTCTAGTTGCTTGTCTAGTTTCTAATTGCTTGTCCGGTGTTGTTTGCTTGTTTATTTAAGTTTATGCTTTGCTCATTACTTGTTTTATTACTTGATTGCATTCTCTGCTCCTTCTCTCTACCTCATTCTTTTACACTTTTTTGAGGCGGGAGCTCACTCTCCCATTTACCCCTCCCATCCAAAACACCCTCTTGGTGGATTCTGACCTCTCTTATGGGATATTCCTTCCTAGTTGACTTGGTTGGCTTTCATCAAGGCCTCCGTAATTCCTCATACGTGGAGTATTCCTCTTCACGATCGGGTTGGTTGTACCATTCCCGAAAACCCGAAGCATCCTACGTTACCTACACGTGGTGAGATTGTGTGAAACCTAGGTCATTGGAGATTGGAGTTAGGATCCTAACCCATTTGTTGAGAGAACAATTCTTAACAAAATTCATAAACCTAAGGTTTAATCAAAATCATTGCGTAATTTTGCTTTCAAGTCTTTGCATCACTTGCTTGTCAAACAAAAATTCAAACCTCTAACTTTTTGCAAAATACAAAAAAAAAACAAAAAAAAAAGTTCTTTGTTTACCTTGTCAACTTGTTTGTTCCTTTAAGTTCAATGCAATTAAGGTCTGGAAGGCACGTTGGAATGGCGGAACAAGTTGAACATCGAGAACAGGAGATGGGTCATCAACCAAATCCGTCAGATGGTCGTGTTAATCCATTATTTGAGTCAGAAGCGCAAGAGGTCCCTCAACCATCTGCTCCTCGTGATGTTGAACAACTCTTTAGGGAGTTGTCTCTCTATACCGACCTAGAAACCTATGCCCGTATACAATCCATGGTGAAGGGCAAAGTTGCCTGAAACCAATCAAGTTGCCTTATCTCCTCGTCCTCTGGTTCGACCACCACTCATTCAATCACCCTTTGTTCAACCACCGTTGTTCAACAATCCATGATTCAACCATCATTGGCACTAGCACAACCATCTGCAGTTCAACCCTCTATAGTTCAACCATCTGTGGTTCAACCCTCATTTGTTCAGCCATCTTATTTCAACCATGTTGCTCCCTTGGCCCATCAAGTCATGGGACATTCTTCAAGTCATGCTCCTCAATTTCAGAATCATGTCTCTAACCACATACCCCAACCAGTAAACCAAGAACCTGCTCTCACCAGGGCAATCATGGATCAGCTCACCCAGATGAATGAACGTTATGAAGAGCTGAGATGTCGCCTGGACTCCAAGTCAGTTCCTGAAATCTCCATTCCTTCTCTGCCAGTCCTACACCTGCCACCTTATGAGCTACCAGTTTATCACCGCTACAATGGTACTGGAAACCCTTTTCTCCACCTTAAAGATTTTCTTTATGAGTCCTCGTTCTGGAAAGATGATCGTAGGGTTCTTGCCTTCTTGTTCTGTCGATCATTAGAAGGGCCTGCATTGGAATGGTTCTACTCACTCGACTCCTTTGAGGCAGGAGACTTCGACATTGTCAAGACAAAATTCTTGCAGAGATACAGAGACCGGGTGGCACCAGCATGCTCCATTACAGATTTGATTGCTGAGAAGATGAAGCCCGAAGAGGACTTCATAAAGTTTGCTGATCGCTGGAGGGGAATGGCAGAAAAATTGACATATGTGATTTCTGAAGGGGAACAAGTGAAGATGCTCATTGGCAACACTACACCTGCCTTGAGGAATGTCTTGATCATGCACCGTCCTACCACAATGAATGAACTCTATGACAGTGCCCGATACTTGCAAGCCCACTTCAAGGATGCCACAATGATAAATCCATTTGATCCCAAACCTAGAAACTTCAGGAAGACCCCCTCTGCACCAGTTGGGCCTACAACCGAGGGAGTGGTCAACAACGAAGCTGTAAATATTGTAGGGAACCAGGGAGGGAACCGTCAAAACCAGTTCAGAAACCCACCACAGAACCCTTCCTATTACCCCCCTCAGCAACAAGTTAGGCCACCACAACCACGACAATCACAACAACCCCCGCAACAAGTAGCACAACCCCAGCAACCTCGTCAACCTACCTACAATAGGGCACCGCCACCACCCAATCAGGCACCACGAAGGGGAGGTCCTAGGAGAGAGAACTACCAACAACTCTCTTACTCCTTGACCGACATCTTCAATGTACTCATGGCAGAGAAACAGTTGGAATTGCCCAAGGAAAGAGAGGTTTGGCCAACAAATGTAGACATGTCCCGATACTGTGCTTACCCTCCTCCCTCATGACCCGAACCGTCTCTTTGGTGATCGAGCGACGCCAAGGGATGAAAGTTCGGGGATCAATGTGAGTGCGGGACTGAGGTGAGATTTGCTTTCCGAGTTTTATTCCTTTCTTTTCTCATCCCCTCTTGAGTTGACGATCTGGATTCACGGACTTCCCTGAAAAGGAGAGGACCCCGTCAAATTTTCAGAGTCGACAGCTTTGTGGCGACCACGGTGGGACAAGCAATGTCTTCAACCGTGGGTGCTTAGTGTTTTGTTTGCAACTAGTTCTAGTTCTAGACCGGTTCCCACGTGAGCCTTTCCTTCTTTCCACCTCTCTTAAACTTCATACCATCTCAAAATTTATGATTTCACCCATCTTTCATCATATCTGAAGTGCCAAGTATGCCATTTAATTTCTGCATTTTATTTAAACCGGTTCTCACGTGAACCACCCTTTTCCTTTTAAATCGGTTCCCGCGTGAACCAATCTCTTTCTTTACTTCGGTTCCCACGTGAACCAAACCCCTTTTCCTTAAGATCTATCCCCACTTGGATCAGATCTTTATTCACCTTTAATTGGCCCCACGTGGCCCTCTTTTGACCATTCAAACCGGTTCCCACGTGAACCAACCCTTTTTACCCAAAACCGGTTCACACGTGAACCACCTTTACTTTTTACCCCAGTTCCCACATCGGTCCCCTCGTGGACCACCCTTTTGCTTGGCTATCAGATCTGAACCCTCTTCTTTCCATCACCTTTTCGCTATCTCCATTTGGCTCACATAAGAAACAAGTCTAGATTCTAGTTTCTAGTTGCTTGTCTAGTGTTGACTGCTTGCTTATTTAAGTTTATGTTTTGCTTATTACTTGCTTTATTACTTGATTGCATTCCATGCTCCTTATCTCTACCTCCTTCTTTTACAATTTTTTGAGGCGGGAGCTCACTCTCCCATTTATCCCTCCCATCCAAAGCACCCTCTTGGTGGATTCTAACCTCTCTTCTGGGATATTCCTTCCTAGTTGACTTGGTTGGCTTTCATCAAGGCCTCCGTAATTCCTCATACGTGGAGTATTCCTCTTCACGATCGGGTTGGTTGTACCACTCCCCAAAACCCGAAGCATCCTACGTTACCTACACGTGGTGAGTTTGTGTGAAACCTAGGTCATTGGAGATTGGAGTTAGGATCCTAACCCATTTGTTGAGAGAACAATTCTTAACAAAATTCATAAACCTAAGGTTTAATCAAAATCATTGCATAATTTTGCTTTCAAATCTTTGCATCACTTTATTGTCAAAACAAAAATTCAAATCTTTAACTTTTTGCAAAATACTAAAAAAAACCAAAAAAAGTTCTTTGTTTATTTTGTCAACTTGTTTGTTCCTTGAAGTTCAATGCAACTAAGGTCTGGAAGGCACGTTGGAATGGCGGAATAAGCTGAACATCGAGAACATGAGATGGGTCATCAACCAAATCTGTCAGATGGTTGTGTTAATCCATTGTTTGAGTAAGAAGCGCAAGAGGTCCCTCAACCATCTGCTCCTCGTGATGTTGAACAACTCTTTAGGGAGTTGTCTCTCTATACCGACCTAGAAACCTATGCCCGTATACAATCCATGGTGAAGGGCAAAATTGCTTCAGATCAGGCTGAAACCAATCAAGTTGCCTTATCTTCTCGTCCTCTGGTTTGACCACCACTCATTCAATCACCCTTTGTTCAACCTCCTATTGTTCAACAATCTATGAATCAACCATCGCTAGCACAACCATCTGCAGTTCAACCATCTGTAGTTCAACCGTCTGTGGTTCAACTATCATTTGTTCAGCCATCTTATTTCAACCATGTTGCTCCCTTGGCCCATCAAGTCATGGGACAATCTTCAAGTCCTGCTCCTCAATTTCAGAACCATGTCTCTAACCACATACCCCAACCAGTAAACCAAGAACCTGCTCTTACCAGGGTAATCATGGATCAGCTCACCCAGATGAATGAACGTTATGAAGAGTTGAGATGTCGCCTGGACTCCAAGTCAGTTCCTGAGATTTCCATTCCTTCTCTGCCAGTCCTACACCTACCACCTTCTGAGCTACCAGTTTATCGCCGCTACAATGGTACTGGCAATCCTTTTCTCCACTTAAAAGATTTTCTTTACGAGTCCTCGTTCTGGAAAGATGATCGTAGGGTTCTTGCCTTCTTATTCCGCCGATCACTAGAAGGGTCTGCATTGGAATGGTTCTACTCACTCGACTCCTTTGAGGCAGGAGACTTCGATATTGTGAAGAAAAAATTCTTGCAGAGATACAGAGACCGGGTGGCACCAGCATGCTCCATTACGGATTTGATCGCTGAGAAGATGAAGCCCGAAGAGGACTTCATAAAGTTTGCTGATCGCTGGAGGGGAATGGCAGAAAAATTGACAGATGTGATTTCTGAAGGGGAACAAGTGAAGATGCTTATTGGCAACACTACACCTGCCTTGAGGAATGTCTTGATCATGCACCGTCCTACCACAATGAATGAACTCTATGACAGTGCCCGATACTTGCAAGCCCACTTCAAGGATGCCACCATGATAAACCCTTTTGATCCTAAACCTAGAAACCTTAGGAAAACCCCCTTTGCACCAGTTGGGCCTACAACCGAGGGAGTGATTAACAACGAAGCAATAAACATTGTGGGGAACCAGGGAGGGAACCGTCAAAACCAGTTCAGAAACCCACCACAGAACCCTTCCTATTACCCCCCTCAGCAACAAGTTAGGCCACCACAACCACGACAATCACAACAACCCCCGCAACAAGTAGCACAACCCCAGCAACCTCGTCAACCTACCTACAATAGGGCACCGCCACCACCCAATCAGGCACCACGAAGGGGAGGTCCTAGGAGAGAGAACTACCAACAACTCTCTTACTCCTTGACCGACATCTTCAATGTACTCATGGCAGAGAAACAGTTGGAATTGCCCAAGGAAAGAGAGGTTTGGCCAACAAATGTAGACATGTCCCGATACTGTGCTTACCACCGGTGTCCTGGTCACACTGTAGAAGTGTGCTTTCAATTCAAGGATTACATCCACGATCTGAATGACCAAGGCAGCATTGATTGGGTCCAAATGGGGGAATGCATACAAGCTATGAAGGCTAGGCAGCAGCAGCGGCAGCGTCCATCGGCTCAACCTCAACAACAACCTGGCTTGGGGATTGTTCATAATCCGCTCCCATTACATGCTCCCGCCCCAGCACCAGTACCAACACATCCAAACCCAGGAATTGGTCTAGTACACTCCATTGTCCAGGGAGATGCCAATCGTGCTCAAGGTTGGCAACTAGAAAATCAAAATACAACCATGCCTGTCAACCCAGTTAGGCCTCCTGCTATGAACCCTTCTAGACAAATAATTCGTGCACCTGCTACTCCACAACTACCACAAAGCTCAATAACCCAACCATTGGCCGCCACTTCTTCTCACCGGCCCATCATTAGGCCAGCTCCCTCTCTAACTACACCTCCTTCATCCATTGCTACACACCGACCCTTGCTCATCCGACCACCACAATCACCACCAAACCTGAACTCCCAGCCTACGAGCTCTACCACTCCAAAACCCCAACTTATCATACCACCACAACCAATCCTACAACCTACACCTTTATTAAACTCATCATCCACTTCTGCACCCCGGCCTCTTCTTATTAGGCCACCGGTATCACCATCACTACCACCTCCAAATCCTACCCCTCTACCAACTAACCCCATCATCCCAGAACCATCAATCCTATTACCTATCATACCTGCACCTACACCACCTGTTCCACCAGAACCCACCCCAGTTAACCCGTCACCTCTACCCGACCGCCAAATAGCCCTGGTGCTTCGGAGTGGGAGGATGTTCTAGTGGCTCTTTCCCCAAGCCGGAACTCAACCGCAAGAGCCAGTGGAGGAGGAACAAGTAGAAGAACCATTGCCAGGCACAGCCTATGATCTGTTAAAGCATTTAGATAAAACACCGGCCCGTATTTCCATACTTGAGTTGATCAAAAGATCAAAGGTGCACCAAGAGATTCTACAGCAGTACTTGAAAAGGGTCATGGTGAATGAAGATCTCCCACCTGAGAAGATCACTACAGTGTTAGCCCCTAGAAGTGAGCACCCAACACTCACTTTCTCTCAGGAGGAATTAGCAGATCCAGAGGTCAGGAGATATGCTTTGCATGTGGCTGTGGTTATTTGTAATATTGAAGTGAAATCATGTTTGGTTGACACTGGAGCTTCTATCAACATTATGCCGCCAGAAACTTTGCTGTTGTGTGGTATTTCTGAGCAAGAAATCAAGCCATCCTGTGCCATGGTGACGGCCTACGACAATTCCAAGAAGTCTGCACGTGGGGTGGTCACTCTAGAAGTCAAACTTGGACCATGTACGGTCACAACAGATTTTCATGTTCTAGAATTAGATCCAACATTTCGGGCTATACTTGGGAGGCCATACTTGGAGGCAATAGGAGCTGTGGCTTCAACAAACCACCAGTGCATAAAGTTTACCTTTAAAGGACAGGTGGTCAAGGTGACTAGCATGCCTTTAAGAGACGAGCTGAACGATGCTTCTTTACCCCTAGGTCTGTCAATACAACCCCAGATCTCAGTGGGAGAATGGCCAGAAGTCAGATGCATGACCGCCTCTCTACCCGACACAGTGGGATGGCGAATGATGATGAAATTGGGCTATCAGCCTGGAAGAGGTTTAGGCAAGGATCTTCAAGGGATTACTCAGCCAATTGAAACCGTGAAAAGGCTACGTAGGCAGGGGTTGGGATATGAAGAGGGTTCCATCCCAAGGAGGATCTTACAGCCAGGATATGCCATGGGACTCCACACCTTCTTTATCAAAGGGGAGACCATGATGATGGCTAAAGATGGCAAAAGTTCCGTGATAGCTGTCAAGAGAAGAAAGGCTCCAGATGAAGAAGAAGAAGACTTGGAAGACATGTGCTTATCTTTGACTCGTCTGTTCTCGAGTGGGGAAGAGTATCAAGAACCACCCAAGGGCAGACCAATCTTGGATCATCTAGTTAATCAGACCACCCAAGTCAAAACCATTCCACGAGGCCCAAATACAACAATGTCATGTTTGAACCACGTACCTTTATTTCTAGATCTTTTGGATGGGCTTCAGGGCCCACTTACCCTCTTTGGGCCCATGTGCGCTCTTCAACCTTCCACTCTTATTGGGCCAGCTTGCCTACTTGCTTCCCTCATCAACTTCAGAACTGAGGTCTTTTCCCAACATGGGCTCACATGCCCATTTATTTCTAAGATCGGGTCCACGTACACATTTACTTTTTTCAACAGTTTTGGACCCATGTGTCCACTTTCTGTTACCATTGGGCCCACGAGCCCCTTTTCCCCCTTTATTCTTAAGTTTTTCTCTCTGGTAATTCTGTCATCTTCTAGCAAGCCTCGAGTCATACTGACTCATTCTATCTTTTTACTTGAAATTTTCAAAAAAAAAACGTCTTCTCTGAAACTCACATTTCCATCGAGGAGACGTCTCTACTCATTCCAGAGGGTGCTCCCAATCAGGGATCCCTCTTTTCTGAATCATTGATCGATTTACTCGATCCCCCCTCCACTGTAAATACCACCTTTCCAGCTTTATCTTCAGTAGGTCAAGTTAAGTTAGGAAATAGGAAAGTCAGAGGTAAGCGAGTTCCAAATAGGTATACGCAACAATTGGCACGTAAATGCGTAGAGTGTGTAAGGCTGCCAAACTTTTTAGAGAATACCATCCAGTTAGATGAAATCCGATATGAGGATGAGCATAACATAGATCATACTTTGGGAGTATATGAGGTGGTATCAGAGAAAGATCCCGAATCCGAGGATGAAATCGAGGACTTGGCTGATGCATATGCATCTGGACTTAGAAGATTTGAAGAACCATCAGCCACAGGGAATGAACCGACCAAGGAACTGAATTTAGGAACCCTGGAAGATCCTAAGACTATCCTCATTAGTGCAAACCTCACTCCCTCAGATGAACAACGTTTGATCAAAGTTTTGGAAGAATATAAGGACACGTTCGCATGGACATATGAAGATATGCTGGGATTAGATAATTCACTGGTTGAACATAGATTAACCTTGAAACCTGGAACTACCCCGGTTAAACAAAAGCTCAGGAGGTTCCACTCTGATATTGCACTCAAAATGAAAGAAGAGGTCGACAAACTACATTAAGCAAAATTTATTAAGGTTGTCCTATATCCTCAATGGGTGGCTAACATAGTCCCTGTTATGAAGAAGGATGGACGAATTCGGATTTGTATAGATTTCAGAGACTTAAACCAAGCGTGTCCTATTTATGATTTTCCTTTGCCTCATATCGATGTTTTGGTTGATAACACAGCTGGATTTGAAATGCTTTCATTCATGGATGGCTATTCTGGATACAATCAGATCCGGTTAGCTGAGGAGGACCAAGAGAAGACCTCATTCACTACACCTTGGGGAACATATTGCTATGTTGTCATGCCCTTTGGGTTAAAGAATGCCGGTGCTACATATCAGAGGGCTATGATGGCTATCTTTCACGACATGATGCACACCCTTGTAGAGGTGTATGTGGATGATTTGGTTATCAAGTCCAAGAATCGGGAAGATCATTCGAAGTGTTAAGGAAAGTTTTGCAACGAGCTAGAGAATACAAGCCGAAAATGAACCCTAAGAAGTGTATCTTTGGAGTTTCATCAGGAAAGCTACTTGGGTTCATAGTAAGCAAAAGGGGCATAGAGATCGACCCAAACAAGGCCAAAGCAATTATTGGTATGCCTCCTCCGAAGAATATGAAAGAACTTCGAGGATTGAATGGGAGGCTACAATTTGTCCGCCGGTTTATCTCACAACATTCCCAAAGGTGTAAACCTTTCTATGAGTTAACCAAGGCGGGGGCCGAGTTTAAATGGGATTCAAAGTGCCAGGAGGCGTTTGATGGGTTGAAAACATACCTGGCAAGTCCCCCTGTACTTAGACCACCAATTCCCGACAAGCCCTTGGTCCTCTACATTTCAGTTCTTGAGAACTCTCTTGGGGCAGTCCTTGCACAAGTTGATGAAGAAGTGAAAGAACGAGCTACTTACTACTTGTCCAAGATGTTTGATGTTTGTGAGTTGAAGTACACTATGCTAGAAATGACATGTGCTGCTCTTGTTTGGGTGGTTCAGAAACTCAAGCATTATTTCCTTGCTCACCAAGTCAAGCTCATTGCTCATATCAATCCCATCAAGTTTATGTTAGAGAAGACAGTCTTGACTGATCGGTTAGGGCGATGGCAGAGTTTCTTGTCCCAATTTGATATCACTTATGTCCCACAGAAGGTAATTAAGGGCTATGCTATTGCTGAACACCTTACCCATCATCCCATACCCATCTTTGACCCAGTCCGGTTGGAGTTCCCGGATGACGAACTAATGTCAGTCCGATCTTCCGATCTTTGGACATTATATTTTGACGGGGCTCTGAACTCTCATGGTAGAGGGATAGGTATTGTCCTTCTGTCACCTGAAGGTGTCACCATTCCACAGGCTTTTCAGCTTAACTTTCCAGCAACCAACAACATAGCTGAGTATGAAGCCTTGCTGGCCGGGCTAGAGACAGCTCATTTCCATGGTGCCACCGAACTGAGGGTGATAGGTGATAGTCAATTGATCCTACGCCAGGTCCTATCCCAGTACCAAACTTCTCATCCAAACCTCAAACCCTACCAGGAGCTCACCACCTTCTACATCAAGCTATTCTTCAAACTCACCTTTGTCCATGTCCCCCGTTCTCAGAATATCCTCGCCGATGCCTTAGCTTCACTAGCTTCATCTCTATCTGTCCCGCTAGGCAGGCAAGTGCGAACTATCCACATTTGTAAGAGGACAATTCCGGCAATTGAGGATGGACGTTTTTTGAAGGTTAAGGAAAGATTCAACAGAAAAGAATACTTGCAACATAAAGAAGAAATCTCCTTGATTGAGTTCGAAGAATTATAAGAAGGTGAGAGACCTTGGTATGACGAGATTGCAAGGTATTGCCAAGATCAGTCATACCCACCTGGATCAACCACCAAGGAAAAGAAGGCAATCAGAAGAGTATCCCAGAGGTATACAATCCTAGGAGGAGTGCTCTATAAGAGAAGCCTAAGTGGAATCTTACTCAGGTGTCTTGATGAAGAAGAAGCTGAGTTGGTGCTGAAGGAAGCACATTTTGGAGTATGTGGTGGTCATGTGAATGCCCAAGCCCTTGCTAAGAAAATCATCCGACAAGGGTATTATTGGCCAACTCTAGAAGAAGACTGCTCCATCTTTGTCCGGCATTGTCATTCATGTAAACTCCATGCCGACAAGATTCACTCTCCCGCATCTTCCCTTCATCCAATTCATGCCCAATGGCCTTTCGCCATGTGGGCCTTTGATATCATTGGCCCCTTGTGTGACCTCAACTCCGAAGTGCCCTCAAAATCATTCATTCTGACGGCAATGGAGTACTTCACAAAGTGGGCTGAAGCAGAAGCATTCGTGGAGATTAAAGCGTCAACAGTCTGCTCCTTCATCAAGCGCAACATCCTGGCAAGGTTTGGGATCCCCAGCGACATCGTCACCGATAATGGGCCACAATTTCTTTCTCAAGATCTGCGTGATCTTTGCAACAGGTATTACATTTCATTGCATCATTCATCACCATACTATCTTCAAGGCAATGGTCAAGCAGAAGCCACCAACAAAACCCTAATCAAAATCATCAAGAAATCTTGTAAGTCTAGCAAATTTGCCGACTGGCCTGATAAGCTTGTAGATGCTCTATGGGCTTATCGTACTTCTGTAAGGACTCCCACTGGACAAACCCCATATGCTTTGGCATATGGGATGGAAGCAGTGGTCCCTTACGAAGTATTACTTCCATCTCTCCGAGTTCAGCTCGACAGGGATATTCCTGTTGATGAGAGACAAAAATCTCTCCTTGCACAGCTTGAACTCTTGGATGAAAGAAGGCTAGCCGCCGCCGAGCATGCCCGGACTTATCAGAATAGACTCAAAAGGTTTTATCAAAAGAGGGTGGTCGAGAGAAAGTTCGAAATCGGTGAGATGGTAGTCAAACACATATTCGTTAAGCCAGGGGGTCCCCGCTCCAAGTTGCAACCTAACTGGGAAGGGCCTTTTGTAATCACTGAAAAGTATCCAGGTAATGCATATGAATTGACTAATGCAGATGGAGAAAAATTGAATCATCCTTGGAATGGAGTTTACCTCAAAAAGTACTTTCCATAAAAATGGAGAAACCACTGGTATAATCTCAAGTCATCGATCCTAGGTTGTTCGTGAGAAGTCAAGGGTAGGTTCCATCCTACACACACAACACTTCCCGATCCTAGAATCCAGACAACCCGACACTTGCGAAAGGCAAGGCAGTAATCTAGAAATGGAAGGAGTACCCATACCCTATTCTCTTCTACTCGGTCCAAGATAGGGAGAGAAGATTAGAGAGGGGTAGTATCGAAAACACTCGCCACCCTTGTAGGAGGCCGTCTCATAGGGTACAAAAGGGTGACAAAAGATGGGCAATGAACCCTCAGGTTAGAAAAAAAAAATGATCAACATGTCCGAATGAGTACCCAGAATGATAGTCAAGGCAAAAGGCACTAAAAGATGGGCAATGTCCCCATGGGTTAAAAACCTGTCCAAATATGTGCCACATAGAAAAGAACAAAAAAAGAAAGAAAAACCCAAAGAGGCCGAATCCCAATGGGTAAATATGAGTGAGAGTACAGAAATCCCTCTCAACATCTTCAAACCCTATCAAGGACTTCCTCTATACTCTTCCTCCTTAAACCCCTTGGGTAGGGTAAACCGACCAAATCCAGGTGGAACCCAAGCCGATCAAAGGAAGAAGGTTAGAAGGATTCTAGGTAGGGAACTTTATTTTTGCACGTGGCATCTACCACTTGAACCTTGACAAACCCCAAAGACCGATGAATTATCTCAAATACCAGCATTTTCTCCACAAAAAAATTGCATATTTCAAAAGTCCAAAAAAAAATGCATATTTCAAAAACCCAAAAAAATGCATATTTCAAAAACCCAAAAAATGCATATTTCAAAAAAACCAAAAAATTGAATATTTCAAGAAGCCAAAAAATGAATATTTCAAAAGTAAATAATATATATATACATATTTCAAAAAATCCAAAAAAACTGAGTACTTTTGAAAATCCAAATGATTGTTTTCAAGAAAAACCAAAAAGAAAAAAAAATAGTCATGATCATTGCCTTAGTTGCATCCATACTTATTTGATTGTCGTGCATATTTCCATTTCCGCATTGCATATCCTTCTACTTTAATTACCTTGTTAAGAAGCCTCTCCCCTTGACCTAAGTCAAAGTTGACCATAATGGGCAAAGGGATGAGTCCTGATGAAGATCTAATCTCCTTCTGTCAAGTGTTTCAGGCATTTCAATACAGGAGAGGAGAGGATTCACACCATGACAGGTAAGTTCTCTCAACCCCCCATTTCATTTTAAGTCATTTGTTTTATTCCACCTTGTTAAGAAGGCTCCTCCCTTTGACTCAAAATCAAGGCATACGACATACAGGCAAAGGGATGAGTAATGATAAAAATTTAATCATTTTCATTGAGTATTTTCAGGAGCTGAAGAAGTAAAAAGAGAAGGGCCATTAGGTACATTTTTTTTCTAAAAAAAATGAAAAAAAAATGGCCTCAGGGCGCATGTGCCCTCATATGGGGGCACATGGCCAGGTGCCCCACCCCAGGGCGCATGGCCAGGTGCCCCCGATCGGGGGCACATGGACAAAAAAATTCGAAAAATTCAAAAAAATCTCAAAAAATCAGGAATTGCCTATAATGTTAAAAGTTACACTTTTGATAAAGGAACCATCATTAGAAACTTTGTTTTGACATCCAAATGATGGTTCAAATAATAACATCTTCAATTGATCATTTCATGAACAATCTGATTCATATGATAATTCTGTCTGTTGGGTACTAACCAGAAATGTGCAGGCAACCTTTTTAGTCCTAACAGGTGAATTGGCGAGATCAGTGTTCTCCAAGGAACGTCATGCCAACCTTACGGTGAAAAGAAAGGAAGCACCACCCAGCTGAACATTCTCATGGTGTTGTATTCCGTCAGAAGGCAAGACAAGGATGGACCAGAGATGCTGGTCGATGCACCACGCCTGAAGATTTTACTCAAATCCACATTCTCATCAATCTCACATCACATCACCACCATCACTTCATTTTTGCACTTCACATCACTCCTACCATCTGTCACCTAGTTATGTTAGGTCCATTTTATATATATTATATGCATTAATGTTGAAGACCTTGAGAGTGAAAATGACTGGGCCCGAGATCCCCTTCAACAAAATCCACGACGGCTTAGTCATTTCTTCACACTCACAGATAAGCCAAAATTAAACATTGGAGGGACGATGGTTCCTAATCGGGTGTCTTGACCTCCAATAGACAATCTATATCTTCAACTATTTTCTACATGATTTTCTATGTGTTTACAGCCATCTCCTTTTCTTTCTTCATCATTACCAATTCTATTTCATTATGTTTTCTCTTTCTTTTATTTCATCATGTTTTATTCTTTCTTTTATCCCTTCATGTTTTATTCCTTTCTTTCTGTTCCACGATGTTTTATTCTTTCCTTTCTTTTATCCAACCGTGTCTTTTATTTTACCCACCGTGTCATATTTTTCATGCCATTGTTTCTTCTTTACCATCATACTATGTTAGTCCCACCATTATATTTCAATCCCACTATGGCTTAAATCTGTCTTGTCGTTTTCCGAATACTTGATTTTATGCTAGAGCTTGATTCATGGTTTTCACGATACCCGAGCAATTTTGTTATGCTTAAAACGAACCCTTTAAGAACTTGAGGTTCTTCCACTCAGAATTAAACTGAGTATTTTGGTGAAACTTGAATGAACTTGAGATTCCAAATATGATGGATTGGTATTCTTTTCATTTTAAGATCAACTTCCCTTTTACAAACTTTAGCCTATCACAGTACAAGAACACCGCAAAGTTCGGGTTGCTAGCTGATGATGAACCTACGAACTCGAGGACTCCTCACCACGCTGAGGGTTGGCTACATCATTTTATCCTTTATCATTTACTTTTTCATCTCTCGTGCCAAGGGCATGTCTTTTACCAGTCAATTATATGAGGTTTTGATAGAACATGAAAGCAATCTAGAATACTCAGCGAGATTCATATTGCTGGATCAGGTAGATAAGCATGTCTATATCTACACCTTGATGCCACCTTTTCATTCCATCACCATTCCATTCCGCTACATTCATCTACACTCACTTGCATTCCATTACAGTTCACTACGAATCACTCCGCTTCATTACACGCCATTCCCTTACAAAGCCGACATCAAGGCGAGGCAAGCTGTAGACACGCCAAATTCGCCTAATTCAGAGCATAAAACTCATGTTTTATAGGGTAACATGTGCGATTGACCTTAAAATGATGCCGGGTCCTTTAAAAGTTGATTTGGAGCTTCGCCGAACGAAATCGGATGTTCTCCGACGTTTTCCGCAGAAAGCCGTAATTTCCGAGCGAAAGCCACACGTAAATCGTGAAAATACGGAAATTGGCTGAGTGACCAATGCCTAATGATCATGCATTGAAGTTTATGGTCATATTCACACTCCGGACAAGTTTTGTTGCATACTGTGCCTTTCCAGTTTGCCGTCGGAGTCATTTTGACCTGTATCGGATCTTCTGTTCACTGCCCTAACTTCCGGATAACATTCTGAATTTTTGGAGGGTTTTATGGCTGATCCGATGCTATAGAAATCTTCTTATGCCTGTTATCTTTCCAACGCAACAAACGGCGTCGAATTCCGAGTCCGGGAGTGTTCGCAATGGCTTCCGGAAGAAGGACGCGCGAAACCAGTTCCATGCGCCCGGGTTCCTGGTCACATGCGCCCGGGACCCAGGGCACGTGGCCATGCGCCCTACCAGTGAGGCACGTGACCTCGTGCCCTCACTTGAGGGCACATGCGCCCCACCTTTGAGGCACGAGGGACGCAGTTTTTCACCGGGACTCTACCACTTAACCGCCGACCGGATAAGCCCTCTTTTCTCGGGATTTGTGCCCATGCGCCCCCACTGGGGGGCGCATGCGCCCTTCAGTGGGGTGCATGCGCCCAGCACCTGGGCGCATGCGCCCAGGGGTGGGGCGCAATGCCCCTATTTTTTAGCTCCGATAAGACTGTATGTTCTCCTATAAATGGACTCTGATTCTGGTCGTTCCAGAGGCATGAGCACGACCCCCCTAGCATCTCAAGACATACAACCACCCTCCTTCATCGATTTTGTGATTTTTAGAGAGATAATTTCGAGTTTTTAGAGAGAGAAAAGTCGGTTCAAGAGAGAGGAAGGTTGTTCTGTAGGTGATCTGCCAAGTCTCTCTTCTTCGGACTCTACAGCAGTGTGTGGACGTCTTCTGCCAGTGATCTCTTCATCAAAGTTCTTCCTCTCCAAGTCTTCTTGAGTTTTTAATCAACGGTACTTGATTCTGAGGTCGGGGCTGGTCGTGACGAGCACAGAAGCAAGGTCGCGCCTGGCAGATCCTGGACTACTGCTCGGCTTTTTCGACAACACAGATTTTGCTATATCTTTCTCTATTCAACTCAGAATCATTCAGTTATTTTTCCTATATCTTTATTTAGTGATTCTCCATCATCCTATAATTTTTTTTTACATTTTTTGAATTACTTTTACTCTGTTAATCCGAAAATAAAAAAAGGGGTTAGAGATAACCCGAATCCGGTCAGTTTATAGTCAATTGTGTGTTTTATGTTATTCTCTTTACATATACTCCACTTTGTCTAGTTCTAATTGTCTATTTCACTTGTTTGTTTGTCTAGTTGCACAGAATATCATGCACCCACACGTTGAGGACTCTTCTTCATCGGCCGGCCGAAGAAGGAGAAGCTTTAACTCACATTCTTCACGCTAAGGTACACACGGTCAATTTTAATTCTATAAATCGGAACCCACGGTTCCTGGCGACCACGTTTATTTCTTCTCACCCTCCTCCCACATGACCCGAACCGTCTCTTTGGTGATCAAGCGATGCCAAGGGATGAAAGTTCGGGGATCAATGTGAGTGTGGGACCGAGGTGAGAGTTGCTTTCCAATGTTTTATTCCTTTATTTTCTCATCCATTCTTGAGGTGACGATCTGGATTCACGGACTTCCCTGAAAAGGAGAGGACCCCATCAAATTTTCAGAGTCAACACACCCCACGTGCAGATTTCTTGGAGTTGTCGTAGGCCGTCACCATGGCACAGGATGGCCTGATTTCTTGCTCAAAAATGCCACACAACTGCAAAGTTTTTTGCGGCATAACATTGATTGAAGCTCCAGTGTCAACCAAACATGATTTCACTTCGACATTGCAGATGATAACTGCCACATGCAAAGCATATCTCCTAAATTCTGGATTTGCTAATTCTTCCTGAGAGAAAGTGAGTGTTGGGTGCTCACTTCTAGGGGATAACACCGTAGTGATCTTATCAGGTGGGAGATCTTCATTCACCATGACCCTTTGCAAGTACTGCTGTAGAATCTCCTGATGCACCTTTGATCTTTTGATCAACTCAAGTATGGAAATATGGGCCGGTGTTTTATATAAATGCTTTAACAGATCATAGGCTGTGCCTGGCAATGGTTCTTCAACTTGTTCCTCCTCCACTGGATCTTGCGGTTAAGTACTAGCTTGGGGAAAGAGCCGCTGGAACATCCTCCCACTCCGAAGCACCGAGGCTATTTGGCGGTCGGGTAGAGGTGACGGGTTAACTGGGGTGGGAAAAGGTGGTGTAGGTGCAGGTATGGTAGGCAATGGTATTGGTGGTTCTAGGATGATTGGGTTAGTTGGTAGAGGGGTAGGATTTGGAGGTGGTAGTGGTGGTGATACCGGTGGCCTAATAAGAAGCATCGTTCAGCTAGTCCCTTATAGACATGCTAGTCACCTTGACCACCTATCCTTTAAAGGGAAACTTTATGCACTGGTGATTTGTTGAAGCCACAGCTCCTATTGCCTCCAAGTATGGCCTCCCAAGTATAGCCCGAAAAGTTGGATCCATTTCTAGAACATGAAAATCTGTTGTGATCGTACATGGTCCAAGTTTGACTTCTAGTGTGACCACCCCACGTGCAGATTTCTTGGAGTTGTCGTAGGCCGTCACCATGGCACAGGATGGCTTGATTTCTTGCTCAAAAATGCCACACAACCGCAAAGTTTTTGGCGGCATAACATTGATAGAAGCTCCAGTGTCAACCAAACATGATTTCACTTCGACATTGCAGATGATAACTACCACATGCAAAGCATATCTCCTAAATTCTGGATTTGCTAATTCTTCCTGAGAGAAAGTGAGTGTTGGGTGCTCACTTCTAGGGGATAACACCGTAGTGATCTTATCAGGTGGGAGATCTTCATTCACCATGACCCTTTGCAAGTACTGCTGTAGTGAGTGGTGGTCGAACCAGAGGACGAGGAGATGAGGCAACTTGGTTAACTTCAGCTTGATCTGAGGCCATTTTGCCCTTCACCATGGATTGTATGCGGGCATAGGTTTCTGGGTCGGTATAGAGAGACAACTCCCTAATGAGTTGTTCAACATCACGAGGAGTAGATGGTTGTGGGACCTCTTGCGCTTCTGACTCAAATAATGGATTAACACGACCATCTGACGGATTTGGGTGATGACCCATCTCATGTTCTCGATGTTCAGCTTGTTCCGCCATTCCAACGTGCCTTCCAGACCTTAGTTGCATTGAACTTCAAGGAGAAAGTAAAACAAACAAGTTGACAAAGTAAACAAAGAACTTTTTTTTTTGGTTTTTAGTATTTTGCAAAAAGTTAGAGGTTTGAATTTTTTGTTTGACAAGCAAGTGATGCAAAGACTTGAAAGAAAAATTACGCAATGATTTTGATTAAACCTTAGGTTTATGAATTTTGTTAAGAATTGTTTCTCAACAAATGGGTTAGGATCCTAACTCCAATCTCCAATGACCTAAGTTTCACACAATCTCACCACGTGTAGGTAACATAGGATGCTTCGGGTTTTGGGGAGTGGTACAACCAACCCGATCGTGAAGAGGAATACTCCACGTATGAGGAATTACGGAGGCCTTGATGAAAGCCAACCAAGTTAACTAGGAAGGAATATCCCAGAAGAGAGGTTAGAATCCACCAAGAGGGTGTTTTGGATGGGAGGGGTAAATGGGAGAGTGAGCTCCCGCCTCAAAAAAGTGTAAAAGAAGGAGGAAGAGAGAAGGAGCAGAGAATGCAATCAAGTAATAAAACAAGTAATGAGCAAAACATGAACTTAAGTAAACAAGCAATCAACACCAGACAAGCAATTAGAAACTAGACAAGCAACTAGAAACTAGAATCCAGACCTTGTTTCATATGTGAGCCAAATGGAGATAGTGAAAAGTGATGGAAAGAAGAGGGTTCGGATCTGATAGCCAAGCAAAAGGGTGGTCCACGTGGGGACCGATGTGGGAACTGGGGTAAAAAGTAAAGGTGGTTCACGTGGGAACCAGTTTTGGGTAAAAAGGGGTGGTTCACGTGGGAACCGGTTTGAATGATCAAAAGAGGGCCACATGGGGCCAATTAAAGGTGAATAAAGATCTGATCCAAGTTGGGATAGATCTGGAAAAAAAGGGGCTTGGTTCACGTGGGAACCGAGGTAAAGAAAGAGATTGGTTCACGTGGGAACCGGTTTAAAAGGAAAAGTGTGGTTCACGTGGGAACCGGTTTAAATAAAATGCAGAAATTAAATGGCATACTTGGCACTTCAGATCTGATGAAATATGGGTGAAATCAGAAATTTTGATATGGCATGAAGTTTAAGAGAGGTGGAAAGAAGGAAAGGCTCACGTGGGAACCGGTCTAGAACTAGAACTAGCTGCAAACAAAACACTTAGGACCCACGGTTGAAGACATTGCTTGTCCCACCGTGGTCGCCACAAAGCTGTCGACTCTGAAAATTCGACGGGGTCCTCACCTTTTCAGGGAAGTTCGTGAATCCAGATCGTCACCTCAAGAGGGGATGAGAAAAGAAAGGAATAAAGCTCGGAAAGCAATTCTCACCTCGGTCCCACACTCACATTGATCCCCGAACTTTCATCCCTTGGCGTCGCTCGATCACCAAAGAGACGGTTCGAGTCAAGTGGGAGTAGGGTGAGAAGAAATAAATGTGGTCGCCAGGAACCATGGGTTCTGATTTATAGAATTAAAATGACCGTGTGTACCTTAGCGTGAAGAATGTGAGTTAAAGCTTCTCCTTCTTCGGCCGGCTGATGAAGAAGAGTCCTCAACGCAGTGGGTGCTTGATATTCTGTGCAACTAGACAACCAAACAAGTGAAAGAGGCTATTATAACTAGACAAAGTGGAGTATATGTAAAGAGACTAACATAAAACACCCAATTGACTAGAAACTGACCGGATTCGGGTTATCTCTAACCCCTTTTTTATTTTCGGATAAACAGACTAAAAGTAATGCAAAAAAATTGTAAAAAAATGATAGGAGATGGAGAATAAGTAAACAAAGATATATAAAAAAGAAATGAAAGATTCTGAGTTGAATAGAGAAAGATATAGCCAAATCTGGGTTGTCGAAAAAGCAGAGCAGTAGTCCAGGATCTGCCAGGCGCGACTTTGCTTCTGAGCTCATCACTACCAGCCCCTACCTCAGAATCAAGTTCCGTCGATTGTAAACTCAAGAAGACTTGGATAGGAAGAACTTTAATAAAGATAGCTCAGGCAGAAGACGTCCACATACTGATGTAGAGGCCGAAGAAGATAGACTTGGCAGATCACCTGCATAACAGCCTTCCTCTCTCTTGAACCGACTTTTCTCTCTCTAAAAACTCGAAATTCTCTCTCTAAAAATCACAAAATCAATGCAGGAGAGTGTTTGGACGTCTTGAGATACTGGGGGGTCGTGCTCATGCCTTTGCAACGACCGGAATCGGAGTTAATTTATAGTAGAATAGACGGCATTATCCGGGCTAAAAAAAGGGGTCCTTGCGCCCTACCCCAGGGCACATGCGCCCCCTGGAAGGGGCGCATCTCATCTTTTCCAAAATTTTCGACCTTATCCGGTCTGTCCGTTTAGTGGTAGAGTCCCGGTGAAAAACTGGGTCCCTCGTGCCTCAATGGTGGGGCGCATGTGCCCTCAAGTGAGGGCACGAGGTCACGTGCCTCACTGGTAGGGCGCACGGGCACGTGCCCTGGGTCCCGGGCGCATGTGACCAGGAACCCGGGCGCATGGGACTGTTTTTGCACGTCCTTCTTCCGGAAGCCATTGCGAACACTCCCGAACTCAGAATTCGACGCCGTTTATTGCGCTGGAAAGATAACAGGCCGAAGAAGCTTTATATAGCATCGGATCAGCCATCACGCCCTCCAAAACTTCAGAATTTTTTCTGGATTTAGGGTAGTGAACAGAAGATCCGATACTTGTCAAAATGACTCCGACGGCAAACCGGAAAGGCACGGTATGAAACAAAACTTGTCTGGGGTGTGAATATGACCATAACCTTAAATGCATGATTATTAGGCATTGGTTATTCAGCCAATTTCCGTGTTTACACGATTTATGTATGGCTTTTGCTTGGAAATTATGGCTTTTTGCGGAAAAACATCGGAAAACATCCGATTTCGTTCGGCGAAGCTCCAAATCAACTTAAAAAGACCCGGCATCAATATAAGGTCAATCACACATGTTACCCTATAAAACATGAGTTTTATGCTCTGAATTAGGCAAATTTGGCGTGTCTACACCTGGTGTAGGGCGCATGTACCCCACTGAGGGGTGCATGTGCCTCCAAGTGGGGGCATATCCTATTCACCTAAAAAATTCGGTCCGATCCAATCGAAAAATTCGATCCGATCCGGTTAGAGGTAGACTCCCGGATGAAAACTGGTTCCCTCATGCCCTTGATCGGGGGCACAAGGCCACGTGCCTCAGGTGTAGGGTGTATGGCCACGCGCCCTGGGTCTAGGGCACATGTGCCCAGGGTCCAGGGCGCATGGGACTGTTTCTGTGCATCCTTCTTCTGGAAGCCATTGCGAACACTCCCGAATGCGAAATTCGACGTCGTTTGTTGCGTTGGAAAGATAACAGGCCAAAGAAGCTTTCTATTGCATTGGATCAGCTATAACACGTTAAAAAACTTCAGAATTTTATCCGGAAGTTAGGATAGTGAACAGAAGATCCGATACTAGTCAAAATGACTCTGACGGCCAACCGGAAAGACACGGTATGAATCAAAACTTGTCCAGAGTGTGAATCTAACCATATCCTTCAATGCATGATCATTAGGCATTGGTCATTCAGCTAATTTCTGTGTTTACACGATTTACGTGTGGCCTTCCCTTGAAAATTCTAGCTTTCTACGAAAAACATCAGAAAACATCCGATTTCGTTCGGCAAAGTTTCAAATCAACTTTAAAAGACCTGACATTATTCTAAGATTAATCACACATGTTACCCTATAAAACATGAGTTTTATGCTCTGAATTAGGCAAATTTGGCGTGTCAACAGCTTGTCTCGCCTTGATGTCAGCTTTGTAAGGGAATGGCATGTAATGAAGAAGAGTGATTCGGAATGAACTGTAATGGAATGCAAGTGAGCATAGATGAATGTAGTGGAATGAAATGGTGATGGACTAGAAAGGTGGTGTAGACACGCCAAATTCGCCTAATTCAGAGCATAAAACTCATGTTTTATAGAGTAACATGTATGATTGACCTTATAATGATGCCGGGTCTTTTAAAGTTGATTTGGAGCTTCGCCGAATGAAATCGGATGCTTTCCAAAGTTTTCCGCAAAAAGCCATAATTTCGGAGCGAAAGCCACACGTAAGTCGTGTAAACATGGAAATTGGCTGAATGACCAATGCCTAATGATCATGCATTGATGTTTATGGTCATATTCATACCCCGGACAAGTTTTTTTGCATACCGTGCCTTTCCAGTTTGCCGTCGGAGTCATTTTGAACAGTATCGGATCTTCTGTTCACTGCCCTAACTTAGAGACAAATTTCTTAACTTTTTGACGGTGTTATGGCTGATCCGATTCTATATAAAGCTTCTTCGGCCTTTTATCTTTCCAGCACAACAAACGGCGTCGAATTCCGAGTTCGGGAGTGTTCGCAATGGCTTCCGGAAGAAGGACGCGCAGAAACAGTCCCATGCGCCCTGGTTCCTAGTCACATGCGCCTGGGACCCAGGGCACGTGCCCATGCGCCCTACCAGTGAGGTACGTGACCTCGTGCCCTCACTTGAGGGCACATGCGCCCCACCCTTGAACCAGTTATTCGCCGAGACTCTACCACTGAACGGACGGGCCGGATAAGGTCGAAAATTTCGGAAAAGATGGGATGCGCCCCTTCCAGGGGGCACATGCGCCCTGCACCAGAGCGCATGCGCCCTGGGGTAGGGCGCAAGGACCCCTTTTTTTTAGCCCAGATAACGCCATCTATTCTCCTATAAATTAACTCCGATTCCAGTCATTCCAAAGGCATGGGCACGACCCCCCCAGGCATCTCAAGACGTCCAACCACTCTCCTGCATTGATTTTGTGATTTTTAGAGAGAGAATTTCGAGTTTTTAGAGAGAGAAAAGTCGGTTCAAGAGAGTGGAAGGCTGTTCTGCAGGTGATCTTCCAAGTCTCTCTTCTTCGGCCTCTACATCAGTGTTTGGACGTCTGCTGCCTGAGCTCTCCTCATCAAAGTTCTTACTCTACAAGTCTTCTTAAGTTTACAATCGACTGAACTTGATTCCAAGATCGGGGCTGGTCGTGACGAGCGCAGAAGCAAAGTCGCGCCTGGCTGATCCTGGACTACTGCTCGGCTTTTTCGACAACCCAGATTTGGCTATATCTTTCTCTATTCAACTCAGAATCTTTCAGTTCTTTTTTATATATCTTTGTTTACTGATTCTCCATCCTCCTATCATTTTTTTACATTTTTTTCATTACTTTTTGTCTGTTATTCCGAAAAAAAAGGGGTTAGAGATAACTCGAATCCGGTCAGTTTATAGTAAGTTGTGTGTTTCATGTCATTCTCTTTACATATACTCCACTTTGTTTAGTTCTAATAGTCTCTTTCACTTGTTTGTTTGTCTAGTTTAACAGAATATCAAGCACTCACCGCGTTGAGGACTCTTCTTCATCGGCCGGCCGAAGAAGGAGAAGCTTTAACTAACATTCTTCACGCTAAGGTATACACGGTCATTTTAATTCTATAAATCGGAACCCACAGTTCTTGGTGACCACATGTCTTAATTTATTTCTTCTCACCCTCCTCCCACATGACCCGAACCGTCTCTTTGGTGATCGAGCGACGCCAAGGGATGAAAGTTCGGGGATCAATGTGAGTGTGGGACCGAGGTGAGAGTTGTTTTCTGTGCTTTATTCCTTTCTTTCTCATCCCCTCTTGAGGTGACGATATGGATTCGTGGACTTCCCTGAATAGGAGAGGACCCCGTCAAATTTTCAGAGTCAACAGCTTTGTGGCGACCACGGTGGGACTAGCAATGTCTTCAACCGTGGGTGCTTAGTGTTTTGTTTGCAACTAGTTCTAGTTCTAGACCGGTTCCCACGTGAGCCTTTCCTTCTTTCCACCTTTCTTAACTTCATCTCAAAATTTCTGATTTCACCCATCTTTTATCAGATCTGAAGTGCCAAGTACCTCATTTAATTTATGTTATTTTATTTAAACCGGTTCCCACGTGAACCACCCTTCTCCTTTTAAGCCGGTTACCGAGTGAACCAATCTCTTTCTTTACTTCGGTTCCCACGTGAACCAAACCCCTTTTTTTCTAGATCTATCCCAACTTGGATCAGATCTTTATTCACCTTTAATTGGCCCCACGTGGCCCTCTTTTGATCATTCAAACCGGTTCCCACGTGAACCACCTTTACCTTTTACCCCGGTTCCCACGTGAACCAGCTTACTCTTACATCGGTCCCCACGTGGACCACCCTTTTGCTTGGCTATCAGATTTGAACCCTCTTCTTCCCATCACCTTTTCACTATCTCCATTTGGCTCACATAAGAAACAAGTCTAGATTCTAGTTTCTAGTTGCTTGTCTAGTTTCTAATTGCTTGTCTGGTGTTGATTGCTTGTTTATTTAAGTTCATGTTTTTCTCATTACTTGTTTTATTACTTGATTGCATTCTCTGCTCCTTCTCTCTACCTCCTTCTTTTACACTTTTTTGAGGCGGGAGCTCACTCTCCCATTTTCCCCTCCCATCCAAAACACCCTCTTGGTGGCTTCTGACCTCTCTTATGGGATATTCCTTCCTAGTTGACTTGGTTGGCTTTCATCAAGGCCTCCGTAATTCCTCATACGTGGAGTATTCCTCTTCACGATCGGGTTGGTTGTACCACTCCCCAGAACCCGAAGCATCCTATGTTACCTACACGTGGTGAGATTGTGTGAAACCTAGGTCACTGGAGATTGGAGTTAGGATCCTAACCCATTTGTTGAGAGAACAATTCTTAACAAATCCATAAACCTAAGGTTTAATCAAAATCATTGCGGAATCTTGCTTTCAAGTCTTTGCATCACTTGCTTGTCAAACAAAAATTCAAATCTCTAACCTTTTGCAAAATACTAAAAAAAAAACCTAAAAAAGTTCTTTATTTACTTTGTCAACTTGTTTGTTTTACTTTCTCCTTGAAGTTCAATGCAACTAAGGTATGGAAGGCACGTTGGAATGGTGGAACAAGCTGAACATCGAGAGCACGAGATGGGTCACCAACCGATTCCGTCAGAAGCGCAAGAGGTCCCTCAACCATCTGCTCTTCATGATGTCGAACAACTCTTTAGGGAGTTGTCTCTCTATACCGACCCAGAAACCTATACCCGCATACAATCCATGGTGAAGGGCAAAATGGCCTCAGATCAGGCTGAAGTTAACCAAGTTGCCTCATCTCCTTGTCCTATGGTTTGACCACCACTCATTCAACCACCTATTGTTCAACAATCTGTTATTCAACCATCATTTGCACTAGCACAACCATCTGTAGTTCAACCATCTGTGGTCCAACCCTCATTTGTTCAGCCATCTTATTTTAACCATGTTGCTCCCCCAATTCACCAAGCCATGGGACAATCTTCAAGTCATGCTCCTCAATTCCAAAATCATGTCTCTAACCACATACCCCCACCAGTAAACCAAGAACCTGCTCTCACCCAGTCAATCATGGATCAGCTCACCCAGATGAATGAACGTTATGAAGAGCTGAGATGTCGCCTGGACTCCAAGTCAGTTCCTGAGATTTTCATTCCTTCTCTGCCAGTCCTACACCTGCCACCTTCTGAGCTACCAGTTTATCGCCGCTACAATGGTACTGGCAACCCTTTTCTCCACTTTAAAGATTTTCTCTATGAATCCTCATTCTGGAAAAATGATCGTAGGGTTCTTGCCTTCTTGTTCTGTCGATCATTAGAAGGGTCTGCATTGGAATGGTTCTACTCACTCGACTCCTTTGAGGCAGGAGACTTCAATATTGTTAAAACCAAATTCTTGCAAAGATACAGAGACCGGGTGACACCAGCATGCTCCATTACAGACTTGATTGCTGAGAAGATGAAGCCCGAAGAGGACTTCATAAAGTTTGCTGATCGCTGGAGGGGAATGGCAGAGAAATTGACAGATGTTATTTCTGAAGGGGAACAAGTAAAGATGCTCATTGGAAACACTACACCTGCCTTGAGGAATGTCTAGATCATGCACCGTCCTACCACAATGAATGAACTCTATGACAGTGCCCGATACTTGCAAGCCCACTTCAAGGATGCCACCATGATAAACCCCTTTGATCCTAAACCTAGAAACTTTAGGAAAACCCCCTCTGCACCAGTTGGTCCAACAACCGAGGGAGTGGTCAACAACGAAGCAATAAACACTGTGGGGAACCAGGGAGGGAACCGTCAAAACCAGTACAGAAACCCACCACAAAACCTTTCCTATTACCTCCCTCAACTACAGGCTAGGCCACAACAACCACGACAACCACAACAACCCCTGCAACCAGTAGCACAACCCCAGCAACCTCGTCAACCTACCTACAATAGGGCACCGCCACCACCCAATCAGGCACCACGAAGGGGAGGTCCTAGGAGAGATAACTACCAGCAACTCCCTTACTCCTTGACCGACATTTTCAATGTACTCATGGCAGAAAAACAGTTGGAATTACCCAAGGAAAGAGAGGTTTGGCCAACAAATGTAGATATGTCCCGATACTATGCTTACCACCGGTGTCCTGGTCATACTGTAGAAGTGTGCTTTCAATTCAAGGAGTACATCCACGATCTGAATGACCAAGGCATCATTGATTGGGTTCAAATGGGGGAATGAATACAAGCTATGAAGGCTAGGCAGCAGCAGTGGTAGCGTCCACCGGCTCAACCTCAACAACAACCTGGCTTGGGGATTGTTCAGAATCAGCTCCCATTACATGCTCCCGCTCCAGCACTGGCACCAGCACATCCAAACCCAGGAATTGGTCTAGTACACTCCATTGTCCAGGGAGATGCCAGTCGTGCTCAAGGTTGGCAACTAGAAAACCACAATTAAACCATGCCTGTCAACCCGGCTAGGCCTCCTGCTAGGAACCCTCCTAGACAAATAATTCGTGCACCTTCTACTCCACAACCACCACCAAGTTCAATAACCCAACCACTGGCCGCCACTTCTTCTCGCCGACCCCTCATTAGGCCAGCCCCCTTCTTAACTACACCTCCTTCAACCATTGCTACACACCGGCCCTTGCTCATCCGACCACCACAATCACCACCAAACCTGAACCCCCAGCCTACGAGCTCTACCACACCAAAACCCCAATCTATCATACCACCACAACCAATCCCACAACCAACACCTTCATTAAACTCATCAACCACTTCTGCACACTGGCCTCTTCTTATTAGGCCACCGGTATCACCACCACTACCACCTCCAAATCCTACCCCTCTACCAACTAACCCAATCATCCTAGAACCACCAATCCCATTGCCTACCATACTTGCACCTACACCACCTGTTCCCACCCCAGTTAACCCGTCAC
This sequence comes from Cryptocoryne crispatula var. balansae, assembly GCA_036172225.1. Taxonomy (NCBI): domain Eukaryota; kingdom Viridiplantae; phylum Streptophyta; class Magnoliopsida; order Alismatales; family Araceae; genus Cryptocoryne; species Cryptocoryne crispatula. Next base: position 35,165,626 of record CM069925.1, on the reverse strand, counting down.
CTCTACCCGACCGCCAAATAGCCCAGGTGCTTCGGAGTGGGAGGATGTTCCAGCGGCTCTTTTCCCAAGCTAGTACTTAACCACAAGATCCAGTGGAGGAGGAACAAGTTGAAGAACCATTGCCAGGCACACCCTATGATCTGTTAAAGCATTTAGATAAAACACCGGCCCGTATTTCCATACTTGAGTTGATCAAAATATCAAAGGTGCATCAGGAGATTCTACAGCAGTACTTGCAAAGGGTCATGGTGAATGAAGATCTCCCACCTGAGAAGATCACTACAGTGTTAGCCCCTAGAAGTGAGCACCCAACACTCACTTTCTCTTAGGAAGAATTAGCAGATCCAGAATTTAGGAGATATGCTTTGCATGTGGCTGTGGTTATTTGTAATATTGAAGTGAAATCATGTTTGGTTGACACTAGAGCTTCTATCAACGTTATGCCGCCATAAACTTTGCAGTTGTGTGGCATTTCTGAGCAAGAAATCAAGCCATCCTGTGCCATGGTGACGGCCTACGACAACTCCAAGAAGTCTGCACATGGGGTGGTCACTCTAGAAGTCAAACTTGGTCCATGTACGGTCACAACAGATTTTGATGTTCTAGAATTGGATCCAACTTTTCGGGCAATACTTGAGAGGCCATACTTGGAGGCAATAGGAGCTATGGCTTCAACAAACCACCAGTGCATAAGGTTTCCTTTTAAAGGACAAGTGGTCAAAGTGACTAGCATGCCTGTAAGGGACGAGCTGAACGATGCTTCTTCACCCCTAGGTCTGTCAATACAACCCCAGATCTCAGTGGGAGAATTGCCAGGAGTCAGATGCATGACCGCCTCTCTACCAGACACACTGGGATGGCGGATGATGATAAAATTGGGCTATCAGCCTGGAAGAGGTTTAGGCAAGGATCTTCAAGGGATCACTCAGCCAATTGAAACTGTGAAAAGGCCACGCAGGCAGGGGTTGGGATATGAAGAGGGTTCCATCCCAAGGAGGATCTTCCAGCCAGGATATGCCATGGGGCTCCATACATTATTTATCAAAGGGGAGACCATGATGATGGCTGAAGATGGCAAAAGTTCCGTGATAGCTGTCAAGAGAAGAAAGGCTCCAGATGAAGAAGAAGAAGACTTGGAAGACCTGTGCTTATCTTTAACTCGTTTGTTCTCAAGTGGGGAAGAGTATCAAGAACCACCCAAGGGCAGACCAATATTGGATCATCTGGTTGAGCATACCACCCAAGTCAAAACCATTCCACGAGGCCCAAATACAACAATCCCATGGTTGAACCTTGTACCTTTGTTTCTAGATCTTTTGGATGGGCTTCAGGGCCCACTTACCCACTTTGGGCCCATGTGCCCTCTTCAACCTTCTACTCTTACTGGGCCAGCTTGCCTATTTGCTTCCCTCATCAACTTCATAACTGAGGGCTTTTCCCAACAAGGGCTCACATGCCCATTTATTTCTATGATCGGGTCCACGTACCCGTTTACTTTTTTCATCAGTTTTGGACCCATGTGTCCACTTTCTGTTACCATTGGGCCCACGAGCCCCTTTTTCCCCTTTATTCTTAAGTTTTTATCTCTATTAATTTAGTCATCTTCTAGCAAGCCTCGAGTCACTCAGGCTCATTCTATCTTTTTACTTGAGAATCCCAAAAAAAAATGTCTTTTCTGAAACTCACATTTCCATCGAGGAGACGTCTCTACTCATCCCAGAGGGTGCTCCCAATCAGGGATCCCTCTTTTCTGAATCATTGATCGATTTACTCGATCCTCCCTCCACTGTAAATACCACCTTTCCAGCTTTATCTTCAGTAGGTCAAGTTAGGTTAGGAAATAGGAAAGTCAGAGGTAAGCGAGTTCCAAATAGGTATCTGCAACAATTGGCACAGAAATGCATAGAGTGTGCAAGGCTGCCAAACTTTTTAGATAATACCATCCAGCTAGATGAAATCCGATATGAGGATGAGCATAACATAGATCATACTTTGGGAGTATATGAGGTGGTATCAGAGAAGGATCCCGAGTCCAAGGATGAAATCGAGGACTTGGCTGATGCATATGCATCTGGACTTAGAAGATTTGAAGAACCATCAGCCACAGGGAATGAACCGACCAAGGAACTGAATTTAGGAACCCTGGAAGATCCTAAGACTATCCTCATTAGTGCAAGCCTCACTCCCACAGAAGAACAACGTTTGATCAAAGTTTTGGAAGAATATAAGGACACGTTCGCATGGACATATGAAGACATGCCGGGATTAGATAATTCATTAGTTGAACATAGATTAACCTTGAAACATGGAACTACCCCGGTTAAACAAAAGCTCAGGAGGTTCCACCCTGATATTGCACTCAAAATGAAAGAAGAGGTCGACAAACTACATCAAGCAAAATTTATTAAGGTTGTCCTATATCCGCAATGGGTGGCTAACATAGTCCCTGTTATGAAGAAGGATGGACGAATTCGGATTTATATAGATTTCAGAGACTTAAACCGAGCGTTTCCTATTTATGATTTTCCTTTGCCTCATATTGATGTTTTGGTTGATAACACAGCTGGATTTGAAATGCTTTCATTCATGGATGGCTATTCTGGATACAATCAGATCCGGTTAGCTGAGGAGGACCAAGAGAAGACCTCATTCACTACACCTTGGGGAACATATTGCTATGTTGTCATGCCCTTTGGGTTAAAGAATGCTGGTGCTACATATCAGAGGGCTATGATGGCTATCTTTCACGACATGATGCACACCCTTGTAGAGGTGTATGTGGATGATTTGGTTATCAAGTCCAAGAATCGGGAAGATCATTCTGAAGTGTTAAGGAAAGTTTTGCAACGAGCTAGAGAATACAAGCTGAAAATGAACCCTAAGAAGTGTATCTTTGGAGTTTCATCAGGAAAGCTACTTGGGTTCATAGTAAGCAAAAGGGGCATAGAGATCGACCCAAACAAGGCCAAAGCAATTATTGGTATGCCTCCTCCGAAGATTATGAAAGAGCTTCGAGGATTGATTGGGAGGTTACAATTTGTCCGCCGGTTTATCTCACAACATTCCCAAAGGTGTAAACCTTTCTATGAGTTAACCAAGGCGGGGGCCGAATTTAAATGGGATTCGAAGTGCCAGTAGGCATTTGATGGGTTGAAAACATACCTGGCAAGTCTCCCTGTACTTAGACCACCAATTCCCGACAAGCCCTTGGTCCTTTACATCTCGGTTCTTGAGAACTCTCTTGGGGCACTCCTTGCACAAGTTGATGAAGAAGGGAAACAACGAGCTACTTACTACTTGTCTAAGATGTTTGATGCTTGTGAGATGAAGTACACTGTGGTAGAAAAGACCTATGCTGCTCTTGTTTGGGTGGTTCAAAAACTCAAACACTATTTTCTTGCTCACCAGGTCAAGCTCATTACTCGTATCAATCCCATTAAGTTTCTGTTAGAGAAGACAGTCTTGACTGATCGGTTAGGGCGATGGCAGAGTTTCTTATCCCAATTTGATATCACTTATGTCCCACAGAAGGCAATCAAGGGCTATGCTATCGCTGAACACCTTGCCCATCATCCCATACCCGTCTTTGACCCAGTCCGGTCAAAGTTCCCAGATAACGAACTAATGTCAGTCCGATCTTCCAATCTTTGGACATATTATTTTGACGGGGCTCTGAACTCTCATGGTAGAGAGATATGTATTGTCCTTCTATCACCTGAAGGTGTCACCATTCCACAGGCTTTTCAGCTTAACTTTCCAGCAACCAACAACATAGCTGAGTATGAAGCCTTGCTGGCCGGGCTGGAGGCCGCTCATTTCCATGGTGCCACCGAACTGAGGGTGATAGGTGATAGTCAATTGATCCTACGCTAGGTCCTATCCAAGTACCGAACTTCTCATCCAAACCTCAAACCCTACCAGGAGCTCCGCACCTGCTACATCAAGCTATTCTTCAAACTCACCTTTGTCCATGTCCCCCATTCTCAGAATATCCTCGCCGATGCCTTAGCTTCACTAGCTTCATCTCTATCTGTCACGCTAGGCAGGCAAGTGCGAACTATCCACATCTGTAAGAGGACAATTCCAGCAATTGAGGATGGATGTTTTCTGAAGGTTAAGGAAAGATTCAACTGAAAAGAATACTTAGAACATAAAGAATAAATCTCCCTAATTAAGTTGGAAGAATTAGAAGAAGGTGAGAGACCTTGGTATGACGAGATTGCGAGGTATTGTCAAGATCAGTCATATCCACCTGGATCAACCACCAAGGAAAAGAAGGCAATCAGAAGAGTATCCCAGAGGTATACAATCCTAGGAGGAGTGCTCTATAAGAGAAGCCTAAGTGGAATCTTACTCAGACGTCTTGATGAAGAAGAAGCCGAGTTGGTGCTGAAAGAAGCACATTCAGGAGTTTGTGGTGGTCATGTGAATGCCCAAGCCCTTGCTAAGAAAATCATCCGACAAGGGTATTATTGGCCAACTCTAGAAGAAGACTGCTCCATCTTTGTCCGGCATTGTCATTCATGTCAACTCCATGCCGACAAGATTCACTCTCCCGCATCTTCCCTTCATCCAATTCATGCCCCATGGCCTTTCGCCATGTGGGCCTTTGATATCATTGGCCCCTTTGAAATCATTTATTCTGACGGCAACAGAGTACTTCACAAAGTGGGCTGAAGCGGAAGCATTTGTGGAGATTAAAGCGTCAACAGTTTGCTCCTTCATCAAGCGCAATATCCTGACAAGGTTCGGGATCCCCAGCGACATCGTCACCTATAATGGGCCACAATTTCTTTCTCAAGATCTGCGTGACCTTTGCAACAGGTATTGCATTTCATTGCATCATTCATCACCATACTATCCTCAAGGCAATGGTCAAGCAGAAGCCACCAATAAGACCTTAATCAAAATCATCAAGAAATCTTGTAAGTCTAGCAAATTTGCCGACTGGCGCGATAAGCTTGTAGATGCTCTATGGGCTTATCGTACTTCTGTAAGGACTCCCACTGGACAAACCCCGTATGCTTTGGCATATGGGATGGAAGCAGTGGTCCCTTACGAAGTATTACTTCCATCTCTCCGAGTTCAGATCGACAGGGATATTCCTGTTGACGAGAGAAGAGAATCTCTCCTTGCACAGCTTGAACTCTTGGATGAAAGAAGGCTAGCCGCCGCTGAGCATGCCCGGACTTATCAGAATAGACTCAAAAGGTTTTATCAAAAGAGGGTGGTCGAGAGAAAATTCGAGATTGGTGAGATGGTAGTCAAACGCATATTCGTTAAGCCAGGGGGTCCCCGCTCCAAGTTGCAACCTAACTGGGAAGGGCCTTTTGTAATCACTGATAAGTATCCAGGTAATGCATATGAATTGACTAATGCAGATGGAGACAAATTGAATCATTCTTGGAATGGAGTTTACCTCAAAAAGTACTTTCCATAAAAATGGAGAAATCACTGGTATAATATCAAGTCATCAATCCTAGGTTGTTTGTGAGAAGTCAAGGGTAGGTACCATCCTACACCCACAACATTTCCCAATCCTAGAATCCAGACAACCCGACACTTGCGAAAGGCAAGGCATAAATCTAGAAATGGAAGGAGTACCCTTACCCTATTCTCTTCTACTCGGTCCAAGATAGGGAGAGAAGATTAGAAAGGGGAAGTATCGAAAACACTCCCACCCTAGTAGGAGGCCGTCTCAGAGGGTGAAAAAGGGTGACAAAAGATGGGCAATGAACCCCTCGGGTTAGAAAAAAAATGATCAACCTGTCTGAATGAGTACCCAGAATGATAGTCAAGGCAAAAGGCACTAAAAGATGGGCAATGTCTCCACGGGTCAAAAACCTGTCCAAATATGTGCCACATAGAAAAGAAAAAAAAACCCAAAGAGGCCAAACCCCAATGGGTAATTTGAGTGAGAGTAGAGAAACCCCTCTCAGCATCTTCAAACCCTATCAAGGACTTCCTCTATACTCTTCCTCCTTAAATCCCTAGGGAAGGGTAAACCGACCAAATCCAGGTGGAACGCAAGCCAATCAAAGGAAGAAGGTTAGAAGGATTCTAGGTAGGGAACTTTATTTTGCACGTGGCATCTACCACTTGAGTCTTGACAAACCCCAAAGACCGATGACTTGTCTCAAATACTAGCATTTTCTCCACAAAAAAGAAAAATATTTCAAAAACCCCAAAAATTTTTTTTGCATATTTCAAAAACCCAAAAAAAAACATATTTCAAAAAAATCCAAAAAAAATATATTTCAAAAAATCCAAAAAAAGCATATTTTAAAAAAACCAAAAAAATACATATTTCAAAAATCCAAAAAAATGCATATTTTAAAACTTCAAAAAAGAGTGCATATTTCAAAAATCTAAAAAAATTGAATCCTTTTGAAAATACAAATGATTGTTTTCAAGAAAACCCAAAAAAAATTTTGCTTAGTCATGATCATTGCCTTAGTTGCATCCATGTTTATTTGACTGTCATGCATATTTCCATTCCTGTATTGCATATCCATTTTTTTTACTTTAATTACCTTATTAAGAAGGCTCTCCCCTTTGACCTAAGTCAAAGTTGACCATAATAGGCAAAGGGATGAGTCACGGTGAAGATCTAATCCCCTTTCTATCAAGTGTTTCAGGCATTTCAATGTAGAAGAGGAGAAGATTCACACCACGGCAGGTAAGTTCTCTTAACCCTTACCCCTATTTCATTTAAGTCATTTATTTTATTCCACCTTGTTTAGAAGGCTCCTCCCTTTGACTCAAAATCAAGGCATACGATATACAGGCAAAGGGATGAGTAATGATAAAAATTTAATCATTTTCATTAAGTATTTTCAGGAGCTGAAGAAGCAAAAAGAGAAGGGTGATCAGGTACAATTTTTTCTGAAAAAAATAAAATTTGCTTCAGGGCGCATGTGCCCTCATCTGGGGGCACATGGCCAGGTGCCCCACCTCAGGGCGCATGGCCAGGTGCCCCTGATCGGGGGCACATGGACAAAAAATTTGAATAATTCGGAAAAATCTCAAAAATTCAGAAATTGTCTATAATGTTAAAAATGACATTTTTGCTAAAGAAACTATCATCAAAAACATTGTTTTGACATCCAAATGATGGTTTTAATAGTAAAATCTTTAGTTAATCTTTTCATGAACAATCTGCTTCATATGACAATTCTGTCTGTTGAGTACTAACCAGAAATGTGCAGGCAACCTTTTTAGTCCTAATAGGTGAATTGGTAAGATCAGTGTTCCCCAAGGAACGTCATGCCAACCTTGCGGCAAAAAGAAAGAAAGCACAACCCAGCTGAACATTCTCATGGTGTTGTATTCTGTCAGAAGGCAAGACAAGGATGGACCAGAGATGCTGATCGATGCACTACGCCTGAAGACTTCACTCAAATCCACATTCTCATCAATCTTATATCATCACCATCATTGCATTTTGCACTTCACATCACCATTTTTCACCTAGTTATGTTAGGTCCATTTGATACGTATTATAAGCATTATTGTTGAAGACCTTGAGAGTGAAAATGACTGGGCCCGAGGTCCCCTTCAACAAAATCTACGACGGCTTGGTCATTTCTTCACACTCACAGATAAGCCAAAATTGAACAATGGAGGGACGATGGTTCCTAATCAGGTGTCTTGACCTCCAATAGACAATCTATATCTTTGACTATTTTCTACATAATTTTCTATGTTTGCATATCCATCTCTTTTTCATTCTTATCATTACCAATTTAATCTCCCCATGTTTTACTCTTATTTTTATCCCACCATGTTTTATTCTTTCCTTTTTTTTATCCCACCGTGTCTTTTATTTTACCCACCGTGTCATATTTGTCATGCCATTGTTTCTTCTTTCCCATCATTCTATGTTAGTCCTACCGTTATCTTTCAATCTACCTATGGCTTAAATCTATTTTGTCATTTTCCGAATACCAGGTTTTTTGCCAGAACATGATTCATGGTTTTCACGATACCCGAGCAATTTTGTTTTGCTTAAAACGAACCCTTTTAGAACTTGAGGTTATTCCACTCAGAATTAAACTGAGTATTTTGGTGAAACTCGAATGAACCTGAGATTCCAAATATGATGGATTGGTATTCTTTTCATTTTAAGATCAACTTCTCTTTTACAAAACTTTAGCCCATCACAGTACAAGGACACCGCAAAGTTCGAGTTGCTGGCTAATGATGAACCTACGAATTCGGGGACTCCTCACCACGCTGAGGGTTGGCTACATCCTTTTATCCTTTATCATTTACTTTTTCATCTCTCATGCCAAGGGCATGTCTTTTACCAATCAATTATGTGAGGTTTTGATAGAACATGAAAGCGATCTAGAATACTCAAAGAGATTCATTTTGCTGGATCAGGTAGATAAGCGTGTCTATATCTACACCTTGATGCCGCCTTTTCAGTCCATCACCATTCTATTTCGCTACATTCATCTACGCTCACTTGCATTCCATTACAGTTCACTACGAATCACTCCGCTTCATTACATGCTACTCCCTTACAAAGCCGACATCAAGGCGAGGAAAGCTGTAGACACGCCAAATTCACCTAATTCAGAGCATAAAACTCATGTTTTATAGAGTAACATGTATGATTGACCTTATAATGATGCCGGGTCTTTTAAAGTTGATTTAGAGCTTCGCCGAATGAAATCGGATGCTTTCCGAAGTTTTCCGCAAAAAGCTGTAATTTCCGAGCGAAAGCCACACGTAAGTCGTGTAAACATGGAAATTGGCTGAATGACTAATGCCTAATGATCATGCATTGAAGGTTATTGTCATATTCACACCCCGGCCAAGTTTTGTTGCATACCATGCCTTTCCGGTTTGCCGTCGGAGTCATTTTGACCAGTATCGGATCTTCTGTTCACTGCCCTAACTTCCAAACAAATTTCTGAAATTTTTGAAGGTGTTATGGCTGATCCTATGCTATATAAAGCTTCTTCGGCCTGTTATCTTTCCAACGCAACAAACGGCGTTGAATTCCGAGTTCGGGAGTGTTCGCAATGGCTTCCGGAAGAAGGACGCGAAAAAACAGTCCCATGCGCCCGGGTTCCTGGTCACATGCGCCCGGGACCCAGGGCACGTGCCCATGCGCCCTACCAGTGAGGCACATGACCTCGTGCCCTCACTTGAGGGCACATGCGCCCCACCCTTGAACCAGTTTTTCACCGGGACTCTACCACTGAACGGACGGACCGGATAAGGTCAAAAATTTCGGAAAAGATGGGATGTGCCCCTTCCAGGGGGCACATGCGCTCCTCAGTGGGGAGGGCGCATGCGCCCTGGGGTAGGGTGCAAGGACCCCTTTTTTTTAGCCCGGATAACGCCGTCTGTTCTCCTATAAATTAACTCCGATTCCGGTCATTCCAAAGGCATGGGCACGACCCCCCAGGCATCTCAAGACATCCAACCACTATCCTTCATTGATTTTGTGATTTTTAGAGAGATAATTTCGAGTTTTTAGAGAGATAAAAGTCGGTTCAAGAGAGAGGAAGGCTGTTCTGCAGGTGATCTACCAAGTCTCTCTTCTTCGGCCTCTACATCAGTGTTTGGACGTATTCTGCCTGAGCTCTTTTCATCAAAGTTTTTCCACTACAAGTCTTCTTGAGTTTAAAATCGACGGAACTTGATTCCGAGGTCGGGGCTGGTCGTGATGAGCGCAGAAGCAAAGTCGCGCCTGGCAGATCCTGAACTACTGCTTGGCTTTTTCGACAACCCAGTTTTGGCTATATCTTTCTCTATTCAACTCAGAATCTTTCAGTTCTTTTTTCTATATATTTGTTTAGTGATTCTCCATCCTTCTATCATTTGTTTACATTTTTTTCATTACTTTTAGTCTGTTATTCCGAAAATAAAAAAAGGGGTTAGAGATAACCCGAATCCGGTCAGTTTATAGTCAGTTGTGTGTTTCATGTCATTCTCTTTACATATACTCCACTTTGTTTAGTTCTAATAGTCTCTTTCACTTGTTTTTTTATCTAGTTGCACAGAATATCAAGCACCCACCGCGTTGAGGACTCTTCTTCATCGGCCGGCCGAAGAAGGAGAAGCTTTAACTCAAGTTCTTCATGCTAAGGTATACACGGTCATTTTAATTCTATAAATCGGAACCCACGGTTCCTGGAGACCACATGTCTTAATTTCTTTCTTCTCACCCTCCTCCCACATGACCCTAACCGTCTCTTTGGTGATCGAGCAACGCAAAGGGATGAAAGTTCGGGGATCAATGTGAGTGTGGGACCGAGGTGAGAGTTGCTTTCCGTGCTTTATTCCTTTCTTTCTCATCCCCTCTTGAGGTGACGATCTAGATTCACAGACTTCCCTGAAAAGGAGAGGACCCTGTCGAATTTTCAGAGTCGACAGGTGGCATCAAGGTGTAGATATAGACATACTTATCTACCTGATCCAGCAAAATGAATCTCACTTAGTATTCTAGATCACTTTCATGTTCCATCAAAACCTCATATAATAGATTGGAAAAAGACATGCCATTGGCACGAGAAATAAAAAATAAAGGATAAAGAAGGTAGCCAACCCTCAGCGTGGTGAGGAGTCCTCGAATTTGTAGGTTCACCATCAGCCAGCAACCCAAACTTTGCGGGGTTTTTTTACTGTGATGGGCTAAAGTTTAAAAGAGAAATTGATTTTAAAATGAAAAGAATACCAATCCGTCATATGTGGAATCTCAAGTTCATTCAAGTTTCACCAAAATACTCAGTTCAATTCTGAGTGGAATAACCTCAAGTTCTAAAAAGGGTTCATTTAAGCATAACAAAATTGCTTGGGTATCGTGAAAATCGTGAATCATGCTCTGGTAGAAAACCCGGTTATTCAGACAACGACAAAACAGACTTAAGCCATAGTGGGATTGAAAGATAATGGTGGGACTAACATAGAATGATGGGACAAAAGAAACAATGGCATGACAACACAGTGGGATAAAAATAAAAGACACGGTGGGATAAAGGAAAGGGAAGAATAAAACATGGTGGGATAAAAGAAAAAGAAGAATAAAAGAAGGTGAGATAAAAGAAAGAAAAGAATAAAACATGGTGGTATAAAATAAAAAAAGGATGGTGGGATAACATTGGTAATGATGAAGAATGAAAAAGGGATGGATATGAAAACATAGAAAATTATGTAAAAAATAGTTGAAGATATAGATTGTCTATTGAAGGTCAAGACACCTGATTAGGAACCATCGTCCCTCCAATATTTAATTTTGGCTTATCCGTGAGTGTGAAGAAATGACTAAGCCGTCGTAGATTTTGTTGAAGGGCATCTCGGGCCCAATCAGCTTTACCCTCAAGGTCTTCAACATCAATGCATATAATACATATCAAATGAACCTAACATAACTAAATGACAAATGGTAGGAGTGATGTGAAGTGCAAAATGGAATGATGGCGATGATGTGAGATTGATGTGAAACTGAGTGAAGTCTTTAGGCATGGTTTATCAATTTGCATCGACCGCCTGATTCATCAGCACCATAGGGCTGGCATGACGTTTTTTCCGAAACACCGATCTTCACCAATTCACCTGTTGGACTTAAAAGGTTGCCTACACATTTTTTGTTAGTACCCAACAAACTATATGAAGCATATTTTTCCTGAAATGATCAACTGAAGTTTTCACTATTAAAAACATTATTTGGAGGTCAAAACAATATTTTTAATGGTGGTTCCTTTAGCAAAAAATGACATTTTCAACATTATGGACAATTTCTGATTTTTTAACATTTTTCTGAATTTTTTGAATTTTTATCCTTGTGCCCCCGATCGGGGGCACGTGCCCATGCACCCAGGGGTGGGGCACCTAGACATGTGCCCCCAGATGAGGCCCCCAGATGAGGGCACATGCGCCCTGGGCCTTTTTTTTTGCAAAAACAGTGTACCTGATGGCCCTTCTCTTTCACTTCTTCAGCTCCTGTAAACACTTAACAAAGATGATTCAATTTTCATCATAACTCATCCCTTTTCCTGTATATCGTTTGCCTTGATTTTGAGTCAAAGGGAGGAGCCTTCTTAACAAGGTAGAATAAAATAAATTAATTAAATGAAATGGGGGGTAAGGGTTGAAAGAACTTACCTGCCGTGGTGAGAATCTTCTCCTTCTACATTCAAATCCCTGAAACACTTGATAAAAAAGGATTAGATCTTCACCATGACTCATCACTTTTCCTATTATGGTCAACTTTGACTTAGGTCAAAGGGAAGAGCCTTCAAAACAAAGTAATTAAAGCAAAAATGGATATGTAATGCAGGAATGGAAATATGCATAACAGAAAAATAAACATGGATTGACTAAGTTAAAAAAAGATACATTTTTTTTTGGATTTTCAAAATATGCAATTTCTAGAAATTTAATTTTTTTGGATTTTTAAAATATGTAATATTTTTGGATTTTTGAAATATTCTTTTTTTGTGGAGAAAATGCTCGTATTTGAGACAGTTCATCAGTCTTTGGGGTTTGTCAAGACTCAAGTGGTAGATACCATGTGTAAAATAAAGTTCCCTACCTAGAATCCTCCTAACCTTCTTTTTTTGATCGGCTTGGATTCCACCTGGATTTGGTCGGTTTACCCTACCCAAGGGGTTTAAGGAGGAAGAGAAAGTCCTTGATAGGGTTTGGAGATGTTGAGAGGGATTTCTCTACTCTCACTCAAATTGCCCGTTGGGGTTCGGCCTCTTTGGGACCTTCTTTTTTTTTTTCTCTTTTCTATGTGGCACATATTTAGACAGGTTTTTTTTGACCTGTGGGGACATTGCCCATCTCTTAGTGCCTTTTGCCTTGACTATCATTTTGGGTACTCATTCAGACAGGTTGATCATTTTTCTTTTTTTCTAACCTGGGGGGTTCATTGCCCATCTTTTGGCACCCTTTTGTACCCTCTGAGACGGCCTCCTACTAGGGTGGCGACTATTTTCGATCCTACCCCTCTCTAATCTTCTCTTCCTATCTTGGACTGAGTAGAAGAGAATAGGGTAAGGGTACTCTTTCCGTTTCTAGATTTCTGCCTTGCCTTTCGCAAGTGTTGGGTTGTCTGGATTCTAGGATCAGGAGGTGTTGTGTGTGTAGGATGGTACCTACCCTTGACTTCTCATGAACAACCTAGGATCGATGACTTGAGATTATACCAGTGGTTTCTCCATTTTTATGGAAAGTACTTTCTATGGTAAACTCCATTCCAAGGATGATTCAATTTCTGTTCATCTGCATTAGTCAATTCATATGCATTGCCTGGATACTATTCAGTGATTACAAAAGGCCCTTCCGAGTTAGGTTGTAATTTGGAGCGGGGACCCCCCCGGCTTAATGAATATGTTTTTGACTACCATCTCACCGATTTTGAATTTTCTCTCGACCACCCTCTTTTGATAAAACCTTAAGTCTATTCTGATAAGTTCGGGCATACTCAATGGCAGCTAGCTTTCTTTCATCCAAGAGTTCAAGCTGTGCAAGGAGACATTCTCGTCTCTCATCAACAGGAATATCCCTGTCGAGCTAAACTCGGAGAGATGGAAGTAATACTTCGTAAGGGACCACTTCTTCCATTACATATGCCAAAGCATACGGGGTTTGTCTAGTGGGAGTCCTTACAGAAGTACGATAATCCCATAGAGCATCTACAAGCTTATCTGGCCAGTTGATAAACTTGCTAGACTTACAAGATTTCTTTATGATTTTGATTAAGGTTTTGTTGGTGGCTTATGCTTGACCATTGCCTTGAGAATAGTATAGTGATGAATGATGCAATGAAATACGATACCTGTTGCAAGGATCACATAGATCTTGAGAGAGAAATTGTGGCCCATTATCAGTGACGATGTCGCTGGGGATCCCGAACCTTGCAATGATGTTGCGCTTGATGAAGGAACATACCGTTGACGCTTTAATCTCTATGAATGCTTCCGCTTCATCACACATTGTGAAGTACTCTATTGCCGTCAGAATGAATGATTTTGAGTGCATTTCGGAGTTGAGGTCACTCAAGGGGCCAATGATATCAAAAGCCCACATGGCGAAAGGCTATGAGGCATGAATTGGATGAAGGGAAGATGCGGGAGAGTGAATCTTGTCGGCATGGAGTTGACATGAATGACAGTGCCGAACAAAGATGGAGCAGTCTTCTTCCAGAGTTGGCCAATAATACCCTTGTCGGATGATTTTCTTATCAAGGACTTGGGCATTCACATGACCACCACAAACTCCAGAATGTGCTTCCTTCAGCACTAACTCAGCTTCTTCTTCATCAAGACACCTAAGTAAGATTCCACTTAAGCTTCTCTTATAGAGCACTCCTCCTAAGATTGTGTACTTTGGGATACTCTTCTGATTGCCTTCTTTTCCATGGTGGTTGATCCAGGCGGATATGACTGATCTTGGCAATACCTCGCAATTTCATCATACCAAGGCCTCTCACCTTCTTCTAATTCTTCCAACTCAATTAAGGAGATTTCTTCTTTGTGCTCCAAGTATTCCTTTCCGTTGAACCTCTCCTTAACCTTTAGAAAACGTCCATCCCCAATTGCTGGATTTGACCTCTTATAGATGTTGATAGTTCGCACTTGCTTGCCTAGCGGAACAGATAGAGATGAAGCTAGTGAAGCTAAGGCATCGGCGAGGATATTCTGAGAACAGGGGACATGGACAAAGGTGAGTTTGAAGAATAGCTTGTTGTAGCAGGTGGTGAGCTCCTGGTAGGGTTTGAGGTTTGGATGGGATGTTCGGTATTTTGATAGGACTTGGCATAGGATCAGTTGACTATCACCTATCACCCTCAGTTTGGTGGCACCATGGAAATGAGCAGCCTCCAGCCTAGCCAGCAAGGCTTCATACTCAGCTATGTTGTTTGTTGCTGGAAAGTTGAGCTAAAAAGCCTGTGGAATGGTGATACCTTCAAGTGACAGAAGGACAATACCTAACGCTCTACCATGAGAGTTCAGAGCCCCGTCAAAATACAATTTCCAAAGATTGGAAGATCGGACTGACATTAATTCGTCATCCGGGAACTCCAACCGGACTGGGTCAAAGACGGGTATGGGATGATGGGCAAGGTGTTCAGCAATAGTATAGCCCTTGATTGCCTTCTGTGGGACATAAGTGATATCAAATTGGGACAAGAAGCTCTGCCATCGCCCTAACTGATCAGTCAAAACTATCTTCTCTAATAGAAACTTAATAGGATTGATACGAGCAATGAGCTTGACTTGGTGAGCAAGAAAATACTATTTGAGTTTCTGAACCACCCACACAAGAGCAACACAGGCCTTTTCTACCACCATGTACTTCAACTTACAAGCATCAAACATCTTAGATAAGTAGTAAGTAGCTCGTTCTTTCCCTTCTTCATCAACTTATGTAAGGACTGCCCCAAAAGAGTTCTCAAGAACCAAAATGTAAAGGACCGAGGGCTTGTCAGGAATTGGTGGTCTAAGTATAGGGAGACTTTACAGGTATGTTTTCAACCCATCAAATGCCTCCTGACACTTCGAATCCCATTTAAACTCAGCCCCCGCCTTGGTTAACTCATAAAAAGGTTTACACCTTTGGGAATGTTGTGAGATAAATCGGCGGACAAATTGTAGCCTGCCAATCAATCCTCGAAGCTCTGTCATATTCTTCAGAGGAGGCATACCAATAATTGCTTTGGCCTTGTTTGGGTCGATCTCTATGCCGCTTTTGCTTACTATGAACCCTAGAAGTTTTTCTGATGAAACTCCAAATGTACATTTCTTAGGGTTCATTTGCATCTTGTATTCTCTAGCTCGTTGAAAAACTTTTCTTAGTACTTCAGAATGATCTTCCTGACTCTTGGACTTGATAACTAAATCATCCACATACACCTCTACAAGGGTGTGCATCATGTCATAAAAGATAGCCATCATACCCCTCTGATATGTAGCACCAGTATTCTTTAACCCAAAGGGCATGACAACATAGCAATATGTTCCCCAAGGTGTAGTGAATGAGGTCTTCTCTTGGTCCTTCTCCGCTAATCAGATCTGATTGTATCCATAATAGCCATCCATGAATGAAAGATTTCAAATCCAGTTGTGTTATCAACCAAAACATCAATATGAGGTAAAGGAAAATCATCCTTAGGACATGCTCAGTTCACGTCCTTAAAATCTATGCAAATATGAACCCGTCCATCCTTCTTCATAATAGGGACTATGTTAGCCACCCATTGCGGATATAGGACGACTTTAATTAATTTTGTTTGGTGTAGTTTGTCAACCTCCTCTTTCATTTTGAGTACAATATCAGGGTGGAATCTCCTGAGCTTTTGTTTAACCAAGGTAGGTTCAGGTTTCAAGGTTAATCTATGTTCAACCAATGAATTATCTAACCCCAGCATGTCTTCATATGTCCATGCAAACGTGTCCTTGTATTCTTCCAAAACTTTGATCAAATGTTGTTCTTCTAAGGGAGTGAGGTTTGCACTGATGAGGATAGTCTTAGGATCTTCTAGGGTTCCTAAATTCAGTTCCTTGGTTGGTTCATTCTTTGTGGCTGATGGTTCCTCAAATCTTCTAAGTCCAGATGCATATGCATCAGCCAAGTCCTCAATTTCATCCTCAGATTCAGGATCCTTTTCTGATACCACCTCATATACTCTCAAAGTATGATCTATGTTAGGCTCATCCTCATATCGGATTTCATCTAGCTAGATGGTATTCTCTAAAAAGTTTGGCAGCCCTGCACACTCTATGCATTTTTGTGCTAATTGTTGCAGATACCTACTTGGAACTCGTTTACCTCTGACTTTCCTATTTCCTAACCTAACCTGACCTACTGAAGATAAAGCTGGAAAGGTGGCATTTACAGTGGAAGGAGGATCAAATAAATTGATCAATGATTTAGAAAAGAGGGATCCCTGATTGGGAGCACCCTTTGGCATGAGTAGAGATGTCTCCTCAATGGAAATGTGAGTTTTAGAGAAGAAGTTTTTTTTTTTTGCATTTTCAAGTAAAAATGTAGAATGAGTCAGAATGACTCGAGGTTTGCTAGAAAGTGACGAAATTAATAGAGAGAAAAACTTAAGAATAAAGCGGAAAAAGGGGCTCGTAGGCCCAATGGTAACGGAAAATGGGCACATGGGCCCAAAACTAATGAGAAACGTAAATGGGTACGTGGGCCCGATTTTAGAAATGGATGGGCATGTGAGCCCATGCTGGAAAGAACCCTCAGTTCTGAAGTTGATGAGGGAAGTATATGGGTAAGCAGGCCCAGTGAGAATAGAAGGTTGAAAAGGGCACATGGGCCCAAGTGAGAAAGTGGGCTCGGAAGCCCATCCAAAAGATCTAGAAACAATGGTACGAGGTTTAAACAAGGGATAGTTGTATTTGGGCCGAATGGAATTGTTTTGACTTGGTTGGTAGCTGTGGGAACCTCGGGAATCATTTTGTTTCGTGGAAAAGATTTTTTTGTTTTTGTATGTTTTGAAATATCGACATCCGAATATTCTAGTAAAGTAGGTGATAGACCATAAAAATACTAGATAGTCCGGATGATATTAGAAGAGTATAGAACCGAGGTTCGGGTTTTGTGAAAATATTTCTTGACCTCTCTCCATCGGACGGTGCGAATATCTAATGTTCATTTACATCGAGCAAACACTCGAAAACCCTTGATTAACTGTCATAGCGATCTTGTTTGACGAGAGTGTGCACATCCACAACGTATAAAGAACACAAAGGGCCCTGGCCTTTCAGGCCCGATGAGATGCAAACAAGTTTGATTAAATTTTGTTTGGAATTGATTTATGTTTATTTAAGAATTGATTTTGATGTGGTTTGAAATGTTGATTTCAGATTTTCATTTGACTAGGATTTGAATGATATTTGTTTTAAACTGGTTTATTTTACTTCAATTGGTTGAAGTTTATTTTATTTTTGTTTGAACTTGAAATTTTAGATGTGTTGATCAATTTTGACTTGTTTAAGTTCAATTGACATGTGTTGAGTCATTTTCATGTGGTTTTCTTATATCGGTTGGTGTTTTAATACCAATTCAGGTGTGTTCGGTATGTTTTAGATGTTTTGAAGTTTAGTTTAAATTGATTAAACTTGAACTTCAGATTGTTAATGAATCTTATTTACATGTTGTAAGATGTGTTTTAGATGCTTTAATGTTTTCTTTATGTGTTCTTTTCAATTGGTTGTGAATTATTTCATTTGCACTTGTTTAGAAAATTGAACTACAATGGATTAAAGGTATTGAAACAATTCTTCCAGATTATATTAAATCTGATTTTTGTTGAATGTTAAAGCTTTAAAGATCTGTTTTAAGCATGTTTTAAGGTTGGTTTGAATGTATTTTCAGATTTAATTAAGTTAACTTCAGATTTGGTTAACTCTTGTTCGGTTTGCATCACATCCGGTCTGTCAGGCTAGTGTCGATGCCCGGTCATATGCAATCAACTCGGCACTTGAAATGTTCATTGAATATTCATGTTCATGCTGGTGTACATGAGATGTGGCCATTCATATGCCATGAATAATGCTTGTCGAAGTGCAAATGTGTGAATGTCCTTCCCTTGTTGTAAAATCCCACTTGACCGGGAAAATTTGGGCAGCATGCCGCCTTATTTTCCGATCGGTGTGGAATTTTTACCCGTCTTACATGGCATAGTCTTTTGACTTTCCAAGTAGTGGAAAGGATCGTTTGCAACGGGAGCCGGCCCGCGCCTACGTCCGGGTCAACATACCGGATACGTGTCCGGGCTAGCTACCCAAGGTGGAGCGCCCACGTGGTGGTGCTAACTCCTTATTTAATTTCGGCATCTCGCCCTCAGATTTAATTAAGGTTTATTTTAAGTGTCCAAGGCCCAATGGGCCAGCTTCATCAGCACAATGGGCTGGTCTTCATGCTATGTCAGCCCGGTTGGCCTAATCTTGAGCTTCATGGGCCCTGGCAGCCTGCTTTGAGCTTCATGACCCAATGGGCCTGATTTGCACCTCCATGGCCCGGTTGACCTGATTTGCACTCCTTTTTTGCACCTTGACATCTTGCTGTAGCAGCGGGGTAGGTGAGCCTCAGAGGGGCTGGAATGGGTTCGCTAAGGTGCTGTTTAGGTGAGCTTTGGTAGGACTGCACAAGGGGCAGGTTTAGGTGTGAACTAGGACTGGTTTTAGGAATGCACAAAGGGCATGGGAATTGAAGGCCCGCCCGAGTAGTCTCAGTCCGTCCGGCAGATTCCAAGAGTCTCAAAGTGTCAACCTTCAACCTATACTCTAAGGGGAAGGTGAACAAGGTGCATAGGGTCTGATTTCAACGCCATCAGAGGGGCCTGATTTCAAGGTCAGCAGTGGGGCCTGATTTGGGTATGTTCTGACGTTTGTCCACTTGGGCAGCAAGGATGGTCAAACATGGCCTGATTAGGTGCATGTTCAGGAGCCTAATTGGCTGATAGACGGATGGCAACAAGGGGCACGGTGTTAGGTGACAGCATGGGGTTGCTTGGGGATGCCAAATGGGCTGTTTACAGGCCACCTATGGGCTGTGCGCACGTGGGCAATGAGGAGCCAGAATTAGGACAGCAAGGGGTCTGAAATGAGGGGCTCAAATAAGCTGATTTTTGATGGCATGTTGGAACAGCATAGGTAGGTTGAACATGGGCTTTAAGTGGTACCAACAAGGCTGGGTTTTTGGAGCTTCTTGAATGGCCATAGAGAAGGCCAAGGGGAAGAGAAAGAAGAGGGGAGGAAAAGAACTAGAAAGTACTACATCTTCCCTCACCTTTTTGGCACAATTATTTTTGAAGATTGAAGGAGAAGATGTCTGGCCTTATATCGGTGCTTCAAGAAGGAACACCTGCTGTTGGAATCGGTGCACCACCGGTTGGGCTGCTGCTGGCACACCTGCTGGAGGGAGGTCTTTTCTCCTTCTTCTTTTTCACTTGGCACACCACAAGAGGGATTCAGAGGTTTCTGACTTGCTAATGAAGACGTCCAAGCAAGGAGAAGCTGTCTTGGAGCAGGGTAGAGGGAGGAGAGGTAGGGCTTCCGCAGGGTGATCATCTTGCCTTCCACATGGCCAACAGGGGGGTTTATATTGGAGTTGATGGCGCCATGTGTAGGAGGAGATAAGGCTGGAGGTTGTTGAGGGAAGATAAGGATAACTCAAGGGAGGTTGAGGATGATAAGGATAACCCATAGTTGGTTGTTGAGCTGATTGTGCACCAACTAGAAAGAGAGGGAGAGAAGGGTGCGCACATTCTCATACTTTCAAGGAGGTGTGCGCACATGACATGTGGTAAGATGAATGGTTCAGCCAGGGCTTGGATGAGGATAGGTTTGGTTAGTTTTAGGATTAGTTAGGATGAAGATAAACCAAGGGAGTGGTTGAGGGTGATAAGGATAAGCCATGGGAAGTTGAGGTGGTTGAGGATGAGATAAAGATAAACCAAAGAGAGATGGAGAGAGTTGGGAAAGCCTTGCGCACCCTCCCCTACTTTCTAGGGCTGTTTGTGCACCCATCAGATGAGGAAGGATGGTAGGTTCGGCCATGACAGGTTGGGTTAGCCCATCTTGGGTTTGGTTTAACCCTGGTTTAATCAGAGTGCTCTCGATCCAACGGCTAGCATTAATTCCGGTCAAAACCAATTAAATAAATCTCAAATTGACTTCAAAAAATTCCAGATCATGCCCTATGGCCATTGATCTTATGCTCCATTCTGATGTGTGGTTGAGATCACTTGAATTGCAACGGATCTCCTGATTTAGCTAGTTTCTCTGATCGGTGCGATCTCGGCCGTCGATAATGCCGAAAACTGTATTTGAGTGCAATTACCTTCTCCCATTGGCCAAATTTATTTTTCATGCATCAATATTCATGAGATCAAAGTTTTGGGTCATTAAAATTGAAATTTTCAGCCCATGGGTCGATCCAGAGCTGATCGGACCATTATGCCCCTGGTGCGACGACATACGGCTTTCCGTCCGGATTTGCTCTTTCTTACATATCTCTTCATCCGGGGGTCAGATTTTCAATCCATTTCAAGAGTTGCCTAGATCTATCCAACCTTGACAATGTGGTAAAGTTTTAATTCCATGTTAGGGTCCCAATTTGTCCCAAAGTGTCGGTGGCAAAATGGTCATTTCGGCCTTCCGGTGTCCGTTTTCCATGTTTTGGGCACCGTTGCGAAGCTCTTGACCGGGGCTATGTAATGAGCACATTATATTGGCCATTTTTAGAATTTAAGGCCATGCCAAGGCATTTCCAAAACCTGTATACATCATCTATTCATGAATTTTCCGAATCTGGGTCAGATTTTCTGCACCGGCTTCGGCATTGCTGAAACTTGTATCAAGCAAGCTAAGCGGAAAAATTTGATGCCAACAGTAGCCTACTCAAAAGGATGATCTAAGATTGGTCTGCCCTTGAGTGGTTCTTGGTGCTCTTCCCCACTTGAGAACAAACGAGTCAAAGATAAGCATAGATCTTCCAAGTCTTCTTCTTCATCTGGAGCCTTCCTTCTCTTGACAGCTATCATGGAACTCTTGTCATCTTCAGCCATCATCATGGTCTCCCCTTTGATAAAGAATGTATGGAGTCCCATGGCATATCCTGGCTAGAATACCCTTCTTGGGATGGAATCCTCTTCATATCCCAACCCCTGCCTACGTGGCCTTTTCATAGATTGAATCGGCTGAGTGATCCCTTGAAGATCCTTGCCCAAACCTTTTCCAGGATGATAGCCCAATTTCATCATTATCCTCCATCCCGGTGTGTCTAGTAGAGAGGCAGTCATGCATATGACTTCTGGAAATCCTGCCACTGAGATATGGGGTTGTTGATAAACTCAGGGGTGATGTAAAAATAGCATCATTCATTGTAGACACGCCAAATTCGCCTAATTCAGAGCATAAAACTCATGTTTTATCGGGTAACATGTGTGATTGACCTTATAATGATTCCGGATCTTTTAAATTTGATTTGGAGCTTTGCCGAATGAAATCGGATGTTTTTCGAAGTTTTCCGCAAAAAGCCGTATTTTCCAAGTGAAAGCCACACGTAAATCGTGTAAACACGGAAATTGGCTGAATGACCAATGCCTAATGATCATGCATTGAAGGTTATGGTCATATTCACACCCCGGACAAGTTTTGTTGCATATCGTGCCTTTCCGGTTTGTCGTAGGAGTCATCTTGACCAGTATCGGATCTTCTGTTCACTGTCCTAACTTCCGGAAAAAAATGTGAAGTTTTTTAGGGTGTGATGGCTAATCTGATGTTATATAAAGCTTATTCGGCCTTTTATCTTTCGAACGCAACAAACGGTGTCGAATTCCAAGTTCGGGAGTGTCCGCAATGGCTTTCGAAAGAAGGACGCACAAAACAGTCCCATGCGCCCAAGTCCCTGGTCACATGCGCCCGGAACCCAAGGCACGTGCCCATGCGCCCTACCCTTGAGGCACGTGACCTTGTGCCCTGACTTGAGGGCACATGCGCCCTACCCTTGAGGCACGAGGGAACCTATTTTTCACTGGGACTCTACCGCTAAATGGATCAACCGGATAAAACCAAATTTTTCGGAAAAGATAGCATGCGCCCCCATTGGGAGGCACATGCGCCCCTCAGTGGGGCACATGCGCCCTGCACCAGGGCGCATGCGCCCTGGGGTAGGGCGCAATGAGCCCTATTTTCTAGTGTTGATAAGACTGTTCGTTCTCCTATAAATTGAGGCTGATTCTGGTCGTTCCAAAGACATGTGCACGACCCCCCAGGCATCTCAAGAGGTCAAACCTCCCTCCTACATCAATTTTGTGATTTCTAGAGAGATAATTTAGAGTTTTTAGAGAGAGAAAAGTCATTTCAAGAGAGAGGAAGGCTGGTCTATAGGTGATCTGTCAGGTCTCTCTTCTTCGACCTCTACAGCAGTGTGTGGACATCTGCTGCTTGAGCTCTCTTCATCAAAGTTCTTCCTCTCCAAGTTTTCTTCAGTTTTAAATCAATGACACTTGTTTCCAAGGTCGGGGCTGGTCGTGACGAGTGCAGAAGCAAAGTCGTGCCTGGCAGATCCTGGACTGCTGCTCGGCTTTTTCGACAACCCAGATTTGGCCATATCTCTCTCAATTCTATTCAGAATCTTGTTGTTCTTTTTCCTATCTCTTTGTTTAGTGATTCTCCATCGTCCTATAATTTTTTAAATTTTTTTGCATTATTTTTTAGTCTTTTAATCCAAAAATAAAGAAAAAGGGGTTAGAGATAACCCAGATCTGGTCAGTTTCTAGTTAATTGTGTGTTTCATGTCATTTTCTTTACATATACTCCACTTTGTTTAGTTATAATTGTCTCTTTCACTTGTTTATTTGTTAGTTGCACATAAGATCAAGAACCCATCGTGTTGAGGACTCTTCTTCATCGGCCGGCCGAAGAAGGAGAAGCTTTGACCCACACTCTTCACGCTAAGGGACACACGGTCAATCTTTATTTCATAAATTGGAACCTGCGGTTCCTGGCGACCACATGTCTTAATTTTATACTTCTCACCCTCCTCCCACATGACCCGAACCGTCTCTTTGGTGATCGAGCGACGCCAAAGGATGAAAGTTCGGGGATCAATGTGAGTGTGGGACCGAGGTGAGAGTTGCTTTCCATGTTTTCTCCTTTCTTTCTCATCCCCACTTGAGGTGACAATTTGGATTCACGGACTTCCCTGAAATGGAGAAGCCCCATCGAATTTTCAGAGTTGACAGCTTTGTGGCGACCACGGTGAGACAAGCAATGTCTTCAACCGTGGGTGCTTAGTGTTTTGCTAATTTCATGCCATCGCAAAATTTCTGATTTCACCCATCTTTCATCAGATCTGAAGTGCCAAGTATGTCATTTAATTTTTGTTATTTTATTTAAACCGGTTCCCGCGTGAACCACCCTTTTCCTTTTAAACTAGTTCCCGCGTGAACCAATCTCTTTTTTTACTTCGGTTCCCACGTGAACCAAACCACTTTCCTTCAGATAAATCCCCACTTGGATCAGATCCTTATTCACCTTTAATTGGCCCCACGTGGCCTTCTTTCAATCATTCAAACCGGTTCCCACGTGAACCACCCTTTTTTTACCCAAAACCCGGTTCCAGCGTCAACCACCTTTACTTTTTACCCCGGTTCCCACATGAACCAGCTTATTCTTACATCTGTCCCCACGTGGACCACCCTTTTTGCTTGGCTATCAGATCTGAACCCTCTTATTTCCATCACTTTTCACTATCTCCATTTGGCTCACATAAGAAACAAGGTCTAGATTCTAGTTTCTAGTTGCTTGTCTAGTTTCTAATTGCTTATCTTGTGTGATTGCTTTTTTATTTAAGTTTATGTTTTTCTCATTACTTGCTTTATTACTTGATTGCATTCTATGCTTCGTCTTTCTACCTCCTTCTTTTACACTTTTTTGAGGTGGGAGCTCACTCTTCCATTTACCCCTCCCATCCAAAATACCCTCTTTGTGGATTCTGACCTCTCTTCTGGGATATTCCTTCCTAGTTGACTTGGTTGGCTTTCATCAAGGCCTCCGTAATTCCTCATACGTGGAGTATTCCTCTTCACGATCGGGTTGGTTGTACCACTCCCCAAAACCTGAAGTATCCTATGTTACCTACACGTAGTGAGATTGTGTGAAACCTAGGTCATTGGAGATTGGAGTTAGGATCCTAACCCATTTGTTGAGCAAACAATTCTTAACAAAATTCATAAACCTAAGGTTTAATCAAAATCATTGCGTAATTTTTCTTTCAGGTCTTTGCATCACTTGCTTGTCAAACAAAAATTCAAACCTCTAACTTTTTTTGCAAGATACTAAAAAAACCAGAAAAGTTCTTTGTTTACTTTGTCAACTTGTTTGTTTTACTTTCTTCTTGAAGTTAAATGCAACTAAGGTCTGGAAGGCACGTTGGAATGGCGGAACAAGCTGAACATCGAGAGCATGAGATGGGTCACCAACCAATTCCGTCAGATGGTCATGTTAATCCAATGTTTGTGTCAGAAGCGCAAGAGGTCCCTCAACCATCTACTCCTCGTGATGTTGAACAACTCTTTAGGGAGTTGTCTCTCTAAACCGACCTAGAAACCTACGCCCGTATACAATCCATGGTGAAGGGCAAAATTGCCTCAGATCAGGCCGAAGCCAACCAAGTTGCCTCATTTCCTTGTCCTCTAGTTCGACCACCACTCATTTATTCACCCTTTGTTCAACAACCTATTGTTCAACAATCTATGATTCAACCATCATTAGCACAACCATCTATGATTCAACCATCACTAGCACAACCATCTATGATTCAACCATCACTAGCACAACCATCTTTAGTTCAACCATCTGTGGTTCAACCATCATTTGTTTAGCCATCATATTTTAATCAATGCTTCTTCCCTAACCCACCAAGTCATGGGACAATCTTCAGTAAATTTGCCAAGTCATGCTTCTCAATTCCAAAATCATGTCTCTAACCACATACCCCCACCAGTAAACCAAGAACCTGCTCTCACCCAGGCAATCATGGATCAGCTCACCCAGATGAATGAACACTATGAAGAGCTGAGATGTCGCCTGGACTCCAAGTCAGCTCCTGAGATCTCTATTCTTTCTTTGCCAGTTCTCCACCTACCACCTTCTGAGCTAACAGTTTATCGCCGCTACAATGGTACTGGCAATCCTTTTCTTCACCTTAAAGATTTTCTCTATGAATCCTCATTCTGGAAAAATGATCGTAGGGTTTTTGCTTTCTTATTCCGCCGATCACTAGAAGAGTCTGCATTGGAATGGTTCTACTCGCTCGACTCCTTTGAGGAAGGAGACTTTGATATTGTCAAGACCAAATTTTTGCAAAGATACAGAGACCAGGTGGCACCATCATGCTCCATCACAGATTTGATTGCTGAGAAAATGAAGCCCGAGGAGGACTTCATAAAGTTTGCTTATCACTGGAGGGGAATGGCAGAGAAATTGACAAATGTTTTTTCTGAAGGGGAACAAGTGAAGATGCTTATCAGCAACACTACACCTGCCATGAGGAATGTCTTGATTATGCATCGTCCTACCACAATGAATGAACTCTATGACAGTGCTCGAAACTTACAAGCTCATTTCAAAAATGCCACCATGATAAACCCTTTTGATCCCAAACCTAGAAACTTCAGGAAAATAACCTCTGCACTAGTTGGTCCTACAACCGAAGGAGTGGTCAACAAGGAAGCTATAAACATTGTGGGGAACCAGGGAGGGAATCGTCGAAACCAGTTCAGAAACTCACCACAGAACCTTTCCTATTACCCCCCTCAACAACAGGTTAGGCCACAACAACCATGACAACCACAACAACCTCCTCAGCCAGTAGCACAACCCCAGCAACCTCGTCAACCTACCTACAATAGGGCACCACCACCACTCAATCAGGCACCAAGAAGGGGAGGTCCTAGGAGAGAGAATTACCAACAACTCCCTTACTCCTTGACCGACATCTTCAATGTACTCATGGCAGAGAAATAGTTGGAATTGCCCAAGGAAAGAGAGGTTTGGTCAACAAATGCAGACATGTCTCGATACTGTGCTTACCACTGGTGTCCTGGTCACACTGTTGAAGTGTGTTTTCAATTCAAGGATTACATCCACGATCTGAATGACCAAGGAAGCATTGATTGGGCTCAAATGGGTGAATGCATACAGGCAATGAAGGCTAGGCAGCAGTAGCGGCAGCGTCCATCGGCTCAACCTCAACAACAACCTGGCCTGGGGATTGTTCAGAATCTGCTCCTATTACATGCTCCCGCTACAGCATCAGCACCAGCACATCCAAACCTAGGAATTGGTCTAGTACACTCCATTGTCTAGGGAGATGCTAGCCGTGCTCAAGGTTGGCAACTAGAAAACCAAAATCCAACCATGCCGGTCAACCTAGCTAGGCCTCCTGCTAGGAACCCTCATAGACAAATAATCCGTGCACCTGCTACTCCACAACCACAACCTAGCTCAATAACCCAACCACTGGCTGCCACTTCTTCATGCCGACTCATCATTAGGCCACCCCCTCCTTAACTACACCTCCTTCAACCATTGCTACACACCGGCCCTTGCTCATCCGACCACCATAATCACCACCAAACCTGAACCCCCAGCCTATGAGCACTACCACTCCTAAACCCCAATCTATCATACCACCGACCCCACAACCTACCACATTACCAACACCTTCATCAACCACTCCTGCACCCCGATCTCTTCTTATCAAGCTACTAGTATCACCATCACTACCACCTCCAAATCCTACCCCTCTACTTACTAACCCAATCATCCCAGAACCACCACTCCCATTGTCTACCATACCTGTACCTACACCACCTATTCCACCACAGCCCACCCCAGTTAACCCATCACCTATACCCAACCGCCAAATAGCCCCAGTGCTTCGGAATGGGAGGATGTTCCATACATTCTTTATAAAAAGAGAGACCATGATGATGGCTGAAGATGACAAGAGTTTCATTACAGTTGTCAGGAGAAGGAAGGCTCTAGATGAAGAAGAAGACTTGGAAGACCTATGCTTATCTTTAACTCGTTTGTTCTCAAGTGGGGAAGAGTACCAAGAACCACTCAAGGGAAGACCAATCTTGGATCATCTGGTTGAGCATATCACCCAACTCAGAACCATTCCACGAGGCCCAAATATAGCAATCCCATGTTTGAACCTCATACCTTTGTTTCTAGATCTTTTGGATGGGCTTCAAAGCCCACTCTCTTCTACCAAACTAACCACCCACTTTGGGCCCATGTGCCCTTTTAAACCTTCTATTGTCACTGGGCCTGCTTGCCCATTTAATTCTCTCGTCAACTTCAAGACTGAGAGTTCTTTCCAGTATGGGCTCACATGCCCATCCATTTCTAAGATCGGGTCCACGTACCCGTTTACTTTTTTCATCAGTTTTGGACCCATGTGTCCACTTTATGTTACCATTGGGCCCACGAGCCCCTTTTTCCCTTTTATCCTTAAGTTTTTTGCTCTGATAATTCAGTCAACTTTTAGCAAGTCTCGAGTCAATCCGACTCATTCCATCTTTTTACTTGAAATTCTAAAAAAAAACGACTTCTCTGAAACTCACATTTCCATCGAGGAGACGTCTCTACTCATCCCAGAGGGTGCTCCCAATTAGGGATCCCCCTTTTCTGAATCATTGATCGATCTACTCAATCCTCCCTCCACTATAAATACCACCTTTCCAGCTTTATCTTCAGTAGGTTAGGTTAGGCTAAAAAATAGGAAAGTCAGAGGTAAACGAGTTCCAAATAGGAATCTGCAACAATTGGCACAGAAATGCGTAGAGTGTGCAAGGCTGCCAAACTTTTTAGAGAATACCATCCAGCTAGATGAAATCCGAGATGAGGATGAGCATAACATAGATCATACTTTGGGAGCATATGAGGTAGTATCAGAGAAGGATCCCGAATTTGAGGATGAAATTGAGGACTTGGCTGATGCATATGCATCTGGACTTAGAAGATTTGAGGAACCATCAGCCACAGGGAATGAACCAACCAAGGAACTGAATTTAGGAACCCTGGATGATCCTAAGACTATCCTCATCAGTGCAAACCTCACTCCCTCAGAAGAAGAACGTTTGTTTAATGTGTTGGAAGAATATAAGGACACGTTCGCATGGACGTATGAAGACATGCCGGGATTAGATAATTCATTGGTTGAACATAGATTAACCTTGAAACCTGG
This sequence comes from Cryptocoryne crispatula var. balansae, assembly GCA_036172225.1. Classification (NCBI taxonomy): domain Eukaryota; kingdom Viridiplantae; phylum Streptophyta; class Magnoliopsida; order Alismatales; family Araceae; genus Cryptocoryne; species Cryptocoryne crispatula. The sequence continues at coordinate 35,136,874 of CM069925.1, read as the reverse complement.
AACTACCCCGTTTAAACAAAAGCTCAGGAGATTCCACCCTGATATTGCACTCAAAATGAAAGAAAAGGTCAACAAACTACACCAAGCAAAATTTATTAAAGTTGTCCTATATCCGCAATGGGTGGCTAACATAGTCCCTGTTATGAAGAAGGATGGACAGGTACGGATCTGCATAGATTTCAGGGACTTGAACCTAGCGTGTCCTAAGGATGATTTTCCTTTACCTCATATTGATGTTTTGGTTGATAACATAGTTGGATTTGAAATGCTTTCATTCATGGATGGCTATTCTGGATACAATCAGATTTGGTTAGCTAAGGAGGACCAAGAGAAGACCTCATTCACTACACCTTGGGGAACATATTGCTATGTTGTCATGCCCTTTGGGTTAAAGAATGTCGGCGCTACATATCAGAGGCCTATGATGGCTATCTTTCATGACATGATGCACACCCTTGTAGAGGTGTATGTGGATGATTTGGTTATCAAGTCCAAGAGTCGGGAAGATCATTCTGAAGTGCTAAGGAAAGTTTTGCAACGAGCTAGAGAATACATGCTAAAAATGAACCCTAAGAAGTGCACATTTGGAGTTTCATCAGAAAAACTACTAGGGTTTATAGTAAGCAAAAGGGACATAGAGATCGACCCAAACAAGGCCAAGGCAATCATTGGTATGCTTCCCCCGAAGAATATGAAGGAGCTTCGAGGATTGATTGGAAGGCTACAATTTGTCTGCCGGTTTATCTCACAACATTCCCAAAGGTGTAAACATTTCTATGAGTTAACCAATGGGGGACCGAATTTAAATGGGATTCGAAGTGCCAGGAGGCATTTGATGGGTTGAAAGCATACCTGGCAAGTCCCCTTGTACTTAGACCACCAATTCCCGACAAACCTTTGGTCCTCTACATTTCAGTTCTTGAGAACTCTCTTGGGCAGTCCTTGCACAAGTTCATGAAGAAGGGAAAGAACGAGCTACTTATTACTTGTCTAAGATGTTTGATGCTTGTGAGCTGAAGTACACTGTGGTAGAAAAGACCTGTGCTACACTTGTTTGGGTGGTTCAGAAACTCAAACATTATTTCCTTGCCCACCAAGTCAAGCTCATTGCTCGTATCAATCCCATCAAGTTTTTGTTAGAGAAGACAGTTTTGACTGATCGGTTAGGGCGATGGTAGAGTTTCTTATCACAATTTGATATCACTTATGTCCCATAGAAGGCAATCAAGGGCTATGCTATTGCTGAACACCTTGCCCATCATCCCATACCCTTCTTTGACCCAGTCCGGTCAGAGTTCCCGGATGACGAGCTAATGTCAGTCCGATCTTCCAATCTTTGGACATATTATATTTTGACGGGGCTTTGAACTCTCATGGTAGAGGGATAGGTATTGTCCTTCTGTCACCTGAAGGTGTCACCATTCCACAGGCTTTTCAGCTCAACTTTCCAGCAACCAACAACATAGCTGAGTATGAAGCCTTGCTGGCCGGGCGGGAGGCTGCTCATTTCCATGGTGCCACCGAACAGAGGGTGATAGGTGATTGTCAATTGATCCTACGCCTAGTCCTATCCAAGTACCGAACTTCCCATCCAAACCTCAAACCCTACCAGGAGCTCACCACCTGCTACATCAAGCTATTCTTCAAACTCACTTTTGTCCATGTTCCCCATTCTCATAATATCCTCGCCGATGCCTTAGCTTTACTAGTTTTATCTCTATCTGTCCCGCTAGGCAGGCAAGTGCGGACTATCCACATCTATAAGAGGTCAATTCTAGCAATTGAGGATGGACATTTTCTGAAGGTTAAGGAGAGGTTCAACAGAAAGGAATACTTGGAACATAAAGAAGAAATCTCCTTAATTGAGTTGGAAGAATTTGAAGAAGGTGAGAGACACTACAAGAAATCGTCGTTTTACCTACGAAAACATTGCCCGTAGGTAAGAATTAGTAGGTAAATGTTACATTCACCTACTCGCTATACCTACTAATTTGATCATTCATATGTAAAACTATCAATACCTACGAAGTGCCTACGGATTCACCTCCGTAGGAAATTACATTGTTATAAAAATGTGTAATCTCATTGAATAAAATTAAAAGATGGATGTTAATAATATTAATAATCTATTATATATTAATATTTAAAAAGTATAAAATAATAAATAAATATAAAAAATGTATAATAGCTATAATAAATAGAGTAATATAATAATACAAATATTTAATATTTATATGAATATAAAATAAGTTATTAATATAATTAAAATTATTTAAATAATAATTAAGTATAATATTAAATATATATAAATACAATAATATAATAACAAAATTTATTTAGTGCTAACTTAACATTACTTTATAATATGTAATATAATAAATCTATTAATTTTTAAAAATGTAATGATATATAATTTAATATTTTTTCATAATTAAAATAATGTATTAATATTAGTAACAGTTTAATATGTTAAATAACTATATATAAGTACAAATAATATTTTAAAAATATATGAACATATAAATTTTTATATACTCAATATTTTAATATTTATAAGATCCATATTACATAAATATTTTAACTTAAAATAATATAATCTAAAATATTTTAAATAAAAAGTAACATAAGTCCACTCCCACAGCGTAATTTCCCTCCCGACTGGAGCGCCCCGCGTTCAATTTTCCCCCATATCACCGACGCCCTCCTTCGACAGTTTCTCCCTCCCGACCGTGCCCGTCGTCGACTGTATCTCCCTCCCGACCGGCGCCCGCTTTCAGCCGGTCAGCTCGGCACCCGCCTTCAGCTGTCCCTCCCGACCGGCGCCCGCCTTCAGCTCTCCCACACCGACCGGCGCCCGCCTTCAGCCCCAAGCCCACCTTCAGCTCTCCCTCACTGAGCGGCGGTCGCCTTTCGCCCCAAGCCCACCTTCAGCTCTCCCTCCCGACCGGCGCCCGCCTTCAGCTCTCTCTCACCGACCGGCGCCCACCTTCAGCACTCCCTCCCGACAGCATCGCCCTATACACAGCACCGCCCTCCAAACCCTCCTCTGTGCTTCTCCTCCGCACAAACGACTTCGAACCCTCGACATTGCCTCCACCCTTCTCGGTTTCATCTTCAACCATCGACATTGACTCCTCTGTGCCCTAGGCCGCACCACAATTGGTTATTCTGCGGATGGAGGAAGAGGAAGCCGTCAGTGACGGCAGAGGAGTTGGTATTTTCCACGGGTTCTTGGAAGAGGTAAGTCTATCGTATGATGTTGTCAAAATAAGTATTCTCTTATTACCTTATTCTTATTCTTGGAAGAGGAAGCCGTCAGTGACGACATTGCTCATATTTGCATTCTAATGTATCAGGTGATAGGTGGGATTACGAATCACTATTTGAAGATTGAAGAAAATGAGGTAACACATTTATACATCAGATTGGGATTAAGAAGACTATTTTCAACAATTTGCTGTCAAGTAATGTGTACTTAGTTTCCTATTTTGTTAGGTGATTCCTTTGTTATTCTTTAGACGTTTTACTCTTGATTTTCAACTATTAGATCTTTTTATGTGCAACAATTATTCATCTAGGTTCTTGCTATCATTCTCTCTTCATTTTTAGTTGCCACAGGACCGAAGTCAGCCTTTAGTTATAATTGCTTTGTTCCCAAACTGATTACTAATTTTTATCTCTTGCTTTGTAGTGATATGGATTGGAGTTGGATGGATTTGCCAAAAAATGTGATGGGTTACTATGATGGTGTTGACAACTTTATAAAATTTGCATATGCAAATATGCCATCAAGTCATAAGATTAGATGTCCATGTGTGAATTGCACATGTATGAGTAAATGTGAGAAGGATGTTGTTAAAGCCCACCTTTATATCGATGGTGTTATAAAGGACAAAAAAATTTGGAAATTTTATGGCGAAGGATCAAGTCATGAAAACCTCCAAGAGAGTTGGGTCGATTCAAACATGCATCAGATGTTAGATGATGTCTTTCCTGTACTTTCTGATGAAAGAGCACATGATAAGGATTCTAAGAGCTTTTTTGACATGCTGAACGATGTCAACCAACCTATTTATCCCGGATGCAAAAATTTTTGCAAACTTTCAATTCTCATTAGGTTGATTAATATTAAATGTATGAGTGGTATGAGTAATAAAATTTTGATATTCTATTGAAGCTGTTGATTTAAGTGCTCCCAGATGGATCATCATTACCACCATCCTTTTATGAGATCAAGAAAATACTTGACCAGCTAGGGTATGGTTATAAAAAGATACATGTCCGAACAATTGTATCTTATTTTGGAAAGATCATGATACGTCTGAATATTGTCCAAAATGTGGAGAATCCCGATGGAAGTCATACAAGTCAAGTGGTGTGGTAAAAAAGAAAAGGATACCTCAAAAGGTTCTTCGTCATTTTCCACTCATTCCATGTTTGAAGAGACTCTTCACATGCTATAAAACATCTGTGGGTATGAGATGGCATGAAGAGGAACGTGAAGAAGATGGTATCCTAAGACATCCAGCTGATTCGGCTTGTTGGAAACAACTAGATGCCATTGATGATTTTGGGTTAGAATGTCGGAATGTACGACTTGGGCTGGCGAGTGATGGGTTTAACCCTTATGGAAACATGAATGTCACTCATAGTACATGGCCGGTGTTAGTTGTTCCTTATAACTTACCACCTTGGGAGTGTATGAAGAGTACAAATATTTTGCTTTGTCTTCTAATTTTTGGGCCGAAAGGTCCTGGTAACAAAATTGATGTCTTTTTACAACTGCTCATAGAGGAACTTGAGATTCTTTGGCAGGGTGTAGATACATATGATGCAGCTAAATGTGAGCAATTCCATCTACGTGCAGCATTATTATGGACTATTAACGATTTTCTAGCTTATGCATACATGTCAGGTTGGAGTACAAAAGGTCGATTGGCTTGTCCTAATTGTAACAAGGACAACTCTTCAAGTTGGCTAGAATGTAGTGAAAAGTTTTGTTACATGGGTCATCGCAGATGGCTAGCAAACAAAGATAAGTTTTGAAAAATGAGTAAACAATTTGATGGTCATGAAGAATGGGGTGACAAGCCATTGGCATTATACGGAATTTGGAAATAATACAACAACTAGATGATTTTAATTCACACGTTGCAAAATGTCTTGAAAAGAAGAAAGGCAAGAGGAAAATAAAAAGTAAGGAGGATGATAATAAGTATCTAGGGTGGAGGAAGATGAGTATTTTATTTAGGTTACCATATTGAAAATCTTTATTGCTTCGCCACAATTTAGATTTGATGCACATTGAGAAGAATGTGTGCGAGAGTATAGTAGGCACCCTTCTATCGATTGAAGGGAAGAATAAAGATGGGCTGAAATCTCGTCAAGACTTACAAAAGATGTGCATTCGAGAATCTCTTCACCCACAAGAAGTTGGGCCTGGTAGGATAGTGCTACCACCTGCCCAATTCACATGTAGTAAGAAAGAAAAGGAAACTATCTTCAAGCTATTTCGATCTGTTAAGGTTCCTGACAGCTACTCCTCAAATATTGCAAAGCGACTTGTCGACAAAGATAAGAAGTTATGGGGTTTGAAGACTCATGACTACCATGTCATTATGTAACAATTACTTCCAATTGCTGTTAGAGCAATCCCAAACAAAAATGTTTCTTCATCACTAAGTGACATTTGTCAATTTTTCTTAAACATTTGTTCAAAAGTTGCTTCTGCTGAAGACTTCTACCAACAAGGATTAGATGTTGCAAGGACATTATGTCATCTGGAGATGATATTTCCTCCAAGTTTCTTTGATATAATGGTTCATTTGATCATTCATTTAGCAGATGAGGCTAGGATTGCTGGACCAGTTCAGTATAGTTAGATGTACCCATTTAAGAGTGTGGGAACCTCGGGAATCGTTTTGATTTTTGAAATGTGTTTAAAAGATTTGTTTTTTTATGTTGAAATAACGTACCTGAATTTTCTAGTAAAATAGGTGATAGACCATAAAAACTACTAGATAGTCCAGGTGATATTCGAAGAGTATAGAACCGAGGTTCGGGTTCTGTGAAAATATTTTTTGACCTCTCTCCATCGGATGGTGTGAATATCCGATGTTCATTTACATCGAGCAAACACTCGAACACCCTTGATTAACTGCCATAGAGATCTTGTTTGACGAGAGCGTGCACATCCACAGCATGTAAAGAACACAAAGGGCCCCGGCCTTTCAGGCCCGATAAGATGCAAACAAGTTTGATTAGATTTTGTTTGGAGTTGATTTATGTTTGATTTATGAATGGATTTTGATGTTTTTTGAAATGTTTAATTCAGATTTCCATTTGACTTGGATTTGAATATTAAGTGTTTTGAGCTTGTTTGATTTGTTTGGTTTGTTTTACTTTAATTGGTTGAAGTTTATTTTATTTTTTTGTTTGAACTTGATATTTTAGATGTGTTGATCAATTTGACTTGTTTAAATTTAATTGACAAGTGTTGAGTCATTTTCATGTGATTTTCTCATGTCGGTTGGTGTTTTAATACCAATTCGGGTGTGTTCAGTATGTTTTAAATGTTTTGAAGTTTGGTTCAAATTGATTAAACTTGAATTTCAGATTGTTAATGATATGAATTTGGCATGTTTTAAGATGAATTTCATATACATTAATGTTTTCTAGATGTGTTCATTTCAATTGGTTTGATTATTTGATTTGCACTTGTTGAGGAAATTGAATTCCAATGGATTAAGTGTATTGAACCAATTTTTCCAGATTGTATTAAACATGATTTTTGTTGAATGTTAAAATTTTAATGATCTATTTTAAGCATGTTTTAAGATTAGTTTGAATGTATTTTCAGATTTAATTAAGTTAATTTCTGATTTGGTTAACTCTTGTTCGGTTTGCATCACATCCGGTCTGTCGGGCTAGTGTCGATACCCAGTCACATGTAATCAACTGGGCACTTGAAATATTCATTGAATATTCATGTTCATGCTGGTGTACATCAGATGTGGTAGTTCATATGCCATGAATAATGCTCGTCGAAGTGCAAATGTGTGAATGTCCTTCGCTTGTTGTAAAATCCCACTTGACCAGGAAAATTTTGGCAGCATGCCGCCTTATTTTCCGATCGGTGTGGAATTTTTACCCATCCTACATGGCATAGTCTTTTGACTTTCCAAGTAGTGGGAAGGATCATCTGCAACGGGAGCCGGCCCGCGCCTACGTCCGGGTCAACATACCGGATACGTGTCGGATGAGCCGCCCAATGAAGCGTCCAGTTGTGGACTAACTCCTTATTTAATTTTGGCATTTCGCCTTCATATTTAATTAAGGTTTATTTTAAGTGTCCAAGGCCCAATTGTAGGCACCCGGATGAGCCGGCTCGGCTCGCGCGCGCGCGTCGGCGAGGGAGAGAGAAGAAGAGGAGAAGGATCGTGTGTGGTGTAAGGTGAAGTGTGTGGTTGCCAGGAGCCGAAGGCTTCAAAGTGTGATTGAGTATTAAGCAAATGAACTAGAAGGAGTTTGAGTTTGATCGTCGTACCTTGGGGATGTAAACAGGGGGAGATTGTTAGGTTCTAACTTCTCCTTTTTCGGCCGGCCGAGAAGGTAGAGCTTTAGGGAGTTCTTTCACATACGATCGTGTTGAAGCTTCACTCCAGTCGATCTACCTAAGAATGTCCTACACAAAACATAAAGAAAGACAAATAAAAATCATTAGCTCTGGCGCAAGTATAGCATCATGCTTGAGAACGACTCTGAATCATGCAAAAGGGGATGAACTAACCAGATCGGGATGGAATCCCAACCCCTATTTTTGGTAGGTTTTTAAACGTATATGAGATGCAAAATGATCTAAGACATGTCAAATAACATGATGAACAGTACTAAGACGAAAAAGGAAGACAAAAACTCGATTAAACGGGCGATCGAACTCCAAAAAATGACAAAACGACCTTCTGCCCCTCCTGGTGCCCTATATATAGGGCGCTAGGAGCAGGTGCCCCCTTTATGGGGCGCGTTGACCAAGGTCAAAGCGCCCTGTATACGGGGCACTAAGCCTGGCCTGAACAGATTTTCTTCCCCTCTTCGCAACGCCGCTCCGGAGTGCTGGGCGGCTTCCGAGACGAAGTAGGGGCTCCTCCTTGTAGAAAATATGCAAATGAAGCTAATGAAAGATGATTTGGATGCTAGATGCAAGAGGAGAGACGGATAGAAGCTCTCAAAGTTGGAGAAAAAACATGTTTCTGGGTGACAGAAACAGAAGGTTTTTGGGTTTTTGGTGGACGATTTCGGATCGGTTTGGAGGCTTATGGGGGGTGAAAATGGCTTAGAAACGTGATGTTGGATGAGCTCTAGGGTGGCACGAAGTTGTAACCTCCTCCAAGCTCCAAATGGGGGTCTATTTATAGCTCAAAAGATGGCACTTTGGCCATTTTCGAAAAACAGTGCCACGCGGCATGGCGCCCTGTATATGGGGCACCAGCATCATGAGGTCTGTCAAGTCGACAAGACGAGTCACTGCGGGGGGTCAAATTAGCTGGTCAAATCGATTTGATATGGTTCCAGGTGCCCTGTATATAGGGCGCCTGGAGCCCTATAAATAGGGTTCCAGGTGCCCTATAAACAGGGCACCATGTACCCTATATACGGGGTGTTTGGCTTGGCTGATTGCTCTATTGATCCCCTTCGGAACGTGCGGAAAACACGATCCGCTTTAAGTATTCTCCATGAAAACAAGAATTTAAACTCTCCAACTGGGCCAAAATTGCGTGTCTACACCAATGGGCCAGCTTCATCAGCACAATGGGCTGGTCTTCATGTCTCATGGCCTAAGAAGGCCGGCTTCATGTCATGTTGGCCCGGTTGGCCCAATTCAAGCTTCATGTCTCCATGGCCCGGTTGGCCTGTTTTACACCTTGTTTGGACCAGAATCGAGAGCCACCTTCTCAAGCCCTTGACCCATCATGTGGGACAAGGGGGATCAGGCCGTCACCCCCAACCTGGTCTTTACAAGGACCTGTTGTAGCCTCGGTTTGTTGCACTTGTTCGCAGCACCTGTTTTGATCTCCAAGGGTTAGAATGGCCTGCTCTGACAATCTTTTTTGCACAATCCTTGTTGGAGATTGAAGGAGAAGCTGGATGGCCTTATACCCTTCTTCTTCTTCTTCTTCTTTTGCTGAAAATGGGGCTGGAATCAGTGCTCCAAGAAGGAACACCTGCTGTTGGAATCGGTGCACCACCGATTGGGCTGCTGCTGGTGCACCTGCTGAAGGGAGGCCTTTTCTCCTTCTTCTTCTTCACTTGGAACACCACAAGGGGGCTGGAGAGGTTTCTTACTTTCTGATGAAGACGTCCAAGCAAGGAGAAGCTCTCTTGGAGCAGGGTAGAGGGAGGAGAGGCAGGGCTTCCGCAGGGTGATCAGCTTGTCCTGCACATGTCTAGCTGAGGGGGCTTTTATAGGGGATGAGGGGCGCCATCTCCAGGAGGAGATAAGGCTGGAGGTTGTTGAGAGGAGATAAGGATAACTCAAGGGAGGTTGGGGATGATAAGGATAACCCATAGTTTGTTGTTGAGGATGATTATGCGCCAACTAGAAAGAGAGGGAGAGAAGGGTGCGCACCATCTCCTTCTTTCAAGGAGGTGTGCGCACATGACATGTGGAAAGAAGGCTGGTTTGACCAAGGCTTGGATGAGGATAAGCTTGGTTAGTTGTAGGATTAGTTAGGATGAATATAAACCAAGGGAGAGATAGGGATAAGCCATGGGAGGTGGTTGAGGGAAGTGGTTGAGTGGGACCCACCGGCCAAGGAAGGAGGAGGTGGGTGCGCCTCCCTCCCCTATTTTCTAGGGCTTCTTGCGCACACATCAGATGAGGGAGGATGGGATTCGGCCATGACAGGTTGGGTTAGCCCATCTTGGGTTAGGTTTAACCCTGGTTTAAGCAGAGTGCTCCCGATCCAACGGCTAGCATTAATTTCGACCAAAACCAATTAAATAAATCTCAAATTGACTTCAAAAAAATCCATATCATGCCCTGATGGCCATTGATCTTATGCTCCATATTGATGTGTGGTTTAGATCACTTTAATTGCAACGGATCTCTTAATTTAGCTAGTTTCTCTGATCGGTGCGATCTCGGCCGTCGATAATGCCGAAAACTGTAATTGAATGCAATTGCCTCCTCCCATTGGCAAAATTTATTTTTCATGCATAAATATTCATGATATCAAAGTTTTTGGGTCATGAAAATTTAAATTTTCAGCCCATGGGTCGATCCAGAGCTAATCGGACCATTATGCCCATGGTGCGAGAACATACGGCTTTCCGTCCGGATTTACTCTTTCTTGCATATCTCTTCATCCGGGGGTCGGATTTTCGATCCGTTTTGAGCGTTGCCTAGATATATCTAACCTTGGAAATGTGGTAAAGTTATAATTCCATGTTAGAGTCCCAATTTGTCCCAAAGTGTCAGGGGCAAAATGGTCATTTCGGCCTTCCGGTGTCCGTTTTTCATGTTTTGGGCACCGTTGCGAAGCTCTTGACCGGGGATATGTAATGAGAACATTATCTTGGCCATTTTTAACATGTAAATCTATGCCAAGGCATTTCCAAAGCCTGTTTACATCATCTATTCATGAATTTTTTGAATCTGGGTCAGATTTTCTGCACCGGCTTCGACATTGCTGAAACTTGTATCAAGCAAGCTAAGCGGAAAATTTTGATGCCAACAGAGAGGTATTACTTTCGCTTATACATTTAATTTTGTCGATTGATTGAAATCAATGTTTATTGCTACTAACTCTTCAGGTACTTGGCCAAATTAAAATCTTATGTGAGGAATCAGACATACCCTGAAGGGTCAATTGCCGAAGGATATGTTATGTCTGAAACAATGATATTTGCATCCCGATATTTAAACGATGATGTGGAGACATGGTTAAATAGACCACGACGGCAAGTGGAATATCGTCCAAAGGTGGTAGAGGAAGGATGGGAAATTTTCATGGAGACTTGTCGTCCATGTGGAGCATTTAAGAACAAAAGACTCCAAAGAAATGATTTGTTGCAAGTACATAACTACATCATATTCAATTGTACAGCTTTGAACCAGTATGCCAAGTAAGTTTAAATTTGATTTTATAATTTTAGATTGTAACAAACATATATGAAAATACAAACTAATCATCTTCAATTTAGGGATCATGTCACTGAACTTAGAGAGACATACCCTGAGTTGAATGAAAGCGAGGTTGAGCATATTCATACATCTAAATTCAGACAATGGCTAAAAGTAAAGGTAATTATTATGTTTTTATGTTATTATGTTTGTGGTAGGATTTGGCGATATTTTTGTAACATGCATACAATTTCTTTGTTTTCATTAGGTGCTTAAGCTACAAGAGTTGACTAGAGGAGACATGTCATCTTATCTCTATTGAGTTAAAGATTTACTGCTTGATGTGGTTATGAAGTATAAATCATGTCTAGTTAACGGATTTAGATTTCACACAAGAAAGGTTGAAGAACAACGAGTTATGCAAAACTCCGGCGTTGTATTGATTGCAAGTAGACCTTTAATGTCACGGAACATGGAATAAAATGTTACCTACTATGGTATGGTTGATGACATTTTCTAAGTTGACTACTATGGTCATATGAGGATAGTGTTGCTTAAGTGTGATTGGGTAGATGTGCACCGAGGGGTGAAACATGATGGACCTCTTGTTATGGTGAATCTAGTATGTAAGTTAAGAACAAATGAGCCCTCTATCTTGGCATCACAGGTAGAACAAGTTTGGTATGTAGAGGACCCAAAGAATGCTGGTTTGGTTTGTTATTCGTAAGACTGTCCCACGTGATTTTTACAGCTTAACAAATGATAATTCCAAGGAACGTGCTGAATTCCTAGACATACAAGTCACACCTTATGAGAAAACAACAATAAATCTCGATGACAATGATTTGGATGAAATGCTTGTTCGTAGGTTAGATGTAGATGCCATCGAAGTGTGATGTAAGTTGCCTTTGTATGATCATTTCATTTATATTGTCCTATTTATATGCTCTCATGTCATTTATAAATTTTCCTTTATCAATTACTGAAATTTGATTGATGTGTTTTATGCAAACAGGGGAAAGAAGGTTATGGAGGCTTTGTCTTTTAAATCAGACGGTGGAAGCTCTAAGGAGTCAAAGGAAAAAGGTTTGTGGGGTCCAGGTAACTCATCCAACCCATCACAACCCAAGAAGATAAAGCACATTGATGACATATACGATATGCCAAAGGCACTACAGAAGTTGGATTCTGACTTGTTTCAGCAGTTCATGGAGTAAGTTTTCTAGAAAACATTTTATTTGGTAGAATTCATAGGCATGCACAGCAATTAAATAATTTATTAACTATTTGATTGATTGTGTATTTAATTGAAAGATTAAATTACGAGTGCTCAAGTTGGAGATTCTCAAGTGAGTTGAGACAAAATTGAGCCGAGTTTAAATAAACAAGTTGTTAGACAAAGTCTGAGTATGAGCCTGAACTTGAGCCAGAGTGTAAATATAATTGAGTCAAACTTGAACAACATATCTCATTTACACTCATGCAGAGCACATTTATCACATGGCGCAAACCTGCTATTGGAATCTTCAATTTTAACCATCTTCAGACACATTAATCATAACACCTCCCGTTGCATTTAAATAGGCTAATGGGTGGCTCATGGGGTGAGATAATATTGGTTAATAATAGCATGTTTGGTTAGATATAAATTTTGATATTTCAAGAGGACAGGGCATCAATATTAAAATTGATTCTAGCAGACACTTGAGCTACATAAATTTTTTATCACAAATTTAAAAATAAAACAATTAAGTAAATAGCGTCGGATAATTGACACCAATACCAAATCCAAAATTGGCAGTGAAAGAAGTGTCTTCCAATGTTACAGGACGGGACTAAGTCATTTTTTTTCTTCTAAAATTTGACTTTTATCTATACATGTTTCAGATATAAACAGATAAATGACTTGTTTTATGAGTCGTAGATTAAATATATCACAGAGTAAATAGTGTGAAGATTGCATATCTGTTTTGATTGTCTTAATACAGATACTTGAAATAAAAAGGAAACTACCAGATGTAGAGTAGTATTAAACAAGTACAGTTAGTTGCACTGGAGGTTGTTATTATTTATCTACTATGGAATCTTACATATTTGTTTTTTTTTCTTTTGGTGCAGAGGTGCTTCTTGTCTAGAATCAGATTGTTATGGATATATGGATCGTTGGTGACTTACAACTTTGTATTAATTTTATGTGTTTTATGCAATCGTTGACTTTACTTATTCACCTGTTGCTCACATTTTTGATGCATGAGAAAGTTGTATTATGTTTGGACAGATGGCACTTATCAGCAAGTGACAGAACTCATGTTCTATGGGGATGTGTTATGTGTGAATTAGAATCCTTTGGCATTACTTATTCATCTAACCATTTATTGTTGAAATTTTGCAGCCACATGTGGGATCAACTTCAGATGACCCACAAAATAAATGCCATAGTAGTACATTGTTTGTTGTTTTCTTTGTATCTTAATGGTAGGAATAGGATTATAGAAGTACTTAGGGATCGAGAAGTGTTCTCCAAGACATATGTCATTGTCCCCATAGTTGATGGGTAAGTCATAATTAATAGGGCATTTCACTCTAAGATGGGCTATTTTCTTTCTAAGTTACTAACAATTTATTACAGGGGACACTGGAGACTGTTAATATTATGTAACTTGGCAAATTCCTTTGACTCTGAGTTTGGACCGTGTACAATCATGTTGGACTCACTTCACATGACTGAGCCACAAAGGCAAGAGCCAACAGTTAGAAGGTAATGTATGAGTTCCACTTTCAATTTCATTATTCGCACATCTACATTCATAGAAGTGTATGTTTTTTCTTTAGGTTTTTGAAAGAGTTATACGAGAGTGATGGTAAATTGGTCAGCAAGAAGAGTTTGGCGTCCATTCCATACTATATACCTTCAGTATGCATTTAATGTTTTATGAGTATTCTGTTTTATTTATAGAATTTTAATTACTTTACTGTTTGAGCATTTGCTTCATGTAGGTTCCACAACAAAGGGATGGATTGGAGTGTGGGTTTTTCTCACTCTATTTCGCCTACCTTTTTCATAAAGGGTGCCCCACAGGCCTTTTCTCGGTCTTCCTACCCATATTTTGTACACACTGTGAACTCAATGTCTCCTAGAAAATAAAGTATAATTTAAATTCTTCAGTTCATGAGGTATTTAACATTTTTTTTGTAGATGACAGAAGATTGGTTTCCAGTATCCAACATTGATAGTTTTATTGTCAAAGTTTTAAAGTATGGTCGAGATGGAGACTGCTTGATCTCCTCTGCATCATCTTCCAAACCATCCTCTACATCTTCCAGTGATAAGAACGCATATGCTGAAACAGGGGACCAGAATATCGAGGACAAAACAGTGGCGGATTCTGCTCCTCCAAAGAAAACTCGGAGTCACACATACTACCGTGATGTGCAGGCATTGGAGGATGAGAAGCTGATTGCTGTTGAATGGAATGAACTTGGACAGCCGATTGGGACTGGTGGGAGGTCACTAAGGACCTTTCTGGGGACAGTTGCAAGGAACTGTGAGAAATGCCGAATCAATGTGGCATCTTGGGATAAGATGTCACAATCAAATGTGAACGACATATGGACATTTATCAAGGTAAATTGAATAATTATCTTGTCTCGGTATGTTATAGTTATGTATGTAACCTGTCAATGACTACCAAACAACATACTTTTAATTTTTTTTCTAGAGAAAATATGATGTTGATGATGGAGATGAATTACAAAAGATGTTTATAATGAAAGATCTTGGGATGAAATGGAAATGTCATAAGTATTCACTTAGGAAGAAATACATAAATGACAAAGAACCACCTTAAGGATTGCACATTACCCCTGAAATCTGGGAGTCAGCAAGGACAGCCTGGACTTCTAATGATTTCCAGGTAAACTTTTATATCACATGATAAGTATTCATAATTTGTGCATTCACATTACCATATCTTCTGAATTATAACTTGTAGAGGAAGAGTGAGGTGAATCAAAAAAATAAGAGCCTTCAAAAGATCTTTCATTGTGCTGGAACTCAAACGTATGCAGATATCAGAACAAAAGAGGTTAGTACCAACTATTTTATGCATTACAGATGTTTTATGGGTCAATTCTTAAATGCCTATAACTGTTAAAATTTCATAAGTTGAAAACTGGTAAAGAGGTGGATAGAACAGACATCTTCATCATCAGTCAGTCCAAGAAGGATGGCAAGGCTGTCAACGATGAATTGCTATAGCAATCGTAAGCATATACTGAACCACTTACCTATATATATGAAGTACATCGCAGAGGACTGTGTAACTTTGATGCCTTTGCCTTCTGTACATATATTTCGTATGTATTGTCTAAGATACTTTGACCATTATAGGGAAAACATAAGGCAATCAAGCAATGTCAACCATCTACTAGTTCTTATTCAATGGCCACAAAGGAAGATGTCTTCGCCAAAGTTCTTGGTGAAGACAAACATGGGAGAATTAGGGGTATTGGCATAGGGCCAACACCAAAGCAACTATGGGGGGAGGGAAAAGTTGAAAAGTCCAAAATTGAAGATAAGTCCTTACATGCACGTCTTTAGCTTTTAGAATCAAAAGTGGCTAAACTTGAGGATGCTCCCCAGCCCAATGCCGAGGTATAAAATTTTGAATTTAAATTATACAGATGTCTATGAAAATGCACAAAACCAGTAAGTCATGTTAATTGCTTTTTATGCAACTTTGTGTAGTCTGCACCTCGATCTTCGGTGGCCAGCAAATTGTCAACTTCGGCCGAAGATAATGTAAGTGAAGTTGTTTTCTTTCTTTTATCGCTGCAGTGTATGAGTTGTGCTTCATACATGATCCGCCTTTCCTGTCCAGCCAATTATGAATCTTTCATGTCCTTTCAAATTTTATTTTATTTTTAATAGGGAAAAGGAAAGAATGTTAAGTTGGTAGACATAGAAGGGGACTGCGTTGCTGAAGGTTTGTTCATAAGCAACGACGCCAAGAAAATGGTGATGTCAAGGTACGTTGGAGATGTATTCTATGAGGTATCTATTGTTCGTGTTCATAAGCCAAATGCCCCATTGTTCATTAAGGATGATCATAGGCAAAAAATGCGTGATGCCATTGGAAGCCTTATTATATGGTTCAAGGATTATGTAAGTTATACTACTTACATATTTTACTCACAATCATTAATTAAGTAAAAAAATTATTTTTTTAATGTCTTTGACTTTACATTCCAGGTTATTTTTGATGAAAAATGATCAATGAGGACTATGGATGGTTGACAACCAACTCTTTTATCGTTGAAATTGATGGTTGGTTGTGGTGGTTTTGAAGGCCATGTCATGCTTGTGGTGATATGTCAAAGTCGTAACTTCTGGTGGATTGTAGGTGATTGTTATGGTTTCATGTTCATATTTTAGATATTTCAACTTTATGATGTGTACTTTGTTTATGAATTTGTTTTTAAATCAGACCTGGTTGTTGTATTACTCGGATTTGAGGATGGTCTATATATAGGATGGTTGTGAATGGTGTACATAACAGATGTATGAATGTTGCATGAGTAAGTTTTATTTTTTTTAGATTTTTTGTGTGGTTAGTGGTTGTATCTGTTTGCGAAATTGAGTTTGCATGTTGTTTTGCAGACATGTTCTTTGTTTGTTGGAGCATGGTGTTTCTCCTTTTGAATCCTAAAGAAAACTGTAATTATGTGGTAACTTAATTTTATCTTATCATCCAGATTCAAGTTGCATACCAACTAGATTGGAAGCTGACATATTCAAACTCAAATCTGCGAGGTACTTATTTCTTTGTAAATTTTGCTTGTTAATGTACTTTTCCAAAGCTTTTCTTCAAGGCTTGTCAGGTGTACATAAATGAGGAATTTTTACAGCATAATACATCATTTTCGAGGTAATGTTCTTCAACTTTATGAGCCTATCTCTCTTCTTTCATTCTAAATGTATCATTTATTGCTAAAAAATGATAAGAATGAGAGTAAATCTAAATTTCTTGTTATTCTGACATATTAGAGATATTAATCTAACTTATTACCTTGTCTCCCTTTTAATTTGTGCTTATCATATGATCTGATGTGATAGATTTTTTGTGGGATCAATCATACCAGGCTCTCCGTTAGAGCAAGATAAGGAGGAGCATCACAAATCCATGCTTGCATATTCCTCTCAAATCTACACCATAAGCCGAAAATTTACACCCATATATGGTTGTGAATGTGAGAATATTTTTTTTTCAGGTGTGCAAGTGCATGTGATCATTATAGAGATTTTTTGTGTGGTTTGTGGTGGCATCTGTTTGCGAAATTCAGTATGCATGTTGTCTTCAAGTTGCCCTTATTTTTTTCCCAGTTCGAGGTAAGAAAAGAGATTAACATGGCTTCTGAACTTTCTGTGGAATTTCATAACTTTTAATCTCTTTACAGAAAGGAGAGTCCCTGTATTTTTTTTAACCTTCAGAATGGTCTTATCAATTCAATGCCCAATTCTGGTAGCAGAACCTGGAAACTGAAACCCAAAGCCACCCTCCTCCAAGTTACTTAATGGTAATAACTTTGTAAAGCAAGTTTATGTTATGTATAGGTGTACATGTTTTCTGCACGTGCTTATGTTCTCAACTTAATAATAAAAGATAACCACTTGTCACGACTAGGGGTTTTTATTTTATCTATCATTCGGCATACATGGAAAGTTAGATGCAATTCCAACTTTAGTCCGGAACATACATGATCGACCTATCAGAATTTATGCATTAATTACATCTGATTTTTATGTTTGGAGAATGCTTTTGAAATACTTACTAATTCTGAATCGTCTTGAGCTCCCCCTACTATTAATTGTCTTAAAGTGAATGTTGATTGTGCCACTTCAGATATCGTAGATGTTATTAGTCTCGTCGTCATTAGGAACGAAGAAGGGGAGCTAATTTTATGGAAATCCAAACTCTCAATCATCAAATCATCTGGAAGTTATAGAGGCTAAAATTATTGAAGAAGTATATGTTTGGGTTTGTTCTTCTTTTGAGCGTGTACATATAGAAAGTGATGCTACAAACGTCGTGGAAGCCATTACCGACCGAGGTTTTATACTGTGGAGATCTCAGTATATGATCTCGAAGTGTTCTCATGTTTTGTCTTCTTTTTCCACATATATATCTATCTCATATGCCAATCGCTCCTGCAATTGTTTAACTCATCTTTTGATTAGGGGGACTTCGAATTTTAACTCAGTGGGCATGTATCATTCTCTTTTACCAGGTTGAGTTTCATGAGATCCCCCTTTTTTTTTCTTAAAAGAAGCTCAACCTTCTTCGAAAAATCAAAATTTCTAATTTGAGTTCTTCACCCTCGGTGGTTATGTTTTCTTTTGCTTTCATTGGGTGTTGTAATAAAGATTAAATGGAACTAACATGTTAATTGTTGTGTGTAGGAAGAGGATTGTTTCATTGGGTTGCAAATTTTTTTGGGTGCTGGTTTTGGATGTGAAGAAAGCAAACTGGTTTCATTAGTTCAGGCAAGTGCACTACTTCGGACTTCTCCATTTTCATATATTGTTTTCAATATATGAGCAAACTGAATGGTGTATATAGGAATATTTTATTGTGAAGTTTTTTTTATCATGTTTTGTTTGTAATGAGCAGAGTTTTTTCATGTTTATTTTGTTTGTGAAATGTTGTCAAAATTTGGATTAGATTTGAGTGATGACGTCTTTTGAAGGTTCTGTGTTTTTTGTGTGAATTGTGTTTGCATTGAATAGGTGGAATGTATTTAGTTTCAATGGGTGAAATGTATTCAGGTCGACTGCATTGATATCAGGTTTTAGTTATGTAACATTTACCTACGGATTTTACTACGTAGGTAAAGAGAAGATGGGCTGTAGGTATAGACCACATTTGCGTAGGTTACCTACCCAAAAAAATCGTAGGTATAAGCCATTTTCCCGTAGGTAAAACCTTTACCTACGGATCTACCTACGGATTGGTCGCGTCGGGCTAGTACATGTAGGTAATTGTTTACCTATGAACGGTTCTGTAGGTATAGTATGACTTATACCTACGGGTGTATGCTTACCCATAGGTATAGTACCTGTACTATACCTACGGATTCATCTGTAGGTAAAACATTTACCTACATGTAATAGCCCTACGGATGGTTCCGTAGGTAAGTCCGTAGGTAAAGGACATTACCTACAGGAAAATGGCTTATACATACGATTTTTTTGGGTAGGTAAAACGCGAATTTCTTGTAGTGATACCTTGGTATGATGAGATTGCGAGGTATTGCCAAGATCAGTCATATCCGCCTGGATTAACCACCAAGGAAAAGAAGGCAATTAGAAGAGTATCCCAGAGGTATACAATCCTAGGAGGAGTGCTCTATAAGAGAAGCCTAAGTGGAATCTTACTCAGGTGTCTTGATGAAGAAGAAGTCAAGTTGGTGCTGAAGGAAGCACATTCTGGAGTTTGTGGTGGTCATGTGAATGCCCAAGCCCTTGCTAAGAAAATCATCCGACAAGGGTAGTATTGGCCAACTCTAGAAGACTGCTCCATTTTTGTTCGGCACTGTCATTCATGTCAACTCTATGCCGACAAGATTCACTCTCCCGCATCTTCCCTTCATCTAATTCATGCCCCATGGCCTTTCGCCATGTGGGCTGTTGATATCATTGGCCCCTTGAGTGACCTCAACTCCGAAATGCACTCAAAATCATTCATTCTGATGGCAATGGAGTACTGCACAAAGTGGGCTGAAGCAGAAGCATTCGTGAAGATTAAAGCGTCAACAGTCTGCTCCTTCATCAAGCGTAACATCATTGCAAGGTTCAGGATCCCCAGCGACATCGTCACTGATAATGGACCACAATTTCTCTCTCAAGATCTGTGTGATCTTTGCAACAGGTATCGCATTTCATTGCATCATTCATCACCATACTATCCTCAAGGCAATGGTCAAGAAGAAGCCACCAACAAAACCTTAATCAAGATCATCAAGAAATCTTGTAAGTCTAGCAAATTTGCTGACTAGCCTGATAAGCTTGTAGATGCTCCATGGGCTTATCGTACTTCTGTAAGGACTCCCACTGGACAAACCCCGTATGCTTTAGCATATGGGATGGAAGCAATGGTTCACTACGAAGTATTACTTCTATCTCTTCGAGTTTAGCTCAACAGAGATATTCCTGTTGATGAGAGACGGGAATCTCTCCTTGCACAGCTTGAACTTTTAGATAAAAGAAGGCTAGTCACCGCCGAGCATGCCCGGACTTATCAGAACAGACTTAAAAGGTTTTATCAAAAGAGGGTGGTTGAGAGAAAATTCGAGATCGGTGAGATGGTAGTCAAATGCATATTCGTTAAGCCAGGAGGTCCCCGCTCCAAGTTGCAACCTAACTGGGAAGGGCCTTATGTAATCACTGAAAAATATCCAGGCAATGCATATGAATTGACTAATGCAAATGGAGAAAAATTGAATCATCCTTGGAATGGAGTTTACCTCAAAAAGTACTTTCCATAAAACTGGAGAAACCGCTAGTATAATCTCAAGTCATCGATCCTAGGTTGTTCGTGAGAAGTCTGTTGGGAATCGGTCCAATCAGATTGGCGCAGCGGAAAATTTACGATTCCCCGTATATCATTGTCTTGGTCTCGATCGAAACCGAACGACGTCGCCAAAACCGGTATACGAAACAATTTCGAATACGTACCTTTGTGGGATTCAAATAATCCCTAAAGATCGGAGAAGATCGAGCGTTCTCACGCTCGTTCAGCCACTCAAGTGTGCGGCCTCTAGTCGTATCCACACGAGCCGCCTCCATAGTCGGGTTCTCCTTCGCGTCGGACCTTCCGACTCGCCCCGGATGAAGTCCGATCGACTCTCGACGGCCTCCATCATGGAAAAACGTGAAGGAGAGAGGTAAGGACGAATTTTGCAGCCTTGGCTTGTGGGGCTCATGCTCAATTCGCTATTATATAGAGAATTTGGAGTTTTTCACAA
Organism: Cryptocoryne crispatula var. balansae; assembly: GCA_036172225.1. NCBI lineage: Eukaryota > Viridiplantae > Streptophyta > Magnoliopsida > Alismatales > Araceae > Cryptocoryne > Cryptocoryne crispatula. Next base: position 35,115,729 of record CM069925.1, on the reverse strand, counting down.
AAACCCCTGCTTTCTCTATATTTACACCCTTGCCCCCAAACTTATGGATTAGCCCTTATGTGTGTGACCCACTAGGCCCAATAGCTCATTTGGTTGAGGCCTAATTAAAAGAACAACTTCTTTTAAATTAAATCTATTATCTCATAATAGATTTAACGGCCTACCGATCATGAAGGGTACAAGCCACATCCTATGATCCCAAACGGCTTCGGGGATAAACTCCTCTCCAAAGAGCCTTTCCATCATCGGTTACCACACGGATATAAAACTTCGTCCATTCAATGTCCCGGTCGGATAGGAGTACGGCATTGATTTGTCAACTCCTAAATATACCGACACTATGGAATCTTGTACTCGTAATTGGATCAATTGGAAAACTCTTTTTCCAATTATCCTATCTACCTTGGCCAAGGATTTAGAGTACTATCCATAGGACATTCTCTCTCTCCTACCGAGAGTGGACGATCCCTTATTGTCCGCTCAATTGCCTCCACCGGGTTTCACATATACCCAATCCATTAACTATACAGGACCACAATACTAAGTGATCCATAAGTCAATAGTCAAAGTACATGGTCGGCCGGGCAAGACATCTTTGGCGACTCAGGACAAAGATCCAACCGTGCAAACGTGATGATACATTCCCCTGACCGACAGTTCGGTAAGATACCATTCAGGGATTCTATAATGGTCACTTCAGTGAACTTATTCCTCTAATGAGCACCCGTATATGTATCTCAGTGTCCCCACACTGATGACCAATGAGATCGATCATTCTCATCATATGAGAAGATATCATATACACTAGTCTTACTTGGATCCTTGATGTCCCATCTCGAGGATCCTACGACTAGGAACATTTAGAGTACATGCTTCTAGATGATTGATCTCATTATCATGATCTCATCATGATTCAATCATCATTGCATGCAACCTAGGACTTCATTACGATAGACGCATCTAGATAGTGCAAGTAATGAAGATTATGCCATTTGCACTGAATAAGATATTACAAGAAATGTAAAATCATATCACATATGATTGGCTTGTAGGGCATACATTTCTATCAATCTCCCACTTGCACTAAAGCCAATCACCCACATGTCTGATATCCATCAGCCCAAGGTGACCCTCAAACACACTTTGAGTTAGGGCCTTAGTTAGTGGATCTGCAATATTTATAGTTTAAGATACTCTATCTTTAATCATATCTCCTCAAGTTGCAGCCACTCTGATCAAGTAGCATTGCCACAGAAGTGTTTAAACTTCTGTGGAGGCAAAGGCTCCACTACAAAAATAAAGATTCATCATTTTCACAAAATAATGGTACATTATCGGAGATATTAGAGACAACTCTCTAATATAAGATGAACTCCTTCATCTAGACTACTTCATAAGCGATTGGCAACAATTATGATTTGTAAAATCTACAGTGTCTATAGCATGAAACTTTTCCAGCTCACTGCACCACCATCTAGGTAAAACATATACCCTAGATACCAGTCATTTTTAACTATAAGTTTAAGTCTAACTCAAACTTCCAATCCTATCCTCCATACTCGAAATGCATCCTTAGTACTTCACAAGTTCTTAAGGATATACTTCTCAACTATCCAGTGACTCTCACTTGGATTTGCGTGATGATTACTCATAACACTTAAAGTACTCATCACATTAGGCTATGTACATAGTATACATGATAGACCCTATGACTATGGCATAAGAGACTATATTCATGTATTATATATCTCTTTAAAAGAGATAAACTCCATATCTTATGGGCAAGGCACCTCTATAGGAGTTTTTCATGTCAAACCCTTTGACTATGGTATCTATGTACAACAAATGGGTCAAGCCAAGCATCCCTTTTAGATCTATCTCCATAGACCTAAATCCTTAAGAAGCTTTTCCCAGAATAAATATGGAGGATGCATTTTTATAGTTAGGCTTCATGGATGATAACATACCTACATCATTCATAATGAGTAGTATGCCATCAATATAAAATGTCTAAAATACAATAGCACTCCCACTAGCATTTTTATGCACACAAGATTCTTCTTCATTCCAAATGAAGTCATAAGATTCAATCTTATCAAATCTTATATTCCAAGGTTGAGAATGTTGTTGTAGTCCATGAATGGACATTACCAACGTGTACACATTCTTTGGATGTTTTGGGACTCACATCCCTCAAGTTGTATCATATACAACAGAGGTTGTATCATATACACCTCCCCTTAAAATTCACCATTGGAGAAATATTATCTTACATCCTAATTGACATATCTCATAGTCATAATGTGTACCAATAAAATCTAAATGGATTGAATATGGCAATGGTTAAAAGATATCATCAAGGTCAACTCCTTAACTTAGATGATGCCTTTTCAATCATCCATGCCTTGAAGGTCTCACCTTCAAATTCACTCCTATCCATCTTATCATTTCATTTACACCTAATGGGTACTTTACCCTCAGGTGGATCCACCAAGTTTCGAACTTGGCTAAAATAGATGGATATTATTATAGATTTTATAGTCTCCTCCTATTTTAGAATCAATATCTCATATTGCCTTTCAAAGGTCTTTGGATCAACATCCTTACTTTATTGTGCTTATTTTCTTCCATTAAAGATATGTCTCACATATCTACAAAGTTGAATTAGCACAATCTAAAGACCTATGATGCGTGCTATTATTAATCAGTACCTTAATAGAAGTGTCTTTGGGTTGTGGGTCTGGAACACTTTCCAAAATTTCCTTGCTCCCACTATTTTCCTCAAAGAGGAACTCTTCCTCTAGGAATATAGTAAATTGTGAAACACATACCCTTTATCTCATAAAGAGGTATATTTAAATATCCTTAAGTTTCCTTAGGATATTCCACAAGTCTACACTTCCTATCTTATATTCTAATTATTATGGGTTACATATCTTCATCTTGGCCGGACATTCCGAAATCTTAACTAACTTAAGATCAAGAGATAACCCCTTTATCCATATCATATATGAAATAATCAGAATAAATTAGAAGGTACCAACACAAAGTGGTTATATTGAGTGCTTAGCCCTAAATAGACAAGGAAGATATTGCAAAGGTTGTCATTACTTGTGTCATGTCACACATGACACAATCACCCTTGTTTCTACTACTCAAGTAAGCTAAGGGTTTTAGGGAGATGTTCATTAAGAAAAAGTTGTATTATCCTTCAAATGATGTGTGAATCTAGTACTTAAGTATTTCACTCCTTGACTTAATCAAAAAGCTTTAATACTCTTTACATTTATTCTTTACTTCATTTATTACCTTAGACAATTTCTCAAAGTCTCATATTTGTACTTCACAAGCACACATATCTATGCCTAGAGAAATTATCTATTAAGGATGAAGTAAGAATGTCCATCTTTAGCCTTAATAGACACAGACCAATACACATCCAAATGTATGAGTTCTATTAACTCCTTGGTCCACCCTCCATTTCTAGTAAATGGAGAGATAGTCATTTTTCAAAGAGATAAGACTCATATTTGGTTAATGATTCAAAATCATTTGCCTTTATGTTTCCATCTATATGGAACTCCTTAAGTCTTTTTTCATTGATATGACCATGTCTATATTAAGCTAAAGAAATAGATTGATCTATATCAACCCATTTCCTCCTAAGAGGAGCATTCACACATATCATGGGAGCTTTTATATCTCATATGAGTAAATTATTTACTAAGCTCCCATTAGCAAACATTTTGCCATTCATAATCTTAGAACAATTATCATTTCCATAACTCAAAATAAATCAATATTTATTCAAGTAGGAAATATCGATATTGTTCATATACAAGGATAAAACCAACAATCTTCATCATAAAAACACCCTAAAAGGCTACTAAAGATTTGTACCTCCCACTATCAATGATACAACTCTTGCACCATTTGTATATGTAGGTTAATCTTTATACATCAAGCCTTCATTTACTTGTCATTATCTGCAACCTTTGTAGATATAAGATGCATATTTAGTATCTCATACCAATAAATGCATATATAACATCTTATAGAAGATATGTATATCTAATATCTCATACAAGATACACACATCTGGTATCTTATACCATAAGACATATGTTTAGTATCTTATACTATAATATACACAAATAGTATCTTATACTTGATGTGTATATGTGTATGACAAGTAAGTCAATGACTGAGATGCCAGAAGCTTCTCTAGCTCCTTCTTTGCAATATATATTCAATATACTCTCCACCAATCATCATCATGGTAGTAGAAGAGCAATCCTATGTCCTTTTTGGGCTTAATATCCTCGACCAACTTCTTGACTTTTAACTATGCCTTCATTTTCTCATATAATGATCTTACTTCTTTTCATTGGTCTTACCAACAAGAAGTATTGAACATGTATTGTTATTTTAATCTTGCCTTAAATTTGCTCATCACCATGAGTCATGATAGATCTCATATCCATCTATCTATGTTGCCTCTAAACTTCATATAGAGACTAACATTGAGTGTAAGGCAAACAATACATCTTTCTAATGAGATGAAGATCTCATCTTCTCTTACTACATTAGATGATTAGTAGGCACCCACTTCCCAAGTAGGTTAGTTACATAGTCAACCATGAGAACACTTCTCATGATTCTAAACCGGTCAAGGAAGTTAATATAAATGAGCCTAATGACTTCAAGTATGCAAGATAACTGATGGTTACTATAACGGAGATATAATTTTATTCATAAAATATTGCAGATATTCAATGTAAATTAAGATATGGTCTTTTGTCCTAATTTATGCTCCCACTAATTTCGACGAATTTGCATAACCCTCATTATGCAAAGACGGGATAACACGATGATATCCTAGTGGGGACCAAGACCCTACTAACTTTATGGTGATGACCTTGTGGTAGCACAACAAATCATCCCATACTTAATAGGTAGGCAACTATTGCCAATTGCAACTCTTGCAACTCTTAGTCATTTAGCCTCTAGAGTTATGATCTTGTGGTAGCACAACAAACCATATACTCTAGTTAGGTCAAACCCGTTTGTTACGTTATGAGAATGGATTCTTCACATAGCCCTTGTGGTAGCACAACAAAGCCATGCAAATGGTCCACCCCAAAGTTCGGCTAATGCCTTGGTCATGATCTCCAATCCCTTGTTGAATAGGCCTTGTGGTAGCGTAACAAACCCATCCAATCTAAGATTGGCTCATCAAGACCATAACAACGGAAGGCTACGTGAGTCATTCTTAATGTCTCACGTTTATCGACCTAATTTAAAATGAGGAGGGATTTTATTTTAGTCTCATCATAGTATGTGCTACATATATATTTGAATACCTTTGAATACCATATATCTAAGGTATCTAGCACACACACATACATATCAAATATGCAAAATTTAAATAGATGATCATGGACTTTCATCACATTAATGCATGACCGGAGCCAGATCGGTATGCATTAAAGGATTCAACATCCTATGCCGGTGTTGACAAGCCATTATGCCTTGAAGAACCCTTCTCCTTGCATCTCGCTCTCTCTCCTCCACCTCGATCGGTCTTCTTGTCATTACAAGAGCATTAAGGGTACGCAGACCCATAAATGTACATTAATCAAATAAGAAACCTTGATCTTAATCAAGGGGAGTACATTTTAGAGGGAGGTAGTATATACAATCAGAATTGATAAGAGAGAAGATTAGGCACGTAGGCCCTTAATTACATGCCAACATTAAATAAGCATCATCACATGACACACATTCTAAGTTCATGATCATCCAAGCATTCACACATACATACCATCACATGAACATAGTGCGAATACGTGGTAATAATATGATATAACTATTATATCATAAAAGTATACATCATATGTTTTGAAATTCCCAATTTCATGCTTGTCTAATTATTCATGAAGTAAATAACATGAAATAACATATAAACAATTTATATGACATAAACAAGCATCTCCAAACAATTTAAACAATATATGTATTTCCAAAACTATACAAAGTGCCAAATCAATGTCCTAATCATAATTCTGAAAAATAATATTTTACAGAATTAATTTAGACATTAATTTCTCAAGTTAAGTCATTAAAACAATTTTAAAACTTAACAATGAATGAATCTATGACAATGGGGCTCAAAATCATATAAAATATCATCAAACACTTTGATAATATAATATATGATATTCCAGAATTTTTCACAAATTTTATGAAATTTTATTGGCATTTTTCGGATTTTATTTTGATTTAAAACAATTTTAAATCAAATAAAATGGTCTTCGGCGCATTGCGCCACCCATCCTCCGCGCCGGATGCGCCGCCCGTGCGCCGCGGCGCCGGCGCACGCGCGCCGTCCCGCGCGCCGCGGGCGCGTGCGCCCGCGAGATGCCGCGCGCGCGCGCGCGCGCGCGCGCCCGTTCAAATTCAAAATTTTTTTTTTTTTTTTAATTAAAGCGCGCGCCGCAGCCGCGGTCAAACCGCGTAAGGCGCGGTCAAACCGCGTAGACGTGCGCCGGATCCGACTATCGGGTCCGGACTATCCCGTCTTCTCCACCCGATAAAGGTGAATAGTAACCGCGGAAGAGGAGTTTTAGGACCTTCTTAAATCCGGACATTCCGATCTCGAAAAAATAGCCAAAAATAGTGGTTCGATTCCAAATCGAACAAGGAATCCAAATATACCATTTTATTTCCATGAAAAAATCCCAATCAACGGGAAAATAGGAAAGAAGCGCCGCCGGCCCTAAAGTTTCTCCCCTCGGAAAAACTCTGAATCGACCTCCGATGGTGCCGTTAGAAGCAAAATAACGATGGGAAACTCTTTGTAATCGTATTACCTATCTTCTAAGCCATCTATTAGACATCAAATGTCTCTATGGAAGAAGATCTCAAGAAATCCCCAAATCGAACCGGTGAATTCCGTAAAACGAAATCACCATCTTTCAGATCCTCTACCGGACTCTCCGGTGGTCCAAAATTCGAACGGTTTGCGGTGTTGGAAAGCCCTTTGTCACGAGATTCATTCAGAGGCAACCAATCTCCAAAACGTATCACATACGATTTATGGTTACTCCGTCAAGATGGACGTTTGTACAGATTCGAGAAAACATAAAATATATTAAACGACGTCGAAACGACGTCGGAATCGAACGAGACTTCAACCTGGCTCTGATACCACTGTTGGGAATCGGTCCAATCAGATTGGCGCAGCGGAAAATTTACGATTCCCCGTATATCATTGTCTTGGTCTCGATCGAAACCGAACGACGTCGCCAAAACCGGTATACGAAACGATTTCGAATACGTACCTTTGTGGGATTCAAATAATCCCTAAAGATCGGAGAAGATCGAGCGTTCTCACGCTCGTTCAGCCACTCAAGTGTGCGGCCTCTAGTCGTATCCACACGAGCCGCCTCCATAGTCGGGTTCTCCTTCGCGTCGGACCTTCCGACTCGCCCCGGATGAAGTCCGATCGACTCTCGACGGCCTCCATCATGGAAAAACGTGAAGGAGAGAGGTAAGGACGAATTTTGCAGCCTTGGCTTGTGGGGCTCATGCTCAATTCGCTATTATATAGAGAATTTGGAGTTTTTCACAAAAACCCCTGCTTTCTCTATATTTACACCCTTGCCCCCAAACTTATGGATTAGCCCTTATGTGTGTGACCCACTAGGCCCAATAGCTCATTTGGTTGAGGCCTAATTAAAAGAACAACTTCTTTTAAATTAAATCTATTATCTCATAATAGATTTAACGGCCTACCGATCATGAAGGGTACAAGCCACATCCTATGATCCCAAACGGCTTCGGGGATAAACTCCTCTCCAAAGAGCCTTTCCATCATCGGTTACCACACGGATATAAAACTTCGTCCATTCAATGTCCCGGTCGGATAGGAGTACGGCATTGACTGTCAACTCCTAAATATACCGACACTATGGAATCTTGTACTCGTAATTGGATCAATTGGAAAACTCTTTTTCCAATTATCCTATCTACCTTGGCCAAGGATTTAGAGTACTATCCATAGGACATTCTCTCTCTCCTACCGAGAGTGGACGATCCCTTATTGTCCGCTCAATTGCCTCCACCGGGTTTCCCATATACCCAATCCATTAACTATACAGGACCACAATACTAAGTGATCCATAAGTCAATAGTCAAAGTACATGGTACGCCCGGCAAGACATCTTTGGCGACTCGGGTCAAAGATCCAACCGTGCAACCGTGATGATAGAATACACGATCGACAGTTCGGTAAGATACCATTCGGGGATTCTATAATGGTCGATTCGATGAACTCATTCCTCTAATGAGCACCGTATATGTATCTCGGTGTCCCCACACTGATGACCATTGAGATCGGTCATTCTCATCATATGAGAAGATATCATATACACTAGTCTTATCGGATCCTTGATGTCCCATCTCGAGGATCCTACGACTAGGAACATTTAGAGTACATGCTTCTAGATGATTGATCTCATTATCATGATCTCATCATGATTCAATCATCATTGCATGCAACCTAGGACTTCATTACGATAGACGCATCTAGATAGTGCAAGTAATGAAGATTATGCCATTTGTACTGAATAAGATATTACAAGAAATGTAAAATCATATCACATATGATTGGCTTGTAGGACATACATTTCTATCAAAGTCAAGGGTAGGTACCATCCTACACACACAACACCTCCCGATCCTAGAATCCAGACAACTTGACACTAGAGAAAGGCAAAGCAGAAATCTAGAAATGGAAGAAGTACCCTTACCCTATTTTCTTCTACTCGGTCCAAGAAAGGGAGATAAGATTAGAGAGGGGTAGTATCGAAAACACTCACCACCCTAGTAGGAGGCCGTCTCAGATGGTGCAAAAGAGTGCCAAAAGATGAGCAATGAACCCCTCAGGTTAGAAAAAGAAAAAATGATCAACCTGTCTGAATGAGTACCCAGAATGATAGTCAAGGCAAAAGGCACTAAGAGATAGGCAATGTCCCCATGGGTCAAAAAACCTGTCTAAATATGTGCCACATAGAAAAGAGCAAAAAATAGGAAAGACCCAAAGAGGCCGAACCCCAATGGGCAATTTGAGTGTGAGTAGAGAAATCCCTCTCAACATCTCCAAACCCTATCAAGGACTTCTTCTATACTCTTCCTCCTTAAACCCCTTGGGTAGGGTAAACCGACCAAATCCAGGTGGAATCCAAGCCGATCAAAGGAAGAAGGTTGGAAGGATTCTAGGTAGGGAACTTTATTTTGCACATGGTATCTACCACTTGAGTCTTAACAAACCACAAAGACCGATGAACTGTCTCAAATACCAATATTTTCCTTACAAAAAAGTGAATATTCCAAAAAAAATCCAAAAAAATGAATATTTCAAAAATCCAAAAAATGCATATTTCAAAAATCCAAAAAAATGCATATTTTAAAAATACAAAAAAAATTAATATTTCAAAAACCCAAAAAATGAATATTCCAAAAAAATCCAAAAAAAAATTACATATTTCAAAAAAATCGAAAAAAATTGCATATTTCAAAAATATAAAAAAATCGAATATTTTTGAAAATCCAAAAAAATGATTGTTTTTAAGAAAACCAAACAAAATATGCTCAGTCATGGTCATTGCCTTAGTTGCATCCATGTTTATTTTTTTGTCATGCATATTTCCATTCCTGCATTGCATATCCATTTTTGCTTTAATTACCTTGTTAAGAAGGCTCTTCCCTTTGACCTAAGTCAAAGTTGACCATAAGGGGCAAAGGGATGAGTTATGGTGAAGATCTAATCCTCTTTTATCAAGTGTTTCAGGCATTTCAATGTAAGAGGGAAGGATTCTCACCACGGCACATAAGTTCTCTCAACCCTTACCTCCATTTCATTGTGGTCATTTATTTTATTCCACCTTATTAAGAAGGCTCCTCCCTTTGACTCAAAATCAAGACAAACAATATACAGGCAAAGGGATGAGTCATGATGAAGATTTAATCATCTTTGTTAAGTGTTTTTAGGGGCAAAAGAAGCAAAAGAGAAGGGCCATCAGGCAACCTTTTAAGTCCAACAGGTGAAGTGATGAGATCAGTGTTCTCGAAGGAGCGTCACGCCAACCTTGTGGCGAAAAGAGAGGAAGCGCCACCCAACTGAACATTATCGTGGAGCTGTATTCCGTCATAAGGCAAGACAATGATGGACCAGAGATGCTAATGGATCAGGCAGTCGATGCAAGTTGATAAATCATGCCTGAAGATTTCATTCACATTCTCATCCATCATCACCTACATTCTATCCTTCGCTTCACACCATCTGTCACCTAGTTATGTTAGGTCCATTTGATACGTATTATATCCATTAATGTTGAAGACCTTGAGAGTGAAGATGACTGGGCCCGAGATCCCCTTCAACAAAATCTACGACGGCTTGGTCATTTCATCACACTCACGGATAAGCCAAAATTGAACATTGGAGAGACGATGGTTCCTAATCGGGTGTCATGACCTCCAATAGACACCCCATATCTTCAACTATTTTCTACATAATTTTCTATGTTTTTACATACATTTCATTCTTCATCATTACCAATTTTATCCCACCATATTTTAATCTTTTCTTTCTTTTATCCCACCATGTTTTATTCTTTCCTTTCTTTTATTCCGTCATGTTTTATTCCTTCCTTTTTTTTATCCCATCATGTCTTTTATTTTATCCCACCATGTCATGTTGTCATGCCATTGTTTTTTCTGTCCCATCATTCTATGTTAATCCCACCATTATCTTTCAATCCCACTATGGCTTAAGACTGTTTGTCGTTTTTTGAATACTCGGTTTTCTGCCAAAGCATGATTCATGGTTTTCACGATACCCGAGCAATTTTGTTATGCTTAAAATGAACCCTTTTAGAATTTGAGATTATTCCACTCAGAATTAAACTGAGTATTTTGGTGAAACTTGAATGAACTTGAGATTCCAAATATGATGGATTGGTATTCTTTTCATTTTAAAATCAATTTATCTTTTAAACTTTAGCCCATCACAGTACAAGAACACCGCAAAGTTTGGGTTGCTGGCTGATGATGAACCTACGAATTCGAGGACTCCTCACCACGCTGAGGGTTGGCTACATCCCTTATCCTTTGTTTTTCATCTCTCGTGCCAATGGCATGTCTTTTACCAGTCAGTTTTGTGAGATTTTGATAGAACATGAAAGTGATCTTGAATACTCAGAGGGATTCATTTTGTTGGATCGGGTAGATAAGCGTGCCTATATCTACACCTTGATGCCTCCTTTACAGTCCATCATCATTCCATTCTGCTACATTTATCTACTCTCACTTGCATTCCATTACAGTTCACTCCGAATCACTCCACTTCATTACATGCCATTCCCTTACAAAGCCGGCATCAAGGTGAGGCAAGCTGTAGACACGCCAAATTCGCCTAATTCAGAGCATAAAACTCATGTTTTATAGGTTAACATGTGTGATTGACCATATAATGATTCTGGGTCTTTTAAATTTGATTTGGAGCTTTGCCGAACGAAATCGGATGTTTTCCAAAGTTTTCCACAAAAAGCCATAATTTTCGAGCGAAAGCCACACGTAAATCGTGTAAACATAGAAATTGGCTGAATGACCAATGCCTAATGATCATGCATTGAAGTTTATGGTCATATTCACACCCCGGACAAGTTTTGTTTCATACCGTGCCTTTCCGGTTTGTCGTCGGAGTCATCTTGACCAGTATCGGATCTTCTGTTCACTGTCCTAACTTCCGGAAAAAATTGTGAAGTTTTTTTGGGTGTGATGGCTAATATGATGTTATAGAAAGCTTCTTCGGCCTTTTATCTTTCAAACGCAACAAACAGTGTCGAATTCCAAGTTCGAGAGTGTCCGCAATGGCTTCCGGAAGAAGGACGCACAAAACAGTCCCATGCGCCCAAGTCCCTGGTCACATGCGCCCGGAACCCAAGGCACGTGCCCATGCGCCCTACCCCTGAGGCACGAGGGAACCTGTTTTTCACCGGGACTCTACCGCTAAACGGATCAACCGGATAAAACCAAATTTTTCGGAAAAGATAGCATGCGCCCCCAATGGGAGGCACATGCGCCCCTTAGTGGGGCGCATGCGCCCTGGGGTAGGGCGCAATGAGCCCTATTTTCTAGTGTTGATAAGACTGTTCATTCTCCTATAAATTGAGGCTGATTTTGGTCATTCCAAAGGCATGTGCACGACCCCCAGGCATCTCAAGAGGTCCAACCTCCCTCCTACATCGATTTTGTGATTTTTAGAGAGAGAATTTCGTGTTTTTAGAGAGAGAAAAGTCAGTTCAAGACAGAGGAAGGCTGGTCTGCAGGTGATCTGTCATGTCTCTCTTCTTAGGCCTCTACAGCAGCGTGTCGATGTCTGCTACCCAAGCTCCCTTCATCAAAGTTCTTCCTCTCCAAGTTTTATTTAGTTTTCAATCAACAGCACTTGATTCTGAGGTCGGGGCTGGTTGTGATGAGAGCAGAAGCAAAGTCGCACCTGGCAGATCCTAGACTGCTGCTCGGTTTTTTCGACAACCCAGATTTGGCCATATCTCTCTCAATTCTATTCAGAATCTTGCTGTTATTTTTCCTATCTCTTTGTTTAGTGATTCTACATTCTCATATCATTTTTTACATTTTTTGCATTATTTTTTAGTCTGTTAATCCGAAAATAAAGAAAAAGGGGTTAGAGATAACCCGAATCTGGTCAGTTTCTAGTTAATTGTGTGTTTCATGTCATTTTCTTTACATATACTCCACTTTGTTTAGTTCTAATTGTCTCTTTCACTTGTTTATTTGTTTAGTTGCACATAAGATCAAGCACCCACCATGTTGAGGACTCTTCTTCATCGGCCGGCCAAAGAAGGAGAAGCTTTGACCCACACTCTTCACACTAAGGTACTCACGGTCAATCTTTATTTCATAAATTGGAGCCCGCGGTTCCTGGCGACCACATGTCTTAATTTTATACTTCTCACCCTCCTCCCACATGACCCGAACCATCTCTTTAGTGATCGAGCGACGCCAAGGGATGAAAGCTCAGGGATCAATGTGAGTGTAGGACCGAGGTGAGAGTTGCTTTCCATGTTTTCTCCTTTCTTTCTTATCCCCTCTTGAGGTGATGATCTGGATTCATGGACTTCCCTAAAAAGGAGAGGACCCATCGAATTTTCAGAGTCGACATTCATCTCATCCCTTACAGGCATGCTAGTCACCTTGACCACTTGTCCTTTAAAGGGAAACTTTATGCACTGGTGGTTTGTTGAAGCCACAGCTCCTATTGCCTCCAAGTATGACCTCCCAAGTATAGCCAAAAAAGTTGGATCCAATTCTAGAACATGAAAATCCATTGTGACCGTACATAGTCCAAGTTTAACTTCTAGAGTGACCACCCCACGTGCAGACTTCTTGGAGTTGTCGTAGGCCGTCACTCTGGCACAAGATGGCTTGATTTCTTGTTCAGAAATGCCGCGCAACTGCAAAGTTTCTGGTGGCATAACATTGATAGAAGCTCTAGTGTCAACCAAAGTGGATTTCACTTCAATATTATAAATAACCACAGTCACATGCAAAGCATATCTCCTGACCTCTAGTTATGCTAACTCCTCCAGAGAGAAAGTAAGTGTTGGGTGCTTACTTCTAGGGGCTAACATTGTGGTGATCTTCTCAGGCGAGAGATCTTCATTCACCATGACTCTTTGCACATACTGCTATAGAATCTCTTGGTGCACCTTTGATCTTTTGATCAACTCATGTATGGAAATATGGGCTGGTGTCTTATCTAAATACTTCAACAAATCATAGGCCGTGCCCGGCAAAGGTTCTTCCACTTGTTCTTCCTCCACTGGATCTTGCGGTTGAGTCCTGGCTTAGGGAAAGAGCTGTTGAAACATCCTCCCACTCCGAAGCACCGGGGCTATTTTGCAGTCGGGTAGAGGTGATGAGTTAACTGGGGTGGGATGTGGTGGAACATGTAGTGTAGGTGCAAGTATGGTAGGTAATGGGATTGGTGGTTCTAGGATGATTGAGTTAGTGGGTAGAGGGTTAGGATTAGGAGGGGGTAGTGATGGTGATACTGGTGGCCTGATAAGAAGAGGCCGGGGTGCAAGAGTGGTGGTAGGTTGTGGGGTTGGTGGTATGATAGGTTGGGGTTTTGGAGTGGCAGAGCTCATAGGCTGGGGGTTCAGGTTTGGTGGTGATTGTGGTGGTCGGATGAGCAAGGGCCGGTGTGTAGTAATGGTTGAGGGAGGTGTAGTCAAGGTGGGGGCTGGCCTAATGATGAGTCGGCGAGAAGAAGTGGCGGCCAGTGGTTGGGTTATTGAACTTGGTGGTGGTTGTGGAGTAAAAGGTGCATGGATTATCTGTCTAGTGGGGTTCCTAGCAGGAGGCCTAGTTGGGTTGAATGGCATGGTTGCATTATGGTTTTCTAGTTTCCAACCTTGAGCACAACTGGAATCTCCCTGGACAATGGAGTGTACTAGACCAATTCCTGGGTTTGGATGTGCTGGTGCCGGTGCTGGAGTAGGAGAATGTAATGGGAGCAAATTCTGAACAATCTTCAAGCCGGGTTGTTGTTCAGGTTGAGCCGGTGGACGCTGTCGCTGCTGCTACCTAGCCTTCATTTACTGTATTCATTCCCCCATTTGAGTCCAATCAATGCTACCTTGGTCATTCAAAACATGGATATAATCCTTGAATTGAAAACACACTTCTATAGTGTGACCAGGGTACCGGTGGTGAGCACAATATCGGGACATATCTACATTTGTTGGCCAAACCTCTTTTTCTTGGGCAATTCCAATTGTTTCTCTACCATAAGTACATTGAAGATGTCGGTCAAGGAGTAAGGGAGTCGTTGGTAATTCTCTCTCCTAGGACCTCCCCTTCGTGGTGCCTGATTGGGTGGTGGCGGTGCCCTATTGTAGGTAGGTTGACGAGGTCGCTGGGGTTGTGCTACTAGTTGAGGGGGTTTTTGTGGTTGTTGTGGCCTAACCTGTTGTGAGGAGGGTGGTAGGAAAGATTTTGTGGTGGGTTTCTGAACTGGTTTTGACGATTCCCTCCCTAGTTCCCCACAATGTTTACGGCTTCATTGTTGACAACTCCCTCAATTGTAGGCCCAACTAGTGCAAAGGTGGTTTTCCTGATGTTCTTAGGTTTGGGATCAAATGAATTTATCATGGTGGCATCTTTGAAGTGAGCTTGCAAGTATCAGGCACTGTCATAGAGTTCATTCATAGTGGTAGGATGGTGCACGATCAATACATTCCTTAGAGCTGGTGTGGTGTTCCCGATAAGCATCTTCACTTGTTCCCCTTCATAAATAACATCTGTCAGTTTCTCTGCCATTCCCCTCCAGCAATCAGCAAACTTTATGAAGTCTTCCTCAGGCTTCATCTTCTCAGCAATCAAAGTAATGGAGCATGATGGTTCCACCCGGTCTCTGTATCTTTTCAAAAATTTGGTCTTGACAATATCAAAGTCTCCTACCTCAAAGGGGTCGAACAAGTAGAATCATTCCAATGCAGACCCTTCTAGTGATCGGCGGAACAAGAAAGTAAGAACCCTATGATCATTTTTCCAGAATGAGGACTCGTAGAGAAAATATTTTAGGTGGAGAAAAGGATTGCCAGTACCATTGTAGCGGCAATAAACTAGTAGTTCAGAAGGTGGCAGGTGAAGAACTGGCAAAGAAGGAATAGAGACCTCAGGAATTGATTTAGAATCCAGGCGACATCTCAGCTCTTCATAACATTCATTCATCTGGGTGAGCTGATCCATGATTGCTTGGGTGAGAGTAGGTTCTTGGTTTACTGGTGGGGGTATGTGGTTAGATGCGTGATTCTGGAATTGAAGAGCATGACTTGGCAAATTCACTGAAGATTTTCCCATGACTTGTTGGGCCAAGGGAGCAACATGGTTGAAATAAGGTGGCTAGACAAATGATGGTTGAACCACAGATGGTTGAACTATAGATGGTTGAACTACATATGGTTGTGCTAATGATGGTTGTGCCAATGATGGTTGGATCACAGATTGTTGAACAATAGACAAAGGGTGATTGAATGAGTGGTGGTTGAACCATAGGACAAAGAGATGAGGCAATTTGGTTGGCTTCAGCCTGATCTGAGGCAATTTTGACCTTCACCATGGAATGTATATGGGAGTAGGTTTCTAGGTCAGTATAGAGAGACAACTCCCTAAAGAGTTGTTCAACGTCACGGGGAGCAGATGGTTGAGGGACCTCTTGCGCTTCTGACTCAAACAATGGATTAACATGACCGTCTGACAAAATTGGTTAGTGACCCATCTCGTGCTCTCGATGTTCAGCATGTTTCACCATTCCAACATGCCTTCCAGACCTTAATTGCATTGTCCCCCTTCAACTTTAAAGAGAAACAAGTTGGCAAAACAAACAAAGAACTTTTTGGTTTTTTTAGTATCTTACAAAAATGTTAGAGTTTTGAATTTTTGTTTGAAAAACAAGTGATACAAAAACATGAAAACAATATTACGCAATGATTTTGATTAAACCTTATGTTTATGGATTTGTTAAGAATTGTTCCCTCAACAAATGGGTTAGGATCCTAACTCCAATCTCCAATGACCTAGGTTTCACACAATCTCACCACGTGTAGGTAACATAGGATGCTTCGTATTTTGAGGAGTTGTACAACCAACCCAATCTTGAAGAGGAATACTCCACGTATGTGGAATTATGTAGGCCTTGATGAAAACCAACCAAGTCAACTAGGAAGGAATATCCCAGAAGAGAGGTCAGAATCCACCAAGAGGGTGTTTTGGATGGGAGGGGTAAATGGTGTAGACACGCCAAATTTGCCTAATTCAGAGCATAAAACTCATGTTTTATAGGGCAATACGCATGATAGATCATATGATGATGCCGGGTCCTTTTAAGTTGATTTGGAACTTCGCCGAACGAAATCGGATGTTTTCCGATGTTTTCTGCAAAAAGCCGTAATTTCCGAGCGAAAACTGCACGTAAATCGTGTGAACATGGAAATTGTCTGAATGACCAATGCCTACTAATCATGCATTAAAGGTTATGGTCATATTCACACTCTGGACAAGTTTTGTTGCATTCCGTGCCTTTCCGGTTTGCCGTCGAAGTCATTTTGACCTATATCGGACCTTCTGTTCACTGCCCTAACTTCCGGATAAAATTATGAAGTTTTGTAGGGTGTTATGGCTGATCCGATTCTATATAATGCTTCTTCGGCCTGTTATCTTTCCAACGCAACAAACGGCGTCGAATTCCGAGTTTGGGAGTGTTCGCAATGGCTTCCGGAAGAAGGACGCGCGAAACCAGTCTCATGCACCCGGGTTACTGGTCACATGCGCCCGGGACCCAGGGCACGTGGCCATGCGCCCTACCAGTGAGGCACGTGGCCTTGTGCCCTCACTTGAGGGCACATGCGCCCCACCTTTGAGGCACGAGGGACCCAGTTTTTCACCGGGACTCTACCACTGAACCGACGATTGGATAAGAACTATTTTTTCGGAGTTTGTGCCCATGCGCCCCCACTGGGGGGCGCATGCGCCCTTCAGTGGGGCGCTGAAGGGCGCATGCGCCCAGCACCAGGGCGCATGCGCCCAGGGGTGGGGCGCAATGAGCCCTATTTTTTAGCTCCGATCGCACTGCTCATTCTCCTATAAATGGACTCTGATTCTGGTCGTTCCAGAGGCATGAGCACGACCCCCCAGGTATCTCAAGACGTCCAACCACCCTCCTTCATCGATTTTTTGATTTTTAGAGAGAGAATTTCGAGTTTTTAGAGAGAGAAAAGTCGGTTCAAGAGAGAGGAAGACTGTTCTGCAGGGGATCTGCCCAGTCTCTCTTCTTTGGCCTCTACAGCAGTGTTTGGACGTCTTCTGCCAGGGCTCTATTCATCAAAGTTCTTACTCTCCAAGACTTCTTGAGTTTTCAATCGACGGCACTTGATTCCGAGGTCGGGGCTGGTCGTGACGAGCGCAAAAGTAAAGTCGCGCCTGACAGATCCTGGACTGCTGCTCGGCTTTTTCGACAACACAGATTTGGCTATATCTTTCTCTATTCAACTCAGAATCTTTCAGTTATTTTTCCTATCTCTTTATTTAGTGATTATCCATCATACTATTATTTTTTTACATTTTTTTGCATTACTTTTACTCTGTTAATCCGAAAATAAAAAAAGGGGGTTAGAGATAACCCGAATCCGGTCAGTTTCTAGTCAATTGTGTGTTTCATGTTATTCTCTTTACATATACTCCACTTTGTCTAGTTATGATTGTCTATTTCACTTGTTTATTTGTCTAGTTGCACAGAATATCAAACACCCACCGCGTTGAGGACTCTTCTTCATCGGCCGGCCGAAGAAGGAGAAGCTTTAACTCACATTCTTCACGCTAAGGTACACACGGTCAATTTTAATTCTATAAATCGGAACCCACGGTTCCTGGCGACCACGTTTTTTTCTTCTCACCCTCCTCCCACATGATCCGAACCGTCTCTTTGGTGATCAAGCGACGCCAAGGGATGAAAGTTCGGGGATCAATGTGAGTGTGGGACCGAGGTGAGAGTTGCTTTCCGAGCTTTATTCCTTTATTTTCTCATCCCCTCTTGAGGTGACGATCTGGATTCACGGACTTCCCTAAAAATGAGAGGACCCCGTCGAATTTTCAGAGTCGACAGCTTTGTGGCGACCACGGTGGGACAAGCAATGTCTTCAACCATGGGTGCTTAGTGTTTTGTTTTGCAACTAGTTCTAGTTCTGGACCGGTTCCCACGTGAGCCTTTCCTTCTTTCCACCTCTCTTAAACTTCATGCCATCTCAAAATTTCTGATTTCACCCATCTTTCATCAGATCTGAATTTCCAAGTATGCCATT
This sequence comes from Cryptocoryne crispatula var. balansae, assembly GCA_036172225.1. Taxonomy (NCBI): domain Eukaryota; kingdom Viridiplantae; phylum Streptophyta; class Magnoliopsida; order Alismatales; family Araceae; genus Cryptocoryne; species Cryptocoryne crispatula. The sequence continues at coordinate 35,096,779 of CM069925.1, read as the reverse complement.
TAATTTCTGTCATTTTATTTAAACCGGTTCCCACGTGAACCACCCTTTTCCTTTTAAACCGGTTCCCGCGTGAACCAATCTCTTTCTTTACTTCGGTTCCCACGTGAACCAAACCACTTTCCTTCAGATCTATCCCCACTTGGATCAGATCTTTATTCACCTTTAATTGGCCCCACGTGGCCCTCTTTTGACCATTCAAACCGGTTCCCACGTGAACCACCCCCTTTTACCCAAAACCGGTTCCCGCGTGAACCACTTTTACCTTTTACCCCAGCTCCCACACATCGGTCCCCACATGGACCACCCTTTTGCTTGGCTATCATATCTGAACCCTCTTCTTTCCATCACCTTTTCACTATCTCCATTTGGCTCACATAAGAAACAAGTCTAGATTCTAGTTTCTAGTTGCTTATCTAGTTTCTAATTGCTTGTCTTGTGTCATTGCTTGTTTATTTAAGTTTATGCTTTGCTCATTACTTGTTTTATTACTTGATTGCATTCTCTTATCCTTCCCTCTACCTCCTTCTTTTACACTTTTTTGAGGCGGGAGCTCACTCTCCCATTTACCCCTCCCATCCAAAACAGCCTCTTGGTGGATTCTGACCTCTCTTCTGGGATATTCCTTCCTAGTTGACTTGGTTGGCTTTCATCAAGGCCTCCGTAATTCCTCATACGTGGAGTATTCCTCTTCACGATCGGGTTGGTTGTACCACTCCCCAAAACCCAAAGCATCCTACGTTACCTACACGTGGTGAGATTGTGTGAAACCTAGGTCATTGGAGATTGGAGTTAGGATCCTAACCCATTTGTTGAGAGAACAATTCTTAACAAAATTCATAAACCTAAGGTTTAATCAAAATCATTGCGTAATTTTTCTTTCAAGTGTTTGCATAACTTGCTTGTCAAACAAAAATTCAAACCTCTAACTTTTTGCAAAATACTAAAAAAACCAAAAAAAGTTCTTTGTTTACTTTGTCAACTTGTTTGTTCCTTGAAGTTCAATGCAACTAAGGTCTGGAAGGCACGTTGGAATGGCGGAACAAGCTGAACATCGAGAGCACGAGATGGATCATCAACCAAATCCGCCAGATGGTCGTGTTAATCCATTGTTTGAGTCAGAAGCGCAAGAGGTCCCTCAACCATCTGCTCCTCATGTTGTTGAACAACTCTTTAGGGAGTTGTCTCTCTATACTGACCCAGAAACCTATGCCCGCATACAATCCATGGTGAAGGGCAAAATTGCTTCAGATCAGGCTGAAGTTAATCAAGTTGCCTTATCTCCTCGTCCTCTGGTTCAATCACCCTTTGTTCAACCTCCTATTGTTCAACAATCTATGATTCAACCATCATTGGCACTAGCACAACCATCTGCAGTTCAACCCTCTATAGTTCAACCATCTGTGGTCCAACCCTCATTTTTTCAACCATCTTATTTTAACCATGTTGCTCACCCAGCCCATCAAGTCATGAGACAATCTTCAAGTCATGCTCCTCAATTCCAAAATCATGTCTCTAACCACATACACCAACCAGTAAACCAAGAACCTGCTCTCACCAGGGCAATCATGGATCAGCTCACCCAGATGAATGAACGTTATGAAGAGCTGAGATGTCGCCTGGACTCCAAGTCAGTTCCTGAGATTTCCATTCCTTCTCTGCCAGTCCTACACCTGCCACCTTCTGAGCTACCAGTTTATCGCCGCTACAATGGTACTGGCAATCCTTTTCTTCATCTAAAAGATTTTCTCTATGAATCCTCATTCTGGAAAGATGATCGTAGGGTTCTTGCTTTCTTATTCCGCCGATCACTAGAAGGGTCTGCATTGGAATGGTTCTACTCACTCGACTCCTTTGAGGCAGGAGACTTCGATATTGTGAAGACAAAATTCTTGCAGAGATACAGAGACCGGGTGGCACCAGCATGCTCCATTACAGACTTGATTGCTGAGAAGATGAAGCCCGAAGAGGACTTCATAAAGTTTGCTGATCGCTGGAGGGGAATGGCAGAAAAATTGACAGATGTGATTTCTGAAGGGGAACAAGTGAAGATGCTCATTGGCAACACTACACCTGCCTTGAGGAATGTCTTGATCATGCATCGTCCTACCACAATGAATGAACTCTATGACAGTGCCCGATACTTGCAAGCCCACTTCAAGGATGCCACAATGATAAATCCATTTGATCCCAAACCTAGAAACTTTAGGAAGACCCCCTCAGCACCAGTTGGGCCTACAACCGAAGGAGTGGTCAACAACGAAGCTATAAACATTGTGGGGAACCAGGGAGGGAACCGTCAAAACCAGTTCAGAAACCCACCACAAAACCATTCCTATTACCCTCCTCAGCAACAAGTTAGGCCACAACAACCACGACAACCACAACAACCCCCGCAACAAGTAGCACAACCCCAGCAACCTCGTCAACCTACCTACAATAGGGCACCGCCACCACCCAATCAGGCACCACGAAGGGGAGGTCCTAGGAGAGAGAACTAACAGCAACTCCCTTACTCCTTGACCGACATATTCAATGTACTCATGGCAGAAAAACAGTTGGAATTGCCCAAAGAAAGAGAGGTTTGGCCAGTAAACACAGATATGTCCCGATACTGTGCTTACCACCGGTGTCCTGGTCACACTGTAGAGGTGTGCTTTCAATTCAAGGATTATATCCACGATCTGAATGACCAAGGCAGCATTGATTGGGTCCAAATGGGGGAATGCATACAAGCTATGAAGGCTAGGCAACAGCAGCGACAGCGTCCACCGGCTCAACCTCAACAACAACCTGGCTTGGGGATTGTCCAAAATCCGCTCCCATTACATGCTCCCGCTCCAGCACCGGCACCAGCACATCCAAACCCAGGAATTGGTCTAGTACACTCCATTGTCCAGGGAGATGCCAGCCGTGCTCAAGGTTGGCAACTAGAAAGCCACAATACAACCATGCATGTCAACCCGGCTAGGCCTCCTGCTAGGAACCCTCCTAGACAAATAATCCGTGCACCTGCTACTCCACAACTACCACAAAGCTCAATAACCCAACCACTGGCCGCCACTTCTTCTCGCCGGCCCATCATTAGGCCAGCCCCCTCTCTAACTACACCTCCTTCAACCATTGCTACACACCGACCCTTGCTCATCCGACCACCACAATCATCACCAAACCCGAACCCCCAGCCTACGAGCTCTACCACTCCAAAACGCCAACCTATCATACCACCAACACCACAGGCAATCCGACAACCTACACCTTCATTAAACTCATCAACCACTTCTGCACCCCGGTCTCTTCTTATTAGACCACCGGTATCACCATCACTACCACCTACAATTCCTACCCCTCTACCACCAACACCACAACCTATCATACCACCAAGACCACAACCAATCCCACAACCTACACCTTCATTAAACTCATCAACCACTTCTGCACCCCGGCCTCTTCTTATTAGGCCACCGGTATCACCATCACTACCACCTACAATTCCTACCCCTCTACCAACTAACCCCATCATCCCAGAACCACCAATCCCATTACCTAACATACCTGCACCTACACCACCTGTTCCACCACAACCCACCCCAGTTAACCCGTCACCTCTACCCGACTGCCAAATAGCCCCGGTGCTTTGGAGTGGGAGGATGTTCCAGTGGCTCTTTCCCCAAGCCGGTACTCAACAGCAGGATACAGTGGAGGAGGAACAAGTAGAAGAACCATTGCCAGGCACAGCCTATGATCTGTTAAAGCATTTAGATAAAACACCGGCCCGTATTTCTATACTTGAGTTGATCAAAAGATCAAAGGTGCACCAGGAGATTCTACAGCAGTACTTGCAAAGGGTCATGGTGAATGAAGATATCCAACCTGAAAAGATATCTACAGTGTTAGCCCCTAGAAGTGAGCACCCAACACTCACTTTCTCTTAGGAAGAATTAGCAGATCCAGACTTTAGGAGATATGCTTTGCATGTGGCTGTTATCATCTGTAATGTCGAAGTAAAATCATGTTTGGTTGACACTGGAGCTTCTATCAACGTTATGCCGCCAGAAACTTTGCAGTTGTGCGGTATTTCTAAGCAAGAAATCAAGCCATCTTGTGCCATGGTGACAGCCTATGATAACTCCAAGAAGTCTGCACGTGGGGTGGTCACTCTAGAAGTCAAACTTGGACCATGTACGGTTACAACAAATTTTCATATTCTAAAATTGGATCCAACTTTTCGGGCTATACTTGGGAGGCCATACTTGGAGGCAATAGGAGCTGTGGCTTCAACAAACCACCAGTGCATAAAGTTTCCATTTAAAGGACAGGTGGTCAAGGTGACTAGCATGCCTATAAGGGATGAGATGAATGATGTTTTTACATCACCCCTAGGTCTGTCAATACAACCCTGCATCTCGGTGGGAGAATTGCCGGAAGTCGGATGCATGACCGCCTCTCTACCGGACACACCGGGATGGCGGATGATGATGAAATTGGGCTATCGACTCGGAAGAGGTTTAGGCAAGGATCTTCAAGGGATCACTCGGCCAATTGAAAATGCGAAAAGGCCACGCAGGCAGGGGTTGGGATATGAAGAGGGTTCCATCCCAAGGATGATCTTCCAGCCAGGATATGCCATGGGGCTCCATACATTCTTTATCAAAGGGGAGACCATGATGATGGCTGAAGATGGCAAAAGTTCCATGATAGCTGTCAAGAGAAGAAAGGCTCCAAATGAAGAAGAAGAAGACTTGGAAGACACGTGCTTATCTTTGACTCGTCTGTTCTCGAGTGGGGAAGAGTATCAAGAACCACCCAAGGGCAGACCAATATTGGATCATCTTGTTGAGCATATCACCCAAGTCAAAACCATTCCACGGGGCCCAAATACAACAATGCCATGTTTAAATCTCGTGCCGTTGTTTCTAGATCTTTTGGATGGGCTTCAGGACCCACTTACCCTCTTTAGGCCCATGTGCCCTCTTCAACCTTCCACTCTTATTGGGCCTGCTTGCCCATTTGCTTTTCTCATCAACTTTAGAACTGAGGGCTTTTCCCAACATGGGCTTACATCCCCATTTATTTCTAAGATCGGGTCCACATGCCCGTTTACTTTTTTCATCAGTTTTGGACCCATGTGTCCTCTTTCTGTTACCATTGGGCCCACGAGCCCCTTTTTCCCCTTTATTCTTAAGTTTTTCTTTCTATTAATTCAGTCATCTTCTAGCAAGCCTCGAGCCACTCAGACTCATTCTATCTTTTTACTTGAAATTTCTAAAACGTCTTCTCTGAAATTCACATTTCCATCGAGGAGACGTCTCTACTCATCCCAGAGGGTGCTCCCAATCAGGGATCCCCCTTTTCTGAATCATTGATCGATTTGCTCGATCCTCCCTCCACTGTAAATACCACCTTTCCAGCTTTATCTTCAATAGGTCAAGTTAGGTTAGGAAATAGGAAAGTCAGAGGTAAGCGAGTTCCAAACAGATATCTGCAACAATTAGCACGGAAATGTGTACAGTCTTGACTGATCGGTTAGGGCGATGGCAGAGTTTCTTATCCCAATTTGATATCACTTATGTCCCACAGAAGGCAATTAAGGGTTATGCTATTGCTGAACACCTTGCCCATCATCCCATACCCATCTTTGACCCAGTCCGGTCGGAGTTCCCGGATGACGAACTAATGTCAGTCCGATCTTCCAATCTTTGGACATTATATTTTGACGGGGCTCTGAACTCTCATGGTAGAGGGATAGGTATTGTCCTTTTGTCACCTGAAGGTGTCACCATTCCACAGGCTTTTCAGCTTAACTTTCCAGCAACCAACAACATAGCTGAGTATGAAGCTTTGTTGGCCGGGATGGAGGCCTCTCATTTCCATGGTGCCACCGAACTGAGGGTGATAGGTGATAGTCAATTGATCCTACGCCAAGTCCTATCCAAGTACCGAACTTCCCATCCAAACCTCAAACCCTACCAGGAGCTCACCACCTGCTACATCAAACTATTCTTTAAACTCACATTTGTCCATGTCCCTCGTTCTCAGAATCTCCTCGCCGATGCCTTAGCTTCACTAGCTTTATCTCTATCTGTCCCGCTAGGCAGGCAAATGCGGACTACCCACATTTGTAAGAGGACAATTCCAGCAATTGAGGATGGACGTTTTCTGAAGGTTAAGGAAAGATTCAACAGAAAAGAATACTTACAACATAAAGAAGAAATCTCCTTGATTGAGTTGGAAGAATTAGAAGAAGGTGAGAGACCTTGGTATGACGAGATTGCGAAGTATTGTCAAGATCAGTCATATCCGCCTGGATTAACCACCAAGGAAAAGAAGGCAATCAGAAGAGTATCCCAGAGGTATATAATCCTAGGAGGAGTGCTCTACAAGAGAAGCCTAAATGGAATCTTACTCAGGTGTCTTAATGAAGAAGAAGCTGAGTTGGTGCTGAAGGAAGCACATTCTGGAGTTTGTGGTGGTCATGTGAATTCCCAAGCCCTTGCTAAGAAAATCATCCAACAAGGGTATTATTGGCCAACTCTAGAAGAAGACTGCTCCATCTTTGTCCGGCATTGTCATTCATGTCAACTCCATGCCGACAAGATTCACTCTCCCACATCTTCCCTACATCCAATTCATGCCCCATGGCCTTTCGCCATGTGGGCTTTTGATATCATTGGCCCCTTGAGTGACCTCAACTCCGAAATGCACTCAAAATCATTCATTCTGACGGCAACGGAGTACTTCACAAAGTGGGCTGAAGCGGAAGCATTCGTGGAGATTAAAGCGTCAATAGTTTGCTCCTTCATCAAGCGCAACATCCTGGCAAGGTTCGGGATCCCCAGCGACATCGTCACCGATAATGGGCCACAATTTCTTTCTCAAGATCTGCGTGATCTTTGCAACAGGTATTACATTTCATTACATCATTCATCACCATACTATCCTCAAGGCAATGGTCAAGCAGAAGCCACCAACAAAACCTTAATCAAAATCATCAAGAAATCTTGTAAGTCTAGCAAATTTGTCGACTGGCCTGATAAGCTTGTAGATGCTCTATGGGCTTATCGTACTTCTGTAAGGACTCCCACTGGACAAACCCCGTATGCTTTGGCATATGGGATGGAAGCAGTGGTCCCTTACGAAGTATTACTTCCATCTCTCCGAGTTCAGCTCGACAAGGATATTCCTGTTGATGAGAGACGAGAATCTCTCCTTGCACAGCTTGAACTCTTGGATGAAAGAAGGCTAGCCGCCGCCGAGCATGCCCGGACTTATCAGAATAGACTCAAAAGGTTTTATCAAAAGAGGGTGGTCGAGAGAAAGTTCGAAATCGGTGAGATGGTAGTCAAATGCATATTCGTTAAGCCAGGGGGTCCCCGCTCCAAATTGCAACCTAACTGGGAAGGGCCTTTTGTAATCACTGAAAAGTATCCAGGTAATGCATATGAATTGACTAATGCAGATGGAGAAAAATTGAATCATCCTTGGAATGGAGTTTACCTCAAAAAGTACTTTCCATAAAAATGGAGAAACCGCTGGTATAATCTCAAGTCATCGATCCTAGGTTGTTCGTGAGAAGTCAAGGGTAGGTACCATCCTACACACACAACACTTCCCGATCCTAGAATCCAGACAACCCGACACTTACGAAAGGCAAGGCAGAAATCTAGAAATGGAAGGAGTACCCTTACCCTATTCTCTTCTACTCGGTCCAAGATAGGGAGAGAATAATAGAGAGGGGTAGTATCGAAAACACTCCCACCCTAGTAGGAGGCCGTCTCAGAGGGTGAAAAATGATCAACCTGTCTGAATGAGTACCCAGAATGATAGTCAAGGCAAATAGCATTAAAAGATGGGCAATGTCCCCACGGGTCAAAAACCTGTCCAAATATGTGCCACATAGAAAAGAGCAAAAAAGAAAGAAAAACCCAAAGAGGCCGAACCCCAATGGGTAATTTGAGTGAGAGTAGAGAAATCCCACTCAACATCTTCAAACCCTATCAAGGACTTCCTCTATACTCTTCCTCCTTAAACCCCTTGGGTAGGGTAAATCGACCAAATCCAGGTGGAACCCAAGCTGATCAAAGGAAGAAGGTGAGAAGGATTCTAGGTAGGGAACTTTATTTTTGCACGTGGCATCTACCACTTGAAGCTTGACAAACCCCAAAGACCGATGAATTATCTCAAATACCAGCATTTTCTCCACAAAAAAATTGCATATTTCAAAAGTCCAAAAAAAAATGCATATTTCAAAAATCCAAAAAAAATGCATATTTCAAAAAACCCAAAAAAATGCATATTTCAAAAAACAAAAAAAAATGCATATTTCAAAAACCAGAAAAATTTAATATTTCAAAAACCAAAAAAAAATGAATATTTCAAAAGTAAAAATATATATATATACATATTTCAAAAATCCAAAAAAATTGAGTACTTTTGAAAATCCAAATGATTGTTTCAAGAAAATCCAAAAATAAAAAAAAATTTAGTCATGATCATTGCCTTAGTTGCATCCATGCTTATTTGATTGTCGTGCATATTTTCATTTCTGCATTGCATATCCATTTTTACTTTAATTACCTTGTTAAGAAGGCTCTTCCCCTTGACCTAAGTCAAAGTTGACCATAATGAGCAAAGGGATGAGTCCTGATGAAGATATAATCTCCTTCTGTCAAGTGTTTCAGGCATTTCAATACAGGAGAGGAGAGGATTCACAACATGACAGGTAAGTTCTCTCAACCCCCCATTTCATTTTAAGTCATTTGTCTTATTCCACCTTGTTAAGAAGGCTCCTCCCTTTGACTCAAAATCAAGGCATACGACATACAGGCAAAGGGATGAGTAATGATAAAAATTTAATCATTTTCATTGAGTATTTTCAGGAGTTGAAGAAGCAAAAAGAGAAGGGCCATTAGGTACATTTTTTTCTAAAAAAAAAAAAAATTGGCCTCAGGGCGCATGTGCCCTCATCTGGGGGCACATAGCCAGGTGCCCCACCCCAGGGCGCATGGCCAGGTGCCCCCGATCGGGGGCACATGGACAAAAAAATTTGAAAAATTCAGAAAAGTCTCAAAATTTCAGAAATTGTCTATAATATTAAAAGTGACATTTTTGCTAAAGGAACCATCATCAAAAACCTTGTTTTGACATTCAAATGATGGTTCTAATAGTAAAATCTTCCGTTGATCATTTCAGAAACAATCTGATTCATATGACAATTCTGTCTGTTGGGTACTAACCAGAAATGTGCAGGCAACCTTTTTAGTCCTAACAGGTGAATTGGTGAGATCAGTATTCCCCAAGGAATGTCATGTCATGCCAACCTTATGGCAAAAAGAAAGGAAGCACCACCCAGCTGAACATTTTCATGGTGTTGTATTCCATCAAAAGGCAAGACAAGGATGGACCAGAGATGCTGGTCGATGCACCACGCCTGAAGATTTTACTCAAATCGACATTCTCATCAATCTCACATCACATCACCACCATCACTTCATTTTTTCACTTCACATCACTCCTACTATCTGTCACCTAGTTATGTTAGGTCCATTTGATACGTATTATATGCATTAATGTTGAAGACCTTGAGAGTGAAAATGACTGGGCCCGAGGTCCCCTTCAACAAAATCTACGACGGCTTGGTCATTTCTTCACACTCACGGATAAGCCAAAATTGAACATTGGAGGGACGATGGTTCCTAATCGGGTGTCTTGACCTCCAATAGACAATCTATATCTTCAACTATTTTCTACATAATTTTTCTATGTTTTCACATCCATCTCCTTTTTTTATTCTCATAATTACTAATTTTATTTCTTCATGTTTTATTCCTTTCTTTTTGTTCCACCATGTTTTATTCTATTATTTCTTTTATCCCACCGTGTCTTTTATCCCACCGTGTCATGGCAATTGTCATGCCATTGTTTCTTCTTTCCCATCATTCTATGTTAGTCCCACCACTATCTTTCAATCCCACTATGGCTTAAATCTGTCTTGTCGTTTTCCGAATATCGAGTTTTCTGCTAGAGCGTGATTCATGGTTTTCATGATACCCGTGCAATTTTGTTATGCTTAAACGAACCCTTTAAGAACTTGAGGTTCTTCCACTCAGAATTAAACTGAGTATTTTGGTGAAACTTGAATGAACTTGAGATTCCAAATATGATGGATTGGTATTCTTTTCATTTTAAGATCAACTTCTCTTTTACAAACTTTAGCCCATCACAGTACAAGAACACCACAAAGTTCGGGTTGCTGGCTGATGATGAACCTACGAATTCGAGGACTCCTCACCACGCTGAGGGTTGGCTACATCCTTTTATCCTTTATCATTTACTTTTTCATCTCTCGTGCCAAGGGCATGTCTTTTACCAGTCAATTATATGAGGTTTTGATAGAACATGAAAGCGATCTAGAATACTCAGAGAGATTCATATTGCTGGATCAGGTAGATAAGCGTGTCTATATCTACACCTTGATGCCACCTTTTCAGTGCATCATCATTCCATTCCGCTACATTCATCTACGTTCACTTGCATTCCATTACAATTCACTACGAATCACTCCGCTTCATTACATGCCACTCCCTTACAAAGCCGACATCAAGACGAGGCAAGCTGTAGACACGCCAAATTTGCCTAATTCAAAGCATAAAACTCATGTTTTATAGGGTAACATGCATGATTGATCATATGATGATGACGGGTCCTTTTAAGTTGATTTGGAACTTCGCCGAACGAAATCGGACGTTTTCCGATGTTTTCCGCAAAAAGCCGTAATTTTCGAGCGAAAACTGCACGTAAATCGTGTGAACATGTAAATTGGCTGAATGACCAATGCCTACTGATCATGCATTGAAGGTTATGGTCATATTCACACTCCGGACAAGTTTTGTTGCATTCCGTGCCTTTCCGGTTTGCCGTCGAAGTCATTTTGTCCTATATCGGACCTTCTGTTCACTGCCCTAACTTACGGATAAAATTCTGAAGTTTTGGAGGGTGTGATGGCTGATCCGATGCTATATAATGCTTCTTCGGCCTGTTATCTTTCCAACGCAACAAACGGCGTCGAATTCCGAGTTCGGGAGTGTTCGCAATGGCTTCCGGAAGAAGGACGCGCGAAACCAGTCCCATGCACCCGGGTTACTGGTCACATGCGCCCGGGACCCAGGGCACGTGGCCATGCGCCCTACCAGTGAGGCACGTGGCCTTGTGCCCTCACTTAAGGGCACATGCGCCCCACCTTTGAGGCACGAGGGACCCAGTTTTTCACCGGGACTCTACCACTGAACCGACGATTGGATAAGAACTATTTTTTCGGAGTTTGTTCCCATGCGCCCCCACTGGGGGGTGCATGCGCCCTTCAGTGGGGCGCATGCGCCCAGGGGTGGGGCGCAATGCCCCTATTTTTTAGCTCCGATAAGACTGTATGTTCTCCTATAAATGGACTCTGATTCTGGTCGTTCCAGAGGCATGAGCATGACCCCCTGGCATCTCAAGACGTCCAACCACCCTCCTTCATCGATTTTGTGATTTTTAGAGAGAGAATTTAGAGTTTTTAGAGAGAGAAAAGTCGGTTCAAGAGAGAGGAAGGTTGTTCTGCAGGTGATCTGCCAAGTCTCTCTTCTTCGGCCTCTACAGAAGTGTGTGGACGTCTTCTGCCAGTGCTCTCTTAATCAAAGTTCTTCCTCTCCAAGTCTTCTTGAGTTTTCAATCAACGGCACTTGATTCTGAGGTCAGGACTGGTCTTGACGAGCACAGAAGCAAAGTCGCGCCTGGCAGATCCTGGACTGCTGCTCGGCTTTTTCGACAACACAGATTTGGCTATATCTTTCTCTATTCAACTCAGAATCTTTCAGTTATTTTTCCTATCTCTTTATTTAGTGATTATCCATCATCCTATCATTTTTTAAATTTTTTTGCATTACTTTTACTCTGTTAATCCGAAAATAAAAAAAGGGGTTAGAGATAACCCGAATCCGGTCAGTTTCTAGTCAATTGTGTGTTTCATGTTATTCTCTTTACATATACTCCACTTTGTCTAGTTCTGATTGACTATTTCACTTGTTTATTTGTCTAGTTGCACATAATATCAAGCACCCACCGCGTTGAGGACTCTTCTTTATCGGCCGGCCGAAGAAGGAGAAGCTTTAACTCACATTCTTCACGCTAAGGTACACACGGTCAATTTTAATTCTATAAATCGGAACCCACGGTTCCTGGCGACCACGTTTTTTTCTTCTCACCCTCCTCCCACATGACCCGAACCGTCTCTTTGGTGATCAAGCGACACCAAGGGATGAAAGTTTGGGGATCAATGTGAGTGTGGGACCAAGGTGAGAGTTGCTTTCCGAGCTTTATTCCTTTATTTTCTCATCCCCTCTTGAGGTGACGATCTGGATTCACGGACTTCCCTGAAAAGGAGAGGACCCCGTCAAATTTTCAGAGTCGACAAATGGGAGAGTGAGCTCCTCCCTCAAAAGAAAAAAAAGTGTAAAAGAAGGAGGTAGAGAGAAGGAGCAGAGAATGCAATCAAGTAATAAAGCAAGTAATAAGAAAAACATAAACTTAAATAAACAAGCAATGACACAAGGAAAGCAACTAGAAACTAGAAAAGCAACTAGAAACTAGAATCTGGACCATGTTTCACATGGGAGCCAAATGGAGATGGTGAAAAGTGATGAAAAGAAGAGGGTTCAGACCTGATAGCCAAGCAAAAAGGGTGGTCCACGTGGGGACTGATGTAAGAACAAGCTGGTTCACGTGGGAACCGGGGTAAAAAAGTGAAGGTGGTTCACGCGGGAACCAATTTTGGGTAAAAAGGGTGGTTCAAGCGGGAACTAGTTTGAATGATTGAAAAAAGGCCACGTGGGGCCAATTAAAGGTGAATAAGGATCTGATCCAAGTGGGGATAGATCTGAAGGAAAGTGGTTTGGTTCACGCGGGAACCGAAGTAAAGAAAGAGATTGGTTCACACATGAACTAGTTTAAAAAGAAAAGGGTGGTTCACACGGGAACCAGTTTAAATGGCAACAAGAAGTAAAAAAGGGTCATGCAGTGACCAATTTGAGAGTGATAACCTTTAGAAAAGAGGGAAAATCTGATTTGAATGACTGAAAATAAATATTGGTTCACGTGGTAACCGGTTTGTAGAAGAGAGTTGGTTCGCGAGGGAACCGGCTTTAAAGCAAAGGTGGGTTCACAGGGGAACCGATTGAAATAAAATGTCAAAAATTAAATGAGGTACTTGGCACTTCAGATATGATGAAAGATAAGTGAAATCATAAATTTTGATATGGCATGAAATTAAGAAAGGTGGAAAGAAGGAAAGGCTCATGCGGGAACCGGTCTAAAACTAGAACTAGTTGCAAGGAAACACTAAGCACCCACGGTTGAAGATATTGCTTGTCCCACCGTGGTTGCCACAAAGCTGTCAACTCCGAAAATTCGACGGGGACTCTCCTTTTCAGCGAAGTTCATGAATCTGGAACGTCACCTCAAGAGGGGATGAGAAAGAAAGGAAGAAAACATGGAAAGCAACTCTCACCTCGGTCCCACACTCACATTGATCCCCGAATTTTCATCCCATGGCATCGCTCAATCAACAAAGAGATGGTTTGGGTCATATGGGAGGAGAGTAAGAAGTAGAAATTTAAGACATGTGATTTCCAGGAACCGCGGGTTCCGATTTATGAAATAAGATTGACCATGTGTACCTTATCGTGAAGAATGCAGGTCAAAGCTTCTCCATCTTCGGCCGGCCGATGAAGAAGAGTCCTCAACATGTGGGTTTGATTTTCTATGCAAATAGACAAACAAACAAGTGAAAATACAATTACAACTAAACAAAGTGAAGTATATGTAAGAAAAATGACATAAAACACACAACTGACTAGAAACTAACCGGATTCAGGTTATCTCTAACCCCTCTTTTTTTATTTTCAAATTAACAGACTAAAAATAAAAAAAATGTAAAAAATTATAGGAGGATGTAGAATCACTAAACAAAGAGATAAGAAAAAGAACAGAAGGATTCTGATAAGAATAGAGTGAGATATGGCCACATCTGTGTTGTCGAAAAAGTCGAGCAGCAGTCCAGGATCAACCAGGCGCAACTTTGCTTCTACACTCGTCACGACCAGCCCTGACCTTGGAATCACCTTCTATCAATTGAAAACTGAAGAAGACTTGGAGAAGAAGAATTTTCATGTTAAGAGCACGGGCTGAAGATGTCCACACGCTTCTGTAGAAGCTGAAAAAGAGAGATCTGGCAAATCAGCTGTAGACCAGCCTTCCTCTCTCCTGAACCCACATTTCTCTCACTAAAAACTTGAAATTATCTCTCTAAAAATCACAAAATTGATGCTGGAAGGAGCTTGGACATCTTGATATGCCTGGGGGGTCATGCACATGCCTCTAGAACAACCGAAATCGGTTTCAATTTATAGGAGAACAGCCGATCCGATCTTGGCTAAAAAGTAGGTCACCTTGCGCCCTACCCCAGGGAGCATGCGCCCTGGTGCAGGGCGCATGTGCCCCACTGAGGGGCGCATGTGCCTCCCAGTGGGGGCGCATCCTATCCACCCAAAAAATTTTGTCCGATCTGATCAAAAAATTCGATCCGATCCGGTTAGAGGTAGAGTCCCGGTTGAAAATTGGTTCCCTCGTGCCCTCAATCGGGGGCACAAGGCCATGTGCCTCAGGGGTAGGGCGCATGGTCACGTGCCCTAGGTCTAAGGCACATGTGCCCAGGGACCAAGGCGCATGAGACTGTTTCTACACATCCTTCTTCCGGAAGCCACAGCGAACACTCTCGAACGCAGAATTCGACGCCATTTGTTGCATTGGAAAGATAACAGGCCAAAAAAGCTTTATATAGAATTGGGATCAGCCATAACACCCTCCAAAACTTCAGAGTTTTATCCATAAGTTAGGATAGTGAACAAAAGATCTGATACTGGTCGAAATGACTACAACGGCCAACCGAAAAGACACGATATGAATCAAAACTTGTCCGGAGTGTGAATCTGACCATATCATTCAATGCATGATCATTAGGCATTGGCCATTCAGCCAATTTTCGTGTTTGTATAATCTACGTGTCGCTTTCGCTCAGAAATTATGGCTTTCTGCAAAAAACTTCAGAAAACATCCGATTCCATTTGGCGAAGCTCCAAATCAACTTTAAAAGACCCGGCATTATTCTAAGATTAATCACACATGTTACCCTATAAAACAAGAGTTTTATGCTCTGAATTGGGCAAATTTGGCATGTCTACAGTTTGCCTTGCCTTGATGTCGGCTTTGTAAGGGAATGGCATGTAATGAAGCGGAGTGCTTCGAAGTGAACTGTAATGGAATGCAAGTGAGCGTAGATGAATGTAGCGGAATGGAATGGTGATGGACTAAAAAGGTGGCATCAAGGTGTAGATATAGACACACTTATCTACCCGATCTAGCAAAATGAATCTCACTTAGTATTCTAGATCACTTTCATGTTCCATCAAAACCTCATATAATCGATTGGTAAAAGACATGCCATTGGCACGAGAGATGAAAAATAAAAGATAAAGAAGATAGACAACCCTCAGCGAGGTGAGGAGTCCTCGAATTCGTACGTTCATCATCAGCCAACAACCTGAACTTTGTTGTGTTTTTGTACTGTGATGGGCTAAAGTTTAAAAGAAAAATTGATTTTAAAATGAAAAGAATACCAATCCATCATATTTGGAATCTCAAGTTCATTCAAGTTTCACCAAAATACTTAGTTCAATTCTGAGTGGAATAACCTCAAGTTCTAAAAAGGGTTCATTTAAGCATAACAAAATTGCTCGGGTATCGTGAAAATTGTGAATCATGCTCTGGCAAAAAACTCAATTATTCAGACAACGACAAAACAGACTTAAGCCATAGAGGGATTGATAGATAATGGTGGGACTAACATAGAATGATGGGACAGAGGAAACAATGGCATGACAACATAGTGGGATAAAAATAAAAGACATGGTGGGATAAAAGAAAGGGAAGAATTAAACATGGTGGGATAAAAGAAAAGGAAGAATAAAACATGGTGGGATAAAAGAAAGAAAAGAATAAAACATGGTGGGATAAAATAAAAAAAGATGGTGGGATAACATTGGTAATGATGAAGAATGAAAAAGGAATGGATATAAAAACATAGAAAATTATGTAGAGACTAGTTGAAGATATAGATTGTCTATTGGAGGTCAAGACACCTGATTAGGAACCATCATCCCTCCAATGTTCAATTTTGACTTATCCGTGAGTGTGAAGAAATGACCAAGCCGTCGTAGATTTTGTTGAAGGGGATCTCAGGCCCAGTCATCTTTACCCTCAAGGTCTTCAACATCAATGCATATAATACATATCAAATGAATCTAACATAACTAAATGACAAATGGTAGGAGTGGTGTGAAGTGCAAAATGGAATGATGGTGATGATGTGAGATTGATGTGAAACTGAGTGAAGTCTTCAGGCAAGGTTTATCAACTTGCATCGACCGCCTGATTCATCAGCACCATAATAATACTTGACCGGGTGGCACTCCCTTTCTTCTCATCGTAGGGATGGCATGACGTTCCTTCCGGAACACCGATCTTCACTAATTCATCTGTTGGACTTAAAAGGTTGCCTACACATTTCTGGTTAGTACCCAACAAACAAAATTGTCATATGAAGCATATTTTTCCTGAAATGATCAACTAAAGTTTTTACTATTAAAATCATCATTTGTAGGTAAAAACGATATTTTTAATGATGGTTCCTTTAGTAAAAATGTCATTTTCCACATTATAGACAATTTTTGATTTTTTTAGATTTTTATGAATTTTTTGAATTTTTGTCCATGTGCCCCCGATCGGGGGCACGTGCCCATGCGCCCTCGGGTGGGGCACCTGGCCATGTACCCCCAGATGAGGGCACATGCGCTCTGGGCCTTTCTTTTTTTTTTGCAAAAACAATGTACATGCTGGCCCTTCTCTTTCACTTCTTCAGCTCCTGTAAACACTTAACAAAGATGATTGAATTTTCATCATAACTCATCCCTTTGCCTGCATATCGTTTGCCTTGATTTTGAGTCAAAGGGAGGAGCCTTCTTAACAAGGTAGAATAAAATAAATGAATTAAATGAAATGGGGGGTAAGGGTTGAAAGAACTTACCTGCCGTGGTGAGAATCTTCTCCTTCTACATTCAAATCCCTGAAACAGTTGATAAAAAATGATTAGATCTTCACCACGACTCATCCCTTTGCCTATTATGGTCAACTTTGACTTAGGTCAAAGGGAAGAGCCTTCATAACAAGGTAATTAAAGCAAAAATGGATATGCAATGCAGGAATGAAAATATGCATAACAGAAAAATAAACATGGATTGATTAAATTAAAAAAAGATACATTTTTTTTGGATTTTCAAATTATGAAATTTTTATAAAATTTAATTTCTTTGGATTTTTTCTTGTCTTTTGTGATTTGTTCTATTTGATTCCTGATTATGATTGTCCTATTAGCAATCTTTTTTTCTATAAGAGAATGTTTTGTCCAATTTGTGGATCCAATTTGAATGGTTAATTCATCTGTAATCTTATTACTAATTATAGAATCTTTTTCTAGTTTCGTTCGATTCATATACTTTTACTTTCCCAAATCCAAATAAGAAAATTAAGTCTATTTTTCATTTTCAAGTTCTTTCATTATTCGTTTTATAACTGGAATTATGTTGCTAACCCATCTTTTTTTTTCTTTTGAAATCCTTAAAAACCACTTTATCATTTTTTTAGAAACTCTTACAAATAGAGAAAGATAATTTTTTTTTCAACTTTTCGAAATTTTTTTTGAAGTTCTTTAAAAATAGGTTTAAAGAAAGAAGGTTGTTTTCGAGGAGAACCGAAGGGGAGTTCCGTTTCCATTCCCCAGACTGTTAAAAAACAAAAATTGTCTTTTTGCCCCCTTTTTTCACGGTATCTTTATGATGGGATCGTACTTTAGACTTTCTCCAAGGCTTCAAACGGAAAGGAAATAGAATTTTTATCTGAATACCATCCGTTAACCAATCTTTTGGAAATTCTGTTTCTGATAATTGAATAGCATTATAAGTGCATTTAACATGCATTTCTCTATTCCAATCTTTCAAATCCTCGTACCACTCGGGGGATTGGAATAATAACATACGGCCAACATTTTTTGCTATTATCAATGAAGGCAATACAATGTGTTTTCTAAGAATCGATTGCGTTACTAATGGTGACCCCCTTATTGCTTGAGCAAATAGAATGCTATCCCAAGTTTTTGATATTGTTATGCGTTCATTTTACTTCTTTTTTTCCTTGTTTTTCTTCTCTCTTTCTTTTGCCTTCTCCTCCTCAGAATACAAAATTGGAAATTCCGATTCTCTATCTACCCAATCTCTAAAAATGAGATTCACCATTTTGGAGATATCAAAAGAGAAAAAAATGTTTTATCTATTTGATCCAAAAAAAGTGGCGAATGCACATTTGCTTGAAACATTTTCCAAGTAACTGTTTACGTCTACGCATGGATCCTTTAATTAGATCCCGACGAAAATCTAATTGTTGTGAGTAACGTATCAAAGACACCACTTCCGCTTGATTACTATTACTAAAAGTATTGGTACTTTCGTTCTTATCAGTATAAATTACAACACGTTTGGCTTTTCTTGAACGAATTTCAAGATCTTCCGGTAATTCTTCTTCTAAATCGTTGGTCAATTTGTATGACCGTCGAGGAACCTCTTTTCTGATTTCTTCTATTCCTGAAAATACAATTTTCTTATTTGGATTTCTAATTGTTTGATCATTATGACTGGTTGTAACTACATCAAATATCAATTGCAAAGATTTTGCTTGCTTTTCTGAATCAATTCTCTTTTCTTCTGCCAATAAAGACAATTTTTTCAAATTAAGACTAGGTGGGGATTCCAATGGGACTTCACCGATTGAAGTTAAGGAATGACCAGTATTCGTCGATAAGGATTCTCCATCAAAGAGTTTTTTTTGATATTCAAATTCTTTTTGGAGGGAATCATTAAAAAGTAGACCGTGAATTTTATTTATCCAGACTATTTCGATGGACTTCTCTACATCTGTAGAAGTTATTAAATCATCCTTGATTGAACGTGAATATAATTTTGTGATTTTTCTGCGATAAGGTCCGTTTAAAAAAGGATCGTATGCTTTAGACAAGCATTCCTTTTCATCATTGCATAATCTGATTCTTTTCTCGAGCACATCTGGAATAAGAAATCCTATTTTTTTTTCTAGAGTTTTTATTCGATTTATGAACTCATTGCTCAAAGTGCGCTTTTTTTGTTCATTAGCATAAACCCAAAAATTATCCTCCTGGGATAATTTTTTGGTCGTGTACCATCACAGCAACCCACCTACAACCGAGTGCCCCAACAGCAAAATGTCTATAATCGAGTGCCTCAGCAACAACCAGTCTACAACCGACCACAATCACTACAACAACAAGCTTACAACCAAGTGCCACCACTAGCCAACCGACCTAGGAGGGGGGACCCAAGAGAGAGTATTATCCTCAACTGCCATTCCCCCTCATCAATATTTTCAATGCATTGATGGCTGAGCAGTAGTTGGAGCTTCCAAAGGAGAGAGAAGGATGACCGGAAAATGCTGACATGACAAAGTATTGTGCCTACCATCGGTATCCTTGGCATACGGTGGAAGTATGCTTCCAATTTAAAGATTATATTCATGACCTCAACGATCAGGGGAATATTGACTGGGCACAGATGGGAGAATCCATACAAGCTATGAAGGCATGGTAGAATCAACCACGGTGACAGCAACCTCAAGCATAGCAGCAGCCTAGCCTGGGCATAGTCCAAGATCTGCTCATGGTACATGCACCCACTCAAGCACCGGAACCAGCACCGCCAAACCAATGACTCAGCCTCATCCACTCCGCCATCGAGGAGTCAACCCACCACTCCTAGGGTTGGCAGGTTGAGGATCAAATTGCCTCGATGCCTGCCAGACCAACAAATCCTACAAATTGCACCACACTCTCTATACCGAGAGCTGCCACCAGCCCACTAACTACCCAAACACTACAAAGACCAATCTCACCAACACTGCCCTCACCAGCTATTAACCCTTCATGGCATATAATCATTAGACAGCCGCCAGCATCCCAACCAACACCCCAACCATCACCCCAACCTAACACATCAACCATCATTCCTCCCCGGCATCTAATCATTAGACCGCCACCAACACCCCAAACATCACCTAACCTACCGGTCTCCACCACCCCTCGACCTCTCATTATCCAACTGTCACCCAACCTACCAGTTGCCACCACTCTGTGACCCTTAATCATTCGATCATCACCAATAATACCCCAACCATCACCCAACATACCAGCCTCCACCACTCCATGACCCCTCATCATCCGATCCTCACCATCTCTACCTACCATGGGCCCCTCAACATCCCAACCAACCCTACCATCACCACCTTCACCACTCTCTCCTACCACGCTGGCATCGATACTGCGTAGCGGGAGGATGTTTCAAAGGGTCTTCCCCCAGACTGGGATGCAACCACAGGAGCAAGCAGAAAAGGAGGTGGTAGAAGAATTGTTGCCCAGCATGGCATATGACTTGTTGAAGCACCTGGACAAAATGTCGGCATAGATTTCAATCCTGGAGTTGATAAAGAGGTCAAAGAACCATCAAGACAATAACAGTACTTGCAGCGGGTCATGGTCAATGAGGACCTTACACCCGAGAAGATCATTACAGTCTTGACCCCGAGGAGTGAGCATCCAGCACTTACATTTACATAGGAGGGGTTGGCATGGCCTAAGATCAGAAAGTATGCCTTATGCTTCTTAGTAGTCATCAGAGGCGTAGAGCTTAAGTCTTGCTTGATTGACACCGGAGCATCTAAAAATGTCATGCCGCCAGAAACATTGCAACTTTGCAGCATCTCTAATGAAGAAATCGAGCCTTCTGTCATCATGGTGATAGCATATGACAACTCTCGGAAGCCAGCACAAGGGGTGGTTACATTGGAAGTAGGGCTCGGGCCGTGTACTATCACCACCGAGTTCCATGTGTTAGAACTGGACCCCACTTTCAAAGCTATTTTGGGACGCCCGTATCTTGAGGCAATAGGAGCTGTTGCCTCCATCAATCATCAATGTCTAAATTTCCCATACAAGGGACAGGTAATCAAAGTAACCAACATCCCCATTCTGAATGACGTGAATGATCTCTCTTCTGCACTGCCGATATCAGAACTTGTCCAGCCGTTGGTTTCAACTACATAGCTGCCCGGGTCATGGTGCTAACAATGCCTACAGAAATAGTTGCCTGGTGGATGATGAAAGGAATGGGCTATCAGCTAGGAAAGGGGTTGGGAAAGGAACTGCACCGGGTCGTGCACCCCGTTGAAGCTGTACAAAGACCAAGAAGGCACGGGCTTGGCTATGAGCTTAGTTTCACTCTGAGGAAGGTCTACCGGCCAAAAAATGTCATGGGACTCCAAAGATTCTTCATCAAAGGGGAGACCACGATGATGGCCGGGGATGAACAAGAAGAACCAACCAAGAGGAGGAAGGCACCGTAGCAAGAGGAAGAAGTGGACAACTTGAGTACATCTTTGGCTCGATTGTTCATGGAGAAGGAAGAACCAGTCAAGGGCGAGTCCATCCCTGAACAACTCATCCATTCAAACTTACCTCCAATCAACATCCCGCGTGAGCTGTATCATACGGTCACGTATTTCAAAATCCTCATGCTATTCCTCTTAAACTCGCTTGATGGGCTTTCTAGCCCGATTCCCACTTCTGGGCCAGCTTGGCCACCCAAAATGATCACTGGGCCTGAGAGCCCATTCAAATTTTTTTACTCCACTTGGCTTCTATGCCCATTTCAATTCAAGAACATTGGGCATGCATGCCCACCAACTGGGCTCATGTACCTTTTAGATTTCTTTTCTACTTTTGGGCCCACGTGCCCACCACTTGGGCCCACGTGCCCCTTGGATCTTTTCACTAGCTTTGGGCCTATCTGCCCATTTCTTGTCATTATCGGGCCCGCAAGCCCATTTTTCTTATGTTTGCTTAAGCTTTTGTTTCTACTCGAGCCCCACCGGCTCATTCATGTCTTCTCATTGAAAACATCAAAAACACCCAAAAAAACATCTTCTCACAAACTCACTTTTCCATTGAGGAGACGTCTCTACTTGTCTCAGAGGGTGCTCCCAACCAAGGACTTCTTTTCTCCAAATCACTGATCAATCTGCTCGATCCTTCACCCATTGTAGATACCACTTTTCCAATTTTGTGTTCTTTAGGAGTAGTTAGGATAGGAAAGAAGAAAATCTGAGGTAAGCGCGTTCCCAAGAGGTATCTCCAGCAATTAGCTCAGAAATGCAAGGAATGTGCAAGGCTGCCAAGTTTTTTGGAAAATGCTATCCATCTTAACAAAATCTAATATGAGGATGAGTTCAATGTAGATCATACACTAGGAGTCTACGAGGTTTTATTAGAAATGAATTCTGTTTTCGAGGAAAGAATTGAGGACATGGCTGATGCGTATGCATCTGGACTTAAAATGTTTGAAGAACCATCAGTCACAGTGGATGAACTGACAAAAGAATTAAATCTTGGAACACCGGATGATCCTAAGACAGTCCTCCTAAGTGCAAACCTCACTCCCATTGAGGAATAGAGCTTAATCAAAATCTTGGAAGAATATAAGGACACGTTCGCATGGACATATGAAGATATGCCGGGGTTAGACAACTCGTTGGTTGAACATCGTCTAACTTTGAAACCTGGAGCTACCCCAGTCAAACAAAAACTAAGGAGATTCCACCCCGATGTTGCACTTAAAATGAAAGAAGAGGTCGATAAGTTACATCAAGCAAGATTCATTAACGTCGTCCTTTATCCGCAATGGGTGGCAAACATAGTCCCTATCATGAAAAAGGATGGACGAGTTCAAATCTGCATAGACTTCAAGGACTTGAATCGAGCATATCCTAAAGATGACTTTCCTCTACCTCATATTGACATGTTGGTTGATAACATTGCTGGATTCGAAATGCTGTCATTCATGGATGGCTATTCCGGGTATAATCAGATCCGGTTAGCTGAAGAGGACCAGGTGAAGACCTGGTTCACTACACCTTGGGGAATCTACTGCTATATCATAATGTCTTTTAGACTGAAGAATGCTGGTGCTATGTATCAGAGGGCCATGATGGCTACCTTTCACGACATGATGCATACCCTTGTAGAGGTGTATATGGATGACCTGGTCGTTAAGTCTAAAAGCCGAGAAGATCATCCTGAAGTGCTAAGAAGGGTCTTGCAAAGGGATAGGGAATATAAATTAAAAATGAACCCAAAGAAATGGACATTCGAAGTATCCTCAAGAAAATTGTTGGGGTTCATAGTGAGCAAAAGGGGCTAGAGATCGACCCAAACAAGGTCAAAACAATCATTGGTATGTCTCCTCCGAGAAATAGGAAAGAACTTCGAGGATTAATCATGAGGCTATAGTTTGTTTGTCGGTTCATCTCACAACACTTTCAAAGGTGTAAACCTTTCTATGAGTTGACCAAGGCGGGGGCCGAGTTTAAATGGGATTCGAAATGCAAGGATGCATTCGATGGTTTGAAAAGATACCTAGCTAATCCCCCTGTACTTAGACCATCAGTCCCTAGCAAGCTCTTAGTTTTATATATCTCAGTTTTGGGGAATTCTCTTTGGGCAGTCCTTGCACAAGTGGATGAAGAAGGGAAAGAGAGGGCAACTTACTATTTGTCAAAGATTTTTGATCTATGTAAGCAGAAGTATACTGTAGTGGAGAAGACTTCTGCTGCACTAGTCTGGGTAGTTCAGAAGCTTAAAAACTATTTCTTAGCTCATGAGGTAAATCTTATCGCCCACATCAATCCCATTAAATTCCTCCTTGAGAAAACTATTCTAACTAATTGGTTAGGTCGTTGGCAGAGTTTCCTTTCACAGTTTGATATCACCTATGTCCCCAGAAGGCGATTAAAAACTATGCCATTGCCGAACATCTAGCCCATCACCCTATACCCCTCTTTGACCCGATCTAGTCGGAGCTCCAAGATGACAAACTAATGTTGGTCCGATCTTCCCATCTTTAGACATTATATTTTGACAGGGCTCTGAATTCACACGGTAAGGGAATAGGAATCATCTTTCTATCACCTGAGGGTGTCACTATTCCACAGGCATTTCAACTCGACTTTCCAGCAACCAATAACATAGTTGAATACGAAGCCTTGCTGGCCGGGATGGAGGTCACTCATTTCTATGGTGCCATGGAATTGAGGGTGATAGGTGATAGCCAACTAATCCTTCACCAAGTCTTGACCAAAACTCAAACTTCTCACCCAAATCTCAAACCCTACCAAGAACTCACCTCTTGCTACATCAAGCTCTTTTCCAAATTCACTTTTATTCATGTTCCTCGAGCTCAGAACATCCTTGCTGATGCCCTAGCCTTCTTAGCTTCATCTCTATCAATCCCACTAGATAGACAGGTGAGGACTATCCATGTCCGTAGAAGGTCGATGCTGGCAATTCAGGATGGTCGATTTCTGAAGATCAAGGAAAGATTTGGCAGAAAGGAATATCTAGAGCAGAAAGAGAAGATTTCTCTAATCGAGTTGGAAGAATTAGATGAGGGTGATAAACCTTAGTTAGATTCTATCACAAGGTATTATCTTTAAGGAATCGTCCATAAAAATTTGGCGTAGCGGAAGCGACGATTCCTATGGGTTCCTTTGGAATCTGTCTCAATCGGAACCGAACAACGAAAACCGAAAACTGATCAAATCGGGTTCGAATATACCTGATAGGGATTCATATAATCCCATGGATATGAAGGATATGAGCTTATCAAACTCTTCAAACCGTTCAAATGTTCGGTCTCCAGCAGTATCCACACGAACTTCATCCCCAGTAGGTTCTCCCTTCGCGTCAGCCTCGAGAACTCTTCCCGAACGGAGCTCCATCGAGTATGGACACCTTCTAGAAAGAGGAGGAGGTAGGGAGGAGG
Source organism: Cryptocoryne crispatula var. balansae (assembly GCA_036172225.1). Classification (NCBI taxonomy): domain Eukaryota; kingdom Viridiplantae; phylum Streptophyta; class Magnoliopsida; order Alismatales; family Araceae; genus Cryptocoryne; species Cryptocoryne crispatula. The sequence continues at coordinate 35,071,682 of CM069925.1, read as the reverse complement.
CTAGGGACGTGGTTTTCACTCTTGACTTGATGGGGTTTGGTTAAAACCATTAGTATTTATAGAGAATTATAAAATTTTTCATAAAAAACCCAAAATCTCTATAAATTATGCCATTGCCCCTGTACTTGTGGATAAGTCCTTTTGTGTGTGACCTACTAGGCCCAATAGCCTATTTGGTTGAGGCCTATATAAAATAGAACAATTCTATTTAATTTAATTAAATCTGTTATTCAATAACAGATTAATCGGCCTACCGATTATGAAGGGTACAAGCCACATCTCATGATCCCAAATGGCTATAGGGATAATCTTATCTCCATTGAGCCTTTCCATCATTAGTTACCACATGGATATAAACTCTTATCCATCCAATGTCCCGGTCAGAAAGGAGTACGGCATCGACTGTCAACTCCTTAGTGCACCAACTGTATAGGATCCTGTACTCGGAATTGAATCAATTGGAAAACTCCGTTTCCAATTATCCTATCTACCCTGGCCAAAAATTTAGAGTACTATCCCATAGGACATTCACTCTCACTTACCGAGAGTGGACGATCCCTTGTTTTCTGCTCAATTACCTCCATCGGGTTTTCCTTGTGCCCGATCCATCGCTATACTAGACCATCTATACGGTGATCCATAAGATAATGATCAAAGCACAAGTTCCACCTAACAAGGCATCTTTAGCGACTCAGGTCAAAGGTCCAACCATGCAACCGCGATGATAGAAAACTCTGATAGACAGTTCAATAAGATACCATTCAAGGTTTCTAATTCAGTCAATTCAGTAAACTCAATTAACTAATGAGCACTTGTATGTGTATCTAAGTGTCTCCACACTAATGACCAATGAGATCAGTCATCCTCATCACATGATAAGATATCACATACACTAGTCTATCCGGATCCTTGATGTCCCATCTCAAGTATCCTATGACTAGGAACATTTAGATCAAATATATCTAGATGATCAATCTCATTATCATGATCTCATCATGATTTAATCATCATTGCATTTGATCAAGGACTTCATTATGATATTCGCATCTAATAAGAGCTTATAATGAAGATTTACCTTATTAATTGAATGAGATATATCTAGAAATGTCGAATCATATCATATATGATTGGCTTGTATGGCATACATTTCTATCATTGTCAAGATCAGTCGTATCCACCTAGATCCAATGCAAAAGAAAAGAAGGCCATCTGGAGAGTATCCCAGAGGTGTATCATCCTAGGAAGGGTGCTCTACAAGAGGAGCCTGAGCGGAATCTTACTTAGATGCGTTGATGAAGAAGAAGCAGAGTTGGTGCTTAAGGGAGCACATTCTGGGGTCTATAGGGGCCATGTCAATGCTCAAGCTCTTGCCAATAAATTCATCAGGCAGGGGTATTATTGGCCAACCCTAGAATAGGATTGCTCCATCTTTGTCCAGCACTGTCATTCTTGTCAACTCCATGCCGACAAGATCCATTCTCCCGCATCTTCCCTTCATCTGATTCATTCCCCATGGCCCTTCGCCATGTGGGCAAAAACGAAAGCATTTGTGGAGATAAAGGCATCAACACTGTGCTCCTTCATCAAACGCAACATTATTGTCAGGTTCGGGATCCCCAGCGACATCATCACCAACAACATGCCATAATTTCTCTCTCAAGATCTATGCGATCTTTGCAACAGGTACCGCATTGCATTGCATCATTCATCTCCATACTACCTGCAAGGCAATGGTCAAGCAGAAGCCACCAACAAAACCTTGATTAAGATTATTAAGAAAACCTATAAGTCTAGCAAGTTCACAGACTAGCTAGATAAGCTTGTAGATGCCCTATGGGCTTATCATACTTCCGTGCGAACCCCCACTGGTCAAACCCCATATGCTCTCGCATATGGGATGGAAGCGGTGGTCCTATACAAAGTACTCCTTCCATCATTCCGAGTTCAGCTCTATAGGGACATCCCTATCGATGAGAGACGAAAATATCTCCTTGTACAACTTAAACTCCTAGATGAAAGAAGGTTGGCTGCCTCTGAGCATGCCTGGACTTATCAGAACAGATTGAAAAGGTTTTATCAAAAGAGGGTGGTAGAGAGAAAGTTCAAAATCAGTGAGATGGTAGTCAAATGAATATTCGTTGAGTCGGGTGGTCCCCGCTCCAAGTTGCAACCTAACTGGGAAGTGCCTTTCGTTATCACTGAAAAATATCCAGGCAATGTATATGAGCTAACCAACGCCAATGGAGAAAAATTGAACCATCCATGGAATGGCATTTACCTCAAAAAATATTTTCCTTGAAAAAAAATAAAATGGAGAATTTCTGGTGCGATATTAAGTCATCAATCCTAAAGTGTTCACTAGAGGACAAGGGTAGACATCACCCTGCACACATAACACCTCCCGATCCCAGAATCCAGATAGCCCGACACTCAAGAAAGGCAAGGCAAAACCCTGAAGGCAGAAAAGAACCCTCGACCTATTCTCTTCTATTCAGTCCCAGATAAGTAAAGGAGACTAGAGAAGGATAGTATCGAAAATGTCCACCGCCTTAGTAGGAGGTTGTCTCATAGAGTGCAAAAAGGTGCCAAAAGATGGGCAATGAACCCCACAGGTTTAAACAAATATGGGCATGTCTGAATGAGTACCCAAGATTCTAGAAAATGAAAAGAGGGCACCAAAAGATGGGCAAAGACCTCACAGGCCAAATACTTGTCTAAGTGAGTGCCACATGTAGAAAATACCCGAAGAGGCTGAACCCCAATGGGCAATTTGGGCATGAGTAGAGAAACCCTCCTCAACACCCCCAAATCATATCAAAGACTTTCTCTATTATTCTTCCATCTTAAACCCCTAGGGTGTAGACACGCCAAATTCGCCTAATTCAGAGCATAAAACTCATGTTTTATAGGGTAACATGTGCGATTGACCTTATAATGATGCCGGGTCTTTAAAAGTTGATTTGGAGATTAGTCGAACGAAATCAGATGTTTTTCGAAGTTTTCCGCAAAAAAAGCCGTAATTTCTTAGCGAAAGCCACACGTAAATCGTGTAAACATGAAAATTGGCTGAGTGACCAATGCCTAATGATCATGCATTGAAGGTTATGGTCATATTCACACCCCAGACAAGTTGTGTTGCATTCCGTGCCTTTCCGGTTTGCCGTCGAAGTCATTTTGACCTATATCGGACCTTCTGTTCACTGCCCTAACTTCCGGAGAAAATTCTGAAGTTTTGGAGGGTGTGATGGCTGATCCGATGCTATATAATGCTTCATCGGCCTGTTATCTTTCCAACGCAACAAACGGCGTCGAATTCTGAGTTCGGGAGTGTTCGCAATGGCTTCCGGAAGAAGGACGTGCAAAAACAGTCCCATGCGCCCGGGTTCCTAGTCACATGCGCCCGGGACCCAGGGCACGTGCCCATGCACCCTACCAGTGAGGCACGTGACCTCGTGCCCTCACTTGAGGGCACATGCGCCCTACCCTTGAGGCACGAGGGAACCAGTTTTTCACCGGGACTCTACCACTGAACCGATCGACAAATAAGACCCCTTTTTTCGGAAAAGATAAGATGTGCCCTCACTGGGGGGCACATGCGCCCCTCAGTGGGGCGCATGCACCTGGCACCAGGGCGCATGCGCCCAGGGGTAGGGCGCATTCAACCCTATTTTTTAGTCTTGATCGCGGCAGTTTTCTCCTATAAATAAACTCTAATTCCGGTCATTCCAGTGGCATGAGCACGACCCCCCAGGCATATCAAGACGTCCAACCACCCTCCTGCATTGATTTTGTAATTTTTAGAGAGAGAATTTCGAGTTTTTAGAGAGAGAAAAGTCGGTTCAAGAGAGAGGAAGGCTGTTTTGCAGGTGATCAGATAGGTCTCTCTTCTTCAGCTTCTACAGCAGTGTGTGGACGTCTTCTGTCCAATATCTCTTCATAAAAGTTCTTCATCTCCATGTCTTATTGAGTTTACAATCAAAGGAACTTGATTTAGAGGTCAGGGCTGGTCGTGACAAGTGAAGAAGCAAAGTCGCGCCTGGCAGATCCTGGACTGCTGCTCGGCTATTTCGACAACACAGATTTGGCCATATCTTTCTCTATTCAACTCAGAATCTTTATTTTATTTTTCCTATATCTATTTTTAGTGATTCTACATCCTCCTATAATTTTTAAAAAATTTTTTGCATTATTTTTAGTCTGTTTATCCGAAAATAAAAAAAGGAGTTAGAGATAACCTGAATCCGGTCAGTTTCTAGTCAATTGTGTGTTTCATGTCATTCTCTTTACATATACTCCACTTTGTTTAGTTCTAATTGTCTCTTTCACTTGTTTATTTGTCTAGTTGCATAGAAGATCAAGCACCCACCACGTTGAGGACTCTTCTTCATCGGCCGGCCGAAGAAGGAGAAGCTTTAACCCACATTCTTCACGCTAAGGTACACATGGTCATTTTAATTCTATAAATCGGAACCCATGGTTCCTGGCGACCACATGTCTTAATTTCCTTCTTCTCACTCTCCTCCCACATGACCCGAACCGTCTCTTTGGTGATCGAGCGACACCAAGGGATGAAAGTTCGGGGATCAATGTGAATGTGGAACCGAGGTGAGAATTGCTTTCCGAGCTTTATTCTTTTCTTTTATCATCCCCTCTTGAGGTGACGATCTGGATTCACGGACTTCCCTGAAAAGGAGAGGACCCCGTCAAATTTTCAGAGTCGACATAGGGTAGGGTAAACTATCCAAATTCAGGGGCAATCCAAACTGATCAAAAGAAGACGACAAGATTCTGGGTAGGGAACCTTATTTTCACGTGGTGTTTACTGCTTGAATCTTGATTAACACTCAAAAATCGATGAATTGTCTTGATATCGACACATTCTCCAAAAAATTTGAATATTTTTAAAATCTCAAAAAAAATGAATATTTTCAAAATCCAAAAAAATAGAATATTTGATAAAATCCAAAAAGTTTGAATGTTTTCAAAATCCAAAATTCTAAAAAAATGATGATTTTCAAAAAATTCAAAAAATGAATCATTTAACTTGGCATAACCTTGATTTTTAACTTTGCTAGCATTCATATTTATTTCTCAATAAATATTATAGGGTCACAAACCCTATAAATAGGTGGCTAATCCTTATAGGATTGACACAAGCAACAGTCTCATCGCCAGAGTCCCAAATCGATCTCATTACGTCTTCCCCCTTCAATGCTATCAGAGCCTCATTGTTGCTGTCTGTGATCCCCGAACCCTCGCACCATCGTCTCTGAGCGCAGTGTTGTTCCCGGCTGCCGCAAAGTGCCTTGCTTCACCCGCGCATGTGTTGACGCCATCCGCCGCAGCACCTCCATCCGTCCGCGCTGTCCGTCCCATCATTGTTGGTGGCTTTCCGTGTGCCTTGAATGTCGCCGTCTCACCCCCCCCCCCCCCACGTCGATGCTCTTTGATCACTGAGTCCCTGACGACGCCGTCACCGCTAACTGCGCTCCCGTCTACATTGGCATCGCCCTCCCGTGCTCGGCCACCGCTGTTGTGCCCAGCCTGCACAGCCTCTCTCACGCACATCACATCATCGCCTTGTTGAATCACATTCGCTACCAACTGCTTGCAACCGCCAGGCCGCACTCCGCCGCTGCGGTTCCGCCGCTCCCGCCATGCACCCTACGGCTGTTACTACTGTTGTTCCACCACTCACGCCACTTTGTGCACTGCCGTTGCTATCGTTTATTATTCTTCGTACAGATTCTATTTCAACTTAGATTTTGCCCAACTAGGTAAGTAGTCATTGCCCCCATCTCTTATACGAACATGCTATTTGTCATAATAGCTAAATTAAAGATATATTTATGACTACATCATCCATCCGTTGCATCCATATTATATCATGACTTATATTTATCTTGCTTGATCAATTTATACATGCAAATTGATTAACGTCTACGTATAAATCATTCAATATATCTTTTGTTTAAACTAGGTATTAGTTATTCAATTTGCATCCTAAATTATTTGATATCTTAAATAGTAATTATAATTACTTGCTGCATGAATAGATAAATTTATTGTTCATAGTCATATCTATTTTTGTTTCATCATTGTATGCTAGTAAATTTGAATAAAACATTGATAGATAAATACGTGTGCCACGTGTGTAGGTAATATATATTTTATGCTATCTGCACAGTTAAAATATATTACTGAATTAACCTTTTTAAATTCATCTTGCACCATATTTAGTTATTGTTTTTGTTTATTCAAGATAGATAATTTTTTCATAAGCATACCAATTTTGATATAATAATTTAGTTTAACCATTGTTAACTAAGTTAAATATTCATTCTTATTCATTTATCATCTCATATATCAAGCATGTTAAATTTGATCTTGCATGATAAACAAATTAATTTTTATTACCATCTTGTTAGCATGGAAAATCATGAAATTTTATTATTTACATTTCAAAAAATTTCTAGTCCTAATGGCAAGTAAACTTATAGCTTCGGAATTGGCAAAGTTGGACAAACTGAACGGAACAAACTATGATATGTGGCACCGAAAAATAAGATATGGACTTATTCATGAACATAGAATCAGTGGATGCTGATATCCCATAACTTAATGAAAATTCTACTAAAGTGGAAAAGAAAAGAAGGGATCAGTGGATTGTAGATGATAAGAAGGCTAAGACATTCATGCTCATGTGCATGGAAGATAATTTAATAAAATGCTTTTAAGCATATGAAACATCAAATGAACTCTGGAAAGCTATCAAGGAGAAGTATGACACCAAGACTTAGGTAAATACTCAACTCCTTTTGCATCAATACAACACATGTAAGATGCAAGAAAGTGATAGAGTAGTTGAGCATGTGAATAAAATGATTGTCATGGCTAAGGATTTGGCAACTATAGGAACTAAAATTCCAGAAAAGTTGCTAGTGGCGACTATATTAAATAGCTTGCCACCTTCACTTAACATGGCAGCCACAACTTTAAGAATGAGTGGTTCAGTTTTATCTATCGCCGACTTGCCTTCAAGATTAGCTATAGAACAAGATATTATTGCTAGAAGAAAAGGACTAGAGGCAAACTTAGAAGAGGCTAATGCAATGAATCGAAGGCCTATTGCTCAAGATCAATTACATAAGCCACAGAAACCGCAGTTCAAGAATAAATTCCAAAACAAAGGTAAGAAGGTTCCTAAAGGTGCTTGCTATACATGTGGAAAATTTGATCACTTTAAGGCTAATTGTCCCAACAAGCAAGAGAATAAAGGTGTAAATAGGCACCTCTCGGGCAACAAAGGAGCTGGAAAGCAGAAATTTATTGGAGTAACTGAATGCAACACTGCTTTGATAGATTCAAATGAGTGGTGGATTGATTCAGGAGCAACAAGGCATATTGCAAAGACCAAGAAAGGACTTGTCTCCTTCCAGAAGCTTAATGTTGGTGAGCAGAGGATATATATGGGACACCTATCTCGATGTGGAGGGTGTTGGAACTTATAAGTTGGATCTTGGGAATAACATCATGGTCCTCAAGGATGTGTTCTATGCACCAAAAATCCGGCAGAACCTCATTTCTATTCCAACATTGATGAAGAAGGGCCTCGAAGTCAGATTCTATAATCAGAAAGTATGTATAGAGAAAGACAAGAAGGTACTTGCTATGAGAAAATTTTGTTCCCGAGCATGATTTATTTTGTATCCCTGTAGTAGAAACTAAAATTAATGAAATTGAAACTTCTTATTATTCTTTGTGTGTCTTGTCTAAATGTGATCTATGGCATTTTAGATTGGGTCATCCCGAAAAATCTAAAATGGGAAAATTAATAAAGATGAATTTGCTATCGAGTTTAACTAAGGTTGAGTTACCACCTTGTGAACATTGCTTGGTCGAAAAGATGATAAGAAACCATTATCGGTAGGACATAGATCACAAGAATTGTTAGAATTGGTCCATTCGGATATTTGTGGCCCATTAAGCATAAAGACATGAAATAACAAAGAATATTTCATAAGTTTTATAGATGACTACTCAAGGTATGCCTATGTATATCTTATTTCTGCTAAGTCTGAGGCATTCAGCTGTTTTAAAAGATATAGAGCGGAAGTAGAAAGGCGATTGGGTAGAGATATTAAGGTGTTAAGAACATATAGATGTGGAGAATATAACTCGAAAGAGTTTGAATTTTATTGCTAAGAGCATGGAATAAAACGGCATGTGACAATGCCGTATATGCCACAACAGAATTGTGTGAAAAAAAGAAAAAATAGAACTTTAATGAATGCGGTTAGATGTATGCTATCCCATTCTAGTCTTCCCAAGAATTTTTGGGGAGAAGCATTGCTCACGGCTAGTTGCATATTGAATAGAATACCCACCAAATCTAACAAATGTACACCTTATGAATTGTGGAATGGGAGGAAACCAAATCTGAGTCATCTTAGGAAATGGGGTTCTATAGCCCATGTTCTCATTCTAGAACAATTTAGAGATAAGGTGGAATAAAAAACTTTGAAGTGTAAATTCATAGGATACTGTGAAAAATCGAATGGCTATAGGTTCTTTCATAAAGAAAAAGGGATCATTGAATATAGGGATGCTACATTCCTAGAAAGTTTAGAGGAAGAGGAATCTCATGAAAATGAGAAGGAACCTCTAATTGTGATAGATGATGACTATTACAATGATAACTCTAGAAATGATCCAATAAGTGAGGAAGAACCAAGGATAGTAGAAACAACTCGACAAGAAATAGTTGGGGAACAAAATTATTCTATGATAGAAACACAACCTGATGTACCTGCAATTGGCAACAAAAGAAATAGAACTCCACCTGTGTGGATGGATGATTTTTATTTATACTTATGTGAGCCTTCATGTCTAACTATGGACATAAATGAGGAAGATCACACAGATCCAATAAATTACATTGATGCCATGAAATTGCGCGAATCAGAATTATGACTAGATGCAATGAAATAAGAAATGAACTCCATGAAAATTAATAGAGTGTGGGAACTGTGTGATTTACCTAGAAATAGGAAGGTTATTGGGTGTAAATGGGTATTTAAGAAAACGCTTCGAGCTGATCGGTTTATTGAAAAATTTAAGGCCCGATTAGTTGCCAATGGTTATAATCAGAAAGCAGGTATAGATTATCAAGAAACTTACTAACCAGTTGCAAAATTTGCATCAATAAGAATTATTTTGGCTATTGTAGCACATCTTGACCTGGATTTACACCAGATGGATGTCAAGACTGCATTCTTTAACGGAGAGTTAAGGGAGGATATTTATATGCTACAGCCTGAAGGATTTCAGGAGGAAAGCCAAGAGGAAAAGGTGTGTAAATTGAAAAAGTCAATTTATGGTTTGAAACAGTCATCTAGACAATGGTATCTCAAATTCCATGATGTTGTTATTCAACTCGACTTTATTCCAAATCAGTTGGATAGTTGTGTGTATGTCATGAAGAGTGGGAGCATGGTGAATATATTATCTTTATATGTGGATGATATATTGCTCGCTGGTAATGACATCAGAATGTTGAATAAGGTAAAAACTGAGCTCATTGAGAAATTTGAGATGAAGGATATGGGAGAGGCGTCCTATGTCCTTGGTGTCCAGATACAAAGGGACAGAAAGTCTAAATTGTTAAGTAGAAACTAATAAAAATACTTATGGTCTGTACTCAAGAAATTTGGAATGCATAATTGCAATCTGGCACCTACACCGTTAGTGTATGGAAAACGGTTGTGAAAAGAGAAATGTCCTGGAGAGGGACAAGGTCCACTCAAGGTTCCATATGTTGAGGCAATTGGAAGCCTAATGTATGCAATGATGAGTACAAGATTGGACATAGCATATCCTATGAGCTTTGTTAGTAGGTACCAAGCTAATCCTGGTCCAGCACATTGAGAAGCTGTTAAAAGGATAATGAAGTACCTAAAGGGTACGGTGCACCACAAGTTAGTTTACCAAGAGGAAACACTTAATGTGCTTGGTTACTCCGATGCAGATTTCAGAGGGGATAAAGATGATGAAAAGTCTACTTTGGGACATTGTTCATCTTTGGTGGTGCAGCTGTTTCTTGGGGAAGCAAGAAACAAGGGTGTGTGGCACGATACACACAGGAAGCTGAGTATATTGCCTGTAGTGTGGCTACTACTCATGCCATCTAAATTAGACATTTTTTGATAGATTTAGGTCTCAATTTGGTTGATGGGCATATTGAGATCTATTGTGATAATCAAGCCGCCATCAGCTTGATTAATAGTGGAGCAAATAGCTCAAAAGGAAAACATATAGAAATACAATATCACTATATTCGGGATATTGTACAGAAAGGGGAAGTAAAGGTAACTTATATCCCCACCAGTGATATGATTGCCGATCCTTTGACAAAAGGAATGCCAACATAAAATTTCATTAAGCATGTTGGCTTGATGGGACTCAAGAACATATGAATCAAAGAAATTAATTATGCATTCCACGGATAATGAGAATGTATAGAAATATATATGTATCCCATAAATAGTGGGAGTACATGGAAATATATATGTACATCTCATAGACAGTGGAAATGCATAGGAATATTATAAATCTCATCGATAGTGAGATAGGAATATCCTTGTATCTCATGGATAGTGGGAGTACATAAGAATGTCTATGTATTTCATGGATAATGAGAATACATAAGAAAAACTATATGTATCTAATAGATAGGTGAAGTATAAAATATTTTTGCTTCACAAAAAGATGGAGTATGTTTATTTATTGGCCAAGTAGGAGATGTAAGAACGTTACCCAACGTTTTATAAATGGCCAATAAATAGAAACCAAGGCCAATAGTAAGCATTCCCTTCTTTGAAATCGGTATTGATGATACATAATATTCTCCTTGGTGTTAAGAAAGAAATGGAATTAATGGGTGGTATTGATTTGGGATGGAGGGAATGGGGATCACAAGCCCCATAAATAGGTGGCTAATCCTTATGGGATTGACACAAGCAACAGCCTCATCGTCGGAGTCCCAAATCGATCTCATTACATCTTCCCCCTTCAGTGGCGTGAGTGGCAAAACAACAGCGGTAAATATTGGCCATAGAAATGGCCAATAATATTTATTGGCCATTTCTAAAACGTTGGGTAATGTTCTTAGATGAACGCATTGCATTGTAATGAAACATGACTTGCATGTTTCAATTCCGCATTGCATTTTATCTTTACTATCACCCTGTTAAGAGGGCTCCTCCCTTTGACCTAAGTCAAAGTTGGCCGTAGTAGGCAAAGGGATGAGTCGTTGTGAATATCTAATCCTCTGTTATCAAGTGTTTTCAGGGACTTTAAAGTAAGAGGGAAGGTTCTCTCAATGACAGGTGAGTTCTCTTAACCATTTCATTCCGGTCATTTAGGTTATTTTTACACCTTGTTAAGAAGGCTCCTCCCTCTGACCTAAGTCAAGGTAGATGGCGATAGGCAAAGGGATGAGCCATGGTGAAGATTTAATATCCTTTATTAAGTGTTTCAGGATTCTGAGATCAAGAAAGGAGTGACTCTCGCCATAATAGGTAAGCTCACTTAACTCTTACCTTGTTTATTTTGTTAGTCATTTCGTGCATTCTACCTGGTTAATAAGGCTACCCCCTAACATACAAACAAGGCAAGATGACAATAAGCAAGTGGGTAAGCCATAGAGTAAATATAAACCCTTTATTGAGTATTTCATAAAAGAAACACGAGTCAAGGAGGGTGAAGTATCGCCAACAGGTAAGTTTCTTAACCTTACATCTATTGTCTTTTTTATTATTAACATTTACCATCTTTAAGAGGCTTCCGCCCCTTGACAAATTTGCAAGGGGCCAAGCTGAAATGTGATACTAACTACCCTTTAGAGTGATGTCGAGCAGAAAAGAATAGTGCAAGTGACTCTGAAAAAAGAAAGATTTGGATACATCACCAAGATACAATAACAAAGGAGAACTAAGCCCGCTACAGATATCAATGACCGTCACCGCCCGCTCCAAGGGAATGACCACGTGGAGGAGGCATGGAAGCCGTGCCAGCTAATGCCCCCACAGCCACCTCGGTCAAAAGAAGTGACCAAGAATGTGGTGGCGCCACACGTATGGTACTGACTCTACTCCTGCTGGATCTGGCCGTGGTGGTCGCACCCCCAGTTCAAGGGTGCATTTGGTCAAATTCTTTGAAAATTCACCAAAAATTCCAAAAAATTCAGAAAAAAATTGAAAAAAAATTAAATCAAATGTTTTCATGTTTTATCTTTATTGAGGTCGAGTGGACATCTTTGTTCATTCAGGACTAACATTTTAATGAATGAAAGGAATTGCTCACGAAAATGGAAGAATGGACATAGGAAACCCCCATAGCTTGCCGGCTAACATATAAGTCGTTAGTCATGTATTATTATTCTATGCATTATTGTTGAAGACTGTGAATGTGGAGAAGGCTTGACCCGAGATCTCCTTCATCAAAATCTACGACGGTTGGGTCATCTTTCGTGCTCACGGATAAGCCAAAGTTGTGTTGTGAGGGACAATGGTTCCCGAATGGGTATCTTGACCTCATAGACAATCTATATCTTCACCTAATTGTTAAACAAGTCTTGTTTTTGTTTTCTTGAGCACAGCATGCATCATGTAGTATTAGTTGCATTGCATTTTTTTGTTATCATTGCATACATCCATTCATGATCTTCTACCTCTGTCGGGATATCTTTGAACCCTACCAGGGATATTCTCCCATCGTATACTCCAATTCTGATCTTTCTAATATCCCACCATGTTCTTTAATCATGCCATGTTTGTTAATCCCACCGTGTTCGGTAATCACCTTGTGCCTCCAACTCTTTCGTTTCTATCACCATTGTGGCCACTGCAACACCCTTCTTGCTATTCATCCCACTGTGGTAGTCAACTCATCCCGCCAAGGGCCTCCTATTTGATCAGAACTTGCATTGTCGGTATCTTCACGGTCTGAACTTCAACATTTGAATCTTGTATCTTGGAAGACTTAAATGAATCTGAGAGCCTAAATGTGCTCAATTGGTATTCTTTTACTTTTTCAAAACAAATCTCTTTTTGAAAATTTTAGCCCATCACAGTACAGGAACACCGCAAAGATCGGGTTACTGGCTGATGATGAACCTACGAATCCATGTTTTGAGTACTCCCCCACCGTGTTGGGGGTTGGTTATTCTTCCCTCATGCCAATGGCACATCTCTTACCAATCGAACAAAGGAAGACTTGATGAAACATGGCAGTTAACCAGGAGACTTGAGAAGATTCGTATTGCCGAATATGGTCATTGAGCGTGTCTATATCTACACCTTGATGCCACCTTTTCAGTCCATCTCTATTTTTATCCACTACATTCTACTACGATCCATCTCTCTTCGCTACATTTTCTCTACATTTCACTTCGCTATGCTACATGCCATTCCCTTGCAAAGTGACATGGCGAGCAAGCTGTAGACACACCAATTTGGCATGATTCAGAGCCCCAGACTCCTATTCCATTGGTGATATCCATTATTTGACCATTATCTGATCCGTATTACCTCATAGAGATTAGCTAAGGACGTTGGTGGAGCTCCTCGTGAGTGGGGAATGGACCGATGATTTCTGGAACCATAACCTTCAAGTGAGGGCCGTGCGAGAACCGTGAAAACACGAAGCCTGCTCAATGACCAACCTTGAATGGTCCATACTTGAAGGTCTCGGGAGTCCCACGTGTGTTTCAGTTTCTAAGAAGTCATTTCGGTAGGAGTTGGTCTATAACGACTTTTCGTTATGACTTTTCGATCTGTACTGACACGGCTATCCCGAACCACGTGTTAGGCCTTTCCGGTCATCACCAGGTCCTTTCGGGTGATCCGGGTCAATCCTAGCCATATATTTCATCAACCAGGGCCATACGGCCGTTTTGGTCGATTTTAGGGTTTCCTGGCTTTTCTGAGCTTTGGTTCACGTTTACCGGGTTAATCTCAGATTTTTCGATGATTTCAGGTTTTCTGACCGTACCAGACTTGTTTGGTCATCATTTTAAGTCATCCCGAGTTGACCCGAGATTCCTCGACCAGAATCGTGCCCTTTCGGATCTCCACCGCGGTTTTTGGCTTTTCGTGAGAGGGTAAACCGGTAGAAAACCCCATACGAATGTCTTGGGAGTCATGCTGCCTGGTTTACTGACTTCAGGAGCTGCAATTTAATGCCCTCTTTCAAATGCAACAATCGGGAGCCAAATTGGATGTCCCGTTTGCATGTTACGTCCCGCGGAACGCGTGCACAAAAGAGAGAATGTACCGCACCCCCCTACCCCGACTGCGCCCTCACACTGGGAGCACGCCCTGTGCACCCTCACTCCCTTTGAAAGGCGAGGGCACGGTCTGTTTTCGGAAATTGGAAATTACCCCGATTATCACCTTCTAAACCGATTTTTTGAAAAGTTTCCCCCACTAATTATCGTTTATTTTGACCGCACCCCCGAGTTGGGGGACGCGTTCATATTGTCCATTCCAATTTTTAGCAATTTTTGAAAGGTTCTGGCGAATTTTAGCAATCTCGTGCCCTCACCTCCTTTGAAACGTGGGGGCGCAGTCGGGCCAGTTTCCATATTTTGAACCGGTTCTCCATCTCTGTAAATTGAGGGATATTCCCAACGACCCAAGGTTAACCCCCCATGCCTAGCTCATCATGAGGTCATCCAAGCTCTCTCCCAAGGCCATCCCAATGTCTAAAGCTGATCCGACATTGAGAGATCGATCCTGAAGCGAAGAAGAAGGCCCGATCCATGTGCTCTACATCATAGAACTTCATCAGCTTATATAGAAAATTCGGGGCTTTTATGCCAATATTGTCAATAGAATAATCATTCCTCTCCTTGTCCTCTTTCATTTGCAACTAGTGGCACTTAATTCCTACTTGTTGTTTGTCCGTGGCGATTGCTACACTGAGGGTGTGAATCCAGGTTCTGTTCTTCCATATCCGTCAAATTTCAGATTTTCTATAGGCTTTTACGAACATATTTCTGAGATGTCATCAACATGAGATGTCTTCCATTCTGAGTTCCCCATTCATAGAAACAAACGGAACTCAATTCTAACATCAGGGTCATCCGTATAATTCTATGCACCAAAGTCACGCCAGAAGGGTGCAAGGCTAGTCGAACCAGCCTTCTTCAACCAACTCGTCTGCAACTCAAGCCAATTCACTTTATAAGTTCTTTTATTAAATCATTTCATTCAGTCTATTTATTTGTTATAACATATTTTAGTTTAGTTTGCATCATTTTTACATAACCGAAGACACAAAAAAGGGTTAAGGCTTACTCCAAAGTCGGTGAGTTCGGTTTCAATTGCTTCCTTTCTCATCTTCTCTTTACAGTTACTACACTTCTCACAAGTTTAATCCATCCCTTCACTTGTTTCTTTGTTTAATAGTTGCACAGATTGATCAAGTTATCATTGGTTGGACTCTCTCTCATTGGCTGGCCGAAAAGGAGGAAGGTTGAACTCACATCTTAATCTCCCATGCTAAGGTACACACGGTCATCTAACTTAATCTCTTGTTCAATTTTATAAAGTGGAGCCCGTGGCTCTTGGCGACCACCTCTTTTATTCATGCTCACTCTCCTCCCACATGACCTGAACCATCTCAGATGCTCGAGCAACGTCGTGAGATGAAAGTTTGGGGATCAATGTGAGTGTGGGACCAAGGTGAGGATTTTACCGCTTTCCGAGTGTTTTTTGATTCACTCCCTTTCCCCTATTCTATCATCACCTTTTCTTGAGGTGCCGATCCGGAACCCATTTTCGAAGTCAACAGTGTCGGAGCAGGAGCATGTAATGGAAGTGGGTTTTGAACGATCCCCAAGCCAGGTTGTTGTTGAGGCTGAGCTGGTGGACACTGCCACTGCTACTGTCTAGCCTTCATCACTTGTATGCATTCCCCCATTTGGGCCCAATCAATGTTGCCTTGGTCATTGAGATCATGGATGTAATCTTTGAATTGAAAACACACTTCAATAGTGTGACCAGGGTACCGGTAGTAAGCACAGTATCAAGACATATCTGTGTTTATTGAACAAACCTCCCTTTCCTTTGGCAATTCCAACTCTTTCTTCACCATGAGTACATTGAAGATGTTGGTCAAGAAGTATGGTAGTTGCTAGTAGTTCTCTCTCCTAGGACCTCCTCTTCATGGTGATTGGGTGGTAGTGGTGCCCTATTATAGGTGGGTTCACAACGTTGTTGGGGTTACACTACTGGGGGTTGTTGTGGTTGTTGTGGCCTAACTTGTTGTTTAGGGGGTGGTAAGATCAGTTCTATGGTGGATTTATATATTGGTTTTGACAATTAGCTCCCTAGTTCCCCACAATGTTCACAGCTTCATTGTTAACTACTCCCTTAGTTGTACGTCTAAATGATGCAAAAGTAGTTTTCCTAATGTTTATTGTTTTGGGATTCAAAAGATTTATCATTGTGGCATCCTTAAAATAGGCTTGCAAGTATCGGGCACTGTCATAAAGCTCATTCATGGTAGTAGGATGGTGCATATCAAGACATTCCTTAAAGCTGGTGTAGTGTTTCCTATGAGCATTTTTACCTGTTCTCCTTCTGAAATAACGTCTGTCAATTTTTTACCATTCCTCTCCACCAGTCAGCAAACTTTATGAAATCCTCCTCAGGCTTCATCTTATCAACAATTAGATATGTTATTGAAGATGATGGTGCCTCCAGGTCTCTATATCTTTGCAGAAACTTGGTCTTAACAATGTCAAAGTCTCCATCCTCAAAGGGGTCGAGCGAGTAGAACCACTCCAATGCAGACCCTTCTAGTGATCGGTGGAACAAAAAAGCAAGGACTCTACGATCATTCTTTAAAAATGAAGACTCATAGAGAAAATCCTTAAGGTGCAGAAAAGGATTACTGGTACCATTGTAGCGGCGATAAACTAACAATTCAGAAGGTGACAGGTGAAGAATTAGTAAAGAATAAATAGGGACCTCAGGAGTTGACTTAGAATCCAATCGACATCTCAGCTCTTCATAATGTTTATTCATTTGGGTGAGCCGATCCATGATTGCCTGAGTGAGGGAAGGTTCCTAGTTTACTGTTGTAGGTATGTGGCTAGATGTGTAATTCTAGAATTGAAGATGCGAAGTATGAACTGGTAGATTATCTGATGATTATCCCATAACATGATGGGCAAAAGGAGCAACGGGGTTGGAGTAAGGTGACTGCACAAATGATGGTTGAACCATAGATGGTTGAATCACAGATGGCTGGACAATAGGTGGTTGAACAAAATATGGTTGAACAGGTGGTGGTTGAACCATGGAATAAGGAGGTGAGGCAACTCAATTGGCTTCAACAAAAGCATGATCAGAGAAAGTTTTGCCCTTCATCAAGGATTGTATATGTGAGAAGGTGTCTGGGTCTATATAAAGAGATAAATTCCTAAAGAGTTGTTCAATATCTCATGGAGAAAATGGTTGAGGGACCTCTTGTGCTTCTGAATCAAATAGGGGATTAACATGACCATCTGACAGATTTTGTTGGTGACCCATCTCGTTCTCTTCATGTTCAGCGTGCTCCACCATTCCAATGTGTTTTCCATACCTTAATTACATTGCCACCCTATCAACTTCAAAAAGAGGGTAAAACAAACAAGTTGGCAAAGAATTCTTTTGTTTTTTTTATATTTTTTAATTTTTTTGGAATTTTCAATTTTTGTTTGACAAACAAGTGATGCAAAGACTTGAAAACAAGATTATGCAATGATTTTTAATCAAACCTTAGGTTTATGGATTTGTTAAGAATTGTTCTCTCAACTAGTGGGTTAGGATCCTAACTCCAATCTCCAATGACCTAGGGTTCATACAATCTCACCATGCATGGGTAACTTGGGATACTTCAGGTTTTAGGGAGTGGTACAACCAACCCGATCATGAAGAGGAATACTTCACTTATGAGAAGTTACAGAGGCCTTGATAAAAACCAACCAAGTCAACTAGAAAGAAATATCTCAAAAGGGAGGTCAAAATCCACCAAGAGAGTGTTTTGGATAAGAGGAGTAAATGGGAGAGTGAGCTCCCACCTCAAAAGAAAAGAAAGTGTAAAAAAAAGAGGTAGAGAGAAGGATAACACAATGCGATCAAGTGATAATGCAAGTAATAAGCAAAACATAAACTTAAATAAACAAGCAAACACACAAGACAAGTAATTAGAAACCATACAAGCAACTAGAAACTAAAATCTAGACCTTATTTCTCACGGGAGCCAAAGGGAAGTGGTGAAAAAAATGATAGAAAAGGGGAGGGTTCAGATCTGATAACCAAGCAAAAAGGGTGGTCCACACGGGAACTAGTGTAAAAAGTGAAGGTGGTTCACGTAGGAACCAGTTTTAGATAGAAAAAGGGTGGTTCATGTGGGAACCAGTTTGAATGATTAAAAGAGGACCACGTGGGCCAATTTGATGATGAATAAGGATCTAATCCACTTGGGGATAGATCTGAAGGAAAGATGTTTGGTTCACGTGGGAACCGAAGTAAAGAAAGTAAATGGTTAACGCGGGAATCGGTTTGAAGTGGAAAAGGGTAGTTCACGCGGGAACCAATTTAAATGGCAATTTGAAATAAAAGAGGGGTCATGTGGTGATCACTTTGAGAGTGGGATAACCTTCAATAAAAGAGAACAATCTGATTTGAATGGCTAAAAATAAATTTTGGTTCACGTGGGAACCGGTTTGTAGAAGAGAGTTGGTTCGTGCGGGAACTGGTTTTAAAGCAAAAGGTGGGTTCAAGTGGGAACCAGCTAAAATAAAATGGCATAAATTAAATGAAATACTTGGCACTTCAGATCTGATGAAAGAAATCAGAAAATTTGAGATAGAATCAAATTAGGAAAGGTGGAATGAAAGGAAAGCTCACGCGGGGAACCGGTCTAGAACTAGAACAAGTTTCAAAGAAACACTAAGCACTCACGGTTAAAAACATTGCTTGTCCCACCAAGGTCGCCACAAAGCTGTAGACTCCAAAAATAGATTTGTCATGATCTGGATCGCCACCTGAAGAGAGAATGAGAAAAGATAGGAAGAAAAATGCGAAAAATTCTCACATCGGTCCCACACTCACATTGATCCCCGAACTTTCATCTCTCGGCGTTGCTCAATCACCGAAGAGACAATTCTGGTCATGTGGGAGGAGAATGAAAAAAATAAGAACTTAAGGCATGATGTGGTCACTAGGAACCACAAGTTCTGCTTTATGCAATGGAATTAAGAAAATGACCATGTGCGTACCTTAGCGGGAAGAGTGTGGATAAAGCTTCTCCTTCTTTGGCCGACCGATGAAGAATAGTCCTCAACTCATGGGTGCTTGGTTTCTTGTGCAACTAGATAATAAAAAGATAATAAAAAATAAAAAGACATTTATAACTGAATAGAGTGAAGTATATGTAAAGAGAAAAACATGAAATAGACAATTGAAAGGGAACTGACCAGATTCGGGTTACTTTAACCCCTCTTTTTTATTTTCAAATTAATAGAATAAAAATAATGCAAAAAATGTAAAAAATAATAGATAGATGGAAAAAGATGAAATAAAGAGATAGGAAGAAGAATAGATAAATTTTAAGCCAAATTAAAAAAATATGGCCAAATCTAGGTTGTCAAAAAAGCCAAACAGCAGTAGGATATGCCTAGCACAACTTTGCCTCAAAGCTCGCCACGACTAGCACAGACCTTAGAATTGTGTGCCGTTAGTTAAAGACAACATAAGACTCAGAGAGAAAAAACTTTTCTTTAAACATCAAAGGCAGAAGTGATAGAAATGTATGCCCTACAAGCCAATCATATATGATATGATTTGACATTTCTAGGAATATCTCATTCAATTAATTAGGCAAATTTTCATTATAAGCTCTTATTATATGTGAATATAATAATGAAGTCCTTGATCAAATACAATGATGATTAAATCATGATGAGATCATGATAATGAGATTGATCATCTAGAGGTATTTGATCTAAATGTTCCTAGTCATAGGATACTTGAGATGGGACATCAAGGATCCAGATAGACTAGTGCATGTGATGTCTTCTTATGTGATGAGGACGACCGATCTCATTGGTCATTAGTGTGGAGACACTGAGATACACTTACAGGTGCTCATTAGTTGAATGAGTTCACTGAACTGACCGAATTAGAAACCCTGAATGGTATCTTAACGAACTGTATATCAGGGTTTTCTATCATCACCGTTGCATGGTTGGACCTTTGACCTGAGTCGCCAAAGATGCCTTGTTGGGTGGAACTTGTGCTTTGACCATTGTCTTATGGATCACTGTATAGATGGTCTAGTATAGTGATGGATCGGGCACAAGGAAAACCCCACGGAGGCAATTGAGCGGACAACAAGGGATCGTCCACTCTCGGTAAGTGAGAGTGAATGTTCTATGAGATAGTACTCTAAATCCCTGGCCAGGGAAGATATGATAATTGGAAAAGGAGTTTTCCAATTGATCCAATTCCGTGTATAGAATCCTATAAAGTCGGTACACTAAAGAGTTGACAGTCGATGCCGTACTCCTTTCCGATCGGGACATTGAATGGATGAGGGTTTATATCCATGCGGTAACTGATGATGGAAAGGCTCAATGGAGAAAAGATTATCCCTATAGCCATTTGGGATCATGGGATGTGGCTTGTACCCTTCATGATCGGTAGGCCGATTAATCTGTTATTGGATAACAGATTTAATTAAATTAAATAGAATTGCTTTATTTTATTTAGGCCTCAACCAAATATGCTATTAGGCCTAGTGGGTCACACACAAAAGGACTTATCCACAAGTATAGGGACAAGGGCATAATTTATAGAGATTTTGGGTTTTTATGAAAAAATCCATAACTCTCTATAAATATTAATGGTTTCAGCCAAACCCCATCAAGCCAAGGGTGGAAACCATGTCCCTAGCCTCCTCCCTACCTTCTCCTCTCTCAAGAAGGTGTCCATGGTCGATGGAGCTCCATTCGGGAAGAGTTCTCGAGGCCGGCGCGAAGGGAGAACCTGTTGTGGATGAAGTTCGTGTGGATACTGCTGAAAATCAGACACTTGAACGGTTTGAATAGCTTAAGAAGTTCATCTCATTCCTCTCCATGGGATTATATGAATCCCTATCAGGTATATTTGAATCCGACTTGATCGGTTTTCGGTTTTCGTCGTTCGGTTCCAATTGAGACAGATTCTAAAAGAACCCATAGAAATCGTCGCTTCCACTACACCAATTTTTTATGGACGATTCCTTACAAGAATAAGTCCACACGCTTCTATAGAAGTCTAAGAAGAGAGACCTGATTGAACACGTGTGAACCAATCTTCCTCTTCAGAACTGACTTCTCTCTCTAAAAACTCAAAATTCTCTCTGTAAAAATCACCAAAACAGCATAATAGGGAGATTGGATGTCTTGAGAAGCCTAGGGGGTCGTGAAAAACTCTCTAGAATGACCAGAATAAGGGTCAATTTATAGGAGAACGGCCATCATGATCTGGCCTAGAAAATAGGGACAATGCGCCTAACACATGCACCCCCCCTCTGGAGGTGCATCCCATCAAGCCGGAAATTCAGCTTGATCCGATCAAAAATTTTGATATATTCCGGTCAGAGGTAGAATCCCGATCAAAAATTGGTACCCATGTGTCCACAATTGGGGGCGCATGGGAACATGCCCCCGAGTGGGGGCACATTGGAATGTGTCCCCAAATGGGGGTGCATTGTACTATTTCTGCATGTCGATGTTCCAGAAGCCATTGCAGACACTTCCAAACTCGAAACTTGATGTTGTTTGTTGCGTTGGAAAGATAACAGGTTGAGGAAGCTTTCTAAAGTGACACATTGCTACTACACTTTCCAAAACTTCAAAATTTTATTCAGAAGTTAGGATAGTGAACGTATGACCCGACGCTAGTCGAAATGATTCCAACAGCCAACCGAAAAGACACAGCTTGAAACAAAACATGTCTAGAACAAGAATCTGACCATAACCTTTAATTAATGATCATTAGGCTTTGGTCATCCAACCAATTTCTGTCTCTACGCGATTTATGCATGGCTTTCACTGGGAAATTACGTTCAGAAAACTCCAAAAATCATCCAATTTCATTCGGCAGTGCTCCAAATCAACATTAAAAGACCTGACATCATTTTTAGATCAATTATACATTTAAAAAATATGAGTTTTATGTTCTGAATTAGGTAAATTTGGCGTGTCTACACTCACCTCAGTCAGATTTGTAGGCTACTCTCAATTTTGCACTACCCTAACCTTAGCAAGATCCACATGTACACTTGTTGCAGATATAACATGGCCCAAGAAATTCACACTCTCAAACTAGAAAGCACACTTACTGAATTTAGCATACAACAAGTGATCTCTCAAAGTCTACAACACAATCCTCAGATGTTGGCAATGCTCTTCTTGGCAAATCAGAATATAATCAATGAATACTACTACAAAATGATCTAAATACTCTCTAAAAATCTGGTTCATCAAACTCATGAAAGTTGTAATAGCATTAGTGAGACAAAAATGCATCACCAATTACTCATAATGACCATATTGAGTAAAAGTGTTGCCTTGGATATATCTTCATCCTTGATCCTCAACTAGCGGTACCCAGACCTCAAGTCAATCTTGGAAAACACCTTGGCATTCTTCAACTGGTCAAAAAAAATCATCAATGTGTGGCAGTGGGTACTTGTTCTTTATTGTAATTTGGTTAAACTTTATATAATCAATACAAAGCCTCAAGGATCCATCCTTCTTTTTGACAAATAGGATAGGTGCACCCCAAGGGGACACACTAGGGTAAATAAACCCCTTGTCCCGAAGATCTTCTAGCTACTGCTTGATTTCTCATAATTTTGTAGGTGTCATTCTATATGGAGCAATGGAAATAGGAGCTACTAGAGGAACAAGATCTATGAAAAAATGAATGTCCCTGATGTAAGCACCCGAAACGGGACATCCGTAGATCTCCCCCTTCCGGACCCCACGCTTGCTTGGGGGACTTGGTGGATGGGATGTTAGTGGGTGTGGTCGCCAGGAGCCAAAGGCTCCAAAATATGGTAGAATAAAAAGAAGTGAAATGAAGAAGTGACTGTCGTACCTTTGGAAGCGGGGAGATTGTTGGGTTACGACTTCTCCTCTCTCGGCCGGACGAAAGAAGAGAGCTTAGTGAGTCCTTTGTCTTCGATCCGGTTGAAGCTCCATCTCAATCGGATTTACCTAAAAATGTCCATAAGAAAACATAGAAACAAGTGAAAGGTTCATTAGTTCTAATGAAAGTGTAGTATCATTCTCAAATTCGAATGTAAACGTGCAAGAGGGAAGGAACTGATCGAATTGGGACTAAATCCCAACCCTTATTTAGAAGGTTTAAATATGCATGAAAAATGCAAATGAGTGTCTCAATATATGCTAAATGACATGTTAATGAGGGTTAAAATGAAAGGGGGAGTAAAAGATCAACCGGAAAGGTAAATAAACTCAAAAAAATGCAAAACGGGGTCTGCCCCAGCTAGTGCCCCATATATGGGGCGCCTGCTGCAGGTGTCCCCTTGATGGGGCGCGTTGACCAAAGTCAAAGCGCCCTATATACGGGGCACCGGGGACTGGCTTCAGCAGATTTCCTTCCCTTCTTCGCGGCGTCGCCTCGGAGTGTAGGAAGACCTCCAAAATGGAGAAATGACTTCTTCAAGCAGCCAATACTCAAGTGAAGCTAATGGAAGAGGGTTTTGGCACTAGATGTAAGGGAAATGGAGAGTAGAGGCTTTCAAAGTTGGAGAAAAATCATATTTCTGAAGAAGGAAACTGCAAGTTTTTGGGGTTTTTGGGAGAGGGTTTTGGATCTGTTTAAAGGCTCATGAGGGGTGAAAATGTCTTAGAAACGTGGTGTTGGATGGGCTCTAGGGTGGCACGAAGTTGGAACCTCCTTCAAGCTCCAAATGAAGGTCTATTTATAGCCCAAAAGAGGGTACTTTGGCCATTTTCCAAAAACAGTGCCACGTGGCATAGCGCCCTATATATGGGGCGCCAGCATCATGAGATATGTCAGGTCGACAAGATAAGTCACTGTGGGGGGTCAAATCAGCCTATCAAATCGATTTGATTTGGATCCAGGCGCCCTGTATTTAGGGCGCCTGGTGCCCTGTATACAGGGCGCCTGGTGCCCTATATACAGGGCGCCAGGTGCCCTGTTTATAGGGCGCCTGGTGCCCTATAAACAGGGCGACTGGTGCCCTGTTTATAGGGCGCCTGGTGCCCTATAAGTAGGGCGCCAGGTGCCCTTATACACAGGGCTTTGTCCTCTTTGAAATGTGCCAAAAACCTTAATTTTTTCGGAAAACTCGGTTTCCTTGAAAGGTTACTCAAATATACTTCATGAAAACAAGAATTTAAGCTCTCCAACTAGGCCAAAATTGCGTGTCTACAGCTTGCCTCGCCTTGGCGTCGACTTTGTAGGGGAGTGACACGAATGAAGCGTAGGCGAATGTAGCGAAGCGTAATGAGGCGTAGCGTAATGAAGTGGTAATGGACTGAAAAGGTGACGCCAAGGTGTAGATTTAGACACGCCCTCATTGGCCTAATTGAGTGGAATAAAACTTTAGCGGACTCTGAGATTACCCTTTGTCTTATCGAAACCTTCCCTCTGGTTGATTGGTTAAAGAGAAAAACAGTACTGAAAGTAAATAACTAAAATCCCACGTGGGGGAGAATTGTTACCGGCCAGGACCCGAACTGCATGGTGTGCTGGACTCGGTAGAAATGCAGTAAATTGCGAAAAGTAAAGAGGAGACAGCCAATCAACCAAGGTTGGGTTCTTCAAATTCATAAGGTTTTACTCAACAATACCGGTTCAGTTCGACATAGAAAAACTTCTTGTTTTGATGAAATCATTGTTAAAACCCGTTGGAAACCAATTCTCTGAAAAATCAAGACCTTCTCTGGAGCTATAAAAGACCATTTTTAAAACGTTCAATAGGACTGGAAGGAGGTTATGGCAGGATTAGGAAGCGGAGAATGGTCATGGTGGGATGATGAATGTTGGTGTATGAAATGATGCATGCTGGGTTTAAAGAAATACAAATAAGTATAAGAAAATAGTTGAAGATATAGGTTGAACATAACGGGTCAGGACATCTATGAAGAAACTGTCGTCCCCGCATATTCAACTTTGGCCTATCCGCAAGGCTAGGGAATGACAGAGCCTTCACTGATTTTGTTGAAGGGGTTCTCAGTCTCAGCTCCCTCTAGACTTGAGGTCTTCAACATCTCAAATATTATTTATTTTGATAGATGCAATACTAAATGCAAGTCCTAATAGGGGTCGGGGTAGTCCACTTTTGTTTTTCAATTTTTTGATTTTTTTGTTATTTTTGCTTCCTCTAAGTTTCTGGGGATATGAAGCTGGCATGTCTTCTCCTATTCCTGCATCCACTTGAGAGAAGATATTAGAACTTTATTTTGGCTTAGTCCCTTGCAAGAAAAGGGCGAAACTGCCTTGATCTTTTGTCAAGGGACATCGGCCTTATCAAGGTAAAGATAACAGAAAAACATAAGTATGCACAAAAGAAAATATGCAAGACTGAAATTAAACATGAATGCAAAGGCAGCTAGCCAATCTAGAAAGCAATTTTTAGGTGTTTTGAAATTTTTGATTTGTTTGGGTTTTGATGGTTTTATAATGTTTTTGTTGTTTTGGAACTTTTATGTTTTTTTTGGTGTTTTAAATATTTAATTTTTAAGAGTTTTGACTTTATCGATTTTTTTGTGTTTTTGAAGTTTTTAATTTTTTTGGTTTGGTGTGAAAGAAACGACCATCTCATCCTTTGCCTTGCTTGCCATAAGTGCCTCTCATTGTTACCTAAGGGTTAAGAGTAGGCATCACGTGTAAGAAAGTGCCTAGTCCGAGATCTTCTGACCTTCCGCCTTTGATAGGCTATGGCTTTTCTTGGATCCAGTCGGTCAACCTTACCCGCAAGGTTAAAGAGGGAAGAGGATTGGTGATAAGTCCTTAATAGGATTCGGGGGTGTCGAATTTGTTTCTCTACTAGTGCCCACATTGCCCGTTTGGGATTTGACATCCTTGGGTCCTTCCTTCTAGCCCTTTTCTTTGATGGCCCACATTCAAACAGGTCTTTTTTTACTTTTGCTTGATTTTGACCTGAGGGGTTCATTGCCCATCTTTTGAAGCCTTTTTCTCTTTTTTTCTCTTTTTTTTTTGAGTTTTTGTTGGTACACATTCAGACAGGTCTATTCTTTTGCCGACCTGAGGGGTCATTGCCCATCTTTTGGCACCTTTTTCTTCTTTTTAAGAAGTTAGACCTTCAGAGGCATTTTCCAACTAAGGCAATGGGTACTTTCGATACTGCTCATTTTAACTCCTTTGATCTCTTGTGGACCGAAACGAGAAGAGAACGGGATTAGGTTGACCTTCCTTTGCCAAGCGTTGCCTAGCTTTCTCTCTGACTTCTGATCATCGGATCTCAAAACTAAGCGTGTAGTGTGTGCAGTATGATGCCTATTTTTATTTCCCTAAGTGACAAGTTGGTGCACCGAGCAAGCAAGCGTTAGATGTTGATCATTATTCTTCACACCTTTGGATTTTATAGATTTTTTTTTATCTTTGTTTTAAGGGAAATATTGTTTGAGGTATACACCATTCCAGGGATGAGCTAGTTCTTCTCCTTCTACATTAGTCAGCTTATATGAATTACAAGGATAAATAGCAGAAATTACATATGGACCCTCCAAA
Organism: Cryptocoryne crispatula var. balansae; assembly: GCA_036172225.1. NCBI lineage: Eukaryota > Viridiplantae > Streptophyta > Magnoliopsida > Alismatales > Araceae > Cryptocoryne > Cryptocoryne crispatula. The sequence continues at coordinate 35,044,833 of CM069925.1, read as the reverse complement.
TTAGGTTGAAGTTTAGAGCGGGGACCGCCCGGCTTAACGAATATTCTTTTAAGCACAACCTCACCGATTTCAAATTTTCTCTCCACCACCCTCTTCTGATAAAATCTTTTAAGTCTATTCTGATAAGATTTAGCATGTTCGGCAGCGGCTAGTCTCCTTTCGTCCAAGAGTTCGAATTGCGCGAGAAGAGAATCTCGGGATATCTCGATCGATCTGGACTCGGAGGGAAGGAATGATTACTTCGTATGGAACTACCGCCTCCATCCCAAATGCCAAGGCATAGGGGGTCTGACCCGTTGGGGTTCGAATAGAAGTGCGGTAGGCCCATAGAGCATCAACTAACTTATCTAGCCAGTCTGCGAACTTGCTAGGCTTACAAGTCTTCTTAATGATTTTTATCAGGGTTTTATTGGTGGCTTCTGCTTGACCGTTGCCTTGAGGATAATATGGAGATGAATGATGCAATCTGATGCAATACCTGTTTCAAAGGTCAAGCAGCTCCTAGGAGATGAACTGTGGTCCGTTGTTGGTGATGATGTCGCCTAGGATCCCGAACCTGGTAATGATGTTGCGTTTGATGAAGGTGCAAACTGTTGATGCCTTGATTTTCACGTATGCTTCCGCTTCCGCCCACTTGGTGAAGTACTCCGTTGTAGTTAGGATGAAGGATTTGGTATTATTTGTGGAGTTTGGGTCACCGAGGGGTCCGATAACATCAAAAGCCCACATAGCGAAAGGCCATGGGGCGTGAATCGGGTGTAGGGAAGATGCGGGAGAGTGAATCTTGTCAGCGTGAAGTTGACATTGATGACAGTGCCGAACAAAGATTGAGCAATCTTCTTCTAGAGTAGGCCAGTAATACCCCTGCCTGATGATTTTCTTGGCGAGGGCTTGAGCATTTACATTGCCTCCACATACTCCGGAGTGTGCTTCTTTAAGCACCAATTCAGCCTCTTCTTCATCTACTCATCTTAATAGAATACCGGCCAAGCTCCTTTTGTAAAGTACTCCACCTAAGATGGTGTATCTCTGGGAGACCCTTCTTATGGCTTTCTTCTCTTCGGCAGTCGATCCCGGTGGATATGTCTGATCCTGACAGTAATTCGCAATCTCATGAAACCATGGTTTCTCACCCTCTTCTAATTCCTCCAACTCAATCAGAGATACTTTCTCCTTTTGCTCAATGTACTCTTTCCTTTCAAATTTTTCTTTAACCCTCAGGAATTGTGCATCCTCCACTGCCGGAATGGTACGTCGGCGGACATAGATCGTCCTAACCTGTCTGCCTAGCGGGACAGATAGTGAAGATGTCAGAGAAGCGAGAGCATCGGCAAGAATATTTTGAGCACGAGGAACATGAATGAATTCGAGTTTGGAGAATAGCTTGATGTAACAGGTGGTGAGTTCTTGGTATGGTCTGACCCCGGGATGAGACGTGCGGTATTTGGAAAGCACTTGACGGAGAATCAACTGACTATCACCGATCACCCTTAGTTTAGTGACACCACAGAAGTGAGCAGTCTCCAGTCCGGCCAATAAGACTTCATACTCAGCTATATTGTTTGTTGCTGGAAAATGGAGCTGAAAAGCCTGTGGAATGGTGACACCTTTGGGTGATAGAAGAACAATCCCTATCCCTCTACCCCGGGAGTTTAATGTCCCATCAAAATATAAAGTCCACAGATTGGAAGATCGAATGGACATCAACTCTTCATCGGGAAATTCTGATTGGATAGGGTCAAAGATTGGGATAGGATGATGGGCAAGGTGTTCGGCAATTGCATAGCCCTTGATTGCCTTCTGTTGGATGTAGGTGATGTTGAACTGAGAGAGGAAGAAATCCCCAAAGTTTGATCAATGTTATCCTTCTCCTCATATCGAATTTCACCTAACTGGATCACATTTTTTAGATACTCTGGTAGCTTGGCACATTCTAAGCTTTTCTGAGCTAACCGATGCAGGTATCTTTCTGGAACTCTCCTACCTCTGATTTTTTTGTCTTATTTTATTGGAAACTAAACCTAAAGAATAAGGAGGTAAATAAGAGGAGGAAGAGGAGGTGGATGGAGTGGAATTTATTGGATAGGATGGAGGGCAAAGAAGGTCAATTAAGGATCTAGTGGCTCCTTTGGTCGAATGCCCTTCCGAGGCAAGTTGAGATGTTTCCTCGATCGAAATTTGAGTTTCGAGGAGGGCATTGTTTTTTGGGGAGTGCTAAACATAAAGACAGAATGGGCTTCGGGTGCCCGATTTGGGTTGAGATCAACTACGGGAGTCAGAGTAGGCGAAGATATTGATAAAGAGGGGAAGACTTCGAGTAATGTTTGATAAAGGGGGCTTTCGGGCCCAATGTTGACAGAAAGAGGTGATGGGCCAGTAGGCCGGATGATCATGGAAGAAGGTGGGTTCATGGACCCAATAAGAGGAGGATGCGGGCTCAAGGGCCCGGGTTTAGGAGATGGGCTCGAGGGCCCGAGAATTGGAGAAAATGGGCGCAGAGGCCCGGATTCAGTGGAGGGGCTCGATGGCCTAAGAGTTGGAGGAAATGGGCACAAAGGCCCAGATTCAATAGAGGGGCTTGATGGCCCAAGAGTTGGAGAAAATTGGCACAAAGACCCAGATTCAATAGAGGGGCTCAATGGCCCAAGAGTTGGAGAAAATGGGCACAAAGGCCCAGATTTAGTAGAGGGGCTCGGTGGCCCAAGAGTTGGAGAAAATGGGCACAAAGGCCCAGATTTAGTAGAGGGGCTCGGTGGCCCAAAAGCAACAAGTGGGTTCGTGGACCCATAAGTTGGGCATGACGGCCTAGAAATAGGGATCGGGCCAAGAAGCCCGGGGAGAGCATCACAGTGCATTGGGGCGTCAGCCCTAAAAGATGACATAATGAGGGAAGGCCCTCGTGGAATTGGTTGGACTTTTTCTCAAGACGGTTTGGCAATATGACCCTTGGGTGGGTCGACAGGTGGTTCAGCCTGGAGTGGTTCATTGCTTGACCCTTCTTCATCGGTGGAAAACAAAAGAGATATTTCAGGATACACGTCATCTTCAGGGTCATCAGTTCTTCTTCTCTTGTCTTGTCCTAGTTCTTGCTCCTCTTTGTTCTCAGCCAATTGAATGGTCTCTTTCTTGATGAAAAACTTTTGTAAGCATCCAGAAAAGTATCTGCTTCTGAGATTCTGACCATTCGCTGTCGTTCCATCATACCCAACCCCGCTCTTTGGTTGTAACCTCATTAGATTGATTGGCTCAGCTATGCCTTGCAGTTCTTTGCCTAGTCCTTGGCCTTCTCTATATCCCAAACTCTTTATTATGTGCCATCCAATGGTTTCATTTTCTTCTCTTTTCCTTTTCCACACTTGCTTGGATTGCCTACTCATTTCTGGAAGATCCAAGATTGTCAAAATTGGCTCGTTTGGCAACCCATGGGGTGGTGGTGGAGAAGATGGATGGTCTAAGGGCATGCTCGTCACCTTAATCACTTGTCCCTTGTGAGGGAATTTAAGACACTGGTGATTGGTGGAGGCGGCCGCCTCTAGTGCTTCCAAATAGGGTCGTCCCATAATAGCTTTGTAGGTTGGATCCATCTCAAGTATGTGGAAGTCAACAGTGATCGTTCGAGGTCCAAGCTTCACATTTAATGTAATCATGCCATCGGCAGGCTTTTTCGAATTGTCATATGCAGTCACTGTTATTTGAGATGGCCGGATGTCTTCCTCGGAGAATCCACAAAGATGTAATGTTTCTGGTGGTAGAACATTAATGGATGCTCCAGTATCGACTAAACATGACTTAATGCCTACACCATTGATGTGGACTGTGATGCACAAGGCACATTTCCTTATTTCCGGGTCGGCCAACTCTTCCTTCGTGAATGTAAGGGCCGGGTACTCACTTCTCGAGACCAAAACTGATGAGATTTTTTCCGGGGGGAGGCTCTCGTTTACCATTACTCGCTGTAAGTATTGTTGGAGAACCTCTTGATGGACTTTGGATCTTTTGATCAACTCTAAGATAGAGATCCGTGCCGGGGTTTTATCAAGATGCTTCAATAAGTCATAGGATGTCCCAGGCAACGGTTCTTCGATGTGTTCTTCTTCTGTTTCTGGTACCAACCCTGACTGACCAGCCTGGGGAAAGACCCTTTGGAACATGTGCCCACTCCTGAGTACTGTGGCAAGTTGAGGAGCTATAGCTGGGGTGGTAGTGGTGGGTGGCGGGTTAGGTCGAATGATGGGAGCTCTTGGGACGGGCGTAATGATGGTGGTTTGAGTCATGGTAGAGTAGGTAGGTATGTTTGCACGAGGAGGGATGATGATAGGTCCTAGTGGTGGTGATGTTTGTGGTGGATTAGCCGGGCGGGTTAGAGTCCGTCCCGATTGGAGTTGAATGGCTGGTGGTGTGATGATGGGTTGTGATGGTGTTCGGATGATGGGCATTGTTTAATGTGATGGGATTATGTGACATAGTTGTTCGGGGTATAGAGTGGACGGTTCGGTTAGGAGGGTGAAGTAAGTTGATGTGCATGGAGGAGGCGGCTCCCTCGACTTGCCAATTCTGGCCCCGATCATGATACTCCTCAGAAGAAATCATGATGGGATTAACGTGTTGATTCCCAGGCATGGGTGCATGTGGAGGTAAAGGGTTTTGGATAATCCCCAGGCCGGGGTTCTGTTGTTGTTGCTGCTGAGCTGGTGCATGCTGCCGTTGAGGTTGATTTTTCACTGTTCTGATGTATTCCCCCATCTGGTCCCAGTCAATACTGCCTTGCTCATTAAGATCGTGGATATAGTCTTTGAACTGAAAACAATTTTCCACGGTGTGCCCAGGATATCTATGGAACAAGCAGTATCGCTCTGTGTTGGCGTTCTGAGGCCACTCTCTGACTTCTCCCTTGGCAATGCAATTTGCCCTGCCACCATGAGTGCATTAAAGATGTCCACGAGAGAGTACGGCAAAGGCGGGTAATCGTTCCTCTTGGGTCCAACCTTTCAGGGTTCATAGGCCATGGGAGGGGGTGCCTAGTTGTAGTTGGCCAGTTGTTGCCATGCTGGTTGGGGAACTAGGGCTTGCGGTCGCTGAGGGATCGGGGCTTGTTGCTGACGGGGTTGGAACTGAGGTTGAGGTTGAGGTTGACGAGGGTTTTTAAATGGTTGATTTTGTTGAGGGTTCCTGAACTGGTGTTGATAATTTATAGGTGGGTTCCCTACAACGTTAAGGTTTTCGTTTGTCACTATGCCCTCAGTCACAGGGCTGGTTGTGGTAAAAGTGGTTTTCTTGACAGCTCGGGGTCTAGAATCAAACAAGTTCATGATAGGCGAGTCCCTAAGCTGTGTCTGAATGTACCGTGCCCTCTCATAGAGCTCACTCATGGAGGTGGGGTGATGCAAAGCCAGCATATTTTTTAAGGCCAGAGTGGCATTGGTGATGATCATCTTCACTTGCTCCGGTTCTGAAATGGAATCAGTAAGCCTTTCTGCCATTGACATCCATCTATCAGCATATCTGGCAAAGTCTTCATCATTTCTCATTCTTTCAGCCATGAGGTCAGTGATGGAATATGTTGGTCCGACTCTATCTTGATACCTCTGCAAGAATTTAGCTTTGACAGTTTCAAAGTTACTCGCCTCCAAAGAGTCAAGTGAGTAGAACCACTCCAAAGCTGAACCCTCTAATGATCTTCTGAAAAGAAAAGCAAGGGCCCTTGGATCATTTTGCCACATTACCAACTCATAAAGAAAGTCCTTGATGTGAATGAATGGATTACCTGTTCCATTGTAGCGATGGTATACCGGCATCTCAGAGGGAGGTAGATGGAAAGTAGGGAGGGAAGGAAGAGAAATTTCAGGGGCTGCCTTTGTGCCGATCAAACGTCTAAGCTCTCTATACTGCTCATCCATGCGATTGATCTTGTTAAACATGGCCTGATCGACAGAAGGTTCCCTAAGAGGAGGAGAAGAAGTGGGTGCCTGGTGCACCGGAATTGGGATTTGATGGGCTGAAGTGGCCGGTTAAGAAAGGTACATTGGGGGATGCACCAAAGGGTGAGTAGGGTTGACATGATTAGAAGAATAAACTGGTGGTCTAGAAGGAACAACAACATTTGGATTGGGATGATCTAGATTAGCCACCGGATGAGGAGAAATTGGGGCCATGAGCCCGGTATGAGAATGGCCATGAGTGGGCACATTGGGTTGATGTGCCACTGACCGAGGGGTAGAGATGTGAAGACCATCTTCGGGAGGAATGCGGTCGGCGGGCGACTTGCCCTTGAGGATGGCTTTGATAGCCTGAAGTTGGGTAGGGTCGGCATGAGAGAATGCCTCCCAAAGTGAATTTGGATTGGGTTGAGGAGAAGTTTGACTAGGTTCGGGGAGAACTTCGGGTTCATTGACGGCACATACGACATCGGGATAGAAATAAGATTGGTCATACTCCAACTGTAGTTGCTCGTATCTTTGATCCGCCATTCCGATAACTTGACCTGACCTTAAATTCATAAACACAACAGAAAAAAAAGGTTGAAAAATAAAAGCTTAAGGATTTTTTTTTAGTTTTGATTTTTGACCCCTTTTTTGTTTTGATTTTTTTTTTGTCGGACAAGCAAGTTGTCAAGCAAATTAACCTCAAGCAAAATTTTTTGTTTTGATTCTTTTTAGGTGATTTTGAGATTTTTGTTTAATTTTTATTTTTTGTTTGCAAACAAGTAATAGCAAAGACTTGGAATGATTAACTCAAAAAAAAAAAATTTCAACCCCAAATTAATGGCTTGTTAAGAGAAATATTGTCCACTCAAATAAATGGGTAGGACCCTATGCTCTCACAACGCCGAGCAATCTAAGGTTGTCACTCTTTTCACAACGATAGGTAATAGGTACTCCGGGTTTTGGGATAAAATGGTACAACCAGCCCGATCAGTGAAGAGGGAATCCTTCACGTCTGGGGACTTACGGAGGTCTTGATGGAAGCTACCCGGTCCTTCCGAGAGGGAATCCCCGGAGGAGGAGTTGGCAACCACCAAGAGGGGTGTTTGGGAGTGTGAGGCTTTGGGAGGAGAGAGCCTCCCTTCTCGGATGACCTAAGGAGCCGAAACCCCATTGCAAACTAAATGCGAGTGAAATGTCAAGGAATAAAGAGCAAGCAAGAAGAAAATAAAGGCATACAATGATTAATGAGATGTTGTAGAAAGCAAGTAAAGAAGACAATGATATGAATTTAGACTAAGATGGAAGAAAGCACTAATTTAACCAAGCATGCTTTGAAAGGTTTGCTAAAGGAAAACTAGACTTAGAAAGAAATAGGCAAGTATACTTAACAAGGGATGAATGAAGATGATATCTAGGATGCTAAGGTAAAATAAGTTGAATAACAAAGTTGAAAATCAGATCGCTGTGCTTTTAAAAAAAGGTAAACGGAAAGCAAGTAAACTTGAAGTGAAGTAGGTGATACTTTAAAGAAACTAGTAAGCAACATAAACAAGTAACGATGCAAGGAAATGGAAATGACTCACATGGAAATGAAAATAAACATGCTTTCAAATGGACATTCTTAGGAAAGAAAATAGGATCTCACTAAAGCAAAGTCGGTCCCACCGTGGTCGCCAAAAGGTGTAAGCACCCGAAACAGGACATCCGTAGATCTCCCCCTTTCGGACCCCACGCTTGCTTTGGGGACTTGGTGGATGGGATGTTAGTGGGTGTGGTCGCCAAGAGCCAAAGGCTCCAAAATATGGTAGAATGAAAAGAAGTGAAATGGAGAAGTGACCGTCGTACCTTTGGAAGCGGGGAGATTGTTGGGTTCCGACTTCTCCTCTCTCGGCCGGCCAAAAGAAGAGAGCTTAGTGAGTCCTTCATCTTCGATCCGGTTGAAGCTCTGTCTCAATCGGATTTACCTAAAAATGTCCATAAGAAAACATAGAAACAAGTGAAAGGTTCATTAGTTCTAATGAAAGTGTAGTATCATGCTCAAATTCGAATGTAAATGTGCAAGAGGGAAGGAACTGACCGGATTGGGACTAAATCCCAACCCCTATTTAGAAGGTTTAAATATGCATGAAAAATGCAAATGAGTGTCTCAATATATGCTAAATGACATGTTAATGAGGGTTAAAATGAAAGGGGGGAGTAAAAGATCGATCGGAAAGGTAAATAAACTCAAAAAAAATGCAAAACGGGGTCTGCCCCTGCTAGTGCCCCATATATGGGGCGCCTGCTGCAGGTGTCCCCTTGATGGGGCGCGTTGACCAAAGTCAAAGCGCCCTATATACGGGGCACCAGGGACTGGCTTCAGCAGATTTTCTTCCCTTCTTCGCGGCGTCGCCCCGGAGTGTAGGAAGACCTCCAAAACGAAGAAATGACTTCTTCAAGCAGCCAATACTCAAGTGAAGCTAATGGAAGAGGGTTTTGGCACTAGATGTAAGGTAAATGGAGGGTAGAGGCTTTCAAAGTTGGAGAAAAATCATATTTCTGAAGAAGGAAACTGCAGGTTTTTGGGGTTTTTGGGAGAGGGTTTTGGATCGGTTTGAAGGCTCATGAGGGGTGAAAATCGCTTAGAAACGTGGTGTTGGATGGGCTCTAGGGTGGCACGAAGTTGGAACCTCCTTCAAGCTCTAAAGGAAAGTCTATTTATAGCCCAAAAGAGGGTACTTTGGCCATTTTCGAAAAATAGTGCCACGTGGCATAGCGCCCTATATATGGGGCGCCAGCATCATGAGATATGTCAGGTCAACAAGATGAGTCACTGTGGGGGGTCAAATCAGCCTGTCAAATCGATTTGATTTGGATCCAGGCGCCCTGTATATAGGGCGCCTAGTGCCCTGTATACAGGGCGCCTGGTGCCCTATATATAGGGCGCCAGGTGCCCTGTTTATAGGGTGCCTATAAACAGGGCGCCTGGTGCCCTGTTTATAGGGCGCCTGGTGCCCTATAAGTAGGGCGCCAGGTGCCCTTATACACAGGGCTTTGCCCTCTTTGAAATGTGCCAAAAACGTTAATTTTTTCGGAAAACTCGGTTTCCTTGAAAAGTTACTCAAATATACTTCATGAAAACAAGAATTTAAGCTCTCCAACTAGGCCAAAATTGCGTGTCTACACCTGACTGGTTGTAACGCAGGCAAATCCTCAAGGAACACATCTGTATACTCACATACAATATCGACCTCATCCACTGATTCCTTAACACCTACCTCATCATCAATAGATACACATGCAAGATAGACATCACACTGATTTCCCATCAACCTTGTTGTCTTCATGGTAGAGATCAACATCTTGGACTTCTTATAAGAAGGGAATCTATAGGAGAAGATATCTCTACCAAGAATCTAAAAAATAACCTTCTTCCTATGGCAATCAAGTATAGCATGATGGTGCTCTAGCTAGTCCATCCCCAAAATAATATCAAAGTTCTCCATGTCTAGCACATATAATATGGCTCCTAAATGGTTTCCATTGATCTCAATCTCACAATGGGGTAAGAAGTAAGACACTTCCATAGCCTACCCTGATGAAACACTAAGTCCCATAGGCTTACATTCTTCTACAATATAATCACAGTTCTTAAATAAGAATGGAGAGAAATGAAATGATATGAAAGAATCGGTAGCTCCTGAATCAAATAATATATGAGCATAAAATCTAGCGACTCAAAGAGTACCTTCTACTATATGAGAGTCTTAAGAGAGATCTCTGCACTCCATAGCAAAGACCCTAGCTTGGGCACTGTGTGACTGTGGTTGTGGAGCCCTGAAAAATGATGCATGTCGCTGAGTTGATGCCAGTGTCACTTGAGTTGCTGCACTATGAGTCGGAGCACTAGTGTAAGTCTGAGATGGTCGAGAAGACATGGTTGGAGTAGCCTCAAGCCTCTACCTGGAAAGAGGGCAATCAGCAATATGGTGCCCAAACTACCCACAGCCTTAGCATGCTCCAGATTGCAACGACAATCACTGCTAGCATGATTCTTCCCACAGAAATCACATCCCCTATGTCTAGGTGGGGGACCTAAGCTGGCAACCTCTAGCATCTTCCTCTTCCTTTGAGACTAGTCCCTAGATGGTGCCCTGCTGCTCTGACCTGGTGCTCTGAAGGGTCCAAGGTCCTTATCTACCCTACAAGCTACCTCAAAAGTTGCTCCCATCATGGGCCAGACTACAGCAAAGAGTCTGCCATGAATGCCACCTCTGAGCCCATCAACAAATTTCCTATCTCTTTATGCTTCATTCTCACAGATATGTGGTGCATAAGCTTCTAACTCGATAAACTTGCTCTCATACTCCATCACTGACATGGTACCTTTCTCAAGCTGTAAGAACTCCTGCTTCTTGGCATGGTGAACATGTTGGGAGATGTACTTCTCTCTGAATAGCATAAGGAATTCCTCCTAAGTAATTTCCTCCTCTGGAACATCAACAAAGTGAGTACGTAGAACAGATTCCCATCAAGCTCCAGCTGTCAAATGGAGTATGTGGGTAGTAAGCCTGACCTTGTCCTATGGAGGACACTGCATCACCTTGAAGAACTTCTCAATCTCCTTGATCTAGTTCTCTGCCAGAGTTGGATCTCTATCCCCTAAAAAAGATGGTGGACTTAGACACCGAAAATATTCCACCAGGGGGGTGGTCTACCCTGACATTAGCTTATTGCATCAAACCTTAGGCCATAATAGCATTCAAGCCCTGTTGTGCTTGAACTTGAGCATGCACAGTCTGGAACAAACCCTGGATAGCTTCTAGTAGATTTCCTAAACTAGGTGCTTGACCCACATTCTAGGCTGGTGCTTGATTCCTAGCATCTTGAGGATTTTCCTCACGCACTGGGACATCCTGTAATGCTATTATCCCTTCTATGAGTGTTACCACAAGATGCCATCATGTTCAAAAAATTTAAAAGACTTAAGTAATCTATAATTTATACACATAACAAAACATAAATCATAATTCTCAATCTAAAACATAGACTTCCAATTCAATAAAAACCTTGTCATGCTTGTCTCTTCAACCAACAATTATCAACCCGGGTAGGTCCAATTTAAACCTTCCAACCAAGTTATATTCTGATACTAACTCCTGTCATGACCTGGAAAAATACAACACATCCACAACTAGGCAGTGAAAAACAGACAATGTTGTGACAGTGGGAGAAATCCATTACTCAAATTTCATAGCCCAACCAAGCATGTAACAACACCAAAACCAAGTCCACACCTAAATTCACAAGATCTCAACATAACTTGAACAATTAATAACCAAACACTAACCCATGTTCATTCACAAGTTCTTTCTCTAAAGAAAAGGAAACAGCTAGATATAGTTCAACTACATAGCAACCCACAAGACCACAATAAGCAACCTAGTAAAAGAAAAAGATCTCTATGCCCCAACTATAAGGGATGTTGGTTCTTCCACGGGTTCCTCCTGAGCCTCCAAGCCAAACTCTTGATCTTCAACACCTGTTGAAAAATTTATCCCACAACGGGGTGAGTTCGGGTACTCCATAAGATTTACACCCATTTCCCGTCAATCGGATAACTAACATATAATCATGCAATGATAAATAACATATCTAAATTGATATGTAATACAAAGCTAACAAAATATCTTCTATATTTATCTATAACTCATAACCAAACCATGATTAACTTTAAGGACAAAGATTATGCTAATGCTATTCAATTCTAGACCAATGCACACAAGACCATACAAGCGAGACAAATATCATCTAAATGACCTCAAGACTTAATTTAACATGACCAAACTAACATAGTACATATCTAATTTTTTTAACCTAACATGAATTAACATCTATACATGATATGCAAGTAACACAAGTTCATATTCTTTTCAAACACAGTCAAATAGCAAGGAATTGATCGTCATGCTTTTCACATCACATGTACAAATTTCTTTCACCAGCTCTAATATATAAATATAGTAATAACATATACTAAGCCAACCCAAAGTGCACCTAGGCAGTGGTGACACTTAGGGAAAAGTTGCGATAATCCGGGATCTGTGGGAGGGCCGGATTCATCTAAGTTACCCGCTGCCCACAGGCAATTGACTAAAATAAGTTGGTAAAGCCTTCATAACATGTCATAACAAGAATTCATAACATAATTTCAAATCATGGAAAATTTAATCATGCCACGCATACGAGACATAAACTTCTTATTCTGATGCTTTACACGCAAACAACCCAATTTACCATAAATTATACAAGACTTGTATTAACTAACTTGACTGACATGTTCTAAACCAAACCTATACCAAACTTGACCATATGAACATAAACCTATCATGCAAGACATATTACATAATCTGAAACCAAACTAAACAAAATTTATATGATCTACACACATGCAATAACAAGCCAAACTAGACATACTTAATTACATATACAAGACAATTAACCTAAATCAAGCTTGACATAAAGTAAATAGTTTAAGTTTTGATGTCATCAACCATAATCTGACCTAAACAGGTTCTAAAAGGTATAGGTTGATGATCTATGATTTTTCCAAGGCTAAACATAATTGTCTTTCAATTATAGATCCCAACTAGCATAAAATCACATACATAATTAACATATGATAAAAAATTATGAAAAATATTTATACCCAACCAAAATCATGCTAACACATATTCCATAGTATACAAAATAATCATTTCAAATTTTTGGTTTCAAAGATTTTGAGATTAATCACTAATCTTAAGTCCAAAGTCTAAACTTGTCAAATTATGGTCCATAAGTTAAACCATACATATTTTCTCTTCAAAATGGGGTCAAATAAATAGACAAGCTTGATAAACCTGCCTAGAAGCTCCTATGAACTTTTAGGATTCTTTTGGATTTTATGCTAATTTTTATGGCTTTATCTCTGATTTCTAGAATTGTTAAATCAACAAAATCTAAATTTATTGAACTGATGCTGAGCCGGGTGGTTTGACCAGCTGGAGTGGGGTGGCTCAATGGTGCTGGGCTGGTGGCCGACGGGGCGGTTGACCGGGGGGGGACACAACCGAGCGCACGTGTATGCACTTGCGCGGTGGTGCTAGCAATGGAGGATAGCGATGGCCAGCAGTGGAGGAAGGTGGCAATGAAAGAGGAGATGCCAGCTTCACCGATAGTGACGAGGATAAGAACTACCGGTGGTGGCAGTGGCTGCAACGACAGAGAGGAAGAAAACTCATCATGGCTATTCCGACAGGAACAGGGGAAGTCTCACGATGGCAAGGTGGCTCCCGACAGCAGTGAATGGCAACGGCCGAGGCAAGGGACTGGACGGAAATGACCATGAAGGCAACGGGGGAGGGCGAGAGGCCGAAGGTGGAAAGGGGGGTCTCAGTGGTTGGTTTACGGTGGAGCAGGGGAAGGTCACGGTGATGACGGAGGCAATGGCGACGTAGCTACGACAAGGAGGGAGGAAGGAGAGTGGCGACTGTCATCTTGAAGGAAAGGAGAGGGAGAGGGAGAGAGTTCGACGAGAGGGGGGGCATCGACCGAGAGATAGATATCGATTGGGAGGGGGCTGCGTAACCGGGAGGGAGATGGCAGCAAGAGTCCAGGCGGGAGGGGGAGACCGGAAAAAAATAAAAAAAATCTATTTTCATTTTTTTAACCAGATATTACACACAAAACTTAAAGCAAACCTATTATAAGTTCCATCAAAATAAAAAGAGGACAACCACAAGAATAAGTCCAACAAAATATTTATTCAAAAATCAACACAAGGTACTTAAGTAGAGAATATCACTCCTCTTTAAGTCTAGGAGACTCTAGTTCCTCTTGCTCCACTTGAACCTCAACCTCAAGGTCTAGATCCTCACAAGCTACTAGAAACATTAATAACAACCATAGGGTGAGTATGGAGACTCCGTAGAATTTACACACTTTTCTCGCCAATCGGATAACTAATATAAAAAACAATTAATAATAGATCCATCTTGAAACATAACTAAAAGTATATAATGTCTTCTATATTAATTTCACAAGCCCATAAACAAACAAAGATTATCTTTATGAAAAAGATCATGCAAAAACTACACCCTTCTAAATCAATGCATATTATACCACACAAAATAGACAAATATCTTCTAAATGACCACAAAACTTGACATATTATGACTAAAACATAAATGATTAGATCTGATTTTTCTAAACATACCCTGGTACTAACATACCTATATGACATGTTAATAAGCATATTTCATTTCTTTTAAATGTAACACCATATAGCAAAGAATTTTTCGTCTTGCTTTCACACATCACATGTACAAATCACTTTCACCAGCTCTAACATATATAGTAGTAGCATATACTAAGTTAGGGTAAACCGCAGTATTCAAAATCGACAGATGCATTAGATTCCTCTAAGTTACCCGCTACCCACAAGCCAATGACTAACATAGGCTAGTGAAGCATGCATAACATGCCGTAACAAGATTATATAACATTTATATTCATATCATGCATATAAGACATAACAATCAAATCTCAATGTTTTTCATGAAAACATAAAACAGAGACATCAACATAATCTAGACAAGACTATAACAAGATAACTAATATAATCCAAGCCATACATGACCAACATGAGTATGAACTAAACCATACAAGACATATTCCATGATCTAACACCATACTAAACAAGACTTACCTAAATCATATACATACAATGACAAGCAAAGTGAACTAGACATAATTTAGACCATACAAGACAATAACTTAACACATGCTTGACACAAACCAACTAATTAGCTTCTAGTTTCTTCCATCCATAATCTGATATAAACAGGGTTCTAAAAGCATCATTTGATGATTTAAGGCTTCCCACACTTAGACATATCAATTACTCAATTATAGGTCCAAACTAGTATATAATAATGTATTTATCAAGTCATAAGTTCAAAAACAAAGGAAAGAGCTTCTACCTAATGGCCTATTTGGTTAGAGTTTCAAATTTGATACTACATCAATTTTGATATTGATAATTTTTGAGGTTGGAGTATCAATATCAAATTTGATACAAGTTGACACTTGTATTACGTAATGTGCTTTGTTTTCACTACCAATTTCAAAATTGATACTATTAACCAAACACTTCTTAGTGATTACTAGAAATATCAATTTTAAAATTGATAGTGATAGAGGTGTCATATAGTGTTACCAAATAGGGCCTAAGGCATAAACATCCTAAATAGGTTCAATAATATTCAAAATAACATTTCCATAGTTCTGGTTCCACAAATTTCAAGCATAACATTATCTTTAAGTCCAAAATCCTAATTAAGCCAAACTTCAATCATTAAGTCAATTCATGCATGTTTCTCATGATTATCAAGTCAAATAATTCAACAAACTTAAGAAACTTACCTAGAACCTTATGAGATTTTCTTAGATTTTTTTAAAAATTTTATGTTATTTTTTTATCTTTTCTCCCTCTTCCACTATAATTAATCCCTTTGAAAAAAAAATATGTTGAACTGGGTAGTTGGACCGGAGCTGAACCAATAGTCGGTTGCTAAGTCGGTAGAAGATCGTGAAATCGTACATTGCTTCTTGGTTTTCTATGAAACAGGTGACGAACCTAAGAAAGCAACATAACCAGTAATAGACCTCCAAGTAATTTGACAAACAGCCCAGTTAGCATCCGTAAATATATGCAATTGAACCTTGTTATTAGATAGAAAAAATAAATCATGTCCAAGGGAACCTTTAAGAAATTTAACCACCCTAAGTGTTGCTTGCTAATGCACTTGCCTTGGACTAAGCATAAATTGGTTTAGAAGATTAACTGAATATGTAATATCAGGCCTGAAAACTATCAAGTATATAAGTTCACCGATTAATCTTCTATAAATTGAAGGATCGAGTAATTTATCAAAATTGTCATTATGTAGATTATGTCTTTGTCCTAATGGTGTTTTTGCTGGCTTTGCACCAAGTAAACTAGTTTGTGTCAAGATATATAAAACATATTTTCTTTGATTCAATTGTATACCTTTTGGAGACCGAGAGATCTCAAGTCCCAAAAAATATTTTGGAGTCCCAAACATTTGATTTGAAAACTATCTAACAAAAAATTTCTAACACAATTAATATCTTCATAACTGTTTTCACCAACTAGTATATCATCCACAAATACCAATATAATAGTAAAAATAGTCCCTTTTGAATGAGTAAACACTGAATAATCAACTAATGATTGAACAAACCTACTTTGCGTATAACCTGTGTCAATTTCTGAAACCAAGATCTAGATGCTTGTTTCAAACTATATATCGATTTTCTAAGCTTACATATATTTTTCTCCGCCTCAACTTCAACTCCTAGAGGCACTTTCATATACACTTTTTCAAGTAAATCTCCATTTAAAAAAGTATCATTAACATCAAATTGTCTCAAATGCTAACCATTAATGGTTGCTAATGAGAGCATAACCTGCAAAGTTGATAATTTTGCAATTGGAGCAAAAGTTTTACTATAAGCAACACCTTCAGTTTGTGAAAAACTTTTAGCAACCAATGGAGCTTTATATCTTAAAATAGTACCATCAGGGTTAAACTTCCATTTATAAACCCATTTACACCGAATAGCTTTTTTTTCAAATGGTAATTTGACTAAATCCCATGTATTATTATCATTCGAGGCTTTAAGCTCAACACTCATAACTTGTTTCCACTTAGGAATCTTTGATGCAACATCATAAGAATTTGGTTCAAAAGATAAATCTGATGATGAAATAAAAGCAACATGACTACTGCTAAATCTATCATAACTCAAAAAATTTGAATCAGATGAGCAAGCTTATGACATCTGTAGTAAAAGTAGTATAATACTCCTTGAGATATGCAAGAGTTTTCTTAGCTCTAGGTGGCAGTCTCTTAAG
The DNA here is from genome assembly GCA_036172225.1 of Cryptocoryne crispatula var. balansae. Classification (NCBI taxonomy): domain Eukaryota; kingdom Viridiplantae; phylum Streptophyta; class Magnoliopsida; order Alismatales; family Araceae; genus Cryptocoryne; species Cryptocoryne crispatula. The sequence continues at coordinate 35,027,949 of CM069925.1, read as the reverse complement.
AACTTCATTTATCCGAGTGAAATCACCAACATTTTGAAAAGAATTATCACAACTAGGCAATTGAGGAAGATTATCTTCTGATTTTGATGCATTAACTCTGATTAGTTAAAACATCACCAACAAAACTTGTCAAAAATGACTATCATCAACAGGTAAAGAAAAAAAAACCTAGCTTTCATTAATCTGATTACCACAAATAGAGAAAGGAAATATCCCTTCAAAGAAAATAGCATCTCAACCGGTAAAAACAACACAAGTAGACAAGTCATACAATCTATAAATCTTTTGTGTTGCCAAATATCCAATGAATATGCATATTTTACTTCTTGGATTAAACTTGTAAAAATCTAAATGCTCTAATCCACTTTCACTTATTTTTCAGGCTTACTTGATTTTATAGGAATAACCAATCACTACTTCAAGCTTTTTATTCTCGGCTGGCTGAGAAGGAAAAAGATAGAACCCATAATCTCCCAACATAATCTCTTCATTAAGATACGTTTGGCCATTTCTTTTTAATATTTTTCAAACATCCATTTTTGGGGCCATTGGTTCCTGGTGACCACACACACTCTTCACCCGACATCAAGACTGTCGAGAGCCTAGAGATGGCATCAAGCTAGGAAACCGACAAGGTGACCACATACCCTTCATGATTGGAAGGCAGTTAAATGTGTTATCGAATAACAAATTCAATTTTTAAAAATTATTCTTTTATTTAAGTCTCAACTAAATGAGATATTAGATATAATGGATCACACATAATAAAAATGATACGTTAGTAAGGGGTATGGGCATAATTTATAAAAATTATGGGTATTTATAAAAAAATTTAATTTTTATAAATAGTAGCGAATGGAACCAAAGCCTGCCAAGCCAATGGTGAAAAATTCATGGCCAGCCTTCTCCAACACATTCTTCCACCTCAAAGGCCACTGGTACATGGTTGAATTCTGTCTAGGATGAGTCAGAAGGTCTGACATGCAGGAGAACTTATATGTGGAGGAAATTCATATGGATACCACTAGAGACTGTGCTAGGTAGCTTGGAGAGCAAGAATTATTATATGCTCATTCTTCTTTGGTATTTAGGGATTAGTTGATTCTCTCGAAGGTATATTCTAATACGTTCGAATCTGATTTTCAGCTACATTATTCAATTCTAATCGAGACAATGACAATGAAGTTGGAGGAATCGTCGCTTCTACTACCTATGGTACAATTCCTTATAATGAATTTCTTGATCACATGTAATGATAATTAGATTATGGTGAGATCATGATAATTAGGTCAATCTTCTAAAAGTATATAATCTAAACGATTCTAGTCATAGGATCATTAAGAAGGGACACCAAGAGTCTAGATAGACTCGTGTATATGATATATTCTCATATGATGAGAATGACCAATCTTATTGATCACTAGTGTGAAAACATTGATATATATATACAAGTACTCATTAAAGAAATGAGTTCACTGAACTAACCAAATTAGAAATCATGAATGAAAACTTACCTAACTATCTATCAGAGTATTCTATCATCACAGTTGCACAGTTGAACATATGATCCGAGTTGCCAAATAGGTCTTTCTCAGCATATCTTGCACTTTGGCTATTGACTTATAGATTATCCAGTTTGATGGTCCAGGACAGTTAATGAATCGGGTACAATGGAAACCAAGTAAAGGTAATTAAGTGGACAACAAGGGATTATTTTCCCTCAATAAGTGAGAGAGAATGTCATATGAGATAGTACTCGAAATCCCTAGCCATGTTAGAGAAGATATTTGGAAATTTGAGTTTTCTAATTGATCTGATTCTGAGTAGAGGATCTTATAGTGTTGGTATACTAAGAGGTTGACAATTCGTGTTGGACACCTATCCGACCAAGGAATTGGATAGATGATGGTTTATATTCATGTGGTAAACAATGATAAAAAAGCTCAATAGAGATGAGATCATCTCCAAAGTTATTTGGGATCATGAGATGTTGATTGTACCCTTTATGATCAGAATATTTATATTCTATTATCATATAATAATTTTAATTTAAATAAATTTTTATTTTAATTAAGCTTCAACTAAATAGACTATTAAACCTAGTGGGTCACATATATAAGAATTGATCCGTTAGTATAAAATTGTGGAAGTACTTTATAGAAATTGAGAAGTTTTTATGAAAAAAACTTTTAGTTGTATAAATAGTAGCGAAAATGGCATAAACTATGTCTAGCTATGGATGCAAATTTCATGGCCAATCACCACTTTCACATTTTTTCCCATCTTGGAGGTTTTAGAGAATCGATGGAGCTCCATATGGGACAAGTCGGATGCTCTGGTGTGCAAGTCCAAGGAAGAGGTTTCTGTGGATACCACTAGAGGCCATGCGTTTGGGCAACTTGGAGAGCATGAAGTGTCCTATGCTTATTTTTCTCTAGTTTTGATGGATTGGATGAATCCCACAAAGGTATTTTTGATTTGATCAAATCCAATTTTTTGTTTCGTTGTTCAGTTTCGATGGAGTTAATGGCAACGAAATATAAGGAATCGTCGCTTTTGTTGCCTCTAGTGTGATTCCTTACACCACTAAATTAACTCAACTATGTGATGTCATTGTGAATGCTGAATTTTAATTTGGTTGTGATGGTTATTATGGTCAAATAATAGATATACTTGAGATATCGTTTGATAAGACTAATCGTTTGATATTATTTGAATGTGTATGTTGGAATGTGTATGATAAAGATTGAGACTTTAAAATTAATGACTTCATATTTGTATCATTGAATACACAAAGAAAATTAGGGACCGATAAACTATTTACACTTGCAAGTCAAGTAGAACAAGTTTTTATGTCCACGACAATTCAAATAAGGGATGAGTAATATCGACAAAATATCTATCTTGTAACTATTATAACATATCTAAAAATAAAAGTGATGATGAATTAGAGCCATATCAGGAACAATTTATAAATGTACTTATAATCTTTGGTTTAAATGATTAAGATGTATAACTTCAAAAAATTCAATTAATTCAAATAAAAATTTTAAAATAGATAATTAAATATCAAATTAGGGAGTAATGTGAGTATAAATTTCAAAAAACATAATGTTGATAATTGAAATACGTATACATTAAATTTTAAGTTGTAGGAGTTTTTTGTGTCAAAACAAGTTACATGAGTTTATTTTTGGTTAAAACATGTTAAAGTAGATTGAAGGAGTTCATTTAAGGTTAAAATAGGTTGTATGTATTTTTTTGTTAAAATAGGATGTGGACATCTTGAAACATAGTTTGAGAGTGCTTGATTCTTCTCCCCCTCACATCCTCTTATAAGCTCTGGGTACTACCAACCTTCACCGATAGGCCAATCCAATCTAGATTGGTGGGTCTAGATACATTCCAGATCAGGATTGGATCGACCGGATTGGTCAATCTTTCAAGCCATCCCAACCTTTCTCATCACCTCTGGGCCATCTCGGTCTTCATTATCTCTACCACCTTCGGGTACTATCAATATTCACAGATAAGCCGATCCAATTCATATCGGTGAATCATGATCCAATCTAGAATGGGATTGGATCTGTTGATTTTCTAGGTCATCACATCCTTCCTCACCACGTTTGAGTCATCCCTATCTTTACCCTCTCCACCACCTCCGAGTACTATTAGTGTTCATGGATGGGCCCATCCAAACTGAATCAATAGATTATGTTCTAATTTTGATCAAGATTGGGAATTGATTGATCAATTTTCTAAGTCATCCCGACCTTTCTCACCACATTTGAACTTAATCTTTATGAATTTTTAATTGATTTTGTCTAAGCTAAATCAATCGAACTTAATGTTTATAATTTTTTAAGATGGTAGATGAAGAAATTTTAGTAAGAGTAGATGGATATCTCAGTTGGATGCATTTGAGATAGGTGGATCTCATTCTCAGCGAGATCTATCTCAGTTTGCTCCATGTTTGGTTGGCCCTTCTCAACATGGTCCTTATCATGCTACTAATTTCTCAGCCTCATTCATCAGTTGACCATCCATCTTTAATTGCCTCAGGTATATTGTCATTAAATATTTTAAAATCATTATATATATTAGATGATAACTAAAATTGTTAATTTTTTATATTATATTTAATTTCATCTACTAGACATGAGATAGATCCCACTAGATCCTATGTGGTGAGGACTCTACCACATGGAGAGTCTCCACGTCGACTTGTTCAATGGTTCAGTAATAGGGCCACACACTCAGAAGTTCACTTCTTATCTAGGCATGTGCAAAATAGTGAATTATAATTTATGATAACAAAATTATATCACTCTTCTGCCAAAGAAGAAAGAAGTCATATTCTAAGATCTTGAGATAGATATATTAGTATTTATCCATTATAATATATTAACAATAGGTAATAGAATAATGCTAATGATCATGAACATGGTTATTATGTAGTAATATTATACCTTAAAGCAGTCCACCCTGTAGATATGGAGATTTTATGACACATAAAGGAGATACAAAGAAAATAATGAAATCATTTAAAAAGTAAAGCAAATAAATATTTAACTTTTTAGCAAGTCTAATGTTACTTAAAATGTAATAGTTTTGTCACTCAATAATTTACATGATAATCACTATTTGAGACATATAAGAATGTACATTTACAATGTGATGGTGTAAGTAACATCACACGTGTGACATATGTTCGGGTGTTAGGAGCGTCTACTTGATTGGAAGCGGCATAGCTATTTTAGTGGTGATAGTTTTTTATAATTTTTCAATAGGCTTCGCCAGAAATAAAGTGGCAACAACTTAATTTCAACTTTCACTGATAACTTATGGGGTGTTTGGTTACGTGATAATGGTCACTTTTTTTTAATTTTTGAAAATTATAATGAAACTGGTCTTAAAATCATGTTTGGCTCATGGTATCATTTTTTGTTTTAAAAAAGTTTTTCGTCCGCCGGACATTGTAAAAAAAAAAGAGGCAGTACCATTTTTTTTTTTGAAAACGCATCTCGCCGGCTCGCGAAGCCCTCTCCGCTGCGGCGCCTCCCAGCCGCGGCCTCCTCCTCCCAGTGCCCTTTGAGTTCCTTCTTCGAGAGCTCTTCTCGCGACGGCGGCCTCCTCCTCCCACGCCCTCTTCATTCCTTCTTCAAGATTTCTTCTCGCGGTCGCGGCGGCGGCGGCACATCCCCGGATCTTCTCGCGGCGGCGGCGGCGGCGGTGGCGACTGCATCTCTCTGCCCTCTTCTTCAAGAGTATCCAACCTTCCGGCAGAGATAACAATTTTTTTACAAAATAGAAGGCTGGGCTCCTCCATGGGAAGTTTCCAGCTTCGATCCATGGCTATGGACACGATCCATGGTGTCGATCGTGGCGGAGCTGCTGGAGGAGTACACGCTGTTGGTGGCGAGGGTGCCGGAGCACCACCCTCTTCGCCCTCCTTAACGATGAGGCGACGCCCCGCACCTCCTTATGGAGTTCATCCAGAACGGGTCCGGCTCCCTAATTCTTTACATGGATCCGCTTCCTCGCGGGGATCTCGTCCTCCACTCGGACTACCTTGATAACTTCTACCGGCGGACCCCTCTCGGAGAAGGTGAGGCAGACCTCAGTACTCCTCGGTGGCTCCCTACTTGTCCTCGTCCCTATACATCCGCGGCGTGCTGTCCCCGACGGCGATAGCCGTGAACATCACCTCGCCGTCCGGAAGGTGGTGGAAGCATAGAAGACGCCGTGAAGGATCATGTGGCCCCCGCGGCCAAGAAAGTGCTCGAGACCCGGTTGAACAAATGCGCGTGTGGGGAAAGGAAGATGTTGGAAGAGGCGGACGGGCTGCCCTGGTGAAAAGAGATAAGGTGATGAGCAATAAGACTCTGGAGATTGACCTTGCTTCCAATCTACCCAGACTGTTCGGTCAGGAGGTTGCTGATAGAGTCATAGCGACGATTCAGACGGCTTATAGAATGCAGCAGCTAGGTACATGAATGTCTATATGTGCATCTAATGTCACAATATTGAAGTGTTTAAGTTTTTTGCCTATATTCTCTTATCAGTTTCTAGGAATGAATTTCATCTACCTAAAGAGTGCTCTTGCACAAGCCATACTACTTAGTTGACTGTGATTTCTCGAACGGGTACACGTTTAGGTTTTGCAGTTGGTTCTTTGTTTTCTAGGAAGGAATACAGAGTATGAAATTATCAATTACAGATTGGGGTGCTTGGTTCTATATCAATGCATGATGGAGATGGTGACAATCTGGTTTGATTTCTTTGCATCCGGAGCTCGTTAGGCACTAACTGAGGTAAGAAAATGGACTGTGCTAATACCTATTAACCTTCATCCTCAAGTGTCATGCTTAGGGGTGTCAAATGGATTGGGTTGACTCAAAAGCTCATTCGATAGGCCATAAAGGGCTGGACATGGGCTTTAGAATTCAGGCCCGTTGGAATTTCTAATGGGTTTGGGTTGGGCTTCATTTATTTGTTTCTGTTCTATTGTTACTTGGATTCCCTTGCTATATGTAGCTGATAGCTATCGACGGTGGTTCTTCACTTCTTCCGCTAATTCAACGGACAAGAGAGAGTAGTTTGAAAGATTTTAATTGTTTCGAGTTTCTCAATGGCGTATGAAGATGCTACTCCTTCTGTACCTGCTTAACGAAGCATAGGAAACCGAGAGTAGGAATGGTAGCATAGTTAACAACTGTATGGCAATTCATGGTCATGGTCCTATACAGAAGTCCCTTGGCATACACGTACCCGATATATATACCAATGACAAAGGATAGAAACCACCAAGCTCTGATCAGCAAGGGGAATCTATCCACCAATCTGAACCTACACTGGAGAGCCACCAAACCTTGGACTAGCCAAGCCAATGCCTGGACCAACGGCAAGTAGAAAATAGAATAATCCCTGGAATCAGCATCCTTCCTCGCCAAGCCGGCAACTTCCCATCCCAAAACCACAAGTTGCAGGAACATAACATAGAAACAACAAGAAATAGAGGCCACAAACCATTTACCCATCGCAGTGGAGCCATCAACTATCGAATCCCCCCGCGCTGTCATGAGCCTCCCCTGTTCTTCCTTGACCACGCTTAGTACCGGATGTGAAGAAGATCATATAACAAACTTACCATCTTCCATACATCATGCCAAAGAAACCAGGGTGATTTTAGCCCCATGCCGTAAATGGGTCAAGGCTGAGGTGGCTGATTTGGTGGACAGGCGTGGGGTCTACTGAGTTGGTAGGCTGATGTGGCTGGGTCAGCTAAGATTTATTTGATTAAACAATAGCATGGGTTGGGCCAGCAAAATATATATGGGCTAATGGGTCTGTTAGGGGGGGCTGATTTTAATTGGGATACCCATCTCTGCATCAGTCATATTAGGGTCTTCACATATATATTCCCTTGCCTATTGACATTTGTATATTGACAAGTTGCTGCACATATATTCTAATTGGCATTTGTATATTGGCAAGTTGCTGCACTCCCTAAAAACTGATCAAGGAGAAAAAAGACAGCGATTAATATGTTTGTTTGAGCTCGACTTGATGTTTGTTTGAGTTTGACTTATTAAAAGTTTAATATGTTCTAACTCAACTCATCTTATAATAAGCGGATGATTGGTTTCTTAATTTTCACTTCTTTTGTAGTGTTTATGTGCTTGGAATGTACGATATAGATGTATAGTTTGGATATGCAGGTAAAACTTCATTAACCTTGATTTTTTATTATAATTTATATATTTTTTTAATACATAGAATTGTACATAGATGTCTCATATAATTAGTTGTTGCTGCTTGCATGCTACATAATTTTATTAGAGATTTTACAGGTGAAAAAGACACATTGTGAATTGATATTGAGAATGAGCAAGTGATTGCAATTGATGGAGATATAGAACAAACAAGACAAGAAAGAATCCGGAATGAAGATAATGTTAGAAGCAATTCAAGCACAAATGAGCAAAGACATTTTGGAAAGCTTCTTCGAGATAATATAGCAAAAGAAATGTGGGAAGATTATGTTAGACGCCGTAGATTGTAATTATATATTTTTAAATGATTAAATTCTTGTATGACATGAATACTTTGTCATTTCCATGATTTTGTGAATTTCTAAATTTGTATGGAATGAAACGTTTGTTTTTCGATGTTTACGAAGTTGATGAAAATTGAATTTAAAATGCTACCAAACACCTCATTATCATTTTTAAAAATTAAAATATTTTTGCCAAACACATTCATTGTCACGTTTGCACTTTTAAAAATTATTATGTTTGGTATTATAATATAATTTTTTATCATGAAACCTTTTTAAAAATTAAAATGCAACCAAACACCCCATTAATTTTGACGGTTTTCGAAGAGCTGTCACAAAGAGTCATTGGCCGATGAATTTATTTGTGATGACTTAAAAATCATTGCAAAAATACTTTTGGGATGACGTTAACATTTTTTTGAGACAATTTCCAACCATCATGATTAACATATTTTTGAGAGCTGTTATTCGAACTCCGAGTTCAAACTTAACTCAATTAAATAATAATCTAATAGCCGACTATGTTTGTAACGATTCGAGTATAATTTGAAATTTGTGTAAAATAAACACACACAGATCGTAAAAACGCAAGTCAAAAACACATCAAAACTTGAATGCAATAGCCCAGGATTGTGGTGCCCTCGACTAGCCGTATGTGTTTTGCAGTTGTTCGAGGCTGATGAGAATCCACCGTACGTTATTATTTTTAATATTTGATATAAAGATTTATCATAGGAGTATGATCGAGACCCGACACGGCAGACGTGTTTTTTTTTGGAACAAGAACATATTCATTCATATAAAATTAAAAGAGACACATACCTAAGTACAGCGATAAACATAAAGGAAAATATTTGACCGAGTTAACAACAAAGAGAGATATCTTAAAAATATAAATTTTCAAGAGACAAACGTAAAATCACGAAATGACTAGCACACACATGTGCAAATGTGGTCGAAAGGCAGAAGTAGAGACTCCGTTGTAGGAGTTTGACAACTGCTCGAGACTGAAAGGTCACTCCAAAAAAGAATGGATAATGTCTAAATCAACCGTCTCGAAAAAGAGTTAACGTTTAAAACGCTAAGAGAAACAGACCATAAGACGTAGCTCGGCACAAGAACCATGAACAACAACGAAAAGAAGAATAGACAAGACAAATTTAAATAAATCGACCTTCGCAATTCCAACATAACAAAAAGAGACAAAATACCTAAAAACATATTTAGGCAAAATGTTGGAAAGAGAGGTTGAGAGAGAGGAATATGTCTCCCTCCTAAAACAAAAACAACCTCAAAACGACAACCATGTTCTCCCACCAATAAAATATCAAACAGCAATGTGAGGAAGAAAGAGGAGTCTCCCCCGAGCAAAGGCCTTGTGGTTGCAATCTTGAAAGGGAATTGAGCTTCAGCAGCTCAACCACGCAGACTTCCACGGAGGACAGCGGCCTCACAAAAATTTTGCAGACAAGGCACTGGGAGTGAGAAAGTCATCGGAGTTGAGGTTTCCGCCAGGAGTGGAGCAGCGTCCGGGAAGAATCAACCTTTGCGAGGGGGGCACCGCGAGGGTACCGCTGAAAGGAAGCCGGAGCAAGGGGCAGCCCGGATCTGCTTCCGCAGCAAGAGAGAGAGAGAGAGAGAGAGAGAGAGAGAGAGAGAGAGACGCAGCGAGGGGGAGCTGCAGTGAGGGGGGCCGCCCGATCTGCTTCCGCAGCGAATGAGAGAGCCGCGACGAGGGAGTGCCACGGAGAAACCGCGCGAGGGAGTCGCAGCAAGGAGGGGGGCCACCCGATCTGCTCCTGCAGCGAGCGAGGGAGCCGCTTCGAGGGAGTGCTGCGAAGAAACCGCTGTGAGGGAGTCGCAACGAGGGGGGCTGCCCGATCTGCTTCCACAGCGAGCAAGGGAGCCGCGACGCTGCGAGGGAGCTGCAGCGAGGGAGCGCCTGTTGGAACGTGCCCATCAAAACTGGGATTCGGTTAGTGCATGGGACCCGCGTCCAGAAAAATAGGTGCGGTTAGTGCATGGGATCCCGCATCCAGAAAAATAGGAGGCGGTTATTGTTTGGAGCGGAGGGGATATTACGGAATGCCTCATAGAGTGGGATTCTCCCTCGTCGGTGTTAACACTGGAAAACGTTCATTGCCGGAGCCCCAAAAGGAAGTATCGCCGGAATCCCCTTTCCACGCTCGCTCTCGCTCTCTCGGATCTCCATACAACACTGGTATCAGAGCTACGTCGTCACCGTCACCTTTAATGTGGCCTACAGCCTCCGTGATCCCTCCGCGGTTGCTGCGAATGGAACCATCCCCTCGTCGCTGAGGGCTTTCCGCCCGCGTTGAACGTCGCCATCTCGCAGCCCTCCCGTGTCAACGCTCCTGATCGTCGTGCCCGACCGCGGCCGTCGCCACTGTCTGTTGGAAGAGTGATGGGACTATCTCTCACAAGAATTGAGCTAAAGACAATGGAGATAGAAGAAGATAACACAAGGGATACACAATAGAAGAAAACCACAATACTCACTCTATAAAATCTCTTACAAGACTTGTATTACAAAGAACAAGTATACCCATGTATATATAGGCCTTGGGTAGCCTCTCTACACAAGTAACTCCCCAAATATGACTTTTAAACACTCTTAAAAATTCACCTAAATGTGATGCACGAAATTCTCCTCCATTACTTGGATGGGAGGTTACAAGACCATACTAATTAGCCCCACTAACACCACCTAAATGACCATTTATTCTAAAACATAAATGGAGGATAAACACACATTATTCTCCTCCACTAAAGACCTTTTAAGACTATTTTATGACCATTACAATATGGGAGATAAATGATACTAAATAAGAAATAAGTTTATTTCTCAACACCCCCCTATAAACTTATTTCTCCTCCATCAATCATTCCAAGCATCTTCTTGAGTTTATTGAAGACATCAACCTTCAAGGCTTTGGTGAAAATATCGGCAACTTGATCTTGTGTTTTCACATAAACAACCTCAATCTTCTTATCCTTCACATGTTCCCGGATGAAGTGAAATCTTGTATCAATATGTTTACTTCTTTCATGATATACTGGATTCTTTGACAATGCAATTGTGGACTTGTTGTCAACAAATATCTTTGTAGGCTCACTTTGGTTAATACAAAGACTATTTAGCAATCTTCTTAACCAAAGTGCATGGCAAACTCCGGATGATAATGCCACATATTCGGCTTCACATGTAGAGAGTGTAACAATAGGTTGCTTCTTAGAATACCAAGTGAAAGCAGTTCTTCCTAAGAAGAAAACAAACCCGGAAGTGCTCTTTCTTTCATCAATATCTCCTCCCCAATCACTATCGGAGTAGCCTACAAGATCAAATTCACTTGATGATGAATAAAATAATCCATGATTCAATGTACCTTTGATATAGCGGAGAATTCTTTTGGCGGCTTTAAAATGTGAAAACTTGGGTTCTTCCATATATCGGCTCACTAAACCAACACCATATAGAATATCCGGCCTTGTACAAGTCAAGAATCTAAGGCTTCCAACCAAACTTTTGAATAAAGTTGAATCAACATTTTCACCATCTTCATGCTTTGACAATTTGAGACCACATTCTATTGGTGTGTTGATAGGGTTGCATTCATTCATATTGTATCTTGTCAAAATTTCTTGTGCATAACCTTCTTGTGAAATGAAAATGCCTTCACCAACTTGTTTCACTTCAATACCAAGAAAGTAAGACATAAGCCCAATATCCATCATTTCAAACTCTTTGATCATGCACTCTTTGAATTCTTGAAACATTTGTGGATTGTTTCCCGTGAAGATCAAATCATCAACATATAAGCAAACAAGTAATATATCTCCATTTGCATTTAGCTTTACATAAAGAGCATGTTCATAGGGGCATTTGACAAAGTTATTTTGTAAGAAATAACTATCAATTCTACTATTCCATGCTCTAGGTGCTTGTTTTAAACCATAGAGTGCCTTCTTGAGTTTTAGAACTTTTCTTTCATTTCCTTTCATAACATAACCCAATGGTTGATCAACATAAACTTCTTCTTCAAGAAAATCATTCAAAAATGCTGATTTCACATCCATTTGAAAAATTTTCCAATGATTTTGAGCCGCCAATGCAATAAGCAAGCGAATAGTTTCTAACCGGGCAACGGGAGCAAATACCTCATCATAGTCAATTCCAACCTTTTGTTTGTATCCTTTGGCCACCAACCTTGCTTTAAATCTTTCAATTTCTCCTCTTGCATTCTTCTTTGTCTTGTACACCCATTTGACACCAATAGCTTTCTTGTCTTTTGGAAGATCTACCAACTCCCATGTTTTGTTCTTCTCTATGGATTTGATTTCATCATCCATAGCATCTTTCCATCTTCTATCTTTCACTGCATCATCAAATGTTAGTGGCTCAATATCTGCAAAAAGAGAAAACAAAGTGAGGTTGTCTTGATTGTAGATCTCATCAAGAGATCTCATTTTCTTTCTTGGCCTTGAACCTTCTTCCAAAGTGGAAGATGTAGTTGAAGGGCTACCATCTTGTGGAGACAATAGCGGTGTAGTAGAATGTTCCTTTTCTTGTAATTCTTCCTCAAAGAAAGTGTTAGCTTCCTTATTGGTGTCATTTGTATCCCAATTCCATGAGATTTCTTCATCAAAAATAACATCTTCATTCACATCAACACTTCCATTAGATGGATCAAATAACTTATAACCCTTAGTACGAGAATCATAACCAAGAAAGATATACCTTTTGCTTTTGTCATCTAACTTGGTCCTTCTTTGATCCGGCACATGGGCATAAGCTACGCTTCCAAACACCTTCAAGTGAGAAACATCCGGTTTTTCTCCATACCATGCTTCATGAGGTGTCATTCCATCCAAACCTTTTGTAGGACATCTATTTAGCAAGTAAACCGCACAAGTAACGGCTTCACCCCAAAATTCTTTTGGCATGCTTTTGCTTTTCAACATACTTCGGGCCATATTGAGAATTGTTCGATTTCTTCTTTCGGCAACTCCATTTTAATGAGGTGAGTATGGAGTTGTAAGAGGATGATAAATACCTTGCTCTTCACAAAACTTCTCAAAGTTCTTTGATGTGAACTCTCCTCCTCTATCCGATCTCATTGCTTTGATGTAGAAACCACTTTGCTTTTCTACAAACACTTTGAATTTCTTAAAAATATCAAACACTTGAGACTTTTCTTTCAACAAATACACCCATGTCTTTCTAGTGAAATCATCGGTAAAGGTAAGAAAATATCTATTCTTACCAAGTGATATTGGAGAAATTGGCCCACATACATCGGTATGAAGAAGTTGAAGTGGTCTATGTGATCTTCTTGTTGCTTCCTTTGGAAAACTCTTTCTATGATGCTTGCCAAATACACAACCTTCACAAAGCTCATTTGGATGATCAATATAAGGCAAACCTTTCACCATGTCATGTGAAGTCAAATACTTCAAACTATTAAAGTTGAGATGTCCATATCTTAAGTGCCAAAGCCAAGATTCATTCTTAAGACAAGATTTTAAGCACTTAGCAACTTCACTTTGAATGTTCAAGATGAACATTCTATTCTTTTCCATAGCAACTTTAGCAATCAAGTTATTCTTGTTGTCTCTTATAGAAAGACTATGATCTTTCATGTGGATATCATAACCTTTCTCTAAGAGTTGTCTCAAACTCAAAATATTATCTTTCATGTGGGGAATATAATAAACATCTTGAATCAATTGATAATCACCATGTTTTGAACGGATCAAGATGTTACCTTTTCCCTTGATTGCTATTTTGGAAGAATCACCAAATGTTACTTGACCACCCACGGTTTCATCAATCTCGGTGAAGATTTCCTTTCTTCCACTCATGTGATTGCTTGCACCGGAATCAAGGTACCACTTTTCTTGTTGGCCTTCATGATCTCCCTTATATGCTAGTAGAACACATGCCTCTTCATCTTCATTTTGCTTCTCAACATGATTAGCTTTTTTGTTATCATGGTTAGAAGTATCATTCCAACATTCACTAGCATAATGCCCAAATTTGTGACAATTGTAACATTCAACTTGATATTTTCCATACCTTGATTTTCCATGAAAATTGCCACGACCTCTTCCACGGCCTCTTGTTGGATATGATGATGTGTTGCTCCTCTCTTCATTGAAGGTACCTCGTCCTCCTCTTCCTCTTCCACCTCGTCCACGACCTCCATGACCTCGACCTCTTTGGTTCTTTTTTGTCTCAACTTTCTCTTCTTTGAGAGAAAGCTTTGTTGCAAGAGCATGTTCCACGGTTTCCTTCTTCTTAAGAAGCCTTTGTTCATGAGCCTCTAAAGACCCAATAAGTTGCTCCACTTGCATAGTGTCCAAATTTTTGGACTCTTCAATGGCAACCACCACATGGTCAAACTTGGAATCAAGTGACCGGAGTAGCTTCTCTATCACACGGATATCGGTGAGAGTCTCACCATTTCTTCGAAGTTGATTCTCTACAACTTTCACCCTTGTATAGTAATCCGAGATAGTCTCGGTCTCATTCATATGTAAAGCTTCAAATTCACCTCTTAGAGTTTGGAGCCTTACCTTTTTCACCTTCTCTTCTCCTTTGCCATATTTCTCAAGCATGTCCCACGCCGCCTTTGATGAAGTTGCTTCAGCTATCTTCTCAAAGGTAGCTTCATCTACTCCTTGGTAGATGAGAAAGAGTGCCTTCTTATCACTCTTTCGGGATCCTTCAAGGATGCCCTTTGATTTGGAGTCAAAATGGCATCATTCTCGGGCTCTTCATAGCCTTTGGTGACGACCTCCCACACATCTTGAGAACCAAGAAGCGCCTTCATTTGGATGCTCCAATTCTCATAGTTGCTCTTGGAGAGACGGGGAATTTGAAAGGGCATCATTGGACTTGACATAGCTCTGATACCACTTTGTTGGAAGAGTGATGGGACTATCTCTCACAAGAATTGAGCTAAAGACAATGGAGATAGAAGAAGATAACACAAGGGATACACAATAGAAGAAAACCACAATACTCACTCTATAAAATCTCTTACAAGACTTGTATTACAAAGAACAAGTATACCCATGTATATATAGGCCTTGGGTAGCCTCTCTACACAAGTAACTCCCCAAATATGACTTTTAAACACTCTTAAAAATTCACCTAAATGTGATGCACGAAATTCTCCTCCATTACTTGGATGGGAGGTTACAAGACCATACTAATTAGCCCCACTAACACCACCTAAATGACCATTTATTCTAAAACATAAATGGAGGATAAACACACATTATTCTCCTCCACTAAAGACCTTTTAAGACTATTTTATGACCATTACAATATGGGAGATAAATGATACTAAATAAGAAATAAGTTTATTTCTCAACACTGTCCACTACCAGCCCGCCCGACAGCGTACGCCGGCACCGTGCGGCCGCGACACTAGCACCCCTGTGCGACCTTGAGTCGCGCCGCCACGATCCAGGCACTGCAGCCATCGCCGAGGAGCACGTTTTCGGCACCATGCACAGCGCCGTTCGCGGCTGCCGCATCTTCACCTGCAGGCACCCGAGCACTCGCGGCCATCCGCCCCCATTCACCCCGCATCGGCAAACGTCTATTTAGAACGTCTCTTTCTGCCGTTTTCACCTCCGGCGGCTTATCTTCGCGAGATCTGCTTCACTCTCGCAGGGTACAGGTTAGCAACACTCGACGTAGGGCACAGAACCTCCTCGGTTGCTCTGTGCTGTTCATTTAAAATTTTTTTAGTTACCACGAAGTCTCCCTTCTCGAGGCTTCGTGATCAACCCTTCACAGGGCATTGAGTGAGAGCATTGAATGCTCTGTGTTTTTGTGCCGTGTGATGCAATATATATCATACGTGAACAAATGCAGCACCTCTGATCTTGATCTGGACATATTAGTTATTATTTAAATATTTATTATTTTGTTGTATAGCTGCTATCATTCTATTTGATTCCATTAAACTTTATTTTTAGAATTGCTAGCAGGATATCATAATCTCATTGAATTGAGTTATTGTATTTTTTTTTTGCATCCCATGTAAGCAGTTTTTTTTGTTCGTTCAAGATCTGAACAGATACGATTAATTTATAAAAATTGAAATTGTCTGTATCAACTTATTCTATTTACGTGGTTGTGATCTAAATTAAAATTTGTTTTGTAATTGATAGAATATATAATCATCATCTTTGCTTAGACACCATATATTGGCACTTATTAGATTTAACTAGTCATAGTTCAAATTTCATAACAGTATGTTGAACTTGTTTAACATAATGATTAGTTTAATCATTTTAGTCATCATGCAAATTTGGCTCATTACAAATCAATATTACATTTATTTTGGAAACTCTCTAGTCTTTATGGCCAGCATGTTAATTGCTATAGAATTAGGAAAACTGAACAGAATGAATCATGAAATGTGGCATAGAAAGCATAGATATTGTCTAATTTGTGACAATATAGAAAATCTTATTGAGGGCATTGCTCCAGAACATAATGAAACTCCCACTAAGGTGAAAAAGAAGACTAGAAAATTATGGCATACTATCATAGAAAGATATGCTATTATCACGGAAATTAAAATCCAGTTCTTGCTACATAGGTATGATGCATGTAGAATGCAAGAGGGAGAAGATGTGATAATGTATGAAAAAGAAATGATAGTTAGAGCTAAGAACATAGTCATTTTTGGTAGTAAAATTTCAAAGAAATTATTTATCACCACATCATGGATTAGAAAATTACCCTCATTGAACATAATTGCCACAATCTTAAGAATTGCTAGTTCAGTTTTAGTTGTTATTAAGTTGCCTTTGAGGTTAGCAATAGAAATTTATAGAATGGCTAGAAGGAAAGGACTAGAGGTGAATCTAATAGAGGCCAATGCAATAAAGAAGAAGTTAGTTGCTCAATGTCGACACCACAAGAAGATTCCTGAATATGCTTGCTATGGTTATGGAAAGTTTGGTCATTACAAAGCCAACTGTCCAAGTAAGCATAGAAATGTGGGTGAAAATTTACACCCGGAAGATAAAGGAATTAGAAAAAGAGAATTTGTCGGCATTACTGAATGTGGCGCAAGTTTGACAAATTCAGATGAGTGGTGGATCGATTTAGGAGCTACTAGACATGTTGCAAAGACCAAGAAAGGGCTTGTGTTCCTAAAGAAATTGAATGTTGGTGAACAGAGACTAATGATGGGAAATGACACCTATATAGATGTTGAAGGTGTTGGTACTTATAGGCTGGATCTTGGGGATAATATTATGATCCTCAAGGATGTGTTTTATGCACCTAAACTCTAGCGGAATCTCATCTTTGTTCCTGCATTGGTGAAAAAGGGCATCGATGTTAGATTCTAGAATGAAGGTGTGTCAATTGGAAAGGATGGAGATATATATGCAACGGGGAAGTTTTCCCCAGAACATGATTTGTTTTATATTCCTGTAATTGACACTGAAAGAAATAATTCAAATGATAGTTCTAAGTATTCCTTGTGTTATCAGACCGAATGTGATCTTTGGCATTTTAGATTGGGTCATCCCAAAAAATCTAAAATGAAATTAATTGCAAGAATGAATATGCTGCCATTGTCAAAGATAGATTTGTCACCTTGTGAGCATTGCTTAGTTGGAAAGATGACTAAGAAGCCGTTAACAGTAGGACATAGATCACAGGAATTGTTAGAGTTGATTCACTCAGATATTTGTGGACCTCTAAGTGTAAAATCATATGATAACAAGGAATATTTTATCACATTTATAGATGATTACTCAAGGTATGCCTATGTGTATCTTATTTCTACTAAGTCTGAGGCACTCAGCTGTTTTAAAAGATATAGAGCAGAAGTGGAAAGGCAATTGGGTAGGGATATTAAGGTGTTAAGAACTAATATAGGTGGAGAATATAATTAAAAGGAGTTTGAGTCATATTGCCAAGAGCATGGAATAAAATGGCATGTAACAATGCCGTATATGCCACAATAGAATGGTGTGGCTGAAAGAAAAAATAGAACATTAATGAATGTGGTTAGATGTATGCTATCTCATTCTGGTCTCCCTAAGAAATTTTGGGGAGAAGTGTTGCTTACGGCAAGTTATATACTGAATAGAATACGCACCAAGTCTATCGAATCCATACCTTATGAATTATGGAATGGGAGGAAACCAAATCTAAGTCATCTCAGGAAATGGGGATCCATTGCCCATGTTCTCATTCCAAAACAACTTAGAAATAAGTTGGAACCCAGAACGTTGAAATGCAAGTTCATAGGATATTGTGAGAAATCAAATGGCTATAGGTTCTTCCATAAGGATAAGGGGATCATTGAATATAGGGATGTTACATTCCTAGAAAATCTAGAGGAAGAGGAACCTCATGAAGTTGAGAAAGGACCTCTAATTGTAATAGAGGATGATTATTACAATAAAGACTCTAGAAATGATCTGCCAATAGAAGAAGAACCCAAGATAGCAGAACCACCTCAACAAGAAATAGTTGAGGTTCAAGATAATCCTATGATAGAAGGACCGTCTGACATACCTGCAATTGACAACAAGAGAACTAGAACTCCACCTGCATGGATGGATGATTTTTATTTATACTCATGTGAGCCTTCATGTCTAACTGTGGACATAAATGAGGAAGATCATACAGATCCAATAAATTACATCATGCAATGAAATCGCGCAAATCTGAATTATGGCTAGATGCAATGAAAGAAGAAATGAGCTCCATGGAAATTAATGGAGTATGGGAATTGTGTGATTTGCCTTGGAATAGGAAGGCTATTGGGTGTAAATGGGTATTTAAAAGAAAGCTTCGAGCTGACGGGTCTATAGATAAGTATAAGGCCCGGTTAGTTGCCAAGGGGTTCAATCAAAAAACAGGTATTGATTTTCAAGAAACCTATTCTCATGTGGCTAAGTTTGCATCTATAAAGATGCTATTGGCCATTGTCGCATATCTTGATTTAGAACTGTACCAGCTGGATGTTAAAACTACATTCCTCAATGGAGAGTTGGAGGAAGATATATATATGCGACAACCTGAAGGGTTTCAGGTGGAAGGAAAGGAGAATATGGTATGTAAGTTAAAAAAATCTTTGTATGGATTAAAGCAATCATCTAGACAATGGTATCTCAAATTTCATGATGTAATTATTCAACTCGGCTTTGTTCCAAATCAGTTGGATAGCTGTGTGTATGTCATGAAGAGTGGGAGCATGGTGATTATATTGTCCTTGTATGTGGATGATATATTGCTCGCCGGAAATGACATCGAAAAGTTGAATAAAATAAAGTCTGAGCTCAGTGAGAAATTTGAGATGAAGGATATGGGAGAGGCGTCCTATGTCCTTGGTGTCCAGATTGAGAGGCATAGGAAATCTAGATTGTTGTCCATAAGCCAGGAAAAGTACTTACGGTCCGTACTTAGAAGATTTGGGATGCAGAATTGCAATCCGGCAAATACACCTCTGGTTTATGGAAAGAAGTTAAGCAAGGAGCAATATCCCGAAGAGGGTCAAAGCTCGCTTAACATGCCTTATGCTCAAGCTGTTGGGAGCTTAATGTATGCAATGCTTTGTACTAGGCCTGATATAGCATTTGCAGTAAGCTTAGTGAGCAGGTATCAAAGTAATCCTGGACCAGCACACTGGAAAGCTGTTAAGAGGATTATGAAGTACCTTAAGGGTACATTGCACCACAGGTTAGTATACCAAGCGAAAACACTTGAAGTGCTTGGTTACTCCGATGCGGATTTCGGAGGGGATAAAGATGATGGAAAGTCCACTTCAAGACACTTGTTCATCTTTAGTGGTGCGGCTGTTTCTTGGGGTAGTAAGAAACAGGAGTGTGTAGCAAGATACACATAGGAAGCTGAGTATATTGCCTGTAGCATGACTACTACTCATGCCGTCTAGATTAAACAATTTCTGATTGATTTATGTCTCAATTTGGTTGATGGGCCAATTGAGATCTGTTGTGACAATCAGGCCGCCATTAGCCTGATTAACAGTGGAGCAAATAGCTCTAGAGGAAAACACATTGAAATATAATATCATTATATACGTGATATTGTGCAGAAAGGGGAAATAAATGTGAGTTATATCCCTACTAGTGATATGATTGCCGATCCTTTGACAAAAGGTATCTCGGCGGAAATTTTCATTAAGCATGTTGGCTTAATAGGACTCAAGAATATGTGAGTCATTTGTAATTTTCACGGATAATGAGGTTGTATAAGAATATATATGTATCTCACGGAAAGTGTGAGTGCATATGAAAATATATACATCTCATGGACAGTGAAAATGCAAAGGAATATGTATGTATCTCATTGAAAGTGGGAGTATATACAGAACACTTTGACATCTCAGTAAAATTGAATTATATTTTCATAAATAGAGAAAATGTAATTAGAAATCACTTGATTTTGATGGTCAAGTGGGAGATGTTGGAATGTGCCCATCAAAATTGGGATTCGCTTAGTGCATGGGACCCGGCGGAACCGTCCGGGGAAATAGGAGACGGTTATTATTTGGGGCGGAAGGGATGTTACGGAATGCCTTATAGAATGGGATTCTCCCTCGTTGGTGTCAACACTGGAAAACGTTCATTGTCGGAGCCCCAAAAGAAATTATCGCCGGAATCCCCCTTCCACGCTCGCTCTCACTCTCCCGGATCTCCATACAACAGCGCCGCCGGCAGACGTGTATCTGAACGCTCACTTCCCCAGTCATCCCAAAGACCGCGCGCTCAGCGGGAGGCATGTGTTATTGCATCTGGGAGAACCGTCTCCTTCACTCTGCCTCCGGACCTTCTCCTCCTTCCACGAGAAAACGTTCTTCCCGTCTCTGATCTTTTGCACACGTCCCCATCAGACTTGCTGATGATGGAAAAATTAGCTACTGGAAATAAAAATTCAACCGGCTAATAATTAAGATGCTCGTACCAAACGTACCTCTCGACCTCTGACCAGCCGGAGACGAAAAAGTAAAGAGTCTACCGGAAATCTTTACACACTATCAAAATAAAATGTATGCATGAAATAAAATTATTAGATTCTGAAAGATGTGAAAACAAATCAAAAAGAGGCGGGAGCATCTTTCTTTTTTCATTCGATAAGAAAATTTCTATAAAAACATGAATTTGTATCCCTTGTCAAACACTGGAATAACATATTATAACAAAAATATGTGGCATGCTGACAAACGCCCCCTACTAGCTTTCTTCCGTGGAAAGCCTAAAAAGGTTACCAAAGTTATCTAACTGGGTTTAAAAAACTGCTTCTAGCAGCTCTATTGTTTGTCTTTCTTTTAATAAGTTCGGTTAAATTAAATATTAGATAGGCTAATTTCTAGCTATATAAGACTCAAACTGTCAGTGGCTTAGTTAGTTTTGAGTTAATATGAAGATATAAACTCTTAATTTCATATTTAACACTTTAGCTTGAATAAAATTTAAGTATTTAATTTTATTAAGATATTTATACGTTAGTTAATCTATTGTTTATTTAGAAATAAGTCATGCATGTTACTTTTGCTCTACGAAGGATTACATCCTAAAACAAAAAATTAGATAATACATTTTATTTGTAATAGATTTATTAAGATATAAAAGATATGTTTAGAGTCAGGTTAAGACAAAAAAATCAAAAAAATAACCTCTGATTGAATCAATGATGAGAGGTTGGCTAAGCCAAATCAAATGGAAGCTAACCTTTTTGGGTGCAGAGGGTCTCTAATCATTAAAAAATACAATTTTAGAGAGAATTTCTTCTTAGGCAAAATAAAATATAAAATTTTTCCTGGTGTTTCCTCCCTCTTGTTACTTGTATATAGTCTCATCTCTTTTTGTCGTCACATCTCACCAAACGTAATAAGTTTATGTTTCTTACCATCTTACATTTTACTTTGATATGAAATATCATCATATAATATATGAAAAATTATTGTACTCAACCAAGCACCCTATTGACATTAAAACAAACAATGATAATTTTCTGTTATTTATTATCTACAGGCAAGCCGCCGCCGTCGTCCTGCGTTGTACGTATACACGTTTAATAGGCGTTGTAGGCAGATTTAAATTTAAATGCCCTATTGGTGAGAGCTTCAAAACATGTCTACCTACAACAACCAGGGTGATGGTTCGTCTGTACACAATAAAAAACAGAAAATTATCATTATCAGTTACATTGTTAACGCCTTAAGGGGGGGTGTTTGGTTGTGTCCCGCGGCAGAGTGGAGTATCCTGCGAGGATATATGAGATTCAAAACATGAATATATATATATATATATACACACACATTAATATATACACACGATTCTGTTCTATATATATGAAGTCGAATTTGGGCTGATCAATTTAAGTCGATCAACTCGATCTAACCGGCCAAATCAACGAATCCGGCATGAGATTGGCTGGGTCAGATAGAGTCGCGCCCATTCAGCCTCCACTAGTTCAATAACTCTAAAGTGATATTTATTTTGACTTAATCTGAAATTTTGAACTATTAATTTCATCTCTAAGTTATTATGTTATAAAACACAACAATCTTAGTTATTTATCTCTGAAAATAAAAAATTATAGTTAATCACTTAAAATTAAATAATTTTTAAATGATTTTTAACGTATTCAAATATTAATCCAAATATTTTACTAAATAGTTTGAATGTTTAACTTATGACTGAACCTGTTCGCATTAGAAATTAGACATTTTATCATTCTGTTTGAATGGCTAACCTCTGATTGATTCAAAAATTAGATATTAAATAAGCCTAATCAAATAGAGTCTAAGATGACATTTGTTTTGGCTTAATTTAAAAGTTTAAACTTTTAATTTTACCTCTAATTTCTTATGTGGTAGAACACAACAAATCTTAGTTAATTATCTTTGAAAAATAAAAAAAGTATAGTTAATCACTTCAAATTAAGTGATTTTGTAAAAAGATTCTAACGTATTTCAATTCAAACATTTTATCAAATTATCTAAATGTCTAACTTATGACCGAATCTTTATAAAATCAGAGATTTGACATTTTATCAAACAGTCAGAACATCTAACATTT
The DNA here is from genome assembly GCA_036172225.1 of Cryptocoryne crispatula var. balansae. Taxonomy (NCBI): domain Eukaryota; kingdom Viridiplantae; phylum Streptophyta; class Magnoliopsida; order Alismatales; family Araceae; genus Cryptocoryne; species Cryptocoryne crispatula. The sequence goes on along the minus strand of CM069925.1, from coordinate 35,004,776 downwards.
GATCAATTCAAAGATTAGATGTCAAATAAACTCAAATAAATAGGACATAAGATGACATTTGTTTTAACTTGATATGAAATTTTTAATTTTTAATTTTTTCTATAATCTTTTATCTTAGGGAACACAAAATCTTTAATTACTTATCATTGAAGATAAAAAAATTATAATGAATCACTTAAAATTAAGTGATTTCTAACATATTTAGACTTTAATTCAGAAATTTTATGGAGCAGTCTGAATGTCTAACCCCTTGTTGATTCATTCAGAGGTCAGATCTCAAATAAGCCAAAACATACATACCCCAAATCATCTTCTTAATCCGTTATTAATCTGAAACTACTCAGTTCCGGGTACCCAGTCCGGCTGGCCGACCTAGTTTATGCCCTGCCTACCTTGCAAGACTATATCCGATGATCTATTCTCTGAAGAGTGCAGATCGCCTAAGGAGGGCTCCTGAGGGAGCTCCCTCAGGCCACACACAAAATCACATTAAATGTGGGTCACATCAAATTCTGAAGGTGGATTAAATAGTCGATGGTGGGTATCAAGCGATCTGCACTCATTCTCTGAATTTATAAGAAGAGATGGTGGGTATCAAGCAGCATGTGGACGGACGGCGATGAGCTGTGTGGGCTTGTAGCGACGTTCCGGTAGGGCCGCCGTGAAGGAAGCCGACGAGAAGCTTTTGGTCTCCGTCACTGCAGGGTGGTACCAACCAGGTGCGGGAGAGAAGAGAGACAGTGGGAGCTGGCGACGGCTGAGATGGGAGGGGGGACGGCGGAGATGGGCAGGCGCGCTTTACCAGCTTTGTCTACGGCGGTCCTCTTGCTCGTCGGCGGCCTGATAGCGGCTGCGAACGGGCAGCCTCTGGTGCCGGCGGTGATCATCTTCGGGGACTCGGTGGTGGACGCCGGCAACAACAACGAGCGGCTCGCCCTCATGAAGGCCGACTTCCCACCGTATGGCCGGGACTTCCCGGGCCACAGACCCACCGGCCGTTTCTGCAACGGCAGACTCGCCACCGACTTCGCCGGTGAAGCTAGCTTCTCCCCCCCTCCTCCGCCTCCTACCGCGCCTGCCAGCCTCTCTCTCTACCTGATCTGTCTCTTCTTCTCTGGATCGCCGCAGTTGAGACACTGGGATTCAACGCATACCCGCCGGCGTATCTCGGTCCGAATGCCACCGGCAACAACCTCTTGATCGGAGCTAACTTCGCCTCCGGCGGATCTGGATACCTCCACAGCACCGCCCTCCTCTACGTACGTACTCTTCTTTACCTTTTTTCTTTTTTTGCTGTGGATAGGACAAAGTGCATCAAAATCAAATGGTCACTTGACAGTAGACCGTCAAGTTCCTCACCAAAAAAAAAAATCATCTAACATTTGATTTGATGATCGATTTAATAGTTATTCCACTCTCAAGATATTAAATAATCCTAACTCTCAAGTAATCACCCGAGGATCCCAATTCTCTAACATCGTCAATTCATCGCAGAGAGAGAGAGAGAGAGTAAAATAGGTTTTCGCTATAAAATATATTTTTGTAAAAGAATATGTTAGAAAGAGTGTTTGGCAAAAGTAAAAAAAAAATATTTTATATATTTTTTATATATTTTTTTTGTTTTCCTACCCCTTTTTAGTCATATATGGTCTCTACTTCATCTTATCTCACCAAACATTGTAATTTTGTATTTTTATATCTTAAATTTTATTTTAATACATAATTTTATGATAAAAATATATAAAAAGTTATAATATATGTAACATCTTCTTTTGAAAATATACTAAGAGATTAAATTGATAAATTACCGACCAATCTAATTAACTATTTTTTTGAAAATGGAGACGTGAGAAATCTAAAGTTAAGTACATTTTATTAAGAGTAACCCGACAAAAAGTGACTTTCTAGAAAATTAATATGGTTGTTAAGTCAATCAACTAATTTATAATATAATATAAATAAAAAATATGATATTATTTTATTTTTATTAATATTTATGTTTAAAATAATTTTATAATATAATTTATTGAAACGGTGTGTATCGGTATACATACGGAGATGCACAGGAGATCCAATCCCAATATAACCGGACACATCATTGAATTAGGTCACATTGACAACTAGTCATCATCAATAAATAATTTTATTTTAAATTCAATTACCCTCAATAGCCGTATATGATTCTTCCAAGTATCGAGAATGGTGTAGGAAGAAACATTCCTCAAATGCTAAAATTGGCACATGAACAATTGAAAACATGTTACCCCATAAATAAAATCGAGTCGATCAAAAATTTGTTCAAATGCAGATCATTTTAATTAAATAAAATTTATTTTTTTCAAATTTATTTATTTAATATAACAGACATACCAAGCCAAATTTTAATTAAGTCAAAGTTTTGAACTAGTTGTCGAGTACATTCACTAGTCCGCTCCCCTAGCCCTTTCTGATCGTATATAATGGTGGTCGCAGGGCGCCATCCCGCTGAAGAAACAGCTGCGGTACTACGAGGAGTATCAGGAGGAGGTAAGCAAGCTGGTTGCCGGCAACAAGACACGATCCGACGCCATCTTCTCCGGCGCCATCCACCTGCTGAGCGCCGGCAGCAGCGACTTCCTCCAGAATTACTACGTCAACCCCGCCCACAATCTCCTCCTCTCCGCCGCCCGGTTCGCCGATCTCCTCGTCGATTCCTTCTCCTGCTTTGTTCAGGTCTCTCTCTCCTCCCTGCGTGTTGGCAGAGTTGTTCACTCTTTGATTCAATCCAAAAAATTAAATCAAATCAGTATTTTAATTTAATTTGATTTGATTTGAATTATCGATCGATTTGATTTAATTTTAAGAACTCTTCAAATTAAATCAAATTAGTAAATCGAATAATCTGAATTAGATTAAATATTTTAGTTTAAATTATATAAAAGACAGCATATATGCATTTTTTCTTAAAAATAAATTTATTTCAAAAATTTTTAAGGCAAAACTAATATAATATATAAATATGTACACAACATTTTAATAGAATATAATTTAAAACAAATAAAATAAAATTATATATTGATATATCTATTAAATCTTAATAAACTATGGTTTGAACCGAATCAAACTAAATCAAACCGAATTAATTTGATTCGATTTGGTTTAGTTTGGAAGATAGTTTGATTTGATTTAGTTTGAAAAAAAAATACTCAAAAATCAAACCATGAACACTCCTACATGTAAGATTTTATTGATCTCTATTTTTAGAGTTCGGGTCATTTTAAGAAGGTGGTAGAGAAAATACTTTTCATATTTTAAAATAATAATATATACTATATTTAAATGATGATTTAATTTGCAATAATCATGTGTGTCTCGACGAATATTTTCTCCACCACCTTGTTGAAATTACCCGAACTTTTACTTTTGTGTGTGTTAGAAAATATTGAAATCAACATATTATACATTGAATTTTTAGAGTTGCACTTGTTGGTTAAGTCCGACTTTATCTTCTCCTTCTTTTTTTTTTGTCCGACTTATATATATATACGAAAGGTTTTGAAGATAAAATTTCTATGCGTTAATTTTATGAAGTATTTTTTAGAGTGCACTAGTTTTACAAAAGAAAAAGAATCTTACTTCCTCGTATAGGATTTGTACAAGCTTGGAGCGAGGAAGATCGGGGTGACGTCGCTGCCGCCGTTGGGCTGCGTGCCGGCGGCCATCACCCTGTTCGGCTGGGAGGGCAACGGCTGCGTGAAGCGGCTCAACGACGACTCCGTCGTCTTCAACCAGAAGCTCGGCAGCGCGGCGGCGAACCTGACGAAGAGCCTGAAGGGGCTCAAGCTGGTCGTTTTCGACATCTACAAGCCCCTCCTGGACCTCATCGACCGCCCCTCCGAGAACGGTAAGCCGCCTCCTCCTCCTCCTCTCCTCCTCTTCTTCTTCTTCTTCTTCGCGCGTCCGTTCCCGTCATCCCGTACCGGCCGGTCTTCGATGACGTGGGGTTCATCACCGGCTCCGCCGCCACCGCCGCCCCCCCTGCAGGCTTCTTTGAAGCAAGGAAGGCGTGCTGCGGGACGGGCATCGTAGAGACGTCTTTTCTCTGCAACGCCAAGTCCGTCGGCACCTGCAAGAACGCCACCGGCTACGTGTTCTGGGACAGCGTCCACCCCTCCGAGGCTGCCAACCAGGTCTTGGCCAGCGCCCTCCTCGGTCAAGCCGTCGACCTCCTCACTTGAGCTAGCGCATCGATCTAATGAACACAAATAAGCTGAGATCCATGAATATCATAAATATATATTATATTAAATATAGATATGCTAGTTTCACCCATGTCCCGATTGGAAAGTATTCTATATGAGAAGCTTTTTTTTTCTCTTATCAATATGCGCTGTACCTATTTACCATGAAACTGCCAGTATCTCACCATACTTATTAATGTTTTTAAGTGGATTTAAGAGATCAACCTAATTAAGTTGATCGAGTGCAAGATTACTCTGTAGAATATATGCTATTTTTCAATATTACGCAGTAGGATCTTTGCCTCTGGAGTACATGAAAAGCTTGGAAGTTGAAACTAGTGGGGATACATCATACACGATAACCAATTGTAGTGCATGGCTGGCTCTATCCGAGAGCTTGAAGAGGAAAACAGAAAATATGAGGAAGAAAGGAACAAAACAGTAACTAAAACCGATGAAAGAGCAGTGAACTAACTTTTAGATGTCTCTCCAAAAACAAAAACAAAAATAGAGCTAAGATTCTCTCAGCATTAATTCTTCATCCAATCATCCATTCCAATAACAAGCATGTTTTACCTATTGGCCTTTCTCAAATTGAGATCATTTTCTTCATCAAGAAAAGAAGAAAATCTAACTAATTACAATTAACACTAATTTAACTACTCTGTATCCTAAGTTCCTTTAGACACCAAGAGCAAATATTTCTTCGATATCAATACTTGGAGTTCTTCTCATAAAATGTTAGTGTGGTAGGCTTCTTGTATTTTCTTTTTCAATACTTTTATGTGCCATAAAATTATTTAGTCCTATATATGTACATGTTAGAACTAGCTAGCTAGGTTAGATTTTAATTTAAAATTCATTCTGGTCATACTTTATTTTAATTAGATGCACTTGGCTACGGTGAACACACACGCCGCCATTTCACACTTACGTGCGCGTGAAGGTGGCCATTGAGCGGGAAAATAGCCCCCACACCTCCACACCCCGGCCATTGGGGATGGAGGCCAATGCATCGAGTGACGGGAGGCCCGAGACCGCGGCCGCCCGGCAGCATGAGTGTATATATTTCTGAAGAAATATCGATGTCAATTGTGTATATATTTCTATTTAATCAGAAAGAAAATATTGGAATGTTAATAATTTGAACAGAAGACCCTACATATTTGAGTTTTCATCATGTATTTATGTAATCAAGATAAATTGCATACACTTTAATGTTAATTTGCTGAGATTATACCCTGAACGTGTATAATGAATTAAATCTCAATTTAGAGTATATGATATGCAAATTTTTTAAATGTGGCATGTGATGTGCGAAAAATACATGTGAATTATGATTGAAACCTCACCAGATTATTAGACTTTTCCAAGGGCAACATGGATTAGGAGAATGGTTCATTTTTTTAAAAAAAAAATGTGCTTTTATCCTAAATGTGATGTTGCCTAAACAAATCCAGGATTTAGTTTGATAATAATGTGGTGTTATAAGTACATAGATAGGTCCCGCGCTCATAGCGCAACGGACACCACTGCCCCTCCGGGGTGACAGTTCACGGTCTCGAATCATGCCTGCCCTATCGAGGGCGGTGTTCCCTGCAGTCCACTGCGTCGCTGTTCAAAAAAAAGTACATAGATAGAACTGAAGTATTTTGTAGGGACAAGAAAAAGGTGTATTTCACGTCTAAATAAAGTTTATACTAATTGTGCGAAAATAAATAGATTATAAATAATTAATAAATTAGATGAAAATGCAAAGTGTGACACGCTCTTAATTTATTGAATTTCTGGCATTTGGGTTTTGTTCTTTTTCGTTAGTTTTTTTAACTTTGTTTTGTGCCTTTTCTCTCACATTAAAAATTCTTCAGGTGATTTCTAAATTTATTTAGTGCATCACCATTTAATTTTGTTGATTAACTCACGTACATTTTTGTATGGAGTAGTATATTTACGAAGATATGATATTTAGGTGTTCAGTCAGCCTACTTGGTCACACACATAGTCCATGAGTGTGGATCTAAACTTTTCGGGCATACCACAGTTTAATGGAATAAAGAGGAAAGTGGATAACAAAGATTCTATTACTATGTAAATGGTCCGTCCTAACAGAGTGGACATAACCATCCCTCTCGGGTTTGAGCTTAGGACCGCCCTGTCGAGGGCACTGGGCTCGTGGCAATTGACCACTGTGCTGCTCTTCCAAAAAATTCTAAATTTTGAATGATTCTATATTGTAAATTCTAAGCCAGTTTGAGTTCAATAACATCGTAAACATTTAGAGTGCATAATAATTATTTGACTAGTGTTTGAATCCCTATTATCACATGCACTTGTCTCAAATTTATATATATATATATATATATGTAAGTGTTGAGGTGGAGTGAAACAAAAATATCTCGCCCAGCCCACTTGAATGAATCCGGACCCCCCCCCCAAGGAACATGGAGTCTTCTATTCCAAGGCCCCAACCAAGGAATTTGGGTCGAAATCGGGTCGGCTTGGCCCAAAGCCGACACAATTGGATTGGGTTGTGACCTAGATCTGATGGAAGTCCCATTGGATCAGATAACATTTAAAATTTAAAAAAGAAATCATAAAAAATCTAAACATAGGGAACATTACTAGAAACAAATTTTATCCCAAGTTCAACACCCAAGACTTTGCCCAAATATTTCACTAAGTGTTGGAATTTTTCTTCTCGAGCGGTGTCCTTTTGCCACTTTGTTGCTCCCTTTGTCAATTCCATATTGATTAATTGTCTATAGAATTGAGTCCATACCTCGGGTGGATAACATCGTCTTTCATCTCTACAAAGTGATGTTTCAACCAAAAAATTACTCTATGTATTATTTTTTTCATAATACTTACATTAAATTTTTTTTCTACCATGGATATCAAATTGTAGTGTAACCAAGCCAAATTATTCTAAGTTACGTTGAAAATTTGAGTGCTACAGTTTAGAGAAAATATGTTGAAGAAAATTTTTAAAAATTAGGATATCACTTAAACAATGGATTAGTAATGTAATAATATAATTAAACAATAAATAATCTATAAGATGTCTTAAATGAATCAAAAAATTAAGAATATTGAAACATTTTAGAGAGAGAAGTGACACTATTTAAAAACTTTAGAAAGAGAGAAAGAGAGTTTTCGAAGTGAGAAAACAGTCAAAAGTGAGTGGGAGATATGAGGGTAAGAGGAGGCCACAGGCATTGGGGGGCTTTGAAAGCTCCCCTGAGCTAATTGCTGGCTCCTGATCAAGTCATCGAGTCAAACGGCTCAGCCCAGATTCGACATTAGGTTAGGGACTTGGGGTTGAGACGTGAGGGTAAGAGGAGGCCACGAGCTTTGGGGGGGTTTGAAAGTTTTCTAAGCTAACTGTTGGCTCTCAATCAGGCCATCGGGTCGAGTCACTCGGCCCAGATCTGGCATGAGGTCAAGGACTCAAGGTCGTAACTGGGCCAATTAGCTAGAAAACTGATTGGGTCAGGTGACTCAATCCAACCCAATCAAGGTCTGGCATTCCATGGCCCCACCATCTTGTACATTCCAGAAGTTCATTTTTTATTTTTATGTTCTTTAAAATTTTTTATATTATTTATAATAATACATTATTAAATATATTAAAAACCATATGTGAACTGAAGCACCTCGCCTCAAATAACGTAGATTTGGATTCAAAGCATCCATAAATGTGTAAATTGTTAGGTTACGTAAATTTGTTGAAAATGGTGACAATTTGGATCATGGAATACCTAGTTTGGAATAAAGTCACAACTCAGGCTCGACTCAATCACTTTTCCAACTGATCGGCCCGATCTCGTCCCTAGATCCCTAACGTCAAATCCAAGCCAAGAGCATGGAATACATGACATCAAATCCAAGCCAGGTTGCACGACCCCAAGACACGATTAAGATCATGCTCGACCAAATCACCCAAAGGCTAGCAAGACCCTTTAGAAACCTATATAAGACCCTAATGGACCTTCTATCATGCTCACACCCTCCCGCTATATAAGGACCCAAGAAGATTTTCACTTCCTCCACCTTCTCTTCACTAATTCATTCATTCTTTCATTCTAAAATATATATATGTTCAAAGAGAAATTTCTTATCATAATATATTAACTTTTATTTTATCTACATTATAAACTATAATAAGAGATCCACTATAGTGTAGGCTATAAGAGTTTATATATAAGTGAGATTCCAATTATAGTCTGACTTGGAGACAAGACGAAAGTGACCGAAGACACAAGGTGAATGAAACAGAATTTATTCTCAACATGCAAGATTTGACTTGAAATAAATAAATTATGTAACTTTTATGTTTTAAAATTTTTTATTTATTATTTTTATTTCAACTCCTTCTAACTCAGTCAATTTGGGATCAACCGACTCCAACCCCGCCTACCATGATTTGGAGTAACATTTTATATATACTTTGGATATCCAAAGATGATCATTGAATTGATGTCATTAAAATATGTTAACTTAGATACGCATTTTTTAGACTATGTAGTGACATTTTGGTATTGGGTGAGACAAAAAATAAAGTGGGATATAATATAGAAATCAAAGAAAGTGAGAAATTGGGTCAACTCAGCTCAAACCCAACCCAATCAAACCGATTATGATCCGAGTCAAATAACAATTAAAATATGAAAATTTTGAAAATTTTGAAAAAAAATTGAAAACAAATTGATTCTTTTCCACGTCTGCTCCAACTTTCGTGTCCGCTTCTATTTTCAAAAACTTGACTCATGAATCGACCAATATACCAACACATCTTTATCTACAAATGATTTCCATCTTACCGCCATTGTCGAAACCGATACATATATGACATATCATGTAATTTGTTTATAAGAATAACTAGTAAGAAAAACGTGCTGCGCACGTGTACCGGTTAAAGATAGAGAACGCTATAACTAATTTATTTAAAATATACTTATTTTATAAACAAGTATATATAACTCAGATGAAATAAATATTTGATGCCAAGTATCATATTTTATAGAGAGAGAAGATTTAGATTGTTTAGGTGCATACTAAATTTTATATTAGAAAAATCTTAGATAGAGAAAGTAAAAAAATTCATTTTTAGATAATAAAAAAATGAAGACCGTGTACTACTACAAAAGATGGGAAACCACAAGGAAATGGCACATTTTTGTATAAAAATTATCAATTTATCCCGGAAACCAAACACCCTATTAATTAGTTTATAAAATTTTCATCCAATTGTTGTGATGTTCTAAGTCAAGTATTTGTCAAATTTTGTTTCATTCAATCGTTACATCGTTCCACGGTGGTTCATTGATTTCTTGTAACAAAATTAAACTTATCTATTTTAATCATCTTTTATTAGTATAGTTCATAAAAGATATGTTGATTTGTTATATTTCGTGTATGTCAAAGTTAACATTTGACTCTTTTTCTATTAAATTCTAAAATAAGAATTAGTTATTTATGATAGAGATAAAATGAAAATTTGCCTAGAAAAAAATTGATTCTTTATCTATTTTAATCAATTTTTATTAGTATGGTTCATAAAAAAATATGTTGATTTGTTATATTTCGTGTATGTCAAAGTTAACATTTGACTCTTTTCCTATTAAATTCTAAAATCAGAATTAGTTATTTATTATAGAGATAAAATGAAAATTTGCGTAGGAAAAAATTGATTCTTTATCTCAACCCAAACAAAATTTATTAAATACTTGTCCTGTAATGGAATAAGTATTTTAAATACGCAGAATTAACTTTTTTCTGTAACAGAACAAAAATATTACTATAAAAGTTAAGTAATGACCACTGCATATTAAATATTATAACGTTGAACATGGTGACATACGAAAAGATTATATCTAAATTATGAAAAATTATGACATAAGATTATCAATTTGTAATTAAAAATGTTCAATAAAAAAAATTAATGCGTAACACTGCAACCTCACAAGTCACATCCAACGATCTTAAGGTAACGCAGGGGACGTATGGCATTGGCATATTAATAGTTAACAAGTGCAACATATATGATACTATGCTACGTTGCGGAGAAATTTAAAATTGAAATTTTAAATCCCACAACAATCTATATATCAAGGTGACATTCTCAATTCCATGCAAAGTTGGTAAGTTTAATTCTAGGAAACTCTACACTTCCTGATAACTCCTTACAAAATTATATTGTTGAAACCTAGTAATTATAGTGAGCTCCAAATTTTCAAAATGTCTGGAATTGATAATTCGAACAAGGTCAAGTTAAGGGTCTGTTTGTTTGGAGAGAAAACATGATGCATGCATCAATTTTCCCGAAAAGACATGCGGCAACTTATTTGGTTGCATGGAAAAGGTTGAATCACGTAAAACATTTTACAAACGTGTTCAGGTAATCCGGATTTTGGCATCCGCTGCGGTGCTCGGGATGCCATTTTCGGTGGAAGGTGTATATTATGTCTATTATTTAAAATCAACTTTTTAAATATGTAGATAAAAATTCATTTTATTCTTATGTGTTAAAAAATAAAATAATTTTCTTGAAATGTAATTTTATGATATGAAGTACTTATTTAATAAATTTATTAATAAAATTTTAACTGAAACTTAAGTTTGCAAAATGTTTGAACTATTTTATTAATTAAATTATTTTATATAGAAAACATAATAACACTATGGTGTACTATTGTGCAGTATATATTTTATTTAGTTGTCAGATTGTAGGTTTACGATATATGAATTTGAGTAAAGTAATTTTTTATGAAACCTTTTAGTGTTAAAAATATTTTATCATATACTTAATTTAAAAATTATAAATTTTATATTTATAAATTATATTTAAAGACTTCAATAAATAAAATGAATATGCAGTAGTAAAATTTTACTTGAAATTTAATAATATGATTTATAGATATTCAAATGACCGGAAATAATTTAAGAAAATAATTTTAAAATAAAAATTAATATATCTTATTTTCAATAAAAATATTTTACTAATATATAAGTAATAAACTATATTTTTTATTGAAAAAAAATTTATGTAAATAACTTACTTAACTTATCTTTACATCAAGATTTTATTATAAATAAATAATTGTATCACACAAATATAGATAAAATTATCTTGGTTGTTATGATGTTAGTAGTGCTCGATGAACTTTTCTAAAAAAGTTAACCAAACAACCATCATTGTTTTCAATTTCTTGGAAAAGTGCATTCTGGAAAAGATTTTTTCTTACAATTTGATTTTACAAGTTACCAAATGGACCCTAATGGGGTGTTTGGTTGCATGATAATTTTTTATACACTTTCATGATAAAAAATTGTATTAAAATAAAAAGTGAACTAACTCATGACATAAAATTATCTTGTTTGGAGGGATGTGATTACAAAAAGAGTAACTACCACACATGGCCAAACAAAGTGGGGGACCACAAGAAAAAAGAAAAAGGTGAGATCCTCTTTTTTGTTTAAGAAAAAAATCACTTTTAAAACATAAAATTGTCATGGTTACCAAACACCTCTTTTAACAAATTTTCTTACAATTTTTAAAAATTAAAACAAAAACCTTCATTATCATGCAACCAAACACCCCATATGTGTAAGACAAACTAGAAATCTTGCAAATAAAAGATTTCTCTAAGCTGAAAACTCAAAAGGGAATTGTAGACACGCAATTTTGGCCTAGTTGAAGAGCTTAAATTCTTTTTTTTCATGAATAATATTTGAGTAACCTTTCAAGAGAACCGAGTTTTCCGGAAAAATCAAGTTTTTCGGTGCATTTCGAAGAAGATCGATAGGCGTTGACCAGGGTCAAAGCGCCCTATATACAGGGCACCTGGCGCCCTACTTATAGGGCACCAGGCGGCCTATAAATAGGGCACCATGCCCCCTGTATATAGGGCACCAGGCGCCCTATAAACAGGGCACCTGGCACCAAATCAAATCGATTCGACCAGCTGATTTGACCCCCCATAGTGACTCGTCTTGTCGATCTGACGGACCTCATAATGCTAGTGCCCTATATATAGGACGCTATGCCGCGTGGCACTGCTTTTCGAAAATGGCCAAAGTACCCTCTTTTGGGCTATAAATAGACCTTCATTTGGAACTTTGGGGTGGGGTTCCAACTTCGTGCCACCCTAGAGCTCATCCAACATCACGTTTCTAAGCCATCTACACCTCCCATAAGCCTTCAAACCGATCCAAAACCCTCTCCCAAAAACCCCAAAAACCTGCAGTTTCCTTCTTCAGAAATATGATTTTTCTCCGACTTTGAGGGCCTCTACACTCCATTTCCCTTACATCTAGTGCCAAGACACTCTTCCATTAGCTTCACTTGGGTATTGGCTGCTTGAAGAAGTCCTTTTTCCATCTTGGAGGTCTTCCTACACTCCGGGGCGACGCCACGAAGAAGGGAAGAAAATCTGCTGAAGCCAGTCCCTGGTGCCCCATAAATAGGGCGCTTTGACTTTGGTCAACGCGCCCCATCAAGGGGACACCTGCAGCAGGCGCCCCATATATGGGGCACTAGCATGGGCAGACCCCATTTTGCATTTTTTGAGTTTATTTATCTTTCCGGTCGATCCTTTACTCCCTCCTTTCATTTTAACTCTCATTAACATGTCATTTAGCATATATTGAGCCACTCATTTGCATTTTCATGCATATCTAAACCTTCTAAATAGGGGTTGGGATTTAGTCCCAATCCGGTTAGTCTCTTTCCTTTTGCATGTTTGAATTCAAATTTGAGTACGATACTATGCTTTCATTAGAACTAATGAACCTTTCACTTGTTTCTATGTTTTCTTATGGACATTTTTAGGTAAATCTGATTGAGGCGGAGCTTCAACCGGATCGAAGACGAATGACTCACTAAGCTCTCTTCTTTCGGCCGGCCGAGAGAGGAGAAGTCGGAACCCAACAATCTCCCCACTTCCAGAGGTACGACGGTCATTTCTCCATTTCATTTCTTTTCATTCTACTATATTTTGGAGCCTTTGGCTCCTGGCGACCACACCGACTAACATCCCATCCACCAAGACCCCAAAGCAAGCGTAGGGGCCGAAAAAGGGGAGATCTACGGATATCCCGTTTCGGGTGCTTACACCTTTTGGCGATCACGGTGGGACCGACTTTGCTTTAGTGAGTTCTTCTCTTCTTTCCTAAGAATGTCCACTTGAAACATGCTTATTTTCACTCTAGTTATCATTTAAGCCATTTCTATTTCTTTGCATTTCTATTTGCTTGCTTACATGCTTGTTTATTTTTTTAAAGCATTACCTTGTTTCTTCCGATTTACTTGCCTTCCATTGGTCCTTTTAAAAATATACAATCTGATTTCTAGCTTTGTTTATCAACTTATTTTACCTTAGCATTTTAGATATCATCTTCTTTTATCCCTTGTTAAGTATACTTGTCTATTTCCTTCTAAGCCTGGTTTTTCTTTAGCAAATCTTTCAAAGCAAGCTTAGTTAAATTAATGCTTTCTTCCATCTTAGTTTAATTTCATATCATTGTCTTGTTCACTTGCTTCCTACAATATCTCATTAATCATTGTATGCTTTTATTTTCTTCTTGATTGCTCTTTATTCCTTGACATTTCACTCGCATTTAGTTTGCATTGGGGTTTCGGCTCCTTAGGTCATCCGAGAAGGGAGGCTCTCTCCTCCCAAAGCCCCACACACCCAAACACCCCTCTTGGGGTTGCCAACTCCTCCTCTGGGGATTCCCTCTTGGAAAGACCGAGTAGCTTCCATCAAGACCTCCGTAAGTCCCCAGACGTGAAAGATTCCCTCTTCACTGATCGGGCTGGTTGTACCATTTTATCCCAAAACCTGGAGTACCTATTACCTATCGTTGTGAAAAGAGTGACAACCTTAGATTGCTCGGTGTTGTGAGAGCATAGGGTCCTACCCATTTATTTGAGTGAACAATATTTCTCTTAACAAGCCATTAATTTGAGGTTGAAACAACAAAAAAATTTTACGTTATTCATTCCAAGTATTTGCTATTACTTGTTTGCAAACAAAAACTGAAAATTAAACAAAAATCTCAAAATCACCTAAAAAGAACCAAATCAAAAATTTTGCTTGAGGTTAATTTGCTTGTCCGACAAAAGAAAATCAAAACAAAAAGGGTTAAAAAATCAAAACTAAAAAAAAAAATCCTTAAGCTTTTATTTGTCAACCTTCTTTTTCTATTGTGTTTATGAATTTAAGGTCAGGTCGAGTTATCGGAATGGCGGATCAAAGATGCGAGCAACTACAGTTGGAGTATGACCAATCTTATTTCTACCCTGATGCCGTATGTGCCGTCATTGAACCCGAAGTTCTCCCCGAACCTAGTCAAACTTCTCCTCGACCCAATCCAAATTCACTTTGGGAGGCATTTTCTCATGCCGACTCTCCCCAAATTCAGGCTATCAAAGCCATCCTCAAGGGCAAGTCGCTCGCCGACCACATTCCTCCCGAAGGTGGTCTTCACATCTCTACCCCTCGGTCGGTAGCACATCAACCCAATGTGCCCACTCATGGCCATTCTTATACCGGGCTCGTAGCCCCAATTTTTCCTCATCCGGTGGCTAATCTAGATCATCCCAATCCGAATGTCGTTGCTCCTTCTAGGCCACTAGTTCATTCCTCTAATCATCTCAACCCTACTCACCCTTTGGTGCATCCCCCAATGTACCCTTCTTATCCGGCCACTTCGGCCCATCAAATCCCAATTCCGGTGCACTAAGCACCCACTTCTCCTCCTCCTCTTAGGGAACGTTCTGTCAATCAGGCCATGATTAACAAGATCAATCGCATGGATGAGCAGTATAAAGAGCTTAGACGTTTGATCGACACAAAGGCAGCCCTTGAAATTTCTCTTCCTTCCCTCCCTACTTTTCATCTACCTCCCTCTGAGATGCCAGTATACCGTCGCTACAATGGAACCGGTAATCCATTCATTCACATCAAGGACTTTCTTTATGAGTCGGTAATGTGGCAAAATGATCCAAGGGCCCTTGCTTTTCTTTTCATAAGATCATTAGAGGTATCAGCTTTAGAGTGGTTCTACTCGCTTGACTCTTTGGAGGCGAGTAACTTTGAAATTGTCAAAGCTAAATTTTTGCAGAGATATCAAGACAGGGTCGGACCAACATATTCCATCACTGACCTCATGGCCGAAAGAATGAGAAATGATGAATATTTTACCAGATATGCTGATAGGTGGAGGTCCATGGCAGAAAAGCTTACTGATTCCATTTCAGAACCAGAGCAAGTGAAGATGATCATCACTAATGCCACTCCGGCCTTAAAGAATATGCTAGCTTTGCATCACCCCACCTCCATGAGTGAACTTTATGAGAGGGCACGGTACATTCAGACACAGCTTAGGGACTCACCTATCATGAACTTGTTTGATCCTAGACCGCGAGCTGTCAAGAAAATCACTTTTACCACAACCGGTACAGTGACTGAGGGCGTAGTGACAAACGAGAACCTCAATGTTGTAGGGAACCCACCTAGCAATTATCAACACCAGTTCAGGAACCCTCAACAAAACCAACCATTTAGAAATCCTCGTCAACCTCAACATCAACCTCAGTTCCAGCCTCATCAACAACAAGCTCCGAACCCTCAGCGACCGCAAGCCCCAGTTCCCCAACCACCACGGCAACAACTGGCCAACTATAACCAAGCACCCCCTCCAATGGCCTACGAACCCCGAAAGGTTGGACCCAAGAGGAACCATTACTCGCCATTGCCGTACTCTCTCATGGACATCTTTAATGCACTCATGGCGGCAGAGCAAATTGCATTGCCAAGGGAGAAGTTGGAGTGGCCTCAAAATGTCAACACAAAGCGATACTGCCTGTTTCACAGATATCCTGGGCACACTGTGGAAAATTGTTTTCAATTCAAAGATTACATCCACGACCTTAATGAGCAAGGTAGTATTGACTGGGACCAGATGGGGGAATACATCAAAACAGTGAAAGATCAACCTCAACGGCAGCACGCACCAGCTCAGCAGCAACAACAATAGAACCCCGGCCTGGGGATTATCCAAAACCCTTTACCACCACATGCACCCGCACCTGGGAATCAACATGTTAATCCCATCTTGATCTCTTCTGAGGAGTATCATGATCGGGGCCAGAATTGGCAAGTTGAAGGAGCCACCTCTGCCATGCACGTCAACCAAACCGTCCATTCCATACCCCGAGCTACATCAGCCAACCCCATTAATCTCAATAGGCCACCCATCATCCAAGCACCATCACGACCCATCATAACACCACCAGCCATACAACTCCAATCGGGACGGACCCTAATCAGCCCAGTTAATCCACCACAATCATCGCTACCATTGGAACCCATCATCATCCCGCCTCGAGCAACTATACCTTCACAACCTACCTACCCTACTATGCCTCAAACCACCATCATTACACCCATCGCAAGAGCTCCCATCATTCGACCTAACCCACCACCCACCACTACCACCCCAGCTATAGCTCCTCAACTTGCCACAGTACTTAGGAGTGGGCGATGTTCCAAAGGATCTTTCCCCAGGTCGGCCAATCAGGGTTGGTACCAGAAGCAGAAGAAGAACACATCGAAGAACCATTGCCTGGGACATCCTATGACTTGCTAAAACATTTTGATAAAACCCCGGCACGGATCTCTATCTTAGAGTTGATCAAAAGATCCAAAGTCCATCAAGATGTTCTCTAACAATACTTACAGCGGGTGATGGTGAATGAGAGCCTCCCCCCAGAAAAGATCTCATATGTTCTAGTCCCAAGAAGTGAGTACCTGGCCCTTACATTCACAAAGGAAGAGTTGGCCGACCCGAAAATAAGGAAATGTACCTTATGCATCACAGTCCACATCAATGGAGTAGGCATTAAGTCATGTTTGGTCGATACCGGAGCCTCCATCAATGTTCTGCCACCAGAAACATTACGTCTTTGTGGAATCTCCGAGGAGGACGTCCGGCCATCTCAAATAACAGTGACCGCATATGACAATTCGAAAAAGCCTGCCGATGGCATGATTACATTAAATGTAAAGCTTGGACCCCGAACAGTCACTGTCAACTTTCACATACTAGAGATGGATCTGACATACAAAGCTATTATGGGACGACCCTATTTGAAAGCATTAGAGGCAGTCGCCTCCACCAATCACCAGTGTCTCAAATTCCCTTATAAGGGACAAGTGATTAAGGTGACTAGCATGCTCCTAGATCATCCATCTTCTCCATCACCACCCCTCGGGTTGCCAAATGAACCGATTTTGACAATCTTGGATATTCCAGAAATAAGTAAGCAGCCCAGGCAAGTGCGGAGAAGGAAAAGAGAGAAAAATGAAACTATTGGGTGGCATATAATGAAAAGTTTGGGATACCAGGAGGGCCGAGAACTAGGCAAAGAACTGCAAGGCATAGCTGAGCCAATCAATCTAGTGAGGTTTCAACCAAAAGCGGGGTTGGGTATGATGGAACTACTGCGAATGGTCAGAATCTCAAAAGTAGATACTTTGCTGGATGCTTACAAAAGTTTTTCATCAAGAAAGAAACCATTCAACTAGCTGAGAACAAGGAAGAACAAGAGCTGGAACAAGACAAAAGAAGAAGAACTGACGACACTGAAGATGACATGTATCCTGAAATATCTCTTTTGTTTTCCACTGATGAAGAAAGGTCAAGCAATGAACCACTCCAGGTTGAACCACCTGTTGACCCACCTGAGGGTCATATTGCCAAACCGACTCAAGGAAAAGTCCGACCAACTCCACGAGGGCCTTCCCTCATTATGTCATCTTTCGGGGTCGATGCCCCAAATCACTATGATGCTCTCCCCGGGCTTCTTGGCCCGATCCCTATTTCTAGGCCCTCAAGCCCAACTTATGGGTCCGCGTACCCACTTGTTTCTCTTAGGCCATCGAGCCCCTCTACTAAATCCGGGCCTTTGTGCCCATTTTCTCCAACTCTTGGGCCCTCAAGCCCATCTCTTAAACCCAGGCCCTCGAGTCCACATCCTCCTCTTATTGGGTCCATGAACCCACCTTCTTCCATGATCATCCGGCCTACTGACCCATCACCTCTTTCTATCAACATTGGGCCCGAAAGCCCCCTTTGTCAAACATTTCTCGAAGTCTTTCCCTCTTTACCAATATCTTCGCCTACTTTGGCTCCCATAGTTGATCTCAACCCAAATCGAGCACCTGAAGCCCATTCTGTCTTTATGTTTAGCACTCCCCAAAAAACAACGTCCTCCTCGAAACTGAAATTTCGATCGAGGAAACATCTCAACTTGCCTCGGAAGGGCATTCGACCCAAGGAGCCACTAGATCCTTGATTGACCTTCTTTGCCCTCCATCCTCTCCAATAAATTCTTCTCCATCCACCTCCTCTTCCTCCTCTTATTTACCTTCTTCTTCTTTAGGTTTAGTTTCCAATAAAAATAGGACAAAAATCAGAGGTAGGAGAGTTCCAGAAAGATACTTGCATCAGTTAGCTCAGAAAAACATAGAATGTGCCAAGCTACCGGAGTATCTAGAAAATACGATTTGGCTGGATGAAATCCAATATGAGGAGAAGGATAACATTGATCAAACTTTGGGGATTTCTTCCTCTCTCAATTCAACATCACCTACATCTAACAGAAGGCAATAAAGGGCTATGCAATTGCTGAACACCTTGCCCATCATCCTATCCCAATCTTTGACCCTATCCAATCAGAATTCCCCGACGAAGAATTGATGTCCATTTGATCTTCCAATCTGTGGACTTTATATTTTGACGGGGCATTAAACTCCCAGGGTAGAGGGATAGGAATTGTTCTTCTGTCACCCAAAGGTGTCACCATTCCACAGGCTTTTCAGCTCCATTTTCCAGCAATAAACAATATAGCTGAGTATAAAGCCTTGTTGGCCGGACTGGAGACCGCTCACTTCTATGGTGTCACTAGACTAAGGGTGATCGGTGATAGCCAGTTGATTCTCCGCCAAATGCTTACCAAATACCGCACATCTCATCCCGAGCTCAGACCATACCAAGAACTCACCACCTGTTACACCAAGCTATTCTCCAAACTCAAATTTATTCATATCCCTCGTGCTCAAAATATTATTGCCGATGCTCTCGCTTCCCTGGCATCTTCACTATCTGTCCCACTAGGCAGGCAGGTTAGGACGATCTATGTCCGCCGACGTACCATTCCGGCAGTGGAGGATGCACGATTCTTGAGGGTTAAATAAAATTTTGAAAGAAAAGAGTACATTGAGCAAAAGGAGGAAGTATCTCTAATTGAGTTGGAAGAATTAGAAGAGGGTGAGAAACCATGGTATAATGAGATTGCAAATTACTGTCAAGATCAGATATATCCACCAGGATCAACTGCCGAAGAGAAGAAAGCCATAAGAAGGGTCTCCCAGAGATACACCATCTTAGGTGGAGTACTTTATAAAAGGAGCTTGGCCGGTGTTCTATTAAGATGCGTAGATGAAGAAGAGGCTGAATTGGTGCTTAAATAAGCGCACTCTGGAGTATGTGGAGGCCATGTAAATGCTCAAGCCCTCGCTAAGAAGATCATCAGGCAAGGGTATTATTGGCCTACTCTAGAAGAAGATTGCTCGATCTTTGTCCAGCACTGTCATCAATGTCAACTTCACGCCGACAAGATTCACTCTCCCTCATCTTCCCTTCACCCGATTCATGCCCCATGGCCTTTCGCTATGTGGGTTTTTGATGTCATCGGACCCCTTGGTGACCCAAATTCCACAAACAAAACCAAATCTTTCATCTTAACGGCAACGAAGTACTTCACCAAGTGGGCGGAAGCGGAAGCATACGTGGAAATCAAGGCATCAACAGTCTGCACCTTCATCAAGCGCAACATCATTGCCAGGTTCGGGATCCCAGGCGACATCATCACCGACAACGGACCACAGTTCATCTCCCAGGAGCTGCGCGACCTTTGCAACAGGTATTGCATCAGATTGCATCATTCATCTCCATATTATCCTCAAGGCAACGGTCAAGCAGAAGCCACCAATAAAACCCTGATAAAAATCATTAAGAAGACTTGTAAGTCTAGCAAATTCGCGGATTGGCCAGATAAATTAGTTGATGCTCTATGGGCCTACCGCACCTCTATTCGAACCCCAATGGGTCAAACCCCCTATGCCTTGGCATTTGGGATGGAGGCGGTAGTTCCATACGAAGTAATCATTCCTTCCCTCCGAGTCCAGATCGATCGAGATATCCCGATGGATGAACACCGAGATTCTCTTCTCGCACAACTCAAACTCTTGGATGAAAGGAGGCTGGCCGCTGCCGAACATGCTAGATCTTACCAAAATAGACTTAAAAGATTTTATCAGAAGAGGGTGGTGGAGAGAAAATTTGAAATCGGTGAGGTTGTGCTTAAAAGAATATTCATTAAGCCGGGCGATCCCCGCTCCAAACTTCAACCTAATTGGGAGGGTCCGTATGTAATTTCAGCTGTTTATCCCGGTAATTCATATAAGCTGACTAATGCAGAAGGAGAAGAACTAGCTCATCCCTGGAATGGTGTATACCTCAAAAAATATTTCCCTTAAAACAAAAATCACAAAAAAACAAAAAAATCTATAAAATCAAAGGTGTGAAGAATGATGATAACATCTAACGCTTGCTTGTTCGGTGCACCAACTTGTCACTTAGGAAAATAAGGATAGGCATCATGCTGCACACACTACACGCCTAGGTTTCAAAGTCCGATGACTGGAAGTCAGAGAGAAAGCTAGGCAACACTTGGCAAAAGAAGGTCAACCCTGTCCCATTCTCTTCTTATTTCGGTCCGGAATAGATGGAAGGGGTTAGAATGAGGAGTATCGAAAGTACTCATTGCCTTAGTAGGAGGATGCCTCTGGAGGTCTGACTTCTTAAAAGAAAAGGTGCCAAAAGATGGGCAATGACCCCTTAGGTCGGCAAAAGAATAGACCTGTCTGAATGTGTACCAACAAAAGCCCCAAAAAAAGAGAAAAAGGCTCCAAAAGATGGGCAATGAACCCCTCAGGTCAAAATCAAGCAAAAGAAAAAAGACATGTCTGAATGTGGGCCATCAAAGAAAAGGGTTAGAAGGAAGGACCCAAGGATGTCAAATCCCAAACGGGCAATGCGGGCACTAGTAGAGAAACAAATTCGACACCCCCGAATCTTATTAAGGACTTACCACCAATCCTCTTCCCTCTTTAACCTTGCGGGTAAGGTTGACCGACTGGATCCAAGAAGAGCCATAGCCTATCAAAGGTGGAAGGTCAGAAGATCTCGGACTAGGCACTTTCTTACACGTGATGCCTACTCTTAACCCTTAGGTAACAATGAGAGGCATGTATGGCAAGCAAGGCAAAGGATGAGATGGTCGTGTCCTTCACACCAAACCAAAAAAATTAAAAACTTCAAAAACACAAAAAATCTATAAAGTCAAAACTCTTAAAAATTAAATATTCAAAACACCAAAACAATCATAAAAGTTCCAAAACATCAAAAACATTATAAAACCATCAAACCCCAAACAAATCAAAAAATTCAAAACACTTAAAAATTTGCTTTCTAGACTGATTAGTTGCCTTTGCATTCATGTTTAATTTCAGTCTTGCATATTCCTTTTGTGCATACTTATATTTTTCTATTATTTTACCTTGATAAGGCCTATGTCCCTTGACAAAAGATTAAGGCAAGGGACTAAGCCAAAATAAAGTTCTAATATCTTCTCTCAAGTGGATGCAGGAACAGGAGAAGGCATGCCAGCTTCATATCCCTAGACACTTAGAGGAAGCAAAAACAACAACAAAAAAATCAAAAATTGAAAAACAAAAGTGGACTACTCCAACCCCTATTAGGACTTGCATTTAGTATTGCATCTATCAAAATAAATAATATTTGAGATGTTGAAGCCCTCAAGTCTAGAGGGGGCTGAGCCTGAGAACCCCTTCAACAAAATCAGTGAGGGCTCAGTCATTCCCTAGCCTTGCGGATAGGCCAAAGTTGAATATGCGGGGACGACGGTTTCTTCATAGATGTCCTGACCCGTTATGTTCAACCTATATCTTCAACTATTTTCTTATACTTATTTGTATTTCTTTAAACCCAGCATGCATTAACTTTACAACCAGAGGGAAGGTTTTAAAGAAATACAAATAAGTATTTCTTTAACCAATCAACCAGAGGGAAGGTTTCGATAAGACAAAGGGTAATCTCGGAGTCCTGTAAAGTTTTATTCCACTCAACTAGGCCAATGAGGGCGTGTCTAAATCTACACCTTGGCGTCACCTTTTCAGTCCATTACCACTTCATTCCGCTACGCCTCATTACGCTTCGCTACATTCACCTACGTTTCATTCATGTCACTCCCCTACAAAGCCAACGCCAAGGTGAGGCAAGCTGTAGACACGCAATTTTGGCCTAGTTGAAGAGCTTAAATTCTTGTTTTCATAAATAATATTTGAGTAACCTTTATAGAGAACCGAGTTTTCCGGAAAAATCAAGTTTTTCGGCGCATTTCGAAGAAGATCGATAGGCGTTGACCAGGGTCCCCATATATGGGGCACTAGCAGGGGCAGACCCCATTTTGCATTTTTTTGAGTTTATTTATCTTTCCGATCGATCCTTTACTCCCTCCTTTCATTTTAACTCTCATTAACATGTCATTTAGCATATATTGAGCCACTCATTTGCATTTTCATGCATATCTAAACCTTCTAAATAGGGGTTGGGATTTAGTCCCAATCCGGTTAGTCTCTTTCCTTTTGCATGTTTGAATTCAAATTTGAGCACGATACTATGCTTTCATTAGAACTAATGAACCTTTCACTTGTTTCTATGTTTTCTTATGGACATTTTTAGGTAAATCCGATTGAGGCGGAGCTTCAACCGGATCGAAGACGAAGAACTCACTGAGCTCTCTTCTTTCGGCCGGCCGAGAGAGGAGAAGTCAGAACCCAACAATCTCCCCGCTTCCAGAGGTACGACGGTCATTTCTCCATTTCATTTCTTTTCATTCTACTATATTTTGGAGCCTTTGGCTCCTGGCGACCACACCCACTAACATCCCATCCACCAAGACCCCAAAGCAAGCGTAGGGGCCGGAAAAGAGGAGATCTACGGATATCCCGTTTCGGGTGCTTACAGGAATATGTGCTAAAACTTAAAAAGATATGCAAATATGCAATCAAAAAAGTTCAAAAACCGAAAAATATGAAAGTAAACAATCAGATAATTTATCAAGTCAGAAAGTCAGAAATTGAAACATTTAACAATTTACTTGTTATAAAGTTGGGTGAGGTTAATGAGTGATTTATATAAAAAATATTTTGAAAACAAAATCTATAGAATTTATGAAACTTTTGAAAAGTCTTGATTTCTTCTCCATGTTCATTTTGGGGCAATCTCAGCCTGTGTATGTATGCCTTATCGACGCGTCTCTTCATAATCGCAACCAAATACCTTGTAAACTAATTAACATATACACATCATCAAATTACATAATTTTTCATGATAAACCACAAAGGGCAGATTTATCCAGAACAAATCTCACCTGATTAGGGGTGCTAATGATTTGATTTAGTTTAATTTTTGAGTATTTTTTTTAAACCAAACCAAACTCAATTATCACCCAAACCAAAATTAGGTTTGATTTGATTTGATTCAAATCATGTTTTATTAAGATAGAGTAGATATGTCAATATATAATTGTATTTTATTTATTTTAAATCACATTCTATTAAAATTTAGTGTATTTGTTTGTATATTTTATTAATTTTATCTTAAAAACTCTTAAAACAAGTTTGTTTTTATAAGAAAAAATACATAAACTTGTATTATATATAATTTAAAATAAAATATTTAATTCAATTCAAGTTCGGTTTAATTTAATTTGAAGAGCTCAAAAACTCAAATCAAATCAATCAATAGTTTAAACTAAATTATTAATTTAATTTAATCTCTCGAGTTAAACATAATAGTGAACAAGCCTACGCTTGATGCATCCACCTCTAAAACTTTCTCCCTGGCTAAATAACACTCCATATGCGGAAAGTCAAAAGTCATCTTTTGGCTTTTGGCTGGAAAGTGGAAACGTCAATGTGGGAGTCAGCGTGCCACCTCCCTCTTCTTCATCGAACCGACAACCCACCCTTCATCTTCAGTGTCAGTGACAGCTCATGCTCACGCGGCCCGCAGCCCTCCGCCACCACTCACCAGCCCGCGACCTCCAAGGCGTACCTCTCTAGCACGCACAGGCCGCGATCGATTTCATCTGTATGTAGGCCATCTCCCTCCCGTGGCCCCACGTACAACACCAGAAACCGGAACGGGCACTCCGGCTGGAATGTCCCGCGGGTATCCAGTCACCTCTCCGACTTGTACTCCTCGCAGTCCTCCCCCCAAATGTCCCCATCCTTCCCATGGCGAAGGCATTGTACATGGTGAACCAACCCCTCCTCACGAAGGTCCCATCCGGCAGCACGTCATCCTCCATGCACATCTGCGTGTCCACCACCACCAGCGGATACAGTCAAAGGGACTCCGAGATGTCTGCGTGGAGGTAGTGCATCTCCTTTAGCTCCTCGAGGAACCTCTTGATCACCCACGCGAAGGGCAGAGCGTACATGAAACGGTGGAAGATGATGACGGCGGCGGTGTCGAATTTCCCCATGAATCCGGCGGGGACTCCAGCCGTCGCGCTGTATGTCTCCCCTCCGACCAGGCACGCCGGGTCGACGCCGAAGGCCACCGTGCAGAAGTTGTCTAAGGCGAATCGTTGGAGGACGCCCTGTAGGTCAACGGTCTCGCCCTCCTCCCCGGTGGCAACCTCCAGCAAAGGCAGCAGCCGGCGGACCGCCAGTGAAGGAGCATCGTGGGGTGGAGGAAACGACGAGAAAGAAACGACGAGAAGGTGATGCACCATTCGTGATGTATTTGGACAAAAAAACCAACCGGATACAAAGGACGAAAAATCGCAATTCCCATTTCTATATATAAGTTAGATGATGAAATATCAATATCATAAAAATATTAATAATTTAATATCACTTTAAAACATTAATAATAACATACCATTGTCTAAACCTTTGTCTTAAGAGTCATCGAACACTCCTATCTAGTCACATCTATGTGAACTTACTAATTTTAAAGTTGGAAATTTTCTTCTTATGCACTATCTTTGGGTCATTTTATTGCTCCATTTGTATGTTTCAAAACAGTTAAATATCTACAAAAATGAACTCTTGCCTCGGATGAAATTCGTAAGCAAGGATCAACATTTTCTTTTATCCCCCACAAAATGATAGTTCAACCAAAAAAATTTCCCATAGATTATTTTTTTTAAAATACTTCACTTTTCACTGCTAAATATTACATTACAATATAACCAAATTGAATCGTCTCAAGTCACCGAAAGTTTGAGAATGAGTCAGAGAAAATTGAGGATAAGAGAAGGTCCCAAGGGTCTTGAGGGGCTTTTAAAATCCACCCAACCGGGTCACTTGGTTGGGCAACCGGGCCCAAATTCGACACGGGACCGGATCCTCTGTGCACCTCGGTGTGCACCTCAATGCACACCACTTCTTAAATTCATCTAATTATCGGATCAAATTAGTTATTTTAATCATTTTTAAGACCGTGAATATAAATATATATTATGTATTGATAAAAAAGAAGTAATATTAATATTTTTTCAATTTATACTATTTTTTAAATTAATTATATTTTTAATTAAAATAAATATGTATAAAATATATTTAATGTTGATTTTTATATAATATAACATCACATGTTATATATGTATATTCACGGTCTTAAAAATGATTAAAATAACTAATTTGATCACGTAATTAGATGAATTTAAGAAGTGGTGTGCATTGAGGTGCACACCGAGGTGCACAGAGGATCCGGTCCCATTCGACACCTAGTCAGGGACCCGAGATAGAGACAGGGCCGGTCGGCTGAAAATTCGACCCGGTAGGGATACTGCATTCCACGATAGAAACCACCCACATCAGGACAGTTTAAAAATGGAATTAGAGGGAACATCAAGAGATACAGATCCTATGTTAAAAAGAGGAAACTAATTTCGTCTAAACCTTCACCCCTATTTCCTTTTATCACCATGTCGCTCGGTTCACTTTAAGAGAACACTAAATATTATTTACATATATGTAAGAGACAAATTGTCAACAAAAGTAACGGCCACTCTATTTAAATGAATAATGGATAGAGCAAAACTCGTAGACGACCACATTAGAAAGTCGATCCATATGAAAAGTAAACTCGTATACCACATCGAAAGACAATCCATACGCAAGTTCATAAATATGCAACGGTTGCCCATCGTTGAATTTCAGAAGCATTTAGATTATAAGAGGAAAAGAAAAAAGAAAATCTAGGTAAAGAAAACTAAAACAAAAAGAATAATAAAAAGTACTATCAAGAAAATGATCATCATGATTTGTCCCTTCGCACCAGCTTTCTTCATAACTAGAGCCACCTTTTTCTGCGGAATGAAAAAAAGACTAACTCGATAGTCAATTAATGATTAGGGTTGATATTTTGAAATATAGATTATCCATGACGGTAATAGACTGCAGATGAAACGTTAGCACTTCACAACAACGAGTAAAAAACGTTAATTGACTATTTGAATGGAAAGCACTGACCTGAACGAAGTCCAGCCTATTTGAAGTAGTCTCCATGTCCATGCTCAGTTCCTCCAAAATCTTTTCCTGCACAGACCAATAGAAATTAATATCAAGCAAAAAGGGCCATTTGCTTTGATTGGTGTCGATAAATTACTTTTTTAATTTTAAGTACCAAAAAACTACAGAACCGAAGCATGCTGAAATAGTTCATCATAATCTGGGTAATGTCAGATCAAATGCAAATAATCATCCACGGAGAATAATTCACAGATAAAGATGAACAAGCCCACACGTTTTCTCCACAACTTATAATGGAGGCAAAGAGAGAGGTGAAAAGGGATACCCATGCATCAAACCTCGGGCATAAAAGAAAAGGTGCCATAAAAAGAAAAGGTGAAGGCGGGAAAATTTTCATATCGCAACCTCCAAGACAAGATATCCATTTCAATCTTGGGTTGATCTTTGGTAGAAAATGAATCTGCATTTCATGCTCTTGGTTCTTCATTAACAAGTAGTTTTATACACATGTTTTGAACCAGGATTTCTTGATATCCCAACTTGAGATGTGAAAACAGAATTAAACTGCTGGCACGATGCACAGATTTATGAGACGTTTATGATCCCTTTCAGCTGGCATTTGCAAAGAAAAATGCCCATGTTTATTTTCTACATATGTAACATCAGCTTCTTGTTTATGGTGTTTTGCAACATTAATTTGGGGCAACTTTTCCCCCCAAAAAAGATTAGAATTAAGGGTGTATAGGCCAAAACCAGTAAGTTGTCAGCCCAACTATTTCTCTGATTTGCTCTCTTAGTATGTAAAATTTACAGAAGTTTGGCTGGCATTACCTGTCCGCTAAGTTCTTCATGAATTGTTAATCCTATACCACCAATTCTCTGAACACTGGCACTGAGCTCATCCAATTCCTCATCTTGCTTCCTGAGATGCATGAGAATAAGTGTAATACAGGATTTACCGTATGAGTAATCAATCACTGAGTAATAGTTCTAGGAATGCCAATTGCCAAGGGCCAATTCAGAAGCCATCAAATCTAAAATTATAACATTCTGAACGAAAAACTGAAAAGTTATAAGAAGTTTTAACTAATCACCAGATAACTAAAAAAACACATAAAGAACACCAACTTCACAAGGCACAAACTTACTTATGCTTCCCCCATATTTTCTAGCATTTTACGCTTAAGTTTTTCGCTCATTACCCCCAAGCTAGCTGAAAATAGATGGCAAGGTAGGAAGGATCATGAATCTGGAGCAGATCAGTTTGCTTCTGACTGATCAGGATTGGCCTATCGGGCTGATCCGGATCTGATCTGGGTCCAATACAGACCCAGACCAGATCCAATTTTTAATAAAAAGTTGTTATGTCAAAAAAAATCAAAAGTCATAAAAATGGCAAAGAACATAATACATGTATATTATCATTCTAAAAACAGAAACTATTGAAATGTTACATTTAGGCATCTTCCATATAATGTACATATTAAAAATTGCAATATTATATTTCGGCACTATTTTACATATTGGGTCTTCTATATTTGATAGGGAGAAAAAGTGTACTTAGTTAACTTAATAGGAGATAAGAGTAAAAATTATAGATATTTTTAATGCATATATTTGTTAATTTTATGTATATTAACAATCTTCTCATGGGTGTTTAAAATAAATTTTGAAGTTAAGTCTCTAAGACATTCTATAAATTTTACTATAGTTGAGCCTCTAAGATAATGTTTTTAAATATAGATAAAATTAATATATATTAATAGTCAAGATAAAAAAGATATGGACCTAGATCACCCGATCAGGGGGTGTAGCAGGCCGGATTGGCCAGCCTATCTAGATGCCTGACCCATCACAGGATCATAACAGCAGGCTCAAAACCTGATGAGATTTACCGATATTGACTGATCCTATCTGATATCACTTTCCTTGATTGACAAGTCAATATTTCCCGATAATTCAAATAATCACAAGTATTTATCCTTGTCGACACATGGATTCTTTATTTCTCAAATCTAATTAGATCCAGATTAGCAGGCAAACTTTAGGAAGATGATGACTATGATTCCACTCAGAAAGAAAATTATCAAATACAAGTTTTCGAACGGTAACTGGTGCAGGGAAGAGGCAGAGCATTGATGGCAGAAGAAATTACTTTATGAGAAGCAATTGTCTATCGGATTCAGAAGAAATGAAATCATCATTATCATCTGCCACAAAATGATTGGATTTGCCACCCTGGGAAACACCAGGGGAGAGAGTCATCAGCTCTTGGTGCTTCCCATTTGTACCAGGATTGAGTAATTTGCTCCTATCTCGACCCGTTTCTACACCTGTCTTCACAGCTCCAATCTACATAAAACAGATTCAATCAAGAATTACCAAGATAATCCAGAAAGTTTTCAATAAAGCATGCAAAACATCTCTTCAAATGTCTGTCCCCCCCCCAAAAAAAACCCATGGAGAAATTTGGAGCAACGTTTGACCTTAATCCGAGCACTGTTTGTCCACCGTCTTCGTTTCTCAAGCTCAACTTCATCCGTGCGATAGTAAGCTGGATCTTTTGCAGCAACTGATATAGCCTTATCCAGTTCATCTACCTACCTATGAAAAAAAAAGCATGTTAGCAGTATTACGGTGGCCAACTAATATAAGCAAGATTTTATAGTGCACGTGTACAAACAAATGTGTATGAAGTGATTAAAACAAGATTTTATTCTAATACAATTTTTTATCACAAGAATGTATAAAAATTATTAACCAATCACCCTAAAAAGAACTAAAATTATCATGTTGGGGGAGACATGATATGAAAACAAAGTGAGGACTAAGGTAGACCAGATTGGGGGTCAGGACCGGCCCAGCCCAACCAAACTTGGGTTGCCCGGGGTCATTGACCTAGGTCCAACCGGAACCTTTTAGATTCAAACTTTGAATAAATCAAAAAATATATATAAAAGATAAAAAATATAAAAAACTACAAAAAAATAATTTTTTTCAACTCTTACATTTTGAGGACAATTTTAGTCTCCTTGATATTGTGTCTTTCATAATAACTTTCGTCTTCTCTCTACTACAGACTATAATTAGACCCACACTTACGTATAAAACTTCCAAGTCTAGACTAAGTGGGGCTCCGATTATAGACTAGAATAAAAAAGCAATTGCAAAAAAAATGTAGACTATTTTTCTAGGTGAGTGGCACAAATTTCTCCTTGAACAGATGATGAGTGTGAGAGAATTAACTAAGGGGAGGTGGTGGGTAGTGGGAAGGCCCCTTGAGGGGTATAGGCCCCTAAGGGGCCTTGAGGGCACTTGAAGCACCCCCAGCTAGCCGTTGACAAACAGATCTGGTCGGGCCATGTCGTGACCCGGTCACCGGATTGCCTGACCTGGTCCTAGGATCAACTCAGATCAGGGCGTCAGGGTCACAATTGGGCCGGTCAGCCCAAAAACTGACCTGATCAGGCCGGTTATGTGTCGCAACATTCCATGTTGGGGACCACAACTAAAAAAAGGTGGTGGACCACAGGAAAGAGAAGCATGTCTCACCTCTTTTTTGTGCCAAAAAAATTTATATGTAAAAAAATATTTTTGTAATGAATGTCAGATACTTTTTTAACAAGTTTTGTTACAAAAATAAACTTTTGTAACAAAAACTAAACTTATCATACAACAACCAAACACCCCATACTTAAATGTATAACACATACAAAAGGATGAATTTCATGCTACCAAGCAACAACATAGGATGACCTGTGGTCATGGTTTCACTTGAAAAACGTGATCACACAATTCACTGTTTCTCAAGGGGTACAGAACTCCCTCCGAGTGACATAAAACCATGATCACTTTTTACTCTTCGCTAAATAAATTTTTAAATAGTCTGTTCTTTTGTTATTTATATAATTCTTTTTAAAATATTGTTATTTAAAAAAACAGAGAAATTGAATCCTATATACACTATATATGGGGGGATGGATAAAAATTGGAAAGATTAGGTCTGTCTTCCCATTATATCATAAAGAGTGGGTTAGATTCGATCTCTTCTAAGTTCATGTATGTCCTTTAATAGCTTTTGTTGTGGTTTTGCATGCACAAGGCTCCAATGAAATATGGATGCTCCAATGTAATAATGTCATGTTCTTCCTATAAATCCAGAATCCACTACCATCACTATTCTACCAAATGACCATTTTCTTAGTCCTAAAAAACACATCCAACATGCATGATTATACCAGAGAGAGATCAACACTTCATTAAGGGTCTTCATTAGATAGAAATCAACACTTCATTAAGGGTCTTCATTACCTGTGTGGTCCACACCTTATCAAGAATTTCCAAATCAGGATTAGCTCTTGTATTGGCCAGGGACATGCATGATTATACCAGATGGAGATCACATCTTTAAAGGTCTGCATTGCCTGTGGTCACACGTTATCAATGATTTCCAGATTATGATCAGCTTTTAGTCAGCCAGGGCTTAAGCCTGATCCAGGTCGGGATTGGATCAGCCAGCTTGGCCAAACCACCAGAAGCAAAACCAATCCAGGATTTGCATGGATCAATGAACCAAAATCAGAAGGAAAAAAAAAATAAAGTCCTAAAGATTATCTAGGGTGGAAGGGTGGTGATCAAGGTCCCCCCCCAAATATCTTCCCTACCTGTGTATTGGGTCTGAACCGAATACACTATGATTTAGGGCTGCAAATGATTTGTATCCATTTACGAGGGTATATCTAATTATGAGATATCTATCAAAGTAGATATCCGGATTTTATATTAACCGTATCCACTCAAAATCTGAAGAATATCCGAATTATAATATTCGATCCATATCCATATCCTTATCCAACTCAAAGTAGATATAGATTATCCGTTTAGTTAAACGGAGCGGACACAAAAATGTCATATCTACTCCGCTTACAGCCCTACCATGGTAGTTACCAGATCTATGTTGGGTCTCTCGACCCATTAAAAAAAGGGAAAGATGGACCTGATTACTGATAGAATGTGCAGGAAGATACAGAAAGGTGGTGGCATCTACCGCCAAACAGACCGATCTCCACAAAAGCATCTGCCAGCATGGTTCGCAAAATTGGGCGATCCGAATCGGGATCGGTTGATTCTCGAATCGGATCGGTAGTCACCGATCTGATTCCGGACCAAACAACCGATCCAGCCGAGACTCCCGGCTGGATCGGTCAATCCCGGACCGATCCACCTAGATCGATCTGGGAATCGGTCGATCCGGACCGATTCTCCGGAAAACTGAAAGACCCAGAATCGAGCCGATTCTGGAATCGATTCCAGACCATTTTAAGATCCGATCTCTCCCAATTTAGGGGAGATCGGACCGATCCATCCCCCATATGCCCTCTTCTTGCTTCCTCCCCTTCCCCTAAGTCCCCTTGGGAGATCTAGGACAAGGATCACCAGTGATCCAGGGTTGTGAGGGCCGATCCACCCCTACAATAGGTTTATAAGGGGGGACCTCCGATCCCCCCTTCCCCTTGCTTCTTCCTACTCCTCGGCACCCCTGCAGGCTACAAGGGTGCCTCCAGGCCCTTCTTCCCCTTCCCACTCCCCCGGCCCAGCACTACAGGGCCTGCAGTGCAGGGTTTTAATTCCCCCATTGGGGGGATTATTTCACCCCCCCCCCAATGAAAGTTGAATTGCACTCCGAAGGGGTGATGGGGATTATTTCACCCCCAATGAAGGTTGAATTGCACTCTGAAACGGTGACTGTCATGGATTCCGGAATCGGAATCGGACCGATTCCGATTCCGATTCCCGGAATCGGCCGGAATCGGCCGATTCCTGGGAAGGGAATCGATTCCAAATCGGTCCGGAATCGGTTTTTTTTTTTTGAATTTTTTTTTCGTCGAAAAAATTCAAAAAAAAACATAAAAAATTCTAAAAAAATAGGAAATGAGTTAGAAAAATTTTTAAAAATAACCAATGCATTCATCCACATAACCACATCGAATAAATACTAATGAACTCCAATTGAAGACTTGAAGTTAAGTACATATTCCAATTCCATTGATTCAAAAATCAAAGAGTTGATACATCATAAAAAAAAATTTACATCATATCAATCTACTACCAATATCCGGGGTATAGATATGGGTCTTCCTCCTCTCCCCGTTTGCTCGTGACGCTCCTCCCTCGTGCTCGGTCTTGTATACCGTCCGAACCATATCCGTATGAAAATAATGCCGATGCCATGCGGTCAAGGTCGTATGGATCGGATCGCGGGACGACCGGGACGTAAGCGAGAGGATGGTGGAGCTAGTGGTGTAATCCACTTTGGTCGGCTGGCGAATGCGGATCTTGTGGCTCCATAATATAAGAATGCGGTGTCTGCTCATCCAGCGTGTAATACGGCTTTGGAAACCGTGAATCAGGAGACTCAGCTGCTGCTGATGGCTGCGTCGCTGGTATGCACTCCTCGTCATCATCACCTGAGGAGTGAGAAGAAGTCTGCGTGCTGTCATCTGGGCTGATAGGACGCCTGACCTCTAGCTTCCTTCTCTTCACCTCTTCAGCCATCTCTGAAGTACCAGAAGGTCCGGAACCCAAAGTTTTTTTCAACTTTGCAAATCCTCCCATTTTCCGTGCAGTCACCTTTGTTTTCGTTTTCCCCGGACTGCGAATGGGCTGGGTAGCGGCTATTTGGGGGGGAGGCCGGAGGGCGGGGGGCTAAAGGCTGCGGTGGCGCTCCATAGGCTGCCGGGCGAGAAGAAGGCCTGCCCCCGAGCACGAGAAGTAGATGGAGGTGGAGCTGGAGTATCCTCCTCGGCTTCAACACCATCCAACTCTCCTTCGGCCCGTGCACGGTAATCGGGATCAAACTCACCGTACGATCCCCGGCTTCCCTCTCCTCTATCCGGGAGGCAAGTGCATGCTCCTCCCGAAATATCAGGTCCATGTCCACCTCCTCGGGTGGCGGTGTGGCGGAGGAATGCCTCTGCTCGTACGGGCCACCTGCGAATCGTGCAAATCGTGCCTCGCTGATCTTCTGTCGATCATTGATGTTCTTTATGCGCAGCCTCATGTTGTAATGACAGAAGACCAGCTTCTCCAGCCGGTCTGAGGTCAACATGTTCCTCCTTTTCGTATGTATCAGGTTGAATGTACTCCAGTTCCTCTCACAATGGGAGGAACTGGTGCTCTGGCTGAGTATCTTGATACCGATGGCAGTAAGTGGATTCCATCCACTCCTGGTGTTCACCTGAACCCACCACTCAGCTGCAAGAAAAAAACAAGAAGAGAAAAGGTAAACAATTAGCCCATCATCTACCATAACTTATATGAAAAGAAAATAAAATTTTCATCAAGCTATTACTATACCAGGTGACACTTTGTCAACTGAATATTTCAGGTCAGCATCTGAGTATACGCCGACCCTCATCTTATACTTCTGCATACGAAAAATTTATAAAAAAATATTAGTTGCACAGGTAAGGCTACTCCAAGGTATTTAATGAACTCTAACTTACTTCTATCTCGGCCCTCTATCTCGTCCCGTGAGATCGGCACAGATCTTTGAATAACCGCAAGTGTACCCCGCATCACCTCGTTGTCGTTCACCACTTTGTCCTCCATATTGGATACGGGGGTTCAAAAAATATCCCGCAAGACTTTATTAGTTAACAACGTGCATATAAGACAATTATACAAAGAAAATAATTTTTTAACCAAGTTACTGCGGCATGGACATCGTGGTGCAAGGTCTTGTCCCATCGGTCATCTATGATCTTCCACCACTTCTTGTAACCTACGGGATTTTTTTCTTTTATTTTCGGCTTTGCCGGTCCATGGCATCATACAACGTGCCCATCCGGTCCCCGTCATCCGAGTCTACCAACCTCGAGACAACTACCGGTGGCTCGATGATTGCCAAGTAGTAGGCAATCCTCTCCCAAAACCTCTTGCTGGTGATCGCTTCTCGGACGACAAGAATCTCCAATCGTTCTTTCTTGTCGTACGGGTTGTCCACCATATAGTTGCAATACTCCTCGGTTGTGTGAACCTAACCAATGCATGCCCGTGCCGGTGTAAACTCTCCGTATGATGAAGTTCGTGGCAAATCGTGTCGACCGGGCCTAACAAGATCGTGCCCTCTGTGTGAGATCTCATGATATGTAGGAGGCGGGGATGCGAATAAATAAAAGATGTGATCGCTCGCGCTGCCCGACAAGTGTAGATACACCCTCCTCCTTGCCAATATCCTCTAATATGAGATCTATAGAATGTGCTGCACAGGGCACCCAGAAGATGTGCTTCCTCTTCTCCATCAACTTCCTCCCAGCCGCCTTATATGATGGTTCGTTGTCAGTGACAACCTGAACCACATTGTCCTCCCCGATCTCCTCCACCACCCCATCCATCAGAGAAAAGAAGAAGTCGGCATTTTTAATCTTCCCAGAAGTATCTACCGACTTCAAGAATGTAGTCTCCTCAGAACAGTACACCAAGAAGTTTATCATACTCCTCTTGGTGATACCTGTCCACCCATCGCACATAATTGTGCAACCCCTCTCCTTCCACACCAACTTAAACTCATCCATCCACTCCCTCAACTCCTGGACCTCCTCATCCAGGCCAGCGCCGTATATGTGTCTGCTGCCCGGGGCTTGCAGAACCCGGTCCGGCCTCACCCACGGCATCCACCATCGTACGGAAGTAGGGCCGGTGGCCGTACGTGGCCGGGATGCCTACATCAAGTTAAAAAAAATTGGGATCAGGCTAAAATTAAGTTTAAGTAAATAAAACACACATAATGTTAATTTTAATTTAAAAAGTGATACCTGTATGTAAAAACCATTTCACAATGTGGCGAATGGCTCTCTTTGCAGCCGTTCCTGTTGCCTTCACCCCTTTCATTGCATGTTTTATCCCCATCTGCCCAGCACTCTGTTTCCTAAATAAATACTCGTCACTCGGTGTAAATCGAGTGCTGGTAGAAGTGGAACGGCGGTATGGCTCCTGTCTCCTGGGGTCAGTCTCTCGGTCCCGGCCCGGGCGAGCCGATGCTGATCGGCCCAAAGCTGGGTCAACTCTGGACCCAGACCCTCCTGCTCCCCTCGTCCTGTCCTCCTCCTCAGCAAAAGCACGCTTGCTATCGTGCCTAGCACGTCTAAGCTCGGAGTCCGAGGACTCGTCCTCGCTCTCTGGCTCCGGCTCAACTGGTGTCTTCCCCTTGCCTTTCCCTTTCGAGGTAGGCAAATCGCGGTCCCTCCTCCTCTGGAGTAGCTCGTCGTGCAACTCCTCCCTCTGCTCGATCCTAATAGCCCGTTGAGAGGCTCTACCTGTCATGTAGCCTCTCATCTCCTCACTCTTCTCCCTGGGCACCTTGTCACATTTCTTGACATTCCCACCTGTTCCGTGATATGTTGTTTCGTAGGAACACCCCCCCCTTCATCTCCTTCCCACACCATTTGCACTGTACCCTCTTCCTGACTGGGTCTACCATCTGCCCGTGTTCCCAACCCACGTCGGAAGCACGCGTCGGTGGCCGCATCACCTTGATCGGCCATTGCTTATATCTCGCAAAATTGTAAACAATGCACTAAAAATGATTAGATAACATAAAAATTGATTTAGACGTTGTTCGGGAAGCAGACAACCCAAGTAACACACCATTCGGTATGTTTAAAGGGTTACGTATTTGCCGGAAACGGTCGTAAATTAACGTACGGGATATCCGGAATTTTTACCGTGCAAAATGGACTTAAACGGATAGTTCAAAACTTGGACGAACTTGTTCGGTCGGAAATCACAATGTTTAACGATGCTCGGACTCATCGAAAACGCGTAAGAATAGACGTACGAAGTTTTCGGCGAAGAAATCTTACCAAAAACCGGTCAAAGATCGAAGAAGAGGTTGATTCGATGCCGGTCCGAGCTTGAATCGGCGGAATCCCTTGAAGACCTAGCTTGGAATCGCCGGAATCGCCGGAATCGCCGCCGGAATCGCCGGAATCGGTGGAATCGGGCAGGAATCCACGCTGGATCGACGGAATCGGCCGGAATCGACGCTGGATCGACGCTGAATCGCCGGAATCGCGCCGGAATCGCCTGCGCCTGCTTCTGCCGCCGCGGGATCAAGAGAATCGACCCCCGAGGGTCAATTCCGGCCCTAAAAGGGCCGGAATCGGTTCGATTCCCGGTCCAGAATCGAACCGGGAATCGAACCGGGCCGGTTGACCCGGTCTTCCGAAGGGATCGACCGATTCCACAAGGAATCGCCTGGAATCGGATCGATTCCGACCGATTCCAGGCGATTCATACCGATTCCGCGGAATTCTTCCCGGAATCGGTCCTTCCGCCAAGAATCGGATCGGAATCCACCGATCCGATTCCGGAATCGGTCGGAATCGGACCGATTCCGCCGATTCTGCAATCCATGGTGACTGTTCACTGTGAACAGACCCCCCCCTAAGGAGGGGGTTAATTCCCTCATTGGGGGGATTCCCCCCAATGGGGGTTGAATTGCACCCCCGAAGGGGTGACTGTTCACTGTGAACAGACCCCCGCAGGCGGGGGTTTAATTCCCCCGTTAGGGGGTGCTTAATCACCCTTCGGGGGTGTTGAACAGTCATCCTAAACCCCCGAAGGGGTGACTAATCACTGTGAACAGACCCCCCCTTGGGCAGGGGGGATTTATTTCCCCCATTAGAGGGATTATTTCACCCCTCCCAATGGGGTTTGAATTGCACCCCCGAAGGGGTGCTAATTACCCCTTCGGGGGTGTTGAATAGTCACCCCCGAAGGGGTGACTGTTCAAGTGAACAGACCCCCCCCCTTAGGCAGGGGGGTTTAATTCCCCCATTGGGGCTGGGGGTGCAGTTCGTTATGTGTATATCACCCTCCTTCAGTGGGGGGTGGATTTCATTGGCCTAATAATGTGTATGATTTTATGTGTGGTGTAGATAAGATGTCGGACGATGAGCATGGCACCGGCCCCACGGAATTTCGTGACATTAGATGGCAACATGGCCATCTCCTTGATTCAGAGAAGAAAAGAGTTAGATGCAAGTGGTGCCAGAAAGATATGAATAGAGGTGTGTATCGGCTAAAGCAACATATAGTTGGGATGGGTGACAATGTAAAGAAGTGTGATAAAGTACCGGTTAAACTTAGGGAGGAGATGAGGGGTTATTTGACTGGAAGGGCATCACAAATAGAAGTGAGAATTGGTCAAAAACAAGAGCTACACGACGAGTTGCTGGGTCGAAAAGACGCTGATCTTATGGCCGGGAAGAGTAAGAAAAGGAAATGACCAGCGCATGACAGGGTCCAAGTTGATTCTACATCTTCGGCGGATGAAGAGGATGCTCAGGTCAGGAGAGCTGTATACCAGAGTAGGGCTCAGACCCTTGAGGATGTGATGCGGGACAAACAACGGACCGAGAGAAAAGGACTTGCAAAATTACAACTCACTAAAATTCAAACAGATCTATTTAACGTCAAGTTTTAGAGTTCAAAATCAGTAAAGAATGTTATTACTAGAAATTGGACCAGTAGCTATTCCATAAAAGAATAACAAAAAAAATCTTAAACAATTTTCATTCTCGTTCCAATGTGGTTATCAAATCCTCAGATCACGAAACTGATTTATATTAGTTTTATCAAAGTTAGGAAAACTCAAATATGACCTCGCGGAACGTCGACTACTTTTATGAACGAGCTAGGTTCCTATACACGACCGAGCATAGCTTTCGACGCATAAAAGTGAACAATGTAAACATCCAGGGTTTAGGTTAGAGATGTACCTCCACGTCAAAACGTGGGTGTCGGCTCGGCTGACTGTGAACACCACGTCCCTTATACAAATAAGGGATTAAAGGCTTACAAACTTTCAGAAAATATTAAGATCCACGTCTCGCAGGACGGTATAGGATCAACAACTCATATGTGGGAGGGTGTTCACAGCCAGATTGACGAACAACTTCCAGAACCAGCTCGAAGTTCTCTATCAGCCTGAGGATGCTCCACTTGTAGTCAAAGAAAACCAGTAGGTTGGTGAACCGAGTTGGGATCAAAACCCTGTCAATAGGGCGGTGCTGAACTCGCCGTCAAACTAGCATCTCCAGGGAGTCGCCCAGTAAGATCGACAAAGAAGTAAATCGGTGTGACAGAAAACGCTGCTTACAGTCAGGGGACTAAGTCCACTCTGAAGGGCAACCACTGGAGGTGGACCAATGTAGTGAAATACTAGAAATCTGTCATCAAAATATCCGAACCAGAATCATAGAAGACTCATATATGAACAGCACCTTTCATCATTTCCCGGAACTGAGGGAGGGACTAATGTTCATCAATAGTTCTGGAATCATCCGAGGGGAGGGACTTCTGATCATCGATCACTCTGGATCTCATTCAATGTTGATGTCATAGCTCGATGAGCTCATCAAATAGCTTGCGACTAAATAAACGAAGGCAAACAACCAAGAACAGCTTCAAATAAGTCGCAGGACTAGTTCGGGATTCGTCTCTAGCCCAATGTCAAGGCGGACAGTCCACTGAACTAGAATAGCCGTAGGAACTCGTGGAACCAACAGAGAACAGGGACCAGGTCTTGATAGCTATGGACCGACATAGCTTAAGCCATAGTCGGAATGCTATAGATGTGGAGTAATCTTTCGAACAGAGTCGGAATCGGAAGCAATCGAACCATCACAAGTTCCCAAGAGTTACCGATTACTTATCTGAGCCAAATATTCCGCATGAACCTTGTAGAAGCCAGATCCGAGATGGATCACCAAGTAAGACGAAGTTCGTAGCTGTGGAAGCTTAAGAGTTGAGTCAACTCCATAAGAGAACTGCTAATCCGAGGCACCATCAGATGAGCAGGAAGAAGCCATCAGAGACATCGGTCGCCGCCAAGAGCCTCCGAGATAGAGGACGAAGCAACGAGCATCCGCAGGTCAGATCGATCTTATCGAAAGGCCAGAGAAGATAACGTGCAGGAGACGAAGAACTAGGTAATAGAAGAAGAAGCACTAGAGCTACACTACAGTGAGGAGGACAGGAGATCCACCATCACCATGGATCGAAACTAGGGCTCACTCGCCAGACGGATGTAGTAGACGAAGCTGCTGGAGAGAGAGGACTACAGTCGTAAATATAAGGCTACGGAACTAAAGGGGGGGCAAAACCGAAAGACAAAAGCAACGGGAGGAAAGAATTTCTTATCTCTGCATTTCATCCATCATCCGTAGGCGTCGGATGTACAAGGCCTTTATAGAGGCATGAGAAACAAAAAAAAACAATTAAAAGAAAATAGAAGAGCGTAACGGGCCCCGGGCAGCTATTAGCCCACCATGCCTGCGCGGGGGGGGGACCCGTAATGGGCCTGGGCGGCTGTTAGCCCAATACGCCCGCAATGTTCTTCAACAAAGGCCCTATTTGGCACAATGTGAAACTAGCAAGCAATTCCAATGTCTCCTAACCACAAATTATCCTTTCGCCGACGGCTATAAAACTTTCCATACCGATTTTGTAATCGGGTGTCCCGACCAGGATGAGAAAAGAAGACGAGGAGCAAGAGATTCGGCGGCTCCTGTGTATTGTTCTGAGGGTACTATATTCCTAAAATCTGTTGATGCAAGGAGGTCACTTATAAACTTCCTTGTGTATTGTTCTGAGGGTACCATATTCCTAAAGTCTGTTGATGCATCAGGACAGGTGAAGAATGCGAACTACTTATTTGGGTTGATGAACACTGTGGTGGACGAGATAGGGGAAGCCAACATTGTGCAATTTGTCATAGACAATGAGACATCATATAAGGCTGCAGGAAAGAAGCTCATGGAGGCTCGACCTCACTTGTTTTGGGTGCCCTGTATGGCACATTCCATTGACTTGATGTTGGAAGACATTGGTAGGGATCCTAATGTCAAGCATGGAATGCGATCTCCCAAGAATCTCTCGAGAATCTCTTTTTCTCCACGCGTCCGAGAAACAAGATCACCGAGACGAGAATATCTATATAGTACCTCTTGTAGCTTGATATATTCCACCTATTACTATCCCTAACTTGTTAGATGGCCTCGTTAAGTTTGCCTTATATATTGCCAATTTTATTATGGCATTCATCCAAATATTCATCTAGACATTATTGTTTGATAAAATTTTATAACTTAATATTTTTATGACTATTTATGTACAGTTGACCTAAAATGTCACTAATCACCTATTCATATTATTTAAGATAAAGCTTTAGTCTAACATAAGATTCCTTGTATGCCTTCTATTAACAATAGTTCATCATCTCTGTATTAAGCTTTTAATTCTTTCTTAGTTTATTTTGATATTTAAAATGAGTTTCCTTGTCCTTTTTGAAAAGAAAACATGTCATTTTACACTTAAATATACACACTGATTGATATTTATGAGATCCACTCTCTCGAGATTTTTCCGATATCTATTCTTTTTAGTCTTCATGAGATAAAATATAGAAATGAGATAGCAATCCTTAGGTAAGGTATACCCTACAAAAATGAAATCTAGATCCGATCTCCCAAGATTTTTACGAGAATCTCGCGAGATCTCTTCTCTTTCACCTTCCGAGATGAAGCCGAGATCCGAGATGACAATCCTTGATGTCGAGTCCTTGGTCAACCAAGGACAATTGATCACCTAATTT
The DNA here is from genome assembly GCA_036172225.1 of Cryptocoryne crispatula var. balansae. Classification (NCBI taxonomy): domain Eukaryota; kingdom Viridiplantae; phylum Streptophyta; class Magnoliopsida; order Alismatales; family Araceae; genus Cryptocoryne; species Cryptocoryne crispatula. Next base: position 34,963,194 of record CM069925.1, on the reverse strand, counting down.
ATCTATGGCCATCCATGACTTTTATATATCATGAGGCAGCACATCGATGGTCATGATTTGATCAAACCGGGTCCCACTAGATTTGCCACCTATTTTATTACTTTAGAGAGCCTTTACAAGTACAAGACTAGTTTGAAAAGGTTCATCCTCTCCACTGCTTATCAGGAGTACATGGATACATACAAGAGCTCCTTAGATCAGTATGAGATACTACTAAAGATGGAGCAGCTGATAGAAGACAACGAGGTGGTGGAAGAATGTGCGATACTACGTATACGTTATAGAGCCTTTGGTACGGGTGCTTAGGTTGGTGGATTCGAAATGATAAAAATCGGATGGGGTACTGTATGATGCTATGGATAAAGCTAAGTTGAAGATTAAAGAGAAGCATCCCAAGAGTTATAAAAAGTGGTGGAAAGTCATTGACAACAGATGGGACAAAACCCTACGCCACGACATTCATGCTGCAAGTATACTTTAGTAGTGTAAAGTGTAAATTGTTTGTATTACAACTTATATTCTGTATATTATACCCATTGTCTTTATACTAATGGAGTATTAGTGCCGTTGCAGGGTACTTCCTGAACCCGAGGATATAGTATGGTGAACAAGTATACAATCATGTTGAGGTATTATCAGGCACGCTATCTGTAATTAAGCGGCTCTGTAAGACCCAGGAAGACAGAACCTGCGCTGAGGTTGAAGTAAGTAATACGTCTAATATCTATTAAACTTCGAACTTTATCCCAGGTAATGAAGTTAAATGGTTTATTTTGGATTTTCAGACTACTTCATACAGGCACAAGATTGGGGTGTACGGGGATCCTGATTTGCAGTACTCACATGATAGGGTTCCCCCTAGTAATTTGCTTGCCCGAATAAAAGTCTTTTTGCTTACCTGAATTTTTGAAATAAGTTACTGATGCATGTATTTCTTGTCTTCTTTACAATTACAGCTGAGTGGTGGATTATGGTGACTAACACGACTGGATGGAATCCACTCGTATCCATTGCAATTCGGGTGTTAAGTCAGAGCACTTCCTCATCCCAGAGCGAGAGAAATTGGAGAACCTTCAACCTTATTCACACGAAGAGGAAAAATAGGTTGAAGACAGAAAGATTGAAGAAGCTTGTCTACTGTCATTACAATATGAGACAGAGGATCAAAAATATCAAATATAGGCAGAAGACATCCGAGCAAAGATTTGCAAAGTTTGCAGGTGGATTGTACCAAGAAAGAGCCCAAGCCCAAGCTACTTAGGGCTTGTCTCAGGGGGATGTGGACTTGAAATATCTATTCCAAGAAGAACATACACTTGCAGCATGGGTGGAACACAGACGTTGAGGGAGAGCCAAAGTTCAACCCGAATGACAGATCATGGGCCAAAGGAGAGCTTGACAGCGTCGTTGGTGAGGATGAAGACATACAGGAAGGTCAAGAAAGTCAAGTTCCGTGCACAGCTCCACTTCCCGATCCACCCCGGGCTACAGCTTCTACAGAGAGACATCCAGCTCCCCCCCCCCGGCCACTACAGCTCTAGCTCATATTCCAGTTGCAGGTCCATCTACCACCACCACCACCAAGAAGAATGGTGGATTATCCAGGGCTTTAAAGAAAATTTGCTTACCTTCATAGCAAAGTAGTCAAGGAGATCCTACATTGAAGAGGAAGAAGACAAGTATCAAACGGCGACATCATCTCCTTGACACCGAGACCACTCAGCCACCTTCATCAGATGAGGATGAAGAAGAATTTGTCCCACCCACACAACAACAGCGTACAGGGGGTGGAGGTGGAGGTGGGGGTGACAGCATAGGTGGAGGCGGCGCCTCAGGTAAGGGTGGCTCTACTAGTAGTGCACGCACGAGTGGAGCAAGTCCAGATGATTTGAGTGACAAAAGACACTCATGTTCGAGTGGCAGGGGCAGCGGACGTTGGAGGAGAATGAATGTTTTTTACGAGTTCGCATCTTCCTATCCAGAGCCTGCCTCAGACACTGAGCGGCCTGAGCCTTGCTATCACCATCTTTTCCAGCTCCACCTCCAATTGATCATGGAGCTTAAGAGTTTAGCGATATGGCCCAGTCTTTATTTTCCCATGGATACGGGCCATTTATGACTGACCCAAATCAATGGAGATTTCAAGACAATCAGGATGACCAGGACAGAGATCCAGATCCAGCCTACTCAGGACATTACCATAGTTGGTGGTGATGGCACATGTATTTGTTTATTTATTTTACGCAATGTAATATGAGTGTTATGAAGAACATGTATTGTACTATTGTGTGATTGGGTATGATTGATTGTATGATACAAATATATTTTTATTTGATGTATGATGTATCTCTTTTAACAATTTTAAATGTTAAAGTTGTCTTGAAAGTTGAAATGTCCAAGATTGAACAATGTCTTAATGTTCTTCTCTACATTTTTTCACATTGTTTCTGAGTTCTATGTAATTTTTTTGATTTTTTTGTGATTTTTACATATTTTTTCAGAAAGCAAAAAAAATTTATCTAGACCGATTCTGGATCGGTCTGGCTCCCGATGGATCGGCCTGGATCGGACCGATCAGATCCGATCCGGATTGGATCGGACCCTACCGATCCATGGTCCGATCCCGATCCCGCGATCCTTGTCTGCCAGGATCAGGCTCCCTCACTCACCGGCTCAGGTCGGCATGTGCCAATCCAGGATCGGCCAATCCTACAAACCATGCACCTTAATTTTTCTTAAATCAGTGATGGCAACCATGGGAAGTGCCAAGTGAAAGGCTAAATCCTGGTTCCTTCAGCAGCATAGCCGATTGGACTTGCTCCATTCTCTCTACAGCTGTAAAGAAAGTGCTCAATCAGCAGCTGGGGCTTCTACTAACTCATGCACCAGCCTTTATGTCCATCACAGTATAGATACACAAACTCATACCATGTCATGGTCAGAAAATAACACTAACAGGAGGCTTTGAGGTGGGGATGGCGGCTTGGTCAGTCAATGTCACCTTGCACTTCCACCGTTGAGTATGTGAGATGGAGAGGAGGTGGGATTCAATGTCTGCAGTCACTTTCAGTACGCTTGGACCCTCTCAACCCCACACACCCAAAACCACATAGAGACCCTATCTCAGGCTCCCACTTCTTTTATAATGTGCACATACACAAGTGAACAATAAGGTTGCATCCGAAAACTTAAAACAAACCCCCCAAAGTGCTAAATGGCTCAGTCAACCCAGTTCATTTTAAGTTTTCAGATTTGCACAATATGAGGTCCGTGAGACCTGATAGAGTCATCTCCCGATGGGTTCCACACAGGACCGCAGCGAGATCGGACATTCGGTGTCATTTCCACGTCCTGTGGCCCTTCCCCTCTAGCATCGTTTTCTCCCAGTTAAAGCCCTGAAGAAATCTTTCTCTCCCTCTAGTTCACCCCTACAACCTAGCAATCGCTTGAGGCACCTAAGCATAGTTGTCAAGGTGACAAGGCACCCAAGACGTTGAAGAGTACCGATTCTGCTTAGGTGACAAGGCACCCAAGACGTTGAAGAGTACCGATTCTGCTTAGGTGACAAGGCAGCTACTTAGGCATCGCTTAGGCGGTCAAGGCGGTATTCAAGGAAGGCTGAGTCGGGAGGTTGTTATACATAAAAATAAGCATAAATATAATTATTTTTTATGTTATAATTGAATATGAGTGTTTTATCTATGCACATAAGTAAATATGATGTGTGTGAAAGAGAAGAGAGTTAAATAGATTTTTATAAAATTTAAGTATATAACATATTTATTATTAGAAAATTTATATATGTGCGATAGTATAAGTGATGGTGAAATATTGTTCTAATATTATTAAATGGGGGGAGCATAGAGTAGTCGCGGATCTTATATATGTAATTATAAAAGTGTGGGTATTTATTTTTGGATAAGGAGTTAATTTTGGTAAATTAAATGAGATAGAAAGAGAGAAGAATGAGCTGAAAAAAACTTAATTAAGTATATAATATATATTTATAATCATAAATCTTAAATATGTATGATAGTATAAGTGATAGTGTAATATATTAATATATTCAAACTATCATTAAATAATTGTCCCTTGTGAAGGGTATAAGGGAGAAAAATCTCTCAAAATTATTTTTTTAATCATGTAAAAATACCCAGGACACCTTGCCTGTGCGCCTTGGGAGCCTAGGCTGACACCTTGGATGCCTTAGGCGCCTTGGGCGCCTTTTTGGCCCCAGACAAGGCGCCCTTGCAAGGCATTGTTGGAAAAGCACCTTGCTGCCTAGGCCCCACCTAGGCAGGCGCCTTGACAACTATGCACCTGAGATAAGGCAAACCCTTCCTCGCCTCAGGTGCCTCACACCTATGACTACATACATCATACCAAATACAACAACAAACCCGATCACTTAAGTGGCCGAATCCGGGATATCGAATCTAAGTCATTGGATTAATCGATATCTGGTCTAATGGACCTACTATCCAAGATCCAGTTATTTAAGTGACCATATCTTGGTTGTTTCCGGTCCAATGGAACCAATACGAAATGCCCCACCCCCACCCTATGCACAGGGGCGGTGCACTGCCACACCAAGCAGCCACTCCCGGCAGGATCGCTGATATGGCTGATTCAAACCGATCCCAGAAGATTTCCAAGGTCGGATCATGTTTCCCCCTAGGATCAGATTGTCCTATGCCGATACCAATCCCAGAGTGGCTGATCCTACAAACCATGTTCTTGACACTCTCGTGTCTCACCCCTCAGTCTCTCGCTCCTGCTCGTCGTTCCACATCGCAGATTATCCTCATCACACACCTTCACTCGCAGGTGGCAGCCGATGGCAGTCAGGTGACTTTAGTGGTGGTGGTAAAACCTGCAGTCAAGTCCAGCACTTCCTTCATCACCAAACTGCTGCAGCCAAGCCAGCCACCAATCTTCTAAACACGTCCTCCTCCGATATCATATCTTGGTAAATCCCTTATTTTTCTTCCCCTCTTATCTCTCTCATTTCTTAGCTTCCGGCATGTAGGTATGTGGAACTGTGGAAGGGTAGGTGCAAATTTAGAGGTTTAATTCTGACCTGTTGATAAGAGCTCAGCAAATGCATCAATAGATTTACATGATCAAGTTCGCTACTATTTCTATGTTCTTGTTATCATCTTCATTCAATTTAGATGCAAGTTTCTCAATATATGCATTTGCATTCCAACTTAAACTTGTGTCCACCTATTCGGAAAAAAAATCTTAAGAAAAGAACATTTTTATACCAAAATTTTAGCATATACACAAAAGCAAGTCTTTAAAAACTTGATGCTTCTCTTGATATACAATTTTAGGTTGAAAATTTTAGACTAAATAAGGCCAATGAAAGGCCCAAACAATAGGCCAAACTGAACCAAACCAAATTCTAATGGTCTGGTTTGGTTCGGTCTGGATACTTTGTGGTCTGCAGTTTGGCTTGAGTTTAAGAAGTGTAAAGACAAAATCAAGCCAGTCTGTGCACAAGGGTATTACTAAGTAAAAGGCTGGTTTCAGCAAGCTAGGCAGAAGCAGATGGGTCTATGGCGTTTCAATGCATGTAGGCAATAGAAAAGTTACTTGTTTGCAAGGGTTGCCATCTCGGATCTCGGCTTCGTCTCGGGGGGGGTGAAAGAGGAGATCTTGGAGAGATCTCGGAAAAATCTCGGATTCTCGGATCAAAATGTATATATGTATGAAACATAACATAATATCTTATAAAAATAGGAGTACATCAATGAATTTACATAAAAATATATAACTCATTTTGTACAACAACTGTGTGAATGAACAATTACAAAGCACTTTCAATACCAAAAAGATGATCTTTGTGCTTCTAAAAGATTTAAACTTGTATGTAATCCTATTTAAATACTAATATGGTATCAAACTTGTAACACATTTTTATGTGATAGTATAAGTGATAGTGAAATATATTAAATGTGTTTACACTATCATAAATGGGACGTAGAGTGGTCGTGGATCGACCTGCGCGGTTAGGTCGCGGGGGGTCGCGGGGGCAGCACCCCTTGGGGCGGTATCAGGGGGGCAAAGCCCCCCGAAGAAATTTTGTTTTCGGACCAAGCTACATGGAGTGAGATCTCGGCGATCTTGTTTCTCGGCCTCCTTGGCAAGACCGAGATCTCGGCGAGATGGCATTCTATGCTTGTTTAGCAAAGCTGAATGGAGACACTACTTATGAGATCAGATGACAATAAGCAAACTTACATATTGATAAAAAAGGAAATAATTTGTAGGCTGTAAATGTAGGAACAATATGCCTGCTTAGCCCAAAGTGAAAGAATTGGATCATGTCTTAATATGTGCATGCACAGATAAGAAGTACAAAGACATGAAGAACCGTCACATTATCACTTCATCTTGATGTAACAGTTAATGCTATGAAATTAAGTACAAATAAAAAGTACAGAGACATGAAGAACCATAATATTATCACTTCATCTTGATGTAACAATTAATGCTATGAAATTAAGTAACAAAACTGTTAGAAAGCATAGTATCTACAACACCTGCCATTCTATGCTTTCGCAGCTTGTAATTAGTTCCCTAGTCAGGTGAACATACTCTCCTGTGTTTAATGGTGTTTGTTTCCGGTGCTCAAAAGATTCTTCCAACTTGTCAATCTGTCAAATGTAATACATTTACAAGCTTCAGGCCCCATAAAAGTAAATCCATAAAGGGAAAACAAGTGAAAGAAGATTAGCAAGAGCAAGGGGGATAAGACTACAAATTTATCTTTTCAAGATTATGAAAACATATTGAAGATGAAAAATAAAATTAACTAATAGTATCATTTTCTCTTTGACCCGTTAATAGATAAATACACCATCATAAACACCGCATTTTCACCATATACTATATGCCTGAGAAAAGTATGGGTTTTACCTGCATGAGTCACAGAGAGGGCAAAGCAGCCAAAATTTTCTGGTTGACACAAAGAGATAAATATACCAACGATATACATTTCTATCATGTAATATTATGCTTGAGCAAAGTACGAGTTCTTCCTACATGGATCACAAGAACAAAGCAACAAAAAACACTATTCACAGTTTCACTGTACTGGATACTCCTGACTTGCAACAGCCTTTTTAAGAGAGCTCAAAAAGCCAGCAGTTCACAAGGATATACAATTTTCCAGAGATTTCTGTATGTAAAGATAGTGAAATTATAAAACATCTAAAAGTAAGATTCAAACTTACAGACTCTTGAATCTCTTCTTTCACGATGTAAAAGGGATCCTGAGATGACATCATTCTGCCACCAACTCCTACCTAGAAGATAAAGTTATTCAGAGAAAATGCAACAACAATTAGCTTTTGAGTAACATTTTTCATAAATAACTCAATAGAAGATCACTTTTTAGAAAGCAAAGATATTTCACATAAAATAAAAATAACATCTAGGGAAATGGATGCTCTAACAAGGTAACTAAAACATCCATGGACACAAGACCTAGGATTACATAAAAGGGACAAAACCAAAAGAGCATGCATCACATTGTAAGAAGACCCTCCTCCAACTGTACAACTTGGCAATCAAATAATTACAGTCACATCTGTCAATCCTTTTATATTCAACCCCATTATGCAAAAAGAGAATACAGCTCTACAGACTATTGTGTTCTTCACATATATACCCTTGTAAATACCAGTAATTGCAGCATATCCCTCAACAAAAGCATATTCTTCTGTATATCCCTAAAATCACAAAAGGTTGTGGTTATACCCCAAAGAGTTTAACAACATTAATACATGCAGTTAATAGCATTAAACATTTTGAAGACCTGATATTGTCCCTAAGATTATTGGCATATTGCTATAGTTGTCCACATTTACATTTAACAACCACCTAATTGCATGCCCCTCCCTCCTCCCAGTAGCAAAGACCTGAAAAAAACTTCAACCATCTACAGCAACATCATCTGACACAAGTAACGAAAAGAGACCGTTGGCCTCTAGAATCGTGGATGACATCAGTGGCTGGTGTCCAAAGGTCTATGCAGGGGCCATGTACTAAGAGAAAAGGAGAGCTAACGTTGGATGTGATGTTGACAGAGGTGCCAGGGGGTTGACCTATGCTGATCAGGAAAGGTGGAAGCATTTGCTATGGTACCAGGTGAGGAGGGAGGGACAAGGTGTGGCAGCAGAGTGTTGTGGCAGTGTGGCGGCAGTCTAGGTGGCAGGAAAGAATGGATGCTAGCATGCAGCATGGGCAGTATAGCAGGGCAGGGCTTTGATGGCAAACAGGCTATGTGGAATCTGACAGGGCTTTAACGGTGAGGACAGGGTTCTACCTCTGATGGTGTGGTTGACCTGCCTGGTGGCCAGGGTCAACAGTGGTGCTGGCACATTAGTGGATGGCATGGCAGCAGCTGGAGCAATTACATGATAAAAATGTGAAAGAAGAAATGTGAAAGGTGTGGGATGGGCAGTGTCTCGGGGTCAAGGATTGAGGAATCGGAATCGGCTAGCAAATTGGTGGGTGCCGATTTCAATTCCGATCCAGAAGAAAAATTCATCCGGAATTGGTCATGATTGGTTCTTAAAAAAAACCCTAAAATAAAAAAAATAACTACAAAATAAAAGAAGTAAGATGATCATTTTAACTTAAGTAACCAGAGTTAAGTTAATGTAATTAAAAAATTATGGTAAGGATATCTTGAATAACATTTTTGTGATTCCATGTGTATTAAAGCAATCAATTCTTGTTCTTTAGACGCCAAGCTTCACCAGTCAGACATTAACTATCTTTCCACAAACTAAACTGTCCCATATTGACAAACCATTTCCTTTCTTGGAGTACATGGTAGCACATTTAATTAAAAAGAGAAAAGAAATTAAGTGTGGAGTAAAGTTCCTGTGCAACAAAAAGAGAAAAAAAGAGAACCAAGCTGGTGCCAACTTCAGTGTCCTATGGGACAAAAGCACTAAGCAAAAAAAGAAAGCTTGCTATAAAATTATAAGAAGCTGTGTTGCGATTTCACCTGTGCATGAGAAAATTGTCCAGCTAGCGACCTTCACTCATAAAAACACCTTTCCTTGCAACCCATAATGAACAAACAGAGGCACTGAGAAATCAGCTTCTCAACTTCAGGATCAGAACGCCCTTCATCTATCTTTCCAACTTGTAATAAAAAATGACAAGTCAGCGTGATTGGATATGGATTCTTAGACTGAAATTGGCCAGCAAAATAAGCCATGGTTCCTTTGCAAGAGAAAATTGTAAGAGGTGATACATTCTCTCCAAGGTATTCAAGATGAAAATAAGCGTTGACAACAACCAGTGCCGATCCCAGTCTGGATCAGGAAGGTCCGTGGGAGCCTTCTACCACGCAACACTTAGAGCGGGAACATCCTGGCTCGACGTCACACATCCCAGACGCATTAATCCCCGGAGAAATCGAGCAACAACAGTCTCAAACCTAAAATCACATGATTCAAAAAGGAATTGCAGGATGTGAAACTGTCAGATCCAGCACACCTCCTCCCCCAACTCCAGAAAATTCTCAGATAGGATGAAAAATCCCGGATCTGGGCAGCTGTTCATCCTTGATTATCCACCACAAAAACAAAATAAACATGTAGCCATGGAAAGAAAGTTCCTCTTGCTAGCGGCACTAGTCGATCCCTCCTGAGCAGAAAATAAATGAGAGAGGAGACAGATCGCGGGAAGGAACTACCAAGTGATAGGGCTGTCCTGCATTGGCGACAGGCACTACGCTACAGGAAGTCAAGCGTACCGCAGCTCCACCGGCGGCCGGCGGGTACTTGTCCGAGAGGCTCTCTCTGTGTAGTTAGAGAGGTGAACCTGAGAATTCTGCCGCACTCCATTGTCTTCGGGGTGGGATGCGTTAAAAGGGAGGCAGAGCGGAGAGGCTCCGGTCACGTGCCCAATGAGGAGAGGATTTTGGGTCTTCCACACTGTCAATATTATCCGTTAATGGGGTGTTTGGTTGCATGATAATAAGGGTTTTTACTTTAATTTTTAAAAATTATAAGAAAATTTGTTAAAAGAGGTGTTTGGTAACCATGACAATTTTATGTTTTGAAAGTGATTTTCTTCTTAAACAAAAAAAGAGGGCCTCACCTCTTTCTTTTTTCTTGTGGTCCCCCACTTTGTTTGGTCATGTGTGGTAGTTACTCTTTTTTGTAATCACATCCCTCCAAACATGATAATTTTATGTCATGAGTTGGTTCACTTTTTATTTTAATACAATTTTTTATCATGAAAGTGTACAAAAAATTATCATGCAACCAAACACCCCATAAGTTATCGAAAATTTATTGATAACACTTATAGGAAACCTGTTAATTTAAAAGCTACAAATATATATATATATATATATATATATATATATTAGGATAGACTCATTGTATAATAATTGTATTTACTAATTAAAGTATAACATGGGATGAGCCATGTTCTAGATAATCCAACACCACCCATTTAGTTTAAGTTAAACATGAAAAATCAATAATATTATTTTTTTTATTTTTTATTTTATTTTATATTGAAGATTTTTTATGACAGATATGTAACTTAAAACTATTTTATAACTTTATTTTATAATTATATTTTGTGTGTGCTTTCTCTTTTATAGTTAGTGTTCTATCACTCAAATGTTTTTACCTTTTGTTTTAATAAATTAGATCATTACATATAGTATAACTATCTATTAATTATTTCTTGGCAGATAATACAAATGGTTCATGGATATACACTTCCTCTTTAATTACCCAACAGCATGTGAATCGTTTTGACTGTCAGATACCATTAAACGTAATATTATATTATTTGGCTCGTATTTGAACTGCTGACATTCTCACACAAAGTTTTTTACAAAAATAATGATATTAGAAAATTTTAAATTGCCGCTATAGTAATTACACGTTGAAATACATTATCATAAAAATAGACTACCAGACATTAATTTATCACATTATAGCGATATATTCTCGAGGGGAGATATACGTGTGTATGTCTAAATATGTGTGCTAGAGAAATAATATGATTGTTTTCTTTTGTCAAAAAATTATTTGGAAAATATTTATGGAATCCCCTTACAATTGGAGTCTAACAAGTTTATCTTTCAGTTTTCGCATATATATATACTGCATAAATATTCGTAGGCAAGTCAAGCTAGTTTGATTTGATTTCGCAAGACGTTGAAACCAAATCAAATTGAAAAATCAAATAAATTAGTTTGATTTAAACGTATTTTTTAGTTGGGGAATTGCTAAACCTATTTAACTGATCATATTTCTCTTCTTTTTTTTATCATGAAGTTTCAAATAAGATTCTTGTTCAAGACTTGTTTCATTTGAAAGAGATTTGGTTTGTTTAATATTATTATTTTTAATACGCATCAAATTATTGTTCATATTTTATTTTTTAATACATATTTTAATCTACACTAGTCCAAGCATGTGTTCTACACGTGTGTGAGTGATATGTTATATATTTGTTAATAAAATATTTTAATATAAATTTATAATAATATTTGTACAAGATAGAAAATTTAAATTTAAGATTACATATGTAAATATATGATTATACATTTATTCACAAGTGAAGATGTGTTAAACTGGCATATATATATATATATATATATATTGATAGCATTGAGTCCATATAACATGAATCGGGCATCTCTCTTTTTGTTCTTCGGGCAAATTCGAATTCCTCTATCTGACTTGTTGGAGATGATGTAGAAATTGGCATCCCAAAGCCTTGAATTTTCAATGTATTAATTTATGGGGTGTTTGGCTGTGTGATAATTTGAGTTTGTGATACATTTTTTTGTTTTTGAAATAAAAATTGTTAAAAAAGATGTTTGGTAACCATGTCAATTTTATGATTTTAAAGTGATTTTCTTCTTAAACAAAAAAGAGGGTCTCACCTCTCTTTTTTTATTTTGTGGTCTCCCACTTTGTTTGATCTTATATGGTAGTTACTCTTTTTGTTATCACATCTTTCCAAATACAATATTTTTTTGTCATTGGTTAGTTTATATTTTTTAATACAAATTTTTATCATGAAAATATACAAAAAATTATCGTGCAAGCAAACACCTCATTATTCTTTCTTCTTGTTTCCCCTACTTTGAAACTTGAAGAACCCCCCTCTCTCTCCTCATTATTCTTCTTGTTTCCCCTACTTTGAAACTTGAAGAACCCCTCTCTCTCCTCATTATTCTTTCTTCTTGTTTCTCCTACTTTGAATCTCTCTCTCTGTATATATGTATGCCTTGTTCTATGTGGCAGTTGCTTCAAGCTTTGCCCTCGATAACAAAGTCTACGGCAGCGTGACAATGATCGAGATCATCTGGGTAGGATTTTGCACACGTAGAAATGATCAAAGTAGCTTCCCAATTCAAATCAGCTCAGTCATTGAGTTGTCAGATTTAACGGTACTCTATTTGCTCTACAAATAGACGGAGGTCCTGACAAGCATGATATTCTGCTCGAGGTTGTCTTGTTTCTTGCCGATCTGAACCTCGTCATCATGTCCTCCAACCAACAACGTGCATGGACGACCGTATTAAAATCCTTTTCCTTTGTTTCTCTCACATCATGGCCATTTTACAGCATTTGGCATATTTGATGTCAAATAATCTGGTATGGGTCCACTTGGTTAGTAACAACAAGAATATTGTCGATATTAAACAAAAAATATATATGTTTTATGAAAAAAGCAAGAGTAAACATTCTGTAATATGTTCAAATTTTTTAATATTTTGCTAAAATTTAAGATAATAGATAAAGCTACGGGCGTTTAGTTCACGGTTGTTATAATTTTAACAAAGTAAATAACATGAATAAAGCAAGAGTAAACATTCTGTAATATGTTCAAATTTTTTTAATATTTTGCTAAAATTTAAGATAATAGATAAAGCTACGGACATTTAGGTGACGTTTGATTAGGCTTAATCTGAAAATCTAAACTCTTAATTTTACATCTAACCTCTTAATGAGTGGTAAAAAAGTACTTAATTTGTTTTAGATATAAGTGCTCTGGGTTGTTTGATAAAAAATCTGAATCAAACACTTTTCCCATGCGGCATCCCCCCCTCGCGGCGCCGCGCGTCCCCCCGCTGCGCACCCCCCCTCCCCGTCCGGAGCCCCCCGCGCGTCCCCCCCTCCCCGCAGGCCCCCTCCCCCCTCCGCGTAGCCCCTCCGCGCAGCCCCCCTCTGCGTAGTCCCCCCGCCCCTCCGCGCAGGCCCCCGCCGGAGCCCCGCCGCGCAGCCCCCTCCACGCAGCCCCTCCGCGCAGCCCCCGGCCGGAGCCCCTCCGCGCAGCCCCCCCCTCCGCGCAGCCCCCCCTCTCGCGCGGTCCCCCCGCCCCTCCGCGCGAGGCCCCCCGCGAGCCCCGCCGCGCAGCCCCCCCTCCGCGCAGCCCCCCCGCGCACTCCCCCCCCCGCGCCCCCCCCCCCCCCCGCACGCAGCCCCCCGCCGGAGTCCCCCTCCGCGCATGCCCGACTAGATGGACACGATCGGCTGCGATGTCGATCTCGGGGGCGACCGCGTGGACGAGCGAGACGGCGTCTGAAAATGAAAAAGCTAAGGTGCCGATCTGAATGGCTCAGATGATATTAAGACTTCAGAGCTTAGTTTAGAGGGGGGTTCAGCTATTTTATCAAACGTTCCTAAACATCTGAACACTGACCGATTTAGAGTTAAGAGCTTCAATAAGTCTAATCAAACGGAGCCTTAGTTCACGATTGTTGTAATTTTAACAAAGTAAATAAAGTGAAAAAATATAAAAACAATTTACGATAAATTAACACCAGATCCCATTCAAACACTAACCTACTATGCGTAGTCCTAAGTTATAATTTCTTTAATGATAGATCTTGTTTTTCAAAATCTTAAAATATTGTCCCTATTTTATCACACCACGTTAGTAGTGTTAGATGGGGCTCCCACTTCATAAATTTGACGAACAATTCTTGGTTAATCTCTGCTCGTTGGGAGGTAAACAGAGCCTACACATCCATCACAATTTTAACGGACAAATTGAAATTACCCTTGTAATTGTACTTTTAATTCATCAGCCCTGCTCTTTGTTTTATCTTAGACAATCCCTTGGATGCTCTACTTGGATTTCCAAGTTAATAAGGAAAATGAAAAAAAGACCATGCTTATGCATACATGCCTATGTATTTGTTATTGTGTTTAACGGTAATATCCCAATCTCACTAGACCAATCGTTTAGGTAAAAACATCATGTTTGGCTTACTCTTCTGCTAGATTCTTGTGCATACAGTCTTAGATATCTTTTACGGGAAGCTGTTTGGCCTCATTTGCTTGCAAAAGGCTAGCATTCTATGTAGCCTAAAAATTCTGATCCCAATTTGCCAAATGGCAAGAAATTTTCAAATAACAAGAGCACATTTCACAAGTTATTGGCCATTGACAACTAGAGCTCTAGAAGCTCTTGCTTTTGGCTTTCTTGCTGTAAGGGGAAAGGGAACAGTAGGCAAACATCTAATAATGTGACATCCAGATCAAAAGAAGCATTTATGTAAGACTATCAAACAATCAGGATTGGCACCTGTTGATCGTGATAAAGGGATTTCTGAAACCATTAATATAAGACTGTCAAGACATCAGTGTCACTACCACACAAACAAGTAACATAGTTCTTTAGAACAAAATACATAAAAGCTAATACATCATCCTAAAGAAACACTCTTGACTTCTCCGGAATAACTTTCTTTGTGACTAACATCCTCATCTTCCGATAACTTTAACAGACTTTTAGCAATAGCTTTCACTTTCTTTTTAAATTTTTTATCCTTCTTTGACTTCATCTCTAAGGCCGCTACATGCCTTTCAAGTTCATGAATACATTCTTTCTCACAACAATAGCTGGATGAGGAGTCTAAGAAATTGTTCAACTCGTCACACCACAAAAAGTACAACTATCAACCTGTTAATATGATAAAACAATTTCTTAGAAAGGGAAATAGTAGTAGGTTGAATATTTTAACAAAACATACCTTGCACTTGTAAATCATTCTCCTTGGATTTCTTTCTGTTTGACTTTGCCTTACCACACAATAACCATGGCCAAAAATACATCTCATTTTGGGGATTTGAGATCCACCAGCCATATCTACAACAATATAAAATTAAATTGAGTTTAATTCTTAAAATGAAACAAGAAGCATTCATGGTAAGAACAATAAAATATTGAATATATACCTATTCAGAGATTGGATTTCTACATGATTCTCGAATGTGTCCCAGTTGTTTGCACCTTGAACATGTATAAACTATTTGATCTATGTCTAACTCTCTTTGTGAAGGAATTCTCTTCTTCTTGTTTCTCCCTAATCTTTTTTTGGTTATAGGAGGTCTCACTTCAATACTTTCAAAATCAATTTCAGGTTTGTTCATGTTGTAGATTGGAGCAATACACATATCATAACGTATTTTGTAGGCATGTGTTGTATAATACATATCACAATAATCTTCTATGTTATCTCCTATTTTGTGAACTGTAGCACAAACATGTTTGCATGGCAATTTTAAAATTTGTCATTCTCTACATGAGCAACTTCTATCTTAAAAATTAACTACTATTGATGGTCTTGACATGACTTCAAAGATAAACCCATTAGACAAGTTCACTACATAACCACGAGAGTTATCCATCAACTTCTTAATCTTTACATCAACGGATGGACATATATATGTTTCCCACAACTGACATTCTTGTCTCATCTTGGCACTCATGTTCATTATTTTGATGTGAATTCGATCAATCATATGAAATATAGGAAGATGCCATTCTTCTAAAATCCAAGCATTGAATGACTCTGCAAGATTAGAATATGTTTCTTCATATTGTTCACCTGCAAAGTAGGCATTAGCCCAAAAATTAAGATTGGAATCCCTTGCCCACACTGCTGCTTCCATTGAAATTGCACTCATTGTTTGCATTATAGATTCATGCTCATCCACAGTATAAACATAAGCAGCTTTATCAAACAAAGATAATAATTGATTTTTTACAGATCCCCTATATTTACCTACAAGATGTTTTGCAAAATTTTCTTTTAAATGACGCAAACAATATGCATTATAAGATTCTAGAAATATATTTGGGATAGCCTCAATTAATCCCTTGCATATATCGGATATGAATGTAACTTGACGAGTAGGTAGTATAGCATTTCAAAGACAAGTTAAGAACCATTGCCAGTTATCTTCATTTTCAATGTCACATGCTGCATATTCTACTAGAAACAATTCATTTTGTCCATTAAGAGCAGTGGCACCTAAAAGAATGCCCTTGTACTTATCCTTTAAGAATGTACCATCAAGAAATAATATTGGTCTACATCCATTCTCAAAGCCAAGCTGACATGCATGAAAACATACAAAGAATCGTTTAAAATGGCCTTCATTAGTTACTTGTAGATCAACGATAGTTCTTGGGTTGGTAGTATTAATGACATCAATATACCATCGTAATGAGTCAAAATCACAATGCTCATCACCAATAACTTGTTTATTAGCAACTTCTTTACCATGCCAAGCTTGGTGATAAGGTAAATCAAGACCATAGTCTCTAAAAACATCTGTTCTGATATCCACTGGTCGATATAAAGGGGAATCATTAATCATATCCATAATGAGAGAACCAACAGATTTCTTTGATGCTCTAAGATGTTTCTGTGTACTTAACCCTCCTCCACATGTGTGATCATTATGTAAGTCTTTAACAATAAATGTTGGGCCACCTCCAACCCTACAATCATGCAAATACCAAGGGCAATGAGCAACTCTACATTTGATTTTAAGTGTTATCAAGTCATTCTTTATGAAATTGTAGTCAAACCCTTTAGCAATGGCATACTTCACCAACTCTTGTCATAAATGCTCAACACTTTCAAAAATTTGACCTTTAGAATGAATTACATTATTTCAAAGATCATTTTTTCTTCCAGAACTATTGCTAGAAGCCATCATAGATGAAGAACTACCTTGGCTATAATTACTCCCAAGAACATTGTATTCCTGTGGGTGACTTGGATATCTATGTAGATGATTGCATGGTGTTAAAAACTCAATAAAGATGTTTATCAAACATTGAATGAGACTGAATTATGTAACATATCTACTTACCTTTGAGAAAGACTATCTTGAGAATTGGAAGTTGAAATCTCAATATTCATTATACTCTTGTGAAGAGAGATGTATATCTCAACTACATTACTTAGGTCTTCATCATTCAAGATGCTTATGGTGACATTTGCTTGTTCGGGAATCATATATTTTAACTTGACATCTCTCACATTTAGATTCCACCTTTTTGAAATAATTTGTACTTTATGTTCCACTTTTATATCGTGTTTATATTGAATAACATGACCTTCTCCATTATAAGTAAAAATAAGTAAAAGTCGATCCATAACCTGCTACCAATGTAAAAATACAAAAAGATTAGCATTAGCATACCTACAATAGCATAAATAAAAGAAATACAAAAGAAAGACTCCCTGAGATATTATTCAATAGTAGTAATTAATATTAACATTAACCATACTATTTTATAAAATCGGCAAGAAGTAAGAACTATTTCTAATTTATTCAAATGTCTTTGTATAAACCAAGAAGTAGCTAACAACACAGGTAGCAAATAACAAAAGTAAGAAATATAACATGTTCAATGTTTGGGTCATTCACATTGACATAGGAATTGCATGGAGATTCTAATTTATTTAAATGTCTTTGTATAAACCAAGAAGTAGCTAACAACATAGGTAGTAAACAGCAGAAGTAAGAAATATAATGTACTCAATGTTGGGTCATTCATATCAACACAAAATCATAGGAATTGAATGAAGAAATTGATCAAAAATTAACAAAATAAAATAAGCAACCCAAGCGTATGTCAACAGAAAATAAAATAATCAACCGGCTTCCTCCCATTCCAAAGAGACGAAGAAAAGGAAGCACTATGTTCTAGAAGTGAGGGCTCTCTACCGATTCTAGACTATGGAGACAACAATACAAAGAGTTCAGAAGGAGAAAAGTTCAACTGAAGAGCTAAGAGTTGACAAAGTAGGGTTCAAAAGAAAAAATGTTCAACCAAAGGGTTGATGAACCGATTGGACCTTGAAACGAAGTTGGTAGAGATCAATATAGAGAAAGAACAAGCAAAATAACTCTTAGAACACAATCATACTACGGGGAAGGTGAAAAAAGCTACCATGTTTAGGTGCTACGGTTCTCCTTTAAGCTCATTGGGTCCTTCAAGTTGGTTGTGTCACGACTCGGATTTTTAACAAGCACAACGGAAGATAATCTGGTAACGTAACAAGGAAGAATATCGGTTTGGAACCAAATAAGATTAAAATCACAATTCAGATTCACAATAACATATACTTATGAGTACACAAACCACATCTATCTAAACATATTAAATACCAACATTGAATAAGCAATCACTAGCTCATCGAATTTCAAAACACCACTACGCTTCTGCTACGCTAAACTTGCAATCCTGAAAATATTAACAACGGAAGGGGTGAGTCACCACAGACTCAGTAGGTCTTACACCTGAACTACCCTACTATAATAATGATTTGCTATTGATATTAAAGATAATAACCCTAAAAATTCAGATTATAATACATAGAGTTTACACTAATTATATATCTTCGATTAAGGTGATTACAATGTCTTTCTACTACCCCGTATGTTAACATGATTCTATATGCACTAAAACCGACATAACCTTCACAAATTTACTAATCTAGGTATGCATACACCACATAGACCTCATAATTGTAAGCACCCGAAACGGGACATCCGCGGATCTCCCCCTTCCGGCCCCTACGCTTGCTTTGGGGACTTGGTGGATGGTGTGTTATGTAGGTGTGGTCGCCAGGAGCCAAAGGCTCCAAAATATAGTAGAATGAAAAGAAATAAAATGGAGAAATGAAAATGACCGTCGTACCTTTGGAAGCGGGGAGATTGTTGAGTTCCGACTTCTCCTCTCTCGGCCGGCCGAAAGAAGAGAGCTTAGTGAATCCCTTGCCTTCAATCCGGTTGAAGCTCCGCCTCGATCGGATCTACCTAAGAATGTCCATAAGAAAACATGTAGACAAGTGAAGGTTTCATTAGTTCTAACGAAAGCATAGTATCGTGCTCGAATTTGGATTCAAACATGCAAACGGGAAGAGACTAACCGGATTGGGATGAGATCCAAACCCCTATTTTTGGTAGGTTTTAAACATATATGAAATGCAAAAATGCTCTAAGACATGCTAAATGACATGGTGATCGATGCAAAAGTGAAAAAGGGAGAAAAGAACTCGATTAAACGGGCGATCGGACTTCGAAAACGACGAAACAAGCTTCTGCCCTTCCTGGTGCCCTATATATAGGGCGCCAGGAGCAGGTGCCCCCTTTATGGGGCGCGTTGACCAAAGTCAAAGCGCCCTGTATACGGGGCACTAAGTCTGGCCCGAACAGATTTTCTTCTTCTCTTCGCGGCGCCGCTCCGGAGTGATGGATGGCTTCCGGGACGAAGTAAGAGTTCCTCCTTGTAGACAATATGCAAATAAACCTAGTGGAAGGTGGTTTGGGTGCTGGATGTATGAGGAGAGTCGGATAGAGGCTCTCAAAGTTAGAGAAAAATCATATTTCTGGGTGACAGAAACAGAGGGTTTTAGGGTTTTTGGTGGAGGATTTTGGATCGATTTGGAGGCTTTTGGAGGGTGAGTGTGGCTTAGAATCGTAGTGTTGGGTGAGCTCTAGGGTGGCACGGAGTTGGAACCTCCCCTAAGTTCCAAATGGGGCTCTATTTATAGCCCAAAAGAGGGCACTTTGGCCATTTTCGAAAAACAGTGCCATGTGTCATAGCGCCCTGTATATGGGGCGCTAGCATCATGAGATATGTCAGATCGACAAGACAAGTCACTGCGGGGGTCAAATCGGCTGTCAAATCGATCGGATTTGGTTCCAGGCGCCCTGTTTATAGGGCGCCTGGTGCCCTGTATACAGGGCGCCAGGTGCCCTGTTTATGGGGCGCCTGGTGCCCTATAAATAGGGCGCCAGGTGCCCTATATATAGGGCGCCAGGTGCCCTATATATAGGGCGCCTGGTGCCCTATTCTTGGGGCATTTGGCTGGTCTGATTGCTTGATGGACCCATCTTCGGAATGTGCCAAAACTCGATCTGTCCGGAAAACACGATGTGCTTTAAATATTCTTTATGAAAACAAGAATTTGAACTCTCCAACTGGGCCAAAATTGCGTGTCTACAGCTTGCCTCGCCTTGGCGTCGGCTTTGTAGGGGAGTGACACGAATGAAGTGTAGGCGAATGTAGCGAAGCGTAATGAGGCGTAGCGGAATGAAGTGGTAATGGACTGAAAAGGTGACACCAAGGTGTAGATTTAGACACGCCCTCATTGGCCTAGTTGAGTGGAATAAAACTTCACCGGACTCCGAGATTACCCTTTGTCTTATCGAAACCTTCCCTCTGATTGATTGGTTAAAGAGAAAAACAGTACTGAAAGTAAATAACTAAAATCCCACGTGGGGGAGAATTGTTACCGGCCAGGACCCGAACTGCATGGTGTGCTGGACTCGGTAGAAATGCGGTAAATTGCGAAAAGTAAAGAGGAGACAGCCAATCAACCAAGGTTGGGTTCTTCAAATTCATAAGGTTTTACTCAACAATACCGGTTTAGTTCGACGTGGAAAAACTTCTTGTTTCGATGAAACCATTAAAATTGGATCTTCCGGATAAACCAAAAAAACTTTCTCGAGGAGCCATAGAAAGATGGTGATGGAAAAGATAATGCATGATGTATGCTGTATGATAATGCATGATGTATGTTGTATGATAATGCATGATGTATGCTGAGTTTAAAGAAATAGAAATAAACATAAGAAAATAGTTGAAGATATAGGTCAAACATAACGGGTCAGGACATCCGTGAAGATACCGTCGTCCCCGTTCATTTGACTTTGGCTTATCCGCGGGTCTAAAAGGTGACTGAATTCTTCATCGATTTTGTTGGAGGGGTTCTCTGACTCAGCCCTTTTAGACTCGAGGTCTTCAACGATATACATGCGAGATATATGATAATACATGCAAAATTCCGGGCTCCAGGCGCCCTGCTTATAGGGCTCCAGGCGCCCCATTTATGGGGCACCAGGCGCCCCATTTACAGGGTGCCAGGCACCCCATTTACAGGGCGCCAGGCGCCCTACTTATAGGGCGCCAGGCGCCCTATAAGTGGGGCACCTGCGCGGACTTCAACTCTGCTCCTTCCCGAGGTAGCTTTTGGCTTTTATAAGAAGGGGGGTCCTCCCCTTCTTCTCCCTCACACCAGCTACAGTGCCCCTTGCTCCTCCCTTTGCTCTGATGGCTTCTTCCTCCTCCCGCCCGACCGGTTCAAATGAGATGAAAAGTTTCTCCGAAGTGCCGTGCCATATTCGGAACCGGGTGTCCATGGGAGTGGTAGTGTCTTTATTAGGCACCCTCCTTTGTTACGTCTCAAAACCTTTTCTAATTGCGCGGTTATTTTGCGGGACCTTCCGAATTTTCCGGGGCTCGCCGATACGGCCAGGTGCTATGGATAGCCCGCTTAATGGCTGCTATCAATATTCATGTGCGGACCATTCTTAGCGGGTGGGGCTTCAACGGCATCCTCGTTCACGCCAACCACCTCCTCAAATACTTCTGGGATTTTTCTTTGGCGGGTGCGCTTCTCGAGATGTGGCATCCCGATACACACACTTTTGTTTTTGACTCTTTCGAATGTACCATTCTCCTGGAGGAGGTAGAGCTGTTTCTGGGGCTTCGTGCCATGCTTGGGTACGGCCAGGCCATGTTTATCCCAGTCGGACCGGTCACCGGTTTAGACTTCCTCCGCGGCTTTATGACCACCGGAGAGGCCCGATCCATTATGGTAGGCGGCCGTATTTACACCGAAGCACTGGCGGATTGGTCCATTGGCGTGATTCAAGGCGCCGGTGATAATGAGGACCTTCGCACGCTCGGTGCCAAAGGCGTCGCTGCTTGCCTCGCCTCAGTGCTCCTATACCCGTGTGAGGATGGGTGGCTTGATCCTACCTGCCTTCCTTGCATTCAGGGCATTTGGTCCAATGAGTGCATAGCCCACTCGGTGTTGGGCTACCTTTATGACGGCCTGACTTCTGCTAGCGTCGGCAGGCCTATGTTTGGCAGCATTCTCTTGTTCGTGTGCTGGGTTGACTGGCACTTTAAGTTTGACGTGTGCTTCGGACCGGCCACGGCTTCTCGACTTTTCGCTCGGAGCCCCCTCCAGCCTCTCACCAACCGCCTTTGCATGAAATATAAGGTTCAGAACAAGTGCCCCTCAGTGAAGACCCGTGCTGACTGGCGTTTGTACTTTTCGGCGATGAGCAGCAGCGGCTTTGTTTGTCCCACAGAGGCGGTTATGCGTCAGAATGTCCGTGCCTCTCCCACCCCAGGGGTGGATCTCCGGTTGATTACTGGCACCTCCTTCATTATCTACAATCCTCACCGATGTCCTCTTCAGTTGGGCCAACCGCGGCTCAAGGTCCCTCGTCTCTCTCACATCCCGTCTGTCAAGGATCGTCAGACGGGTATGGCGGCGGATGTTGAGGAATGCCAGAGCATCCTTGCGATCTGGGGAATCTGCAAGAGCTTCTCGCCAAGTGCCTATATGGATGAAGACGAGGTCTGGAAGAGCCGGTACGTGGCGAAGCTGAGGAAGCTGCGCGGTGGTTGACCTGTATCTGTCAGTTGATTGTATCCAGTTGTATTTTGCTTTTGTTGTGTCCAGATGTATTTTGTTTGCTTTCGTTGTGTCTAGGACTTGATCAATGTAGGTGTAGGATTTGCTTGATGTAGTTTCTTTTCAGTTGTGTCCTAGTCCTGTCGGTGTCAGAAAAACAGCAAAATATGCAAAAAGTAATAGAATATCAATGTTTTGGCAGTGAAATTGTGTTTTTCATGAAGAATATTGCTTGTGGATACGTTCTAAGAATTTTGAAAATTTTGACCAAAGCACTTTATATTTTCACTCATGCACTTTTCTTCATTTTACCATCATCTTTTCTACTTTTTCTATTGGGCGGGACCTTTTCGGGGAGTGCAGCGCACCGTGTGGATTCCACAGTAAGTTTCTTCCAACTACAAACTTGTAATTTATTCTGTTATCTTCATTTTCGCAGAAGGGACCGAACCGATCCGGAGTCGTTCTGGATCGGAACGGGAAGAGAGAAGGGGGCTGAGCCCCCTAGCGCCCCTATGATGGGGCACTAGGCTCTGCCTGGCGCCCCATCAATGGGGCGCTAGGCGTCCCATCAATGGGGCGCCTGGCCCAGGCGCCCCATAAATGGGGCACCTGGTCACCAGGCCCCCATCGTCTCCGTTTTGCTGTTCTTGACCTGCTCTAATGCTTTGCAGATGACGAAGAGGTCTCGCGTTGACGCTTCAGGTGCCGCCGGGGCCTCTTCCTCCGTCGGTGCTTCTTCCTCTCGCTCGGCGCTTCTTCCTCCGCCGGTCGGCTCATTGGAGCTACCCACTCTCCATCCTCCTCCGACCGTCTCGGTAACCGAATCTCGACCTCCCCTTTCTTGAATTTATTTATGATTGCTTTGTTTCTAACATGATTGTTTGATTGTGCAGGGGAAGATCAAGTCCCGGATATCCTGGGAGATGGTCTTCCATGCCTACCAGGGGTTGAAGGACTTCCAGAAGGTACGGCTTGATGCAATGGGTTTTGGCCCATTGCTTCGTTGCTCGGCTTTCTGGGAGGACCTCCCTTTGATCCAGGCCTTGAGGGAGAGATGGGACTCCACCACCCATTCCTTCCTCTTCCCCTGGGGGCATATGGTCCCTACCTTGGAGGATGTCTCCCGGATCACGGGTCTTCGTGTTCACGGTCGTGCCGTCACCGGCAAGACCTATCGTGATTACTCGGCCATGGTCCGGGATTTTTTGGGTCATCCGGTCCCACACTGCCCCGGCGGACTGCGCATTATGAAGCGCACAGCCATCGGGAACTTGCTCGGTCTGGGCAACGCCAGTGTGGGTAAGGATGACGTAGTGGCGGTTGTGCTCGACGAGTTGACGAAACGTGTCGAGCGCTCCCTGGTCGGTGAGGAGGGCACTGTTGAGGCCGACCAGGATCTCCGCCGGTTCCTCCTCTTCTTCCTCACCCGTCTTCTTCTAGCCTCGAAGACAGACAGGGTGCACTTGCGGTTCCTCCCTTTTCTTGCTGACCTGTCGAAGGTTGGTGAGTATGCGTGGGGTGCTGCTATGCTGGCCCATCTGTTCTCCTCGCTGGCGATGGAGAGTGGTCCGGTTTCAGTAGCCGGCTTTACTCCATTCCTTCAAGTATGCCTTGTTCTTTTGTTTACTATCAATTCTGCCTTGTCTTTTTTTTCTGTGACTAACTGAGCTTTTATTTGACAGGTATGGAGTTACTATTACATCCCCCTGGGTCGTGCTCGCTGAAGGATGACCCCGAGTACCCTCTTATCGGTACTGGGTTGCTACACGATCTTCTTCCTCCCATCCTTACTGTGTGGAGAACCTGAGGAGGCAGCTGCTCTGCTTTCCTCACCACGAGGTATTCTGTTACTTTTCTCCTTCTTAACTCTTGGTTCTTCTTGTTTACTGCTCTGCCTTGCTTTTTCAGGTGGTATGGCAACCTTTTTCAGACCTTCACTTGGATCGGCAGCCGTGGGTTTTGGAGGGTCGTCCGGCTTTTGGCCGTGACACCTTCTTGATCTGCCTGAACGAGATGGAGCCACTTTGGGTGCGTCTCACGATGCGCTCATTGGGGCTTCACCAGGAGTGGGTGGATCTTCCACCTTACCCACGACTGGGTCGTTCCACCCGCGGCCTGATCCAGGAGATTGACTGGAAAAAGGAAGGCCAGTTCGCTGTTCGGATCTGGAAGAGGGGTGGCGCCCCAGTGACTTCCAGTGCTTCTGATAGTGATGACTATCTGCGTCGCTATGTGGCGACATTCGCCCACCTTTTCACCGAGGGTGGAGAGGTACGCACTTGTTGTTTTCACCACTGTTCTTCCTTTGCTTTGATGTCTAACTGTATGTTGCTTTCAGAGCATTCAGGCGGAGCTGTCTCGTTTGAGGGCGGGGACAGCATCTTTGGAGGCTGAGTTGGAGCGACAGGTATTTTCTGTACTTTGCACCTTTCCATTGTTGGTTAACTGATCTTCCTTTCTTCTTTCTTTCAGCGACGTCGCTACCGAGGTTCCCGTCGACAGGTAGCACTCTTTATTTTTTATTTAATTCCTTGAATGAATGTTTGTTAACTGTCTCCTCTACTTCTTTTCAGATCTCTCGGCTCCGCGAGCGCGTGGCCGAACTGGAGTTGGGTTCCCATCCGGCTGCCCCTGAGCCGACGGCTTTTGATGAGCCTCCCTTCGAGCCGTTTGACTTTGGTCAGCCTACGGGTCCCGAGCTACCTTCTCATCCTTTGCCGGTTGACCCTCCTTCCTTCATCCCTACTGATCCCGGGAGCAGTTCTTCTGAGACGGGCTTCCTCCTTGAGGTGATTACCGCTTTTACTTATACTGTCTTCTTCCTTCATTTGCCTTGCTAATCTTTTTCTTTTCTTGCAGATTGCCCAGCTGAAGGAACGGGTGGAGGTCCTTACTACTGAGGTGAATCTCCTTGACTTTCTCTTGCTCTGCTTTGCTTGATTCTAACATTTTCCTTTTGTAGAACAAGGATCTTTGGGCGAGGATTTCTGATCTTCCTGTAGGGGGTGCTCCGCCTTCTACTGGTGATCCCTTGGGCTTTCAGCCGCCTTCTACTGATGATCCCTTGGGTTTTCAGGACAAGGTACATAATTTTCTGCTCCGCTTGTTATCATTTTCTTTCTTTCCTGACTTTTTCCCGCTACGTGATCCAGCTACAGAGGCAGCTTGGGCTCGACCCCCTTGTAGCCATTCCCGATCCTCGTTCCTCTACTTCCGAGGTACGATGTTTTTATTATGATTTTAAACTGGAAATGCTTGGACTGACGTCTCCTTTGGTTTCCACAGACTGCTCAGAGGATAGAGGAGCTGACACGGGAGGTACATGTCTGATTCTTTTTCCTTAAGCTGCTTTTTCTATAACTGATGTATCTCTTTGTCATCTCGTAGGTCGGGAGACTGGAGACTCGCGTGGTCGAGTTGTCACAGCCAGTACGAGCGCATCCTCCTTCTTCGTCTTGAGCACTCGCAGAGCCCCACAGGGTGGAGGCGGAGCCTCGTCAGTTGATGATCCAGGGGTTGCAGACTCGGAGCCATTCCCACCGCTGCGATTCTCGAGGGACCACACTGAGGGGACCTGCCCACTCGGGTTCCTCTCAGTCCAGTAGTCGTAGGAGGCGAGATGAGGAGAGACTTGCCATGCCACCTCCGGATGATCAGGCACCAGCAGAGGGAGGCGGGGATTTATGATGTGCCGACCCCCTCCTATCTTCGATGTACTTTGTTTTTCCATAGTGATGGTTGTTGACTTCTTTTCCTGACTCCCTGCTTTTACTCAAAGGGCGATTAGACATTTATTCAGGCTTAGTCCCTTGCAAGAAAAGGGCGAAATTGCCTTGATCTTTTGTCAAGGGACATAGGCCTTATCAAGGTAAAATAACGAAAAAAACATAAGTGTGCATAGAAAGGAAACATGCAAGACCGAAATTAAACATGAATGCAAAGGCAACTAGCAAAGCAAATTTTTAGGTGTTTTTTTTTATTTGTTTGAGTTTTGATGATTTTATAATTTTTTTGGTGTTTTGGGATTTTTGATTTGTTTGAGTTTTGAATATTCTCTCTTTTTTAGAATTTTGATTTTTAAGATTCATTTGGTATTTTTCAAAGTATTTGATTTTTTTGTTGGTGTGAGGGACACGATCATTTCATCCTCTGCCCTGCTTGCCATAGGTGCTTCTCATTGTTACCTAAGGGTTAAGAGTAGGCATCACGTGTAAGAAAGTGCCTAGCCGGAGCTCTCCTGACCTTTTGCCCTTGATAGGCTATGGTTCTTCTTGGGTCTAGTCGGTCAACCTTACCCGCAAGGTTAAGGAGGGAAGAGAACTGATGGTAAGTCCTTACTAAGATTTTAGGGGTGTCGAATTTGTTTCTCTACTGGTGCCCGCGTTGCCTGTTTGGATTTTGACATCCTCGGGTCCTCCTTTCTAGTCCATTTTCTTTGATGGCCCACATTCAGACAGGTCTTTCTTCTTTTTTTTGCTTGACTTTGACCTGAGGGGTCATTGCCCATCTTTTGGAGCCTTTTTCTTTTGGACTTTTGTTGGTACACATTCAGACAGGTCCATTCTTTTGCTAACCTGAGGGGTCATTGCCCATCTTTTGGCACCTTTTCTTTTAATAAAAAGTCATACCTTCAGAGGCATTTTCCAACTAAGGCAATGGACATTTTCGATACTCCTCATTCTAACCCCTTTTATCTATTACGGACCGAAAGAGGAAGAGAATGGGATTAGGTCGACCTTCCTTTGCCAAGCGTTGCCTAGCTTTCTCTCTGGCTCCCGATCATCGGATCTCAAGACTTGGCGTGTAGTGTGTGTAGTATGATGCCTTATCCTTATTCCCCTAGGTGACAAGTTGGTGTACCGAGCAAGCAAGCGTTGGATGTTATCATTATACTTCACACTTTTGATTTTATAGATTTTTTTTTTATTTTTTTTATTTTTTTTGTGATTTTTGCTTTAAGGGAAATATTTTTTGAGGTATACACCATTCCAGGGATGAGCTAGCTCTTCTCCTTCTACATTAGTCAGCTTATATGAATTACCGGGATAAATGACCGAAATAACATAAGGACCCTCCCAATTTGGTTGAAGTTTGGAGCGGGGACCGCCCGGCTTAACAAATATTCTTTTAAGCACAACCTCACCGACTTCAAATTTTCTCTCCACCATCCTCTTCTGATAAAATCTTTTAAGCCTATTTTGGTAAGATCTAGCATGTTCGGCAGCGGCCAGCCTCCTTTCATCCAAGAGTTCGAGTTGCGTGAGAAGAGAATCTCGACGTTCATCCATTGGGATATCTCGATCGATCTGGACTCGGAGAGAAGGAATGATTACTTCATATGGAACTACCGCCTCCATCCCAAATGCCAAGGCATAGGGGTCCGACTGTTGGGGTTCGAATAGAAGTGCGGTAGGCCCATAGAGCATCAACTAACTTATCCGGCCGTCCGCGAACTTGCTAGACTTACAAGTCTTCTTAATGATCTTTATCGGGGTTTTATTGGTGGCTTCGGCTTGACCGTTGCCTTGAGGATAATATGGAGATGAATGATGCAATTTGATGCAATACTGTTGCAAAGGTCACGTAGCTCCCGAGAGATGAATTGCGGTCCATTGTCGGTGATGATGTCGCTCGGGATCCCGAACCCGGCAATGATGTTGCGCCCGATGAAGGTGCGGTCGTTGATGCCTTGATCTCCACATATGCTTCCACTTCGCCCACTTGGTGAAGTACTCCGTTGCGATTAGGATGAAGGATTTGGTTTTGTTTGTGGAGTTTGGGTCACCGAGGGGTCCGATAACATCAAAAGCCCACATAGCGAAAGGCCATGGGGCGTGGATCGGATGAAGGGAAGATGCGGGAGAGTGAATCTTGTCGGCGTGGAGTTGACATTGATGACAGTGCCGGACAAAGATCGAGCAATCTTCTTCCAGAGTAGGCCAATAATACCCTTGCCTGATGATCTTCTTGGCAAGGGCTTGAGCATTTACATGGCCTCCACATACTCCGGAGTGCGCTTCTTTGAGTACCAATTCAGCCTCTCCTTCATCTACGCATCTTAACAGAACACCGGCCAAGCTCCTTTTGTAAAGCATTCCGCCTAAGATGGTGTATCTCTGGGAGACTCTCCTTATGGCTCTCTTCTCTTCGGCAGTTGATCCTGGCGGGTACGTCTGATCCTGACAGTAATTCGCAATCTCATGATACCATGGTTTTTCACCCTCTTCTAGTTCCTCCAACTCGACCAAAGATACTTCCTTCTTTTGGTCAATGTACTCTTTCCTTTCAAACTCCTCCTTAACCTTCAAGAACCGTGCATCTTCTACTGCCGGAATGGTACGTCGGCGGACATAGATCGTCCTAACCTGTCTGCCTAGCGGGACAGATAGTGAAGATGCCAGAGAAGCAAGAGTGTCGGCAAGAATATTTTGAGCACGAGGAACGTGAATGAATTCGAGTTTGGAGAATAGCTTGATGTAGCAAGTGGTGAGTTCTTGGTATGGTTTGAGCCCAGGATGAGATGTGCGATATTTGGCCGCACTGCGAAGTATCAACCGACTATCACCGATTACCCTTAGTTTAGTGACACCATAGAAGTGAGCGGCCTCTAGTCCGGCCAACAAGGCTTCATACTCGGCTATATTGTTTGTTGCTTTGGAAAATGGAGCCGAAAAGCCCGTGGAATGGTGACACCTTCGGGAGACGAGAAGAACAATCCCTATCCCTCTACCCCGGGGAGTTTAATGCCCCGTCAAAATATAGAGTCCACATATTAGAAGATTGAATGGACATCAATTCTTCATCGGGAAAATCTGACTGGATAGGGTCAAAGGTTGGGATAGGATGATGGGCAAGGTGCTCGGCAATTGCATAGCCCTTGATTGCCTTCTGTTGGGTGTAGGTGATGTCAAATTGGGAGAGGAAACTCTGCCAGCGTGCCAAACGATCAGTTAGGACAGATTTTTCAAGAAGAAATTTGATGGGGTTCATGCGAGCAATGAGATTAACCTCGTGAGCCAGAAAGTAATGTTTGAGCTTCTGGACCACCCAAACCAGGGCGGCACAGGTTTTCTCCATGGTTGTATACTTTTGTTCACAAGGATCAAAGATTTTGGACAGATAGTATGCTGCTCGCTCTTTCCCTTCATCATCCACTTGTGCCAACACTGCTCCCAAGGATC
Organism: Cryptocoryne crispatula var. balansae; assembly: GCA_036172225.1. Taxonomy (NCBI): domain Eukaryota; kingdom Viridiplantae; phylum Streptophyta; class Magnoliopsida; order Alismatales; family Araceae; genus Cryptocoryne; species Cryptocoryne crispatula. The sequence continues at coordinate 34,933,200 of CM069925.1, read as the reverse complement.
CTTCCAAGACTGAGATGTATAAGATCATGGGTTTGCCGGGAACTGGAGGTTTGAGCACAGGTGGGCTTGACAAATACTTCTTTAAACCATTGAATGCCTCTTGACACCTCGAATCCCATCTGAATTCGGCCTTCACCTTGGTTAACTCATAGAAAGGTTTGCACCTTTGGGAGTGCTGTGAGATAAACCGGCGAACAAATTGTAACCTACCAATTAATCCTCTCAGCTCCTTTAGGTTCTTTGGTGGAGGCATGTCAATAATAGCTTTAGCCTTGTTGGGATCGATTTCGATGCCTCTTTTGCTGACAATGAACCCGAGTAACTTTCCAGATGATACTCCAAACACACATTTCTTGGGGTTCATCTTGAGCTTATATTCCCTGGCTCGTTGCAAAACCCTTTTCAATACCTTAGCATGCTCCCCTTGGGTTCGAGATTTGACCACTAAATCATCCACGTACACCTCTACAAATTTATGCATCATATCATGAAATATCGCTACCATGGCCCTTTGATAAGTTGCTCCGGCATTCTTTAATCCGAAGGGCATGACAACGTAACAATAAGTTCCCCAAGGTGTAGTGAATGAGGTCTTCTCTTGATCCTCTTCTGCTAACCGGATTTGATTATACCCTGAATATCCATCCATGAATGATAGGGTTTCGTATCCAGCTGTGTTGTCAACAAGAACATCGATATGAAGAAGGGGGAAATCATCTTTTGGACACGCTCGGTTTAGGTCCCTGAAGTCAATGCAAATTCGAATCTTTCCATCCTTTTTCATGACTGGGACTATATTTGCCACCCATTGTGGATAGAGGACGACTCTAATGAATTTTGCTTGGTGCAACTTATCGACCTCTTCCTTCATCTTTAATGCCACGTCTGGGTGGAATCTTCTTAACTTTTGCTTGACCGGGGTAGCCTCAGGTTTTAAAGTCAGTCGATGTTCTACCAATGATTTATCTAACCCCGGCATATCTTCGTATGTCCAAGCGAACGTGTCTTTGTATTCTTGCAATACCCCCATTAGATTCTGTTCTTCTAAAGGGGCGAGGTTGGCATTGATGAGGATATTCTTAGGATCTTCCGGTGTTCCAAGATTAAGTTCCTTAGTCGGTTCATCCACCGTGGCTGATGGTTCTTCGAATCTTCTTAAACCGGATGCATAGGCATCGGCCAAATCCTCCTCTTCATCCTCGGTGTCGGGATCCTTTTCGATACAACCTCGTAGACCCCTAAAGTTGGATCAACATTGTTTCTCTCCTCATATCGAATTTCTCCTATCCGGATTGCATCCTCTAAATATTCCGGTAGCTTGGCGCATTCTAAGCTTTTCCGAGCTAATCGATGCGGATATCTCCCTGGAACTCTTCTACCTCTGATTTTTGTTTTGCTTTTGCTGTAAACTAAACCTAAAGAAGAAGAAGGTAAATAAGGAGGTGAGGAGGAGGTGGATGGAGTGGAATTTATTGACGAAGGGCAAAGGAGATCTATCAGAGATCGGGTGGCCTCCTGATTCGGGTCGTCCTTCGGAGCGAGTTGGGACGTCTCTTCGAGCGAGATTTGGTTTGAGAAAAGGGCGTTTTTTTTTTATCTTTTTGAGAAGTACTAAACATAAATACAGAGGGGGTTCGGTTGGTTGTTGTTTCCAACGGGGGTTGAGATATTGATAGAGAGGGGAACAAATCAAGCAAAGACGGGTAAAGAGGGCATCCGTCTTTGCTATCTGGTGGAACTGACAATGGATTTGTCGGGGATGAGTCTGCTAGATCCGAGGAGATGACACTTGGTGAATGCCCTGGATTTTGATTGTTAGGAGGCTCGTTGCAGAACGGTTCATCACTTGACCCTTCTTTAGAAAATAACCATGATACGTCAATATCTGTCTCATCCCCTAGGTCGCCCACCTTCTTCCTCTTCACTTGTTCTTGTGGTTCCTGCTCTTCAATCATTTGTATTGTTTCTCTTTTATCAAAGAACTTGCGCAGACATCCCCGGAAATATTTTTGGCCGCCCTTTTGGCCATTATCACGTGTCCCATCATACCCTATCCCATTCCTTGATTTTGTCTTCACTAGCTGGATGGGTTCTGTGATGCCTTGCAGTTCTTTCCCCAGTCCTCGGCCTTCTTGGTATCCCAGACTCTCCATCATACGCCACCCAAGGGTTTTGGCGTCATCTTTCTTCTTTCTCCAAACTTGCCTAGGCTGTCTTTTATCCCTCGGTAGATCGAGGATTGTAAATACTGGTTGATTCGGCAAGCCAGGGGGGAGAGTAACCAAGCAATCCACGGGCATACTCACTACTTTGACAACTTGTCCCTTGAAGGGAAATTTGATGCACTGATGGTTGGTTGAAGCTACGGCCTCTAATGCTTCCAGGTAAGGCCTTCCCAGGATGGCTTTGTAAGTTGGATCCATATCCAAAACATGGAAGTCGACAGTAACAACCCGGGGTCCGAGCTTGACTTCAAGTGTGACCATGCCATGGGCGGGCCTCTTGGAATTATCGTATGCTGTCACAGTGATTTGTGATGGGCGAATATCTTCCTCTGGGGTTCCACACAACTGTAGCGTTTCGGTGGCAAGACATTAATGGATGCCTTGGTGTCAATTAGACAAGATTCGAGATCTGCTCTGTTAACACTGACAGTGATACATAGTGCGTATTTTCTCGCTTCTGGTTCGGCCAGTTCTTCCTTAGTGAAAATGAGAGCAGGGTGTTCACTTCTCGGGGTTAAAACTGATGTAATCTTTTCTGGGGGGAGAGTTTCATTAACCATCACTCTTTGTAGATATTGTTGAAGAACTTCTTGATGAGCTTTGGACCTTTTAATCAGTTCCAGAATGGAAATTCGCGCAGGGGTTTTATCAAGGTGTTTCAGCAAATCATAAGATGTTCCTAGCACTGGCTCTTCCGGGTGTTCTTCTTCTTCTTCTTGCGGTCGTCCTGGTTGACCGGCCTGGGGAAAAATCTTTTGGAACATACGCCCGCTTCTAAGCACCGTGGCGAGCTGGGGAGTTATGGTTGGTGTAGTGGAGATAGACGGAGGGTTAGGTCGGATGATGGGAGGTCTAGGCAGGGGTGTAGTGATGATGGTCCGAGTTGTAGGGATATGAGTGGATTGTGGTGGCATGGTTGCACGAGGTGGTACAATGATGGGTCCTAGTGGCAGTGGTATTTGTGGGGGTTCGACCGGGCGGATCAAGGTCCTACCCGGTTGGAGTTGTATGGTTGGTGGTGTTATGGTTGGTTGTGGTGGCGTGAGGATAATCGGCGGTTGGCTTCTCCTGGCGGGGATAACTCGGGGTATGAAGTGAACGGTTCGGTTAACGTGGTTTGGAGGGTTGGTGTTTATGAAGGAAGCAGGTCCCTCTATTTGCCAATTTTGACCTCTATTGCGGGGTTCATCAGTGGAGGTTAAGATAGGGTTAACCCTCTGGTTTTCTGGTGCTGTTGGCGGTGTGTGCGGGGGTAGCGGGTTACGAATAATTCCCTGTGCCGGGTTCCCGTTGTTGTTGTCGAGCCGGTGCTCGCCGCCGCCGCCGGGGTTGGTTTTTCACTGCCTTGATGTATTCGCCCATTTGACCCCAGTCAATGCTTCCTTGCTCATGGAGGTCATGGATGTAATCTTTAAACTGAAAGCAGTTCTCCACTGTATGCCCTGGGAATCGTGGTACAAGCGGTACTTGTCCGTGTTGGCATTCTCGCGGCCACTCCAACTTTTCTCTCGGCAATGATATACGCCCCCGCCGCCATAAGAGCGTTAAAAATATCTACGAGAGAGTATGGTAATGGCGGGTAATGATTTCTCCTAGGCCCTACTCTTCGTGGTACATAGGTGGCGGGGGAGGTGCCCGGTTGTAGGTGGTCGGCTGGGGGGGAGGTTGAGGTGCAAAGGTCTGTACGGCCAACTGCCGGGGTTGCTGGGGGACTGGTGTCTGTATTGGTTGTTGGGGGTATTGGTTCGGCGCTTGGTGGCGGAAAGGTTGGGGTTGGATCTGGGGGCGAGGTGCCGGTTGGATTTGGCGCGGGTTTCTATACTGGGGATTCCTGTATTGCTGTTGGTGGTTGATGGGCGGGTTCCCCAGGATATTGACATGTTCGTTGGTTACCATGCCTTCGGTCACGGGCCCAGCAGTGGTGGTGGTTGTTTTTTTGGTGACTCGGGGCCTAGGGTCGAAAAGGTTCATAATGGGAGAGTCTCGGAGCTGTGTTTGGATATACCGCGCTCTCTCGTAAAGTTCGCTCATCGTGGCAGGGTGATGTAACGCCAATACATTTTTTAAAGCGGGAGTGGCGTTGGTGATGATCATCTTAACTTGTTCCGATTCGGACAGTGCATTTGTCAATCTTTCCGCCATTGCTCTCCACCTATCAGCATACCTGATAAAATCTTCATCATTTTTCATCCTTTCAGCCATGAGGTCGGTGATGGAATAAGTTGGTCCGACCCTATCTTGATATCTTTGTAAAAATTTGGCCTTGACGATTTCAAAGTTACTTGCCTCTGAAGGGTCAAGCGAGTAAAACCACTCTAAAGCTGAGCCCTCCAATGATCTTCTGAAAAGAAAAGCCAGGGCCCTTGGATCGTTTTGCCACATTACCGACTCATACAGGAAGTCTTTGACATGAATGAAGGGATTACCGGTGCCGTTGTAGCGACGGTATACCGGCATCTCAGAGGGAGGTAGATGAAAAGTAGGGAGAAAAGGAAGAGAAATTTCGGGGGCTGCCTTGGCGTCGATCAAACGCCTGAGTTCTCTATATTGTTCGTCCATGCGATTGATTTTATTAATCATAGCTAGATCGACAGAAGGTTCCCCAAGAGGAGGAGGAGGAGCGGGTGCTTGGTGCATCGGGATCGGGATTTGGTGGGCCGAAGTGACCGGATGAGAAGGGTATATTGGGGGATGCACCAAAGGGTGAGTAGGGTTGAGATGATTAGAAGAATAAACTGGTGGTCTAGAAGGGACGACCACATTCGTATGGGGGTGATCTAGATTAGCCACCGGATGAGGGGAAATTGGGGCTATGAGCCCGGTATGGGAATGGCCATGGGTGGGCACATTGGGTTGGTGTGCCACTGACCGAGGGGTAGAGATATGAAGGCCACCTTCGGTAGGAATGTGGTCGGTGGGGGACTTGCCCTTGAGGATGGCTTTGATAGCCTGGAGTTGGGTAGGGTCGGCATGAGAGAGTGCCTCCCAAAGTGAATTTGGATTGGGTCGAGGAGAAGTTTGACTAGGTTCAGGGAGAACTTCAGGTTCATTGACGGCACATACGGCATCAGGGTAGAAATAAGACTGGTCGTATTCCAATTGTAGTTGCTCGCATCTTTGATCCGCCATTCCGATAACTCGACCTGACCTCAAGTTCATAAACACGATAGAAAAAGAAGGTTGGCAAATAAGAGTTCAAGGATTTTTTTTGGTTTTGATTTTTGACCTCTTTTGTTTTGATTTTCTTTTGTTTGGACAAGCAAGTTGTCAAGCAAATTAACCTCAAGCAAATTTTTTGTTTTTGGTTCTTTTTAGGTGATTTTGGGATTTTTGTTTAATTTTCAGTTTTTGTTTGCAAACAAATAATAGCAAAGACTTGGAATGATTAACGCAATTTTTTTGTTTCAATCTCAAATTAATGGCTTGTTAAGAGAAATATTGTCCACTCAAATAAATGGGTAGGACCCTATGCTCTCACAACACCGAGCAATCTAAGGTTGTCACTCTTTTCACAACGATGGGTAATAGGTATTCCGGGTTTTGGGATAAAGTGGTACAACCAGCCCGATCAGTGAAGAGGGAATCCTTCATGTCTGGGGACTTACGGAGGTCTTGATGGAAGCTACCCGGTCCTTCCGAGAGGGAATCCCCGGAGGAGGAGTTGGCAACCACCAAGAGGGGTGTTTGGATGTGTGGGGCTTTGGGAGGAGAGAGCCTCCCTTCTCGGATGTCCTAAGGAGACGGGCGGACCCGAAGCTCCGATGCAAACTAAATGCAAGTGAAATTTCAAGGAATAAGAAGCAACCAAGAAGAAAATAAAAGCATACAATGATTAATGAGACGTTTGTAGGAAGCAAGTGAACAAGACAATGATATGAAATTAAGCTAGGATGGAAGAAAGAACTAATTTAACTAAGCATGCTTTGAAAGATTTAAAGGAGAACTAGACTTAGCAAAGAAGATGATATCTAAAATACTAAGGTGGAATAAGTTGATTATCAAAGTTGGAAATCAGATGGACATGCTTTTAAAAGATAAACGGAGAGCAAGTAATCTTGGAAGAAACAAGATGATGCTTCGAAGAAAAGTAAGCAACGTAAACAAGCAACAATGTAAGGAAATGGAAATGACTCACATGGAAATGAAAGTAAACATGATTTTCAGATGGACATTCTTAGGAAAATAAAGTGGGATTTCACTAAAGCAAAGTCGGTCCCACCGTGGTCGCCAAAAGGTGTAAGCACCCGAAACGGGACATCCGCGGATCTCCCCCTTCCGGCCCCTACGCTTGCTTTGGGGACTTGGTGGATGGTGTGTTATGTAGGTGTGGTCGCCAGGAGCCAAAGGCTCCAAAATATAGTAGAATGAAAAGAAATAAAATGGAGAAATGAAAATGACCGTCGTACCTTTGGAAGCGGGGAGATTGTTGAGTTCCGACTTCTCCTCTCTCGGCCGGCCGAAAGAAGAGAGCTTAGTGAATCCCTTGCCTTCAATCCGGTTGAAGCTCCGCCTCGATCGGATCTACCTAAGAATGTCCATAAGAAAACATGTAGACAAGTGAAGGTTTCATTAGTTCTAACGAAAGCATAGTATCGTGCTCGAATTTGGATTCAAACATGCAAACGGGAAGAGACTAACCGGATTGGGATGAGATCCCAACCCCTATTTTTGGTAGGTTTTAAACATATATGAAATGCAAAAATGCTCTAAGACATGCTAAATGACATGGTGATCGATGCAAAAGTGAAAAAGGGAGAAAAGAACTCGATTAAACGGGCGATCGGACTTCGAAAACGATGAAACAAGCACGCCCTTCTGGTGCCCTATATATAGGGCGCCAGGAGCAGGTGCCCCCTTTATGGGGCGCGTTGACCAAAGTCAAAGCGCCCTGTATACGGGGCACTAAGTCTGGCCCGAACAGATTTTCTTCTTCTCTTCGCGTCGCTGCTCCGGAGTGATGGGTGGCTTCCGGGACGAAGTAAGAGCTCCTCCTTGTAGACAATATGCAAATAAAGCTAGTGGAAGGTGGTTTGGGTGCTGGATGTATGAGGAGAGTCGGATAGAGGCTCTCAAAGTTGGAGAAAAATCATATTTCTGGGTGACAGAAACAGAGGGTTTTAGGGTTTTTGGTGGAGGATTTTGGATCGATTTGGAGGCTTTTGGAGGGTGAGTGTGGCTTAGAATCGTAGTGTTGGGTGAGCTCTAGGGTGGCACGGAGTTGGAACCTCCCCTAAGTTCCAAATGGGGCTCTATTTATAGCCCAAAAGAGGGCACTTTGGCCATTTTCGAAAAACAGTGCCATGTGTCATAGCGCCCTGTATATGGGGCACTAGCATCATGAGATATGTCAGATCGACAAGACAAGTCACTGCGGGGGTTCAAATCAGCCTGTCAAATCGATCGGATTTGGTTCCAGGCGCCCTGTTTATAGGGCGCCTGGTGCCGTGTATACAGGGCGCCAGGTGCCCTGTATACAAGGCGCCAGGTGCCCTGTATACAGGGCGCCAGGGGCCCTATTTATGGGGCGCCTGGTGCCCTATAAATAGGGCGCCAAGTGCCCTATATATAGGGCGCCTGGTGCCCTATAAACAGGGCGCCAGGTGCCCTATTCTTGGGGCATTTGGCTGGTCTGATTGCTTGATGGACCCATCTTCGGAATGTGCCAAAACTCGATCTGTCCGGAAAACACGATGTGCTTTAAATATTCTTTATGAAAACAAGAATTTGAACTCTCCAACTGGGCCAAAATTGCGTGTCTACAATAATAAGAATGACATCTAAACCACTATCATGCATGTCAAAAATGCATAAATAAATCATTTGCTTGAGTAAGTTATATACTCCACTTGGACATTGTAGCTAATGTCACAAAACTAAAACCAGATCTACCATATATAAAAGTAACATATAATAAGCTAAATCCCATAGTACCCTTAAGCAGGGGAGTACTTAGGATAAACCGCTGTATCTGAGATCGATAGATGCTCCGAATGGTTCTAATTCATCTACTGCCCACAGGTCATGAATTATAGTCTAGTGAAGTAAAATTCCATTACATTGCAGCCCTCTGCATACTACATCTCTCAAGATGAAAGCACATAATTAACTCAGACAACAAACCATTTAACTAGCATGCCAATGACAATCTAACCATGGGTTACATCTATGGACAACCATAGATCAATGTACCACATACATGCATACCATATCACTATTTAATATAACTAGAATCAATTAACAACATTATGCATCTAAATGACAATCAAGATATGAAGTACATAGAAGAACAACTATGGCTCTATATACTACATATATACATGCTGAACCACAATCTAGCACAAACTAAAACTAGACATCAACATGATAACCAAATCTAGCACAAACTAGCACTTAATGCTATCTAACAAAATAAACATGCTACATGCATACTAAGTCAAGAATAACCAATCTAATAACAATTAACAAAGTGGCACAACTATTCTAAAATCATGCAACCCTACACAATAACTCAAGTAAATGTTATGCCTCATAACATACATGCTAAACTACACATGACACATCAATAACCTGAATGCATATACCCTAAGACCATGCAATATACAAACCTAACATGCCATGCAAGTTACAAACCAAACATATCAAATACATGCATTGACCGTCTCTACTAACCACAGTCTATATGATACAAAACTAAATGATATGATCATAATGCTTAACTCCTCACATTGGCTTTTTAATGAATCAGAATATATAAATTAAAGATCACCACAATGCAAACATGCTAATCTAACTAGACTCTATCATAAGAAAACCTAACATGCCGATTATCATACATGATAATTGAATCAATCTAAACATGCATGATTGAACAAGCTAATCTAACTCTATCTAAGCATATTAATAAATAAAAAACAACCCAATAATTATATTCTATTGATCATGGTGATCTAACGTATTTTACGGTTTAATCAAATATATATATATATGAGTGCTAAGAATAGCCGAGATGCCTACCTTAACGGTAACGACAAACGGTGCACAAAATTTAAAAAGGATCGATCCGGGTGAAGAAATATGTCGCGGTCATGATATCTTGAAAATCAATCGAAAGGAGAAAAATAATATAAGAAAGAAGAAATAAAAGAACAAGAGAGAGAGCGAGAGGCGATAGGAGAGAGAATAAAATAGAGGAGAGAGAGATATATACCGTGGCTGGAGGGGCAGAACACCAGAGGTGCAGACGCACTGACGTGGGGAGGCAAGCACACGAGGATGGCCGTGGACGGCCATGCAGTAGGCGTATGGCGATGGCCTAGGGGGGTCAGGTTAATTGGGAATGGCTGCGGACGTAGGGGAGACAGCGTCAATGCTGCGGATGCCAACATGGCAATGGATGGCGGCGATGAGGCGAGGCCGCGGGAGGTGGCTGGCAATGGCGGACGGCTGCTAGAGTGGCTGGCGGCATAAGGGGAAGCCGAGTCAACGAGGGGGTGAGCGGCGGGAGGCTGCCGGGTGAAGATGGCGAGGCGGCCACGTCGCGACGGCTGCGGCCGGGCCGCGAGGTCAACAGGGGGGCGGTGCTGTCGCGTAGTGACGATCAATGGGGGCCGTACAGACTTCGCGCGCGGGTGGGAGGCGGCGGCCAATGCGCATGGAGAGGTGGTCGCAAGGCCGGGGGGCGGGGCGACGCAGCAACGCCGTGGATGCACGGCGGGCGGTGAGGGGCGGCGACTGAGGCGCGGTCGTACGGCTGGCCGAGCGACGATGAAAGAGAGGTAGACGGCGGAGGGGATGAAGGAAGTGATCGTTTAGGGCATCCAAGAGAGGAAAAATCGGAAATGATGGGGAGAGGAAAATGGAAAGGGAGAGAAGGAGAGAGAGATTACACTCATTAATCTCAAAATAATTATAATAAATATTATTTAATTCAAATAAATATTCTAACGTTACAATCTACCCTCATAAAAAAAATTTTCGTCCTTAAAAATTCTAACTATTCATATCAAAACATTAATGTTCATCATCCACTAATATAATATTTACTATAAACTTCATCGATTTACAAATATCATCTACCATACAAATTCTTAGCCCAATTATCACACGTAAACAAAATTCACATCCACAAAATTTATAATATCAAAAACTTCCCATGTATCTATCATCAAATGAATTCCTTCTAAAATGTCAGTTTTTATCTAAATCTTGATATCTGTTGACCAAACTCTCTAGGTACATATCTAGCAATCAAAATTATCTATGTATCATCTATATCATCCAATCACATAACCTCAAAGCCTTAATTCTAATGATCCGTAATCCACACTATCAATATACTAAATCCAAAAATTTTGTGAATCAATATGATATAGATCAAATATCCTTCACAAAAGTATTCTATAATCCAATAGTCCCTACATAGCTCAAATTTTATATTCTTGTTTATGATTGATAAACTTGATCATCATCTATCTAAAATTTCAAACATACTAAATCTGAAAATTTAACATCATAACATACATACCTAGTGGTATCAATGACACAATTTAATTATCTAACTAATAATCCAATTATTGTTTAATATAAAAAATTTAATTGATCCACCCAATATCTTATCCGAAGATTGGTATATCATATCATCATCACCACAATGACTAGATTCAAAGCTGAAGACATTTCATCATTAAATTATATGTATTGATCATTTAATCCCTAATAGAGAAAATTTCTTTATATTCCTCCATCTGAAGATCATTTCTAATAATTGCCATCTAACTTATTCTTCTACTACAATTAATCATAATCCAAAAATCAATCTATCATCATATACTCAAGTCTAAATTTGAATATGCTAAGTCTACTCCTAGCTAAATTTGTAAATCACAATTTGAAGAGAGAATGAGTCATCAAACGGATAAGACAAATTTGGATCGGATAGTAAGAATAATTCTAAAGTTCTAGATCGGTAGATAATGGAAGATAATCTAAATGATATGATCATGATCTAAATTAGATTGCCAAAAATATAAACTAATAATAGTCCTATCTAGATAATTGTCTAGTCTCTAAGATTAATATCTAATCTTCTAAACATCACATCTTCAATATCAAAAGATTACAACCTTATGATAATATATATATATCTTCATAAATCTATTCCAAAATTTATATTGGTAATTCGTTCTCTAAATCTAATATCTTCTTACATTTCTCATACAAAGCTACAACAGTTTCATTCAATTCAAAATAGTTTAATATTACTGCCATGTTTCCATTCAGTCTCATAGCAAAGCTTCTCAAAATAATAATGCCTTAAGATGAAGTATATCTCAAGATTATTATAATCCACTTATCCAATCAATGTAATTATTCTTAGAGGTTGTCTCCTTCAAAGTCTCCTTCAACGACCGACAATGGAGAGTACCGGATCCTTCTCAGCCGAGGGTGTTCATCACTCTGAGGATCGCTTCTCTTCCGACCGACACCTTCTCCGAGCAAGCCTTCACTTCCGAGAGCAAGCGTCATGAGATGCGAATGAACATGTTCATGAATGTCTCCTGGGTCATTTCTGGAATAAAAAATATTTTCTAACCACAGGTAAATGTAGACATGCAATTTTGGTCCAATTGAAGAGCTTAAATTTTTGTTTTAATGAAGAATATTTGTGTAACCTTTCAAAGGAATCGAGTTTTCCAAAAAAAATCAAGTTTTCGGCACATTTCAAAGAAGATCGATAGAGCGTTGACCAAAGTCAAAGTAGCCTATTTATAGGGCACCAGGCGCCCTATTTATAGGGCACCAGGTGCCATATAAATGGGGTGTCTGGTACCTGGTCAAATTGACTCGACCAGCCGATTTGACCACTCACTAGGACTCGTCTTATCAATTTGACATGGCTCATGATGCTAGTGCCCTATATATAGGGCTCTTTGCCTTGTGGGACTATTTTTCGGAATTGACCAAAGTGCCCTCTTTTGGGCTATAAATAGGCACTCATTTGAAGCTTGGAGGAGGTTCCAACTTTGTGCCACCCTAGAGTTCATCCAGTACCACGTTTTTAAGCCCTTTGCATCTCCCATAAGCCTTCAAACCGATCCAAATTCCCCTTCCCAAAAACTCAAAAACTTGTTGTTTCTGCCACTCAGAAACATAGTTTTTCTTCCACTTTGAAGGCCTCTACCAGTTTCTCCTTCTTCATCTAGCATCCAAACCCTCCACCACTAGCTTCATTTGCATATTAGCTACAAGGAGGAGCCTTTACTTCGTCACAGAAGCCATCCAGCACTCCGGAGCGACGTCGTAAAGAGAGGAAGAAAATATGCCCGAGCCAAACTTAGTGCCCCATATACAGGGCGCTTTGACCTTGGTCAACATGTCCTATAAAGGGGGCACCTGCAGTTGGCACTCTATATATAGGGCACTAGCAGGGACAGAAGCCGGTTTTGCATTTTTCAGAGTCCGATCGCCCGTTCGAACGGATTTTTGTTCTCCGTTTTCATTTTTAAACCTTTCATCACTTCATTTGGCATGCATTAGGACATTTTTCCCTTTTCATATATTTAAAAACCTATCAAAATAGGGGTTGGGATTCCGTCCCAATCCGGTTAGTTTATCTCCTTTTGCATGTTCAAGATCTATACCAAGCATAATGTTACACTCTCGCCAGAGCTAATGATCTTTTACTTGTTTTTGTGTTTTTCCACAGGACATTTTTAGGTGAACCCGACCTAGGTGAAGCTTCGACCCGATCAGAAACAAAAAGCTCATTAAAGTTCTCTTCTTTCGGCCGGCTGAGAGAGAAGAAGTTAGAACCTAGCAATCTCCTCTATTCCAAGAGGTACGACGGTCAAGCTTGCCTTTATTCCATTTACTTTATATCTTACCATATTTTGGAGTCTTCGGCTCCTGGCGACCACAAACATTTCCCACTAACCTTTCGTCACAAGAAAGCGAACCACCGCCACGAGCCGTTTCCGGGTGCTTACACCTTTTGGCGACCACGGTGGGACAACTCTTGCTTTAGTGAGCTCTTCTCATCCCTTCAAAAGAATGTCCAATATGCTCATCTTCACTCTAGTTCTTGCTTGAGTTGCTACACCTTCCTCGTGTCTCTACTTGCTTGCTTATTTGCTTCTTCTGAACATCATTTGGTTTCTTCCAATTTACCTGCTCTCTGTTGGTCCCTTTTAAAAGGCACAATCTGACTTTTAGACTTGTTTTATCAACTTGCTTCACCTTTGCATCTTAGGGATTATCTTGTAAAGTATCTTTGCCTATTTTACTTAAAATCCAATTTCTTTCCTAAACATCTTTAGTTAAATTAGTACTTGCTTTTATCCTAGTTTGACTTCATATCATTGTCTTATTTACTTGTTTTTCGACATTTCATTGTTCATTGTATGTTTTTACTTTCTTCTTGTTTACCTCTCACTCCTTGACATTTCACTTGCATTTAGCTTGCATTGGGGTTTCTTTGACTCCTTTAGGTCATCCGAGAAGGGAGGCTCTCTGCTCCCAAAGCCCTACACACCCAAACACCCCTCTTGGTGGTTGCCAACTCCTCCCCTCGGGGATTCCCTCTCGGAAGGACTGGGTAGCTTCCATCAAGACCTCCGTAAGTCCCCATACGTGAAGGATTCCCTCTTCACTGATCGGGCTGGTTGTACCATTTTATCCCAAAACCCATAGTACCTATCACCTATTGTTGTGAAAAGAGTGACAACCTTAGATTGCTCGACGTTGTGAGAACATAGGGTCCTACCCATTTATTTGAGTGGACATTACTTCTCTTAACAAGCCACTAATTTAAGGTTAAAACACAAAGAAATTCGCGTTAATCATTTCAAGTCTATACCATTACTTGTTTGCAAATCAAAAATCGAAAACTAAACAAAAATTTAAAACCACTAGAAAAAACCAAAAGAAATCTTTGCTTGAGGTTAATTTGCTTGATAACTCGTTTGTCCAAAGAAAAATCAAAACCACCAAAAAAAGGGGAAAAGACCAAGACTAAAAAAAAGAGAGTTCTGTGTGCTTTACCCGTCACCCTATCTTTGTATTTATGAACTTGAGATCAGGGCAGTCATCGGGATGACGGACCAAGGATATGAGCCACTGCAGCTGGAGTATGATCAATCTTACCTCCACCCGGACGCCGTATGTGCCGTTAACGAACTTGAAATTCTCCCTGAAACCAGCTCACCTGACTCCATCCAGATTCTCTGTGGGAGGCATTCGCTCACGCCCAACTCAACTACAAGCCATAGAAGCCATATTGAAGGGAAAATTGCCCACCAATGACACCCATGCCGAAGGTGGCCACCGCACCTCTACCCCCCAATTGGCAACTGACCAACCCGGTGCACCAATACCGGGCCACTCTCACAACGGACCCTTGATTCCAAATTCACCCCATCCGGTGGCTATCTTGAACCACCCGGACCCGAATAACACCACACTGCTCAGGCCACTGGTCTACTCTTCTACGCACTTCAATCAAGCCCGCCCACAAATGAACCACCCGATACACCATCCTTGCCCGGCCGCTTCAGCCTATCCAATGGCCATGTCGGTAAATCAAACATCTGTTCTCCCCCCTCCTCTTGCTCATGAATCCTCCGTTGATCAATCTGTGATAAAAAAAATCAACCAGATGGATAAACAATATCAGGAGCTCAAGTAGTTGATTGACACAAGAGCTCTCCCCGAGATATCTCTCCCCTCTCTCCCCGTATACCATCTTCGTCCTTCCGAAATGCCCATTTACCACTGGTATAACAGAAATGAGAATCCTTTCATTCACATCAAAGACTTCCTTTATGAATCTGTCATCTGGCAAAATGACCCGAAAGCCCTTGCATATCTATTCAGAAGATCACTGGAAGGCTCCGCATTAGAATGATTCTATTCACTTGACCCTTTGGAAGCCAGCAACTTTGGTACTGCCAAAGCAAAATTCTTGCAAAGGTACCAAGATTGAGTCTGCCTTACATATTCAATCACAGATCTCATGGCCGAAAAGATGAGAAATGATAAGGATTTCATAAGATATGCTGACAGATGGAAAGCAATGGCAGAAAGGCTGACAAACGCGTTATCAGAATCAAAACAGGTCAAGATGATCATCACTAACACCACTCCAGCTCTGAAGAATGTACTGGCATTGCAACACCCTATCACCATAAGCGAACTCTATGAGAGAGCATGGTATATCCAAACACAACTCCGAGACTCTCCCATCATGAACCTCTTCGACCCTAGGCCTCGAGTTACCAAAAAGACAACCACCACTACCACTGGGCCTGTAACCGAAGGCATAGTGACCAACGAATACGTCAACATCATAGGAAACCCGCCCAACAACCACCAAAAATAGTACATAAAACCCCAATACAGAAACCCCCGCCAAGTCCAATCGACACCTCGCCCTCAGATCCAACCCCAGCCTTTCCGACACCATATACCAAATCAACATCCCCAACAACCAACATAGACACCGACCCACCAACAACCCCGACAGTTGGCCATGCAAACTTTTACACCTCAACCACCACGCCAACCAATCACTTATAACCAGGCACCTCCCCCCGCCACCTATGCTCCACGAAGAACAGGGCCTAGAAGGAACCATTATGCACCATTACCATACTCTCTCATGAATATTTTCAATGCTCTTATGGCGGCAGGGCAGATTTCATTGCCAAGAGAAAAGCTGGAGTGGCCACAGAATGCCAATACAGATAAATATTGCTTATACCACAGATACCCGGGACACACAGTGGAGAATTGTTTTCAATTTAAAGATTATATCCATGACCTCCACAAGCAAGGAAGCATTGACTGGGGTCAGATGGGTGAATACATCACGGTAGTAAAGAACCAGCCTCAGCAGCAGCAGGCACCAGTCCAACAACAGCAACAACGGGAACCCGGTCTGGGGATTATTCAAAACCCGTTACCCGCACATGCACCCTTGATAGTACCAGAAAATCAAAGAGTTAATCCCATTCTAACCTCTACTGATGAACCCCGCGATAGAGGCCAAAATTGGCAAATCGAGGGGCCTGCTTCCTTCATAAATGTCAACCTCTCAAACCATGTTAACCGAATCGTTCATTCCATACCACGAGCCATACCTACCAGAAGAAGCCAACCCCCAATCATCCGCACCTTATCACAACCTATCATAACGCCACCGACCATACAACTCTAGCTGGGTCGGACCCTAATCCATCTGGTTGAGCCACCATAAACACCATCGCCATTAGGACCTATCATCGTACCACCTCATGCAACCATGCCATCACAACCTACCCACATCCCTACAACCCAAACTATCATCACTACACCCCTACCAAGGCCTCCCATCATCCGACCTAAACCTTCATCCACCTCTACTACACCAACCACATCCCCTCAGCTTGCCACGGTACTTAGAAGCGGGCACATGTTTCAAAGAGTTTTTTCTCAGATCGGTCAACCGGGACGATCACAAGAAGAAGAAGAAGAACACCCAAAAGAGCTAGTACCAGGGACATCTTACGACTTGTTGAAGCACCTCGACAAAACCCCTACACGAATTTCCATCCTGGAACTGATCAAAAGGTCCAAGGTTCACCAGGAAGTTTTTCAACAATATCTACAGCGAGTGATGGTCAATGAAACCCTTCCCCCTGAGAAGATTGCATCAGTCTTGACCCCGAAAAGTGAACACCCTACCCTACTTTTACCAAAGAAGAGTTGGTTGACCAGAAACAAGAAAGTATGCACTTTGCATCACTGTCAGCATCAACAAAACGGACGTCAAGTCTTGTTTAGTTGATACCGGTGCTTCCATTAACGTCCTACCACCGGAAACACTACAGTTGTGCGGGATTCCAGAAGAAGATGTTCGGCCGTCACAAATCACTGTAACAGCATATGATAATTCAAAGAGGCCCGCCCATGGAATGGTTACACTCGAAGTCAAGCTCGGACCCCGGGTTGTTACCGTTGACTTCCACATCCTGGACATAGGCCCAACCTTCAAAGCTATCCTGGGAAGGCCTTACCTTGAGGCACTAGAGGTCGTAGCCTCAACCAATCACCAGTGCATCAAGTTTCCCTTCAAAGGTCAAGTTATTAAAGTGGTAAGTATGCTTGTGGACTGCCTAGTTACTCTCCCTCCTGGCTTGCCAAATCAACCAGTCTTCACGATCCTTGATCTGCCAAAGGATGGAAGGCAGCCCAGGCAAGTTTGGAAAAGAAAGAAAGATGCTACCAAGACCCTTGGATGGCGCATGATGGAAAATCTGGGATACCAAGAAGGCTGAGGGTTGGGAAAAGAATTGCAGGGCATTATAGAACCTATCCAGCTAGTAAAAATGATGTTAAGAAATGAGGTAGGATATGATGGGACATGTGATAATGGCCACAAGATCGGCGAAAAATATTTCAAAGGGTGTTTACACAAGTTCTTTGCCAAGAGGGAAACAATACAAATGATTGAAGATCAAGAACCCCAAGAACAGGCAAAGAAAAAGAAGGTTGACAGCCTTGAGGATGAGCCATGTCTCGACATATCATAGTTGTTCTCTGGAGAAGGGTCAAGTGGTGAATCATTCCATGGCAAGCCTTCTGGCAATCAGAATCAAGGGCATTCACCTATTGTCACCTCCACAGATCCAACAAACCCACTCTCAACAAGTTCACCACCAGATTCACTAGGCAGCAAGGATGAATGCTCTCTCTATCCATCTTTGCTCAATTTGTTTCCTTCCCTGTCGATATCCCAATCTACACCGGAAACCATAAATGGCCAAACCCATATTGTGTTCATGTTTAGTACTCCCCAAAAAGATCAAAAAAAAATGTCTTGTTCTCAACCCAAGTTTCAATAGAAGAAACATCCCAACTCGCTCTGAAGGATGATCCAATCCGGGAGACCACCCAGTCTCTGATCGATCTCTTTTTCCCTTCATCCTCTACAATAAATTCCACTCCCTCCACCTCCTTTCCCCCCTTATTTACCTTCTTTTTCTTTAGGTTTAGTTTCCAATAAAAATAGGACAAAAATCAGAGGTAGGAGAGTTCCAGAAAGATAACTGTATCAGTTAGCTCAAAAAAGCTTAGAATGAGCCAAGCTACCATAATATCTAAGAAATGCAATCCAGTTGGATGAAATCCGGTATGAGGAAAAAGACAACATTGATCCAACTTTAGGGATTTATGAGGTTGTATCAGAAAAAGATCCTGATATTGAGGATGAAGAGGAGGATTTTGATGATGCCTATGCATCTAGATTAAAGAGGTTTGAAGAGCCATCGGCTACGATGGATGAACCAACTAAGGAACTCAATCTTGGAACACCGGAAGATCCTAGGAATATCCTCATCAGTGCCAACCTCACCTCACTGGAAGAACAAAATCTAATGGGGGTGTTACAAGAGTATAAAGACACATTCGCTTGGACATATGAAGATATGCCGAGGTTAGACAAGTCATTGGTAGAGCATCGATTAACTTTTAAACATGAAGTTACCCCGGTCACGCAAAAGTTAAGGAGATTCCACCCATACATAGCATTAAAGATAAAAGAAGAAGTCGATAAGCTACACCAAGTAAAATTCATTAGAGTCGTCCTTTATCCGCATTGGGTGGCAAATATAGTCCCAGTCATGAAGAAGGATGGAAAGTTTTGAATTTGCATTGACTTCAGGGACTTAAACCGAGCGTGTCCAAAAGATGATTTTCCCCTTCCTCATATTGATGTCCTTGTTGATAACACAGCTGGATTTGAAACCCTATCATTCATGGATGGATATTCAGGGTATAATCAAATCCGGTTAGCAGAAGAGGATCAAGAGAAGACCTCATTCATTACACCTTGGGAAACCTATTGCTACGTCGTCATGCCCTTTGGATTAAAGAATGCCGGAGCAACTTATCAAAGAGCCATGGTGGCGATATTTCATGATATGATGCATAAATTTGTGGAGGTGTATGTGGATGATTTGGTAGTCAAGTCTCGGGTCCGAGATGAGCATGTTGAGGTATTAAAAGGGGTTTTGCAACGAGCCAGGGAATATAAGCTTAAAATGAACCCCAAGAAGTGTATGTTTGGAGTATCATCCAGAAAACTACTTGGGTTCATCATCAGCAAAAGAGGCATTGAGATCGATCCCAACAAGGCCAAGGCCATCATTGATATGCCTCCACCAAAGAACTTAAAAGAGCTGAGAGGGTTGATTGGTAGGCTACAATTTGTTCGCCGGTTTATCTCACAACACTCCCAAAGGTGCAAACCTTTCTATGAGTTAACCAAGGCGAAGGCCTAATTTATATGGGATTCAAGATGTCAGGAGGCATTTGATGGTTTAAAGAAGTACTTGTCAAGCCCGCTTGTGCTCAAACCTCCGGTTCCCGGCAAACCCTTAATCTTATACGTCTCGATTTTGGAAGGATCCCTCAGGGCAGTATTGGCACAATTAGATGATGAAGGGAAAGAGCGAGGAGCATACTATCTGTATAAAATCTTTGATCCTTGTGAACAGAAGTACACAACCATGGAAAAAACCTGTGCTACCCTGGTTTGGGTGGTCTAGAAGCTTAAACATTACTTTCTGACTCACGAGGTTAATCTTATTACTTGTATATATCCCATCAAGTTTCTTCTTGAAAAATCTGTCTTGACTGACCGGTTAGCATGCTCGCAAAGCTTTCTTTCTCAATTTGACATCACCTACATCCAACAGAAGGCAATCAAGGGCTATGCAATTGCTGAGCACCTCGCCCATCATCCTATCCCAATCTTTGACCCTATCCAATCAGAATTCCCCGCTAAAGAATTGATGTCCATTCGATCTTCCAATCTATGGACTTTATATTTCGATGGGGCATTAAACTCTCAAGGTAGAGGAATAGGGATTGTTCTTCTGTCACCCGAAGGTGTCACCATTCCACAGGCTTTTCAGCTCCATTTTCCAGCAACAAACAATATAGCTGAGTATGAAGCCTTATTGGCCGGACTGGAGGCCGCTCACTTCTATGGTGCCACCGAACTAAGGGTGATCGGTGATAGTCAGTTGATTCTCCGCCAAGTGCTTGCTAAATACCATACATCTCATCCTGGGCTCAGACCGTACCAATAACTCACTGCCTGTTACATCAAGCTATTCTCAAAACTCGAATTCATTCATGTTCCTCGTGCTCAAAATATTCTTGCCGATGTTCTCGCCTCTCTGGCATCTTCACTATCTGTCCCGCTAGGCAGACAAGTAAGGATGATCTATGTCCGCCGATGTACTATTCTAGCAGTGGAAGATGCATGATTCTTGAAGGTTAGAGAAGAGTTTGAAAGGAAGAAATACATTGAGCAAAAGGAGGAAGTGTCTTTGGTTGAGTTGGAAGAATTATATGAAGTTGAGAAACCATGGTATTATGAGATTGCTTATTACTGTCAGGATCAGACATATCCAGCAGGATCAACCACTGAAGAGAAGAAAGCCATTAGAAGAATCTCCCAGAGATACACCATCTTAGGTGGAGTGCTTTACAAAAGGAGCCTGGCCGGCATTCTATTAAGATGCGTAGATGAAGAAGAGTCTGAATTGGTGCTAAAAGAAGCACATTCTGGAGTATGTGGAGGCCATGTAAATGCTCAAGCCCTCGCCAAGAAGATCATCATGCAAAGGTATTATTGGCCTACTCTGGAAGAAGATTGCTCGATCTTTGTCCGGCACTGTCATCAATGCCAACTTCACGCCGACAAGATCCACTCTCCCGCATCTCCCCTTCACCCGATTCATGCCCCATGGCCTTTCTCTATGTGGGCTTTTGATGTTATCGGACCCCTTGGTGACCCAAACTCCACAAACAAAACCAAATCTTGCATCCTAACGGCAACGGAGTACTTCACCAAGTGGGTAGAAGTGGAAGCATACGTAGAAATCAAGGCATCAACAGTCTGCACCTTCATCAAACGCAACATCATTGCCAGGTTTGGTATCCCAGGTGACATCATCACCGACAACAGACCGTAATTCATCTCTCAGGAGTTGCGCGACCTTTGCAACATGTATTGCATCAAATTGCATCATTCATCTCCATATTATCCTCAAGGCAATGGTCAAGCAGAAGCCACAAATAAAACTCTGATAAAAATCATCAAGAAAACTTGTAAGTCTAGCAAGTTCGCGGACTGGCCGGATAAGTTAGTTAATGCTCTATGGGCCTACCGCACTTCTATTTGAACCCCAACTGGTCAAACTCCCTATACCTTGTCATTTGGGATGGAGGCGGTAGTCCTATATGAAGTGCTTATTCCTTCCCTCCGAGTCCAGATCGATCGAGATATCTCGATGGATGAATGCCAAGATTCCCTTCTCGCGCAACTCGAACTCTTGGACGAAAGGAGGCTGGCCGCTGTTGAACATGCTAGATCTTATCAGAATAGACTTAAAAGATTTTATCAAAAGAGGGTGGTAGAGATAAAATTTGAAGTTGGTGAGGTTGTACTTAAAAGAATATTCGTTAAGTCGGGCGGTCACCGCTCCAAACTTCAACCTAATTGGGAGGGTCCATATGTAATCTCAGCTGTTTATCCTGATAATTCATATAAGCTAACTGATGCAGAAGGAGAAGAATTAGCAAATCCCTGGAATGGTGTATACCTCAAAAAATATTTCCCTTAAAAGAAAAGCAAAAATCACAAAAAATCTATAAAATCTAAAGGTGTGAAGAATAGTAGTAACATCTGATGCTTGCTTGTTCGGTGCCCCAACTTGTCACTTAGGAAAATAAGGATAGGCATCATACTGCACACACTACACGCCTATATTTTGGGATCTGATGATTGGAAGTCAAAGAAAAAGCTAGGCAACACTTGGCAAAAGAAGGTCGACCTTATCCAATTCTCTTTTTATTTCGGTTCTAAATGGATGAAAGGGATTAGAATGAGGAGTATCGAAAATGCCCATTGCCTTAGTAGTAGGATGCCTCTGAAGGTCTGACTCCTTAAAAGAAAAGGTGTCAAAAGATGGGCAATATCCCCTCAGGTCAGCAAAAGAATAGACCTGTCTGAATGTGTACCAACAAAAGCCCAAAAATGAAAAAGCTCCAAAAGATGGGCAATGAACCCTCAGGTCAAAATAAAGCAAAAGAAAAAAGACATGTCTGAATGCGGGCCATCAAAGAAAAAGGGCTAGAAAGGACCCGAGGATGTCAAATCCCAAACGGGCAACACAGGCACTAGTAGAGAAACGAATTCGACATTCTTGAATTCTATTAAGGACTTACCACCAATCCTCTTCCCTTTTTAACTTAGGGGGAGGGGTCGACCGACTAGGTCCAAGAAGAGCCATAGTCTATCAAAGGCAGAAGGTCAGAAGATTCCGAACAAGGCACTTTCTTACACGTGATGCCTACTCTTAACCCTTGGGTAACAATAAGGGGCATCTATGACAAGCAAGGCAAAGGATGAGATGGTCATATCCTTCACATGAAACAAAAATAAAAATCAAATATTTCAAAAAAACATCAAAAAATTCATAAAATCAAAAATCTTAAAATGTAAATATCCAAAATACCAAAAAATATAAAATTGCCAAAATCCCCAAAAAATTGTAAAACCAACAAAACCAAGCAAATCAAAATTTTCAAAACACCTAAAAATTTGCTTTCTAAATTGACTAGTTGCCTTTGCATTCATGTTTAATTTTAGTCTTGCATATTTCCTTTTGTGCATACTTATGTTTTCATGTTATCTTTAGCTTGATAAGGCCTATGTCCCTTGACAAAAGATCAAGACAGTTTTGCCCTCTTCATGCAAGGGACTAAGCCTAAATAGAGTTCTAATCAGTGAACGCAGGGAGCTAAGAAGGGAAACAAACAAAGCATGAGTCACTATGTAAGAGAAAAGATACATCATAAGGAAGGGGTCAGCACATCACAAATCACCACCTCCTTCCGCTAGAGCCTGATCACCCGGAGGTGACATGGCATGTCCCTCTTCACCTCTCCTCCTATGACTACTAGTTTGAGAAGAACCAGAGTGGGTAGGCCCCCTCAGCATAGTCCGACGAGAGTTGGAGCGGTGAGAATGAAGACGGGACCGAGACTGGATCAGCTCTGAGGAGTGTTCGAAACGAAGATGAAGGATCTGCTCAGACTCGAGTCGTGACAGCTCAACCACACGAGCCTCCAGCCTCCCAACCTGCAAGATAACATAGAAATGTGTTAGCAACAGAGAAGATACAGTCAAAGATGAGAATTAAACCCATACCTCTCGTGTCAACTCCTCTATCCTCTGAGTAGTCTGGAAAACAAGAGAAGAAGCGTTAGTCCATAAGTTCCGAACCTAAAAATCTGAATAAAGACTCCGCACCTCAGAAGAAGAAGAAGAAGGACCAAGATCCGGAACACCCACGACCGACTCAAGCTCGAGCTCCCTCTGTAGCTCCATCACCTACAGGAAAAGGTGTCAGAAAAGTAAAATAATGATGATAAACAAAGCAAAAACATGTACCCTGTCCTGAAGATCTGAGGGTCCGCTGTCAGAATGTGGCACACCCCCTGCAGAAAGATCAGAGATCCTCGCCCAAAGGTCCTTGTTCTACAATCAGAAAAGATGTCATAATCAAGCAAACTGAAACAGAGGCAAGTCACAGGAGTTCACCTCAGCACTAAGGGCCTGCACCCGTTCCTTTAGCTAAGCAATCTGCAAGAAAGAAAGAAAATTTAGCAAAGCAAATAAAAGAAGGAGACAACATAAGGAAGAAATAATGATCACCGCAAGAAGAAGACCCGTCTTGGAGGAACTACTCCCAGGGTCGGTGGGAATGAACTGGGGAGGATCAGCTGGTAGAGGAGAATGGTGAGGAGGGAGCTCAGGACCCATCGACTCGCCAAAGTCAAACGGCTCAAAAGGGGCCTCTGAAGGCCCATCCAAGACCGCCGGCTCGGGAACAGTCGATCGAGCACCCAACTCTAACTCAACCAGACGTTCCCGAAGCTTCGAGATTTGGAAAAGAGGCAAGGAAAACAGTGAGAATCGTCTATTCAGGATAACAAAAGAGAGAAAAAGAAAGTCACCTCATCATTGTACCCCCGCAGCTACCGACAGTGACAGCGTCGTTGGAAAGAAAAGAGAAAAGTCAGCTAACAAACAATGGAAAAGACATAAAGTAAAGAAAATACATGTCGCTCCATCTCCACCTCCAGAGATGCGATCCCTGCCCTCAGGCGAGACAACTCCTCCTGGATAATATGCAAATAACAATGGTCAGATACCAAACAAGAAAAGAACAGTGTCAGAAAAATAAATGCATACCTCGTTGCCCTCAGTAAAAAGGTGGGCAAATGTCTCCGTGTAGCGGCGTAAGTAGTCACCGGCTGTCACTGGCACTGGAAGTCACTGGGGTACCACCCTTTTCCATATCCGAACGACAAACTACCTCTCCTTCTTCCAATCAATCTCCTGGATCAGGCCGTGGGTGGAACGACCCAGGTGTGGGTAGGGAGGAAGACCAACCCACTCCTGATGGAGCCCCAGTGAACGCATCGTGAGACACACCCACAAAGGCTCTATCTCATTCAGGTAGATCAAGAAAGTGTCATGGCCAAAAACCAGATGACTCTCTGACACCCACTGCTGCCGATCCAAGTGGATGTCAGAATACGGGCACCACACCACCTAAAAAAGCAGAGCATAACAGTGAATAAGAAGAGCCAGGGATAGCTAAAAGCAAAAGCAACATGTTACCTCGTGGCGGGGGAAGCAGAGCAGCTGCCTCCTCAGGTTCTCCACCTGGTAGGGATGAGAAGAAGCCGAGCGGCTGGCAACCCAGCTGCCGATAAGGGGATACTAAGGGGCCTCCTTCAGCAAGGCACGCCCCAGGGGGATGCGATAGTAGCTCCAAACCTGCCAAGAAGCTTGATTAGACAACATAAAAAAGGCAGAATTAGTATTGAACAAAAGACAAGGCATACCTGAAGGAATGGAGTAAAACCAGCCATGGAGACCGGACCACTCTCCATCACCAGTGAAGAGAACAAGTGTGCTAACATGGCAGCCCCCCAGGCATACTCACCGACCTTCGACAGGTCGGCACGGAATGGAAGGAACCGCAAGTGCACCCTGTCCATCTTCGAGGCTAACAGAAGCTGGGTCAAGAAGAAAAGAAGGAACCGGCGGAGATCAAAGTTGGCCTGGACAGTACCCTCCTCGCCAACCAGGTGGTTCTTCATGCGTTCCATCAACTGGTGAAGAACCACTGCCACCAGGTCATCCATCCCTACACTCACCTTGCCCAATCTGAGCAAGTTCCCCACGTCTGTGCGCTTCATAACGCGCAGTCCGCCGGGGCAGTGTGGGATCGTATAACCCAAGAAATCCCGGACCATGGCCAAGTAGTCACGGTAGGTCTTGTCGGTAACAGCGCGACCGTGAACATGAAGCCCCGTAATCTGGGAGACGTCCTCCAAGGTGGGCACCATGTGCCCCCAGGGAAATAGGAAAGAATGGGCGCCTGGGCCAGGTGCCCCCTTGATAGGGCGCCTGCTAGCGCCCCATCAAGGGGGCGCGAGGGGGCCTGGCCCCCCTTCTCTCTTCCCGTTCCAATCTGGAACGGCTCCGGATTTGTTCGGTCCCTTCTACGAAAACAACAAAACAGAATAAATTACAAGTTTGTAGTTGAGAGAAACTTACCTTGGTGTCCACACAGCACGCCACACACTCCGAAGGGCCCTTCTTAGTAGAAAA
This sequence comes from Cryptocoryne crispatula var. balansae, assembly GCA_036172225.1. Taxonomy (NCBI): domain Eukaryota; kingdom Viridiplantae; phylum Streptophyta; class Magnoliopsida; order Alismatales; family Araceae; genus Cryptocoryne; species Cryptocoryne crispatula. The sequence continues at coordinate 34,907,238 of CM069925.1, read as the reverse complement.
GCTCAAAAAGTTGCTGGTGAAATGAAAAGAAGGGTGCAAGGGTGAAAATATAAACCGTCAAGGCCAAAATTTTCAAAATTTTTAAAATTTCACAAAACATGTTTGCAATTTACATTCTTCATAGAAAATGCCAAACTGGCTAGTAAATATTGTCGATTAATTCTTTTTGCATATTTTCGATGGTTGCTAACATTGACAGGACTCGGACACAACTGAAATGAAAATAACTACACTAATCAAGTCCTAGACCTACACTGATCAAGACCTAGACACAGCAAGAGCAAAAAACCTACAGCCAGACACAACTAACAGCAAATACAAGTCATCAACCACGAAGCTTCCTTAGTTTTGCTACATAACGACTCTTCCAAACTTCATCTTCTTCCATGTTGGCACTTGGGGAGTAACTCCAGCTGATGCCCCAGATAGCGAGGATGCTTTGGCACTCTTTATTATCAGCCGCGGTGCCCAATTATCTGTCTTTAATAGACGGGACGTGGGAGAGACGAGGAACCTTGAGCCATGGTTGACCCAATTGCAGAAAACACCGATGTGGGTTGTAGATGATGAAGGAAGAATCAGTGATCAGACGAAGGTCTACTCCAGGGGTGGGAGAAGTGCGAACATCCTAGCGCATGATAGCCTGGGTAGGACGAACAAACTTGGCCCAACTCATAGCAGAGAAGTACGAATGCCAGTCAACGCGGGTCTTCACTGAAGGGCACTTGTTGATCACATTGTATTCCATGTGGAGACAGTTGATGAGAGGCTGAAGGGGGCTTCGAGCAAAGAGCCAGGTGTCGACTCCGAAAACGGGTTCCGGATCGGCACCTCAAGAAAAGAAGGTGAAAGATGGAATTGGGAAAAAGGAGGAGTGAATCGGAAAACACTCGAAAAGTAGTAAAAGGTCCTCACCTCGGTCCCACACTCACATTGATCCCCGAACTTTCATCTCACGGCGTCGCTCGAGCACCGGAGATGGTTCGGGTCATGTGGGAGGAGAGTGAGGAGGAGATGAAATTAGCACATAAGTAAAGGGTGGTCGCCAGGAGCCGCGGGCTCCGCTTTATGTATTGAAAATAGAAAGAAGTTGATTTGACCGTGTGTACCTTAGCGTGGGAGATTGGGATGTGAGTTCAACCTTCTTCCTCTTCGGCCGGCCGATGAGGGAGAGTCCAACCAATGCTAGCTTGATGTATTTGTGCAACTAGAAGACAATAAGACAAGAAAACAAGTGAATAAGGATTAGAACTGAGTGAAGTGTAGTAACTTGTAAAAGTAATAACATAAAACGACAATTGGAAACAAACTCACCGGATTCGGGGTTAGCCCTAACCCCTTTTTTTGGTTTTTTGATGATGTATGAAATGATAAAAATAGAATAAAAATGATGCTTAAATATGAACTAAATGATGTTAATGAAGAAAAAAGAATATAAATGGTTAAAGACAACACAACCCAGGCAAAGTGGCAACCGGGTTAGACAGATTTAATGTAAACTGCACGGTTCGGATGCAAAGACCGTAAAAAACAGAACCAATGTCAGAATCAAGTGATGTTTGTTTAAAAATAAAGATGACTCACAGAGGGTGGTTTTATATGAAGACAAGTTTGCCTGAATCTTATGATAAGTAATCTGAATTTACCTGATAAGACGGATCTTGGACAGTGAAGTTCTGGAAACTCCCAGCACAATGTCGATGTAGGACATGCTATGGGAACCACAGATATCAAAATTGAATGATTCTTGTTTGAGATAAAATATAACTCACCGGGGAACAATTTCTATGAAGGATGTATAGGCTGAATCCACCATTAAGTGTACTGAAATTGACTGAGAAGATGATGACTTAGAAGAGAAGCCTTCGGATCTGACTGTACAGCGCTGGTGTTGAAGCCGTAACATGCCGAGGAAATGTATGAATTGATCTCCGTTTGTTGCAGGTGAAGGATATCTTGATGAACCACACTTCGTATGAAGGAAGTCAGGCCAGACAATGAATATAAATATCTGTAGAATCCGATGATCAGAAGTGCAGCATGTTGGAGCATAGACCGGCTTCTTCTTCACTTTGGGATGATCTCCGGGCACCGGGACGAAGATAGAACTATTTTAGGAGATTGGGAAGAGCCTAGGGTGTCTGGAGGATGAATAGAGAAGTGCTGGAGGATGGGGATGCCCTCCTTAGGTCGTCCATATGAGTCTCCCTTTATAGGGGATGAAGAACAGGTCAAAAAATAGCAAGTTTTGATACATCCGACCATAGGTTGGATTTCCTTCAATTAATGTTGCTGATTTTCATCATGAGGCATATATAAACTTACCCAAATGATTGAGAGAGATTTTAAACCGTGGATCACCTTCTCCATGCTCAAAATATGCCTCCACTTGAAGAGGAAACAAATCTAGTCTAAAAATGGCAAGTCTTGATATACAAGACAACAAATTGGATTGCCATCATTAGATGATGCTAATTTCGACCATGAAGCTTACATATACTATAAAAAGTGATATGGAGGAGTAAAAAGGAAGGTAAGGTCGTGAATTGGTCAAATATGTGCCCAATGGGCTGGGCTTGCATGCAATTGGGCTTGATAGGTGCTACGTGCGGACAGAACTGCACGTCTGACTTCTAAAAGATGCTGCGGACAAATGGGAGATCAGAATTGAATGCCGTTTGTTGCATTGAAAAGATGACTCAGATAGGAAGATTATTTGTGTTTAAGATTTCTTAATTATATGTACACATAATCCTGTGAAAAATTTTCAAGTAGAGGATATGCTGGGAAAAGCATAATCTGGCACACCACCAAGAGTCTCTTGTTCGGCAAACACTGATTTGCTTAGAAATTAGAAAATCATCCTCATATTTCCAATAAGCACCTCAGATCATCCAAAAGGGTGGTTCATCATGATTTTTATGGTCTAAAAGAGATGTTGCCAATGGAATAATGGTTTAAGCTCTAAATAAGGCCAAATTGGCGTGTCTACAGCTTGCCTCGCCTTGATGTCGGCTTTGCAAGGGAATGGCATGTAGTGTAGCAGAGTGAAATGTAGAGGAATATAGCAAAGCAAAATGAGTTGTAATGGAATGCAGTGGAGCGAAATAGCGATGGACTGAAAAGGTGGCATCAAGGTGTAGATATAGACACGCTCAACGACCAAATTCGGCAAAGAGAATATCTTCATGTCTCCTGGTTAACTGCCATGTTTCATCATGTCTTCCTATGTTCGATTGGTAAGAGATGTGCCATTGGCACGAGAGAAGAATAGCCAACCCCAAACGCGGTGGGGAGTCCCCGAAACATGGGTTCGTAGGTTCATCATCAGCCGGTAACCCGATCTTTGCGGTGTTCCTGTACTGTGATGGGCTAAAGTTTAAAAAAGAGATTTGTTTTGAAAAAGTAAAAGAATACCAATCGAGCACATTCAGGCTCTCTGATTCATTTAAGTCTTCCGAGAGACAAGATTTGATTCGGAATGGAATGATCTCGAATTCCAAAAGGCAAATGTTTAAGTACAGACCATGACGGTGCAAGTTTAGATCGAATTGGAGGCCCTTGGCGGGAGGAAGTGACTGCCATGGTGAGATGAATAGCAAAAGAGTTGCAGTGGCCACAGTGGGAATAGAAATAAAATATTTGAAGGCACGAGGTGATTACCGAACACGGTGGGATTAATAGACACGGTGGGATATTAGAGAGGTTGGTGGGACTAGAGATCATGGTGGATTAGAGAACACGATGGGATTAGAAAACACGGTGGGATTCAGAATGATCGGAATTATGATAAAAGATTTAGAGACTAAGGTGGGAAGGTGAAGATTTTAAAAGAATGTATGCAATGATCATGAAAAATGCAATGCAACTAATACTATATGATGCATGCTGGGCTCAAGAAAACAAAAACAAAACTTGTCTAACAATTAGTCGAAGATATAGATTGTCTATGAGGTCAGGATACCCATTCGGGAACCATCGTCCCTCACAGCACAACTTTGGCTTATCCGTGAGCACAAAGAACGACCCAACCGTCGTGGATTTTGATGAAGGGGATCTCAGGCCCGGTCTTCTTTGCATTCACAGTCTTCAACATCAATGCATAAAATAAATAGTAATGCACCTAATATATGCTAAGAAAGGAAATGATAACGGTGAGTTTGCGGTGTGATAACATGCATTCTCACAAAAGAGTTCATGTGTCCTAATGAGGACACAGAGCAAAAGCTTCTCGGCAAAGTTGAGGCCGAGGTAATGATGACACCTCCTCACGAGAATCCTCGGGGGAGGGAAGTGGCGAGCATCGCCTGAAAAAGGTTTCTCGGCAAAATTAAGGCCGAGGTTATGGTGACACCTCCTCCTAAGAATCCTCAGGGGAGGGAAGTGGCGAGCAACGCCTTATTGAAATCTTGAAAATGCTCCTCGATGAAGTTGAGATTGAGGTCATGGTGGCACCTCCTCCTAAGAATCCTTGGGGAGGGAAGTGGCGAGCTTCGCCTTTTTGTGAAGTTCTCCGCATTTGTTCTTCGTGCCTGAAACACTAGAAAAATGAGATTAGAATGCCAATATGGCTTATCCCCTTGCAAGTTGCAGTATGCCTTGACCTTTGTCAAGGGGTGTAAAGTTTTTCTTGTGCCTGAAACACTTAGAAGGAAGAGATTAGAACAACAATGTGGCTTATCCCCCTTGCAAGTTGCAGTATGCCTTGACCTTTGTCAAGGGGTATAGCCTTCTTCAGGGTGTAAAAATAAAGCAACAAATATACAATGAATGTAAAGACAGGAATTCAAACCAAGCATGGTGATGAAATTTTTTTTTTTTTGAAAATTTTGTTGGAATTTGAAAATGAAGTTTTCTTTATTTTAAAAAGATTCAATTTTTTTGGGATTTTTGAAAATGCTATTTTCTTTTTTTTTTGAGTTTTTAAAAATATTTATTTTTTTGGAGTTTTTGAAGATATTCAACTTTTTTTTTGTAGTTTTTTTTTTTTAAATATTTTTTTTGAGAGAAAAATCAGTATTGACACAAGTTCTCATCACTTGGTTGTTTTTCTAGGTTTGTTGGTAGACACCATGTGCAAAATGGGGTTCCTTACCCAGAATCTTTTGACCTTCAACCTTTGATCGGCCAGAGTTTAGCTTTGATTTGGTTGGTCCACCCACACCATGGGGGTAAGAATGAAGAATTGAGGGAAAGTCCTTGATAGGCTTTGGAGATGTCGAGAGGGATTTCTCTACTCACACCCAATTGCCCGTTGGGGTTCGGCCTCTTCGGGTCTTTTCTTCTTTATCGACAAACCTATTTTGTGGCACACATTCGGACAGGTGCTTTGACCTGTGGGGTCATTGCCCATCTTTTTGTGCCTTTTTTTATTTTCTACTTTTTTGGGTACTCATTCTGACAGGCCCATATTTGTTTAAACCTGTGGGGTTCATTGCCCATCTTTTGGCACCCTTTTTTTTATTTGAGAAGTTGGACCTTCTGAGACGGCCTCCTACTAGGGCGGCGGATGCTTTCGATACTCTCCCCCTCTAATCCCCTTCACTTATGTTGGACCGAATAGAAGAGAGTAGGGTAAGGGTTTTCCTTCCATCTCTAAGCTTTGCCTAGCTTCTCTCGGGTGTCAAGTCATCTAGATTCTGGGATCGGGACGTGTTGTGTGTGTAGAATGGTATCTACCCTCGACTCCTAGACAACAACCTAGGACATGTGGACTCAAGTCATACTAGTAGTTCTCTCCATTTTTTTGAGGTAGATAACATTCCATAGGTGAATCAATTAAAAATATGCCTTGCAATGTAAAGAATTTGTTTAGGATAAGACAAAAAGTAGTTATCATCAATCAAAACTTTCTCTCAAGTAAGACTGTCATGTGAATTTCAAAATCATTTAAAAAAATATTGCCTTGCGGATGACATAATGATGATGAATGCAATTTCATGTAATACCTGAGAGAAGGAGAAGTTCATTGTTGATGACGGCTTTGCTTGTGCTTGCCTTGCCTTGCCTGCCATGCCTTGCCTTGCCTTGCCCAACTGCTTCCACTTTTGATATGCATCATATTGCATTGGATTGAAGATTCATAGTCATAGGATGAAGTGAAAATGTGGAGGATATGATTTAGCATGGCGGAGTCAAAATTAATGATGTAAAAGGCAAAGATTGTGGTAACACCCAAAAAATTTCTCTACCTTGATTTTTTTGAAAATAAAATTTTGAAAAGGAAAGAGAATGCAAAAAGGAAAAAAAAACATGTTTGAAAACAAAAGTGTGCTAAAGTGGGCTCTTGGGCCGAAGAGTTGATAGTGGGATTGCACGCCCGGGAAGGGTTGGAATCAAAAGGCATGTGGGCCCAAGAGTTGAATGCGAGCCAGAGGGCCTAATTGATGTTGATGGGCTTGAGGGCCTAACTAGAGGTGATGGGCTCGAGGGCCCGATTAAAGGTTGAGCTCGAGGGACCCAACGAAAAGAATGGGCATGTGGACCCGATTTAGGTGATTGGAAGTATGATTGTGATTTGGAAGATTTGTGATGGGCTCGTGGGCACCATCGAAGAGTATGGGTGCACAAGCCCATAGTTGAAGTGGGGGCACAAGGGCCCGATTTCGAAGAAGAATGGGCACGCAGGGCCGATGGTGAAGAAATGGGGGCATACAGGCCCGAAGTTGAAGAAGTGTGGGCATGTGTGCCTGAGTTTGTTGGAAGGTGGGCACATGGACCTGATTTAGGAGAAATTTGGGCACATTGGCCCGGTTGTAGAAAAGCATGGGCATGTGAGCCAGGATGAGGTGAATTGCGGGCACGTGGGCCCGATTTAGAAAAATTAAGGGCACATGGGCCCGATCGGGGAGAATTATGGGCATGTGGGCCCGATGGAAGAAAAGGGATATGTAGGCCCAATTGGGGAAAAGGGGCATATGGGCCCAGTGGAAGGAAAGGGGCATGCAAGCCCGATTGATTAAAAGGGGCACGTGGGCCCGGTTGAAGAAAAGGGGCATAAGAGCCCGGTTGATTAAAAGGGGCACATGGGCCCGGTTGGATAAAGGGGGCACGTGGGTCCGGCTGATGGAAAGGGGCACGTGGGCCCGGTTGAATGAAAGGAGCATAAGAGCCCGATTGATGAAAAGGGGCATAAGTGCCTGAAAATGGGGCATACAGGCCCAAAAATGGGGCATAAGGGCCCAATTGAGTGGGATGGGGTGTGGACCATGGCCCTAAGATTGATAGATTTTGGACCCATAGGCCTAATTGATGGTTGTAAGAAGGATAAAGAAAGGGCAGTGGCCCTAAGATTGAGGAATTGTGGGCCCATGGGCCCAATTGTTGATTTGGAGGAGAATAAAGAAAGGGTCGTGGCCCTAACATTGATTGATCATGGGCCCATGGGCCGAATTGTTGCTTAGGAGAAGAATGGGGTAAGGGTCGTGGCCCTAAGATTGATGCTAAGGGATTTGCCTGCCTATTTGGAGGAGGTCCCAGTATCCCTTTGTCTATTCCCTTCTGGAGGGTTGTCGATTCATTCCCTATTTTATGGACCAATTCGGTCTCCTTGCTTCCCAGTTCAGGGGTCAATTCAATCTGACCATCTTCATTGATCAATTCCAATGATGGTAACAGTTGATCAATGCCTGACAAATCCTTGCCTAGTCCACCATTGGATTGACAATCAACTAAGTTTATGATTCCTTCATCTAAGCTCCCTATAGTAGGCTTCTCCTCAGGATGTTCTATAGAAGAGGGCATGCCTAGTCTAGGGGATTCCAAAAGGTAGAAGGGTTTGGTTCGACCTCCCCTACTAGGCGACTTTGATCTTGATGAGAAGTCGATTCTTCTCGCCATGGCGGGAGCACAAATGGTTGGAGTTATTAATTCCTCTGCAAGGGCAGAAGCTTGAAGGGTCGAAGTGTCTGAATCATCTACCATGGCAGGAGCATGAATAGTAGGAGAAGAAATGATTGGTTGTTGTGCAACCAACTGAGGAGGATCCCTATGCAGTGGGATTGATTGAAGTGGTGCTGACATAGAAGTCAGTTCAGGCTGGAGGGCTATTGATGTAATTAGTTGAGGAGTCATGGCTTGGATGGTTGGCTGAGGAGTTGTTGGTGGAATAGGCTGAGAAGCCATGGGCCGGATAATTGGCTGAGGGGTTGTTGGTGGAATAGGTTGGGAAGCCAAGGGCCGGATAATTGGCCGAGGGGTTGTTGGTGTAATAGGTTGGGAAGCCAAGTGCCGTATGATTGGCTGATGGACCTTAAGAAATGTTGGTTGAGTCGAAGGCTGGGGAGCCTGTTGAAGTAATGGGGTAATTGCATAAGCAACAAGAGAAGCTTTATTAAGTGTGGTTGGTTGTGCCATTGACTTGGGTTGCATGACTGGCTGAGGTTGGGGCATGGGTGGCCTAATCAACTGGCGTCGAGGAGTTGGCCGATGATGATGATCCGGATGGGGTTGGGTAGGGCTCCTAGGTTGGTGCATAGCATCAATGTTCTTCTCAGCCATGGGGCTCAATTCATCATGATATTGCATTAATTCCACATCTTCTTTTACTTCCCCAATTATTGAATAGCCTGGCCCATATCGTTTCAAGAATTTGACCTTGACAATTTCAAAATCCCATATTTCTATTTCCCCTAGTGAAAAGAACCATTCTAGGGCTGCACCATCCAATGATCGCTTAAAAAGAATAGCAAGAGCTCTTCGATCATTTAGCCATTGAGACGATTTGCTCAAGAAATCATTGACATGGGTGAAGGGATCACACGAGCCATTGTAGCGATGGTAGGCTGGTGTTTGTGATGGAGGGATATGTGGGTTGGGAAAGATGGAGCGAGATATTTTAGGGATGGCCTTCCGGTCCAAACGGTGCCTCGGCTCTTCAAAGTGTTCATCCATTTGGTTGAGTTTGTCCATGAATGCTTGAGTGAGGCTGGGTTCTGAGCCACCGGTGCAAGGTATTTAGATGAATGGGTTGGAAGAGGTGGCTTCAAAGTAGGAACTGGCATAGAATTATATGAATGCCCCACAACGGGGTGAGTAGAGGCACTACAGGGTTGCCTAGGAGAGGAGATGATGAGGGGCCTGACTGTCGATTGGGGTGGTGAGGGGGCTTGATTTCCCTCGACTGGATCTTCATTGGTGGGCATCTTTCCCTTTGTTAAAGATTGCACAAGTGAAAAGGATTCAGGATCTAGATGGAGGGATAGACCCTGGAGGATTTGTTCTACACTGAGTGATGCAGGTGGATGAGTAGGATTTTGAACTTCAGGCCCCCTGACGGCATTGACATGGCCCACTGGTTGGACCATGGGTTGTTGCAACTTGTAGTAGTCCGACCTCCCAACGTGGCTTCCGGACCTTAGCATCATGGGCATCATGTCGATCTTTCTACAAAGATGGTTAAAAAAGAGAGCAAGCAAAGCACACAATTGAAGATTTTTTTTTATGTTTTGTTTTGTTAGATTTTTTTTTGTTTCAATTTGGTTGTTTGGAAAACAAGTTGAACACCAAATTAAAAATGTTTTTTTTTGTTTTTTTAGGTGTTTTGCAAGAAGAAAAAAATTTTTTGGTTGTTTTCAATTTTTGGTGAGCAAGCAAGTTATGCAAACAAGGTTTTTAAAATGACTACTCGACAATTTTTGGGTTGAAACCTTAGATTAGATAGATTGTTAACAATTGTTCACTCAAGTGGGTATGGTTCCTATTGCTTCAATCTTCAAGACCTAAGGTTGTCACTCAATCACCACGAGTAGGTACTTGGGTTCTTCGGGTTTTGGGAAGTGGTACAACCGGCCCAATCGTGCAGAGAGGAATACTCCACGGATGGGGACTTACGGAGGTCTTGATGGAAACCACCAAATCAACTAGGAAGGAATATCCCAGAAGAGAGGTAAGAATCCACCAAGAAGGTGTTCGGAGGGTGAGGGTGTGTTGGGAGAGAGAGCCCCCGCCTCGAATGCCCTACGGATCGGAGCAAGTCCGGTACCCGATGCAAAAAGCTAGTGCAAAAGTAAAAATGGAGGGTAAGAGGAGAAGAAGCAATCAATGTGCAAAAACATGAAATGAAATGAAGTAAATAGAGCATGCGATATGCAAACAAGACAAGCAATCATGCAACAAAACAAACAATCTAGTGACTAAAATTGAATTAGAATGAAACTAGTTGCACAAACAAATCAAGCTAGCATGGTTAAAGACATTGGTTGTCCCACCGTGGTCGCCAAAAAGTTGTCGACTCCGAAAACGGGTTCCGGATCGGCACCTCAAGATAAGAAGGTGAAAGATGGAATTGGGAAAAAGGAGGAGTGAATCGGAAAACACTCGAAAAGTAGTAAAAGGTCCTCACCTCGGTCCCACACTCACATTGATCCCCGAACTTTCATCTCACGGCGTCGCTCGAGCACCGGAGATGGTTCGGGTCATGTGGGAGGAGAGTGAGGAGGAGATGAAATTAGCACATAAGTAAAGGGTGGTCGCCAGGAGCCGCGGGCTCCGCTTTATGTATTGAAAATAGAAAGAAGTTGATTTGACCGTGTGTACCTTAGCGTGGGAGATTGGGATGTGAGTTCAACCTTCTTCCTCTTCGGCCGGCCGATGAGGGAGAGTCCAACCAATGCTAGCTTGATGTATTTGTGCAACTAGAAGACAATAAGACAAGAAAACAAGTGAAGAAGGATTAGAACTGAGTGAAGTGTAGTAACTTGTAAAAGTAATAACATAAAACGACAATTGGAAACAAACTCACCGGATTCGGGGTTAGCCCTAACCCCTTTTTTTGGTTTTTTGATGATGTATGAAATGATAAAAATAGAATAAAAATGATGCTTAAATATGAACTAAATGATGTTAATGAAGAAAAAAGAATATAAATGGTTAAAGACAACACAACCCAGGCAAAGTGGCAACCGGGTTGGACAGATTTAATGTAAACTGCACGGTTCGGATGCAAAGACCGTAAAAAACAGAACCAATGTCAGAATCAAGTGATGTTTGTTTAAAAATAAAGATGACTCACAGAGGGTGGTTTTATATGAAGACAAGTTTGCCTGAATCTTATGATAAGTAATCTGAATTTACCTGATAAGACGGATCTTGGACAGTGAAGTTCTGGAAACTCCCAGCACAATGTCGATGTAGGACATGCTATGGGAACCACAGATGTCAAAATTGAATGATTCTTGTTGGAGATAAAATATAACTCACCGGGGAACAATTTCTATGAAGGATGTATAGGCTGAATCCACCATTAAGTGTACTGAAATTGACTGAGAAGATGATGACTTAGAAGAGAAGCCTTCGGATCTGACTGTACAGCGCTGGTGTTGAAGCCGTAACATGCCGAGGAAATGTCTGAATTGATCTCCGTTTGTTGCAGATGAAGGATATCTTGATGAACCACACTTCGTATGAAGGAAGTCAGGCCAGACAATGAATATAAATATCTGTAGAATCCGATGATCAGAAGTGCAGCATGTTGGAGCATAGACCGGCTTCTTCTTCACTTTGGGATGATCTCCGGGCACCGGGACGAAGATAGAACTATTTTAGGAGATTGGGAAGAGCCTAGGGTGTCTGGAGGATGAATAGAGAAGTGCTGGAGGATGGGGATGCCCTCCTTAGGTCATTCATATGAGTCTCCCTTTATAGGGGATGAGAACCAGGTCAAAAAATAGCAAGTTTTGATACATCCGACCATAGGTTGGATTTCCTTCAATTAATGTTGCTGATTTTCATCATGAGGCATATATAAACTTACCCAAATGATTGAGAGAGATTTTAAACCGTGGATCACCTTCTCCATGCTCAAAATATGCCTCCACTTGAAGAGGAAACAAATCTAGTCTAAAAATGGCAAGTCTTGATATACAAGACAACAAATTGGATTGCCATCATTAGATGATGCTAATTTCGACCATGAAGCTTACATATACTATAAAAAGTGATATGGAGGATTAAAAAGGAAGGTAAGGTCATGAATTGGTCAAATATGTGCCCAATGGGCTGGGCTTGCATGCAATTGGGCTTGATAGGTGCTACGTGCGGACAGAACTGCACGTCTGACTTCTAAAAGATGCTGCGGACAAATGGGAGATCAGAATTGAATGCCGTTTGTTGCATTGAAAAGATGACTCAGATAGGAAGATTATTTGTGTTTAAGATTTCTTCATTATATGTACACATAATCCTGTGAAAAATTTTCAAGTAGAGGATATGCTGGGAAAAGCATAATCTGGCACACCACCAAGAGTCTCTTGTTCGGCAAACACTGATTTGATTAGAAATTAAAAAATCATCCTCATATTTCCAATAAGCACCTCAGATCATCCAAAAGGGTGGTTCATCATGATTTTTATGGTCTAAAAGAGATGTTGCCAATGGAATAATGGTTTAAGCTCTAAATAAGGCCAAATTGGCGTGTCTACACCAGGAAGTGGTGGCCGGCCCATAGCACATGTCAAACTTAAAGTGCCAGTCAGCCCAACACATGAACTGGAGGATACTGCCGAACATAGGTCTACCAACACTGGCAGAAGTCATACCATTATAAAGATAGCCCAACACAGAATGGGCTATGCACTCATTGAACCAAATACCTTGAATGCAAGAGAGGCAAGTAGGATCAAGCCACCCATCCTCACACGGGTAGAGGAGTACAGAAGCAAGGCAGGCAGCAACACCCTTGGCTCCGGGCAACAGCAAAGCTTCATTGTCACCAGCACCCTAAATCACGCCAATGGACCAATCTGCTAGTGCCTCGGTGTAAATACGCCCACCTACCATAATGGATCGGGCCTCCTCGGTGGTCATGAAGCCACGAAGAAAGTCTAAATCGGTAACCGGCCCGGCAGGAGTAAACATGGCCTAGCCATAACTAGGCATAGCACACAGTCCCAGAAACAGCTCCACCTCTTCCAAAGGAATAGTACACTCAAAGGAGTCAAAGACAAAGGTGTGCATGTTGGGGTGCCACATTTCGAGAAGTGCACCCGCCAGAGAAAAATCCCAGAAGTATTTGAGAAGATGGTTGGCATGGACCAGAATGCTAGAGAAACCCCACCCGCTCAGAATAGACCGCACATGGATGTTGATAGCGGCAATCAGTCTAGCAATCCACAACACCTATCCATAATGACGAGCGTCGGGGAAGATTGGAAGGTCTTGCAGAATAACCACATGATCAGGAAAGAGAACTTCGGAATAAAACAAAAAGGGATGCCTAATAAGGTCATTACCACTCCCATGGACACTCGGTTCCGGATATGGCACAGAACCTCGGAGAAACGCTTCATCTCTATTGAATAAATCGGACGAGAGGAGGAAGAGGGAGAGGAAGAGGCACTGTAACTAGTGTGGGGAAGAAGAAGGGGGGTCCCCCCTTCTTATAGCCACCAAGAAGCCGCCTCGGGAAAGAGCAAGAACAAATTCTGCGCAGGTGCCCCGGTTATAAGGCACCTGGCACCCTGTAATTAGGGCACCAGGTGCTCTATAAATAGGGCACCTAGATCCCTACACGTAGATTACCTATTTATAATCTCGCATATATTGTTGAAGACCTCGTGTCTAAGAGGGCTGAGTCTGAGAATCCCTTCAACAAAATTGATGAAGGATTCAACCACTTTTTAGGCCCATGGATAAACCAAAGTCAAATAAACGGGGATGACGGTGTCTTAACGGATATCCTGACCCGTTGCATTTGACCTATATCTTCAACTATTTTAAACTTATTTGCATTTCTTTAAACCCAACATGCATCATGCACATCATCTCATACATCATCATAATCATCCCTTAAGAAAAGACGGTCTCTTTATAGCCCTTAGAAAAGGCTTTGGTCTTCAGAAAAAAATCGGTTTCAACCATGCTTTAACGGTGATTTCATCAAAACAAGAAGTTATTCCATTCCGAACTACACCGATATTTCTGAGTAAACCTTATGAATTTGAAAAATCCAACCTCGGTTGATTCGCTATCTCCTCTTTATCTTCAATGCATCTCTACCGAGTCCAGCACACCATGCAGTTTGGGTCCAGGCTGGTAACAGTTCTTCCCTCACGTGAGATTTTAGTTATTTACTTTTAGTATTATTCTTCTCTTTAGCCAATCAACCAAAGGGAAGGTTTCGATAAGACAAAAGGTAATCTCGGAGTCCGGTAAAGTTTTATTCACTCGACTAGGACGATGAAGGCATGTCTAAATCTACACCTTGACGTCACCTTTTCAGTCCGTCACCACTTCATTCCACTACACCTCACTACGCTTCACTACATTCGCCTACACTTCATTCATGCCACTCCCTTGCAAAGCCAACACCAAGGCGAGGCAAGCTGTAGACACGCAATTTTGGTCTAGTTGAAAAGCTTAAATTTTTGTTTTCATGAAGAATATTTGAGTAACCTTTAAAGGGAACCGAGTTTTCCAGAAAAAATCAAGTTTTCGGCACATTTCAAAGAAGATCGATGAGTGTTGACCAGAGTCAAAGTGCCTTATATATAGGGCACCTGGCGCCCTGTTTATAGGGCACCAGGTGCCCTATAAATGGGGTGCCTGGTACATGGTCAAATCAACTCGACCAGCCAATTTGACCACTCACTAGGACTCATCTTATCGATTTGACATGGCTCATGATGCTAGCGCCCTATATATAGGGCGCTTTGCCGCGTGGAACTGTTTTTCGGAATTGACCAAAGTGGCATCTTTTGGGCTATAAATAGGCACTCATTTGAAGCTTGGAGGAGGTTCCAACTTCGTGCCACCCTAGAGTTCATCCAATACCACGTTTTTAAGCCCTTTGCATCTCCCATAAGCCTTCAAACCAATCCAAATTCCCCTTCCCAAAAAATCAAAAACTTGCTATTTCTGCCACCTAGAAACATGGTTTTTCTTCCACTTTGAAGGCCTCTACTAGTTTCTCCTTCTTCATCCAGCATCCAAACCCTCCACCACTAGCTTCATTTGCATATTAGCTGCAAGGAGGAGCCTCTACTTCGTCACAAAAGTCATCCAGCACTCCGGAGCGGCGTCGCGAAGAGGAGAAGAAAATCTAATCTGCCCGAGCCAAACTTAGTGCCCCATATACAGGGCGCTTTGACCTTGGTCAACGTGCCCTATAAAGGGGGCACCTGTAGTTGGCGCTCTACATATAGGGCACTAGCAGGGGCAGAAGCCGATTTTGCATTTTCCAGAGTCCGATCACCTGTTCGATTGGATTTTTGTTCTTCGTTTTCATTTTTAAATCTTTCATCACTTCATTTGGCATACATTAGGACATTTTGCACCTTTCATATATTTAAAAACCTATCAAAAATAGGGGTTGGGATTCTGTCCCAATCTAGTTAGTTTATCTCCTTTTGCATGTTCAAGATCCATACCAAGCATGATGTTACACTCTCGCCAGAGCTAATGATCTTTTACTTAATTTTTGTTTTTTCACGGGACATTCTTAGGTGAACCCAACCGAGGCGAAGCTTCGACCCGATCGGAAACAAAAAGCTCACTAAAGTTCTCTTCTTTCGGCCGGTCGAGAGAGGAGAAGTTAGAACCTAGCAATCTCCCCCCTATTCCAAGAGGTACGACGGTCAAGCTTGCCTTTATTACGTTTACTTTATATCTTACCATATTTTGGAGTCTTCAGCTCCTGGTGACCACAAACATTTCCCACTAACCTTTCGTCACAAGAAAGTAAACCACCGCCACGAGCCGTTTCCGGGTGCTTACAGTAAACATAATGTAATAGAGGGGACTTGACATTATACAAATTGCTTCCGTGGGATTAAGGATTAGAATAATTTGAACATGGGATTAAACATTAAATTGACTATCTTAATAGGATCATAAATTAATTTTCCCAACAATTTATCTGCATCAAAGAAGAAAATCAGAACATTTTAAACTATTCATGCATTCATAAAATTGTACGATGTGTAAAATTAATATCCTAATCATCATATTTTACAAAATTAATTTAAACATTAATTTCACTAGTTAAGATTTTAAAACAATTTAAAATCAAGCTAAGATTAATTCTATGACCACATGACTTAAAATCATAAAGCACATCATAAAAATTTATTGATCTATTAAATAATTTGCCAAAAGTTTTTTAAAATATTTTATTTCTTCTAGCATTTTTGTGATTTTTTTTCTATTTTAAACATTTTAAAATCAAAACAAAAAAGATTATTGGAACCTCTTAGCAAGTCCATGCAAACTAGGTCAAATTAGGATTCTTTTTTTTAATTGATAGAAAGGTAACATCTTCACCGGATCCTGTAGTTGGTCTTATGCACCCATTAAAAGGGCCAAATCCTAAGAAATAAATCTCCCTGGATCCATCGGGGGGGACTCTTAGCAAGTCCAATGGACCCGCGAAGGATTTCTCCTTCGTCCACAATTGCGGTGGAGGTTTTTGTCGCCATGCGCGATGGTGTCGTCAGGATCTTCACCACCATCCCACATTGCCATCCGAAGGTGTCTATGCAACTCTGGCCACCCTAGGGTCCCTCTTGTGGCAACAATAGTCAGATTATGAGTAAAAGAATCCCAAATCCACTATCGTTACCGCCATAACAACATCAAATACACCATCTTCATCATCAAATAACTTGGGAAAAAAATTAAGAAATCATATTTTTTATATTTTCTAGGTTTTAAAGCCTTCATAAGGCTTCCCCCCACCTCATAGGGAGAATAAAACTCAAAGCTTCCAAGTTTGAAGGTTGGAGCTTGATAAATGGAAACCTCATCTTTCCAACATTGTATCAGACACTCTAGTGATCAAGAAAAGTAACAGAAGAAGGCATTGGAAAGTGCTTTGTCATGAGAATCATACTTAAGCAATTAAACTTAGAGACACATCATATATGCACTACAATTGCTCTGACAAAATGCAACTTCGTATAATTCTAAGAAAGCACAAAATCACATAAAATAACGTCGAAATGATGTCAATTTCGATCAAGACTTCAACCTGACTCTATTATTATTATAAGGAATCAATATGTGAGTAGTGGAAATATCAATTCTTTAGATTTTATTGTTGTTGTCTCAGTCATAACCAAATGGCGTAACTGAAAATTGGATTTTAACAAAATTAAATATACCTTAAAGAGATTCAAACAATCTCTCAAGACTAGATAGGACTGGTCTTTCACTGCTCTTCAAACCATCCAAGTGCATAGTCTCTAGTAGTATTCACACAAACTTCTTCCCTAGCATATTGGACTTTTCAATTCATCTTAGACAAAGCTCCATCACGTATCGACAACCTCTAGGGTGAAAGAAGATGCTACAAAAGGTTGACCATGAAATTGGCACCATTGGCTTGATCAAGTTAGGCCAAATTCACTATTATTTATAGAATTGGGATTTTTTACAAAAACCCATAATTTATATAAGTTATGCCCATGTTTTCAAATTAATGGATTTATTCTATTGTGTGTGACCCACTAGATCTAACAGCTCATTTAGTTGAGACTTGATTAAAAGAATAACTTCTTTTAATCAAATCTATTATCTGATAATAGATTTTTAATAGTCTTCTGATTATGTAAGGTACAAGCCATGCCCATGATCCTAAATGACTTTGGGGATGATCTCATCTTCATTTAACATTTTCATCATCATTTTTTTTTGCTGTCACAATTGGTCAATGCCATGTGATAAAATTTCACATTAGGTGATCATGCTGGGGCATCCTCCCTTGGTGGGAAGAAGAGTCCTCTGTGCATGAAAGTGATGTCCCCACTGAGCTACACATTGGGAACATTTTCATCATCAGTTATTGCACAAATATAAACTCTCATATATTCAATGTCCTAATCGAATAGGGGTATAACACAAATTGTCAACCCTTAACATATTGACATTTAGGATCCTGTACTAGAAATCATATCAATTGGAAAACTCTTTTTTTATTATCTTCTCTACTCTAACTAGGGATTTAGAGCAGTATCCCATAAGACATTCTTTTTCACTTATCAAGAGTGAATGATCCCATGTTGTATGCTTAATTGCCTTAATTGGTTTCCCTTGTGCCTGATCTATTCACTATACTAGATCATTATATTGGTGATCTATAAGTTAATAGTAAAATTACAATATATGTCTGGTTAGACGCCATTGGCAATTTAGGTCAAAGGACCAACTATACAACCATGGCAATAGAAAATTCTAATTGACAGTTAGGTAATATATCATTTAATTGGATCTGTTAAGTGGACTCATTTCACTAATAAGCATTTGTGTGTATACCTCGTTGTCTCTACACTAATAATCAATGAGATCAATCATTCTCGTATTATGAGAAGATATCATATACACTAGTCTATCTATATTTTTAATATCCAATCTTAAGAATCCTACAACTATAAATATTTAGAGCACACATATTTAGATGATTGGTCTTATTATCATGATCTCATTATGATTAAATCATCATTGAATATGATCAAAAAATTTATTACAATATACATGTTTCATAGAAGTAAGTGATGAAGAAATATCAATTAATTGAATAAGATATTTGCAAGAAATGTCATATCATATGAAATTTATTTGGGATATAAGTCATACATGTCTATCACTAGGGACCCCAAAGATCACAATGTATCAAATGAAAAGGCTGTTGACTCTTTATGGTACTATGCCCAAAAGGCAACCAAGTCTATTTAGCTAAAGGGCATACATTACATCCTGAAGAAACAAAAGGAAAGCTTAAGAAACTAAATAATTGTTGGTGTTTCTTATCATATATGTGTCCTAAATGCTAATGTCATATTATGAAATTGAACTCCTTCAAATTAAAACAATAACCATTATCATCCTTCTCCTACAGGTAGTAGAGTTCTCCACATTCAAGGCCTTGTCCAATTTTGGTTGTGCTAATCAAATCCTATACCGCAAAACATGTAGGAAAGAAAGTAATACACCATTTTTTGTCTCTCATTTATTGATTGACCGATATCAAATTATGTTTAAAATCTGGTGCATGATGAACATTTGGTAATATAAAACTTCTATTCAATTTAACCAAACTAGATTTCTTAATCTTAACTAGAGATCCATTGAAAATATTTATACTTGTAGGTTGCTAATAATTCATTACATGAACATTTTTCTGCATTAGATGTGCATATATACGAGACATAGCACCTGATTCCATAATACAAGGTCCTTGACTTTTGGTATTCACTACAACATTAACTTGAACATTGTATTTCCATCTAAAATTTTGATGAGATTGGCATATTGTTCATTGGTTAATTGCAGATGGAATGACCTCTTTTTCTAGAATTTCTCATTCATGCTATTTGGAGGATACCCATACAGCTTATAACATTGTTCTTTAGTGTGACCTATAATTTGATAGTGAATGCATCTCACATCATTTAATTTGTAACCATTCTCTTTTAAATGGCCTACTATAACATAATAGTTGCACCAAGGCATATCAAACTTAAATGTTTCTAGTTTTTTTATTATTCTTAGACACGATCGCAAAAACTTCATTGAGATTAATTATTTGAATCTTCCTTTGAGTTTATCCTTGAAAAACTAAGGAGTATGCCTATTAACATAGGGTAACGTGTCCAACCGAATTTCACTTCTCACTTCAGCATATGTATCATTAAAGCCCATAAGAAATTGAATTAGTTGTTTGTTATGATCACTCATAATGTCTAAATGTGCTAACTCATCCCTTAATCCCTTTAAGGTATTAAAATATTTTGAAGCCATATCATTGTTTTGTTTGAGATTAGTGATAGACCTTTCGAAATTATAAATTCTCAGTCAACTAACAGGATAAAATCTATCCCTCAGATTTGAGCAGACATCATATGCTAAGTCGCAAGATAGAACATATGAAACTATTTCTTTATATATAGAATTAAGTAGTCAAGAGAGAACCATATTATTAACGGGCTCCCATGTACCATAAGTTGGATCATCAAGTGAGGGTTTAAGAATGTTATCATTCACAAAACTGAGTTTATTCTTTGCTAATAGAGCCACTGTTATCCCCATCTTCCTTGGTAAATAATGGTCTCTTGTTATTTGAGCAGACACAAGAACCGTACCTAGATGATCTACCGATTGTAAACAATACATAACCTTCATTTCATTGTTAACGATATTGTCAACGTATGCCATGCTTTTATCATTCCATGTAATCTAGCTTTGATACCAAACTGATATTGCACATTTGATCACCAGAAGCTGAATACCTCGAGTGGGAGCTGAATTGGTACCTATGGAGATAGAGCAAAGACAAAGGAACATAAACAAAAGAAGAGAAAAAGATAGCTAATGATGCAGTAAAGATTGGAAGATAACTCCCATATGATATTTATACTACATGGTACAAAAGTTACAAGAGATCATATATAGTTATGGTATCTAGTGGGTTGGTGAGAAAAAAAATTCAAATAAGCATTGTACATTGATGAAAAATGTGAGGCACAAAACTTTCTGGACACAATAGAAGTTGACAAGTCAACTGTTGTTAACTGTAATATAGTGAATAGTGATTATATATTGTAATTCAGTGTCACTGTAATATTAATTATTTTAATAAAGATGCTAGAGGCCCACGTCTTTGAGGCCAACTTCTCCAGCATGAAGAAAGAGGAGGTGAATGGAGGCTGGGGGAAATGGGCAAGCATAGGTGACAAACAAGATCATGCAAGCTTTGGAAGGTGAATGAATGTTGTATGGCACCGTCTCTCCCTGAGGGTGAATGGAGGGTAAAATGGAAAGATTAAAATCTTAAAGGGAGCAAGTGATAGAAAGGATAAAAACATTATTACTAAAAAATAGGATGATAAAACAACTCTTGTGGGATTAAAAAATAATTTTAGGTCTAAAATAGAACCCACAATTAAAAAATAATCTTAATTTTATTGTTAACATGAGAATTGAAACTAGATGTTTCTTGCATTCCACCTTTTTTAATGATGGCCATTGTTTTTGGAGTATTAGGAGAGAAAGAATTAAAGACTTCACCTGAAGCACAAGTCTTAAAAAATGTCTACATAGGTACTTAAGGGGCATGCCATTGCTCCGTATCATATCCAAATGTTCATCCGAAGACTTTCAACTTGAAAAAAAGATGAATTGTGTGATAGTAATTTATGGTTTGTTTGGTTAGAGTATTAAAATTAATAGTATATCAATATTGATATTGATATTCTAAAATGATAGAGTATTGATTTTAAATTTGATACAAATGAACATTTGTATTACATACGTTATTTTGTGCGTCCAGTAAGTTTTAAAATTGATACTATTAACTAAATACATCTTGATGGATATCAATATCAATTTCAAAATTGATAGTGATAGAGATGTCTGATATTATTTCTAGAAAAAGTTTATCTGATCTTTTTTCAAATACACCATTTTTGTGGCAAGATAACTGCGAGTTGTACTGGCTTATGACTTGTTTCACTAGAGCATCAAAAATAATACTATATTAATATTGATATTGATATTTCTAAAAATTAGAATATAATATCAAAATTGATACAAATTGACATTTGTATTGTATAACATGTTTTGTTTGTACTACAAATTTTAAAATTGATATTATTAGTCAAATATTTTTAGTGATTATTATCAATATTAATTTTAAAATTAATAATTATAAATATATTTAATAGTGTTACCAAACTGGGTCTTATGTACTTATATTTGCATCTATGTTACTATAAATTGCTAAAATTCATAACCGGATAGTTTCTAATCGATGGAGGGAGTTTTTTTAGGTTGACTTTATTAGGTAATTACTTTTCTTTCTGCGTAGGTTTCCTTTCTTATTTACTTTCATTTTCTGCTTGACTTTAATAGTGTTTTTTTGCTTGACTTTTTCATTTATTTATCCTTTTATTTGTTTCAGTTTCTTTTTCATACTAAGTTTTGGATTACGATTTGGAAATCTCATTTGTTTGAAATCAAACCATGATTTTTTATTTGTTTGAAATCTCATTTGTTTTAGTCCGGCTAGATGTAGAATAAATATATTATATTCATTAATATATTTTTATAATTATTTTATTCTTTTAAAATATAAAGTATTACAAAATATAATTTATAAATAAAAAATCTACTTAGGAACATTTGGAAAATAAAAAAGATAAGTTGCTTCATTTACTAATTACTTTCGTAAAAATTCAAATATCCCCAACCGCAAATAACCCAAATATGGAGAGAGTTTTAAAATAGGAAGGGCAAATATCAAAGAAGTTTTCTAATTGACTTTCTTGTAGTGAAGAACATCAACCTAATGGGGTGTTTGATTGCATGATAATTTTTTGTACACTTTCATGATAAAAAATTGTATTAAAATAAAAAGTGAACCAACTCATGACATAAAATTATCATGTTTGGAGGGATGTGATTACAAAAAAGAGTAACCACCGCACATGACCAAATAAAGTGGGGGACCACAAGAAAAAAGAAAGAGGTGAGACCCTCTTTTTTTGTTTAAGAAGAAAATCACTTTCAAAACATAAAATTGTCATGGTTGTCAAACACCTCTTTTAACAAGTTTTCTTACAATTTTTAAAAATTAAAATAAAAACCTCAATTATCATGCAACCAAACACCCCATAAGATCTTATCAAATGTATTTCGTTAGCATCAAATTTTTATGAAGAATTTTAGGGTGTGTTTGATTGGAATATCTACCGAAGAAATTATAAAATATGTTTTATTTTTTCTCACTTCTACTTTTTATAATAATTGCTAATATTTATAAATAATTTTTAATAACTTTTAGAATTTGAGAGAAATTATATATTTTTATTTTTTTAAGTTGAGTTTTGTTATCTGATACAATTCATTTAAATAAAATGAATGAATTTTATTTTATCTTTCTTTCATCAAAAAAATTATGTATCACTAATCATTTTACTAATTTAAATTACTTTTAAAAATTCCAACATAACGCACGCTTTGCCACGTCAACCTCGCGGTGAGTGGCGATCCTGGAAGTCGTATGCCCCTGGAAGGGAAGGTAATGATGCTGCCGCCATGAAATGGAAATGAGAGAACTAGATGGACTCATGGGCGGCGGCGGCGGCGGCGGCGAGGCAGTGGCGGTGCGGGCGTGCACTGCCGGGTCGGGTGACCGCCATCTCTGTGGGGTTCCTCGTCGTCTAGTCTTCGTTGCGGTAGGTGCATTTGCTAAGGTCGTTACCTCCTTTCTGAACACGACCACCGTCTACAATGCGGACGGCCTTGTTCGCCTCGTTAGTTCGCGCCCTCCTGGTCGGCCCCTCATCACCGTCAGCAATCACATGTCCACGTGAGTTGAAGATCGGCATTGCTGCAGTCTATTGCCTTCACTCTTTTTTTCAAGTTATGATGCGTGTTCTTTCGTCTGGCAGAGTCGATCAACTTGGTCTTTAACGTGCTTTACTCGGTGCTTGTTGTCTTCACTTCTTTGTTTTTATGAAGGTGGCAATAGACACAATTCATTGATAATCAACCAAATAAAAAGAGTTAACAAAGAAAAGGCGGAAGAAGCACAGAAGCCCAAACCAACACCAAGGTGGTTACTGTTCGGTAAATTCAAGTAAAACTGCTTCCATTTGAGGAAGTTGCGCCAAAAGGAAGTCCAAATCTAGTAGGAAACATAACGCGAGAACTCCCAATCTTCGACAAGAAGAGCCATCCACTGCATCCGCAGTAGAACCTTTCTGGGGTCCTCAGAAATGTCTGACAAGTGTTGTTTTGTTTCTACCATTTTAGAGTGACCACAACATTGCTGGCAAAGTAATTTTTTATAAATCGTGGGTCTCTCTTAATGGAGTAAGGCTGTCCCACTGGCTAAGTAACGGGAATACATCCTCAGAGTCCTCCCAAGGCGTATTCCCACTTTTGAAGAGAGAATGCCACAAGGAATTAGTAATGTCGCACTTCATAAAAAGATGAACAATATCCTTTGAAAGGCCCCATAAAAATACAGCTTTGTGTTTTGGGTATGGAAAATGCACCGGATCATTAACCTTGTTGGCAATATCCTCCTGCGTATCTTCCGTAGGAAAAACCTAATTCTATAGGATAATAATGGATTCTGAGCAAATCTCCACCAATCCACCTCATGGCTCTACACCCTTTACTTGACTTGTAACAAGCTGATTTACATGAAAACAATTTTTCTTTAAAGGCAGCCATAACAATTTGTCATCCTTTGTATATTTGCATTCATAATTCATGGTAGTCCAACGAAGTTGTACAATCAGAAATTTCTTTGTCTTTAAGGCCTTTTTTAAAGAGAATGGACAAAGTCCACGTATTATTCTAGACATTGTGAACTTTTTCATTCCTGCTACTAGCAATATAACCTAGGGAAATTGTACAACAAAGATTCATGACCCACCCACCGGTCCTTCCAGAATAGACTTCTCCTGCCATTCCTAATCCTTGTTGCTAGAGGAGCTAAACAAGTCTTAGTTCCGTAAAATACCTTTTCAGATAGTAGACAATCTGCCATGGTGCTTGAAGTATGAAACACAACTTTGTCGATGCCTAGACCATACCTTGAGCAAACGTTTTTTACTGCAAATAGAGCACATGCTGTAAGTTTCCATTGCCATTTTGCACTAAATGAATTATTAATAATCTCCAAATGCATGAGGCCAACATTACCTTTCTTGACATTTCTGCAAACACACCATCTTACCAAATGAAGACCTCTCCTCCTTTCGTTGCCTTGCCAAATTTTTTTTCTCTTATACTCTCCATCTGTTTGCAAGTTTCTTTTGGTAGCCAAAGGATATAGAAAAAAAATAGAGTGGGATGCTTTCAAGAACACATTTAGGCAATAATCATTTACTGACAGAGGGAGCTCCAAGTATTTTAGTGGGAAAGTGGACCATGGCACGTCGAAGATCCGATGCAAAGAAGCCACCTGCAAGATAATGCCAATCATTCACATTTATCATTGTCAATTTTTAGCCATGTCACATATTCAAGAAGGTACAAAGGGATCCCCAAATTGACACATTTAATTTTATTCTTCAAAGTGAATAATAAAGTGTAATCAGCGAACTGCAAGTGTGTGATATATCCTCTACTAATTCCAATATAGATTGTCTCCATTAATTTGGCTTGCCTAGTGTTCTTCCATAATGCTTAGTACTTGACCCACCAAAACAACAACATAGGGAACAATAGGTCACTTTGCCTTAAGCCTCTAGAGCACCTAAAGTAACTATAGGATTTGTCATTGAGCTCGGTTGAGAAATTAGCAAAGATCGTAGAATCAACTGATTCTTAGATTGGATTGACTATTATTGATATGATATTTGGGGGGGGGGAGGGAGTCTGATTTCTTCCCCGAATAGCATCCAAATTAGGCCGATTTGGCCCATTGTTTGCAAAATCAGTCGATTTGGATCAGAATCGGCCGATTCTTGGAGCTGACTGTCCTATGTTGATTTGATCTTTGGCCTGGGCAAGCAATCCAAGATCTATTCCCATTAGAATCGGCATGTATTGTGAGAATCAGTCTTGTATCTACCGATTCTATGAAATCGAATTGACAATCGGCTGATCTAGATCAATTCTCTAGAAGTTCGTAAGTTATGGATCTTATTGGAATCGAGTTCGATTTTAAACTTGATTCTGATCCGATTTTCCCTGTTAAAGGGAGAATCAGTCTCGATTTCCCCCACCCTGATTATCCTCCCTCTCGGCGATTCTAGGGTTCCCCCTTCCCCCTATGGCGATTCCCCTCCCCTTCCAGTGACCCTTCCGGCGACCCCTCTGGCGTCCCTTCCGGCGAAGGCATCCTAACCCCCTATTGAGGTATGTTTTCTCCCCTTCCATCCTTTCCCTTCCTAATCCAAGTCCCTCATGGTGGGATGTGCTCCCTGTGTTGGGTACCCTTCCCCCCACATGCGATCTTCATTTAGGAGTACTCTCTCACTTGAAGAGCATGAAAGATCCCCTAGTCCTCCCACCCATCTTCATTGTAGCCCCTTCAGGTGACTGTTTTGCATTCACCCAACCATTGTCGGAGGGGGTGAGGGGAGCAAGGAGGAGGTGGGAGAAGTCTAATTTGTCTTCTATATATTTTTTGCATTTTGATCTAACTTATTTTGTGTGTAGGAAAAATGTCGGATGAGTAGCAACATCTCCTTGCACATAGGGGCATTGGATAGCAACACACACAGGTTGGATGTGAACAAGAAGAGAGTTAAATGTGCTGGTGCGGGAAGGAGATGAATGGAGGTGTCTATAGTTTCATACAACATAGGTGGGGTGGGTGGGAATGTGGCATAGTTGTCAAGGCGACAAGGCGCCCAAGGCGTTGAAGGGTACCGATTCCGCTTAGGCGACAAGGCGGCCGCTTAGGCGTCGCCTAGGCGGTCAAGGCGGTATTCAAGGAATGTTGAGTCGGGAGGTTGTTATATATAAAAAAACATAAATATAATTATATTTGTTATGTTATAATTGAATATGAGTGTTTTATCAATGCACATAAGTAAATATGATGTGTGTGTGAAAGATAAGAAAGTTAAATAAATATTTATAAAATTTAAGTATATAACTCATTTATGATTATAAAATTTATATATGTGCAATAGTATAAGTGATGGTAAAATATTGTTATAATATTATTAAATGGGGGGGCGCGAGTAGTCGGGGGGCGGCGCCCGCGCGGGGGGTTGTCAGGGGGGCGAAGCCCCCCGAACCCAAAAAAATATGTAATAGTATAAGTGAGACAAAGAGAGAGAGAGAGAGAGAGAGAGAGAGAGAGAGAGGAAAGAGTTGAAAAAGAACTTAATTAAGTATATAATATATGTTTATAATCATAAATCTTAAATATGTATGATAGTATAAGTGATAATACAATATATTAATATATTCAAACTATCATTAAATAAGTGTCCCTTGTAAGGGGTATCAAGGGAGAAAAATCCCTCAAAAACTTTTTTTTAATGATGTAAAAATACCCAAGGCGCCTTGGGCGCCTTGGCGGGCGCCTTGGGCGCCTTTTTGGCCCCAGACAAGGCGCCCTGGCAAGGCGCCCTTGGAAAGGCGCCTTGCCGCCTAGGTGGCGCCTAGGCGCCGCCTAGGCGGGCGCCTTGACAACTATGGAATGTGGAGAAATGTGATAAGGTACCCGCATACCTTAGAAAAGAAATGAGGGCATACTTAACTAGTTGAGTATCATTAATGGAGATATGAATCGAACAGAGATAGGAATTGTACGATTAGTTACTTAGGTGGTGAGACATAAATCTCATGGAAAGAAGTAAGGAAAAAAGAAAGTTGGCTGCACACGTTGAGGTGTTTTCTTTTAGTTCCAATGATGAAGAGACACATGAGAAGAGTTATACATACAAGTAGGACTTATACCCGCTAAGATGAGAAGAGGAGAAGGGAGGCAGGGGGATCTTATTTTGGATGTTTAGATGTGGATTTAACACTTGTCCTACACCTGAGGTAGGCAGAGTGAGTGAGTTCCATGGTTACAATTAGTTCAGCTGCCGACGGACACTGCCATGTATAAGCAGAGTGACCGAGGCCAAAGAGGTTTTAAGCAAACATTCAAAGGAGTTAAGTCTCCAATGAGGGCTACAAAGAAGGCCATGAAACACATATAAATGGTTTTTACATTCATGTATATCAATACTCCACTTAGTTTGAGTGTTCCTTGATGTTATTGAAATTTGAAACAAATATTAACAACATTATCTTATGTTGACTTGATTGATGTAGGTATCCTTGCCAAGGATTTCGGAATCAGAATCGGTTGGGACTAATCCGTTTCCTTGGAATCGGAATCGGCCATTCTCGGGAAGGAAATTGATTTCGGAATCGGTTTTTTGGAATTTTTTTCTTTGAAAAAATAAAAAAATCAGTAAAAAATAAAAAAAATCAGAAATGACCTAGAAAATTTCTAAAAATAGTTTGTCACGCATTTACATGCATTGAAACACGGAATTGGCCAAATCAGATTGGAATCAGCCGGTTCAGGAAAGATGATGTTTTTTGCTTGTTTCTAACTACTTACATTTGTAACATTACAATTTACAATAATAAGATGCTAATGAATCGAATGATTGTAACATTATAACAAGTGAACATGTTAATAATTGTGAATAAACATGAGAAGATGTTAACTACATGATGAGATGCAAAAACTATAATAAAATATAAGTGTATCACATAAAAACATAAAAGTAAAAATATACATGTTATCACATCTTCACCAATATCCATAATATGGATATTGACTTTCATCCTCTTCTTGCTGCTTTCGAAACTCCTCTGTTGTGCCTAGTCTTCTACTTAGTGCGGGGGCATGTCCATAAGAAAATAATGATGATACCATGTCATCAAAATTGTAGGTATTGGACTGTGGCACGTAGATAGGCTCAAGTGGAGGAATCGATGGCTACTGAGGATCATAGAATGCTGGATATTGTGGCTCCATAAAATGATACTGCGGTGTCTGCTCATCCGGGGTAAAATATGGCTTTAACTGTCGTGAATCAGGTGACTTCATAGCTACTGTACTTGCACTTGGTCCATGCACCTCTCCCTCACCTGCTGGCTGCGTGGTTGGTATGCACTCCTTGTCATCATCAACTAAGGAGTGAGAATGAGTCTATAAGTTATCACCTAGGCTCACAGGAGGTTGCTTGATCTCCAGCTTCTTTCTCTTTACTTTTTCAACTATTTTTGATGTCCCACCACAACTTAAAGAATTTTTCAACTTTGAAAATCTACTCATTTTTCGTGCTGTCACTTTTGTTTTAGTTTTGTCTGAACTACAAATGGGTTGGGTAGCTGCGACTAGGGTTGGATCTAGGGCTAATGTTGGAGGTGGCTACTGTACAGCTGCTGGGGCAGAAGAAGGGTCTATCTGAGCTTGAGCCTGAGAAGTAGGTGGAACATTCTCCTCAATTTTTACACCATCCAACTCTCCTTCTGCCCATACATGGTTATCGGGATCAAACTTAGCTAGATGATATTTGGTTGCCCTCTCCTCTATCCAGGAAGCAAGTGCATGCAACTCCCGGAATATGTGATTGATGTAACCTCAAATTTAAAGATTTCTTGTTTTGGAAATTCATTTTCCATTTTTGGATTTGGATTAGACCTTAGCATTGACTTCTTAGGAAAATAGATGGTATTCCATAAAAGTACTAGCTAGGGTCAAAATTATATGTTGAGGTTGTTAGGTTCTTTGAAAATTTGTTTTGACCTCTCACCGTCGGATGGTGCGAAGATCCGACGTTAATTACATCGAGATAACTCGAATATGCTTGATTAAGCGTCATAGCAATCCATGAAAATAGAAAACATGCATCCACAAATTAAACATTCACACACATATGGACATAGGAGAAAACAATCCCATAAACTTGATGGAATGCAAGCACTCAATTTTAGTTTGAATTTGATTTGGATTGAATTGGTTGAATTAAATTTGTTGGTTTGAATTTTGATTAAGTTGAATTTAATTTGAATCTGTTTGAATTTAGTTTGAGTTGAATTTAATTGGTTGACTTGCTTTTAGTTTGGGTTGGAGTTTGATTTGTTCATTTTTTGAGTTGCTTATTGATTTAAGTTTGGTTTAATTTGAATTTGTTTGTTGATTTAAGTTTGGTTCAAGTTTGATTTTAGAAAATTGATGTGTTTAATTAAAATTAATTTGAGTTTATTTTTTATTTGATTTTGAATGGGATTTGGGCTTAGCCTATGGAGTATGGTTTGCTGGAATGGGTTTGGCTTTGGGAAATTTGGGTTATATTGAATTTGGTTTGAGTTTGTTTCATTGAATTTGTTAGAATTCAGTTGAATTTTGTTTGATTTGGGGAATTCAATTTGAATTGTGTTGATTCATTTGAGTTACAAGATTTGTTTGATTGAAGTTAATCTGTTTGAGGTTTGATTTGTTCAAGTCAGATTTGGCTTAAAATGAAGTTTGTTGGATTAAATTTGTTTGAGTTTAATTGAATCTGGTTGGTGCTTCCGAATTTCAGATTTTTTTTTCTACTTAGGATTCTGCAGATCTACAATTTTTCGGTTTTCTTGTTTAAATGTGAGGTTCAAATTTTAATTGATTCAAACAAGTTCATCTTGACTGAATTTTAATTTGAATATGCTGGGATTTCAATGAATTAATTCATTATTTTTAGATTTCTGCAAAGTTGGCAGATTCTATTCGGTGCATGCATTCTCTGATTCAGATTTCAAGTTTCTGATTTAAGTGATCTGATTTTTGAATTTCAGACTTGGCAGACCCTAGATTTCAAATTCTGCAAATTTCATATTTGTCCAGATTCTGGATTCTGCAATTTTACAGATTTCGGCTAGCTATCTTCAAGTTTGTTCAGATTTCAAATTTCAGATTTACAAGTTGGCTTGGATTTCAGATTTTGGGGTTCAAATTCTGCACTTCCCATTTTCAGATTTGAAGCTTCCAGATTTGCTTCAAATCTCGGATCTCAGTTTCAAAGTTCAAACTTCCAGCTTCTTACAAATTCTGCACATTCAGACTTCTTCTCTTTAGTTCCTGATTTTCGGCTGCAGGCATATGAACTTCAAACTTTCGGATTTAACATCTTGCACCTTTTCCCAAATTTTTTTTCCAGATTCCTCTTCTCCTAGACTCCAGACTTTAGATTTTGATTTTTAATGTGCATTTCAAACTCTTGGATCTAATACAGATTTCGGATTTTACAGTTTTGGATTTGCTTGGGTTTCAGATTTTTGACCTTCACAGATCTCAATCTCCCTGCGAAGTTCAGATTTCAGATTTCTAGACTTTAGATTTTTGAAATGGGTTCTGGCCTTCTGGCTCCCGGGCTCTAATTTCTGATTTTCGGTTTGTTTCAGATTTGGGTCACAAATCTAAGTCTGGCCTTAAAGATTTGAAAATTTCAGATTTGTTCAGATGGTGATTTTGTGTACGGATCCAGAATTCAGATTCTGCACCACTCCAAATTTCAGATTTTGGATCTCTCTCCAAATTCTCAGCCTCCAGATTCTGCAGCAACCCAGATTTTGCAGTAATCCGGATTTCAAATATCCAGCTGTGGCTTGAATTCCAGATTTCCAGATTTTTGTTTCTCTTCCAATTTCTGCATGCTTCAAATCTTAGAATTTCAACTCAGCTCCTCTACGGAATGTGATTTGTGGGGTTAAATTTCTGTTTGAGAATCCGAACCGAATTGGACAGAATCTGATTCCAAGTTCAATTACAGATTTGTGTTATGTTTTCTTCTTTTCTCTTTTTTTTTTTTTTAAGTGCTTGACATCCCATCGGATCAATGAGATCATTGACTCCTTTCAATGATATATTCAAAAATACAATCTCCTGAATGTCTGTCTTGGACGTTCATAGTCCAGAAAATACAACTTGTTTTGAGAATATCCTTGCTCCACTCTTGATGGCGTCTGCCAATCCTTTGAAAGGAATGCACCCGGTCTGACATAGACTTATGGATATTTCCTTCCACTCTTTTTCATGAGATAGTTTGCAACTTGACTGGAAAATCAGTCTCTTGAGTCCTTGATGGACTTATCGATCCATGGGCAGCATGTACCCGGTCTTGGTAGACTTATGGGCATCCCCCACTATCTTTTTTTTTTGATTTCACTAGCATATGGCCGGCATGACAGCATATTGATTATGCTTGAGCCTTGCATAGCTTGGTGAACTTGGTAAGATATTGGGGTTTTTTATAGACCTTTGTATACCTACCTTAAGGACGTAGGGGCGGATGGTTAGTCGACCCCCCAACTAGTCCAAATTTGGATTCTTTTAAATTAAGCCGAGACGTAAGGGCGGATGGTTAGTCGACCCCCCAACTAGTCCGGTTTATTGAATTAAATGTATTTTTTTATTTACTTTTCACTGTTTTGTTTATTTTTAAAATCTCTTTTTTTGTTGAAAAAGGCCCCTGCGCTGTGCGTAGGGGAGTGTTCTAGCCGCAGAGGGCCTGCTTCAGCCGGCTGGGGAGGCCCGGCACTATTCGGACCGGCCGGACACTGTTCCGGACCGGCAGCCTTTAGCGGAGGGGGGCCGGCCGGCTTCGCCCGGCTGCGCCTCCCTCTTTTTTTTGCGCTTTTCTCCACCGGTGGGCCCCGCGGCTTTTCCACCGTGGCATATGGTTCGGGGACATTATTTCCCCATCTACAGTAGGCGCTCGGCCTCCTCTTCGGCACCCGACGGCATCGCGGCGGCCTCCGGCGGCACCCTCGGTCTTGCTCGACGGCAGCAGCACCGAAGGAAGAAGGAGAAGGGGCCGGCGGCCCTAGGGGAGAAGGAAGGAGCCCTCACCGGCGGTAGCAGGAGGGGCTATTGGCTCTACGGTCTGCCGCGGCGGCTTGCGGAAGGGTCTGCGGCGTCCGGAAGAAGAAGAAGAAGAAGGGGAGCACCGCGCAGCTCCAACAGGACTCCAAGGGGACCGGTAGACCTCTCCTCCCTCTTCTCTTCTTGCTGCTCCACTCTCTACGGCTTCTTCTCTCGCTCCCCGACGCAGCCAGCTCCGGCCGGTTTTTTATAAGCCTTGGGCGAGCTCCGCCTTCCGCTAGGAGGCTGGTTCCGGGTCCGAGAGGGACTTGGAACCTACCATACTCTCGGCCCCCATATCTTGGGAGGAAATCGGGATCCTTTTGAACCGGGATAGCCTCTGTCGACCGTTGCCTCAATTGTCTCCGAGTAGGACTCAGAACTGCCATAATGTGCAGAATCAAACACCGATCAGGACCCCATGGCTGGTCAATATTCCGAGACGGATTTCCTCCTTGTTCTGTCAGGTTTCCTGCTTTTGTTTAACAAGATCTTTATTTTTTTTGTCGAGCCCAGGTCTCCACGAACCGAATTCTTGGTTTATTTGGAAGAAAATCCGGCCCATTATTGAGCGAGGCTGCGGGCCTTCCGGGTGGGCCGCAAATGGGCCTTTCGGTGGCCGAATTGGGTCGGTTGGAATCCCATTCTAAGCTTTGTCGATGGGCATTGCGGGTGGACCGACTGGGCCGATCAAGGTCCTGTTATGGGCCTTGGAGATGGACCGCCCATGGACCTGTGGGGGACAGTTTAGGGGGCCTGCAGGTGGACTGAATTGGGCTTGTTTGGGCTTGTGTACGGTACCTGTACATGCTGTACACAGCCCAGATCTTTAGGGAGGCCGAGCATGCCATTCCTTTTGTTTCTCTCTTTCTTTTTTTTGAATCGGCCTTATCAACACACATTTTTTTTTTTACAAAATTGGGTGTCAACAATGATCCATGTTGATCTCCTCAGGTGATGGTGTGACTGATATATGCCTCTGCTCGTAAAGACCACCTGCGAACCGTGCAAATCTCTCCTTTGAAATCTTCTGTCAATCTTTAATATTTTTGATGCGTAGTTTCGTGTTGTAATGATAGAAGATTAGCTTCTCCTACCTGTCTGAGGTCAACTTATTCCTTCTCTTTGTATATATCAGGTTAAATGTGCTCAATTTCTTCTCACAATGAGAGGAACTAGTACTCTGGCTGAGTATACTAATATTAATAGCAGTAAGTGAATTCTATCCATTCCTAGTATTCACCTGAACCCATCACTCAACTGTAAAAAAAAACAAACAATCAGGTTGACAAATCTTAAATAACTTATAAGATAAGGAAGTAAAAATTTTATTTTAAATAACTATACTACGAGACACTTTGTTATAAGAATATCTTAGATTAGCATTTGAGTATACCCCGATCCTCATCTTATACCTTTACATTTAAAAAATGACAAGAATAAAAATTCATAATTTTTAAAATAATTATTGACTCTAAATTATTGACTAAAATCCAACTTACTTCTATCTCAATTTCTACTCAATCCTACTGAGATCGACAGAGATGCTGTATAACTGAGAGTGTACCCCGCATCACCTCATTGTCGTTCACCACTTGTTCTCCATATTAAATGTGGGGGTTCAAAAAATATCCTGCAATCGTTTATCAATATTAGTATTACATTATGAACAAAGCAATTATTGACTAAATTGAAAGTAGGTAAGTACAAATAATTTATTCACTAACTAACCTGTAGCATGTACATCATGGTGCAAAGTCTTGTCCCATCGGTCATTTATGATCTTTCACCATTTGTTGTAACCTCTGGGATTTTTCTTTTTTCTTTTTAATTTTGCTCGATCCATTGCATCGTACAACATGCCTATCTGGTTCTTGTCATTAGAGTCTACCAACCTCAACAGAATAACCAGTGGCTCTATGATTGCCAAATATTAGGCAATCCTCTCCAAAAATCTCTTGTTAGTGATATGCTTCTCATACCTGACAAGAATATCTAGTTGATCTTCCTTGTTATGTAGGTGGTCCACCATATAATTGTAATACTCTTCGAACTTGGTGAACCTGACAAGTGCATACCTGTGCCGATGTAAGCTCTCCAATGCAATGAAGTTTGTGGCAAAATGAGTTGGACCAGGCCTGACAAGATCATGCCTTCTAGTGTATGATCTCATAATATGTTGCAGACGGAGATGTGAATAAATAAATAAAGTGATGGTTTGCGCCTTCCTGACAAGTGTAGAAATTGTCTCCTCTTTACTTATATTCTTCAATATGAAATTAATAGAATGTGCTGCATAAGGTACCCATAATAGATGCTATCTCTTCTCCATCAACTTCTTTCCAACCGCCTTGTAAGAGAGTTCATTATCAGTGACAATTTGAACCACATTCTTCTCCTCAATCTCCTCCACCACGTTATCCAACAAGGAAAAAAATATAGTGAACACTTTTTATCTTTCCGAAAGCATCCACCGACTTCAAAAATGTTGTTTCCTCCGAACAGTACACCAAGAAGTTAATCATGGACCGCTTTGTAATATCAGTCCATTCATCGCACATTACTGTGCAACCCCTCTCCTTCCACAACAATTTAAACCTATCCATCCACTCCCTCAACTCCTTAACCTCCTTATCTAGCCCACCGCCATATATATGCCTGCTGGTTGGGACTTGCATTCCCAGTCCAGCCTCTGTCTAGCCTCACCCACGGCATTGTTAACCATCGTCTGGAAGTAAGGGCTGATGGATGCATGTGCTGGGATGCCTACATTAAGTTTAAAAAAATGTATCAGCTATAAACAAGGTTAACTAAATAAAACATACGTACATCCCATTGTAAGAGTGATACTTGCATGTAAAAACTACTTAACAATGTGGTGAACTATTCTCTTTGCAGCCGTTCTTGTTGTCTTCATCTCTTTCATTGTTTGTTTGATATTCGTCTGTGCAGTACTTTGTTTCCTAAATAGGTATTTATCACTCAGTGTAAACTGAGTACTTACAGAATGATGATGTGGCTTCTGTCTCTCTCTCCTAGGCTCCTGGTCCCAGGTAGGGCCAGCTGATGCTGATCGGCCAAGAACAAGATCAGCTCTGGATCCTCCTATTCCCCTCTTCTTTTCCTCCGTAGTAGCTTCACGCTTGGTGGCATGCTTAGCTCTTTTGAGCTCGGAGTCTGTGGAGTCATCCTCACTCTCCAACTCCGACTCAGCTGGTGCCTTCCCCTTTTCTTTCCCTTTGTAGGTTGGCAAATCCCGGTCCCTCCTCCTCTCAAACAGCTCATCCTGCAACTCTTCCCTCTGCTCAATCTTAATTTGTCGTTGAGAGGCTCTACCTATAAGGTAGCCTCTCATCTCTTCACTCTTCTCCCTAAGCACACTGTCACATTTTTTTGCATTGTCACATAACCTGACAATGTACTGTTCAAGCTGAAACACTCCCGTTCATCTACTTGCCACACCACTTGTATTGTACCATCTTCTTTGATATGTCTATCATGTGGTCGTGTTCCTAACCGACGTCAGAAGGACGTGCGACGCTACATCATCGTGTTTGGCCATTGCTTATACCTGCAAAATATGTAAACAATTCATAACACTATGTTACAGATGCATACAATTGCTTTAGGACATGTTTGGGAAGTGAACAACCTATTCTTTTATTTTTTTCAGTATGTTAAAACCATTTTGGAGTCGTCGGAAAGCTGTAAAAAATAATCATAGCCACATCGGTGGTCGAATGTTATTAATAAGATGTTTACAACGTTTAAAAAACTTGATCGGACCAATTTGGGAAGCGAACAACCCGTCGAACAGGTTGTTCGGTATGTTTAAAGAGTTACATCTACGTTGGAAAGGACCGTAAATCATCGTATGGGGATTCCAGAACTTTTTCCTTACCAAGAACATTCAATCAATGCTCTTACAGGCTGAACAGAGCTGTTCGAAAAGAAATCAGCACGTTTAACCATTGTCGGAGTTGTTGAAAACGCGTAGAAATCGGCGTACGAGGTTTCCGACGAAGAAATCTTACCAACAACCTTCAAACGATAGAAGAACAAGCTGAACGGAGATGGAATAAAGCTTGGATCACTGGAATCCCTTGAAGGGATCGCCGGAATCGCCGGAGGATCGTTGGAATCGCTGGAATCACGCGGAGGATTGCCATAATCGGTCTGATTCAGCTGTAGAATACTGGAATCGCACGATTCTAGGCTGGATCTGGCTATTTTTGGCTGCAATCAAGGGATCGCCGGGGGCTATGTAAGTCCCTTCAAAAGGGTCGATTCTAGGTCCAGTTCGAACCCGGAATCGATCCAGATCCGAAACTTAAGGCTTTTGACGGAATCACGGAATCGGTCGGATCGATTCTGTAGTGAATCGGCAGAATCGGATTGATTCCACACGATTCAAGCGACTTGGACCGATTCCTCTGGAATTCCAAGAGGAATCGGTCCTTCAGCCATGGATCAGATTGAAATCGACTGATCCGATTCCGGAATCAGCCGATTCCGATCCGATCCGACTGATTCTACAAACAATGATCTCAACCTTAGACTGGGTACAGGACCAGTTTTCAATCTGGAAACAGATAGAAACAACAACAGTAGATACAGTAGATGGAATAGAAATGTTGTGTCCCGCAGATCAACCAACTTCTGGTATCAATCCGTTGACTTAGTGTAAAGAAACGATAACATAATCGAATATAGACTGGAAGAGGACCAGTCCTTAAGAGCAACTGAGTTATCAAGTCAAACTGTTAGACATATCTCCCTTGATCTTGTTCTGAAAAACGGTTTGTCACTAGATCTTAGAACTGAGCTAGCTTTGGAATAGGCTATCCGAGACAACAATCAATTTTAGATCTTAGTTCAGGCACCAAACACGTTCGAGAATATCAGATCTAGAAAGGGAAGATTCTTTGTTGAAGTTCAAATAAAATGAGAACAGCTTACAGTTTCTGACATCACCAAATCCTAGTCGAAAATGCAAGGATGGCATCGTTTGTATAATGAGGTTTCCCAAACTGAAAAACATTCACAGCATCGTGGAGATCTCTACTAGGAATAGTCAAAGCACACTCAGTTGATCCAGTAACGGGGGTGACTTTCTATCAAGTCCTGAACCAGTTTATGGTGTTGTATTTCTCCAGCAAGTAGAAGATCAGCCAATGAAGCAACCGAAGAAACAAATTGGAAGGCTCCAACCTATAGAAGAGATGAACCAGCAAAGAAGCTCAGTAGCAGTAGTTGTAGAAGAAGAAACCACCAGAATGAAGCTCCGATGGAGAAGCAGACTGTAGAAGAAGAAGGAGCCATCAACGAGTGGAGGAAGACTATTCATAGGGTCCAACGCCGATCGTAAGCCACCTCGAGATAAAGGGTCCAACGCCGATCGGACTGAAGAGACATAGGAGAAGGCTGTGAAGAAGAAAATCATTCAAAGGCCCTCGAAGAGATCACCACTGAAAGAAGAGATCTGGAGGGAGATGTTTGAGTTTAAGAAGACCAGATGGAGGGCGTGAGGGGAAAATGGAAACTCAACAGGATTCAAATTCTCATTGCATCATGCCAGTTATAGAGGGTTTCGGGTCCTATTTATAGGACCAGTCAAAAAAATACCAAAAATACATGAAAATGAAAAAAAAAACGCATGCAAACACCCTAAAATATCTAGGAATTGAAGATATATTCCTAAACGTTTTAAGAAAATGCCAGAAAAATAAGAAAAACCAACTATTTCATCCAAAAACGAAAGCTCCAAGATCTCCTAGACAAATGGAACCCAATTGCCTCCATCATCGACCGTAAACATGTCTGAATTGGTGCAAATTCCTAGTGTCCTTACTACCAAATCCGCACATTTAAAATATATTCAAAACATTCAAACTAAACTCAAAACATTCAAATCAAAGCTCCAAACATCCAAAGTGACATAAAAAAGAAAACAAGCTGACATAAAGAAGAGATAATCAAAATATCTCACTCAAAACATGTCAATCTAATTGATTAAATCTTAAAACACATAATTTACTTATTTAATCCAAAATCAAAACAAAATAATTGTAATCATAATTTAAATCAAATTAAAAAATCTAAAACAAATTGAAACAGCAACAACAAAATAAACAACTTGAATATGAAATTCAAATCAACTCAAACCAAATTAAAGACAACATCAAACAAACATAAAACAAGATGTTTGCATCTCATCATACTCACAGGACTACCACCCTATTGAGTGTCGTTGTGGATGTACACTTTCTATCAATCATGTTACTATGGTGGTTAATCAAGAGTTTTTGTGTGGTTGCATGCTATAATTAATATCGGATATTTGCACCATCCGACAGAGAGGGGTCAAAAATGAAAATTTTCTATGAACTCGAACCTCGCTTCTATATTTTTATACATGTTTTTGGGCTATTTAATATGTTTGTAGGTTATCACCTATTTTTCTAAATTGTACAAAAGAAATTTTATTTTACAGAATTTCAAGATTCTCACACTATCCTTTGCACTCTCTTTTACTGTATTAATAGAAATTGTGGCTTCGGCATTTCTTCGAGGAAAAAAAGGCCATGATAGTTTGTTTTCAATATAATAGAAGATCCATATCCGAAATTTGTTCTCTGATTCATGTATTGATCTGGATCCAAAAAATCAGAACTTAATCAGATTTGTAATCGGTTCTGGATTTTTCTCATTGGATGCGGATTTAGATCCTATAAGATCCGACTTGGATCTGGCCCATTTTCATCTCTACTTACATCTACTGTCTGGGGTGGCCGCTGCAGCCATGCTCACTCCTTTGACATGTCTTCCATATTAATCTTGTAAGATCGTCTCTCTGATCTATCTGAGGTGAGGTTGAGAGGCGAAACAGGTACCAAATGGACTTTTGAGTTGCACATTTGCCTTCGCTTGTCTCTAATAGATGACTACATTAAAACAAAACCTGGGATTATTTTGCTGCTATTAACAGAAAGAAATATGCTTGTGGTTGCTAACAGGTTGGATGATCCACTTTTGTGGGGATTCAAGGGCTTTCCAACCATGGATGCAAAAGTTGCACGATGGGTACTTGCTGCGGAGGACATATGCTTCAAGAATAGAGTTATGTCGTACTTCTTTCGTCTTGGTAAGAAAGCACATTTTTTGTTCTTCTTGGTTCTTTGTTTTTTTTTCTTTGTTGTTTTTTGAATGAGTAAGAAAACATGAGGGAAGGTTTCTATAGAAACCAAACAAACCAAGAGAGGCGAGTCAGAAAAGACAAAGGGTACAAAGTCACAAGTGCATTACAGAAGGAAAGTGGAAAAAGTACAAAATTTCCGATGTTTCAGATGCTTGTAAGTGATGCATGCCTCTAGCCAAGAGCCAATCTTTAATGAGCCTTTTCGGTGACCAAGTATTTCGGTAGGTTATGAGAAAGGGCTATTGAACCTCCTTGTTTCTTGCAAGGCAAATACTTCATAAAATTGCATGTAGAATCAGTTCTAACCATGGAATGCCGGGTCGGCGACCCGGTCGCCCGGGTCGCCCGACCCGGCCGGATTCCGGGCCGACCGGCCCGGAATCGACCCTGCCGGGCCGACTCCAAGCCGGCCCGGCAGGGGGTCGCGCGACCCGGCTTCGGGTTGCGCGACCCGGCGACCCGGTCGGCGACCCGGCCGACCGGGTCGCGCGGCTCTTTTTGGCCGCCGCCCCCCCCACTAACAGCTTAGTGGGGGGCTTAGTGGGGGGGGCTTTTCCCCCCCATTTAAGAGAGTTAGTGGGGGGGAGTTCCCCCCCCCACTCACCCTTCACCATTTACTAAATTGCCCCCCCTTGGGGGGCTATAAATAGCCCCCAAGGGGGAGGGTTCAACTCACTCCAAGTCTCCAACTCCACACCTCACCTCCTCCCCGGCCCTGGTTGATCACTCTTTCGGTCTTCTTCCTCTCCTACCGATCACTTTTTCGGTCTCCCCCTCCTCCCTGATCACTCTTTCAGTCATCACCGGTCAACGGCTCGTCCCTCCACTCAGTTCTCACCCCTCGCTCGGATAGTTTCCGCTCCACCTAGTGTCGTTCACACCCTTAAAGCGTTATTTTTGACACTGTCAAAGCGGTTTCTTTGTCATTCTAAATTTTATTTCGTGTTATTTATTGTGTGGATTATTTTTCTAACATGTCTTCCCCAAGCCGGGAGACTTCCCGCTCCACCCGAATAACCTAGCTTGGCTCCATTGCACGGTCGTGTCAATGGAGCAAAGGAAAGTAAAATGCAAGTATTGCGACAAAGTTCTATACGGTGGAACTTACCGCTAAAGCATCATCTAGCCGGTATCAAGAGAGATGTTGCACCGTGCACACGGACTCCGCCTGAGGTAAGAGCCCAATTTAGACAGCATCTTCAATCCTTAGAAAGATCCAAAGGAGCTTCAAAGAGGCATTAGGACACTGTGCGTGAAGAAATTGCGGAACCCGCAAGATGTTCGCTACACATATACGGCACCGGACAAGAGAGACCAGAAAGAAGTGAATACCAAGATATTGACGAAGGTATGTAATAATTAGTATTTAATATTTTTCAAAATTATACGTATTTAACATAGCAAACAGATGACTTAGCAAGAGCCATGGAGGCAAGCCGAAGGTCATTCGCCGACGAAGACATGTATCGACGTACCGGGCGGTTTATGGGTCAAGGTTCTGGTAGTGGGAGTGGACGTGGAAGTGAAAGCGGGAGAGGATCAAATCCTGACCCTGAACAATATGTCCACGATCTCACCGGGACGACGACCGGCCAGTTGCCCTATAGATCCGGTCATCACACGACCGCGTCAAAGGCAAACCACCATCAACACAAGATTAAAGAACTTGAAATTGTGCAAGGAGAAGATCGGGCGAGCAACTTCCGGATGGTTCTTTCATAGTAGTATACCGCCTAACGCCGCAAAGGGGCCTTACTATGAGTCCACGATTGACACATAGCGACGTTGGTCGGGGGTGCTCGACCAACTCCAAAGGAGATATACAACACATATCTTCCATTGGAGGTAGCCGACATTAGAGAATATGTCAAGACGTTCGAACGTATCCGGGACGAACGTGGCCGCACACCGACGACCGATGGTTGGACAAAGTTAGTCCTTTTGAGCATAAAATTGCGATACAAATCTTTATGAATTTTAAGCTTAGATATAACATTTTATCCTCTTAATAGGTATTACCAGGAAGACAATGATCAACTTTCTCGTTAAGTGTCAAGCTGGGACCGTCTTTTCGAAGTCGGTGGATGCATCCGGACAGTAAAAAATGCAACATACTGTTTGATTTAATTGATGGTATTATCGAGGAGATTGGTGAGGATCGAGTTGTCAGTGGTGACGGACAACGCAAATGCCTACAAAGCTGCCGGCCAAATGTTGATGGCCAAGAGACAGAAGTTATATTAGGCACCATGCTCCGCCCATTCCATAGATTTAATGCTAGAGGATATTTGCAAAGATCCTCAAATTGATCGGGTTGTTAAGGCCGGCCAATATATCGCATCCTTCATCTATAACCATAATTTTATTCTAAACCTAATGAGAGAGCACACAAAGGGTCGAGAGCTCTTACGACCCGGCGCTACACGGTTTGCATCACACTACATATCTTTGGAGAGCCTATTTGAACATAGGCGTTGCCTAACCCAAATGATACTTTCTCCGGGGTGGGCTAACCGGATTCTTAGAGCCAATCCATCAGACAAACGAAAGGGAAGGAAGGTGGAACAAACATTAGAGAGTGGAGACTTTTGGCGGCTCGTAAAGAAGACAATGGATATTGTTGGTCCATTAGTCAAAGTCTTTCGCATAGTCGATGGAGATAAGAAGGCGGACAATGGATACCTTTACGATGCACTTGAGCGGGCAAAAGAAGAAATTTCGAAAAGGGTGTCAGATTTTAGCATATGGTGGGATATCATTGACCGTCGGTGGGAGAGAATATTGTACCATCCTATACATGCAGCTGGTATGTTTTTTACAACTTAATCAAATGAAATTTCTTAGTCAAATTGTTACCTTTTTGGTCGATGCTGATAGCAAACTTTTCCATGGTCAATTACCAGGTCATTTTTTCAACCCAAGATATCAAGCGATCCGATCTTCAAGCCTATCAATGAATCGTTGGACAACAGAAAGGAAGTCATTCGGAGAATGCTTGGGGACGATGACCGTTCAATTATCGCAACAAATAAGATGCGTGATTATAAGATGATGTTATTTCATTTCGGGACAAAGAAGGGTGCAACGAGCAACATGCTTCTTAGTCTAGGTATGTATAGTTAAATTAAGTCAACTTTATAATTAAGTAATTAACTTATTAATAGCATTATGTACTAAGACATAATGATAATGTGCAGCTGACTGGTGGATGGATCATGGAAGGGCACCGGGATATGAAGACTTGGCTAGTGTTGCAATCCGAGTACTAAGCCAAACTACGTACGCTTCCGCCGTGAAAGAAATTGGTCAACGTTTAGCCTTATTCATACCAAGCAAAGGAATAGGCTAACATCACAAAGACTTGAGCGGCTAGTCTCATCGTCACTATAACGTGAGGTTGAAGCTAAGAAATTTGGAGAAGATAAGAGAGAACCAGAGGGAGGAGCAAAGATGGGTACAACAAGCAAGTGGAAGACGAATTGAGGTGCCCACTGTACAAGAACCGGAGATTGACTTAGATGAGATATTTCAACGCAGGCTTCCTCTAAGCCCGGGTCAACGAACGTGAGGGGTTGGGTGAACCAGAGTTCAACCCCGATGATCGGGAATGGGCTCGAGGGGAACTTGACAATGTTCCTCTTTCCGAGGAATTTCGGATCCCTCCTTACGTGGCGAAAAGGCAAAAACTCGGACAATCTTCTCGTCAAAGTAGGCAATCAAAGGGCAAAGGTAAACAGATTGCAACTAACCCTCTCGATATTGCCGATCCGGACACGATTGACGAGACAAGGGAAGATACACGGAGCCTAACATCCGAGTGCAATATCAGACGTCGGATGATTCAACTTCAAAAAGTAGTAGTGACGGAGATGACAACACGTACAGCAGAGGTAGAGGAAGCACCGCCGGCACCACTTCTGGTCAAGGGAGAACCAATCCACAGACATCACAGCAACAGCCGCACCTTACGGAAGAGGAGCAGTTTACCCACGCAACACAAGATTATGACCACGGGGCAAGACAACATGGGTATGGTGCAGAGTTAGAACCATCACAGGGTTCTTGGT
The DNA here is from genome assembly GCA_036172225.1 of Cryptocoryne crispatula var. balansae. Lineage (NCBI taxonomy): Eukaryota > Viridiplantae > Streptophyta > Magnoliopsida > Alismatales > Araceae > Cryptocoryne > Cryptocoryne crispatula. The sequence continues at coordinate 34,863,659 of CM069925.1, read as the reverse complement.
GCCCATCTTATCAAGGACAGGATTATGGGATGATGCAGCCTTCATTAGATAGTTCTAGTACGTATTCATATGATAGTTATGGTGGTTCATTTTCGAATTATCGTAGGACAATTGTACGAGGCAGTGAAGAGTATAATCAGTTTGTCTATATGTTTAATGCGTCGTACTCTTCCTCAATGTCATGGGCAGAGTACATACATTATGTAGAAGAACAATTTAATGTAATGTTTGAATGAATGTTGAATGAATCTTGTTGAATCACATCTCTTATTCTTAAAAAAAAATTTGGGTATTTTTTCTGATTTTTTTCTATTTTTTGGGTATTTTTTCTGATTTTTTCATGTTTTTTTGGTTTTTTTCAAAAAAAAAAAAAAAACCAACCCGGTCGGGCCAAGTCGCGACCGGGTCGGCGACCCGGCCCGACCGGGCCGGGTTGGATGCCGGCCGACCCGCGGCCGACCCCCGAGTTATCCTTCCTTGGTTCTAACCAATTGATCGGTTTTAGAAGTGTTCATATGTTCCCACTGTAAAAATAAGATTATCTAAATCCAAGCACTGTTCCAAGGAATATGGAATGGTTTTCTAACAATATTCCATGTATATATATCCAATTTTAGCACAGGTAAAGAACACGTGATTTTGTTCTTCAACAACCATAGCACAAAATTAGACAAAAAACATAGCATAAAAGAATCATTTACTATGATTACTGGTCATTAACAGCTGAAGGTTATCGCAGGTAGGTAACTTCTTATGAAAACCTCCTTGATGAGCTTCTCTTGCCTTAGTCCACATCATACTGAATGCTTGATTGATAAGAACAAATAAATGTTGAGATAATGGGTCTGCCTGACGAAGATCTCCGTTGCTAGGAAAGAAACCTATTGGCTGATTATTGTTCAAAGGTGAAAATTTGGCTGTTTCAATACAGCATTTAATCCATTTTCTTCATTTGGCATCAAAACCCATAAGGTAAGGAATTCTCAAAAGACATACCAATTGACTCTATCATGAGTCTTCTTATACCAAACATTTTCTATGTTTTTTTTATGTTCATGTATGTTCTCAAAAGCTGTCATATGGTTTCCCAGCATCAACCGTTTCTTTGTAAATGCTGATTGGTTCTGTTCCACCAATTTACTGTTAACCTCTTGTAACCTTTTTTACTAGAACCTTTGTGAATATTTGTGTAAACACAATTCAAAAGGCTCATAGGTCAAAGATTCTTAATAGAAACTGCATCTTCCACTTTAGGAATGAGTATAACTGATGTATTCACTTTTTATTCTTCCAGGATTTCCTGATACTCTTTCTTAACTGTCACTAGGTGTCTTTAATGCACTCCAGAGCCTGATAAATCCCGTGGAGTTCCATCTTGCTTGCATATTAGCATCATAGAAAATATTTCCTTCAATTTATTTTCTTGTAAAACTTGTCAATAAAGCTGAAGCCTTTGCCTAATCTAAGAAAGCTCGCTTTTATAAGAAATATCCATTCAGCCTTCTTTAAATAAGTTTGTGTAATAGTCAACACCTTTTATCTGTGATCAATTCTTTCTTATCATACAACCGATCATTCACTTTGATACAGGTAATGGAATTCAAACTCTTCCGAAGCCACTGTATGAAACAAAGTTGAAAGCTCACTTTCTTTCTGCCTCTTTAAGCCACTGCTACTTAGCCCATTGCTTCCATCTAATTTTTTTCATGGGACTCACATTTTATAATCAGCTAGTTCATAGTTTGGTTTTTGAGTATTTTTTCCCTAATCAAACCAAACCAAAGATACCTCCCAAACCAAATCTAACCAAACAGAACTAATTCGGTTTGGTTCAATTAAAACCATATTTTATTTATATATGTGTATAGTTTTACCTTTGGAACCTAAAATAAATATTTTTACTTGAAAAAGATAAAATATTGTTAATATGCTTAATTTAAAATAAATATTTAATTTAATTTGGGTTATTTTATTTAGTTTACTGGTTTGGTTTGGATTGAAGGACTTTTGAGACCAAACCAAACCAATTGCTACTTCAAACCAAAATTTTCGGGTTGAACTGAGTGGTGAATTATGGGCATTATCTCAAAGTTGAAATTTTTTCTCAGATAACAACCACCTATGTTCATTCTTATCAAAATTCTCTTTTTGATGTAAGAATTCCTGCTTGATCTCGGTTGCTTTGACCAAATGTGACTGCTTCACTGCTCCATCTTTCTTTTAATGTATCTTTATTTCAACTGAAAACAGTTACAAGCTTTGCCTTCATAAGCAACTTCCTGTCACCAAGTATAGACTAACGTATAGAGGGAGATCGAGCAGGTGTTGTGGTCGGGGCAGGTTCCTAGGAACACTGCACGACTGGACATCCTTGCCGGAGATGTCTCTGGTGCTCCCACCGAGGTGAATTGGATGCAAGTTCTCAATTGCCAGCATGTCCAGTCTCCACGACAGGTGATGGACAACAAATAAACTCCCTCTTCCCCTTCCCATGGCCGGGCCACCAGGTGTGTTAACAGATGGCATTGGGCTGTCAACTGCCAGAATTGGACTTGTTGCTACCTTTGTTCGTACCAGCTGGTGTTGCATGTGGAGATGGGGTGCTGGAGAGGTGGTCATTAATCTATGTTGACTTGTTAAAGTTCACTCGGAATAACTTTACAATTCTTACAAATAGCATGATTAGACTTTCTTATGAGAATGAAGACAATTTAACTTTTATTTTATTAACTTTTAAATGTTATTAAATGAGATTCTTTTTTAATAAAATAAGTATTTGTTAAAATAAGATTATAAGTCATAGCAAAATCTAGAATAATTTTATATTCTTCATTTAAATTTCTATATCCAAAACCTCCATGAACTTTTTCATATTTATAGCATTTTTTTTTAATATGTCCATTGAGATCTCTTCCAATAAGTTTTTTTTTCATTTGATATACTCTACATGAGGTCATCCATATCCTCCTAGTTTTTTTAATCTCGCTATTTAATCCAATTTGTGGAGCATACACACTAATTATATTAATTATCTTTCTTTATGTAATCAATTTTACCATAATAATCTTATCTCATACTCTTATTAGTGAAACAATTGCATCTTTAATGTTTTATCAATAATGATATCTACCTCATTTTTCTCTCTCTTTTTTTGTATACCATAGTTTATAACCTATATTTCCTACTTCTTTACATCTCTCCTATCTACTTGGTTTCTTGGATACACACAATATTAATCTTTTTTCTCTTCATACTATCAACCATAGTTGTCAAAGCGACAAGGCGCCCAAGATGTTGAAGGGTGCCAAATCCACTTAGGCGATAAGGCGGCCGCTTAGGCGACGGCGGTGGTATTAGATGTTTATATATATGTATATGTGTATATATATACAAATATATCTATAATTAGATGTTAATACTATATATATTTATGTATACATACAAACATAAATACAAGTATACATATATTATATAAATATGATTTTATTTTTTATAATTATGAATGTATTAATATATATTTTATGAGAAATAGCTAATATCAAAGTGAGAACGAAAAGAGGATTAAGAGAGAACTTAAATTTTAAGTATACCACATATACTCATAATCATAAATCTTAACCATATATAATAGTATAAGTGATAATACAATATGTTTACAATATTATTAAATCAACGTCCACGAATTGCGGATCGACCTGCGTGGGGGTTAAGGGGGTAGCGTCCCTTGTGGGGGGTTTCAGGGGGACAAAGCCCCCGAAAGAAAAAAAAGTCATGAATGGGACCTTGGGCGCCTAGCCAGGCGCCTTGGGTGCCAAGGCGGACGCCTTTTTGGCCCCAGACAAGGCGCCCTGGCAATGTACTACTGGAAAAGCGTCTTGTCTCTTAGGCAGGCGCCTTGACAACTATGCTATCAACAAGTTTTAAACATTTTCTTGTAAGGGATCTAATATTCCAAGTACTTATTATTATTATCTTTCTTTCATTTTTTTGATTTTTCTATAATGATGTTTATTTACATTTGAGTTTGTTAGAGGACTTATATATTGCTCTTCGTTATGGACTAATATTTTTATCCACATCTATCCTTGATGTGAGAACCCATGCTTACTTAACACCACATTAGAACGCCTATGTGGCACGTCGGATGCAGAGAATGTTCTTACCCTTGCTGTATTTTTTCACCACACTTGGGCTCCGGTGTAACTCATCGTTAGGTGAATAGACCCCAACATTTATATCATTTGAATTCATATCACGAGATGTGACTTTGTTTTATGCTGGTTGTCACTTACTGCAACCCATGTCCTTTCTCATCCTGGTTTAGCCATGGTAGAGTTTCTTGACTTTGTCATATACTTGTTCAAAATTCAGCTTCAGCTTGATACACTCGTGCCTTGTTCTCTGATCATGTAAACATTAATGGGTAGTCAAGTTATTTAAGATGAATTTGTCTAGAATATAAGCAGACTGATTATAACTAATCAACTTTTATGTGACTTTGTTGAGTCGGGTAGCCAAGACTTTGATGATGATTTTGTAACTATAGTTGTAAAGGCTAATTGGGTTTAAGTCTTTAATGTCCTGAGCATTTTCCTTCTTTGGGATCAAGACCAATGTAGTTGAATTCAAAAGTTTGATGCATCCTCCTTCTCTGATCAGGTTCGTAAGGTCTTCCTTGATGATATCCCAATAGTGGGAAAAGAAACCAGTTGAGAAACCATTAGGGCCAGATGTTCTAAATTGTTCCATGTCTTTAATAGCTTCTAACACTTCTTGTTCAGTAAAGTTTTTAGTGAGGGAATCAGCTTCTATAGCCCTTTATTTCATGGACATATCGAGGTTAAGCAAGGGGCATCAACTGTCATCCTTGAAGAGATTCTTGTAAATTTCAGTGGCATGAGAACCAATCTGATCGGTCCTTTCAAACTCAATGCCATTCGCACTAAGCTTGTTGATACAGTTCCTGTTCTTCTTGAGGGAAGTCTGAGTGTGGAAAAATTTGGTGTTTCTGTCCTCTTTCAACCACGTCTCCTTAGACCTTTGCTTCCATTTGATCTTCTCCCTAAGACTCAATACTTTGTATTCTTTGTAGGCCTTCTTCAGTTGATCCCATTCATCTCTATGGATATCGCTAATCAATCCTTCATCATTCAACCTCTCAAAGTAATCAATTTTGGAGACTCATTCTTTTGAGTGGCAATTGAAATGTTGAAATAAGAATTAGCCCATTTCCTAAGGCAGATTCTTGACCATTTGAGTTTGCACAAGAATCTCTTGGTGGCTGTAGGAGATGAAGGGGCTGCACCAAGCTAGGTCAAAAAGGAATGTCTTTCCTCGGGCAGAGGTGAGCTTGCCAGACCTGAAGCCAACAGCACAGTGGTCTGAGAGCACCCTAGGGATATGAAAGGCCTCCGGAATGCCGAACTCCAGGGTTCAAGAAACTGATAAAAAGAATCAGTACTAATTTAGACAGTGGAAAAGGGCATAAGATTATTGCAGGTTCAACAGGGAGTGGACCAAGGAGGAGGGATTCTCTGATATGATGGCTCACCGGTGGACCGAAGCTCTAAAAAGTCATAACCCAGTGTGTAACTTATACAACAAAATTAAAGTGGGTTTGAATCAAACTAAGACAGTAGGATGATAAAAGAAATCAATGATTCATAAAGAGAAAATAGAGCTCCTGATTATTATAATAGATTTTGGGACCAACAATGAGAACAGAGAACTGACTGGTGAAGACTTGCTTGTGTAAGCATTGTACAAAGAAAATTAAGCATCTTGAGCACAAGGAATTGAAATGGCAATAAAAAATTAGGCAACATTAGCTCCCTAAAGGAGATAAGAACACCAAGTTCTTCTATGCAATGGCTAATGGACATAAGGGGAATAATTTGGTAATGAAAATTAATATCAATGAAATCCTCACATATGATGAAGGGGTTCTATTTTGGGGCATCCATGACTTTTGCATCTTTCCATTCAAGGATGAGGAGATGTGGTGTCCAGCCTTCTATAAACAAAACTTTGCCAATCTCATAGCTAAGAACATCTTACTGACATGACAGATCTCCAAAGGACATCGTGTTCCAAATGAATGCAAATAAATCTCTAAGCCTGATGGTTTATCTATGGGTTTCTTCTAGGTTTTTTGGCCAGTGACTAAGGTAGATTTATTTGTGGTGATGCAATGCAGGCTATCCAGGCTCGTGTGCAATTAATCAACTTTCAATGCTACATATATTATTTTGATTTCCAAGAAGGAGATGGTGATGATAGATATTGGAGATTTTTGGCCTGTTAGTTTGCTTATTTGCACTTACAAGATTTTCACTAAAATTTTGGCCAATAGACTGTAGCAGGTCGTCAACAAGCTAGTATATGAAACCCAATCAGCTTTTCTAAAAGGCAGTGTGATATCAGACAACTTTATGGTGTTACAAGAAAGCATCCGTGATCAGAAGCTGAGGAGAAAGAAAGGGGCTATTATAAAGATGGACTTTGAAAAGGCTTATGCTATGATATCAATGGTGCTCGCTTCAGTCGCATTTGGTGACAAGGCAAGGCAAGGCACTGGCTCTGTGTCTTGGCTCAGCCGAGGTCAACTCAGGTGCTTGCTTCGCTCACCTCGGTCACCTTGGTCATTGAGGCAATTGCCCCATGTGACGTGATTGCCTCTCTTGCCTCGGCCGAATCTGGACTCAAACCTGGTCATGGATCCAACACTTTAACCCTCAGTCCTTTGGTGTTCCTCCACCACACCCTTCTGTCGTGATCCTTGTCGCAGACTCGCCGCCTCAACCTGCTACTCGTCTAGGTATTGGACTCTATCTCTCGGCTCTCCTCTGCTCCTGCAGCCCCCTTCGGCCCTCCTCCACCCCATTGTTAGCCTTCCTTGGCATCTCTCTCCTTTTGGCCCTTCTCCACTCGATTCCCCCTTGGCCCTCCTCGTTTATGTTCAAGTTTCTCTTGTCCTCTCTCTCCTAGCCAAAACTTTGCCAAGCTAACAGCTAAGGACAACATCTTACTGACATGACAGATCTCCAATGAAGACGGGATGTGGTGTCCCAAATGAATGCAAATAAATCTCTAAAGACTGACGGTTTCTCTATGGGCTTCTTATAATTTATTTTGTTAGTCACTAAGGTAGATTTATTTGTGGCAATGCAATGCAGGCTATCCAGGCTTATATGCAATATACTACATGTATTACTTTGATCCCTAAGAAGGAGATGGGGATAGATGTTGGAAATTTTTGGCCTACTAGTTTCTTTAATTGCACTTAAAAGATTTTCAGAAAAAAATTTGCCCAAAGGTCGTCAACAAGCTAGTAGATGAAACGAAACCATTTGGCTTTTCTGAAGGGCAGAGTGATATTGGACAACATTATGGTGGTACAAGAAAGCATCCATGATCAGAAGCTGAGAAAGAAAGGGGCTATTATAAAGCTGAACTTTGAAAGGGCTTATGCTATGTTATCAAGGTGCTTGTGTCAATCACCTAGGTGACAAGGCAAGGTGAGGTGTTAACTTTACCGAGCCCCTCCCTCTTCTTGCCTCCCCAATCAAGTCACCGTAATTTTCAGTATATTGCTTCTATTTATCATTCATAAAAATTCATGTTTTTAAGTTAAAGTTTTCTATTTTAAAATTAATGTTGTTGATTTGTTTTGTTTTGAATTGGTTTTTAGTTAATTACTATCATTCTTTCAAGTTAGTTGTGTTTTTGTATTTCTGCCATTTTATACTTTATTTTTGAATGTTGATGTAATTAGTGTCTCATTTATCTATATAAAAATAATAAAATATAAATATATTAAAAAAATAGACCTTGTCTCAAATGCATGAGGCTAGGTGTAGGGGTGCAAATGAACCCATACGCTAGACAAGTAGTTTGAAACCCAGCTCGATAAAATCTCGACTCGACTCCTTTATTATGTTAAATGAATAAGTTTGAACAAAAAAAGGAACCCGATTCATTAAACAAGACAAGCTTGAACAAACTATTACTCGACTCAACAAACTTGCAAGTAACTCAATTAAATATTCAAATGAATATTTATTTAAAAAATATAAATTGTAAGTATTAATTATTATATAGTGTTACTTAAATACATGAAATAAGTTGAAATAAAATTTGATTTGAATTTAAACATATATCAAGTTTCAAAAATGAGCTAAAGTTAGAATTTTACCTATGGCTTTTGATTGATTTTGAGTTTTATAAATGAATTCGTATTGAGTTTGAATTGGAATGTGGATGAAACTTGCATTGAGCTACTATTCGAGCTCGAACTCAAGCTCGGTTCGATAAGTAACGAACCAAGTTTGAATAATGGTTCAACATGCCCGTAAAAGTCGGGCTCGAACTTGAATCCAAACTCGAACTAGAACTAGTGTAAAAATAAACCAATTGAGCTTAAACAACATACCATTCGCTTGACTCAACTTGTTTGCACCCCTAGTTAGGTGAGTCCCTCTTCCATTATGTGCCCGTCGCCTGGGCACTTGAGATAACGTAGAACTTATGACAAATTGTATTGGAATTTTCTATTCAATGTGCTAAGCCTCTGAGCTTGATGGGATTTGATAACAAATGACAACATATGATACAATGCACAATGGGCTCTTCTATCTAGAGATCGGAGGGCATAGCCTGGACTCTACTAGTAGGACTCCTTATTGTTGAGGAAGTTTTATTCATAGATGATGCTACATCACAGAAGGCTAGGTAATGTCTTTACCTTTTGAGATTGTTCATTCTAATGTATGGAACCACGTAGCACTACTAGTATTACATGTCATAAATGGTTTGTGACATTCAATGATTGTTTCAATTGGGGTACATGATTTTATTTGCTAAAGTGTAAAGAAGATGTTCTTAAGTGCTTCCAAAATTTCATCAATTAATGGATACGTAATTCAATGCTAAAATTGAAGTGGTTCGTTTTAATAATGGGGCAAAGTATATTAATAAAGAATACTGTGAATACCTTTCCACTCATAGAATCATACAACAGACTACATGTGTCAACATGCATGTTCAAAATGGAGTAGTTGAAAGGAAAAATATACACGAAGTAGAAGTGACACAAGCTTTATTAATCTGATGTAGTTTATCTAATTAATTGAATGTCTCTTCTGGCTCTTGGATTTGCATCACCACTTCAATGCCTTCTGGGAAGTACCAACTATATTGTGCCTCCTAAAATGTTTAGTGTGTTTTGCTTGAGATCAGAGGCTATCTATTGATAAACATGATCCTTGAGCAATAAAGTGTATTTGTTGACTTGGCTATACTAAAATTAAAAAAGAATGACATTGTTATTATTCTCTTGAGAGACATTTCTTGGTCACCATGGATGTTACATTCTATGAACATTAATCATGTTTTAAGACTAGTCAATATGACAATTAGACATGGTCTTTGCATCTTTCATGGAAATTAAAATACACCTATTAGTATTGGTATTTAAGGGGCGAATAGAGACACATAAGAATAGAGCCCAATCTCAAGTGCATTCACCACCTTCCATCCAAATTTTTTCTCAGAATGAAGGTCCAGTTATGTCTTCATTTACATTAAATATTAATGATAACACCATTCTTAGTGCTCCTTTTCTATCTGATCTTGACTTGCCTGTTGCACATTGTAGAGGCACCTCCTTTACTTTCCCTTGTATTCTTTATCATTATGATATTGGTAATTTATGTCTGAGTTTGTTATCTTTTTACAGTGTTTTGTAGCTATTCTAGACAGTATTTGTATTCCTAATAGCTAACATGTGGCTATGGAAGATCCAAAGTGGAAAGTGAGTATATTAAAAGAGATGGATATTTTATTCAAGAATCAGACTTGGGTATCGGCTCCCCTATCAAGAGAGAAGTGCTCTGTTAGGTTTAGAACTTTAGATGAGTGTATAATGTAAATCAAATGCATGAATGATAGATGGAAACATACAAAGCTAAGTTAGTTGCAAACGCATGAAGTAGTTCGAAATATACAAAGCTAAGTTTGTTGCAAAAAGCTACACACAAATATATCACTTGGACCATGAGGAGCTATCTACATCTGTAGCCAAGATGGACACTTCGTGTTTTGATCTCATGTGCAGCAAATCATGACAAGGAGTTACATCAACTAGATATAAAGAATATCTTTTCACACTGTTCTTCAAGAGGAAATATATATGCAGATCTCACAAGGTTTTGAAAGTGAAGCTACCGTAAAGAGTTTGTATATTGGTATGATTTTTATATGGCTTGAAACAGTCTCCTCGTGCTTTTGAAAGATTCAACAGAGTTGTGAGAGATAAGGGATATATATAGTGCAATGCAATCATGTTATTTATAGACATGAAAATGTGAAGAGAACTGTTTTCTTTATTTTGTTGATGATATTATTTACACAAGAGATGATTGCCAGGAGATTCAGAAGGTTTTGAAAGTGAAGCTACCATAAAAAGTTTGTTGGTATGATTTTTATATGGCTTGAAACAATATCCTCGTGCTTTTGAAAGATTCAACAGAGTTGTGAGAGATATGGATATAAATAGTGCAATGCAAATCACATGTTATTTGTAGGCATGAAAATGTGAAGAGAACTATTTTATTTATTTTTTTCAATGGTATAATTGCTACAAGGGATGATTTCCAGGAGATTCACAACTTGAGGAAGAGTTGAAGAAGAAATTTGAGGTAAAATATTTAGGTACATTAAGGTTTTTCTTAAGGAAAGGCGGTTATATCTGTTCAAGGTTTTTTTTTTCTTTCACGGAGAGTATAATTTTAGATCTACTTTCTTAGATCATGATGTTGGTTGTGAACTAGCTTCTACTCCCACAGACTCAAATCCTGCCATGTACTAGATAGCAGTGAGCCAGTCAACAAAGGAAGATGATATAGACTTATTGGTGGATTTTATTACATATATGTCCAGAAGTTGCATATGCAGTTGGTGTTCTAGTCCATTCATGAAAAACTGGTCTATAAGGATAGACTGAGTTGAACATTTTAATACTTTTATGATTTCATGCAACATTTTGGTTCTTTCTTTCTTTTTTTTAAGAAAGTCAGTTTATTGTACCCTTTTGTGTAGGAAAGCTTTTAGGAGGTTGTTGGCGTCAGTTTTAGCAAAAAAAAGAAAAGAAAAGAAGAGAGAGGGACCAGGCCCAAATCTGGTCGGCCTGGCCCTCAATTGGGTCAAATCAGGTCCTTAGTAGACCCATTAGCATGAATTCATATGACCCAGCCCATGGTTCCATTTAAATTAAACAATCTCCAGCTCCTTCCACAGCCCATTTGCGCACCAGCCCATAAGGAGGAGGAAAGAAATGGGTCGCAGCCAAAAGGGGCCCAATCGCCCATGCCACCTAAGCCTGCCACCTCAGCAGGATCAGCCGCCCAAGCCACCTGGCCAGCCACCTCAGCCTTGACCAATTTAAGGAGTGACGACCGAAGGGGTCAGTCAACATGGGAGAAAGCAAAAAGGCTAGTCAAACATTAAAAATCTGTGGGAATTCAAGGAGTTTGGCTAATAAAACAGCATGGGGAAAGCCAAGAGACATCTTACATTCAATCTCCACCTGACCCTTGATGTCCCATCGGTTCCTATAAGAAGAGGAGGGTGCGCCAAAGGCAAGGGAACCAGCTGGAGACGCCGACCGGCTGCTGCCCCTCCTGTGCGCACCTGCTTTCCAGCACCTGCCAGTGGCCAAGGGAAGAAGAAGAAGAGAAGAAGAAGGGAAGGAGATCCTCTTGATGCCACTTCCTCTTGGTGGAGGGGTATCCCTTGGCTGCCTCCTTCCCTCTCATTTCATCCGACATCAAAAAAATAGGTGGGTAAAAGCACATATATAACTATGTAGTCCTTATGGACACGTCTCCCACCTCTTTCAAATTTCTCTTCTCAACCCCTCTCATGGCCTAAACTGGCCTTCATTGACATCGGCAACCCCAAAGGACCATCCAAGGCCTGGTTGACCCACACAAAATCCCCTGTTCGGCCACCTGTTCGACCACCTGTTCGACCTCTTATAACAGTCCTTGCTCAGCTCTCGCAAACACCCCAAAACAGGACCTGTTTTGACCCTTGTGCAGTCTCCTAAACAAGCCACATACCCCCTCATTTTGTCACCTGTTCGGGTCACCTTAGAAGTCCTTTAAACAGGTCATTCTCAGACCTCTCAAGTAGGTCAACCACCCCCTGTTCGGTCCATTGAACCAACCCAAAAACAGGCCTCGGCTGGCCCTTATGCAGTCACTTGCTAGTCCCTTAAACAGGACACATATCCCCTCTTTCTAGCCCGTCAGCCCACCTAAAAGACCTCCTAAACAAGTCCCAAGAACAGATCGCCTCTGGCCCATTTTCTAACCGTTACACAGGTCATGCCCAGCCCTTGTTTGGCTCCCATCTTTAGCTCCCCTACAGAAGGCCCTTTTTTGCTCCCAATCCTACACCGAAAAATCTCCCAAAACAGGCTCTGTTCGGTCCCCCAAATAGTCACCTAGCTGGCATATCAAAACAGCCCCATGTTGGCTCCTCTAACCGGTCCTAAACTAATCCAACCAGCTTCTAAAATACCCCCTGCCTATCAACTTTAGGGCCCTAGTGAGGGCAATGATCTGGAGATTCTTGGAATCCATCCGACGGGCCAAGTCTACTTCGGACGGGCTCTCAAAACCCCTACCCAAACCAAGAATCGCCGGATCGGGATCGGATCCTGGATCGGTGGGGTCCGATCCGATCCGGATCGGATCGGATCGGACCGATCCAGGCCGATTCCAATGGAGCCAGACCGATCCAGAATCGGTCTGGATCGGTTTTTTTTTTTTTTGCTTTTCGAAAAAATATGGAAAAATCGCCAAAAAATCAATAAAAATACATAGGACTCAGGAAAAATGTGAAAAAAATATAGGGAACACTCATTCATATAACAAATTAACAATCAATCATATAGAACACATATCATATCCAATCACACAATAGAACACATCAAGCCTCAAATAAGATACGTGTTTTTACCAAACAAGCAATCATATCCAACTCCGCAAATTGTACAACACATATTCTTCTTACCACTCATATTACATTGCGTGAAATAAACAAAGAAATACATTATACATACGCATCACCACCAACTATGGTAACGTCCGGAGTAGGATGGACCTGCATCTCGACCTCTCGTCCCGGTCATTACGATTTTATGCAAATCTCCATTGATTAGGGTCAGTCATAATTGGCCCGTATCCATAAGAAAATAAAGACTGGGCCATGTCGGTAAACTCATAAACTCCCTGATCAGTCGGAGGTGGAGGTAAAAAAGATGGTGGAGGTGGATAGCCAGGCTCACTGTCTGAGGCATGCTCTGGATAGGAAGATGCAAACTCGTCAAAAACATTCAACCTCGTCCACCGTCCGCTGCCCCTGCCACTCGAACAGGAGTGTCTTTTATCACTCAAATCATCTGGACTCGCTCCCCTCGTCCGAGCACTACTAGTAGAGCCCCCCTCACCTCCGCCACCCCCACCTCCACCTCCCCCCCTGTACGCTGTTGTTGTGTGGGTGGCACAAATTCTTCTTCATCCTCATCTGATGAAGGTGGCTGAGTGGTCTCGGTGTCAAGGAGATGATGTCGCCGTTTGATACTTATCTTCTTCCTCTTCAATGTAGGATCTCCTTGACTTGCTTGTTGTGAAGGTAAGCATGCTTTCTTTAAAGCCCTAAATAATCCACCAGTCTTCTTGGTGGTGGTGGTGGTAGAAGGACCCGAAACTGGAATCCGAGCAGAGTCGCGCGGCCGGGGGCGGAGCCGGATGTCTCTCTGGAGAAGCCGTAGTCGGGGTGGATCGGGGAAGTGGAGCCGTGCACGGAACTTGACTTTCTTCAACTTCTCGCATGTCTTCATCCTCACCAACAACGCTCGGCCAAGCTCTCCTTCGGCCCGTGATGCGTCGTTCGGGTCGAACTCGGCTCTCCCTCGGCATCCTTGTCTTCCACCCACGTGCGCAGTGGATGTTCTTCTTGGAATAGATATTCCAAGTCCACATCCACCCGGGACAAGCCCCGAGTAGCTTGGGCTGTGCTCTTTCGGTACAATCCACTCGCAACCGCGCAAATCTCTGCTCCGATGTCTTCTGCCTATCTTTGATATTCTTTATCCTCAGCCTCATATTGTAATGGCAGTAGACAAGCTTCTCCAATATTTCTGTCTTCAACCTATTTCTCCTCTTTGTATGAATAAGGTTGAAGGTGCTCCAATTTCTCTCGCACTGGGATGACGATGTGCTCCGACTTAGCACCCGAATTGCAACGGCAGCGAGTGGATTCCATCCAGTTCTGTTTGTCACCATAATCCACCACTCAGCTGTAATTGTAAAGAAGACAATTAAATTAACCAAAGAGGCATTAATTCGGGTAAGCATATTACTAGGGGGGACCCTATCATGTGAGTACTGCAAATCTGGATCGCCGTACACCCCAATCTTGTGCCTGTATGAAGTCATCTGAAAACACAAACTAAAACAATTATCTTCTCTTCTTGAGATAAAGTTAAAAGTTTAATTAATATGAAACGTATTACTTACTTCAACCTCAGCGCACGTTCTGTCTTCTTGGGTCTTACATAGTCGTTTAATTACAGATAGTGTGCCTGATAATACTTCACCATCATTACATACTTGGCCACCATACTGTATCCTTGGGGTGAAGAGGTACCCTGTAACAACATTATTACTCCATTAGTTTAAAGACAGTGGGGGTAATACACAAAATATAACTTGTAATCATTAAGATATTACACTACTAAATTATACCGCAAGCATGAATGTCGTGGTGTAGGGTTTTGTCCCATCTGTTGTCAATCACCTTCCACCACTTTTTGTAACCCTTGAGATGCTTCTCTTTAATTTTCAACTTAGCTTTATCCATAGCATCATACAGGTACCCCATCTGATTTTTGTCATTTGAATCCACCAACCTAAGTACCTGCACCAAAGGTTCTATGACAGACAAATAGTATTGCACCTTCTCCCACCACCTGTTATCTTCTATCAGCTGCTCCATCTTTAGCAGTATCTCATACTGATCCAAGGAGCTCCTGTATGTATCCATGTACTCGATAAGCGATGGAGAGAATGAACCTTTTTAAACTAGCCTTGTACTGTATAGGCTCTCTAATGCAATAAAATGAGTGGCAAATCTTGTGGGACCCGGTCTGATCAAATCATGACCATCAGTGTGCTGCCTCATGATATGTAAAAGTCGTGGATGGCCATAGATAAATGAGGTGATAAGTTGTCCTTGGTTGACCAAGGACTTGACATTAGCATCCCTGTCAATATCTTCTAACATCAGGTCAATAGAATGTGCCACACAGACACAGGGCACCCAAAACAAGTGAGGTCGGGCCTCCATTAGCTTCTTTCCTGCAGCCTTATATGAGGCCTCATTGTCAGTGACAAACTGCACAATGTTGGCCTCCCCTATCTCATCCACCACATTGTTCATCAAGCCAAATAGGTAATCTGCATTTTTCACCTGGCCTGATGCATCAACCGACTTCAGAAATACGGTGCCCTCAGAACAATACACAAGGAAGTTTATAAGTGACCTCCTTGTGATTCCAGTCCATCCATCGCACATTACAGTGCACCCCCTCTCCTTCCAGATGGTTTTGAATCCATCTATCCACGAGGTCAACTCATCGACCTCCTCATCCAAGCCTGTTTCATATATATACTTTGATGTAGGGGCTTTCAACCCCGGCCCGGCCTCACCAATCGCATCAACCATAGTCTGGAAATATGGACTGGTGGCTGCATGTGCCGGGACACCTACAAATTCAAAAACAAGATAAGGGAAAAGAGAGGGTTGTTAATAATAGCTAACCTAATAAGAAATTCATATCGACAAGCAAATGCTAACCACAACTTCAACAAATCTTTACCTGCATGTAGAAAGAACTTGACCATATGCTTAAGGGCTTTCTTTGTTGTCCCAGTCGATGCCTTCACCCCTTTAAATGCTTGTCTTATACCCCTCTGACCTCTGCCACTCTCCCTATACATGGGAGTGTCTCCTGTCGGCATCGGTTGAACGAGAATGTGTCCTCCGAATTTCAGGCTCTCGAACAGGCGTGTCCCCGCCCCCACATCAGATCGTCTAGAAGCCGAACCTCCTGCTCCTCGTCTTCGTTCCTCATCCTCACGGGCCTGAGCCCTACTCTCATGAACAGCTCTCCTAACCTGGGCATCTTCCTCATCTGATGAAGATGAAGAATCAACTTGGACCCTTTCATGTGCTGGCCCTTTCCCTTTCTTGCTCTTTCCGGCCATAAGATCGGCGTCTCTCCGACCTAGCAACTCGTCATGTAGGTCTTGTCTCTGACCAATTCTCACCTCCCTCTCGTGATGCCCTTCCGGTTATATAAGCCCTCATCTCCTCCCTCGGCTCGGCCCGGTACTTTATCACACTTCTTTACATTGCCACCCGTCCCGGCTATATGTTGCTTCGAGCCGATACACACCTCCATTCATCTCTTTTCGGCACCACTCGCATCTAACTCTCTTCTTCTCTGAATCAAGGAGATGGCCATGTTGTCATCCAATGTCACGAAATTCTGCAGGTCCGGTGCCATGCTCCTCGTCCGACATCTTATCTACAACACAAAACCATACACAATATTAGGCCAAGCAATTCCAGCCCCCCCCCCACCTAGGGGGGGGGACTGTAAAAAACAGTCACCCCTTCGGGGGTGACTGTTGAACACCCCCGACAATTCCACTCCCATTGGGGGTGAAATAACCCCCCCCCCCCAATGGGGGGATTTTATGCGCAGCCCCCCCCTTCGGGGGTGACTGTTGAACACCCCCGAAGGGGTGCTAATCACCCCTTCGGGGGTGCAATTCCACCCCCCATTGGGGGTGAAATAATCCCCCCAATGGGGGATTTTACGCCGCAGCCCCCCCCCACCTGTGGGGATCGTAGGGGCCGCCACCCCCGAGGGGGTGATCGTCGAACACCCCCGAAGGGGTGCTAATCACCCCTTCGGGGTGCAATTCCACCCCGTTGGGGGTGAAATAATCCCTCCCAATGGGGGATTTTACGCCGCAGCCCCCTGCGGGATCGTAAGGGATCACCCCGAGGGGTGATCGTCGAACACCCCCGGCGGGTGCTAATCATCCCTTCGGGGTGCAATTCCACCCCGTTGGGGGTGAAATAATCCCCCCAATGGGGGATCCCATGCTTGCGGCCGGCCGGGGGCCAAGGCCCGGGGGGGGGAGGGGAAAGGAGATCGAAACCCCCCTTACAAACCTTGTGCCGTTTAGGGTGGATCGCCCCTCCCCAAGGTGGATCGCCCCTCCCCAAGCCTTGAATAGGCTGGATCGCCCCTCCAAATGCCGGATCGCCGGATGCCGAAGCCCTAGATCTCCAAGGCGCCTTGGGGGAAGGAGAAGAAGCCGAAGGGGCAAGTGGGGGGAGAATCGGTCCGGATCGACCCCAACAGGGGGTGATCGGACCTTAAAACAGACCGGATCGATCCCGGAATTGGTTCGATTCCGGGTCTTCGGTTTTCCGGCGAATCGGTCCGGATCGACCGATTTTGGGATCGATCCGGGTGGATCGGTCCGGGATCGACCGATCCTATCGATTCCGGCCGATCCAGCCGGGACTCCCGGCTGGATCGCTAATTCCGATAGGAATCGGATCGGTAGGTACCGATCCGATCCAAGAATCGGTCGATCCCGATCCGGATCGACCGATTCTGCAATCCATGACCCAAACAGCCCCCTTTGCGGCACCCCTTACAGCCTTAGGTGAGGTCGATGATCCGGAGATTCTTGGAATCCGTCTGACGGGTTAAGTCTACTCCAGGTGGGCTCTCAATCTCCTACCCGAATGGGCCCCCTTGTGGCTCCACCTTGAAACCATATTTCAACCCCTTTGTGGCTCTTATTAAAAAATCCATTTCAGCCCCCCTTTGGCACTCCTTAAACCCCCTTGTTTCATTGCTCCTTGAGCAAACCAAAATAGGTTCCAAACAGCCCCTAAAACAGGCCACTTTCAGCCCCTCTTTGGCCTACATTTCTTGTCGCCACAGCAAAAAAAGAGAGGCACCTCAAAACAGGTTCTGCAGAAGCAAAACAAAGAGGAGGACAATGGTTTGAGCGTGGGTTGGCTCGAAGGTGACGGCCCGGCACCCTTTGAAAACCATTCGACGGGCCAAAGGCATAGCTGGGTGGCCTTCTAAGCTGGTCAAATCAAGAATGCTCAAGCAAGGTGGTAGATTTCTAGCAGGCCCTTCCGGCCCAAGAATGCTCAAAATGGGCCTATTAAGCCCACGAAGACCAAAGGCCGGCTAAGAACACCGATGGAACTTGAACCGGCATAAATGGCCTTGATAAAAAAATGAATAGAAAAATCAGAATGCGAAAGTCAAACTAAAATAAGGAGTGAAACACCCTTCCACGAGTACTCCAACTTTTGGACGGCTTTCCCAGATTTGCCCCGAAATGTCGATCTAGACGGCGGCGTGGGCATGCTCCCATAGCCGGTGATCCTTCTCCTAATGTGACAAGTCAACACTTGCTATGTTTGGATAGGTAACTGTTAACGCCAAAAATGTACAGCCTAAAAATTTCTAATTTTGCTCGCGTACGTTTAAAATACAATCTACAAATCTTTGTGGGTCGTCACATAAATACACACGACTAGATGTTACTGGATACACTGTACCGGGGCTGTATGGTGACAACAAAAAAAAAGGATCGTGGATGAATTAATAACAAAACAGACAGAGACAGACACAAAGATGTGGATATAGCATGTAAATGTGAGAATGAAAAACATGTGTCATACTTCTTCTCCCTGTATAGAGGGAATCAAAACAGAACATATCTCGTCGTTGTCCAACAAAAAAAGGGGGTTCGTGCCAAGAAGAAAATGAAGGAAAGAGAGCCGGAACCTTATGGAAGCTGTCGGATTCCCCTGAAGTGGCCGAAGCCGTCGGACCTTTCCTCCCGCTGGTGCTGCGTCCGCCAGGAGGTTGCTGCGCGCCGGGAGTACCTAGCGCCGACGCTGTGACCTCCAGAAGCCTCCTCTGCAGCAGCAGCTGTCGCGAGCTCTCCCTCTCCGCCGTAAGCTACTACCGTGGTCGGGTGAGCAGAGTGGGCCGCGAATGGTGGAGAGAGCCGGAATAATAAAAAAAAGGAGAGAGAAGAAGGAGGAAGAAGAAAGGAATCGGGACGGCAGCCTGGGAAGCCAGAGAAGGACGCGGTGAGGAAAAGGGGGAGGCAAATTTACCTCTTCGGCGACAACCGATGCCCCCCCTCGATGATCTCCTCAGGACGACGAACTTCCCGCGCCGGTCGGACGACGCCCTCTACGCCTGCCTGAAGTCTCCAACGCTCTCAACAAGCCTCACCTACACCCCTCCGACGACCTTAACGAGCTACCAAGGAGTCGCGAGAAGGAGGGAGGTCGAAAGGAAGCGCAGTGGCCAGTGGAGCTCGTCAACTGCCGACGAGGAAACGTCCCCCCCTAATCACCGGCAAAGTCTGCGGGTTCTGTCACCACCGTCGCCGCAATTTGGAACAGCCCGCTGCAGAAGATACTTCGAAAGGCCGCGGTTGGCGATGGAAGCACGGTCCATTCCTCCTCGCCGAGTCCCCGAGAAATTGCGAGCCTCTGCCGCCAGCCGTCGCCAAGAGGAGACACGGGCGGCCAACCGATCGCCTCAGGGAGAAGAGGGTTTATTTTCCCCCCACGTTAGTCCAAGTCTGCACATATGGGCGCCCGCGGGATCCTCCAGACGGCAGGGAATCCGTCACGAGGGAGGGGATCGTCGACCCCCCCCTCTGGGAAGGCAAGCGGCCGCAATGCAGGCAGGACCTTCCTCCATTACCGCAAGGCCCAATGGGGGCAGGTCGTGGCACCGCGGAACCCTCCATCCCGCAATCAACGCGGGCGGGATGGAAGCAGCGCGACCTTCTATTCTTTGGCGGAGGGAGCTCGGAGGATAAGAGGAGGGACTGGGCGTTGCGGAAAGGGGGGATTGAAAAACTGGGCATCGCGAAGCAGGAAGAAGAGGTGCGGAGAAGAGAGGAGGAGAGGAGGACCAATCTCCGGCCGTCGCCGCCTGGTCTTCGAATCAGCTCTGCCTTCAAGATCGACCGCCCAGCGCCGTCTCCCTCCCACGCTTTCCCCTCCGGCAGTTCAAGAGCCATCGCCGCCCAAGAAGCTCGGAGCCCCGCCATCTTCGTTCGCGGAAGGCCCCTGGACCACTGTCCGGTGCCACGGAGGCTGGGGAGCTCGCCTGATTCTGTTCGCCAAGGGACCTCGAAGTGAGTCCGCCCCGCCGCCGAGAACTCCGACGGGAGGAGAAGGGAAGGAGGTCGCCGCGCGGTCGTGAGCTCGGGACTGCGTCCTCTCCTCGGTGCCGCGCGATCGGGCCTTAGCCATGTTCGGTCCAGGTCCACGTGGGGTCTTCAGGGAGGAGAAGATCGGCCCAAACTGGCCCAGACAGAACCGATGTTCAGGGATGACTTGGTCAAATCCGTAAACTGCATAATAAAAAAAATCATGAATTAAAAGGATCTTCACCCTTGGATCGTGGGATGGCCATGCGCTAAACCATAGATTAATGAGGTGGTGTCCTTGGGAGGTCCTCCACAAGTCCTTACGGACCGGAGCTACTTTACCTTAAATTTTTAATAATTGTGGGGATAACTTCTAATTCTTCAAAATTCATTCAATTTTAAATCTCTTAACGCCTATAAAAAGGCCGTATGAGGTTTAATTTTCTTGGTGGGGTCGATTTTCGATACCCAAAATTCATTCGAGATAAATTTCTTGATGCTCACAAAGAGCTATGAGAAATTTAATCTTAAAGAAAAAATTGTTATGCGAGTTGATGCCTGAACTTCAGAATTTATTCTTTTTATGCCCATGCAGGGCCATAAAAACAATTAGCTCGGAGTTAAGTTTTTTCGTGGAATATCTCCGTACAGGCGGTATATTCATATGCCCCTGTTAATAATTTTTCTGGGCGCCATAAAGAAGTGTTGTCGATCAAATTCTTTTTTTTACATCCCATGAACCCAATCCGATCTGTCAAACAATGCAGAAAGAGAGAGAGAGAACAAAAAAAAATAATGATAATAATAACAATCATATGCGTTTGTCGGTTTCCAGGTAATACATCCGCAGGTTTTACATAAAAAGAAAAAAAAAGAAAATCATTACAACAAGTGTCGATTTTATCCAAGCTTTGGTGGGATGATGATCCCCTCCTCTCGACTTCCATTGTTGTAGAAGTCTAGCTATAATGTACAGAAGCCGTCCATCTCCTGAGCAACCTTCAGCTGATCTAGTGATGATGGGGGAGGAACCAGTTCGACCTGTAGGAGGGCAGGGTGTGCTCGGCCAAGAAAAAAGAGGAGGAGAGCCCAAAACTGAACTTGAAAAATCTGAATTTGAAGTCTCCCAACGCAAGTCTGTAGATCAAGCCTGCAGAATCTGAAGTTTGATAAGTCTGAAATCCTCCAAATCTGAATTTAAATAAACCTGAAGATCGGAAGCCAGAACCTGTAAAAAATGTAGAAAATCCAGAATCTGGAATCGAAGCCTTCCAATGTAATCTGTATATCAAATTTGTGAAGTTTATAAACCTGCAAAAGAATCTGAAATCTGTACAGGTTAACATATTTCAAGGATCGACCAAAAGCTGGCAATCAGGATCCTTCAATTAAAGACAGGACAAATCAAACCCCATCCAGAAATAACGTCCCACAGGTAAACCAGAAATCTGCAGTCATTTCAAGGATAAAAAAATATATATATCTGAGCTTCGCTTTCAAAACACTAATCTGAGTGTGCAGAAGTCCAAAGTAAGGGTTAAAAAAAAAGGAGGAAGAAAATCTGAACGTTCCACATTTGAATGAACTGTCATTAATTCATGGGCAGCAATTGAGGCTGAAATCTGCATTTTTGTAAAGGGGGGGTCTGAACCCCGGGGAGTTGAGGCCCGAATGTCACATCTGAAGATGGAAAGCTGGGATCCGAGTGACTTTGTAAGTCTGGGATCCAAGCCAACCTGTAAAGAAAAATTCTGTAAGGTCCAGGATCCGCAATCTGGATTTTCATATAATAACCAGAACATTCTCATCACAAATCCATAAACGGACCAAGTCTGTAAATAAACTAATCAACTCAAATTTGGGCACCCATCAAGTTCAAACATAATAAAATCTGCGCATAACTCCAAGTCATACTTCACGACCCAATTCAAAAATCAATGCAATTCATGCTAGATTTCTCTTGACTTTAACTAACTAAAACAAATTGATTTAAGGAACAAATCTAATTTCAACCCTAACAGGAAAAGAGGAGCAATCAACAAACTGAGTACAACTCGAACTAAATTCAAACCAATTCAACTCAAATTGATTTTAATCAAAAATCAGATTCAAAACAAATCAAATACTTGCATTCCAACAAAATTCATAGGACCTTTTTCTCTTATGTGAATGTTTATTTTGTGGATGCATTGTCTTCTATTTCCATGAATTGCTATGACGACTAATCAAGGGTTTTCGAGTAATCTCGATGTAATTAACGTCCGATCTTCGCACCATCCGACGGGGAGGTCAAAATTAATTTCAAAGAACCTAACAACCTCAAATTATAATTTTATACATATCATTGACCATAGTTAGTACTTTTATGAAATATCATATATTTTCTTACAAAGTCAATGCCATGGTCAAATCAAATTTAAATCAAGTCTAATTCAAATCCAAAAGAAAAAATGAATTTCCAAAACTAAAATATTTGAGATTTTTGAGGTTCCATCAGTAACCTTCACTAAGTTGGAAATGACCGGCATGTCGTTGTAATGCCGAAATTTTTCCAACCTCGTGAGAAGACTTACATTGGGGGAAAGAATGTTCATTTTATGCATACTATGACATTATACTCTCGATCTATGAAAAGAATGATGTTTAAGTGCCAACTCGGAATGCATGAACCGGGCACCAAATGGTAGCCCGATGAGCCGAATGAGATGCAAACTCCAAACTAAATAAGCAATATGAACCATGGAATACGCTTTCCTGAGAATCTCTCGAGATCTCTATAGAATCTCTCTCTCCACGTGTCTGAGAAACGAGATCGCCGAAACGAGAACATCTATATAGTACCTCTTGTACATTGATTTACTCTGCCTATTACTACCCTTAATTTGTTAGATAGTCTTGTTAAGTTTGCTTCATATAGCAATTTTATTATGGAATTCACCCAAATAAATATCTAGACATTATTGTTTGATAAAATTTTATAACTTAATATTTTTATGACTATTTTTGTACAATTAATCCAAAATATCATTAATAACTTATCAATATTATTTAAGATGAAACTTTGGTCTAACATAAGATTCCTTGTATGTCTCTTGTTAATAATAGTTCATCCTTTCTGTATGAAGCTTTTAATTCTCTTACAACTTATTTTATTATTTAAAATGAGTTTCTTTGTCCTTTTGAAAAGATTACATGACATTTTACACTTAAATATGCACATTGATTAGTATCTTCGAGATCCAATCTCTCAAGATTTTTTGGAGATCTCTTATTTTCAGTCTCCAAAAGATAAAATTTAGATACGAGATAGCAATTCTTAGGTAAGGTATATCCTACATAAATGAAATCTGAGATCTGATCTCCTGAGATTTTTTCGAGAATTTCACGAGATCTCTTCTCTTTCATCTTTCCGAGACGAAGCTGAGATCCGAGATGACAATCCTTGACATGAACAAATCTTTAAAAAATCAAAATTTAAAAAAATCTGAAACTTAATCTAAAAACCATCCTAATTCAATAAAAAATTGAACCACAACAAAGAAGACATTAAAAATCAATCTTAAACAAAAAAATCAGACTTTAATCAATTCAAAAATACATAAAAATCAGATTTATTTGGGAACTCAATTAAAAAACCACCAAAGTTCAATTCAAAAGTTCATAGCTCCAAACCAAAAAAATCAGATTCAATCAACTTTTAAATGCACACACAAACAAAAAACTAGAATTGACAATCTGAAAAATTCATTATAAAACATCCAACTTTACCTAAATGAATTCCCAAAACAAACAACGAATGACTAATTTCAAAGAAAACTAAAAGCATTTCAACACCCCAAACGAATCAAAACCAACATAAGAAACAAAAAAAAAGATTGTTAACTAAATCTGAAACATCAGAACCAAATCAAATCATACCAAACAATAAAACAAAATCGATGAACAATAAGACACATCAAAACCAAACTGAAACCAAAACGAATTGAAAAAAAAAAACAAATCAAACAACTTCACTTAAATTTGAAACTCATAAAACCAACTCTAAACCAACTAAAATCAATTAATAAACTCATAAACAATAAATGAAATCAACCATAAACAATTGGTCTATATCT
Organism: Cryptocoryne crispatula var. balansae; assembly: GCA_036172225.1. Taxonomy (NCBI): domain Eukaryota; kingdom Viridiplantae; phylum Streptophyta; class Magnoliopsida; order Alismatales; family Araceae; genus Cryptocoryne; species Cryptocoryne crispatula. Next base: position 34,839,187 of record CM069925.1, on the reverse strand, counting down.
CATTGGGCCCAAAAGGCCGTTGCCCTTTTGAGTTCATTATTTTTCAATGGATGTGCACGCTCTCCAAAAACAGGTTGCTATGACAGTTAATCAAGGGCATTCGAGTTGTTGCTCGATATAAATTAATGCCGGATATTCTCACCATCCGGTGAAGAGGAGTCAAAAAATCAATTTTTTCAAAGAACTCGGACCTCGGTTCTAATACTTCTAAAATATCACCGGACTATCTAATACTTTTATAAGATATCACATATTTTCTTAGATAAGTCTGGGAATCCACATTTTTCCCAACCCCATAAAACTTTTTTCAAATAAAAGACGGAAAAACGTGGTTCTCACGGAGGTTCATCTTGTGGGGTCCGTTGGGTTTTTGTGCCTTCCAGTTCGATCTGTCTTCTTAATAGATCCATTTACCACCCCTTTGTATGCGATTTTTTATGATCAATAAATTCCTCTCGCCACTTGTTGGATGCCTTCATATTAGTCAATACATGGATAATCCATGATATAGTCAACTCAGGGGTGCTTATAGTGTTCTCCTCTATTTGAAAGTTATGTATAGGTTGAAACTGTTGTTTACTCTCCACATTATACTTCAAGTGGAAGGATATATTCACGTAGATGGGGTTGGTTCATTGGATGATCACCATTCTACATCAGGATAATGTATATTTGTTGGAGAAAATTTGGTTGCTTGGAGAAGCAAGAAGCAGTGTGTTGTTACGACAAAAGCAGAATATAAAATAATGACATTAAGTGTCTGTGGACTTCTTTGGTTGAGAAAGTTACTCCAGAAATAGATGTTATCATGTGATTTCCCTCTCTATCTATATGACAGTATTTAAATTGCAATGACATTATTAATGTTTCAACTTAACGCATTGAGATCGACCAGTTTATCAAGGAGAAGATTGATCATGGTCAAGTTTGCATTCCTTCTATTCAATCCTCTGTGTTGGTTGCAGATATTTCCATCTTATTTATTTATTTTACTTTTTTTACTTTGGTTAGATGATATCTTTGCCCCATCGTGGGGAGAAGTATTGTAATATTGTAATAGATAGTTGAGGGGTGGGAATGATCTGTTACTGAGCCGGGAATCTGTTATCCTGTTCTCTTCATGATCAGACTGGGATTGTCCTTCACTGGAATTCGATTGGGGTGCTGCTCCTGATCCAGGATCAGCAGATCCTGCAAACCTTGGTGCTGGTGCATCAAAAATCTGTCATTGTCATTTTACGGTTATTTGTTTGCAAAAGCCCATAATTTGTGTTGGTGGAGGCCGGGGTGTTTGTGTACCACACAGACAACATATTCTATTCAGCAAGTCATTTCTCTATAGTTCCGTGTAACTCTCTTGCCCCTTCGTTTTTTATGTTTTCATTTTCCAAGTGATTAAACTCTTAAGCTTTACATTCCGAGTCTTTTTTCTCGTTTCATTTGCCATTTTAGTTTCCCATGTTGGAACTATGCTCGTCCTCGCACTGATTTGTCACTTGACTTCCTTTTGGGCAGCATCACGGTTATCAGCAAATTCTCAAATATTACATTTTCAGGGAAATGTATACCAATAACAAGAGGTGGTGGGGTCTATCAAGAAAATATGAATGAAGCTGTTGACATCCTGAGAAATGGGGGATGGGTAATTATTCTTTCTTGTATTACTGGACTATTTTAATTTGACTTTTTCAAGCTTCATCATTTCCTTGCTGAAGTTTATTCCATATTCCAAGTTGCACACATTTCCAGAAGGAAAAATCTGTCAAGAGGATGCACCTATTAGGCGTTTGAAATGGGGAACAGCTAGCCTAATTGTTCGGGCACCTGTAAACCCTATAGTTCTGCCGATTGTCCACACAGGTTTTGAGAAGGTATAAAAGAATTTACATCATATGAGTCACTCACTCAACAAGTATTTCCTGAAGATCCTAATTTGAATTTGAAGTTGCAGTTTATTCTACTATTTTGGATGATTAGATTTTTTTCCTACTCTGAATTATTCATAGAATGAATGTATCATATATTTTATCTTATCTCCCTTAATTTCAATGAAATTGATCTTTATGAGGACCATGTTCCAGAACACAAAATTCTCACGCCTGATCGTAACCCACAATCCTTAGTTTCCATTTTGTTAATATTAATCAAGGTTATAGTTGGAACTTGTGAAGTTGCTCCTTTTTAAAGCATTTGTGAGAAAAGGGAGTATTAATTATTTGTCATTGCAATGAAATAAAGGTTTTCTGAACCATGAAAATTTCCAAATAATAGGAAATAGGAAACTATGTTTATAGTCCGGTTAGCAAGTTCAATACAGATGTGACTCAGTATAATATAACTGTCTTAACAAATCTGAATCCTACTGGGAACACAATCTATTTCTGTTCTCACTAACCTGTCATGCATGCCACTCGTGACATGTCAGTTGAAGAAAAGAACAATTGAGAGAGGTACGTATCTGATTGTAGAATGGTCTGCACAAGCCTGCCCATGTCCTTTTTTTTATGGAGTGCCTCAACAGTTGCGGCTATTTGTGCGATCGCATACAATGTGGGAAGGTTTAAAAGTGGTTTTGACAAGGTGAATTGTTTATATGAGAACAGCAAACACCCATTTACATAGCCTTTTGTATGCCTGAAAAATAAAAAAGATGAATAAAACTCAGCTAGTTGAGGGTGAGAGATGTGCTCTCCACAAGCGACACATTGACAACCCAATGGGTTGTCTTGTTGCCTCTACCAGGTGCGATGATGGTACAGTGACAAGGAGATGCATGTGCATTCCCTCCTCAAGTACGTTGAATAAAATGATGAAAAGGAGACTGCATGTGGTCCAAGTTGGGCCGCCGTCAGTTTTCACTTAGGCAGGCTGATGGGAGTTCTGTACACCTTTCTATTCCTTTCACCCTCTCTACTATACGTTTCTTTTCCGAGTAAAAGAATGGGCACATGTCTCCTTGCTATCTAGTCTAAGGTGAGAGGCGACTGTGGCCTTGTCTCGCCTCATGTGCCTTAGGCGACATTATCATCATCTTCATCATCATCGTCATCATCATTATTATTATTATTATATTTTTAATCTTTATGCACTTGACAGTTATTTGAAAGTGAAAAAAAGTAAAACAGACCTCTAAAAAGACTGGAAATATATGTAAAAAAGCATGAAATACTTATAAAAAGACAAGAAATATTTTTAAAATACAAGAGGTACATTTGAAAAAGTAGCAAATTGTTGAAACCTCTCATTTTTTAAAAGGAAAGAAAGAAAGAAAGAAAGAAAGAAATTATTTGAATTCCTTTTTGAAATTCTTTTCCCCCTTTGTCTAGCATTGACTACTATGAAAATATGTGGTATTCATAGAAGTATTAGGTAATTTGATGTGGTATTATTTTATAGGAACACTGATTGTTTCACAGTTTTGCTAAGTGTTGATATGGCTATCACCTACCACTTAGATGTTTTGAACCACAATTTGATTTGTGAGATTTTCTGAGTTCTTTGAAAATGAATTTTGACCTCTCTCCACCGGACTTGCAATATTTCGGTGTTAATTACATCGAGCAAATACTTGAACATCCTTGAATAACTCTTACAGCAACATATCGAACGGAAGCCATTCATCCACATAAACAAAAAGCTAGAAGACATATCCTCATGGCCTTATGAGATGGAATTTGGTTGAACTTAATTCAAAATTTTTGTTTGGGTTCATTGATTTTTGGTTTGAGATTTAATTTGACTTGCTTATGTCTTTTGGTCATTTGTTGACTTAGACAATTTTGAGTTAATCTTTCTTTTTTGTTTATAGGAATTGATTTCCATTTTTTGTGTGTTAGTTAGCATTTTTGTTTGATTTAAGATCTTTTATTATTAAGATTTGTTCTTAATAATACTGATCACTTAAATTTTCATGGTTGATTTTAATCTAACTTAACATGTTTTTGTAGTCATTGGTTGACATTTTTTATGCATTATTTGATGACATAATTTTAGTTGGATTATGTTAACATTTTAATCATTTATTTGATTTTGATTTTTTATGCACACTTATTTAATCAAGTAGTATTATCCATTTGATTTTTTTTATGGTTAAGTCGAATTCGAACTTAACATGTTTTATGACCATTTATGGTCATTTTTATGCATGATTTTATGACATGGATTTAATCTAATTATGATGGCATTTTTGTTAATAAATAAGTTATTGTTTGATTTGATTTAATCAAATTTGATTATTTGATTAAGTTTTAGATTATTTAAATGACTTATTTAATTTTTATCCACCTCTTTAAAGTCCATGGGGATTCGATGTCATTTTGACATGGCGTATCGGGTCAATTGCACTTGAATTTTATTTCATGTCAATCTAAATACATTAAAGTATAATAAATGAGGAGGCATACAAGCCTTGCCCCTCAATACATGTCAAAGTTGTTCGGTTTGGCCAGCATCTCGACTTTACCGATCTTGATTTTCTTTTTAAATCCCATTCGGTTTGATCGTCATTAATATTCAGAAAGAGGAACTCTTCCTCTAAAATACAGTGAACTGAGCAACATATACCCTAATTCATAAGGGTGATATATTAATATTCAGAAGTTTTCTTAGGATATCTGTTGGCACCTAAAAAATGTCATGACATCCAGAACTAGCAAGTTTTGGGCAAAATACATGAAAGAAATTTGAACAGGTAAGTGTGATCCACTTGTCATCACATTTAGGGCCAACGGGCCGAATGGGCCCAATAAGCCTTATTGGGCCCGACCAGCTAGATGATGACTTGATAACGGTCAGACATCACCATCTTATCCGTCTAGCTCAAACTTGAGCAACAACGAAGTCGGATCGAAAATCCGACTTGAATTCAACAAGTTATGGGTCAAACGGTGAAAACACTCCCGAATGGCCTTTGGTAGGCTTAATGGGCCCAAATAACAAAACAAGTGGGCTCACAACACTGTACTAGTCAAGACATTTCCAACGGCGCCTCACATGTCAAAATCTGGCTTCGGACAGTAAAATGACCGTTTTGCCCTTGTGGGATTCGGGCAATCTGGGGAAGGTCCAAAGAAAAGTGGCACCACCAAAAGGTCTACTTGACTTTCAGATAAACAATGACAGAGTCAGATCGGCAATCCGACCCATATTTGGAAAGTTATGAGGAAAACACTGAAAGTTAATTTTCGAATGGCCTTAATAAGGGCATATCAAGTCCGAAAAACAAAACAAGTGGGTCCATGGCTGTTTGGGTTGAGGGCTTCGCAACGGTACTCTGAATGTCAGAATACGATTTCGGATGGTACCCGAACGGTAAAATGACCTCTTTCGCCATTGGTAGGTTTGGACAATTCGGGATAGGCCCGATAATATCTTGGTGCATCATCAAGTCCGCCAAGCTCCATATTGAGCAACATTAAAGTCAGATCAAAAATCTGACTTGTATTCGGCAAGATATGGGCAAAACAGTGAAAATGGGCTCTCAGGCGGTCTTTACTGGGCTTGGTGGATCCAAATGACCAAACCAGTGTGTTAACAGTATTGCCTCGACAGAGAGCTTCACAATGGTGCCTTGAATGTCAAAATCCGACTCCGGACGAAAAAATGACCGTCTTGCCCTTATTGGGTCCGGACAAATTTAGGCAGGCCCATTAATATCTGGCATCAGCAAAAAGTCCGCCTGACTTCCAGATGAACAACACCGAAATTGGATTATCAATCCAATCCATATTCGGAAAGTTATGAACAAAGTTTGAAAAATTGCAAAGTCGGCACACACTCCGAGACAGGGCGGAACTGTCCAAATAATTTCAGATAGTGAGATCTATATGCATGGAAACCAAAATTCTGGTGTATAGATATTTAATTGTATTTCAAATACAATTTTTGGCAATTTCAAAGGCCGAGAGTGCACCCATCGAAAAAAATTGCTAAATTGGTGATCTCCGGACAAATTGAGAATTCTCAGGCACGGCATACGAGCAGGTGATGCGTTCAAAGATTGTGGTTGGTTGGGCACTTAAAGTGATGGATCCTGTGTTATCAGGTCTTAACGATAGTGGATCTTTGCCTAAGTTTCATTTGACATAAAAAAAGAAATAAATGAAGAAAAGTGCCAGCATCTGAGATGAATAGTCGTGACCTATTTTGACCCAGTCAAAGATTACTTCTCCAGAGCCTTTGGGAAGGAACGTGGGAGGAAGGCGGGGAATAAAACAACCTCCTCTGGCCCACTACGTCCATGGCTCCCACTCCCCACGTTCTGGCGAACGAGGACGGTTTGCTTCTTGGCCCTCCTCTTCATATGGTGGGAGGGATCCAAGGAGGAGATGAGGAAGGCTGCGGCAAAAACTCTTCCGGTTCTCTACTCCTCTGGCCCGGTTGCTGCTACCCATCGAGTGGCTGTCGAAGGAAGACCGTGCTGCTGCTGCCTCCAACGCCCATAGAAGGAGGACCCGCTTGTTGTTGGTGTCGGATGTGGCCTTCTTGGCTGCGGTCGTCCCGACTAGCTACAAATGCTATCGTCTCTTCCTCCTAGACCGCCGACGATGGCACCCACGGGGAATATAGAAAATGGAGGAGTTAGATACCCACCTACGTGCCGTGACCACGGGAGAAGAGTAGGAAGGAAGCAGCCCTACCTGCCGCCTACGCCGCCATCTCTCTCTCCCCGCCTACCGCTACACTTGGTACTCCTCCCGAAAATGTCCCGCTTCGCCATGCTCCCGCGCCCGTGGGAAAAACAAGGAGTTTGTTGATCCTCCCTTCTAAGTGCTATCATCTTGTTGTCCTTGTCTTTGTTGCGCTAAGGGAAGAGGTTCTATCATATGCTCCTGCCCATCTACCTCCTTGCGACCATGAAAGAAGCTCCTGATATCCCCCACTCGCTGCTGTTGTGGACTCCACTCAAGGAGGAAGAGTCGAGGGGAACAGCCCCCACACGTTGCTGATGGTGTTTGACCACTTGGGCTTGAACAATAAGCTGGCCGCTAGAGGCCACGTGTGTCAAGGCCAATAGAGCCCATGTCTATCTTGATCACCAAGGCCAACAGGGTCCCCTGCTGGTCAGGATCATCCGGATCGTCGGAGCCTCTGCTTGTCGTGATTACCAAGGCCAACAGGGCCCATCTTAAATAAAAATGTCATTTGGCCGACAGGGTCCATGTCCCTCAGAATCACCAAGGCCGCCAGGGCCAGATTCTGTAAGAAATTCCAAGGCCGCCAGGGCCTGAATGATACATGATCGAAAGTTGAGGATATCAATTAATCAAAAAAAATTAAGTTAAGAGCCAGCCTATTTCACATAGGTTACCTCAAAGGACGGGCACTCGGGCATGTCCCCGGCGTGTTTGATCCTGGACGGGGAAATGGGCAAGCTCCCATCTTCTACCGATCCTTCCTCCAAAGTTGGGAGTATCAAACTCCACCTACTAAAGGAGGTATATCTCATCAATTTAAGGAGAGGTCATGTCAAAATTTTCCCTTAAATTAAAAATGAGAGAAATATGTCAAGGAAAGATCATCCTATGTCCATCAAGGACTAAGGGAAATTTATCAATGGGAAACACGACATTTTATGTCACCCACATGTAATTTGCATTCAAATTTGTCGATAAATGGAATTTCGAATTTTGTATGTCATTATTGTCATCGGAATTTATGAAAAACCCCATAGACTTGGAGGAATGTAAAAAAAATATATATATAATAAAATAAATTTGAAAATAACGATAATATGGTCAAACCAGTCAACATATTTTTTTTATCTCAAAAATAATTTTCAGATAATCAAAACATAAAAAAAATTTTGTGAATCAAAATGCCAATTAAAAGAAAATAAATCAAATAAACCCAATAAAAATAATAAAAAATATCCAAATAAAACCAAAATACCCCAAACAGGATCAAAACACCAAATTCATTAAGTGATTCCACAACATAAAAGAATGGCAAAGAATCTCAAATAAAAATTATCCAAGTCAACTCAAATCAAACCCAAAACAAAAAATAATTGTGGACCAGATCCTCAATAAAAAAATGTGTTAAATCCTAACTTAAAATGACATTTAAATGAAATGCATCCTAAGCAAAAATCACAATTCGGACTCAACCAAAAGACATCATGTCCTAATTAAAAAAAAACATAACAAATCAAACTTTCAAAACAAATCCAAATCAAGTTGAAACCAAATGACTCACATAAAAGACATTAAGTCTTAATCAATTCAAATCTTGAAAATCTCCAAATCTAAAAATTCAAATGTAAAACCCAACCAAATCAGAAACTAAATAAAAAATGAACATCCATCAAATTTCAAACCCTATTAAAAATCCTCAACCTAAACAAAAACAAATCTTAACAACAAACCTAATTCAAACAATTCAAATAAATTCAAATCAAATCAAACCATAGTTCAAAACACTAAGTTTTGCATTCCAACAAGTGTATGGGGCTATTGCTCCCATGTGTTGATTGTATGGATGTATGTCTTCTATTCACAAAATTGCTATGGCGGCTAATCAAGGGTATTCGAGTATTCTCGATGTAATTAACATCGGATCTTCGCACTATCCGATGGGGAGAGGTCAAAACAAATTTCCAAAGAACCTAATAACCTCAACATATATTTTTATGCATATCACTGACCTAGCTAATACTGTTATGAAATACCACATATTTTCCTAATAGTCAAGGTTAAGTCAAAAGTTAAATCAAAATGGAAAATGAATTTCCAAAATTTCATCCAAAATTTGAGGTTCCAACAATATCCCATAAGTCAACACTTCATAGTTTTATATTCCAACTAGTTAGGGTTATACATCTTCACTGGGTCGGACATTCTGAAATCTGAACTTGCTTAAGGTCAAGCTTTAACTCTTTTCCATATCTTATATGGAATAGTCAGAATAGACTTAGAAGGTATCAATTTAAGATAAAATGGTTATATTGAGTACTTAGGTTTAAATAGACAAAGAAGCTTTTCACAAAGGTTGTCATTGTCCGCATTATCTTACACAATACGGCTTCTCATTTTAGCTACTCAATTAAGTTAAAATGTGTTAAGAGGTGTCCTTTTAACATTAGATTATATTATTCTTCAATTATGTGTAAAATATGTACTTAAGTATTCTTCTCTTTGATCTCATTAAATAATTCTAATATTCTTTCTATTAGTATCTCTACTTTATTCTTAATCTCAAATAATTTCTCAAAAGTTTTGGATTCGTACTTCATAAAGTACATATATCCATACCTAGAGACATCATCTTTGAAAATAATGAAGTAGAAATATTCTTCTTTAGCCTTAATAGATATGGGTTAACATCCTGATGTAACCTCAAAAACTCTTTTTTAAGATTTTGGTTTTGGAAATTTATTTTTCATTTGAATTTGAATTAGATTTGACCATAGTATTGACTTTGTAAGAAAATAGATGGTATTCCATAAAAGTACTAATTAGGGTCAATGATATGTATGAAATTATAGATTGAGGTCGTTAGGTTCTTTGAAATTTATTTTGACCTCTCCCCGTCGGATAGTGCGAAGATCCGACGTTAATTACATCGAGATTACTCAAAAATCCTTGATTAATCGTCATATCAATCCCTGGAAATAGAAGGCAATGCATCCACAATAAACATTCACATGCACACATAGGAGAAAACAACCCCATGAACTTGATGGAAGGCAAGCACTTAAATGTGTTTTAAATTTGTTTTGAGTTGAATTGGAGTTGAATTGCATTAATTTGGTTTGTTTTATTCTAAGTTTGTTTGGAATGAATTTGTTTGGAATTGATTTATTTGAATTCAATTTAATTTGAGAGATTTATTTGGTTAAAATTTGGTTTGAATTTGATTAGAAAAGTTTGATTTGCTTATTGGTTTAAGTTCAGTTTGATTTCAATTTGTTGAGTTTAGATTGACTTGTATTTGATGCTTGACAGGTTGTTGTTGGTTTGAGTTTATTGATTCGAATGGGATTTGGGCTTAACTTACAGAATTTGGTTTGTTTTGATAAATTGTGCTTGAATTTGATTTGGTTTAAATCAAATTTGTTTGCTGAAATGGATTTAACTTGAGAAATTTGGATTTGATTCGAATTTTAAAATTTTCAAGCTTATGTCTTAATTTCCGTTAATTTTCTTTGGTTTTATGTAATTTAGGTTATGTTGGATCTGACAAGATTGGTTTTTTGATTTGGATTTAGTTTGCAATGGATTTACTTATTAGTTTGCATTTTAATTTAGTTGAAGTTAAGTTTGGCCAAAATTGGTTTAATTTTTTTTGATTTAATCTGAGTTGGTACGTTCAGATTTCTTGAAGCTTGCAGATTTCGGACCCGTTAAAGTTGTGTGGAGTTGGGATTTGATTTAAGTTCTGTTCTGAATCTGACTTGAATTCAGTTTGAGTTGAACTTGGTTTAAACTTGATCTGGGTAATTGAGTTTGGATTTGAAGGATTTGGGTTTGATGATTTAAGTTAAAGTTGTCTATGGATTGATTTGAGTTTGGTTTATTTTTAAATTTGTTTGGTTAAAGTTAATTTGTTTTAAGGTTTGATTTAAGAGATTGGCTTGGATTGAGTGAAATTGATTTAATTTGGGAGATTTGGTTTGGATTAGATTTGGCTTATAGCTCTGATTTAAATTATTTTATTCTTAAGGCTCTGTTTGGGATTTGGATTAAAGTTTCGATTGAGTTTTTGATTTGGATGTGTGTTATTAAGTTGATGTTTCATGTTTGCATATGACTGTCTTGAATTTGACAGGACCGCAGAATGGCTTTGATTTGATTTTGTTGGAGTCGAATGGAATTTGTTGATTATATTTGAGACAAGTTGGGGGCTGTATAGATTGGGGTTTACGGTTCTCCAGTTTCAGTTTTTTTTTTTTAGTTCTGATTTTTTATTTGTTATGAGGTTCAGATTTTAAACCTTCAGTTCTCAAAGTTTCTTAATTTCCAGAGTTACAAGTTGCTTGGATTCAAGATTTTTATCTTCGGATATGACATTCAGATTTCAAATCCCTGGAGTTCAGATTTTTGAATTACAAACTGCAGATTTCAATTTCAAGTTATGTTTCAGATTTTCAATTGGTGGTCCATTTGATTTCGGTCCAAGAAATAATGAGTTAACTGCAGTTTATTCGAATTTAGAATGTTCAGATCTTAAACCCTCAATTCTTAGATTTTTTTAATCAATCCCCACTCCAGATTTCCTTTTTTTTAGAATTCTGCACGTTCTCAGATTTTTGTTTTGAATGTGAAGTTCAGTTTTTGGATCTTTGAAATGCAGATTTCAGATTTTGGAGTTCATGTTTCAGATTTCCAAACCTCCAGATGTCAGATTTACACACATTTCAGATTTTCCAGATCCTGCATGTTTCAATTTTTATATTCAGAGATTTCCAGATTTCGGGTATCCGGATTTACAAATTGCAGATTTTTGTTTATCCTCGGTTGCAGGTTTTTATGAACTTCAGATTGTTTTATTTGAAGGTTTCAATCACAAATTCTGGACCTTACATTTTCAGGCTCTGACTTCTGATTTTCAGGTTTTGTTCCAGATTTCAGATTTGTGCACATTTGCAGATTTTAGTCTTCAAATTTCAGATTTACATACATTTCAGATTTTCCAGATTTTAGGTTTATTTGATTCCTGTTGTCTTGCTTTCCCAAAAGTTTCATGTGGTTGTCCTCTCCTTGTATCATAAATCTATTGCACCGAACATGAATTTTCACTTGTTTTCTTAATATGAGACGTTTACAACTTGTCCAGGAATCTAGTTTCTTGAGTCCTTGATGAACTTGTCAATTTATGGGCGGCATGTACCCGGTCTTGATAGACTTATGGGCGTCCCCCACTGTTTTTGATGACTTCATTAGCATATGACCGGCATGACATCATATTGACTATGCTTGAGCCTTGCATAGCTTAATGAAGATGGTGAGACATTGGGGTCATTTTAACGGCCTTTGTATGTCTATCTTAAAAAGTTAAGGGGAATGTTTAGAACCGACCCACAAATTCTTTTAAGTTTAGCCAAGACCATGTGGCAGGTTTTTAGCCGGCCAGATGCTCGTCTTGGTTTGTAAAATTAACTTCGTGAATTTTTATTTAATTTCTGTTCATTATTTATTTTATTATTATTTTTTGAATTATGGGTCAAGAAACGTGCTTAAAAGTCGGCTTATTGCTTTCCCATTTATTTTGATTCTTTTAAATTATGTCGAGATCATGTGGCAGGTTTTTTGCCGGCCAAATGCTCACCTCGGTTAGTTTAATTAGTTAATGAATTTTTATTTAAATTTCTTGTTGATTGTGTATTTTAAAAGTTTCTCTCTCTCTCTCTCTCTCTTTTTGCAAGTTCAGACGTAAATTGTCCCTTTTTGGCGTGCGGCTTCTACTTTATGGGCTTAGCCCATCTTCCTCCCCTTGCACCCACTGGCCTGTCTGGCGGGCCTTCCCTATTTTATTTTTCAACTTTCTCTTTTGGTGGGCCCCACATTTGACCGGCGGGTCAACACCCCTTCATGTACGTCTCCCAGCCGTGCTTACGCGCGTCTCTCAGCCGCGGCCGCTCGTGACTGTCTCCCCTTTTTTTATGCTCATGGGTCCCGCCACATGCTGACGTGGACCAAAGTATGTAATAATAAAAAAATCGACCAGCCTTCTTTCCTCCTCCCGATCGGGCGACGGCATAGCGGGTGCGAGAAGCTCTTTGGACGACTGGCGTGCAGCTCTCTTCACCGTCGATGGAAGAAGGTGGGGTTTTGGCCGTTCCCGGCCCCTCTGGCGAAGGCAAACAGGTGACTAGTACCTCTGGGGAAGACGAATGTCGTCTCCGGTAGTGTTAGGGCTTTGTGAACAGCTTCCTTCTGACAGCAACGACGGTCTCAAACGAGGTGGGAATCAGTGGCTTCTTGGGTATTCTCCAGACCCTCTCAAGCTCTAATAGCAAGTAGAGACAGCGGTGCTAGGAGGAAGAACCGAAGACGACGCCGAGGAGAAGGAACAAAGAGCCCCTTCTAAGCTGTGCGGTAATCCCCTCATACTCGCTTCCCTCTCTTCCGGCTCCCTCACGCTCTCCTATTTTTTGACGTTCTCAGAACTCTCTCTTTCTTTTTTTTTCATCCGTTTTTCTCTTGGCTGGTTTATATAGGCCTCGGCGGTTTCCAAGGGAGACTCCTTCCGCTAGGAAACCTGCCGCGGAGGGGATTCCGGATTCCGGCTCCGAGACGGACTCGGAACAATCTCGAAACATGTGGGATTGTCCTGCCTCTCTTCCCATCCTTTGACCGGCTTCTTACGGCAACCATTGCTGCCGTTTAGTGTTGGTTTTGGAGTGGAGTTCGACAGAGAGTCGGCTCTTTCCCTCCATCGACAGTTTATTTATTTATTTATTCATTATTATTATTTTTTTGTGGGCTTCTCCGGAATAAACCTATCGTAGAGGAGATGGCATTCATGGGCCGATGACTGCTGGCTCCATGGACTGCTACCCTGATTGGGCTGTTCTAGGCTTTGACTACTCAGCTCCTGCCCCATCCGATCTTATTTTAGCTGCTGGCCTGCTTTCTTAATGCCCATATGCAGGGTAGTTCATGACAACATGTACGTGGCATGTCCCTCATCATATATGAATATTTCGAGTGCCAACACATACATCTAGATGTATGAGTTCTAAAAACTCATTAGCCCATACTCCATGTGTACATTAAGCTAAAGTGTAGATTAATCTAAATCAACTCATTTTCTCTTAAAGGTAGTATTCACATATAACATGAGAGCTAACATTTTTAATATGATTAAACAATTTATTAAGCTCTCACTAGCAAACACTTTACCATTTAATCTTTTAGATATCTATCAATTCCATAGCTTAGAATAAATTAACATTTATTCAAGTAGAAAATCATATAATGTTCTCGTAGAAGGATATAATAGCAATCTTAATTATTAAGATATTTTCACAAGGCTATTAAAGAATTGCACCTCTCACCAGTAATGATGCAACTTTTGTACTATTTCATATGCAAGTCAATATCTTCTTTATTAAGCCTTCATTTACTTGTCATTGTCTACAACTCATTGTAGATATAAGATGCATATTCGTTATCTTATACCATTAGATGCATCCACAATATCTAATATTATGATATACACATATAGTATCTAATACTATTAAGTGTATGTTTAAAATAAGTAAATGTCAATGACTTGGATGCATGAAGCTTCTCAAACTCCTCCTTTGCATTATGTGCAATATACTTTGCACTTCTTGTTCTACTTACCATCATTATGATAGTGTAAGAATTCTATCTTATTTTGGCTTTATTATCTTAACTACCTTCTTTTACTTTTAACTATCTTCTATTTCTATTTCTATCTAATTATTTTACTTCTTTCTATTGGTCTCATCAACAAGAAGTATTATTGTTCTAATATGCTTTTAGTTAGCTCATCATTACGAGCCATGATAGATCTCATATCCATATTTTCATATTGCCTCTACAAAAATTTATATCTCATAGAGACAAACATCTAGTATAAGACAAACAATGCATCTTGTCTATGAGATAATATCTTATCTTTCTTTCACATCATTAGATAGTTTAGGAGACACCTACTTCTTAAGTATGATAATTAATTGGTCAATTATGAGAACAATTTTTTTAGTTCTAAACCGGTTGATGTAACCTCAAAATTTAAGATTTAAGATTTTGGAAATTCAATTTTCATTTGAATTTGGATTTGATTGATTAAGACTTTAGCATTGTCTTCTTAGAAAAATAGGTGATATTTCTTAAAAGTATTAAATAGGGTCCATGATATATATAAAATTATACATTGAGGTTGTTAGGTTCTTTGAAATTTATTTTGACCTCTCCCCGTCGGATGATGCGAAGATCTGGCGTTAATTACATCGAGAATACTCGAATATCCTTGATTATTCATCATAGCAACTCATGAAAGTAGAAGACATGTATCCACAAAAATAAACATTCACATACAAATAGGAGAAACAATAGCCTCATGAACGTGATGGAATGCAAACATTTGATTTGTTTTGAATTTGATTTGAGTTTGAGCTTAGTTTACATTAATTTAATTGTTTTGAATTAAATTTGTTGGTTAGGATTAAGTTGAATTGAATTTGGTTCGTTTGATTCATTTGGATTTGATTTGTGAGTTGAATCTGATTGAAGTGAGGTGGTTTGTAAATTGTTTATTTGATTTAAGATGATTTGATTTGGGTTAAGATTTGGTCTTAAATTTGATTTGGTTATGGGTTTAAGTTAATTTGAACTGAAGCTGTTTAATTAGAATCGATTTAAGTTTATCCAATTGATCATGTCTTATTTGGTTAAAATTAACTTGGATTCTATCGCAGCTTGATTGAGCCTTGAAATTTGTTTAAGAATGTTCCGACTTTCTTTTATTCTTATAGTCAGATTTCAGATTTGTTTGAATTTTGATTCAGGCATTTAAGTTTGATTGATTTGATGGGAATTTGATTCAAGTTAACTTAATTTGATTTGAGTTTAAACTTGTTTGGTAAATTTGAATTTGTTTGGGAGATGGAATACAAATTTGGTTTGAGTATTGATTTTGATTTTTCGTTTATGAATTAAGGATCCTTAAAGTTTGCATGCTTTTGTGAATCTGCTTAATTTTGATTGGTTTGGATCTGTTTTAATATGGTTTGTGAGGCAATCCAATTTACATTTAATTTATCTAGTCCAGATGTGGAGTTCTGCTGAAATTTTGGTTTCTGTTACATTAAGCTCTTTTTTTTTGAATCAAAGAATTGATAGATCTTTGAAGTTTGTTACAGATTCGCTTGATTTTAGTTTGAGCTTGATTAAGGAACCTGATTTGAATGTTTCTGAACTGGGTTTGGTTTAATTAGTTTTTGATTGAAAGATTCTAATTTGATTGGACTTGATCTGAGGATTTGGATTGATTGGGAAGAAATTTTTTTTACTTGGAATTTGATAGTCATCTTCGGTTGGTGAGAATGGGTGCATTTCAACTTTCTGTTTTAGGTGAAGAGGTTTGCTCGAGGATTTTGGTGATTTCCCGGATTTATGAAATTGTCAAATTTTTTTTGTCTTGTTTGATTTATATGGATTTAGGAGATTCTGTTTTTTTAGTTTAGTTTTTTTTTGCTTGCTTCCTTTCACGTTCATATGGGCTGTCCATATTCCTCACGTAATCGCATCCTCACAAAATCACTTGTGCACCGATCACGACATTCTCATTGCTTGCTCAATATGAGACATGATTCTTACAATTTGAATGACCTGAAATTAGGTCCCCTCTGAGTTCTTGATGAACATGGAACTTGTTTGATCAATTTGAGATGGAAAACACCCGGTCTTGATAGACTTGTGGGCATTCCTTTCATTGATTTGAGATTGAGCATACCTGACTTTTGATAAGCGTGTGGGGACTCATCTCATAGTTGGTGAATTGCATCAACTCATGGTTTGGCTTGTCCGCATGTTGATCATGCACAACCTTTTCATGGCTAAATGACTTCCTCTTGGGGTATGGTAAGACATTGGGGTCTTTTAATAGACCTTTGTATGTCTACCTTAAAAAGGACGTAGGGGCAGATGGTTAGTGGACTCCCCAACTAGTCCAAATTTTAATTTCTTTTAAGTTAAGCCGAGACGTAGGGATGGATGGTTAGTCGACCCCCCAACTAGTCTCGATTGTTAGATTAAATTAATATATTTTTATTTAATTTCACTTTATTGTTTGTTTTAAAGTTTTTTTTTTGTTTTGAATATACCCTTTTCATCAGATACTTCACTGGGCCCGTTGTTTAGGTCGGCGGCCCATCGCCGCGCTCTGGTCCTGGTCGACTTTCATCCAGTTGCAGCCTTTTTTGTTCACTTCATTTTCTGGTGGGCCCCATAGCATTTGCCACCGTGGACCATAGTGAGGGGGGAATAATCCCCCCCACGACACTGTTCACCCGGCGCTCACTCGCGGCGGGAGAGAGGCCGATGGGCGAGAGAGAAGTGGAGGCCCTCTACGGCGACAACAAGGGAGACTAGGGGACTCCACGGCTTGTCTAGGAGAGGAAGAAGCCTTCAACGGCGACGATGGAGGAGGCTAAGGACTTCAACAACCTTTACGGAAGCGAAGGCGGAGCTGGCGACTTCGGCGAAGGGGAAAAGTGTCTCTAGTCATTCAACCTCTAGAATTATAACTTTATGGGAAGCACAAGCTATATACTCTAGTTAGGTCAAATCCGCTTGTTACGTTATGAGAATGGATTCTTAGTATAGCCCTTGTGGGAAACACAACAAGGCCATGCAATGGTCCACCCCAAAGTTCGATAAATGCCCTAGCCATGATTATCAATCCCTTGCTGAATAAGTTTTGTGGGAAACACAACAAACCCATCCAATATAAGATTGACTCATCAAGACCATAACAACGGAAGGCTACATGAGTCATTCTTAATGTCTCATGTTTATCGTCCTACTTACAATGAGGAGGAATTTTATTTTAGTCACATCAGTAATGAGCTAAATATATATATATATATAATATCTTTGCAATATCATATATTTAAGGTATAAAAGATAGCACACATCCACATATCAAATATACATAAAAAAATAGGTGATCATAGACTTAACCCTAGCATGCACCTAAGGCACCTCTATAGGTGCAAATCTATGTTTTAAATACTTGAGTTGGTATGCTTCCACTTTAGAAATGTGCTTTTCCAAGTGGTCTTGCTCTCCAACCTTCCACGAACCGTCTTCTAACAATTACAAGCGGCCTAAGGGTATGCAGACCCGCAAATATACATAACTTAATAAGAAACTTTGGTTTTAACCAAGAGAAGTACATTAATAGAGGGAGGTAGAATGTATAATTAATTTGTATAGAGAGAGGGGGGCACACGTAGGCCCCATTTAATAACATAACCAACACAATATAAAAGCAATCACAAGCCAAGCACAATTAAGTCAACGATTACCTACATACACACTAACATTCATCACATGAACATAGAGCGCATACGTGATAATTATATAAGATATATCATATATATTAGCATAAAATTATATACTTTAATTTTTAAAATTTCAATTTCATGCATTTCGAATTTTCATGAAATAAATAGCATGAAAATAACATGATAACAACATATAAACAATTTATATAAAATAAACATGCACATCTAAACTATTTAGAGCATTCATGTATTCCCAATACGGTGCAAAGTCAAAAATTAATATCCCAATTTCCATTTTGTATTTCTCATTTTACAGAAATAATTAAGACATTAATTAATTAAGTTAAACCTTTAAAATAATTTTAAAGTTTAACTATGAGTGAATCTATGTAAATATGGCTTAATATCATATAACAGGCTGTTAAACACTTTAAAATCTGTCAAATAATATTCTAGAAAATTTCATAAATTTTCTGGCAAATTTTTGGATTTTCCTATGATTTTAAACAATTTAAAATCATTTGAAAAATACGGTGGGCGCATTATGCTGCACGTAGAGGAGCGCTTAGTGCGCCGCCTGTAAGCCCCTGGCTAGCGCGTTGCACCTGCACCTTGGCCGCGGTGCCTATGCCGCCTGTGCGTTGTGCGAGCGGCCGCCTCTTCTGCCAGATAAGGGCGTCGACGAGTACTGTTCATCCAGAGGTTAAGTTCCCCTTAACTCGGACATATCTCCTAATCTCGAGCTTAGAAAAATGCACAAAAATATGCATTACAATCCTCGTCGAATGAGGATTCTAAAATAGTTAGCCTTATCATCAGAAAAAATCATAGTTGTCAAGGCAACAAGGCGCCCAAGGCATTGAAGGGTACCGATTCCGCTTAGGCGACAAGGCGGCCGCTTAGGCGACGGTCAAGGCGGTATTCAAGGAAGGCTGAGTCGGGAGGTTGTTATATATAAAAATAAGCATAAATATAATTATATTTTTTATGTTATAATTGAATATGAGTGTTTTATCAATGCACATACGTAAATATGATGTGTGTGTGAAAGAGAAGAAAGTTAAATAAATTTTATAAATTTAAGTATATAACTCATTTATGATTATAAAATTTATATATGTGCAATAGTATAAGTGATGGTAAAATATTGTTATAATATTATTAAATGGGGGAAGCGCAGAGTGGGGGTTGTCATGGGGGCGAAGCCCCCCGAACCCAAAAAAGTATGTAATAGTACGAGTGAGACAAAGAAAGAGTGAAGAAAGAGCTGAAAAGAAACTTAATTAAATATATAATATATGTTTATAATCATAAATCTTAAATATGTATGATAGTATAAGTGATAATGTAATATATCAGTATATTCAAACTATCATTAAATAAGTGTCCCTTGTGAGGGGGTATCAAGGGGGAAAAGCCCCTTAAAATTATTTTTTTAATCATGTAAAAATACCCAAGGCGCCTTGTCTGGGCGCCTTGGGTAGGGCTGTTCACTATTTGGTTCAACCCGAAAAACCAAACCAAACCAGGAGTTTGGTTCGGTTTGGTTTGGTTTGAACTATCAATCGGTTTGGTTTGGTTTATAGAGCCCTTCAAACCAAACCAAACCGCTAAACCAAATAACCCGAATTAGATTAAATATTTTATTTTAAGTTATATATAATACAATATTTATGTGTCTTTTCTTATAAAAATAAACTTGTTTAAAGAGTTTTTAAGGTAAATTAATGAAATATATAAACAAATACGCTAAATTTTAATAGAATGTGATTTAAAACAAATAAAATAAAATTATATATTGACATATTTACTCTACCTTAATAAAATATGGTTTGAACCGGACCAAACCAAATCAAACCGAATTAATTTGGTTTGGTTTGGTTTGGTTTGAGAGATAGTTTGGTTTGGTTTGGTTTGAGAAAAAATACTTAGAAACCAAACCAAACCAAACCATGAACACCCCTAGCCTTGGGTGCCTAGGCTGGCGCCTTGGACGCCTAGGCGAGTGCCTTGGGTGCCTTTTTGGCCCCAGACAAGGCGCCCTTGGAAAAGCGCCTTGCCGCCTAGGCGGGCGCCTTGACAACTATGGAAAAAATAGAAGTCGATCGTAAAAAGGGAAAGAAGAGGAGGCGGTCGACTGGATTCCATAGCAGAAATCACCATCTTGCAACGAGGACATCTCTTTATCTCGAAAGTAAAAAATTCTCCAAAAATACAATATGGAATCCTCATCAAATGACGTTTCCAAATATGTATATATCCTTTTAGAGAAAGATTCTCTAATGACGGGAAATGAAGGAGAAATAGGTCGGCACTGCCAGACCCAGTAGAACCCTTGTTCGTCGGAAAAATCTCAAATTTTCTTCCTCCACCACCGTTCAAAGCTAGATATCAAGAAGAAGGGTTAGGTAATCTCATTCCCTATCTTCCAAAACCTTTTCCATGTCTCAATTTCATCCATAGACGGAGATTTCACAAAATCCCCAAATTTGGGTGACGATTCGGGCATGACATCAACACCAACTTTTGGGGCTTCTCCTAAACTCTACAGAGATCCAAACTTCGAATGGTTTGTGGCGTTGGAAAGCCCTATATCACGAGATTCTATAGAAGCCAACCAATCTTATATCTAAATCATATACATATTATGGTGACCTTTACAAAACAGACGTTTGCACAGATTCGGGAACACAAATTGCATGAAATAACGTCGATTTGACATCGATTTTGACCGAGACTTGAACTTGGCTCTGATACCACTGTAAGGAATTGTCCATAAAAAATTAGTGCAACGGAAGCGACGATTCATATGGGTTCTTTTATAAACTGTCTCAATCAAAACCAAACGACGAAAACCGAAAATCGATCAATACGGGTTCGAATATACCTGATAGAGATTCATATAATCTCATAGAGAGGAAGGAGATGAGCTTTTAAAGCTCTTCAAGCTATTCAAATGTCTGGTTTTTAGCAGTATTCACACGAACTTCATCCATAGTAAGTTCTCTCTTCGCATCGGTCTCGAGAACTCTTCTCGAATTGAGCTCTATCGACCATGAACACCTTCTAGAGAGAGGAGGAGGTAGGGAGGAGGCTGAGGATGTGGTTTTTACCCTTGGCTTGATCGGGTTTGACTGAAACCATTAGTATTTATAGAGAATTTTAAAATTTTTCATAAAAACCAAAAATCTCTATAAATTTCACCCTTGTCCCTATACTTATAGATAAGTCTTTATGTGTGTGACTCACTATACCCAATAACCTATTTAGTTGAGGCTTAAATAAAATAGAATAATTCTATTTAATTTAATTAAATCCATTATCCGATAACAGATTAATCGACCTACTGATCATGAAAGGTAAAAGTCATATCCCATGATCCCAAATGGCTATGGGGATAATCTTATCTCCATTGAGCCTTTCCATCATCAGTTACCGCATGGATATAAACCCCCGTCCATTCAATGTCCCAGTCGAAAAGAGTACGGTATTGACTGTCAACTCCTTAATGTACCGACTCTATATGATCTTGTAATCAAAATTGGATCAATTAGAAAACTCATTTTCTAATCATCCTATCTACCCTGGCTAGAGATTTAGAATACTATACCATAGGACATTCACTCTCACTTACCGAGAGTGGACGATCTCTTATTGTCCGCTTAATTGTCTCCATCAGATTTTCTTTGTACCTGATCTATCACTATACTGGACCATCTATATGGTGGAGAGGATGAACCTTTTTAAACAAGTCTTGTACCTATAAAGGCTCTCTAATGCAATAAAGTGGGTGACAAATTTGGTGAGACCCAGTCTAATCAAATCATGACCATCGGTGTGCTGCCTCATGATATGTAAAAGTCGTGGATGGCCATAGATGAAGGAGGTGATCAGCTGTCCTTGGTTGACCAAGGACTTGACATTAGGATCCCTACTAGTGTCTTCTAACATCAAATCAATAGAATGTGCCGTACAAGGCACCCAGAACAAGTGTGGTCGAGCCTCCATGAGCTTCTTCCTTGCAGCCTTAAATGATGCCTCATTGTCTGTGACAAACTACACAATGTTGTCTTCCCCTATCTCGTCCACCACACAGTTCATCAAACCAATTAAGTAGTCTGCATTCTTCACCTGACCTGATGCATCAACAGACTTCAGGAATAAAGTACCCTCAGAACAATACACAAGGAAGTTTATAAGTGACCTTGTGATTTCAGTCCAACCATCGCACATTACAGTGCATCCCCTCTCCTTTTAGATGGTTTTGAATCTATCTATCTATGAGGTCAACTCATCGACCTTCTCATCTAAGCTTGTCTCATATATGTACTTTGATGTGGGAGCTTTCAACCCTGGCTCAGTCTCACTAATGGCATCGACTATAGTCTGAAAATAAGGACTCGTGACTGCATGTGGCAGGACACCTACATAAACAAAAACAAGAGAAGAAGACATCATTGTTAATAGAAATGTCAATCACTACATGCAAGTCATATCAACATTAAAATACTAACAACAACTTCATCAAAGATTTACTTGCATGTAGAAAGAACATCATCATATGCTTTAGGGCTTTCTTCGCAACCCCAATCGAGGCCTCCACTCCTTTAAATGCTTGTTTTATACCCCTTTGACCTCTACCACTCTCCTTATGCATGACGGTGTCTCCCGTCGGCCGAACATAATGTGCTTGACGAAATTCAGCTTCTCGAACAGGGCGTACGCCCGCTGCCACATCAGAACGTCTAGCAGGAGGAGTAGCCGAACCTCCTGCTCCTTGTCTTCTTTTCTCATCCTCACGGGCCTGAGCCCTACTCTTGTGTACAGCCCTCGTGACCTGAGCCTCCTCCTCATCTTCTGAAGATGAAGAATCAACTTGGACCCTGTCATGTGCTGGTCCTTTCTCTTTCTTACTCTTCTAGTCATAAGATCGGTGTCTCTCTGACCTAGCAACTCGTCATGTAACTCGTCTCTGACCAATTCTCACCTCCCTTTGTGATGCCTTTCTAGTTAAATAAGCTCTCATCTCCTCCTTAAGCTCAGTCGGTACTTTATCACACTTCTTTATATTGTTACCCGTCCTTGCTATATGTTGCTTTAGTCGATACACACCTCCATTCATATCTTTCTGGCACCACTTGCATCTAGCACTTTTCTTCTTTGAATCAAGGAGATGGCCATGTTGCTATCCAATGTCGCGAAATTTCGAAGGCCGGTGCCATGATTCTCGTTCAACATCTTATCTACGCCACATAAAAACATACACATAATTAACCCAATGAAATGCACCCCCCACATTCCCCCATTAGGGGAATTAAACAACTCCTGCTGAAGGGGGAGGGTTATCCCTAGGGGTGACTGTTCATCACCCCTGAAGGGGTGATTAGCACCCCCATTGGGGGGTGAATTAAACAACCCCCCCGTTGAAGGGGGGTTGTCCCTGAACAGTCACCCCTGTTCATCACCCCCGAAGCGGTGATTAGTACCCCTTTGGGGGTGCAATTCAACCCCCATTTGGGGGGGGGGGTGAAATCCACCCCAATAGGGGAATTAAACAACCCCCCCTTCCCCCTGTTGAAAGAGGGGGGGAGGAGGGGAGTTTCCCTGAACAGTCACCCCTGATTATTCATCACCCCCAAAGGTGCAATTTCTCCCCCCAATGGGGGAATTAAACAACCCCTCATATTGAGGGGGGGTTATCCCTAAACAGTCACCCCTTTGTTCACCCCCCCCCGAAGGGGTGATATCACCCCTTCGGGGGTGGAATTCAACCCCCCAAGCCCTAAGGGGTTGGGAGGTTGGGAGCCCTGCAGCCTGCAGGGCCGGGGGAAGGATCGAAGGAGGCACCCCTACAACCTGCACCTACAGGGGTGCCGAGGAGGGGGAAGGGGGGATCGGAGGTCCCCCCCCTTACTTACCTGCTGTAGGGGTGGATCGGCCCGAAAAATTGTTGGATCGGCCTTCAGTCAGGAGGATCGCCGGGGTGGGAGCCCTAGATCTCCCGAGGGGAGGGGAAGGAGGGTCGAAGGGGGGCAAAGGGGCACTGGATCGGTCCGGCCCTTAAAAAGTTCCGGCATCAAGGGGGAGGAGGGTCGAAGGGGGGTAAAGGGGCATTGGATTAGTCCAGCCCTTAAAGGTTCAAAATCAATTCTGGAACTTCCGGGTTTCCAGGGCATCGATCGATTCCCAAATCGATCCAGATGGATCAGTCCGGGATCGACCGATCCAATCGATTCCGATCGATCCAGCGGAGACTCTCGGCTGGATTGGTGATTTGGTGAGGAATCGGATCGGTGAGTACCGATCTGATCCAAGAATCGGCCAATCTCAATCCGGATCGGCTGATTCTGCAAACCGTGGGCAACGGTGGCAGTGCTTCTTCCTGCCCCTCCCATCCTTTGTTCTTTCTCGTTGTGGAAATGCACAGGGGCTCCCGCGGCGGTCATTCGGTTCTTACAGCGGGCTTGGTAGAGGTGGCCAGGAGTTCCAACAACAGCGGCGGTAGAACCTCCATTCCTCTTTACTCGCGACGGAACAAAGAGTACTACAATGGACTTCTTTTCCCCCCGACGACCCTAGTGTGGCTGTTAGACAATCCGGTGATAGCGACAACATAAGAACCAGATGACAGAGGTAGTGACGATGATGGCGTCGTTGGCAACTTTCTTCTCCCCCATTTCTCTTCTTCGGTGACAACGGGCTGCAAGGCACCTTACGGTAATAGCGGGAGGTCAACTCCCTCGCTCCTCTGTTTGTTTGTTTGTTTGTTTGTTTTTTTGGCAACACCGGAGAGCCTGTCATTAGTGACTGTTGGTGAAGGAGGCGACCATGGCGAGCTTGGTTGTGTTCCAGTGGTGGCAGTGGAGTTTCTTTCGTCCCTTTCTCCCCCCTTCTCTAGCCTCCGTTGGCAAGAACTAAATTTCTTCCAGTGGCTTTCCCTTGTTGAAATAGTGGCAAAAGGGGAAGTTAACTGTGTCGGTTTAGTTCGACAATGGCAATGGCAAGGGCCTTCGGCTTTCTTGCTGCACAGGCGCCTTCGAGCTTGGTTTTTGCAGTGATGTCAACGTTGTTTGTGTCAACGGTGGTAAAAGGGCCTACGGCTTCCTTGACGCATAGGTGCCTTCGAGCTTGGTTTTGGCAGCGACATCGGCATCGTTTTTTGCGACGTCGACAGTGGCAAAAGGGCCTACTGCCTTGTTTTTTTTGTTTGGTGGACTAGGGTCCTTTGGACTTAGTTTTAGCAGCGACGTCGATGTTGTTTTGCGACATTGACGGTGGTAAAAGGACCTTCGACCTTGTCCCTCTCTTTTTGGCGGAGACGGGGCCATTCGGGCTTAATTTCGACAGTGATGTTGGCGTTGTTTTGTTGTGTCAATGGTGGCAAAAGGCCTTTGGCTTTGTTCTCTTTTTGTTTGGTGGACAGGGGGCCCTTTGGGCTTAATTTCGGCAATGACATCGATGTCGTTTTGCGACGTTGATAGTGGTCAAAGGCCTTTAGCCTTAACCTCCTCTTGTTTGATGGACGGGGGCCTTCGGGCTTAGTTTCGGCAGCGACGTTGATGCCGTTTTTGCGACGTCGATGGTGGCGAATGGCCTTTGGCCTTGTACCTTTCTGTTTGGCGGACAAGGGGCCCTTTAGGCTGGATTTTGGCAATGACGTCGGCGTCGTTTTCGAAATGTCGATGGTGGCAAAATGCCTTTCGTCTTGTCCCTTTCTGGTTGACAAACAAGGGGCCTTTCAGGCTGGATTTTAGCAACGACGTCGATGTTGTTTCGCGGCGTCAACGGTGGCGTAAGGCCTTTGGTCTTGTCTCTATCTGGTTTAGTGGACAAGGGGCCTTTCGGGCTTAGTTTCAGTAGCGATGTCGGCGTCGACGGCGACGATGGTGGGAAATTTTTGATCTCTCATACGTTGAGTTTTATTCACACACATATTTGATCCCCCCCCCCCCCTTTTTAGGAGTCAAGATTTTTCGGTTCGACACAAATATATCTAAAAATGCAAGAAATATATCTACAAAAACCGGAAATGCATCAAAAAAATGCAGAAAATACATCAAAATGTAGGAAATACTATCTTTTTTATGTTATCGTACTTCGCAACAACAATTGAAGTACATTAATATGTCAAGTGACAACAATTGAATTTTAAAGTAAATACGGAAGTATATTAATAATTCTAAACTAACATAGGAGTAACAACAATTGAACAATAATTCTCAAGTCTTTACCTTTATGATCTAAATTTTTTTTTAGTACGACACAATATCACTATTTCATTGATTTAAAAGGAAAGGAAATACAATCTTTAAGATATGATCTTAAAGTTGAACTAAACAACAAATCAAAAAATAAATCTGAAAATAGAAAAAAATGGAAAAGTATATGTGGTCAAGGCGGCTAGACAGCTGAGGCAGAAAAGGCGACCGCTTGAGATGGTCACGGGCTAGGCAAGGTGTTGAGGCCTTACCTCGCCTTACCTCAATACCTAGACATCTAAGACGATCACCTCTGATAACATAGATCTAGGCAGAGTGATGAGATTGCCTTGAAGATGCAACTGGTCATCACATGGGCAAACCGGTGACGACTTCAGGTACTCTAGTCATGCCTTCCAGTCCGTTTAAGTAGCCAGTTAAAGGCTAACTGGAAAAGGGGTCAATTAGTAAAAGGGCTGTTTAAAGGGGCCTTAGATGGTCTAGCAGCAGCCATATGCAACCATGGAATGCCGGGTCGGCGACCCGGTCGGCCGGGTCGCCCGACCCGGTCGCTTTTTGGGCCGACCGACCCCAACCCGGCTCCGAGCCCCCAACCCGGTTATTATTTTAAAATAAATTTTTTATTATTTTTTTCCCGACCCCGACCCGACCCTGACCCGACCCGGGTCGCGACCCCAATCGACCCGGGTCGGTTTTGGGGCCGACCGACCCGAGGCCGATCCCTGAGTTTTCCTTCCTTGTATGCAACTACCACATATGTACTAAGTATCCATAGTGGCCTCCCACCAGCCATTTGGCCAAAGCTGTTGATCATCTTGTCATTTTCTATGTTCCCTTTGGAGCCCATGTTGAGGCAAAATGGAGGTATTTAATGGAGGAAACAGTCTTCTTGGATAAAGATTGAATATTTGGAACTTTTATGTCTCCCCTAGGATTTTCTTACACTTGTATAGGCTTTATATACCAGACTACCTATATGTATATGAATTAAATAATGTTTACCTTAATTTAAGTTCAATTAGTCCTATCATGGAACATATGTCGTGGTTTGCCATATCCATTGATCTAGATTGGGATTGGGTATGGTTGATCTTGTTTTGACCTTGATGGATCCTGCTAATTCCATAAGGAATTGGTATGGATTGGGAGGAGTTGGCAAGGATCATTCCATTCCTTGAGGAGATTGGCACAGACGGATTGCATTTGTCCAATCCTATTGAATCACCTATACTAGGCTGAGATTGGCCAGGGTCAGCTTACCCCGAGCTTGGATCAGCTGATCCCAGTTGAAACTAGCCAGATTTGGCCTATTCTAGTCAGAGTCAGGCCTTGGTTTTCACTGGATTGGCCCTGGCGTCTGATCCTAACCTTGCCTTCCTTGCCATGGTTCAATTATTTAAATTTAAAATGAACTAAGCAAGCAATATTAAGTCATGAACCATAAGCTATGTGGTTCAACAAACTATGTCTTCCTATCTTTTCTTGCAAAGCTTCAAGTTCTTATATGGTGGGTGATGATTGTTTTTTCTTCCATGTGTTATGTGAGGATCCAATATTCCACCTTGGGAGTAGTCCTCTCGTCTGTATTGGTCAGTGTGTTTACATGTCCTCGTCCCCAAATGATTTATGACTTGCTTCCATCGCATGTGCCATATGATCTTATTATACATCTATGATGTATGGAGATATTTCAAATAATAAAATTTCTAATTAAAAATATTGAAGGTTTATAAGTAATAATTATAAACATCTTTATTGACCAATTTGTACTCCTACTATCAGCAGCTGACTTTAGTAACATAGATTTACACGTCATAATCGAGATATCTCCTCCCATGTGATCTCCTTATGTCATATTTGCAGTCTTGTTCTAAAATTTTCCAGTGTAAAATTAAGTTTATCTCAGATAAAGTCTTAGTACATGTGACAAAATTATTTTTCTTCTTTGTAATATGTTATCTCAACCGGGAGATCCACTAGACATTGTCTTGTTTTAATACCAGTATTGATCTTTTGTTGCATGCCATTGCGGAATGGTTTCATATTTTATTCACTTACTGAGATGGTTGCTTGTTCATCTCTTTTCTCTGATGACATTTTAAAATGTTCACGAAAATAATGCAACTTCAATAATTGAAGAGTTAAAGTTTAGAAATAATAAACAAAAATGATAGAGCTTGAAAGTTGAATTAATATTTTAATATGCTTGAAAAAAGAAACAAATGAAATGATTAATAATTTGACATAATAGTCGGTAAAAATATTTGAGAAAGCTATGAAGTCCTTGATGGTGAAAGTTGAACCCTATCATATATTAGATGGTATAATTGTTTCAACTTTCAATGGACCCTTAGGACAGAAGTTTTGTTACTTGTGATTTGTCTACTTTGTAATTTTGTTACTAGTGATTTCTCTGTTTTATTCCTTTTGTCATCTCTCTCTCTCTCATCTTACGTATGATTGAATCTCCAGGTGATGCCAGAACATTCCTTCTTTGGCAGAAGGCCTCCTGTCCCACTATGCATGAGTAACATCAAAATTGTCGTTGGTGAACCAATAGAGTTGGACCTTCCAAGTCTGATACGGACGGCGAAATCCATGCCTCGAGATTTGTCTTTCCGTAGTTTGGGTTGGCCCAAAACAGAAGAACATGGTCTTGACGAGGCAGCACAAAGATGGCTGTACACCGACATCTCTGACCGAATCTGGAAAGTGATGGAGAAATTGCGGATCTTCAGGGTTGCTGCGGGGGGATTGAAAACATGAGGTGCATTCTTTTTTCATTATTTTTTTATTAACAAATGGAAAGTTTGGGTGGAATCCATTTTGCATAGATGCAGGATCTTTTAGATTATTAGCTTTTACAATTTACAGATCATCTGGTAAGCATTTCAGGAGGTTTGATGTTCGGGGCGATGATAATGTTAAATATTTCAGTTAGAAGGCAACATCATCCTGGTTTACACCTGCTTTGAATAAAAATAAGATCTATAGCTAAACCATTTATCACCGGTTAAAAGGCAACTTATCATTCTGGAGTCTGGACGTTGCGGACATTGTTAGGGAACGTGAAATCCGTCTGTTTGCCGAAGTATAACATGGTCTGTTTTTATATGTTTTATATGGCTGTTTTTAGTAGAAATGTCACTGTTGAAAATTCTCGACTTGTGATCTATGAATCATGTTTATTTCTACCGAATTTCCCCTTTTTTTCATAATAGAACCCTGCATCATAAATTACAGAAAACTCATTGCACCTCCCTCCACAGCCTCTTCTCGCCTCCCGGAGATTGCCTGTATCATTGCACCATCCGTTGAGCATTATGTCGAAAACTCTTGGTCGCAAAAGGAAATATACTCTCATTACACAAGGGCAGGTGTTCCGCATCCTCCACAATTTTTTTTTTAGTTCTGCTGTGGGCATTGAGAAGACCCCCCTGGAAGTCCTCAACCACCGTTGAAAGGTCCTATTGTTTGAAGGCATAGAATGTGTTGGTGGCCTTTGCAACGTGAGTAGCACAATACATTCAAAGGATCAGGACTCAAAAGTGCCTGCTTTGTCACCATGGACTGGCTACTCAGCCTCAAGGATCTTACCCCTCTCATCTCCACCAGCGACCAAGTTATGTCAAAATTTTTAATTTCCGTAGAATCGAGATCATGGCATGGTACTCCCTTGTGGGGTGGGCATCAGCCCGGTTGCTATCTGCAGGAAGAAGGGTGTCTCGTCCCTACAGGCGCAGGTTGAAGGCCGCCACTGCCAAGCTGAAGACCTGTTGCCCAGGACTAGCGATGGGGGGGCCTCCGGAGGGAAAACTTTGATCCGGTCGTGTTTCACTGGGGCTGTAAACAGGTTAGATTCGGTAGTGGAATCATCAGAATCTGATTCCGAGAAAGGTTAAGGAGTTTCAATTTCGATTCCAATAATTTCAGAATTATTGTATTCCGATTTTGATCCGATCCGATTCCGTTATTGAAATCGAATTTGAATTCAATAATTTTCGAAATATTTATTAAATATTAATTTTTATTCAAAAATAAGTTAGTAATTCACATATAATTACTAAAATTTAATATTATCTCTTTAAAATTTTATTTTTATTATTTTATCAATTTATATAATATAATATAATTTATTTAATTTAGTTTATTTAATTTTATTTTTATTTTTTAATTTTTTTATCAAAATTAGATTAATGAAAATAGAATCAACTGATTCTGATTTTTATTTTGATAAATTATTGGAATATTCGATTCTAATTTTAATAATTTATAGGATGCAAAAATAAGTTTTAAATTTGTTAATTTTTATTAAAATTGAATCGGAATATAGGAATACCAGATTTTGTTTACATCCTTAATTCCCACGAGCAGGGTATCTTTGATTTTTTTTTTCAAAACATTCATGACAGCCGTTGACAGGATGGATCTACAGTTAAGGATATTGACTAGATTGGATTACACGTAGATTTTGTAAAGGGATCTTTTACTAAATTGATTCTCTTAAATGAACTTATAATTAAATTTTTAGGAAATTTTCTATAAAAATATATCTTTGGGAATGGTCGTGAAATATTTTTTAAATATTTTTTTTTACAAAAAACAAAATTTTGTAACAAAGTTGGATTTGTCATGCAATCAAACACGCCACTAAGCTATAGTATCCCATTCGCACCCGGAGAAGATGGATGGTAAAATTGTCATTTCAAGAGAACAACTAGAAGCTTGCCCATGTTCGTAAGAATTAATATGTGCAAAGCGTTGGATTCTAGTGATAATGTCGGTCAAAGGAGGATAGAGAATTATTACTCGGCCAAATGCGGTACACAACTATAACAAAAAACCTTACAATCTCATAAAAGTGTAGATCATATGTTGTGCAAACGTTAGAGAGAACTAGTTAATTACAATGATATTCAACGAGACAATTTAAGAAATAATATACATGACCAATATGACTGTTAGGGTATTTATTTAATTAAAAATAATTATTATATTTATTGTATGGTTATCTCTCTTTTTCATCTGTCTATTCTTATTTTTTCTTCGATTTTTTTCCTCTCTCTCTCTCCTTCCCCCCCTTTGCGTTTTCCCCTCCGATCCTTTCGGATTTTTCCTCCCTTCGGATGTCCTAAACCATCGCTTCCTTCGTCCCCTCGCCGTCCGCCTCTCTTTCGTCGCCGCTCGGCCACCAGCACGACCGCGCCTCTATCGCTGCGCTTCGCCGCCCGCCCGGGGTCGTCGTCATGTGTCCGCTGTGCCGTCGCTGCCCAACCGCCTCCCGCCACTCGCGACCGCTCATCCCCACCCTTCGTTGACCCCGGCCGCACGTTGGTCCCCGCCTCCCGCCTGCGCGCGAAGCCACCGTGGCCCCGTTGACTGCCCCGCCACTCTCCCAGTCGCTAGCGCCGTCTCGGCCCCTCAGTCACCGTTGCCCCCCGCGGCCATTTCCCCGTTGGCCGCGCATCAGCCGCCGTCCGCTCGTCGCCCCTGGTGCACTGCCCCCGGTTGACTTCTCCGCCCCGCCTGTGCGCACCCGCGGCCTCGCCGCATTGCCGCCGCCCCCATCGCCGTGCCACCGCACGAGCCAATGCCCCCCCCCCCCCGCGTTGACCTGGACCGAGCGCCCGCGCGCCGCAGCGTGGCCGCCAACCATCTTACTACCGCCCCCTCCGTGCGCCGCGGCCACCTGCCGCCGTGCCCCAGCCTCCCACCGCCGGTATACCCCTCTCTCTCCTATCATTCTCTCTCCAATCTGATCACTCCTCTCTTTTTTTCTTCTATTTTACGATATTCTCTTTAATCTAACAGATTGTCAAGATATCGTTCGATTCGATTTTATATTATCGTCATGACCATAGCATATTCGTCACCCGAATCAATCCCTTTGAAATTTCGTGCGCTGTTCGTCGTCGCCGTTAAGGTAGACGTCTCGACTATTCTTAGCACTCCTATATAATTTATTAAACTGTAAAAATATGTTTAAATTATCATGATTAATATGATATAATTAGTGAGTTATTTTTGACGTATTAGCATGTTTAGATAGAGTTAGATTATCTTGTTTAACCATGCATGTTTAAATTAATTTGACTATTCATGTATATTAGTCGGCATGATAGGTTTTTCTGTGTTTAAACCTAATTAGTTTAGCATGGTTGCATCGCGGCAATCTTTAATATGTATATCCTGATTTGCTAAAAGGTCGATGTAAGGTTTAGACATAGTGATGTTAGAGTTAGTTTGGTTTCATGTATGTAGTAGGTAGTAGTGATTGTCTAAGTATGTGATTGATATGTCTAATTTGTAACTTGTATAATTCTACTTAGATGCATCATATAATTGACTGGTTCTAGTTTGTGCTAGATTGTGGTATGGTATGCAAATATGTGGTACATAGAGCTGTGTCCTTCTATGTATTTTCATGTTTGGATTGTCAATTTTATGTTCATGGTTATTTGTCTGAGTTATTTATATACTTACATTGTGTGAGATGTGATTAATGTAGTGAGCTTCATTGTGATGAAAGTTTACTTCACCAGACTATGTTAGTGACCCGTGGGCAGCGGAGATTAGTTAAATCCGGAGCATTCTTCAATCTCGGATACCGCAGTTTATCTTAAGTACACCCCTGCCTAGGTGTATTACGGGATTTAGTTACTATATGTTACTTCCTACTATATGATAAATCTGGTGCTAGTTTTGTGACCTATCTACATTGTCCAAATAGAGCATGATATTTACTCAGACAAGTGTTTAGTTATGCATTTTGACATGTGTATTAGTCGTCCAGTTGTGTCTTTCGCATATGATATGTGTATGTGGTGTATGCATGCCTAGTTTGGTTAAATGTGCAGGTTATGTCAGTTTTAGTGTATATAGAATCATGTTAACCTATGGAGTAGTAGAAAGACACTATAATCATTTTACTTGAAGATATATAATTAGCTTAAACCCTATGTATTATAATCTGAATGTTTAGCCTTAATATATTTAATATCAATAGAGAATCATTATTATAGTAGGGTAGTTCGGGTGTAAGTCCTACTGAGTCTGTGGTGACTCACCACTTCCATTGTTAATATTTTCAGGATTGCAGGTTTAGCACAGCAAAAGCATAGTGGTGTTTTGGAAATTCGAGGAGATAGTGATTATTTATTCAATGTTGGTATTTAATTTGTTTAGATAGATGTTTGTTTGTTGTGTTAATGGGTTGTAATGTTTGGAATTGTGATTTTGAATTGTAATTTTAGTATTATTTGGTTCCAATCGATATATTTTTCCCCGTTATATTCTTTGGATTATCGGATTATCTTCCGCCGTGCATGTTCAAAATATGGGTCGTGACACTTGGTATCAGAGCATTAACCCGGCCGAAATGACTATTTTGTCATGCTCGGGTTTATGATATCAGTTTGGATTTGATGGAATTGATAATTAGAAGATCATGATCTTAGATAGAGAGAATAATTCAAGTTGTCTATTAGATTAAGAATCATAGATGACATTGAAGATTGATATTAGATAGATTAGAAATAGATGGATAGATATTAGAAAGGTAGATTGATGAAAGAATGGTTAGTTAGTGTGTTAGTTAGTTAGATAATTAGATAGATAGATGCTAGATAGATATGTAGATATTTACATAGTTTGATAGATAGATGTGTTTAGGCATAGTGGTAGATGGATGGATAGATTAGATAGAGGAGAATAGTTAGATAGATTGAATGATGCAATTGCTCGGTGAGATTGGTTGAATTTTCAGGACGAAAATTTTTGTTAGTAGGGTACTGATAGAAATGTATGCCCTACAAGCCAATCATATATGATATGATTCGACATTTCTAGGAATATCTCATTCAATTAAATAGGCAAAACTTCGTTACTAGCTTTTATTAGAAGCGTATATCGTAATGAAGTCCTTAATCACATGCAATGATGATTGAATCATGATGAGATCATGATAATGAGATCGATCATCTAGAGGTATGTGATCTAAATGTTCCTAGTATAGGATCCTTGAGACGGGACATCAAGAATCCGGATAGACTAGTGTGTGTGATGTCTTCTCATATGATGAGAATGACCGATCTCATTGGTCATCAGTGTGGGGACACTGAGATACACACACAGGTGCTCATTAGTGGAATGAGTTCACTGAACTGACCAATTTAGGAAAACCTGATCGGTATCTTACCGAACTGTCTATCAGGTTATTCTTACATCTCAATAGCACGGTTGGATCTTTGATGTGAGTCGCCAAAGATGTCTTGCCAGGCGTACTATGTACTTTGACTATTGACTGGTGGATCACTTAGTATTGTGGTCCTATATAGTTAATGGATTGGGTATATGGGAAACCCGGTGGAGGCAATTGAGCGGACAATAGGGGATCGTTCACTCTCGGTAGGAGAGAGAGAATGTCCTATAGATAGTACTCTAAATCCTTGGCCAAGGTAGATAGGATAATTGAAAAAGGAGTTTTCCAGTTGATCCATTCATGAGTACAAGATTTCATAGAGTTGGAATAATTAGGGGTTGACAGTCAGTGCCGAACCCCTGACCGACCGGGACATTGTATGAACGAGGATTTAAATCCGTGTGGTAATTGATGATGGAAAGGCTCAATGGATGTTATTTAACTCCCCAAAGTCATTTGGGATCATAGGATGTGGCTTGTACCCTTTATGATCAGAAAGCCGTAAAAATTGTTATCGGATAACAGTTTTGATTTAATTTAAAGGAATTGTTCTTTTAAATTAATTAAGGCTTCAACCAAATTGACTATTGGGCCTAGTGGGTCACACACAATAGATATGGTCAATAAGATGAGGGCATGGACGCAATTTTATAGAAGTTTTGGGTTTTTGTGAAAAATTCCATCTTCTATATATAAATGGCTTATGAAGCCAAACCCTAACAAGCCATAGGGCTGGAGCACGTCCCAAGCCTCCTCTCTCCTTTAGAAGGTGATCTCCCATGGTCAAGCTTGGTTAGGGTGACCATAGTGTGGTTAGATTCATTGGATTCTAGTGGATGAGATCTTTCCAATTACGCAAACATCATGAATTTTGGCCATCCGGAGAGTCCGGAATGAGTTCGGAAAGTTTCTAAGATGATCATATCCGAAAATCCGGCCGAAATTAGGGGAGTTGATGAACTTACCTATTTGGACTCAAATACCTCTTTATAATGACGTAGGAAGATAGGAAATTAAGTTTCCTAGAGTTTCCATAAGTTATTGGACACTCAACGGCTCTTGGAGGTGCCAGATTTGAGAGATATTTGCGTTTTGGTTTAATTGCAGCCGTGGCAACTTCCTCCTGAAACTTCGCATTGGATAAAATTTTTCATGAGATGAAACTTCTATAGATAGAATCCTTATTGTTCAAGGATTCCAACTCATATTTTTTAGGATTTTTTGGACAAAGTTTGACCCCCCAAATCAGGCCCGAAAGTCGGCGCTTTTCTAGGGTTTCCGCGCTCTGTCCAGCCCTTATCGGGCGAAGAAGGAGGAGTCTGAATCGGATCCGGACCCGGCAGCGCGCGGACGGGGGGTTACGTGGCGGAAGCGTGGCGCACCCGGGAAGGGGTACGCGGCCGCCCCGCGTTAGCCCCGGGGGCGCGCAGAGGCGCACACGGGCGCACGGCGCACGGCGCGCGGCCGCCGACGCTTCGGCGCAAGCCGCGAGGGGTCGTGGCCGGCGGTGATTGGCCGGCGCAATGCGCCACCAGTTATTTAATTTCGAAAATGTTTTTAAAATGTTTAAAATTCATTTTTGATCCGAAAAATTGCCAAAAAATTCCAGAAAAATTATGAAAATTGTAGAATTTATTTAATGAGTTATTAAAGTGTTTAATGACTTATTAAATAGAGTTTTACTATTTTGTCATTGAATTCTACTATTTTTATTTTAAAATTGTTTTAAGATCAAAATTAATGAAATTAATGATTATATAAGTTCTGAGAAATTATTTAATAGGTTTTTAAAATGTTTATGAACCTGTTAAATAGTTTTGGACTTTGGTTGCCATAGAATCATTTTATAAATGATTTTAAAATTGTTTTAAAATCTTTATTGATTAAATTAGTGTTCAAATAAATTATGAAAAATATGATTTTGAAGAATTATGATTTGGACATTAATTTAATGCTCTGATAAATTTTGGAAAAGCATGAATCATCTGAATATTTTATATTTCTTGTCTTATGCATGTAATTTGTTTATATGTGCATTTCATGTTATTTATTTTATGAAAAATTCGACAAGCATGAAATTTGGAATTTCAAAATTACAGCATATAATTTTATGATGGTATATATGATATATCTCATATAATTATCACGTATGCGCTCTATGTTCATGTGATGAATGTTGGTGTGTGTATGGAGGTGATTATGGACTTAAATATACTTTGCTTTTGATTGCTTGGTTAATTAAGTTGGTTATGCTATTAAATGGGGTCTGCGTGTGCCTCCTCTCTCTCTATACAATCTGATTGTACATTCTACTTTCCCCCATTTGTGTACTCCCCTTGGTTGAAACCAAGGTTTCTTATTATGAGTTGTACATTTGTGGGTCTATGTACCCTTTAGCTGCTTGTAATGGTTAGAAGCCGGCTCGTGGTAGAATGGAGAGCGGGACCACTTGAAGAAGCACCCTTCTGAAGTGGGAGCATGCCAACTCAAGCTTCTGAAGCAAGGAATTGCACCTATAGGGGTGCCTTAGGTGTATGCTTAGGGTTAAGTCCATGATCACCTATGTTTTAATGCATATTTGATATGTGGTGTGTGCTACAGTTTATACCTTAAATATATGATATTCCAAAGGTATATTAATATTTATGTGTAGCACCTATGTTGATGAGACTAAAATAAAATCCCTCCTTGTTTTAATTAGGTCGATAAACGTGAGACATTAAGAATGACTCACGTAGCCTTCCGTTGTTATGGTCTTGATGAGCCAATCTTAGATTGGATGGGTTTATTGTGCTACCACAAGGCCTATTCAACAAGGGATTGGAGATCATGGCAAAGGCATTAGCCGAACTTTGGGGTGGACCATTTGCATTGCTTTGTTGTGCTAGCACAAGCATTGTGTAAAGAATCCATTCGCATAATGTAACAAGCAAGTTTGACCTAACTAGAGTATATGGCTTGTTGTGCTACCACTAGATCATAACTCTAGAGGCTAAATGACTAAGAGTTGCAAGAGTTGCAATTGGCAATAGTTGCCTACCTATTAAGTATGGGATGATTTGTTATGCTACCACAAGGTCATCACCATAAAGTTAGTAGGGTCTTGGTCCCCACTAGGATGTTATCATGATATCCCGTCTTTGCATAATGAGGGTTATGCAAATTCGTCGAAAAGTTAGTGGGAGTATAAATTAGGATGAAAGACCATATCTTAATTTTAATGAATGTCCGTAATGTTAATATAATTATATCTCGTTATAGAATATTATAAACCACCATTAATCTAGCATGCTAGATGCTAAGTATTTTAATGGCTCACACTTCTTATATTGGTTTAGAACTAAGAGAATAGTTCTCATAGTTGACCTATTGACTATCCTACTTGAGAAGTAGGTATCTCCTACACTATCTAATGATAAGAGAGAAAATAAGATCTTATCTCATTGAAAAGATGTATTAATTGTCGTATATTAGATGTTAGCCTCTATCAAATAAAATTAGTAGTGGCAACATGGATAGATGGATTTGATATCCATCATGGCTCATGGTGATGAGCTAATTAAAGGCGATGAAGAATAATACATCTTGAATACTTCTTATTGGTAAGACCAATAGAAAGAAGTAAGATCATTAGATAGAAATAGATGGTGATAGTTAAAAGTCAAAGAAGTGAGTCAAGATATTATAACCCAAATTTGACATAGTATTCCTCTACTATCATGATGATGGTAAGTAGAAGAAGTGCAAAGTGTATTGCACATAATGCAAAGGTGGAACTTGAGAAGCTCCATGTAACTATGTCATTAATATTTACTTGTCTTATATACACATTTGATAGTATAAGATACTATGTATGTGTATTCTAGTATAAGATACTAGGGGTGCATATAATAGTATGAGATACCAGATATGCATCATATATCTACAAAGAGTTGTAGATAATAGCAAGTAAATGAAGGTTTAAAGAAGATTGTTGACCTACATATGAAATTGTACAAAATGTTGCATCATTACTAGTGGGAGATACAAATTTTCTATAGCCTTCTAGAGTTGTCTTAATTATCCTTCTAAAAGAATATTATTTTCATTTCCTAGTTGAATAAATGGAGATTTATTCTATGGTATGAAAATGATAACTGGTAAAGTGTTTACCAGTAAGAGCATAATAAAGAGCTTATTCATATAAGATATGTATGCTCTTATAATATGTGTGAAAAATCCTCATTAGGCGAAGTAGATTGATATTGATCAATCTATTGTTTAGTAGTATGGTCATATTTATAAGAGAAGACTTAAGGAGTACTATTCGGATAGTAACATATAGGTAAATGATTTAGAATCATTAACTATATGTAAGTCTTATCTTATTAAGCAAAATGACCAACTATTCATTTGTTAGACATGGAGAGAGGGCTAAAGAGTTTATAGAACTCATGCATCTAGATGCATGTTAGCCCATATCTATTAATGATAGAGGAAAATATTTCAACTTCATTAATTTTCAAAGATGACTTCTCTAGGTATGGACATATGTACTTTATGAAGTACAAATCCAAAACCTTTGAGAAATTATTTGAGATTAAGAATGAAGAGGAAATATTAATGAAAAGAGTATTAGAACTCTTTGATGAGATCAAAGAGGTGATACTTAAGTAATAATTCACACATAAAGAAAGGATAGTATAATCTAATTTTGATGGACACCTCTTATACATTTTAGCTTAATTGAGCAGCTAAAATGAGAAGCCATATTGTGTAGGACATAATATGGACATTGACAACCTTTGCAAAATTCTTCTTTGTCAGTTTAGGGGTTAGCACTCAATATAGACATTTGATCTTAAATCGGTACCTTTCAAGTCTATTCCAATTATTCCATATTAGATATGGAAAGGGATTAAAGCTTGACCTTAAGCAAGTTAAGGTTTCAGAATGTCTGGCTTGGTAAAGAAGTATAACCCTATCAAGTTGGAATATAAGACTACAAAGTGTTGGCTTGTGGGATATCCTAAGGAAACTTAAGGATATTAATGCCTCCCTTAGGGAGAAGGGTATGAGTTGCTCATCTCTCCATATTTCTAGAGGAAGAGTCCCTCCTTTAGAAAGACAGTGGGAGCAAGGCATAAATGGAAGGTGTTCCAGTCCCACAATCCATGGATACTTTTATTAAGGTACTAGTTTATATTTACACAAGGGCAAATCATAGATCTTTTCTTATGTCCAATCAACCTAAGAGATATGTGAGACATATCTTTGACGGAAGAAATGAAACATAAGATAAAAGGATAATGATCCTAAGATTTATATTGAAGCAATATGAGATATTGATTCAAAATGGGAAGAAACAATAAAATCCGATATAAACTCTATCTATTCTAATCAAGTTCAGAACTTGATTGATCCACCTAAGGATTTAGTATCTATAGGGTATAAATGGATCACTAAAGAATAGATTGAAGTATATTAGAAGGTAGAGGCCTTCAAAGTAAGGATAGTTAAAAGGGATATCATTTATGTCAAATAGTTGACTATGATAAGACCTTTTACCTATGCCATGGAATTAATCCATTCGGATTTGATTGTTACACACTATGACTATAGGATATGTCAAATGGATGTTAAGATAGTGCTTCTCTATGTTATTTTGAGAAATGGGTGTATATGATACAACCTTTGGGAATCAAGTTCCAAAACATCCAAATAGTGTGTGTATAAGGTCCATTTATGGACTCAAGTAAAACTTCCCATAGATGGTAGATAAGGTTTAATGAGATTAAATCTTATGACTTCATTGAGAATGAAGATATGCCTTGTATTTTCATATAAGATAAGTGGGAGTGCTATTATCTTCTTGACATCATATATGTATGACATACTACTCATTAAGAATGAAGTACGCATGTTATCATTAGTGAGCCTAGTTATCAATTAATCCTCCAAACTTAATATGGGTTTTAAGATCCATGGAGATAGATCTAAAAGGTTTCTTGGCCTTACCCAATTCATGTGCATAAAAACCATAGTCAAAGAGTTTGACATGGTAAACTCCAAGATAGGTTTCTTACCTATGAAGTGTGGAGTTGATATCTTTAAAGATATGCCTTTGTAGACTTCTTAAGAGATAAAGAGATCACATTAGTATATCCCTTATGATTTTGCAATAGGACCTATCACATTTGTGATGCTACGCACATGACTTCATGCTCTAAGTGTTATGAGCATTCATCAAGTAAATCCTTGTGAGAGTCACATGATAATTAAGAGATGTGTCCTTGAGTACTTGAGAAGCACTAAAGATATATCTCTAATGTATGGAGGATAAGACTTGAAGTCTTGTAGTTTTATGAACACAAGCTTCTAATCAGATAAGTCTGATAATAAGTCAATATAATAGTGGTGCAGTGAGCTAGAAGAGTTCCATGCAAGCGAACACTGCTAATTCTACAACTAATCTAAAGTAGATTGAATAATGACTGTATATTACTTGAGAAGC
Source organism: Cryptocoryne crispatula var. balansae (assembly GCA_036172225.1). NCBI lineage: Eukaryota > Viridiplantae > Streptophyta > Magnoliopsida > Alismatales > Araceae > Cryptocoryne > Cryptocoryne crispatula. Next base: position 34,798,292 of record CM069925.1, on the reverse strand, counting down.
TGACTAGATGAAGATGTTCATCTAGCTTATGGGATTGTCCCAACTTTCTCTAAAAGTGTATCATTATTTTAGGAAAACAATGGGGTAGAGCCAAAGTCTCATTAGAAGTTTCAAACTTCTATGGCAATACCATAGAATCAGAGAGAATACAGTTGATAGAGATATAATTAAAGATAGAGTATCTTCCGTTAATAACATTACAGATCCACTAACTGAAGCAGATACTCAAAGAGTGTTTGAGCTTCACCTTGAGCTGATAGAGATCAGCCAGATATACTCAAAGAGTGTTTGAGCTTCACCTTGAGCTGATAGAGATCAGCCAGATGGGTGATTGGCTTTATTGCAAGTGGGAGATTGATAGAAATGTATGCCCTACAAGCCAATCATATATGATATGATTCGACATTTCTAGGAATATCTCATTCAATTAAATAGGCAAAACTTCGTTACTAGCTTTTATTAGAAGCGTATATCGTAATGAAGTCCTTAATCACATGCAATGATGATTGAATCATGATGAGATCATGATAATGAGATCGATCATCGAGTGGTATGTGATCTAAATGTTCCTAGTCATAGGATCCTTGAGACGGGACATCAAGAATCCGGATAGACTAGTGTGTGTGATGTCTTCTCATATGATGAGAATGACTGATCTCATTGGTCATCAGTGTGGGGACACTGAGATACGCACACAGGTGCTCATTAGTGGAATGAGTTCACTAAACTGACCAATTTAGGAAAACCTGATCGGTATCTTACCGAACTGTCTATCAGGTTATTCTTACATCTCAATAGCACGGTTGGATCTTTGACCTGAGTCGCCAAAGATGTATTGCCAGGCGTACTATGTACTTTGACTATTGACTGATGGATCACTTAGTATTGTGGTCCTATATAGTTAATGGATTGGGTATATGGGAAACCCGGTGGAGGCAATTGAGCGGACAATAGGGGATCGTTCACTCTCGGTAGGAGAGAGAGAATGTCCTATAGATAGTACTCTAAATCCGTGGCCAAGGTAGATAGGATAATTGGAAAATGAGTTTTCCAGTTGATCCATTCATGAGTACAAGATTTCATAGAGTTGGAATACTTAGGGGTTGACAGTCAGTGCCGAACCCCTGACCGACCGGGACATTGTATGAACGAGGATTTAAATCCGTGTGGTAATTGATAATGGAAAGGCTCAATGGATGTTATTTAACTCCCCAAAGTCATTTGGGATCATAGGATGTGGCTTGTACCCTTTATGATCAGAAAGCCGTAAAAATTGTTATCGGATAACAGTTTTGATTTAATTTAAAGGAATTGTTCTTTTAAATTAATTAAGGCTTCAACAAAATTGACTATTGGGCCTAGTGGGTCACACACAATAGATCTGGTCAATAAGATGAGGGCATGGACGCAATTTTATAGAAGTTTTGGGTTTTTGTGAAAAATTCCATCTTCTATATATAAATGGCTTATGAAGTCAAACCCTAACAAGCCATAGGGCTGGAGCACGTCCCAAGCCTCCTCTCTCCTCTAGAAGGTGATCTCCCATGGTCAAGCTTGGATCTGGAAGGTTTTTGGAGGCCCGAAGGAAGAGAGAACTCGTCTAATGAAGTAGATCGTGTGGATACCGCTAGAGACCGGACACTTGAACGGTTTTTCAGCAAGGAGGAATGTCCTCTCTTCATCCATGGCGAGGGATTTGAGAAATCCAATGAGGTACTCTCGTTCTACTTCATATTCGGTTCCCGGTTTTACTCGTTCGGCATCGATCAAGGTAAAGATCATGGTTTTATGGAATCAAAATTTTTCCGCTGTCATGTATTGATTCCTTACAGGTACATGGTAACGATTAGAGTATTTATTTAATTAAAAATAGTAATTATATTTATTGTATGGTTGTCTCTCTTTCCCACTTGTCTATTCCTATTTCTTCTGCTTACGATTTTTTCCTCTCTCTCTCTCCTTTCCCCCTTTGTGTTTTTCCCTCCAATCGTTTCCGATTTTTCCTCCCTTCGGATGCCCTAAACCATCGCTTCCTTCATCCCCTCATCGTCCGCCTCTCTTTCATTGCCGCTCGGCCACCAGCGCGACCGCACCTCAGTCGCTGCGCTTTGCCGCCCGCCCATGGTCGTTGTCGTGTGTCCGCCGCGCCGTCGCTGCCCAACTGCCTCCCGCCGCTCGCGACCGCTCACCCCCACCCTCCATTGACCCCGGCCGCACGACCACCACGCCGTGTGCATTGGCCGCCGCCTCCCCGCCCACATGCGTAGCCACCACGGCCCTCGTTGACCGCCCCACCACTCGCCCAGTTGCCAGTGCCGTCTCGGCGCCTCGGTCGCCGCCGCCCACCACAGCCATTTCCCCGTTGGCCGCGCGTCAGCCGCCATCCGCTCGCCGCCCTGGTGCACTGCCTCCCCCTGGTTGACTTTGTTGCCCCGCCTACGTGCGCCTGCAGCCTCGCCGCATGGCCCTCTGTCGCCGTGCCGCAGGATCCATCGCCCCCCCCATTGACCTCGCCCGAGTGCCCGCGCGCCGCCGCCTTCCGGCGTTGACCTGCCGGCTACCCTCGCCACACCTACGCAACTGCATGGCCGCCAACCGTCTCACTACTGCCCCCTCCGTGCGTTGCGGCCGCCTACTGTCGTGTTGGCGCATCCCACCGCCGGTATACCCCTCTCTCTCCTATCATTCTCTCTCCAATCTGATCACTCCTCTCTCTTTTCTTCTATTTTATGTTATTCTCTTTAATCTAACAGATTGTCAGGATATCATTTGATTCGATTTTATATTATCGTCATGACCGCAGCATATTCGTCACCCGAATCAATCCCTTTGAAATTTCGTGCGCCGTTCATCGTCGCCGTTAAGGTAGACGTCTCGGCTATTCTTAGCACTCCTATATAATTTATTAAACTGTAAAAATATGTTTAGATTACCATGATTAATATGATATAATTAGTGAGTTATTTTTGACGTATTGGCATGTTTAGATAAAGTTAGATTATCTTGTTTAACCATGCATGTTTAAATTAATTTGATTATTCATGTATATTAGTTGGCATGATAGGTTTTTCCGTGTTTAAACCTAATTAGTTTAGCATGGTTGCATCGCGGCAATCTTTAATATGTATATCCTGATTTGCTAAAAGGTCGATGTAAGGTTTAGACATAGTGATGTTAGAGTTAGTTTGGTTTCATGTATGTAGTAGGTAGTAGTGATTGTCTAAGTATGTGATTGATATGTCTAGTTTGTAACTTGCATAATTCTAATTAGATGCATCATATAATTGATCGGTTTTACTTTGTACTAGATTGTGGTATGGTATGCAAATACTGATAGAAATGTATGCCCTACAAGCCAATCATATATGATATGATTTGACATTTCTAGATTTATCTTATTCAATTAATTAGGAAAATCTTCATTATAAGCTCTTATTAAATGCGAATTTCATAATGAAGTCCTTGATCAAATACAATGATGATTAAATCATGATAAGATCATGATAATGAGATTGATCATCTAGAGGTATTTGATCTAAATGTTCCTAGTCATAAGAAACTTGAGACGGAACATCAAGGATCCGGATAGACTAGTGTATGTGATGTCTTCTCATGTGATGAGGACGACCGATCTCATTGGTTATTAGTGTGGAGACACTGAGATACACATATAGGTGCTCATTAGTTGAATGAGTTCACTGAACTGACCGAATTAGAAACCCTGAATAGTATCTTATCGAACTGTCTATCAGGGTTTTCTATCATCACGGTTGTATGGTTGGACCTTTGACCTGAGTCACCAAAGATGCCTTGTTGGGTGGAACTTGTGCTTTGACCATTGACTTATAGATCACCATTTAGATGGTCCAGTATAGCAATGGATCGGGTACAAGGAAAACCCGATGGAGGCAATTGAGCGGACAACAAGGAATCGTCCACTCTCGGTAAGTGAGAGTGAATGTCCTATGAGATAGTACTCTAAATCCCTGGCCAGGGTAGATAGGATAATTGGAAAAGGAGTTTTCCAATTGATCCAATTCCAAGTAAAGGATCCTATAGAGTCGGTACACTAAGGAGTTGACAGTCGATGCCGTACTCTTTTCCGACTGGGACATTGGATGGATGAGGGTTTATATCCATGTGGTAACTGATGATGGAAAGGCTCAATGGAGATGAGATTATCCCCATAGCCATTTGGGATCATGGGATGTGGCTTGTACCCTTCATGATCGGTAGGCCGATTAATCTGTTATCGGATAATAGATTTAATTAAATTAAATAGAATTGTTCTATTTTATTTAAGCCTCAACCAAATAGGCTATTGGGCCTAGTGGGTCACACAACAGGACTTATCCACAAGTACGGGGGCAAGGGCGTAATTTATGGAGATTTCGGGTTTTTATGAAAAATTCTATAATTCTCTATAAATAATAATGGTTTCAACCAAACCCAATCAAGCCAAGGGTGAAACCACGTTCTTAGCCTTCTCCCTACCCTCTTCTCTCTCTGGAAGGTGTCCATGGTCGATGGAGATCCGTTCGGGAAGAGTTCTCGAGGTCGGCACGAAGGGAGAACTTGCTGTGGATGAAGTTCGTGTGGATACTGCTGGAGACCGGACACTTGAACAGTTTTAAGAGCTTAAGAAGCTCATCTCCTTCCTCTCCATGGGATTATATGAATCCCTATCAGGTATATTCGAACCCGATTTGATCGGTTTTCGGTTTTTGTCGTTCGGTTCTGATTGAAACGGATTCTAAAGGAACTCATAGGAATCGTCGCTTCCGCTGCACCAAATTTTTATGAAAGATTCCTTATAAATACGTGGTACATAGAGCCATGTGTGTCCTTCTATGTATTTCATGTTTGGATTGTCAATTTTATGCTCATGGTTATTTGTTTGAGTTATTTATATACTTACATTGTGTGAGATGTGGTTAATGCAGTGAGCTACACTGTGATAAAAGTTTACTTCACCAGACTATGTTAGTGGCTCGTGGGCAACGGAGTTTAGTTGAATTTGGAGCATCCTTCAATCTCGGATACCGCGGTTTATCCTAAGTACGCCCCTGCCTAGGTGTATTACGGGATTTAGTTACTATATGTTACTTTCTACTATATGGTAAATCTGGTGCTAGTTTTGTGACATGGCTACATTGTCCAAATGGAGTAAGATATTTACTCAGACAAGTGTTTAGTTGTGCATTTCGGCATGTGTATTAGTCGTCCAGTTGTGTCTTTTGCATATGATATGTGTATGTGGTGTATGCATGCCTAGTTTGGTTAAATGTGCAGGTTATGTCGATTTTAGTGCATATAGAATCATGTTAACCTATGGGGTAGTAAAAAGACACTATAATCATTTTAATTGAAGATATACTCTGAATTTTTAGGCTTAATATATTTAATATCAATAGAGAATCATTATTATAGTAGGATAGTTCGGGTGTAAGTCCTATTGAGTTTGTGATGACTCACCTCTTCCATTGTTAACATTTTCAGGATTGCAGGTTTAGCGCAGCAAAAGCGTAGTGGTGTTTTGAGAATTCGAGGAGATAGTGATTATTTATTCAATATTGGTATTTAATTTGTTTAGATAGATATTTGTTTGTTGTGTTAATAGGTTGTAATGTTTGGAATTGTGATTCTGAATTGTAATTTTACTCTTATTTGGTTCTAAACTGATATATTTTTTCTCGTTACGTCATTACAACCAACCTATCTCATCTTTATTACCTAGCGTTATCGCCTGTCGAGTTTCTTGCAATGTTCAAAGATGATATTTGGATCGTCATAGGTAGATTCTTTAGCACACACTCTTTCTTACTCGATTGTACGTACCCATGATTCTAGTTACGGCCAAGTTTGGTAACTGGATTAGACACTTTTGTTATGATCAATTTTAAATTTGATATTGATGATTAAAAACCATCAATAGACAATTTGTAATATCTTGGTTTTCACAAAAAAAAAAAAATCCCACCGCCTCAGCCCCCCCCTCTCTCGAACCTTCTCCCCTGCACCGCCTTAGCCCCCCCCTTCTCATTTATTTTATTTTTCCTCCCCCCTTCCCACCACCTCATCCCCCCTTCGTCGCACCGCCTCTCGCCCACGCCCTCGTCCCGCTCTCTCTCCCCTCTCGTCGCCTCTCTCTTCCTCCAGCGAGCCATCGCCATGCCGCTCTCCTCTCTCTCCGCGCGAGCCGCGCGCCTGTGGCCACCCGGCCCCCTCTGTCGTCTCTCTCTCTCGGGAGCCACCGCGGCATCGCCGCAGCTCCCCCCCTCGTCTCTCTCTCTCTCCACTAGGTGCAACCCCCGCGCTAGCGCGGCCCCCGCAGCAACCCGGTCGCCCCGTCGCCGTCGCCGTCGTCGTCTCTCTCTCGCACTCCCGCGAGCGTTGCACCCTTGTCGCTCTCTCCCTCTATGTTCTCTTTCTCTCTCCTGCTCTGCCGCCCCACATCCGCTCACACCCACACCGCCTCCCGACTTTCTCTCTCTGCTCTGTTTCACTTGCGGCATGCCCCACCCTTGGCAGCTCTCTCTCTTTCTCCTGCACCCTCGCCAGCGTGCCTGCGTACCTCCCTAATTCCCCCTCTGGTTGCGCTCCTGGCCGCTAGCACCTACGTGCGCCAGCTTATGCCAGCCAGCGCTCGGACCCGTGCACCATGTGTGATCGTCGCACGCCGTCCCGTCGGCATCGCCTTCATCTACCGTACACCAGCACCTTAGCACCATTTGTTGAGTTAAAACCCGGTCTTTGGACTACATACGACACCGACGCAGAAAAAAAACGAAACGAACGTAAGTAAGCCGAGCTCCACAGATCCAACACATCAAAAGTGTACAAAATGCCTAAAAGAAATTTTAGGCAAAGTGTTGGAAAAGGGAGAGTGGGAGGGAGGAGCAAACCTAACGTGACCTCAAAACGACTATGCTAATAATACTAACAAGGGTCAAAATCCGGACGGACAATACGCTAGGTACAGAGAACCAGCAAAATACCACGAAAGGATGAAGCAGCTAAAAAAGAAACCTCAACACAAGGTTCCTGCCGGCGAGGGGGGCCTCGGAAAGGGATTCCACCGGGGATGGCCGCCGGAGAAGGGGACCGTCGGGAGGGGTCCGCCGCGAGCGAGGTTGCCGCCGGAGAAAGGGGGCCGCCGGGGTGCCGCCACAGAGATTTACCGCCGGAGAATAGGGGCCGTCGGACGAGGGATCGCCGGGGTAGGGTGCCGCCACGGAAGCAGCCTCGGGCGAGAGGGCCGCCAGGCGAAGGGACCGCCGGGGAGGGTTCCGCCGCGGGAGCTGCCGCAGGCGAGGGAGCCGCCGGACGAAGGACCGCCGGGGGAGCCGAGAGACTTCCAGAGGCCTCCGCATTACTCGCTTCTCTAGTGCTCGTAAAGTTGAACACGGCGATTTTTGCCACGGGAAGGTGTTTCCACGCCTGAGAAATCCACCGGGCTCCCGACGCTTACCAGAATTATAATAAAAAATAGATAATTAATCAGATCCGCTCGCAGCTCTAATTCCAGCATATATTAATATTAATGCCGCGCTGGTGCGACGAGGACAGGGTACAGGCTGGCAGGGGGGAGAAAATCGTCATATCTCTCTCTATTTTTTAAAAAATATAAATCTTATAATGATCCATAATTAAGCCCTATATATAACTCATGACTCGATAATTTTTAAAAGTTGGGAGGCAAAATATAGGAGATGAGTTTATCTGTCTCTTTTTTGAAAAGATTAATCCAAATTCCACCATTACAATCTGAGGGTAAGAAGCGAACGAATGAAGTACATGTGAGGTTAGAGATCTTTTTATACTTAAAATCTCCTTCGTAATCTCAACCAAACAGATTATTGTTTGTTAGCTATCCAAGAGAATATCTATCTATCTATCTGCCAACCTTTTGTGGCACGTTTGGTATGGATAAACTAGATTTATCATCGAAATAATTTTATACCAAATAATCTCTTATTAAGGACGATTTGGTTTCAAATAACATCAAAATAAAAAAGCTATTTCTCTCAATATTAATTCTTTTCAAGTAAACGATGAATGTTAATTGTCATTTGGTTGACAAGAAATTTCTTTTCTAGATTTTTTTGGGAAAATTAATTAGAGACCTAATTATTAAAATAAGTTTAATAAAAAACTCATTGACCAAATATCTTTGTAAAAAACCCAGTCAATCAAATAAACATAGTAAAAAACCCATTCTGTTAACCGCTCCGTTACCTCACCGTTTTTAAATTATCTTTCCCCATTCTGCCCCTCGCCGCCTCCCCGATAGTCGCCGGACAGACCAAATCTCCCATTCGCCCAAATCACCAACGCGCTGCGTTCTCTCGCGAACCCTACCTCACGCGGCGGACGGAGCGGCTTGCGGCGGCGACTGAGCGGCGACGGCTGCTTGTGGCGGCGACTGCGGCCAGCAGCTTCTCAAACTGGGCGGCGGCGGCTTCTTCCCAACGAAGGTAAACCTTCTTCCTAGCGGCGAATCGGAAGCCATCATCTTCTCAAACCAGGCAGCGGCGATGGAGAATGGGTGTTTGCTCATACGAGGTCCATCGAATTCAAATTTCTGTCTAGAGGTAAAAGAGACTTTTTACTATGCCATCTAACAGTTATCATCCATTTTGGGGTGGAAACTATAATAATTCCTCAAATTGGGTTTTTTATTAAAACAATTCGAACACTGGGTCTCCTGTTAAAGTCATATTTGTAAACTGGGCCTCCGGTTAAATTCAAGCACTTGGACAAGATTGTATTAATGATGGATAATCTATTAATTTTTGAATAAGAAAATTTCCTATTCATAACAAAATTTTGATGTAAAGGGTAAGTCAAATAATTGCTTATTTAAATTTTTTTAAAAGTAAACCTTTCATAAATTAGATTTAATCGAAATGTATATTTTGCAAACGACATATAATGACAGCTAAATACGAGATACGCTACATAGAAGTCCCACAAAATTTTCTTGTAATTTCTATGTAAAAGTAATTCAATCAACACATTTGTCCTAGACACTTTCTAACTCAAATTTAATTAATATTTATAATAATTTTATCAAACGAGTATTTCATACGTTAAAATAACTCTTATACAATGTTATCTAATTTATTAGAGGTTCAAAGTTCTAACTACAAGAAAAGTTAATACTTCTGAAAATGGCCTCCGGATAATATTTGAGGAAAATTTGAAATCCTGATTACTGTTTGGTCCAAGAAAATTGTTTTTCCTTTGGCTAATATTTTATGGGGTGTTTGGTAATTGCATGATAATTTTTAGTACATTTTCATGATAAAAATTGTATTAAAATAAAAAGTGAATCAACTCACAGGTGCTCATTAGTAGAATGAGTTCACTGCATTGACGATCATAGAAACCCTGATCTGTATCTTACTAAACTGTCTATCTGGGTATTCTATCATCACTGTGGCATGGTTAGATCCTTGACCTGAGTAGCCAAAGATGTCTTGCTGGGTGTATCTTGTACTTTGATTATTAACTTATAGATCACCACCATGATGGTCCAGCATAGTTAATGAATCGGGTGCAAAAGAAACTCAGTGGAGACAATTGAGCGGACAACAATGGATTGTTCACTCTCGGTAAGAGGGAGAGAATGTCCTATGGAATAGTACTCTAAATCCTTTGCTAAGGTAGATAGGATAATTGGGAAAGGAGTTTTCCAGTTGATCCATTCTTAAGTACAAGATTTCATAGAGTCAGATTATTAAAGGGGTTGACAGTCAGTTCCGAACCCCTGACCGACCGGGACATTGCATGGACGAGGATTTATATGTGTGTGATAACTGATGATGGAAATGCTCAATAGATGTTATTTAACTCCTTAAATGCATTTGGGAACATAGGATGTGGTTTGTGTCATTTATGATCGGAAAGCCGTCAAATATGTTATTGGATAATAAATTTAATTTAATTTAAAAGAATTGTTCCTTTTAAATTTGTCTTCAACCAAATTGACTATTGGGCCTAGTGGGTCACACACATTAGAACTAATTTTAAGGATAGGGGCAAGGATGTAAATATATAGAAGATTTGGGTTTTTTCGAAAAATTGCATCTTCTATATATTATATGCTTAAGAAGCTAAACCCTATCAAGCCAAATGGTGGGAGAACGTCCTTGGCAGCCTCTCTCTCTCTCCTCTCTTCTCTAGAAGGAGTCCCCACATGATCCAACTCCTTTCTGAAAGAGTTTTCGAGCTTGGAGTGGAGGAGAATCGGTCCTTGGAAGAAGTTCGTGTGGATACTGCTAGAGGCCATCCACTTGAACGGCTTGAAGAAGCAAGGAACATCCACTCTTCATCTCTGGTGAGGGATTTTTCAAATCCCAAGAAGGTATATTCGATCTCCTTAATCGGTACCCGGTTTTATTGTTTTGGTTTCAATAAAGGCTAAGACCTAGGATTCAAAGAATCAAAATTATTTTAAATGCTTAGAGTGATTCCTTACAGTGGTATCAAAGCCAGGTTGAAGCCTTGGTTGAAATCAGAATCGATTTTGAGTTATTTCATGTGTTTTTCAGTTTTTCTGAAATTGTGTAAACCTTGATTTTCGTGGAGTAACCATGTTTCGTATGTGATACGATATTGATATTGGTTTGTTCCATGATAATCTCGTGACATAGGGCTTTCGAAATCCGCAGACATATTGGATTTTATACTTTTGTAGAGTCTAATAGAGTCCTTGACATTCGGGGTTTCTGTCACGGTTGCGTAGTCACCCGGATTTTGGGAAGTTTGGATTTCTCCTTCTATGGGGATGAGGGAAACTTTCTAAAGTGTTTAGAAGATAGATAATAGACTTATCTTGAGTTTCCTTTCAAGTTTTAGCTATGATCGTCTCTCCAAGAGAAAGAATTTCTTTTTTTTTCCGTCGAATATGGCATCCGCGACAGCGACAACTTCCACCGAGTATTTCTCGTTACACAGAGTTTTTCGGAGGACGAAACATATCCCAATAGTTTCGTGATACTCTAAGGATTCTATATGCTATTTTTATGGATTTTTCCTACTTCTTTTGGACTTCCAAATCTAGGCCGACTTCCTACTCCTTTTGGACTTCCAAATCTGGGCCGACAGTCGCAGTCGGATTTAGGGTTCTCTCTCTCTCTCTCTCTCTCTCTCTCTCTCTCTCTCTCTCTCTCTCTCTCTCTCTCCTCCCTTATCGGGCAGGAGAGAAGGATCCTCTGGATCCAATTCAGACCTGGCAGTCCGATCGACCGAATCCGGGTTTGACCCGGATTCGGGTTAGACTGACGCCGGATTGGGCCGATCTGACCAGGCCCAGTCCAGTGGTTTGTTTTTTTATTTTTATGTAATTTTTAATTTATTTAGAAATGAAATAAATTTTAAAAAAGTCAAGAAAATACTGATTTTAAAAAAAATATAGATATTATTTAATGAGTCATTGAAGTGTTTATTGAATGATATTTAGCCATGTTGTCATATTATGCTCTCTTTTCGATCTTGAAATTGTTTTAAGATCAAAATTAGTGTAAATAACGATTAAATTAATTCAGAAAAATATGATTTGATAGTTTTATATTTATATCATTATTTCTGTGATTTGCACAAGTTTGGAAATGCCTAGATGTGGTTATTTGCTTGAATGGGCTTATCTTATTGCATGCAAATTGTTTATGTATTCTTTTCATGTTATTTATTTCATGTTAAATACAATAAGCATGAAATTAAAATTTTTAAAAAATTATATTTTATAATTTTATGATATAAATGTTATATCATATAATTACCACATATGCGCACTTTGGTCATGTGATGATTTCTTGTGTGTGTGGTTGGTGATCATGGACTTAGTTTTAATTATCTTGCATTGGTTATTTGTTTGGTTATATAATTAATTGGGGCCTGTATGAGCCTCCTCTCTCTCTACAATCTGATTGTAAATTCTATCTTTCCCCAATGTTTGTACTCCCCTTGGTCAAAGCCAAGATTTCTTATTATATGATGTATATTCATTGAGTTTGCATACCCTGAACAGCTTGTAATGACAAGAAGACGGCTCATGGAAGATAGCGAGGGAGAGGACCACTTGGAGAAGAAGTTTCTGAAGTGGAGACATACCACTTCTTGCATTTGATGCAAGCTTTTTAATTTTGCACCATTAAGGGTGTTTATGCTACATGCTTAGGGTTAAGTCCATGGTCACCTATTTTCTTTATGCATATCAGATATGTGGTTGTGTGCTATTACTTATACCTTAAATATATGATATTCCAAAGGTATACTTATATTTAGATATAGAACATATGCTTACGAGACTAAAATAAAATAAAATCCCTCTTTATTTCAAATTAGGTTGATTAGCATGGGACATTAAGAATGAATAGCGTAGCCTTCCATTGCTATGGCTTTGGTGAGCTAATCTTAAACTGGATGGGTTTGTTGTGCTACCACAAGGCTCATTTGGCAAGGGATTGGTGACCATGGCTAAGGTTATTAACCGAACCTTGAGGTGGATCACTTACATAGCTTTGTTGTGCTACCACAAGGGCTATGTGAAGAATCCATTCTCATAACGTAGCAAGTGGGTTTGACCTAACTAGAGTACATGATTTTTTGTGCTACCACAAGATCATGACTCTAGAGGCTAAACATGACTAAGAATTGTAATAGTTACAATTGGCAAGAGTTGCCTATCTATTAAGTATGGGATGATTTGTTGTGCTACCACAAGGTCATCACCATAAGGTTAATGGGATTTTAGTCACCACTAAGGCATCATCGAGATGTCCCATCTTTGCATATTGAGGGTTATGCAAATTCGGAGAAATTAGTGGTAGCATAAAATTAAGATAAAAGACCTTATTATAGTTTTAATGAATATTTGCAATGTTATCTTATTTTAATTATATCTCCTTGTAGATTTCAATGGTGAACCACCCGTTGCGCGGCATACTCAATGCCAATAGGCTCTTTGGTCCTAACTTCTCAGACTGGCTCAGAATTCTGAGAATTGTTCTCACTGTTGAGCGAATAGCCTACGTGCTTGAGAAGCGCGCCCGGATGAACCATCTGATGATGCTAGTGATGATGTGATCATCACCTTCCAAAAGCACAAAGAGGATGCTTCTCTTGTCCAGTGCTACATGTTAGCCTCTATGAGCAATGAGTTGTAGAGGCAACATGAAAAGATGGATGCCATATCCATCTTGGCTCATCTTGAGGAGCTATTTGGAGCACATAGTTGGACGGAGAGATATAAGATATCTAAGAATCTGTTCAGGACAAGGATGTCTGAGGGAATGTCTGTGCAGACACACATTCTCAAAATGATAGAGTGGGTGGAAAGGTTAGCTGAGCTTGGGTTCTCTATGAACAAAGAGCTGGCAGTTGACCTTATCCTCCAATTTTTACCATCTTCTTTTTCCGAGTTCATCATAAACTTCAATATGAATAAGTTAGACTGCTCTCTAGCAGAGTTTCTAAATATGTTGAAGACTGCTGAAGGCACTATGAACAATGGGAAACCTCCTGTGCTACTTATTGGTAAGACCAACAAAGAAAGGAAGGCTAATTAGATGGGGAAGAAGGGCAAAGCTAAAGTCAAGAAAGTAGCCAAGAAGACAAAGCCCAAGAAGGACAAAGGACAATGCTTCCATTGCCATAAAGATGGCCACTGGAAAAGGAACTACAAGTTGTACCTTGCAGAAAAGGCAAAAGGAAAGCTTGGAGAAGCTTCAAGTATTTTTGTCATTGTTGTCAATTTGTCTTATAGATCTACATCATGGTATTAGATACTAGATGTGCATCTCATATCTGCAATGACTTACAGGTGTTGACAAGTAGTGGAAGGTTGCAAAGAGGAGAGGTTGATCTACGCATGAGAAATGGTGCAAAGGTTGCAGCATTGGCCGTGGGACAAGCTCACCTCAAGTTACCTTTAGGAGATGTCCTATTATTAGATAATTGTTATTATGTTCCTTCAATAGTTAAGAACATTGTTTCTATTTCATGCTTAAATAAATGTGGATTTATTGTGAGCTTTGGAAATGGAAGTCGTTCCATAACTATAAATGGTAAATTGTTTGCCAATGAATGTTTGATTAATGGTTTGTATATATTAGATATGCATGCTCCAATATTCTGTGTGAATGCACCTCTTAAGAGAAAAAGATTTGATATATATCAAACCTTATTATGGCACCATAGACTTGGTCATATCAATGAGGAAAGACTTAAAAAGCTCCATAAGGATGGATGCATAACGGTAAACGATTTTGAATCATTGCCCACTTGTGAGTCTTGCCTTATGGGTAAGATGACCAACTCTTCATTTAGTGGACATGGAGAGAGAGCTACTGAGTTGTTGGAACTCATACATTCAGATGTATGTGGCCCTATGTCAACTCAAGCTAAAGGTGGATATTCTTATTTTATTACTTTCACTGATGATTTCTCTAGGTATAGGTATGTGTACTTAAAGAAGTACAAATCTGATGCCTTTGAGAAATTTAAAGAATATAAGAATGAAGTAGAGAAGAAACTAGGAAAGAGTATTAAGACTCTTCGATCAGATCAAGGAGAAGAATACTTAAGTACTGAATTCACACAGTTCATGAAGGACAATGGGATATTATCCCAAAGGACACCTCCATACACTCCTCAGCTTAATGGAGTAGCTGAAAGGAGAAATCGTACATTGTTAGACATGGTACGGGCAATGACATCTTTTGCTAAATTACCTTTGTCTCTTTGGGGATATACACTCGAAACTACCACATATATCTTGAACAAAGTACCATCCAAGTCTATTCCATCTACTCCATATGAGATATGGAAAGGGAAAAAGCCTGACCTTAAGCATGTTAAGGTCTGGGGATACTTAGCTCATGTAAAGAGGCATAACCCTGATAAGTTGGAATCCAAGACTGAGAAGTGTAGATTTGTGAGGTATCCTAAGGAGACTTATGGATACTACTTCTACCACCCTGATGAACAAAGGGTTTTTATTGCTAAAAGAGCTGTATTTCTAGAGGAAGAGTTCCTCCTTAAGGAAGACAGTGGGAGCATGGTAGAATTGGAAGAGGTTCCAGATCCACAACTAGATGACACTTCTGCTAGGGTACTTGATAAGCATTATACACAGGAGCCACGTAGGTCTACACGTGTGCCCATCCAACTAGATAGATATGTGGGACATATCTCTGATGGAAGGAGGAAGGTGCAATATATTGAAGATGATGATCCTAAGACCTATGAAGAGGTAATATCTGATATTGACTCTAAGGAATGGGAATTAGCAATGAAATCTGAAATGGACTCCATGTATTCCAACCAAGTTTGGAACTTGGTAGATCCTCCTAAGGATGTTATACCTATTGGGTGTAAATGGATCTATAAAAGGACATTTGAAGTAGATGGGAAGGTGGAGACCTTCAAAGCAAGATTGGTTACTAAAGGATATCGTCAGAGGCAAGGTGTTGACAATGACGAAACCTTTTCACCAGTTGCTATGGTTAAGTCCATTCAGATTTTGCTTGCAATTGTAGCATACTATGACTATGAAATATAGCAAATGGATGTTAAAACAGTGTTCCTCAATGGTAATCTTAAGCAAGAGGAGTATATGATACAACCTTAGGGATTTGAATCCCAAGAACATCCAAACAAAGTATGCAAGTTGTTAAGGTCCATTTATAGACTAAAACAGGCTTTCCAGACCTGGAATAAAAGTTTGATGAGACGATCAAATCTTATGACTTCTTTCAAAACGAAGATGAACCTTGTGTATATAAGAAGGCTAGTGGGAGTGCTATAGTTTTCTTGGTATTGTATGTGGATAACATACTACTCATTGGGAATGATATAGGTATGTTATCATTAGTGAAAGCCTGGCTGTCAAACAACTTCTCCATGAAAGATTTGGGTGAAGCATCCTATGTTTTGGGGATTAAGATCTATAGAGATAGATCCAATAGGATGCTTGGCTTGACCCAATCTATGTACATTGACACCATTGTCAAGAGATTTGATATGGAAAACTCCAAGAGAGGTCTCTTACCTATGAGACATGGAGTTTATCTTTTTAAGGAGTTATCCCCTAAAACTTCTGAAGAGAGACAATACATGAGTAGGGTACCCTATGCCTCAGCCATAGGATCCATCATGTATGCTATGCTATGTACACGGCTTTGATGTAGCATATGCACTAAGTGTTACAAGCAGATATTAGGTAGATCCAAGTGAGGGTCATTGGATAGCAGTGAAGTGCATTCTCAAGTACTTGAGAAGAACTAAGGATGCATTTCTAGTTTATGGAGGAGCAAACTTGAGACTTCAAGGTTACACAGACTCAAGTTTCTAGTCAGATAAAGATGACAGAAAATCAACATCAGGGTATGTATTTACCTTGAATGGTGGTGCAATGAGCTAGAAGAGTTCCAAGCAAGAGACGACTGTGGATTCTACAACTAAAGTAGAGTACATAGCTACTGCAGAAACTGCTAAAGAAGTTGTATGGATGAAGAAGTTTATCTCAGATTTAGGGGTTGTCTCTACTATCTCTGATCCTATCCCATTGTTTTGTGACAATAATGGGGCAATTGCTCAAGTAAATAAGCCGAGGTCTCATCAAAAGTCGAAGCACATTCTGTGACGATATCATTTAATCAGAGAGATAGTAGCTTGAGAAAATATAGAGATAGATAGAGTATCTTTAGCTAATAACATTGCAGATCCACTAACTGAGGCTTTGACTCAAAGTATGTTTGAGGGTCACCTTGAATTGATGGGGATTAAGTATGTATGTGATTGGCTTTAGTGCAAGTGGGATATTGTTAGAAATGTATGCCCTACAAGGTAATCATATATGATATGATTAGACATTTCTTGTATCAACTTATTCATAATAGAAGGCATTTATTCATTACCATCTATCTTTAGATACGCATACCGTAATGAAGTCTTTGATCACATGTTATGATGATTGAATCATGGATCATAATAATGAGATCAATCATCTAGATGCTAGTGATCTAAATGTTCCAAGTCATAGGTCCTTTAGATAGGACATTAAGGATCCAAATAGACTTGTGTATGTGATATATTATAATATGATGAGAATGACCGATCTCATTGGTCATTAGTGTGGAGACACTAAGATACACATATAGGTTCTCATTAGTAGAATGAGTTCACTGAACTAACCATCATAGAAACCCTGATCGGTATCTTTCTGAAATATCTATCCGGGTATTCTATCATCACTGTGGCATGGTTAGATCCTTGACCTGAGTCGCCAAAGATGTCTTGATGGATGCATCTTGTACTTTGATTATTAACTTATGGATCACCACCATGATGGTCCAGTATAGTTAATGAATCGGGTGCAAAAGAAATTCAGTGGAGACAATTGAGTGGACAACAATGGATTGTTCACTCTCGGTAAGAGGGAGAGAATGTCCTATAGAATAGTACTCTAAATCCTTTGCTAAGGTAGATAGGATAATTAGAAAAGGAGTTTTCTAGTTGATCCATTCTCGAGTACAAGATTTCATAGAGTCGGATTATTAAAGGGGTTGACAGTCAGTGCCGAACCCCTGACCGACTGGGACATTGCATGGACGAGGATTTATATCCATGTGATAACTAATGATGGAAAGGCACAATGGATGTTATTTAACTCCCCAGAGTCATTTGGGATCATAAGATGTGGCTTGTACCCTTTATGATCGGAAAGCCGTCAAATCTGTTATTGGATAATAGATTTGATTTAATTTAAAAGAATTGTTCTTTTTAAATTTTTCTTCAACCAAATTGATTATTGGGCCTAGTGGGTCACACACAATAGAACTAATTCTAAGGACAGGGGTAAGGATGTAAATATATAGAAGATTTGGATTTTTGTGAAAAAATTGCATCTTCTATATTATATGCTCAAAAAGCTAAGCCCTATCAAGTCAATGGGTGGGAGAACATCCTTGACAGCCTCCCTCTCTCCTCTCTTCTCTGGAAGGAGTCCCCGCATGGTCCAACTCCGTTCTGAAAGAGTTTTCGAGCTTGGAGAAAAGGAGAACCGGTCCTTAAAAGAAGTTCGTGTGGATATCACTAGAGGCCGTCCACTTGAATGGCTTAAAGCAGCAAGGAACATCCACTCTTCAACTCTGGTGAGGGATTTTTCAAATCCCAAGAAGGTATATTCGATCTCCTTCTTAATCGGTACCCAATTTTGTCATTTTAGTTTCAATAAAGGCTAAGACCTTGGATTCAAGGAATCAAAATTATATTAAATGCTTAGAGTGATTCCTTACAAGAATAAAACCCACAATTAAGGTTTGGATTAACAAGCACATCACAACAAGATAAGTCTCAAACAACCTATAACAAGATTCAAAATACAACAGAAAGACTAAACAGTTAGATAGTCCAAAACAAGCAACTATCTTGGCTACACAAGCCAAGTTCTTCAACCAACTAAGCATAACTAAAACAAACTAAGCTTATGGCTCCTCAACCTCATAATAATCTTCCTAATCTTACGAAACACCTCATTCCTCAAAGCCAAGCTCCAAGGAATATGTAGAAATCACATTTTCAAATAGAAGGGGTGAGTCATATTGACTCAGTAGGCATTCATCCCTCAACTCTAAAGTCAACAGTAATAAAGTATATTCTCAATCAATTGTAGACACGCAATTTTGGCCCAGTTGGAGAGTTTAAATTCTTGTTTTTCATGGAGAATACTTAAAGCAGATCATGTTTTCCGGACGGATCAAGTTTCTAGCACGTTCCGAAGGGGATCAAAAGAGCAATCAGCCGAGCCAAACACCCTGTGTATAGGGCACCTGGCGCCCTGTATATAGGGCACCAGGCGCCCTATATATAGGGCCCTGGCGCCCTATTTATAGGGCACCAGGCGCCCTATAAACAGGGCACCTGGCGCCCTGTATATAGGGCACCAGGCACCCTGTATACAGGGCGCCTGGAACCAAATCAAATCAATTTGACCGGCTGATTTGACCCCCCGCAGTGACTCGTCTTGTCGACCTGACAGACCTCATGATGCTGGCGCCCCATATACAGGGCGCTATGCCGCGTGGCACTGTTTTTTGAAAATGGCCAAAGTGCCATCTTTTGAGCTATAAATAGACCTCCATTTGGAGCTTGAAGGAGGTTCCAACTTTGTGCCACCCTAGAGCTCATCCAACACCACGTTTCTAAGCCATTTTCACCCCCCATAAGCCTCCAAACCGATCCAAAATCATCCACCAAAAACCCAAAAAACCTTCTGTTTTTGTCACCCAGAAACATGTTTTTTCTCCAACTTTGAGAGCTTCTATCTGTCTCTCCTCTTTTATACAGCATCCAAACTACCTTCCATTGGCTTCATTTGAGTATTGTCTACAAGGAAGAGTCCCTACTTTGTCCCAGAAGCCGCCCAGCACTCCGAAGTGGCGTCGCGAAGAGGGGAAGAAAATATGTTCGAGCCAGACTTAGTGCCCCGTATACGGGGCGCTTTGACCCTGGTCAACGGGCCCTATAAGGGGGGCACCTTCAGTTAGCGCCCTATATACAGGGCACCAGGAGGGCAGAAGCTCGTTTTGTCATTTTCGGAGTCCGATCGCCCGTTTAATCGAGTTTTTTGTCTTCCTTTTTCATCTTAGCACTGTTCATCATGTTATTTGGCATGTCTTAGATCATTTTGCATCTCATATATGTTTAAAAACCTACCAAAAATAGGGGTTGGGATTCCATCCCGATCCGGTTAGTTCATCCCCTTTTACATGATTCAGAGTCATTCTCAAGCATGATGCTATACTTGCGCCAGAGCTAATGATTTTCATTTGTCTTTCTTCATGTTTTGTGCAGGACATTCTTAGGTAGATCGACCGGAGTGAAGCTTCAATCCGATCGTAGGTGAAAGAACTCCCTAAAGCTCTCCCTTCTCGGCCGGCCGAGAAAGGAGAAGTTAGAACCTAACAATCTCCCCCTGTTTACATCCCCAAGGTACGACGGTCAAACTCTCTCTTCTTCTAGTTCATTTGCTTAATACTCAATCACACTTTGGAGACTTCGGCTCCTGGCGACCACACACTTCACCTTACACTACACACGCTCCTTCTCCTCTTCTTCTCTCTCCCTCGCCGACGCACACGCGAGCCGAGCCGGCTCATCCGGGTGCCTACATCAGTCACATACAATAAACTTCCATCAAAGTTAATAGATGCTAGATACCACATGTTACTTTTTTAACAAAATAAGTTTCATACAATGGTTCTCATATATGTAGATTAAGAAATATAATTAAATTCTAATGAACATGAACAAGGAATAAATAATATTTCTTATAGATACCAAGATATCAATTTGAAACATATACTTAGCAATGAATCTAATATTTCATGTAACAATAGTTTGCAAGTAAACAAATTTTGTTCAGACATATTTTCTTTAGTGCTGAACATAGTAAATTTAGTTCACATATTATTAGATCTAATAAGCCAGTTATTACTAAGGTGCAATATGCCAAAAGGTGTGTTGTGAGTATGTATCCAAAATAGAGATATGCACTAGGCATGCAATGGAGTAGAGGCATACATTTGGTGTGCAGCAAAATAGAGGCACACACGTCTGCGCTACAAAACAAAGCAGATTGGCACACCCAAACAACACCAAACATGAGCACAGTACTTCATCATCTTGCTTATCACATTATGTCTTGTTTATATAATCATGTATCATGTCATCATATTTGTAAGGGATTGTTCTAAGAATTTTGGTGCAACTGAAGCAACAATTTCTATAGGTTCATGTTGATCTTATCGCATTTGAAACCGAATGATGAAAACTGATCCCTACGAGTTTGATTATACCTTATAGAGATTTATCTAATTCCATAGAAAAAGAATAATTATAACTTCTTAAGCTTTTCAAACCGTTCAAATGTCCGTTCTCTAGCAATATCTTCCTAATCTGAGCGCCATCACCCATTGATGCCTTTCAGGGAGAGAAAGAGGTGGTGAGAAGGTTGAGGATGTGATTTTCATCATTCGCTTGTTCGAATTTGGTTGAAACCATTAGCATTTATAGAAAATTTCAAATTTTTCATAAAAATCTAAAATCTCCATAAATTATGCCCTTGCTTTTGTACTTATGGATAAGTCTTTATGTATGTGACCAACAGGTCCAATAATCTATTTGGTTGTGACCTAATTAAAATATAATAATTCTATTTAATTAAATTAAATACGTTATCTGATAACAGATTAATTGACCTACCGATCATGAAAGGTACAAGCCACATCCCACGATCCCAAACGGCTATGGAAATAATCTTATCTCCGTTGAACCTTTCCATCATCAGTTATCACATAGATGTAAACCATCATCTATTCAATTTCTCAGTCAGAAAGGAGTATAACATCGACTGTCAACTCCTTAATACATCGACTCTATAGGATCCTATACTAAGGATCGGATTATTTGGAAAATCCTATACTCAAAATGATTAGATAAAACATCACAACAATATGTTACAATTAGAGACTTAGAAATAAATGCATCGGGGGCACTAGTACTTATAAATATGATCTATAGTCACCGCACAACAAAAAGTATAGAGAAAATTAACTAGATCCATGGTCTCCTATTGTTAAATTTACATTTATCACATTGATGTAGAGTTATGCAATAAGACTTGAAACATAAGTGATAAATGACCGTAAGTCATTAAACCAATGTCACTAGTCTCATACTTTATGTGATACATCTAGAATGAACATGATTTAAATAATAAGGGGCATGACGTTATAGGGGACATAAACTTGTGTATTTCTATAATGTGTTGAATATGCATAGTAAAAATAGCACTAAATTAGACTATTTAAATAAACTTAGTTTACAACATACTAAATAAATAACATTGAAAAACTATATGGCTTACAACAATAAAATTTAACAAAACCTCAATTAAATTAATGAATGTAACAAAGTCAAAATCAAAGAACAACTCAAGTGTCAATAAAATTTGAAATGATAATAACAACATAAATTAGTATATAAAATGGCATTCAATGACGATAAAACTTATTTTCTTAAACAACAAAAACTAACGCATATAAATAATTGAAGTGTTTTACATTTTGGCCCCTATAAGTTAGCTCAATTCCTAAGACATCACTATATTTTTTAAAAATAATAAAATCTTGTTCTATTATTAAATTATTTTGAATGACAATATCCTAGTCAAGCCATAAGTTAAATAAATGAAAGACTATGTCGAATAACTAACCTATTATGTCCTTTTATCAAATAATATTCTTGAAGGGAGACTTTG
This sequence comes from Cryptocoryne crispatula var. balansae, assembly GCA_036172225.1. Taxonomy (NCBI): domain Eukaryota; kingdom Viridiplantae; phylum Streptophyta; class Magnoliopsida; order Alismatales; family Araceae; genus Cryptocoryne; species Cryptocoryne crispatula. Next base: position 34,775,962 of record CM069925.1, on the reverse strand, counting down.
GGTTCATTTTGTACCAAAAAGAGGAGATCCGAAAGCGCAACAGGGCCAATGGTAGCGAACAATGGTGATAATGACTTTCGCTAGTAGAGTGAGGTGAGAGAGAGGGGGTGAGAGGGGCGTGTGATTTATAAGAAAAGATATTGACGATGACCGATATTTGCTAGAAGACATTGTCCCTAGTGCTCTTAAAGTCATTGGCGACAGTTGAGCTATCGCCAATGACTTTCGATCATTCAATGGTTGACATGACATCACTTCTTTTGAAAGTAAAACAAAGCCATCACAAATGTAGATCTCTGAGCTCCTCATATCTATGGATGTGTTTTTTGTGTTGTGTGGATGTGGTCGCAACGAGCCAGAATTTTCAAAAGGGTGAACGAGAAAGAAATACAAAGTCCTTAATGATTGATCATACGTACCTGACAGTAAGAGATTTGTGGGGTTCCAATTGAATTCTCTTCGGCCAATTGAGAAGAAGCTTGATAAATGACTAATTTGCTTCTACAAAAACCAAGTGAAAGCATAAAGAAACATGAAAAAAAGAGTTAGGACTAAGTGGAGTGTAGCATCTTTTTCAAACAAAACATGCAACCACAAAAGGAAAAGATTGACTAGCTTTAGACTATCTAACCCCTATCGAATACTATTATAATGCAAAACAAAAGGTAAATATTGTATGCATGCTAATATAAGCTATAATAAGGACGAAGAAAAGGTGATGCTCTAAGACTAAAAGAAAAAATAAAAGAAAATGGATTTAGTAGGCAAATCCAGTGCTCTGGACATCATGATGTCTCGACAGTATGCGTGATTGACATCTTAGGTCTAGGGACTTCTGATGTCCCAACTGTGGAGATGCTATTCTTGAGGCCGAACTTCACCTAGTCAATGCTTTCCTACTTCGTTAGAAGGACCCTCGACTGACATCCGATGTGTAAGGCCTTTTGGAAGACCTTTTTGATATAGGACCTTGAATGGTTCCTTGAATGTAGAGGCCCCCAAGACCTTAGGAATTGGTGTGAGTGAACAACGAAGAAGATGGAAGGTGGGGTTGTTGGGTTTAGGGTTTAGAGTTTTGGACTCTTGAGGGGAAATGGGTTGATGGACTCTTGGAGATTCTCTTGACAATGAATTTTACTATTAGGGTGTTTGGAGAAATCTCTTGGAAACCTTGAAAACGTTGTTAGGAGGCTTTTTTTATAGACACAAGATAGGGACATCTCAGGTATCAATTGTGTCACGACCCGGAATTTAAATAACATAACCTCAAAATATGCAGCGGAAATACATAACGTCGTGACAATGGGATGCAACCCAACACTTAGATTCCATAACCCAAACTTAAATATTTTCATAAGATCAATCAAAACAAGATAATAGAACCATACTACTAAGTCTCACAACACTCTTGCTCAAAACAATCAAGATCATCTACCTAAGTAGAGAGTACCAAGAATCTCCAAGTGCAAATGACTCTGACTCCTCTGGTTCCACCTGAACTTCATCTTCATGTTCCTAAATCTTCAAAACCTGCTGAAAAGTTTAACCCACAACGGGGTGAGTCCGGAGACTCCGTAGGATTTACACCCTTTTCTTGCCAATTGGATAACTAGCATATAGTCAAACAATGATAGATAACATAACTAGATTGAGATGTAATACAAATGATAATAACATGTCCTCTATATTTAACCATAATCCCTAACCAAACCATGATTATCTTTTAAGGAAAAAGATTATGCCAATGCTACTCAATTCTAGACCCATGCACACAAGACCATACAAGCTAAACAATTATCATCTAAATGACCTCAAGACTTAACTTAACATGACCAAATTAAAACAAGACAAATCTGATTTTTCTAACATGACATGGTTTAACATCTATACATGACACATAAGTAACATATTTCATATCCTTTCCAAAACACATAGTCAAAGAGCAAGGAATTGGTCGTCTTGCTTCACATGTACAAATACTTTCACCAGCTCTAATATATATAGAAGTAGCATATACTAAGCTAGCCCAAAGTGCACCTAGGCAGTGGTGACACTAAGGGAAAACCGCGGTAATCCGGGATCTGTGGGAGGGCCGGATTCATCTAAGTTACCCGCTGCCCACGGGGCAATTTACTAACATAGGCTGGTGAAGCCTTCATAGCACGTCATATCAAGAGTTCATAACATAATTTAAAATCATGACATACTTGACCATACCATGCATACATGACATAACCATCCAATTTCATAGCCCTTCATGCAAGACATAACATCCATAACGAACTTGACGAGACATATGATAACCCGACATAATTGAACTTGTTCTCAATGAAAACTCTTACTAATCATGACCAAATTTACATGACTAACTATGCATAGCATAGCCCATGATCTGAAACCAAATTAAACATATTTTACCATAACTAGACAAGACTTGTACTAATCGACTTGGTTGACATATTCTAAATCAAACATATACGAAACTTGACCATATGAACATAATCATATCATGCATGACATATTACATAATCTGAGACCAGACTAATCAAAATTTACATGATCTTCACACATGCAATGACAAACCGAACCAGACATACTTACTTACATATACAAGACAGTTAACTTAAATCAAGCTTGGCATAACTAAACAAATTAAATTCTGATGTACTCAGCCATAATCTGACCTAAACAGGTCCTAAAAGGTATAATTTTATGACCCATGATTTTTTCCAAATCTCCACATAATTATATTTCAATTCTAGGTCCATTCTAGCACATAATCATATACATAAATAACATATGGTCAAATCTCATGAAAAATATTTCTACCCATCCAGAATCATGCCAAACATGTTCCATAATATTCACAATATCATTTTCAAAGTTCTGGTTTCAAGTATTTTTGAGAAAAATCACAAATCTTATGTCCAAAGTCTAAACTAGTCAAATCAAGGTCCATAAGTTAAATCATGCATATTTTCTAATCAAAATGGAGTCAAACACATAGACAAGCTTGAGAAACCTACCTGGAAGCTCCTGTGAATTTTCCTGAATTTTCTGGATTTTTCTGCTAGTTCTTGGCCTTAATCTAATATCCGGATTTAATAAATCCGAAAAATCAGAATTTCCTGAACCGGCGCCGAACCGGGCGGTTCGACCGGCTGAACCGGGGCGGTTCGGAGGTGCTGGACCACGGCTGGACCGGGCGCTGGGCCGGCTCGACCGGCGGCTCACGGCGGCGGTTCGCGGGCGGCGTTGGCGACGGCGGTGGCGGCGCTAGCGACGGCGGAGGCGGCGCTTGCGACGGCGGAGGCGGCCGGCGGCGCTCGACGGCGATGGCGAGAGGAAGGCGACGGCCGGCGGCGGCGAGAGGCTCTCCCGCGGCGGTTCCGGCCGGAACAGGGGAGGTGACGGCGGCAGTTTCCGGCGATGGCCACGGGCGGCGCGGGAAGGGTTGGACGGCTACGTTCTCGCCGGCAAGGGAGGCGCGGGAGGGAGGAGACGGCGACGAGGGGAGGGGCCGGAGGCGGTGACGGCAAGGGGGATCTCGGCGGCGCTGGGTTCCAGCGGCGACGGCGCTCGCGACCGGCGACGGCGACGGAGGAGGAGGAGGAGGAGGACTCGCGGCAGGGAGACGGCACGAGCGAGAGAGAGAGAGAGAGAGTGAGAGAGATCCAGCCGGGGGGGGCTGCGTAACCGACGAGGGGGGGGGGAATCGCGACGCTACGGGGGGTGGCCGGCGTTACCGTGGGGACGGCGGCAAGGAGTCCGGGACGGGGAGGGAAAGGGGGGGCGGTTACCAAAATTAAAATGGTTTTTTTTTAAATGCCAGGTATTACATTCTTCACCCCTTAAAAATAAATTTCGTCCTCGAAATTTCAAAACTTTACTATCATGTCAAGGGGGAAGTCAAGATGATTCAATTCTCATATATTCATAAATAGATTCTCGAGTTGTCATACATCATATGCATAGTAAAACTCTCATCATCCACTAATGTTATCCATATCAAAATTTCTAATTATACACTCTTCCTTCTATATCATACCATTCATGATAATCTAATTATTGTATCTGAATTTCACAAAAAATATCACATTCAACTCTCTCTAATTTATCATATGTCTATACCATTCCTTTATAATAATTAACTCTCCAATCTCTAACTTTATCCAAAAGTTTGATCTTCAAATATTATCACCGATCATCATTTATTATTCTAACCTTCTTATACATCAATATTCTTCAATCTTCTTATCAATTATAACACTTAAATCTCATCTTTATTATCATATCTCAAACATGATCACCATAATTATCATGGAAAATTATCTAAAACGATGAAGATTATATTATCCATATGAGACAAGATTATCAACATAGTCCTCTTATCCATTTTTTTCCAATGATAATCCCCTAATATCTTCTAAATAATTATCAAGTTTTCACAAAGATCTCTAATATTTTCTTTCTAATACATTTGGGATCCATTTGTCATGTATTGCAGTTCCTCAACTATCAAGTCATTCCAAATCTTAAGGAACCATAATTATTCTCTGTGATTCTTATATATTCATTTAATCACCACCAGCAAGAACTAAAACTCTAAACAATTATGATGTTTGATAAATTTACCAAATTCTAACCACTTCCCAACAATTAGCAAGATATCACTAACTCATTCTTCTATCTTTATTTGACTAAAAAAAATCATCTCATCTGAACTAATTATTCATAATCTTCTAACATAATCTATATTTACCTCAAACACAACTCCACTTAAGCTTGACAAATCAGGGATGAGTGATAACAAGTAATCCATGATTGGAGAGGTTATACGAAGTTGATGGTAGATAAAAAAAAATTCTCAAATTCATGATTCGTAAAGAATAAGGTTATAATCTTGGATGCCATGCCATATCATCAACTAGATTTTGATAACTTACAAGTGATCAGAACCCTACTAAAACAAGTACTAACCCTCAAAATTGATACTACCATATCTTATCTTTAATAACACAAGAATACTACTAATACCATCACACTAAACAATTTAATTCTTCTTCAAAGTTTAGATTTATAATCTCATTTCGATATCCAACTCTTCCAATCAAACCTCTTAATCAAGTAATATATCAAAAAATTTCTCACATAGACATAATTGAATAACTCATATTATTCCATAGATTATCCAATGCAATCTTTTTAATGATTCAACAATCTCTCTTATTCATCAATCTATCAGATGATATCATCCTCATATCATACATATCTGATCATTATCTAAAATAACTAAAATTCCAATATCCTTTCAAAACAAGAATATCAATCCTAATTCATCATTCATTTTATTTTTTATAAATGATAGACCTAAACACCATTATCATCAAATTATCACCAACATTCACTTTCTTATAACTTGGAATTCAAATCTGATCATTGTATTTTCTTAAATAATAACCAAATTATTCCCATACTTATAGAGCCACAATTTAATGCCAAAGATATTTCCAATTCCCTTAAACCTCTACAAGCATATCATAATCTCTAATTTCTTTCTCAATAGAAGTTATATCACAATTCTCAATTACTTCAAACAACTTAAATAATACTCTTCAATATGAATCAAGGTCTTAACAAATCTACATCTAACCAAATTGTTCATGATACAAAATTAACTCATAATTATCAAGCTGAATCACCTAGAGCCTATATACTTCCTATGATTTAGAAATTCATGAATCAAAGATTTGTAGTTCTTAAACAAGGATATTGATTGGAAGAGTAATTACTCAGATTCTAGATCGGCAAATAATAACTATGATTCTAGATACTATGGTTACAATATAAACTAGATTGTGGTATCATATAGATATCTAATCAAAGCTCCACTTAAACAATCTAATATACATGATCTTCTACAAATCTCATCTTCAATTCTATGATTTATTTATCTCATTTCTTCCAATAGTACACGATATATCCTCTTATCATAAATATATCCCAATTAGCTTACACCAATAATTCAATTATTCTCATGAAAATCATCCTATGAAATCATTATAAAACTCACTTTACTTCTCAATATGAAAATCTACCAATCTAACTAGCTTTCTATCTTCACTTAAATAAGAAATCATATCATCATGACTTAATCACATTCATTTAATCAATACAATTCACCAGTTACACAAAATTTGAACTTCATCTCATAAAGATACTATACGATATGATATCCATCAACTGTTAAACACTAAAATTCTCTACACCAATGACAATAAAATCTTGCCTTAATTGATAAATAGATTTCTATCAATCTGAACTTCAAGATCAACCAAATCTAAAAGTTGATTATCATACATTGATTGATCATCTAATTTAAATCTCTACATATTTAATCATCGTCAAATATCAAAATCAAATTGCCTCAATTTGATAATATCATCACATTGTCATAAACTCAAACTTATAAATTCACTAAAATCTGAAAATTGATACTCGTAAATAGATACAATCAATTATCCAATCTAGACATCCAATAATGTAATCTTCAAAGTCTAAAATCAAATCCAATCGATTCAAATAGATAATCCAAGTTTTAAATCTAGCTCATCCAAACTAAAATCAAACACCCGGGCAGGTCACTATAGACTTTCCGGCCGGGTTAATGCCCAATTTTTGAAGGCTAGAATCAATGCGTAAACCTACTAAACAGAATCTTCGGACCTTAAAAGTCTGCTCATAATCTGATATTTTATCATCATCTAGAAATTGGTATCCAACTACTGTAGCCCAGTATTCTATCCAACCTATGTCATTACATATATATTTAAAGAAGTGCAAGTACCATTACCCCTGATACCCTTTCGTTGAAAACCACATAAGCTATTTCGTCTAATGACATAAGTAAGCTGAATCAAAATTTCCTCATCAAAATTGCAAAATTGGAGTGCTAGAAAAGCCTAAAAACAACGGTGTAGACGAAATGTAAAAGATAGTAAATATATATAGAGAGCCAATTGTAAAAAATAAACAATCTTGTCGCTGATTCTTCCTTGGACGATCTCTTCTTCTATTCGTTGGCGACCAGAAGCCTAAGGTAATAGCAAGTAATTATACACCTCATTTGAACATCCGCTGCGAAATGGACCTGCCAACCGAACCCGTACCACCCCAAATGGTTAACTGCATATTCTCACAAATAAGAGAGAAAGAAAGAAGAAGAAGAAAGAATAAAGAAGACATTATGACCACAGCGAAAATACACAATCTACAATTCCAAGGGACACACATGTAAAAGAGGAAGAGTAGGTAGCATGTCAGGAGGAAGAACCCCCAAAGATGAGAAGTTCTTGGGGTGGGGAGTGTCATACATGAACATGAAAGCCACATCATAAGTAAAACCGCAAAGAGGATACATACAAGACCATTGATGAGAAACAAACACAAATTATAACAATCGCTTAGAAAAAATGAGAGACAAGATAGAGGAAGATACCAAAGCCACACTAGAGAACATACACTAAACCATGTCTGATCCAACATTAAAATTAAACTGTCACCTAATAAGTTAAAAAACAAAATATATTTGTAATTGAAAGAAATTTAGAAATATTTGACTAAATCTACACCCTTCAATCAAATAGTTACAAAATTCATCTAAAAACAAAAAAAAATTTCAAATGCATGAAATGAACTTATGTATCTTCTAGCCCTCAAACTTTTGATGATATTCACATGATTTTCTGTTTTTGCCCTTGATGTTGTATGATTTCATCAGTAGCCCATGAGTTTGAATCATCAGCTTCATTAATTTCGAGAATCTGCTTGACATGTGTACATGTGTAACTAACAGGATCGTTGATTCCTCTGTTGACACACTTTATAGTCAAGACGTATCTTTTATTAATCAAACTCTGCAAAATATTCAAGTAGGTAGGAAGGTCTTTCTCCTGCATGATAACATATAACATTATGTGTAGGATAAGAAACAAAGAAAGTTTAAAAAGTTAACAATGTATACCTTATACTCTTTTAATGTATGGATTGGTACACTAGGAATATCTTCAGCTTGACGATTGAAGAATGTTAACCACATTTGTTGTATGATCCGCAACATTGATACGCAGACAATATCTATAAATAAGATGTTAAAACAATGGTTGTACATATGTAAAGTATTATTATAATATATAGATGCATGGATAGTAAGATATGATATTTACTTTCGTATGTTCACTAACCTTTCAGCTGGGCATATATCTTTAGAATATTTTACACAAGTATAAATGTACCTCTCCTCTTTCACAAGTTGTGCACAAAAAGGACAAGCCATGTACCATGGATCTTTGTTTGTAATAATATCTTGTATTTTTACCTTGACATCATATGATACAACCTGCAAAATATTAATAGGGAAAAATAATGTGATATCAAATAGATTTAAGAATAATGAGTATATCAAACAATTGGAAAGAGTAATTTCAAGATATATCAAACTTACATGAGTAGATGAAGAAGTTGTTTCTTGTCAATCATCTCTTGTAAAGATACCTCCTCTGATTTTATTGATATTACATTTTCCGTTGTTTTTCTAAAAAACCTTCTTGACAATTCGTCAACGTTGTTAGTCACCTTGAAAGAGTTAAAACTTTATCAGTGTAATACAATAAGTATGACATGAAATGAATATTTTAAAAATTAAAATATTATAATTTGGTATACCATTTTCCAACAATTTTGCACTTTTTGTATCAGGATGGATCAATAATTTGGTACCAAATGTCGTCTTCAATCCAAAGTTTCCTATAAATCAAAATATGGTTACGTTAGAAAATCAAAGTCTATATATGTTGACAATGATACAACATCTTACCTCTAAATGTATAAGTGCGTAAGGATATTGCAAAAAGTATACGTTTCTCTTGAATGATCTCAGATAATTGTACTCCTTCGTTCTTGACAAAATTTTCCCAGATAGTAAGCATGATAGTTCTTGAGCATCTAAACAATAATATATTGAGACAAATAAGCAATATTCAAATAGTCGATAAATAATAAATAAGTAATTAGATATTGTGTGTCATCAGTTAATATTAGAGTTTGTTGTTGAATGCTTTTCCCATCTGCTTTTCTTGAAACTGATGTCATCTGTATTGATAACCACACACAATAAATCTGCAAAAGGGCGTAATGTTAGGATCAAGCATTGTTATTAGAATGTAGAAAGGTTTAAAGAATTACCGATAATTTCATCATCAATCTTTGAATCAAACAATTGTTTAATAGTTCTTAATTTACTTGTATCTCCGTGATCCTGTTGAATTGCAAGAAATACTTGTGCTTCTGTGATCAGTGTAGCCTTTGTGAATATAACAGTGGTTGGGATTGATCCAAGATTAAACTTTGGATTTGCCAACTTTATTATACCATTTGAAATGGTGTAATAATTTTTTCTGTTAGAAAATTATCAAATTTTCCAATTGTGTCTAAGAACATTGTTGTTTGCATTTGAGTACCCTGAAATAAATTACGAAAAAAACATTCGGAACAAAGAGATAAAATGTAATATTTAAAATGTAACTATTATCTGTTCATCCATCAAACACATGTTAACCACTTTTCCAGGCCTGTCATTCTTTGAGAAAATGTATAGTGCTTTCTTTTCAACCAGTTGACATTTAATTGTCCATTCAGTCATATGTTGAGTTAAATCTCTGAACGTTATGTTTGATGGCGCCATATCCTGAGAAAAAAATATTTGCAATGTTAGTAGTGAAATAGAGAAGAAGATAATGAAGTAGATAGTTATACGCACATGGATTGACATCATAAATTTATTTGTAAACAACAATTTACAATATTAATAGTGAATTGGAAAGAAGAAGATAATGAAGTAGATAATTATACGCACATGGAGTGACTTCATAAATTTCTTTGTAAACAACATTTCGCGTGTACTCATGTATTGTTTCATTATTCACTGCAAAAGGCTTGATAAGTAGCTTGGTAGAACTTTTAGAAATTCCCCGTGATAATGCAACATATAATTCACCGTGAGAGAAAACATGTTCTGGCAAATACCAACATTTGGAATTGTTTGACCCTGTGCCTTATTTATTGTCATGGCAAATGCTAGACGCACTGGAAATTGTTTCCTTCTAAATTGGAACGGATAACTATCTTTTTCTCGACGGATATAAAAGTATTCTGGGAATAAGGATCTCATTCCGAATATGGTGGCCACTTGCTATTTGTGCTTTGATCACGTTTCTTTTAAAATCAACACAAACCAATCTTATACCATTGCATAATCCATTCGGTGGGTCTAAATTTTTCAATAGCAACACTAGACAATACTTTTTCAAGTTCAGCTTGGAAGGTGGCATACCGTTTGGTGTTAAAGAATTCAAAAACTCTACTTGATATTGTGTATTTGCCTCATCAACTGCACTGTCAAAACTATAGTACACATGTTCTTCACCTGGAAATGATTTAACAAGAATGTTATTGATATCATCAACGAATTCATTTTTTTTTGTCAATATAATTCTACTTGCGATATATGTAGGACATTGGTAATTTTCTTATATACATGGATATATACAATTAATCAACTGCAGCCGTATATACCTTCATTTGCATCAAATTTAATCAACATATCACTTGAAATATGGACTAACTCATGATGAATACTTTCTTCTGTTCCATTTCCAATGCGAATAAGAAATTCCGAAAATTCCTTATCATCTTTTGCACGCATGTTCCTTTTCAAGTATAATTTCTCCATTTGTTGCCACAAATATGACTTTATCATAAATGCATCAATTGTTTGTTGTTTTGTAGACATTGGAAGCACCGGCAACACTTGTCTGAAATCTCCCCCAAATATCATGATCTTTCCGCCAAATGGAAGTTTTGAATCCATAATGTCTTGAAATGTTTGGTCAATGGCTTCAATAGCATATTTCTTACACATAGGTGCGAATAATTATCTTTGCCACACATGTCAAACTGGCAAGTGCACTTTGTTTCTTTATGTTACACACGGACAATGTTTTAATATCCAAAGGAATTTTGAATCTTGAAAGAGCCGTTCTTCCTCCAGGCATTAAAGATGTTGCAAGTCCACATGTGGCAGTTGCTAAGGCTATATCTCCATGACTTCTAATGTTTGCAAGTAAAGCTCGATAAAGAAATGTCTTACCAGTACCTCCAGGTCCATCAACAAAAAATATGCCATGTTTTTTTGATTGACTACATCCATTATTATGTCAAAAGCTCTCTTTTGAGCTGCATTCAGTAGATTGATAGATTGAATATCAGCTTGAGAAGTATGTATCAAGAGTTCATCTAGGACTTCCTTTGATGTATTGAACGATGCATTGTTATGTTGAGGTATCTTTGGCAAGTCATAATCTGCAATATCCTTACCCATACTTTCAAGAAACATTTGTATATCCTTCAATGTTGCCACAATTTGATCCATGGGTGACATATTCCCAATTTTTTCATAATCCTTGCACATATACTTATGAAATCGATCCCACAACAATTTAACATTATCTGTATCACAGTATGCCAATATGATCGCAAATAAGCAACGTAATGAATAAGGCATTTGGTATACAATAGCTTCTTCAAAACAAGTGAAAACTGCATAATCACTTTCTAATAGACCTCATTTTTTAGTTGCTTCTTTAAATGAGGAGTATGTGAAACCATTCACCATATGCAAATTATCAAATGATGTTGGACCTCTTACAACGTTTAATAGTAGTCGCAAAATATGTCTCTCTCCTTCCAATGGGTCGTTGCATTGACACGTCCAATGACTTGCCTTTGTTTTCTTCTAGTCCAACATGACTTTGATTTGTTCCAAACATAATTCTCCAGAAACTCTCTGTACAATAGCACCCACGCGTCATCATCCACAACATTTGTTGTGAAGAATTCAGTGAGCATTGTCTTCTTCGAACGAGTTGTTTCTAAAATGTTGTACAAATTGTCGTTGTTGCTGTCGACTCCAGAAACGGGTTCCGGATCGGCACCTCAAGATAAGAAGGTGAAAGATGGGATAGGAGAAAAAGGGAGTGAATCAGAAAACACTCGGAAAAGCAGTAAAGACTCCTCACCTCGATCCCACACTCACATTGATCCCCGAACTTTCATCTCACGTCGTCGCTCGAGCACCGGAGATGGTTCGGGTCATGTGGGAGGAGAGTGAGGAGGAGATGAATTTAGAACATGAATAAGAAGGGTGGTCGCCAGGAGCCGCGGGCTCCGCTTTATAGAATAACAACAAGATTGAGTTGTTTTGACCGTGTACCTTAGCGCGGGAGATCGGGATATGGGTTCAACCTTCTTCTTCTTCGGCCGGCCGATGAAGAAGAGTCTCCCAACCGATGCTAGCTTGATAAACCTGTGCAACTAGAACAATAAACCAAGTGAAAGGAAATGATTAGAACTATGGGAAGTGTAGTAACTGTAGAGAGAATATGAGGAAGAAGTAATTGGAATCGAACTCACCGGATTGGGGTGAGCCTTAACCCCTTTTTTTGTATTTTTTTGATTATGTAAAAATGATGCAAATAAAATGAAATATGCTTTAAAACAGTAAATGAACTGAGTTAAATGAGTTGAGGAAGCTTATGGAATGGATCGGCTTGAGTTGAAGCCGAGTTGGTTGAGAAAAGGCCGGTTCGGGTAGCTTTGCACCCTTCTGGCGCGACTTCGGTGCAGAGGAGGCTACGGACGACCCCAATGTCAGAATCGAGTTCCGTTTATTGGAGTAGACGGAGGACTCAGAGAGTAAGAGTTCCTATGTTGATGACTTCTCCGAAATCCTCCTGAATAAGTCAGAAAAAATTCTGAAAGTGGGCGGATATCGAAAACAGAACCTGGATGCGCGCCCCCGATGCAACAATCGCCACGAACAAACGGCAAGTCGGAATTAAGTGCCGTCAGTTGGAGATGAAAGAGGACGAAGAGAGGAACGACTTCTATGTTGAAGGATTTTGCAGAAGGAGCCCCGGATTTTCTGCAGAAGTCTATGAAGATGGTTGATGTAGAACGCCCGGATCGAGCCTTCTCCTTCACCTCGGGATCGATTTCTTGACTTCGGATCGCCTTTGGACGTCGGGACGGCTTTGGAGAAGAGCTTGGACGACCTCTGGACGAGCTAGGCACCGGGGATTCACCTTGGGTCGCTGAGAATGGCCCTCAATTTATAGGGGAAGGAAGCCGGTGCAAAATTTAGAAACTGGACCGACCGCGCCCCCTCTTTTCAAAGAGGAGGAGGGCGCGCAGGGCGCGCCCTCAAACCAGGGGCGCGCAGGGCGCGCCCCCAGTTCGGGGGCGCGGTCTGCGCGCCCCCCTGTTTTAAAGGAAGCGGGGGCGCGTTACGCTTCTCACTGCTAAAAATCGACGGAAACTTCCGAAAATTGCTAAAAATCGACTTGACATACGTAACGCGCCCCCGAACCGGGGGTGCGGTACAAATGATCGAAAATCCTCCACGGAAACCTTCCTAAAATCCAGTTTAGAAGGTGCTAATCGGGGTAATTTGCGATTTAAAGAAACCGACCGCGCCCCATCTTTCAAAGGAACCGGGGGCGCGCAGGGTGCGCCCCCAGTTTGAGGGCGCTCAGGGCGCGCCCCCATGTTGAGGGCGCGCCCTCCTCTTTCAAAGGGAGCGGGGGCGCGGTACACTCTCTCTCCTGTGCGCGTGTTCCACGAGCCGTATCTTGCAAACGGGATGTCCGATTCGGCTCCCGTTTGTTGCATTGGAAAGAGGGCCTTCAACCGCACCTCCTCAAGTCGCTAAACCAGCCGGCGTGACTCCAGATATGTTTGCACGGGGCTTTCTACCGGTTTACCCTCTCGCGGAAAGCCAAAACCCGGGGCGAAGATCCGAAAGAGCACGGTTCCGATCGAGAAATCTCAGGTCAACTCGGGATGACTTAAAATGATGACCGAACAAGTCCAATACAATCGGACAATCCGAAGTCATCGAAAAATCTGAGATTAACCCGGTAAGCGTGAATCGAAAGCCGTAAAAGCCGCGAAACCCTAAAATTGACCGAACCGGATGTATGGCCCCGGTTGATGAAAATATTCGGCTAGAATCGACCCGTATGACCCGAAAAGACCTGGTGATGACCGGAAAAGCCTAATACATGGTCCGGGATAGCCGTGTCAGCACAGATCGAAAAAGCCGTAACGAATGCCGTCATTGACCGACGCCAACCGAAATGACTTCTCGGAAACCCTGAATGTTACGGAACACATGCGGGACTCCCGAAATCTTTAATTATGGACCATTGAAGGTCGGTCATCGAGCAGGCTTCGTGTTTTTACAGTTCACGTGCGGCTCTCGCTTGAAGGTTACGGCAATATTCCAGAAATCATTGGTTCATTCTCAACTAACAAGGGGGGCTCCACCACTTTCCTTAGCTCATCTCCACGAGGTAGTCCGGATCAGATAACGGTCAAATAAAGGATATCGCCTATGGAATAAGGGTCTAGGGCTCCGAATCAAGCCAATTTGGCGTGTCTACAGCTTGTATCGCCTTGATGTCGGCTTTGCAAGGGAATGGCATGTAGCGGAGCGGAGTGAAACGTAGAGAAAGCGTAGCGAAACGAGATGGATCGTAGTGGAATGTAGTGGAGTGAAATGGCGATGGACTGAAAAGGTGGCATCAAGGTGTAGATATAGACACGCTTAACGACCAGATTCGGCAAGACGAATCTCTTCAAGTCTCCTGGTTAACCGCCATGTTTCATCAAGTCCTCCTATGTTCGATTGGTAAAAGATGTGCCATTGGCACGAGAGAAGGATAACCAACCCCCAACGCGGTGGGGAGTCCCCGAAACATGGGTTCGTAGGTTCATCATCAGCCGGTAACCCGATCTTTGCGGTGTTCCTGTACTGTGACGGGCTAAAATTTAAAGAGATTTGTTTTTGAAAAAGTAAAAGAATACCAATCGAGCAAATTCAGGCTCTTAGATTCATTTAAGTCTTTCAAGAGACAAGATTCAATTCGGAATGGAATGATCTCAGATTCTGAAAGGCAAATGTTTAAGCATAGACCGCGAAGATATTGACGGTGCAAGTTCTGACCAAATAGAAGGCCCTTGGCGGGATGAATTGGCTGCCATGGTGGGACGAATAGCAAAGAAGTTGCAATGGCCACAGTGGTGAAATGAAATGAAAGATTTGAGGACACAAAGTGGTTACCGAACACGGTGGGATTAATAGACATGGTGGGATATTAGAGAGGTTGGTGGGACTAGAGATCATTGTGGGATTATAAAACACGGTGGGATTTAGAATGATCGAGAGAGTGAGAAGGTGAAGTTTTAGGAAATGATGTATGCAACGACAAAATAAAATGTAATGCAATTAGTGCTACATGATGCATGTTGGGCTCAAGAAAACAAAACAACACTTGTATAACAAATAGTTGAAGATATAGATTGTCTATGAGGTCAAGATACCCATTTGGGAACCATCGTCCCTCACAGCACAACTTTGGCTTATCCGTGAGCATTTAGAGATGACCCGACCGTCGTAGATTTTGATGAAGGGGATCTCGGGTCAAGTCTTCTCCGTGCTCATGGTCTTCAACAAATAATGTATAAGATAATAACACACGACTAGCGACATATATGCTAGTCGGAAAGTTATGGGGGTTTCCCATGTTGGTTCTTCTGTTTCTGTGAGCAATTCCTATTGGCGATATTTCCCCCTCCTTGACTCGTGTTTCTTTCCTGAAATACTTAATAAAGGGGTTAGATCTGCTCTATGGCTTACCCCCTTGCCTATTGTCATCTTGCCTTGCTTATATGTCAAGGGGGGTAGCCTTATTAACAAGGTAATATGAACAAAATGACTGAAAATGAATAAGATAAGGGTTAAGAAAGCTTACCTGCTAGGTGAGAGTCACACCCTTCTTGATCTTAGCATCCTGAAACACTTGATAAAAGGGGATTAAATCTTCACCATGGCTCATCTCTTTGCCTATTGCTGTCTGCCTTGACTTAGGTCAAAGAGAGGAGCCTTCTTAACAAGGTGTAATAACCTAAATGACCGAAATGAAATGGTTAAGAGAACTTACCTGCCGTTGAGAGAACCTTCTCCTCTTATTTTAAAGTCCCTAAAAACACTTGATAAAAAAGGATTAGATCTTCACAACGACTCATCCCTTTGCCTATTATGGCCAACTTTGACTTAGGTCAAAGGGAGGAGCCCTCTTAATGGGGTGATAATGAAGGTAAATATGCAATGCGGAAATGAAACATGCAAGACATAAAGATAAACATGAATGCTAGCAAAGGCAAAATCAAGGTTATGCCAAGTTAGATGATGCATTTTTTTAGATTTTTGGAAAGTATTCAAATTTCTTTATTTATTTTTTGAAGATATTCAAAATTTTTTTTCGGATTTTTTTTTGAAAATATTCGATTTTTTTAGATTTTTGAAAATATTTGATTTTTTTTTGGATTTTTGAAAATATTCATTTTTTTTTGGATTTTGTGGAGAATGTGCCGGTATTGAGACCATTCATCGATCTTTGAGTGTTAATCAAGATTTAAGTGATAAACACCATGTGAAAATAAGGTTCCATACCCAGAATCTTTCTTGCCCTTTTCTCTTGATCGGTTTGGATTCCCCCTGAGTTTGGACAGTCTACCCTACCCTAGGGGTTTTAAGATGGAAGAATAATAAAGGAAGTCTTTGATAGGATTTGGGGGTGTTGAGGAGGGTTTCTCTACTCATGCCCAAATTGCCCGTTGGGGTTCGGCCTCTTCGGGTCTTTTGTACATATGGCACTTATTTAGACAAGTCTTTGACCCGTGGGGTCATTGCCCATCTTTTGGTGCCTTCTTTTCATTTTCTATTCTTTCGGGTACTCATTCAGACAGGCCCATATTTGTTTAAACCTGTGGGGTTCATTGCCCATCTTTTGGCACCCTTTTTCACCCTATGAGACGGCCTCCTACTAAGGCGGCGGGCATTTTCGATACTATCCTCCTCTAGTCCCCTTCACCTATCTTGGACCGAATAGAAGAGAATAGGGTAAGGTTTCCTTTCCGCCTTCGTGTCTCCGCCTTGCCTCTCTTGAGTGTTGGGCTATCTAGATTCTGGGATCGGGAGGTGTTGTGTGTGCAAGGTGATGTCTACCCTTGACTTCTAGCTAACACCCTTAGATCGATGACTTAATATTATACTAGAAATTCTCCATTTTTTTTTCTAAGGAAAATATTTTTTGAGGTAAACGCCGTTCCATGGATGATTCAATTTTTCTCCATCGGCGTTGGTTAGCTCATATGCATTGCCTGGATATTTTTCAGTTATAACAAAAGGCCCTTCCCAGTTAGGTTGCAACTTGGAGCGGGGACCACCCGGCTTAACGAATATGCGTTTAACTACCATCTCACCGATTTCGAACTTTCTCTCTACCACCCTCTTTTGATAAAACCTTTTCAATCGGTTCTGATAAGTCCGGGCATGCTCGGAAGCGGCCAACCTTCTTTCATCTAGGAGTTCAAGTTGTGCAAGGAGATATTCTCGTCTCTCGGCCGACGGGGATGTCCCTATCGAGTTGAACTCGGAGTGATGGAAGGAGTACTTCGTATGGGACCACCGCTTCCATCCCATATGCAAGAGCATACGGGGTTTGACCGGTGGGGGTCCGTACGAAGTACGATAAGCCCATAGGGCATCTACAAGCTTATCCGGCCACCGCGGACTTGCTAGACTTACAGGTTTTCTTGATGATTTTAATCAAAGTTTTGTTGGTGGCTTCTGCTTGACCATTGCCTTGCGGGTAATAAGGAGATGAATGATGCAATACAATGCGGTACCTGTTGCAAAGATCACGCAGATCTTGAGAGAGAAATTGCGGTCCGTTGTCGGTGATAATGTCGCTGGGTATCCCGAACCTGGCGATGATGTTGCGCTTGATGAAGGAGCATAGTGTTGATGCCTTGATCTCCACGAACGCTTCCGCTTCTGCCCACTTGGTGAAGTACTCTGTTGCCGTCAGGATGAATGATTTGGAATGGATTTCAGAGTTAAGATCACTTAGAGGGCCAATGATATCGAAAGCCCACATGGCGAAGGGCCATGGGGCATGTATCGGATGAAGGGAAGATGCGGGAGAATGGATCTTGTCGGCATGAAGTTGGCAAGAATGACAAGGTCTTGCCGGACAAAGATGGAGCAATCCTCTTCTAGGGTTGGCCAATAATACCCCCGCTCGATGATTTTCTTGGCAAGAGCTTGAGCATTGACATGGCCCCCACAGACCCCGGAATGTGCTTCCTTAAGTACCAATTCTGCCTCTTCTTCATCAACGCATCTCAATAAAATTCCGCTTAGGCTCCTCTTGTAGAGCACCTCTCCTAGGATGGTATACCTCTGGGATACTCTCCTGATGGCCTTCTTTTCTTTTACATTTGATCCAGGTGGATATGTTTGATCTTGACAATACCTTGCGATCTCATCAAACCAAGGCCTCTCACCCTCATCTAACTCTTCCAACTCGATTAGCGAAATATCCTCTTTCTGCTCTAGATACTCCTTCCTGCCAAATCTCTCCTTGACTTTCAGAAATCGCCCATCCTTAATCGCCGGTATCGACCTCCTACGGACATGGATAGTCCGCACCTGTCTACCTAGCGGGACTGATAGAGATGAAGCTAAGGAGGCAAGGGCATCAGCAAGGATGTTCTGAGCTCGAGGCACATGGACAAAAGTGAGTTTGGAAAAGAGTTTGATGTAGCAAGAGGTGAGTTCTTGGTAAGGTTTGAGGTTTGGATGAGAAGTTCGGTACTTGGTTAGGACTTGGCGAAGAATTAGTTGGCTATCACCTATCACCCTTAATTCCGTGGCACCATAGAAATGAGCAGCCTCCAGCCCGGCCAGCAAGGCTTCATATTCAGCTATATTGTTGGTTGCTTTGGGAAGTCAAGTCGAAATGCTGTGGAATGGTGTCTCCCTGGGGTGATAGAAGGACCATTCCTATTCCCTTACCGTGTGAATTTGGAGCCCCGTCAAAATATAATGTCCAAAGGTGGGAAGATCGGATCAACATTAGTTCGTCATCCGGGAGCTCCGATTGGACCGGGTCAAAGAGGGGTATAGGGTGATGGGCTAGATGTTCGGCAATGGCATAGCCCTTAATCGCCTTACGGGGGACATAGGTGATATCAAACCGAGAAAGGAAGCTCGCCAACGACCTAACCGATCGGTTAGAACAGCTTTCTCCGAAGGAATTTGATGGGATTGATGCGGGCAATAAGGTTGACCTCATGAGCTAAGAAATAGTGTTTAAGCTTCGAACTACCCGGACTAGTGCGGCACAAGTCTTCTCCACTACAAGATACTTCGCTCACATGGATCAAAGATCTTTGACAAATAGTAAGTTGCCCTCTCTTTCCCTTCTTCATCAACTTGTGCAAGGACTGCCCCAAGAGAATTCTCCAAAACTGAGATATATAAAACTAAGGGCTTGCCAGGGACTGGTGGTCTAAGCACAGGAGGACTAGCTAGGTATCTTTTCAAACCATCGAATGCATCCTGGCACTTCGAATCCCATTTGAACTCGGCCCCCGCCTTGGTCAACTCATAGAAAGGTTTACACCTTTGGGAGTGTTGTGAGATGAACCGGCGGACAAACTGTAGCCTTCCGATTAATCCTCGAAGTTCTTTCATATTTCTCGGAGGAGGCATACCAATGATTGCCCTGGCCTTGTTTGGGTCGATCTCTATGCCCCTTTTGCTCACTATGAACCCCAACAGTTTTCCTGAGGATACCCCAAACGTGCATTTCTTTGGGTTCATCTTCAATTTATATTCCCTAGCCCTTTGCAAGACCTTTCTTAACACTTCCGGGTGATCTTCTCGGCTTCTGGACTTAACGACCAGGTCGTCCACGTACACCTCTACAAGGGTATGCATCATGTCATGGAAGATAGCCATCATTGCCCTCTGATAGGTAGCACCGGCATTCTTCAGTCCAAAGGGCATGACGACATAGCAGTAGGTTCCCCAAGGTGTGGTGAACGAGGTCTTCTCCTGGTCCTCTTCGGCCAACCGGATTTGATTATATCCAGAATAGTCATCCATGAATGACAACATCTCGAACCCAGCAGTGTTATCAACCAGTACGTCAATATGAGGTAGAGGAAAGTCATCTTTAGGACACGCTCGGTTCAAATCCCTGAAGTCTATACAGATCCGAACTCGGCCATCCTTCTTCATGACAGGGACTATGTTTGCCACCCATTGCGGATAAAGGACGACCTTAATGAATCTTGCTTGATGTAACTTGTCGACCTCTTCTTTCATCTTAAGTGCAACATCGGTGGAATCTCCTTAATTTTTGTTTGACCGAGGTAACTCTGTGTTTCAAAGTTAGACGATGTTCAACTAACGAGTTGTCTAACCCCGGCATGTCCTTGTATGTCCATGCGAACGTGTCCTTATATTCTTCCGTAATTTTAATTAAACTCGTTCCTCAGTGGGAGTGAGGTTTGCGCTTAGGAGGATTGTCTTGGGATCTTCAGGTGTTCCGAGATTCAATTCTTTTGTCGGTTCATCCACCGTGGCTAATGGTTCTTCAAATCTTTTAAGTCCAGATGTATACGCATCAGCCAAGTCCTCAATTCCATCCTCGAAATCAGGATCTTTTTCTGTAAGACCTCGTAAACTCCCAGTGTATGATCTACATTGAATTCATCCTCATATTGGATTTCATCAAGCTTGATAGCATTTTCCAAAAACCTTGGCAGCCTTGCACATTCCTTGCATTTTTGAGCTATTTGTTGGAGATATCTCTCTGGCACACGTTTACCTCGAATTTTCTTCTTTTCTACCCTAACTACTCCTAAAGAAGACGGAATTGAAAAGGTGGTATTTACAATGGGTGAAGGATCGAGCAGATCGATCAATGAGTTGGAGAAGAGAGGTCCCTGGTTGGGAGCACCCTCCGAGACAAGTAGAGACGTCTCCCCAATGGAAAAATGAGTTTGTGAGAGGACGTTTTTTTTTGGGTATTTTGGGTATTTTCAATAATAAAAAGAGAATGAGCCGATGGGGCTCGAGCAGAAATAGAAAGCTTAAGCAAATGGAAGAAAAATGGGCTTGCGGGCCCGATGATGACAAGAAATGGGCAGATAGGCTCAAAGCTGGTGAAAAGATCTAAGGGGCACGTGGGCCCAAATGGTGGGCACGCGGGCGCAAAGCAAGAAAATAAATCTAAAGGGCACGTGGACCCGACTGGTGGGCACGCGGGCCCAAGGTTGTTGGATTGGAATGAGCATAGAAGCCCAGTGGAGTAAGAAGATTTGAATGGGCTCTCAGGCCCATTGATCAGTTCAGGTGGCCATTTTGGCCCAGAAGTGGGAATTGGGCTAGATAGCCCATCAAGCGAATCCAAGAGGAATAGAGTGAGGATTTTGAAATACGTGACTGTAGGATACGGCTCACGCGGGATGTTGTTTGGAGGTGGGTTCGAGTGGACAAGTTTTTTAGAGATGGACTTGCCCTTGACTGGTTCTTCCTCCTCTATGAACAACCGAGCCAAAGATGAACTCAGGTTGTCCACCTCCTCCTCTTGCTCGGTGCCTTCTTCCTCTTGATCGGTTCTTCTTCTTTGTCCCCGGTCATCATCATGGTCTCCCCTTTGATAAAGAATTTTTGGAGTCCCATGGCATTTTTTGGGCGGTAGACCATCCGCGGAGTGAAACTGGGCTCATAGCCAAGCCCGTGTCTCTTTGGTCTTTGTACGGCTTCAATGGGGTGCAAAACCCCCTGCAGTTCCTTTCTCAACCCCTTTCCTGGCTGATAGCCCATCCCTTTCATCATCCGCCACGCAACTGAATCTGGAGGCGTCGTCAATACCATGACCTCAGGTAGCTCTGTAGTTGAAACCAACGGCTGGACAGATTTTGATATTGGTAGTGCAGAAGAGGGGTCATCCACGTCATTCAGAATGGGGATGTTGGTTACTTTGATCACATGGCCCTTGTATGGGAACTTCAGACACTGATGATTAGTGGAGGCAACAGCTCCTATTGCCTCAAGGTACGGGCGTCCCAAGATAGCTTTGAATGTAGGGTCCAATTCTAGAACGTGAAACTCGGCGGTGACAGCACACGGTCCGAGCCCTACTTTCAATGTAACCACCCCTCGTGCCGGCTTCCGGGAGTTGTCATATGCGGTCACCGTGACGGCAGAAGGCTCGATTTCTTCATCGGAGATGCCGCAAAGTTGCAATGTTTCTGGCGGCATGACATTTATGGATGCTCCGGTGTCAATTAAGCAGGACTTGATCCCCACGCCTCGGATGACTACTGCAACGCGCAAGGCGTACTTTCTGATATCTGGTCGTGCCAACTCCTCCTGTGTAAAGGTGAGTGCCGGATGTTCACTCCTCGGGGTCAGGACAGTAATGATCTTCTCAGGCGGGAGGTCCTCATTGACCATGACCCGCTGCAGATATTGTTGCAGGATGTCCTGATGGTTCTTTGACCTCTTTATCAGCTCCAGAGTTGAAATCCGTGCCTGCATTTTGTCCAAGTGCTTCAATAGGTCATATGCCGTGCCGGGCAACGATTCTTCTACCATCTCATCTTCTGCCTGTTCCTGTGGTTGTATCCCGACCTGGGGGAAGACCCTTTGGAACATCCTCCCGCTACGAAGTACTGGCGCCAACGTGGTAGGGGGAAGTGGTGATGATGGTGATAGTAGGGTTGGTTGGTAGGTTGAGGAGCCCATGGTAGGTAGGGGTGGTGAGGATCGGATGATGAGGGGTCGTGGATTGGTGGAGGCCGGTATGTTGGGTGATGGTTGGGGTGTTGGTGGTGATGGTCTAATGATGAGGGGTCGTGGGGTGGCGGTGATCGGTAGGTTAGGTGATGTACGGGGTGTTGGTGGCGGTCTAATGATTAGATGCCGTGGAGGATTAATGGTGGTTGGTGGGTTAGGTTGGGGTGATGGTTGGGGTCCGGTTGGGAGGCTGGTGGCGGTCTAATGATTAAGCGCCGTGGAGGGTTAATGGTTGGTGAGGGTAGTGGTGTTTGGGTAGTTTGTGGGCTGGGGGAAGCTCTCGGTATGGAGAGTATGGTGCGGTTTGTAGGTGGGGTTGGTATGGCGGGCATGGAGGTGATTTGATCCTCGACCTGCCAACCCTGGGAATGGTGGGTTGACTCCTCGATGGCGGAGTGGACGAGGCCGAGTCGTTGGTTTGGTGGTGCTAGTGCCGGTGCGTGTATGGGTGCATGTACCGGGAGCGGATCTTGGACTATGCCCAGGCTGGGCTGCTGTTGTACTTGTTGTCGCCGTGGTTGCTTCTGACATGCCTTCATTGCTTGAATAGACTCCCCCATCTGTCCCCAGTCGATGTTCCCCTGATCGTTGAGGTCATGAATGTAATCTTTAAACTGGAAACATACATCCACCGTGTGCCCAGGATATCGATGATAAGAGCAGTACTTGGTTGTGTCAACATTGGCCGGCCATCCTTCTCTCTCCTTTGGAAGTTCCAACTGCTGTTCAGCCATCAATGCATTAAAGATATCGGTGAGGGGGAATGGCAGTTGAGGATAGTATTCTCTCTTGGGTCCCCCCCTCCTAAGTCGGTTGGCTGGTGGTGGCACTTGGTTGTAGGCTTGTTGTTGTGGTTGGGGTCGGTTGTAGACATGTTGTTGTTGAGGTGCTCGGTTGTAGGCATTTGGTGGCTGGGGCGCTCGGTTGTAGGCATTTGGTTCTTTGGGGCGCTCGGTTGTAGGTGGGTTCTTTGTGGTGGTGCTCGGTTGTATGCAAGTTCTTGCTAGGGTGAGGAGCTGGTTGAGGAGCTGGGCGGTATTGTTGATTGGGTGGTGGGTTACGGTATTGGCTTTGGCGATACCCACCCTGGTTACCCATGGCATTGATGCTCTCATTGTTTACTACCCCTTCGGTGGTGGGTCCTACAGGTGTAGGCTTTCTAGTGTTACGGAGCTTGGTGTCGAGCGGGTTTACCATGGATGCATCCTTAAAGTGGGCTTGGAGGTAGCGGGCGCTATCACACAACTCACTCATGGTTGTTGGGCGGTGCATGATCAGGAGGTTGCGAAGATTGGGCGTGGTGTTCCCTATGAGCATCCTCACCTGCTCCCCCTCTGAGATGGTATCTACTAGCCTCTCAGCCATTCCCCTCCACCGATCTGCAAATCTGGCAAATTCTTCATCCGGCCTCATCTTTTCGGCAATCAAATCAGTTATCGAGTAGGCTGGCCCCACCCGATCCTTGTACCTCTGTAGAAACTTTGCCTTGACGATGTCGAAATCTGCCGCCTCAATGGAATCAAGAGAATAGAACCAGTCCAGGGCGGATCCCTCCAATGACCGACGAAATAGGAAGGCAAGGGCTTTGCGGTCATTTTTCCAGAATGCGGAGTCATAGAGAAAGCTTTTTAGATGGTTGAAAGGATTACCAGTCCCGTTGTAACGTTGGAAGACTGGTATCTGCGAAGGAGGAAGGTGTAGAGCGGGAAGGATGGGACAGAGATTTCAGGGATGGCTTTAGAATCGAGGCGATGCCTCATCTCTTCGAAGCGCTCATCCATCTGGTTGAGTTTGTTTATTAATGCCTGGGTGAGGCTAGATTCCTGAGCCACGGGAGCAAAGTGTTTAGGTGATTGAGTTGGAAGAGGCAGGTTGGAAACAGGAATTGGTGTAGAATTGTGTGAATGCCCCACAACGGGGTGACTAGAGACACGGCAAGGTTGCCCAGGAGAAGAGATGATCAAGGGCCTGACTGCTGGTTGGGGTGGTGAGGGGGCTTGATTTCCCTCGACCGGATCTTGAGTGGCGGGCATCTTGCCCTTTGTCAAGGATTGCACAAGCGAAAAAGATTCGGGGTATAGATGAAGAGATAGACCCTGGAGGAGTTGCTCCACGCTAAGTGATGCAGGTTGATGAGTAAGATTTTAAATTTCTGGCTCCCTGACGGCGTTGACATGGCCCTCTGGTTGGACCACGGGTTGCTGAAGCTCGTAGTGACCCGTCTCGTACTCCTCTTCTTGGCCGTAGTAGTCCGACATCCCGACGTGTCTTCCGGACCTTAGAGTGGGCATTCTGTCAAATTTCCTTACAAAATGGTTGAAAGAAAGCAAATGAAGGGTGTAAATGCAAATAGAGTTTTTGTTTGATTATGGTTGTTTGTTTGATTTGATTTGGTTTCAATTTGGTTGTTTGGCAAGCAAGTTGAACATAAAAGTTAAAAGGGATTTTTTTTTTAGGTGTTTTGAAAGAAGAAGAATTTTTTGGTTGTTTTCAATTGTTGTGAGCAAGCAAGTTATGCAAACAAGGTTTTTAAAATGACTACTCGACAATTTTTGGGTTGAAACCTTAGATTAGATAGATTGTTAGCAATTGTTCACTCAAGTAGGTATGGTTCCTATTGCTCCAATCTAAGTTTATCACTCAATCACCACGAGTAGGTACTTGGGTTCTTCGGGTTTTGGGAAAGTGGTACAACCGGCCCAATCGTGCGGAGCGGAATACTCCACGGATGGGGGCTTACGGAGGTCTTGATGGAAACCACCAAATCAACTAGGAAGGAATATCCCAGAAGAGAGGTTAGAATCCACCAAGAAGGTGTTTGGAGGGTGAGGGTGTGTTGGGAGAGAGAGCCCCCGCCTCGAATGCCCTACGGATCGGAGCAAGTCCGGTACCCGATGCAAAAAGCTAATGCAAAAATGAAAAATGGAGGGTAGGAGAAGAAGAAGCAATCAATATGCAAACATGAATGAAAGCTATTAAATAAACCAAGCAAGTGAATTCAAACAAGATAAGCAATGAGAAAGTAAAACAAGTAACTAGAAACTAGCAATTAAAAGGTGGTTCGCGCGGGAACCGGCTTGTGTTGGAGTGTCCAATTGGGGACAAATCTAAAGTAAAGGTAAAAGGATGGTCCACGCGGGGACCTAATTGAAAATAAAGTGGCTCACGCGGGAGCCGAGTTTTGGAAAAGTAGGTGGTTCACGCGGGAACCGGCTTTTGAAGGAAAAATGGGTGGTTCACGCGGGAACCGGTTTGTTTGATTGGAAAAAGGAAAGGAGGGCCACGTGGGGCCAATCTAATTGGTGCAAAGGGGTGGTCCACGCGGGGACCGATCTGAAAGTGAGTTGGTTCACGCGGGAACCGGTTTAGAAAAGGGTTTGGTTCACGCGGGAATCGGTTTTAATGAAGAAAGGGGTGGTTCACGTGGGAACCGATGTAAGAGTTGACAAAATAGAAGGAGGACCATGTGGGGCCAATCTAAAGGTGCTGTAAAGAGGTGGTCCACGCGGGGACCGATCTGAAAATAAGTTGGTTCACGCGGGAACCGAGTTGAAAAAGAAAGGTGGTTCACGCGGGAACCGGTTTATAAGAAGAAAAGTGGTTCACGCGGGAACCGGGTTGAAATGAAAGACAAGCAAATTAAGTCCACATGGGGGACAATCTTAAAGAAAGAGTGAATAGCAAGTTTAAAGGTAAATTGACATGGAAGATAAAAGACAAGCCGGTTCACGCGGGAACCAAGTTGGAAAACAACTAGTTGCACGGTTGAATCAAGCTAGCACGGTTGAAGACATTGGTTGTCCCACCGTGGTCGCCAAAAAGCTGTTGACTCCAGAAACGGGTTCCGGATCGGCACCTCAAGATAAGAAGGTGAAAGATGGGATAGGAGAAAAAGGGAGTGAATCAGAAAACACTCGGAAAGCAGTAAAGACTCCTCACCTCGATCCCACACTCACATTGATCCCCGAAGCACCGGAGATGGTTCAGGTCATGTGGGAGGAGAGTGAGGAGGAGATGAATTTAGAACATGAATAAGAAGGGTGGTCGCCAGGAGCCGCGGGCTCCGCTTTATAGAATAACAACAAGATTGAGTTGTTTTGACCGTGTACCTTAGCGCGGGAGATCGGGATATGGGTTCAACCTTCTTCTTCTTCGGCCGGCCGATGAAGAAGAGTCTCCCAACCGATGCTAGCTTGATAAACCTGTGCAACTAGAACAATAAACCAAGTGAAAGGAAATGATTAGAACTATGGGAAGTGTAGTAACTGTAGAGAGAATATGAGAAAGAAGCAATTGGAATCGTTAAAAATTTCTTATTTCATCGACTACATTGGTCCCATTGTCATCACTAATATGCACAGAGACATGATCATGACCTTTATACACATATTTGTATAAATACTTCACAACTATTATAGAAGAACATATCTCAACATTTATGTGACAATTATACCTTTTAAATAATAGAGGATTATATGGAACAACCTATCTATTGTCCAAGTATTCATTTCTAACTTTAACCTTTCGACTATCATCTATTCTTCGATATATCGGTCAGGAATTAATGCTTTTCAATGAGACCTCACTGAATTGACGTGGATACTTACACTTGCAAAATCCTTTTTTCATACATGGTGAAGTTGGCCTTAAGGATCCACATGGATCGTGCATCATGTTCTTCAAAATTAACTCATATAGTTCGCTATCAAAATTTGGATCAGGAATTTCTGCAGAGACATGTATCATATGTCTCTGGATTCTCAATTTTCTCACCTTCTTTCAAGATAATCAAAAAATGAGCATGGGGTAAGCCTCTCTTTTAAAATTCTATGACATGAATATGAGCTGCAACATTACCAAACAAATTTTTTTTGAATAACAAATGCTTGATATCTTGCAATTTCGATTGAAAAATCCGACTAACAATATATGGTCTGTTAAATGTAGCCTCCCATGGATGCAATTGTTGTCTTATTTCTTCCCACTCGGGGTTACATGTGACGGTGAGGAATATATCAGGTTTTCCAAACCGATATACAAGAGCCATTGCATTAAGGTACTTTCTCTGCATGTCTCTAGGGCCACCAATGAACGAAGTTGGTAAAATAATTCTTATGCCAATATTTTTGCAGTTCATCTCTCCAGCCTTGACTGCATCCACAACTCCCTGGTAAAGATCAGCTCTGATATGTTGTTGATTTCTATAATAAAAATCCAGCCGATCAGTCTCTATTTTAATGTACATATCAACCACATATTGTTGTAACAATCGCCCTTCAAGCAACAAATGGTTCGAAGGATTTTTTTCGTTGCCTACATAATATTCACGAGCAGATACAAAACATTTTTCCCACCTTGAGAAGCTGCATCTGATTAGAATATTTGATTGGTTATTTATATTATAAGTAGAAAATAGGAACAAATATTTATATTTGATAAAAATTAGAACATATCTTCTTCCACTTGCATCATATCACTGAAGGCGTAATGATCATTTGGTATAGTTGGTGTTGAATTTTCGTGATCTAACTTGCAATTTGTTCGCCAGATTCCTCTGTGCCAACCAGTTTCTCCTCGAGAAAAAAGCAGAGGATATTGAAGTGGATCATAGTATCCAAAGTACGATTGCACCTTATGACTTCTCCCATCGTTACCATGGACTATGATATCAGTTACATATCTCTCTTCTATATCATTCCCTTCAATCCAAATTGCTGCCACTTGATCAGAGGTTGGTGCGTTGTAAACACGTTGATCTAATCCAGGGTCTATTCGTATGGAAATCACCATCTTCTCCAAGGAAGGCAAATCATGTAGGTTTCTTAAGAACGTAGAATATGGATTTATTCGCAATATTCCTATTAACCTCTCAATTAATGTTGCATCTAAGTTTGGAGCATGTGATTGTCGATTATGCACTTCATTATCTGTGTCGTAAAAGTAGAGTTGAAGATATCTTGCAACATTATCGTTTGGCACTAAACAGGGGATGCGATGATGAAGTTGGCCCAAAATGCGAAAGGTGTAACAACCTGTTAACATATCTGCAACTCTTTTATCCAAATTTACCCCCAAAGAGGTAAATGCAAATACACTGTTATAAGCACGTATAGAGTTCCTGAACTCTTTGGATTGTACATCACTTGACATGTATAAGTTCAATAAATCTGTAGGAAAATTTGATGCCTTCAAGGAAACTTCTCCTTTATAACAACAAAATGTTGGAGGTTCATGTTCAAACTTTGTTGCTCCACAGTATACACAGTCCGCAATAGTCCTTACAATGTGCCTGATGGATAAATCCTGCAATACTCTACGCCTTTTCGCTTCTCTAAAGACTTCTCTTCTTCTGCATTTTCTATTCCTTAAAATAACTTTTGAACAGCAGAGTCAGTGATAAATTTGACTTAAGAAATTAATAGTTTAAATAAAAAACCATACCTTCTCTTTCTGAAAGTGCATCTGTTTCTATATTATAGTCGTCACCGCTCATTGTTAGGTAGGCTGAGATGGTAGTAATTAACAATTATTATAATTAGAAAAATGGAAATTAACAAAAGTAATAAAATACTATCAAAACCTAAAAGCTAAAATCTGGAAATTCAACAGAAAATTTGCACGTGTAATTAAGTAGGAAGATAAAATTTATATGGCATATTATATGAAGTTTTAGAATCAAAATCCAAATATTAAAATGAGATGAAATGAATAAAGTCAAGTGTTCAAGGACATCAAAGCTCAACATTTCTAAGCTTAAACTGCAAAAAATCTTTGAAGCTGCCACTAATCTTAGCTAATAATCCAGTTGCTACAAGTTAGTAAGTGTGAGAAAGGTCTACCTGAATAGTGCAATATTATTTAGTGCGTTTAATTAACAGATCGTTGAGAAACAAGGAGTTGTAAAGGGGCACCACTTGAGAGGTATCTAAATGCCAGAATACCTTGAAATCTACAAGATGACTTTCAAATATAAATTCTTGAATAAAACAGATTGAGAGAGCAAAATCTTAAATATGTAAATCATTAAATTTTTACGATATTTCAAAGTGAACTCTAAGATAAGAAATGTTAAAATTGAAATCTAGGTACTAAAATCTTTTAAGACAACCAACGTGCAATCCATTCATGCAATTAAAATATATAAAAATTCTCTTTTTACAATCTCTTTTAAAATTTATGTTCATACACTTTAAGGTTTCTATTTTCTTTGTGCTCTCACATATTTTCAAAGAAAATTAAAAGCATTATGAAAATGTACATGAGAATAAATATGATGAGGGTTTGGTTCAAATGCCCAATCCTTCGAACTGAACCGAACTTGTTTCTTCGGTTTTGTTCAGGTTTCTGGTTTAGCAGGTTAGAGTGTTGTTGAAACCTCTTTTTTTTAAATTAAAAAATATAAAATATTGAATTGATTAATGGTTTTAATCGGTTTAACTCAAACCAACTGAATTAAATTGGATTAGTTTGGTTTGGGTTGATAGGGGATCTCGGTTTTCATTGGATTGAAATTTTTTTACCTCAATCCAAACCAAACTAACCCGTGAAAATTTTATTTCATTGGGTTCTCATTCGGGTTTTGAGTTTTCTGAATGGTCGGATTCTCATATTTTTAGTTTTTTTATGGATTTGTTAGACTTTAGACTTCTTGATTTTCTTCCCTCCTGCAGTTTTTCTATGCCAGATTATATTGTTGAATCTTGTTTGACAACAATAAGTACCCAGCAATATATAGATTTATCAATAAGTTTATCATTTTTAGATGTTTTCATTTTTTACTTTTATTTATTACGATTATCAATAACATTACTCATGATCACTTGCAGTTGCAGGAGTCGCAATGCAGTTAGAGCCACACTTGCAGTCGTTCTTGGTGCCAACGGCCGCCTCAAAATCCCCCTCCAAGGACGACCAGTGCAAGGCTCGGAATCGACAGCCAGGCAAGAAGGAGGAAGAGGAGGTGGAGGGTGTGCTCCATAAGCATTAATTTTGTAAAACGTAATATATATTAATAAAATAATAGAATGCAATGTTATTTTTATTTTAAAAATAGATAATATAAAGTATAAAAGATGAGGTGTTGACAATTGTTATACAACAAAGTTTGTAAAAAGGGTGATTAACATTTCATTTCTTACACATAAAATGAGACCGTTTAAAGAAAACAAGTGTTACTATTACACCTGATATAGAATCTTTAATATTTACTTTTATTTTATATTCTTTACATAATTACCTCCACCAAGTCACCTCTAGACTGCCAATACTCAATTTGACCCTAGCTGATTTAATAGAGAACTTCTGAGTTTTTTTCTGAAAAATATAGATGAGCTTATTTTTTATTTCATCTTGATGTGTTTTCAAAAAAGAAGTGAACAATTTTAATAAATCATCAATCTCTTCATCTTTTAGTAAAGCCAATAACTTGAAATTAGTTATTGACCAATAGATATCATGGCCAACCAAGACCTTCTGCCAACCATATTTTAAGGTATATGCTCCACAAGATTCGTTAAAATTGATTAAGCAATATGTATGTTCCTAGAACAAGTCACAGACAGTGCCAAGAACAGGATGTACTTTCCAAAAATACTGTTGTTCCTTACACCCTCATCTTGACCTTCTCTTCCACAAAAGCATCAAAGACCTACATAGTGGAATGCCTCCAAAAGTCTCAAATGCATAAGTGAGAGAGGGGATCCTCTATACAACTGTAAAAAAATAGCAAATCTTCAAAGATAATGATGCAGAGAAAATAAATGAGAATAATCAGGTTTTATGAGTTCATTCATATGCCTATGCATCTCAAATACACGAGTCTTGGTAGACACCATGTACCAGGCTCTATAATATGCTTGGCTATCTCTGGTTCAATGTATGAAGTTCAAGTTTTGTATAAATAAGCAGTTCACTTTCTTACAACCTTCTCTTCACTGCACCATCAGGTTGGATTAGACATGTTTTAAGACATCTTTACAAGCAACTAAAATAAGAGGTGTGAGGATTCCAGTCATGATTAGCATAGGCTGATCCAATGCTTAGAGTTTGATCCAACCCTGGACTTACCCATGGATCAGCCAATCTGGAATTGCTCCTGGCTGGTAGAATTGGGCACTCCCAATGGCAGAGGGTGGCTATGGCTGTTCTCAGATCCATCAATAAGGCTGGCAAGGTAGAAGGCAGCAACAACCACCAATTCACTACCAAGAGGCAGTGATTTTGCTGTATTTGGCCAACCTTTCACAAATGAAGGATAAGGAATAAGTTTTTTTAAAAAAAATTTGGAAGAACCGAAATGGGCTAACTCAAATTGATTTTCTCCCTTCAGATCTGCTAAGCCGGCCAATGTGATTGTGATCAGTAGGTAAAGGAAAAGTCCCCACCTTTTAGGGTGGTCCACCCAAATTCATTGAATCATGGAAACCAACACCAAGAAGATGAGAAAAAGACTACATGGGTTAATGCAGTTAGTGTGTTGGACCATACTTGTAATAAATTTTACATGGTAAGTGGTGTTAGTCCTGCTGCCTTTTTCCATCATAAAAAACAATAGATAAAAATAAAAAAAACACAAGGGAAATGACCTAGACACTCATCACTAAATCTGAAAATTTCAGAATCTGAAAGTTTAAAATCTGAAAGTTCGAGAGGAGCCAAAAATCAAACAATACCCAATGAACTTGAAATTTGAAACTCTAAAGGGTCTAAGGTCTGACCAATCTAAAACTGTCATGAAACCAATGCTCAAGTTTGAAATCAAAAATTTCTGAAATCCCAATTCCCCAAGTTTCTAAATCTAAGACACAAAATAAACACCAAAACCCAAACCCATGGAACCCAAAAACATCATATTTTAAATCTGAGAATTGATGGAATTAAAAAAAAATCTGCGTGCTCAGACCTATAACTTCATATCAAAAAAGAACAAACAAAAAAATTGGGATCCAAACATACAGAAAAATTGAACTACGGCATGTCTGGGAAGGTGATGTTCCAAACTGGGTGGACTTATGAGGTTAACATCAACGGCACCTGCAACATTCTCGAAAGCTGCTATGAGTTCGGGGTGAGGAGGCTTGTCTATGTGAGCACCTACAATGTGGTGTTCGGTGGACAAGAGATCATGAACGGCAATGAGTCCCTCCCATATTTCCCGATCGATGATCATGTTAATTCGTATGGCCGAAGCAAGTCACTCGCCAAGTAGCTGGTGCTGAAGAGCAATGGACGCCCATCCAAGCACGCTTTTTTCTTCATTTAAATGTGTTATTATTTTGTATGGTCGCCCCTGTAGATGCTCCTATACTTAATCACTTTCACTGCTCCCGCCAGAAAAAAGGATGGTACCCAACTATACACCTGCGCTATCCGCCCTGCTGCTATATATGAACCAGGGGAGGATAGGCTACTCCCGAGAATACTTGCTCTTGCGAAGATGGGTCTTCTGTGCTTTAGAATTGGTAAATCAGATGTCAAGATAGATTGGGTCTTCGTGGACAATCTTGTCCTTGCCCTGATATTAGCAAGCATGGGTCTTCTTAATGATATTCCTGGTAGAGAAGGTTACCGAGTTCTTCTTTGGGCAACCATATTTCATTTCTGATGGTAATAACAGCTCATTTGATCCTTCTTCTATTTTGCATCCTCAGATTTACGTAATCATTTGCTAACAGAATGTTGTTTATAGAAGTGTGATAAAAAATTCTTATACTATGACTTCATCATCTATACACCACTCTTTTGACATCTGGTAAACATGGAGTGCATAATACTGCTATAGTTAAGAGTTAATTTAGATATTAGATTCTCTTGCAATGGTTATCTTCTTTCTCTAATCATGATATTATCTGCTGGCTCTGTTTATTCCCATGGGCATATATGCTTGTTGTTTCTTCACTTTTAGAGAAACATGCACCGTTTATCAGCAATAGTAAAAAGACATCACCGTCTAAACAGTAGAAATTCATGTTGTACATTTCAATTACATATTATCTGTCTACATGTGTAATCTTGTCCTCGAGACTGTAGTGGTGCTCTTCACCATTGTTATAAGCTTTATTTGAATGTATATGCATTTTCTTCACTGTTGGGCTTGTGTCTGTTGCCAAATTAACACCTCTTTGTTTCGGGCTTTCCTGTCAACACCTTTGAATTCTTAAGCCCTTTAATTCGAGGCTTGGAATTTGAGTTGCCCAAGAACACATTATCTGTACAAAAGGCGCTGTTTGTAGCTCATTTCTTTTCACTTGTGTATGCATTTCTGTATCCATGGTTGAATAGTTGGTGGCTTGCACAACCCCTTTTGCTTCCTGCTGAAGTGTATAAGGTAAGTCTTATAGTTTCTATTTATAAGATTTTAAGGAAGCTATTATCCTGCTGTATTATGCTTTACACATTAACCTCAATTCTATTTCAATTGAGTTTTGACATTCAATGTGCTAGTTGTAATAGTACATTATCTCATTTAGTTACCAACAATAGTAGTAAACAATAAGTAACCTTCGATGATGTTTTTGTCAAGGAAATGATCTTATTTTTGCTGTCCTTTATCTGTTGGGGGGTGTTGATTGTTGAGCGGGAAAGGATAAACCACCATTTTGATGGATTTTTTTGTGTTTTTATTCTGAATAGAACAAGAAGATTTAACTGTTAGCTTTCTTATTCTTTTTGCGCCTATGTCATAATGGACCATGGAACAACACTGAATAATAACACTACCTTTCAATTGGTCACCAATTCAATCACAAATACTTTCACAAAGTATCAATTTTGAAATCAGAAATTTCTGAAATCCCAATTCCCCAAGTTTCTAAATATAAGACACAAAATAAACAACAAAACGCAAAACCATGGAACCCAAAAACATCATATTTAAAATCTAAAATTGATGGAATTAAAAAAAAACTGCGTGCTCAAACCCATAACTTCATATCAAGAAACAACAAACAAAAAAACTGGGATCCAAACATACAAAAAGAATTGAATTCAAGGTGTATGGATAATGTTTATCAAATAATACCAATGAAGAGTTAATAGCTAATGTTTATCTGATGAAAAAAGAGAACGTAGACTTCAAACGTAATACCTGATGTTTATCTAATGATAAAAGACAACGTAGACTTCAAACGACTATATGATATGAGAAGAGAATGTTGAGTTGAATCCACTGTTGTAACTGTACTTCTTTCAATCAATTGTATGATATGTAAGAGGAAGCCGACGTCAAGCCACTATTGTAGTTATACTTCTGGGTAAAGACGTCATTTCCGAGTAGCCTTCTTCCGATGCGATTGTAAGGAGCAGCCTTCAAAAACGGGGAGTATTGTTATCCATCGAGGCACGTAAATAGGAGACAACACAAGTCGGACTCGAACCTTTGTCGATGCTGTCGGAGGAACAATCGGAAGGCCGCAGAAGAGGGAACTGATGTCCTATTCAGTGTTGTTAACAAGGAAGTCTTATTATATATCGAGGTATGTAAATAGGAGACAACCCAAGTCGGACTCGGACCCGTTGTCGATGCCGTCGGCGGAACAATCGGAAGGCCGCGGAGGAGGAAAGTGATGTCCTATTCGGTGTTCCTAACAAGTGATGGGATGGAGGATGAAACTTATCTGGAGGCATTATCGGGGGTAGAGCTTGTTGTCGATGTCGTCGGCGGAACCTTCGGGAGATCGTTTGCGTCTCGGAATCTCACCCTATCGTAACCTACAGGAACTCCTGTATGAGGCGGCGACTGGGTGAATCGGAGGGGTTAGGGTTGATATGCTTGTATGTCGCTTGAGGGGGCGACCGGGTGAATCGCGGCGGATTGATCCGACAACGGTAATGTCGGGTGAAGGTGAAGGGAGGAGCAGGGACAGGTCAGGACGAAAGCTCTAAGGGCGGGAGGGGAGTCGACGTTCGCGGATTTGGTGAGCCAGGGGGGAAGAGAAGAGGCGTAGGAGGAGGAGGAACCATCGGGGCACTTAAAGATGTATCGAGACAGAATGAGTGACCCGGTGCTTGTCGACGAAAAGGGCACTTCCGTTTCTAATAGATAGATAGATTAGGAATAGGATTCCTATTATTTTAAAAACTATAATATGTATTTTATATTTTTTATTGATTAACTAATTATTCTTTTAATTATACTAGGATAGGAACTAAATATTACTTTCAAAATTTTTATTATTATTTTTTGCCATATATAATTGATATTGCATACTTCATCAGGCTTCGAACACTAGTTTCAGCAGATGGTTCTGCAAGAAACAAGAGCATTTTTTTTGTTTATCCTGCTACTTCGATATCAAGATGAAGTTTAATTCACTCATTGTTTTAAAGCAGGGGGTGACAATAGGTGGATTTTGTTGCCCAAAAAAACAAAAGACAATAGGTGGATCTGACCCACAACTATGAGCCAAGTCAGTCATGGGCCAAGAGGCGGCTTGGATATTTAATGCCCCATTTGGTAACACAATTAGACATCTCTATCACTTTTATTTTTAAAATTGATATTGATTATAATCACCTTGAAGTGTTTGGCTAATAGTATTAATTTTAAAATTTGTAGTACAAACAACACACATTATATAATACAAGTGTCAACTTGTATCAATTTTGATATTGATACTCCATCTTCTAAAAATATCAATATCAATATTAATATAATATTATTTTTGATACTCTAATCAAATAGGCCATAAGCTAAGGCCCTGTTTGGTAACACTATTTGACACCTCTATCACTATCAATTTTAAAATTGATATTCTTAATAATCACTAAGAAGTGTTTGATTAATAGTATCAATTTTGAAATTGACAGTGAAAACAAAGCACATTATGTAATATAAGTGTCAATTTGTATCAATTTTGATATTGATACTCTAACATCTAAAATTATCAATATCAATATTGATATAGTATCAAATTTGAAACTCTAACCAAACGGGCCATAATGTACGGTACATGTGCTACTATTTGTAATGGGCCGAGTCAAATGGACCTAAATTACAAATTTTACCAATAGGTTTTGCACTTCTTTATAAAAAGATCGATTTAAATGTACCAAATTACATGTATTTTAAATTTCAATAAAAAGTGATCCGCAAAAGTCATGTCACGAAATTTTTTTATTACTTTACTAAAAATATATTATAACTTTTTGAATCTAATAATAATGATGATGATGATGATAATGTACAAAGTCTGATTAAAAAAGGACTGATATGAGGAGCATGTTATAATAATCCTACGCTACTCAGTGTGAAAGGGTACATGAAAATACAAGTGAGGTAGTTACACCACTCATTATCAAAAGATTTTGATTTGGATAACTTAATAAATATTTCTAACAATGGCGTCTCAATAAAACTTGAAT
This sequence comes from Cryptocoryne crispatula var. balansae, assembly GCA_036172225.1. Taxonomy (NCBI): domain Eukaryota; kingdom Viridiplantae; phylum Streptophyta; class Magnoliopsida; order Alismatales; family Araceae; genus Cryptocoryne; species Cryptocoryne crispatula. Next base: position 34,738,764 of record CM069925.1, on the reverse strand, counting down.
CATCGAATCCGTGGGCCGTGGAACAATGGATAGGGGAGCTTCGAATAAGATGACCTTTGTGTGTGTGTATATATATTTAATTATTTTGCTTATAAAAAATGGAAGCTGTTAATTAAAGAACATCTCTCATGCGCTATATTATTTTTTAGCGCTCCCGTCCCGTCTAAGACGTCTCCCCCATAGTCTCCAACGTGGCCACAGGGAGCTTCGCAGAGCTGCAGATCCTCTTTGCGGAGGGAGTCTAGAGAGTTTCGCAGAGCCGCAGGTCATAATTAAACATTAGTGTCTAATTTTTAAAAATTATGATAACTTTTCTAAATACAAAGTAATTAGACGGTTTGATTTTAAAAATAAAATTAAGAAGTCAAATAATCTTGATTTAAAAAACGAAGTTGTCTTAAAATTAAAATCGCTACCAAACACCCTATTAGATCCCGATGTCCTGAAAATTTGACGATTCAAAATATATTTTTATATTTATACTTTGGTGAAATTAAAATTAGATAATTTAATAATTTAAAATTATAAAATAGTCAAATATATATTTATTTTATTTATTAAAAATCTAATATTATATTATAAAAACATGTTATTTAAATGTAAAAAACAAAAATAAAATTTAAAATATATTATATTTAAAATAATGATATAAATATATCTATTATTTCATAATTTAAATTAATACATAAAATAAAATTTTAAAAAATATCAAATTATTTTTATTTTGATAACATAAATAAAATAAAAATATGATTATGATTTAATCAGAATAAAAAAAATCAAAATTGATCAAACTCCCGTGGGCACCCACGTCCGGACTCTGGCGTGGCAGCACAGGCGGTTGAAAGGTCGAGGTCAAAGGTCAAGGCAGGCGTTCAACCGATCCCTCCCTCTACCGAACCCTTTGACGCCTGTTCTTCTCGCCGGCCGCCGAGCACCGACCGCCGGAGGGAATAGCGATGGCAGAGAGGATACAACACAGAGCGCGGCTGCTAGATCATCAAGGAAGAGGAAGACAGCAGCAAAGCAACAACAGGAAGGGCACGATCAAGACGGTGACGACGAGGTAGCTCATCTCCTTGTATAGGACACAGCATGCACGCACTCAGGGTCAGGTGGGCTTGAGGTCGTGGAACATGGCGTCCCACCTCCTCTCTTCGTTCGCCTCTCCCGCGCCGCCGCCGTAGGCAAAGGGGCTAGCGAGCTCCGAGAGGGCTGAGTAAGGGGAAGAGAGAGGGGGCAGAGGGCCGGAGGCGACCCGGATGCCACCGTCCGTGAGCATCAGCCGCCCTTGCTTGAGCAGCGTCAGCTTCTTCTCCCTCTTCAGCACGGCGCTTCTCCAGTAGTACTGCCCGCCGCCGCCGCCGCGGAACGCTGGGGTGGGCCGGCCCTTCCTGCCGACGCCGGCCGCCAGCGAGCGCAGGCACCTGCCGGCGGCGGAGAGGAGCCTGGCGACCGGGCGGGGAGCACGACGCCGGCGCTCCTGGTGGGCTCGCCGGAGGATCTGCAGGCGGTGCTTCCCGACGGTGACGCCGAGGCTGAGGAGGAGCGGGTGGTCGAACTGGGCGACGTCTTCCCAGCCGAGCTCGTTGTGCTCGAACAGCAGCGCGTAGTCGTAGGCCAGGCTCGGCTCCAACCCCGCCGCCGACAGCCAGCCGTACCAGTCCATGCCTTCTCCTCCTTCTCCACCGTCGACGACGCCGCCGCCGGAAAGGGCAACCATGGCCGGAGTAACATTCATGGCCAGCGCCCGCTATCAGAGAGAGAGAGAGCTAGCCAGTGGCCTTTATAGTCATCGGAGCGGGGGAAGAAGATGGAGGGTCGCGGCGGGGGCAGTTGAAAGGGGCGGGGAGGCAAGCAGAGGAGGATGACCTCATATATACCGAACCAGAAGAGAAGAGGGCCCCCTACCACCATGGATCTGGTCTGGCCGCTAGCCGAGGGAAGGGGGAAGAGGAGCTTAATTAGGCCGGCCACTCCTTGATAATCCGTATCCGGCCGGTTGATACTGTAAGTCGACTATTCTCTCGATTCACAGGATGATACTTGATTTGAATAGTATATGTTTAAAGTATATATAAACAAGCACAAATAAATTCTAAACTACAATATTTATCATATAATTATTGATGCCACCTTGTACACTAGAGAATGCTTAAGCATACTTTACAAAAAATTATTATAAATATATAATTTTATGTATTACACATCACGGGAAGACACACGGGGAGGAGTTTGGATCACTTCGAGCTCAATCTCAAAAAACGACCACAACTCTCACACCACTTAAGTGAAAAATTCAATTATGGTCCGATAGTTTAGTTATGTAACCGAATTGTCGCTTAAGTGATTTGAGAATTGTAATTATTTTTTATTAAAAATCGTGACTATTCTCTTCACCAAGAATTTGAGATGATCTAGACTCCACCAGGAATACTGTATCGCACACGGAGCAAAGCGAGTATGTCCGGTGTTTGCTCCGGTTAACAGGAGGATAGATATCTAACTATCGGATCCTGCAAGTGTCGAGTACGCATAAACCGATATAAATCCTAAACGAATCAGCATCTTATCCGGATCCGTCACGCGGCCGGCGAGGAGCTTCTGCTGCGCCGTCCGCCATTCACGGGCGTAGATGCACGTCCTCATCCGATCTGATCAAACCCTAAATTAAGCGAGAGTGAGGAGGAGGAAGAGAACAAAAAGAGGGAAGGGGGGAGGCGCCGGCCGAGCAACAGCAATCACGGCGCGGCGGAAGGAGAGCGGAGAGGAGGGCTTCGCATGTGCTGGTCTGGTATGGGCCGAAAGCTGGGAGGGTGGGCCAGGGGACGCTGCCGGTGGGGGCCCGTTAGTTTTGACCGCGGGATGGCTACCCACCCGTCAAGGGAGCCAGTTTAGAGGCTTTATTTTTATTGGCCAAAATTCTTTTCTTCTCAAAATTATTTAAAACTCAGAAGTTTTGTGCATGTGAACTCCCACCCCCTGGTAAATGGAAATTTATCCACCCTTTGCGTCTAGGATGGGGACAAGAAAGATCGGCTGCCGTAAGTGGCATCCGGTGTAAAAATATTATCACAGCTCGTGAGATAGATATATTTCAATGATAGAAATATTTCCATGTTTTTCGTCGTAGGACTAACCCGGGTACAGTGAAGAGCAGTAAAACGGCACCCCCCCCCCACGCCAGATGCTAGGTAAGCATCTCAATCTGAATGTGATATTAAATAAATAAGAGTTTTTATATTATATATTAAGCACGAGAGTGAGTGAATAATTAATTTTACATCTCAATATCACAATTTGATTTTTGACCTGAGTTGTCAAAAATATCTTACCAGATATATTTTGTATTTTGATTATTGACTTATATTATAAATCACCATCTTGATGGTCTGGTATAGTTGATATAATGAGTGCAAGAGAAATCCGATGAAAATAATTGGCGATCGTTCACTCTCAGTATGAGAGAGAGAATATCCTATGTGATAATACTGTAAATCCTTAGCTAAGATAATTAGGATAATTAAAAAAATTTCAATTGATCCGAATCCGAATATAAGATCCCAAAGAGTCAAAATATTTAGGGGTTGACACTTAGTACCGAACCTTTGACCGATCAAGATATTGTATGAACGAAGATTTAAATCTGTATGATAATTGATGATGAAAAAGCTTAATGGATGTTATTTAAATTAAGGATTCAACTAAATTGACTATTAGACCTAGTGGGTCACGTACATTAGATATGGTCAATAAGATGAGAGCATAGGTGTAATTTTATAAAAATTTTATATTTTTATGAAAAATTATATATTCTATAAATAAAAGGCTTATGAAACTAAACCCTAACAAGCCATAAGGATGGAGCACGTCCCAAGAAGTCTCTCTCACTCATCTCTTCTCAGGAAGGTGATCTCACATGGTTAAGTTTGGATTTAGAAGGTTTCTCAAGGCCCGAAGGAAGGGAGATCGCGTCTATTGAAGCAAATTATGTGGATATCACTATAAACCGTCCACTTGAACAATTTTAGGCAAGGAGGAACATCCTCTCTTCATCCATAGTGAGGGATTTTGAAAATTCCATGAGGTACTCTCATTTGACTTCGTATTTAGTTCTCGATTTTGCTTGTTCGACTTTGATCAAGGCAAAAATTATAGTTTTAAGCAATAAAATTTTTTTCCGTTGTTATGTATTGATTCTTTACATTTACGAGTATGATGAACCCTTGTTTAAGCTTCGTTTGTTATTTATCGAGTTGAGCTCTAGGTCGATTCGAAGGTTGGCTCAAGTTTAGTTAGCGTTTAAGTTCAAACTCAATATAAACTCATTTATAAAACTCAAAATCAATTACAAATTATTTGTGAAGCTCTAACTTCAGTGCATTTATAAAATTTGACCTATGTTTAAATTTAAATCAACTTTTATTTAGACTTATTTTATATATTTATGTGGCGATATACAAGTCATGTTATTCATGATTTAATTTTTTAAATAAATATTGAATCAAAAATTTAATCTAGCTATTTGTGAGGTTATCAAGTTGAGCAAGTGTCTATTCAAGTTTGACTAATTTAATGAATTAAGTTTTATTTTTTGTTCAAATATGTTCAATTAACATAACAAATGAGTTGAGTCGATTTGTAATCAAGTCAAGTTTTGAACTATTTGTCAAGTGTATTGATTCGTTCGCACCCTAGGAGCAACCACCTGTGTTTGTAAAGTTTAAGAGGAAACATATTTTATTTCAATTGGCTTACATAAAAAATATGAAGTCATTACTTTTGGTATTAATTATTGATGAATTAACAAGAATGATAAAAATGGCGGACCATAGTGCATAATATTTTATAGATGATATTTTTTTGATAATTGAGACACAAAGAGTCGCCACAGTAATGCAACTTTGAAGAAACATTTTATTCAATGACTTTTAATATAAGTAACTTAAACCAAAGGAGGGACATTAACTTGCATTGGGGTAAATATTATTTCAAAAAGTTTGATTTAAACATTTTAGTTTAATTATCTAAAAAGATATAATATGATGAAAATATTAGTTGAACGATGAAAGTGAGATAGATGAAGTAAAAAGTGGCTACAAGGGTCTTTAGGATCCAATCTTTCACTACAGTTAAAAGAAAATTTTATCATATTACTATAAGACTTGTAATATTGCATGAAATTCTAGATATTAAAAGAATTAAAAATATGTGTTGTGAATGTTAAGATGGATACGTTGTAAATTAATTTACCTGGTTTTATTTTACATATAACCAAGATATAGGAAACAAGACCTTAAATTACTTTGTTTACCGCTAATTGCAGCAATCCATACGCACTAAAAGTCATTAAAGCCAAGAAAATTTCCTTTTTATGTAGTCTTGAAAACTTCTTCAAAACCTTTCTTATTAAGTCCCCCTATATGTCTATAACTTGTGGGGCTCAAATTTACGTATTCAATGAGTTTCTGCATTTTAGTTGGATCCTTCCATCATTTTTGTAGATTTTTAATGATTATATTCTCCCATAAATGATTTCAGAAATCTTCACAATTGAATATCATTTCGGATACTAGGAGAACTAATCCCTAATTTTATCATATATCTTCCTTGCAAGTACCTAATAGGAAAAGTAGTACAATATTCGAGACTAATACTCTCTATCCAAAACAATCTCCTAAATTAGATGGCATTTGACAAAACATAATTTGAAAATCTGAAAAATTAAAAATTATGTCTAACTTCTAATCTTGTGTTAGAAAATGCTATGAATACATAAGACTTTCTCAATGTATCTGTTTGATATCAGCTTTAAGGGACCTCTTACTATCTTGTGAAGGGATGATGTCTGAATATGGTGACTGCATTTGTGCCGATTTGAAATGAAAAGCCTGAATATAATACAAGGTATAATTTAGTTTATAAATTAGCATAACTATTTTAAATAACAAGTGTTTAGCATATTATACAACCATAAATACAAATATGCTTTCATGGATCATTGAAAAACTCAATTTCTTGAGGACATTTACAACAAAGTGATCTATCCAAAATATGAACAAAATAGGGTTCACTCCTGAATGCTGCTTATATTTAAAGGATGTCAATCTGTCAAAAGTGATGATCTTGTGCCTGTTTGTTCACCAAATTCTTCCAACTCCTTTTGACTCCTGGCATTAAAAAATCAACAAACAACTTCTAGAGGTGGGTGGGGGCAGGTGATATCTCCAAGAGGAGTAACTTCAACTAGCCAAATATTACCTAATCGATTAGCATTCTCACCTGTGCTCCTAGAAAAATAAAATAAAAAATTAACTTAATCATATAAGGTCCCCAAAGCTTAAACCAGCCCAAACGCTGTGGGTTAAGTAGTTTGTATAATAAAGATATTCCCTTCTACCCCCACTTTACTTGCCCAATGGTAGATACATAGACCCTTGTTAGTCATATGAATCCACCGTTGTCCCGTTCTCACAATCACCGATGGCTGGAAAGTCTCTTAATTGCCGATAGAGGTGCACACGAGCTGAGTAACATTGTTTTTGGGATTTACTCATTTACTTTGCATGAATTCGAGTTCAACTTCGAGCTCCAACTTTTACTAACATACAAAACTCTTGTTCAAGAATGGTTGTTAGTTAATTGAGCCAAGTTTGAGCTCGAGTTCGAATAACAACTTAGCCCACATTTAGTCTATATTCAAGTTCAAACTTTATAGGAACTCGTTTATAAAATTTAAAATAAATTAAAAGTCATTTAGAGAACTCTAATCTTAGGCCATTTATAAAACTTAGTGGTAATATAAAACTATTAATATTCATGATTTAATTTTTTAAGTAACTATTAAATTGATTATTTAATCAAACTACTCACAAATTTTTTTAATCGAGCAAGAATCTATTTAAACTAGACCCACTCAATGAATTGGATTTTAGTTTTTTTTGTTCAAACTTTTTAGTTTAACCTAACAAACAGGTAACCGTTTGAATTTTTATTGACCTGAGTTTCGAACTACGTTTTGGTATATTGATTCGTTTGCAACCTTGATCGCCGGTTGAAGGTAATATTTTCTAATTCAGATATATATATAGAGGGAGAGGGTGAGGGGGAATTCAAAATTACGATAAAAATATCAACGATATATGTGGATCTCATGCATTTGTATTCAAGTTAAAAGATATTTCCTTTAACTGGCTGATAGAGAGCCACATTTTCAATACTCCGTATAACACACTCACCAACATTTTCTACTTCCTCTCACCTCTCTCAACTGCCTCTCCAACCACTACATGAAGACCAATTGGCATCCCCACCCCTGCACGAACACATCGCTGCCCCTTTTATTGCTGGTAGTGTCCACCTTTTTTTGTTAGAAAATAAAAAAAAAAACATTAACTAAATACAGTTCGGAGGGTTCTTAGAAGACATACTGTTAGAGAGAACTTGAACATATGTATAATCGTAGAGGCTATCATGTATCCTATCATTCCCAGATGGAAAATAAGATGCAATTCGTTTTACTGTTATTTTGCCAACTACAACTCAAAGACCCTGTAGATACTGAGTGGAGATCTCTTGAATTAGTGGTTGGAGGATGTTCTCTCCAACATGACATAAATCATGTGAAAGCCACTAATATAATAAACATATGACAACAAATTTAATACGCGTATCTCATACCTTGGTGTTTATGCTAGAGAAAATACTCTCTAACCTACAATCGAAGAAAGAACTAATTCATCTGCTCTACATGTATATACCAACTTTTGTATGACATCAATATGCTACAGATCTCGTGTATATCAACTCAACCTCAGTGCTGTTTTTAAATTCCTCTGACATTTATGGGGTGTTTGTTTCCATAATGATTTTTTGTGCACTTTCATGATACAAATTTATATTAAAATAAAATATAAGATAGCTTAAGACATAAAATTGTCAGTGTTTGGTGAGACATGATAAGAAAGAGAGAGTAAGAACCATGTATAAATATAAAAGGTGGGGGACCACAAAAAGAAGAAGAAAGAGGATCTCACCTTTTCTTTGTCCAACAATGAAATACACTATATATATTTTAATAATTGTTAAACATTTTTTTAACAAGTTTTGTTACAAAAAAATATTTTTATAACAAAACTCAATTTGTCCGGCAACCAACCACCCCATTAGAGTTTCCATTTGGGATACGAAACTTCAAACGAACTCATAGGATAAGGAAAACAATGATGCTATAGATGTCCATTTTCATGTTGTCCATATCCTTCAAAGGAATAAGGAAAAACAGACCGAACGGTTATCTGGAAAACTGGCAAATCCTCTTAGAGATCCTCCAAGAAATTGAAATGATCAAGTAATTTTATTACATAATAGCTTACACTCATACTTGGCATAATCAGGTCTCTCTATACACCCTTAGTTTAACAAGGGGTTCCCCTTCATGAAGATGATAGTTGAATGATCAAAGCTCCCCAATAACCCAAAGTTTCTAAATCCTGAAGCACACAGAAACAGGATATAATATTCTACTTGTACATACTTTATGACCCTTTCGAGTCTTCTGATAAAGGGCAAATCAGGTTGCATTATAAGGATTCGGTTCATTCTTGACAATGCACTGTCAGAAGAAGATACGAAAGCAACATCCAATCCACACAAAGCCATTAGAACAATCTCCTGTTTTCAAGCATATGCTTTGGCAGCCGATCCTGATATAGTACCTGGTTAGAGATCAGCATCCAAAAACCCTTTATAGAACAGGTGGCTCGTTTGAAGTTGTTCACACCTGCTTATGCCCTGTTTGGTTAGAGTATAAAAAATAATACCATATCAATTTTGATATAGATTTTTCTAGAGGATAGAGTATCAGCAGCAACAGGTGGACACTTGTATTACAAATCGTATCTTCTTTGTACTACAAATTTCAAAATTGATACTAAAAGCCAATAGCCATATACCGGTGATGTATACCAATATCAATTTCAGAATTAATAGCTATAAAAGCATCTAATACCGTTACCAAACACAGGGTGTTATGGCCTGTTTGATTAGAATATCAAAAATGATACTGTATTAGTATTGATATTGATATTTCTAGAAGATGAAGTATCAATATCAAAATTGATACAAGTTGACACTTGTATTACATAACATGTGTTGTTTGCATTACAATTTTCAAAATTGATACTATTAGCCAAACATCTCAAAGTGATTACTAACAATATCAATTTTAAAATTAATAGTGATAGAAGTGTCTAATAGTGTTACCAAACAGGGCATTAGGTATGTTCAGCATTTGATCACACACCATATCCAGAGATATCAGGCAAGCAAAACCTTCTCTTGCTTGACATTCAACAGACAAATGCCAGATTCACAAGAGAGAGATGCATACAAGATGGCTGCCACTGTCAGGCAGTAAAAGAGACTCCATGAAGACGGAGGAAGAGGAGCTGCAGCATACCCCCCCCCCCCGGCTCATCCCTTCCGTTTCACAGAGCACAGCTGAGCTGCGACAGCCTCCCTCGCGCTCTCCCCCAGCTCGTCCCCACCCCCTTCAAATTCCGGGAAGCTCTCCTCGCCGGCCGTCTCCAAGGTCTCGTTGGCCACCATGTCGCTGCATTTGAACAAGAAGTTGTGAAGCAAGCAGCTTGCGACGACGACAAACGGCAGCGCCTCCGCGCACTCGCAGCTCCAATCGGTGGCAAGGAGCCGCCACCGTCGCCGCACTGCTTCCGCCGCCTTCGCTGCCAAGCTCATCCCCTCGGCATGAACCTCATTGAAGATAGCCTTGTGATTGCCGTCGTCCGCCGCAACGCTCGGCTGGGGAAATGGCGTTAGCAGCCACGGTAGCAGCGGGCAGCAAGAACTCCCTAAGAGGTATCTCGTCGGCGGCGACCGATGGGCGCCGTTCTCGTCTCCGACACCGGCCACATTCTCCGGCAATGAATTGGTAGGGGGCGATGCCGAAAGCTTCGAGCTTTTTAGGATCTGGGCGGGGGCATTGACCCTGGCCAACCAGCCGAGACGTCCAGGAAGCGCCCCTCCGAGTCCACCACCACCTGAGCCACCATGGACCCGCCGCCGCTGCCGGAGACCGGGAATCGAGAAAAGGCGAGCACGCCGCCGCAGTTAGGGAGGGAGAGCGCCCAGCGGAACCCCTCGACCACCCGCTTAATGTCGGAGCGCAGCTCGAAGAGGTGGCCCAGCTGGTCGACCACCGACCGGCACACTTCGTAGAAAGCCCGGCAGGCCGCGGCAGCGCCGTTCATACCGAAGCGGCGCGCCACCGCGTTGAAGGGCGCCGCGTGCGCGAGACGGAACAGCGCAGCACCGAGCTTGTGGTCCGGCGGCGCCGGCGACGCTGCGGGTGAAGAGGAGGAGAGAGAGGGAGCGAGGGTCTGGAGAAGAAGGTAGAAGGAGGAGCGGCGCATGCGGAACGCCTCCATCCACAAGGAGTCTGCGCCGTCCGACGCCGCAGAAGCCAGGAATCGGAGGAACCAGTAGGCGCCGCCGCCGAAGCTTCTGGAATCTCCGCCACTAACCGCGGCGAAGGAGGGCGGAGAGGGGAACGGAGGGCGCACAAGGAGGGAGTGGAGGCGGGAGATGGAAGAATCGAGGGCAAGGGACTGCGACGGGAGGAGTAGATGATCGTAGTCGGAGAGGAAGCGGAAGGAGGAAGCTGCGGCGGAGGCGAGGAGGGGGAGCAGGGCAGACGACTGCTGCTGCACAGCTTCATCTTGGGGGGAAGTGGCAATGGCCTCAACAGGTCGCTCGAGGGCCTCCTGCTGCTTCTCTTGGAGATCTAACTTCCTCTGGGAACGGAGCTCGCGGCGGCGGCGGTTCTTGCGCTCTCTCGCGGCGGCGGAGAGTATGCGCCGCCGCGTTCCTCCGCTGCCCGCGGTGGCCATCTCTTTCGGCAATGAACCTTTTCCTCCCGGTATTGACCTGGGGTTGGATGGAATAACAAATTTAAAACAAGCGCGCTTAATGGGTCGGAAGATTACGCTTAGAGTATCTAAAATAATAGTGGAATTCAACTCCCGCCCCCACTTTTAGGGTCCTCTTTATTTTTTAGTCTCATCCGTTTGTATACTTAATTTTTAATCCCAAATCTGAAAATCTTGTAATTCCCGCCCCTATCTCTCCCTTTCACCGTTAACAACTTATCTTTTACCAATTTTACCCCTCATATCTCCTGTACGTAGCCTCATCCCCCTGTACGTAAATGGACTATGAATTCCATTCAAGATATAAGTGGGCTCAATTGATGGCTCAACATCCCCTCATATCCCCTGTACGTACTCATGCAAACAGGCCACTTTTTTGGGGTTTTAAATTTTTACATGATCACGTAAATGAACATATGTTGAATCGAACCCAATATATCAAATCAATATGTTCTCTTGTACTCAATCAATTCATAAATCTGTTCATAAATATGTTCATAAATCAAACACAACACGTCCATAAATCTGTGTCATAAAGCAGATATTAAACAATTTAATAAAGTCATCAAAAAATATCCACAAAGTCTCCCAAACATTGAGCAATCAATGAAGTCATCAATTTGCCAACAAACCTGTACGTAAAGAGAACCTATCAAGTTAATAACATAGAAGAGGAGTTATAGATATTCAATACAAACAGTAGCATAAAAGTCTCCCATGTTCAAAGTTTTTGATCCCACAAATACCTAATAACACATAGCTTAAGTTTCTCCACAAGAAGTTAATACAAGTCATTTTCCAAAATTAACACTTTGTGCTTCCTCACAATCACCATCACTTACATCACTCTCATCCTCTCCAATATCCAAAAAGCTAAATGCATGTTGCAATGTTTTCACAACTAATTTGGTCTTCTTAAGCATAACTCTTTGACATCTCATCTTCTTTTCCATCTTCAATATCTTGGACTCCAAAATTTTGATTTGAGAATCTTTTTGGGGACTACTATCACTTGCTTCGACAAAATTGTTAATTTCGTCACACCACATGAAGAAATCACAACTTGTTTCTCGCATGTTATGACAAACGAAAAATATATATTTCATGAGAAAGTCATATAATTCATAATGTAAACATCTACTTTATAATATGACCGGTTTACCTTGCATCCGTAAAAATGTCTTCCAGGATTTCTTTACGTTTGACTTGTTTTTACTTTGCAAAATCCATGTTGTCCACGTATGCATCGCAATTTGGGTATTGGAGAGATTTCTGGCATGCTAAAGTAAATCAATGGAGTAAGCATACAAATGTTAACAAATCTTACCAATACAACGTATAAGAAATGTCAATAACAATACCTATTCAACAATTGGATTTGAACATGATTTTTTGTTGTGACCTTTTTGCTTACACCTAGAGCATGTGTAAGACATCTTTTCCCTCTCCAATGCTTCTTTGAGAAGGAATTCTCTTTTTCTTTGGTCTACCTGCTCTTCTTTTTGTGCTAGGTGGGAGGATATCAACTTCCTCTAATCTATCAATTTGTGGTTTGTCAAGAGTTGATATTGGACAAATTGTTTGTTCATAACATTTGAAATATGTTTCAACACTAAAATACTTAGAACAATATTCTTCAACATTTATTCCCATCTTGTGTCCTACTGCACAAACATGTTTGCAAGGGATTCTTGTCATTTGCCATTCTTTACAAGTGCATTTTCCACCTTGCAAATCAACAACATGAGAAGGAGATGTCAAAACTTCAAACACTTGTCCATTGGAGCAATTAACAACGCATCCACGGGAATTGTCCATTAAAATTTTTATGCGTGCATCAACCTTTGGACACATAGTTGTCTCCCATGTAAGACATTTATTTCTTCTCTCATAAGCCAAAGTCATAATTTGAATTCGAATGCGGTCTATCATGGGAAGTATTGGAAGATTTCGTGCCTCCAAAATCAAGCTATTGAATGACTCGGCTGGATTAGAATACATCTCTCCATATCTATCGCCCTCAAAAAAAGTATTTGACCAATGATTTGGGTTTTCTTTTCTAACCCACATCTCGGCTTGCACACATAAAGAACGCATTTCATTCATTGCCTTCTCAAACTCCAGTACAGTCATTGCATAAGCTGATTTCTTTAGAAGATCAACCAATGTCTCCTTAACGACACTTGTGCATTTTCCTCTTATATACTTTGCAAAGTTTTCCTCTAAATGACGCAAGCAAAAAGCATGAAACGAGTTGGGAAATACTCGTGGAATAGCTTGAAGTAAACCTTTACATCTATCAGAAACAAATGTTAATTGTGTATTTTTAGACAATGATTTCTTTAAACATTCCAAAAACCATTCCCAATTGGCTTCATTCTCAGAATCACATGCGGCATATGCAAGAGGAAAAAGCTCATTCTCACCATTTAATGCAGTAGCCGCCAACAATTTACCTTGATATTTGTCTTTTAAGAATGTTCCATCAAGAAAAAGAACCGGTCTACATCCATTCTCAAACCCTATTATGCAAGCATGGTAACAAATAAAGAATCGTTTAAATCTATTCTCAGTAGTAATGTCAAGTTCTACAATGCTTCCAGGATTTGTTTTTTCCACTTCCCCCTTGTACCAACGTAATTGATCAAATGAGCATCTCTCATCCCCAAAGTATTCTTTATATGCCACATCTTTTCCTAACCATGCTTGATGATAAGGAACATCAACTCCATATTCCCTAAAGATATCTTTTTTTATATCTCTGGGCCTATATAGAGGATCATCGGCAAGCTTGTCCTTAACAATAGAGCCAATCCATTTCTTTCCTGCTTTAGGGTGTTTTTGAGTACTTAAACCTCCACCACATGTGTGCATATTTGTTAAAGATTTGATTATGAATTGAGGGCCTAAGCCAACCCTCCTAGCATGGAGCTTCCATGTACAATCTTGTATTCTACAATGCACTGTAACTCTCAATTGATCATTCTTCACAAAATCAAAATCGAATCCCCTTGCAATAGCAAACTTCCTCAGCTCTTTGCGGACTTCATCAACGTCAGAAAACAGTTGTCCAACAGAATTGATACTGTCGTGCCATAAATCACTTCTTAATCTCTTATCTCGTATAGATGATGATGGTTCACCCGCAGAATTAGTACACATTAACATATTAGAAACAGATGATTGTTGACTAGACAGTCTGCATGAATAAGTTGAGTAGCCCTTAAGAAGTTATTAACTATTGAAAGATTAAGAAATGAGACACACTATACATAAAAGCATACTAACCTTAAGCCTACAACCTCATGAGATAAAGTTGTTTTCACCTCCAAATTCATTATTTTGCATCCAAGAATGTTGTGCATTTCAATCATTCTGTTGATATCTTCTCCATTCATCAGTTTCATTGTAGAATTCAGTTGCTCAGGAATACGACATAAGATTTCCACATTTTCTCTTGTTAAAGACCACCTGTTACAAACGTCATCAAGAATATGTGCTATATCCATTCCCCTTTGCATATGTATTATGTATGCTTCATTGTTGAAATTGAAAATTGCTGGGAACCGTTCCATATCTATCAAAATAAAGGTAATGTCTGAAAGTCAACATAAATATTTTTCATACCTATCGGTCGAATGAAAAATCCACATACAATACGAAATTTGTGATATTTTACCTATCTTCACAACGTTTGATTCTGAATCCAAAATTTCTGTAATAGACACAGATACTGTTAGAGTCTGTAATAGGAACAAATTGAAGACGTAGGGAATAAGAACAAATTGAAGGGGGGCCCTGCGACCGGCGTCGTGCAGGTCGGTTTGCAGGCCTCTTTCAAGAGGCGGCGTGCCAATGCAAACACATTGAGAGAGAGAGCCACCGAGAATCCGCCCCCTCCGGTGGGCCTGCAAACCAACCTCGGGCGGGCCTGCAAACCGAGAATCCGCCCCCTCCGGCGGGACTGCAAACAAAGAATCCGCGTCGGGCGGGCCAACGCACCGACGATGGAGACTGCGATGGAGAAACAGAGACTGCGATGGATAAACAGCCCCCTCGGGCGGGCCAACGCACCGACGACGCACAACAGCCCCCTCGGGGGGGTCCGAGACGCACCGACGAACGCACAACAGCGTCGCGACGCACAACAGCCCCCGTCGGGGGGGGGGGGGAGGAGCCGCGTGCGCGACGGCGCACGGTGGCGCATGCGGAGGCGGAGGGGGGGACAGCGATGTCGGCCCGCGGCGACGGTGATGGCGCCGACGACCCTTGGCGACGGCGGCGGCGACCACGCCGGAGGGGGAGACGAAGAAGAAGGAGAAGAGGAGGAAGAATGAGACGGGCCTGCCGGCGGTGTTGTCTGGACGCCGGTGATGTCTCGCCACCGCACCTGGACGCCGGTGAAGTCTCGCCGCCGCACCTGGACGCACACGCCGGATGCGCTAGGGCTTCTCCGTAACAGGACACGCGGGGACAAAGGGGTATTATGGGAATGAGACATTTTAGTTAACGGAAAGGACTAAAAAAATTTAAATTAACAGAAATGGGATTAAAACTTAACTTAGATAAACGGTGGGACTTAAAAATAATTTTTTAGCCTCCGCAGAACTAAAAATTAAAAATCCCAAAATAATATTATGTTTAAAATTATTATTTTTAAAAGTTATAATATTAATATCAAACTACATACAATTTAAAGTTGTATTATCTAGTTTGTATTATAAATTTCGAAATGAATGTTATTAATCAAATGATGAGGTATATCAATATCAATTTTAAAGTTGATAATGATAAAAATGTCGGATATTATTATTGTTTATCTTATTTAGCAAAATGTTATTGTCACAATTGTTTTATACTTTTTTTCATAGATTATTTGACATATAAAATTGGACTGTCAAATAATAATTTATTGATAAGCTTTTAGTGCCTCGATCCATACGTTTTGTGGTAGAAAAGTAACTAAAAGTAGTATGTTTTTAACTCTTTACACCAGAATCATGTTAACATTGTTGCACCGTGCATGTGGTTACATATCGCTCATACTTCATAGCTACATATACACTTTAAATAAAATCAGATACTTATATTGGCTATAGCGCATGCTTTGATTACGTTATCTTAAAGATTACCAAGTAAAATATTGGACTTGGCATAGTATCAGTTCTGAAATTTGCCACTAAGCTCATCAATATCATAATTAATACATGTACCGTGAATAGCTCCCCATATTACCTTACATCCAAGGCACATACGAAGGTAAGATACCATCACAAAAGTAGTCTAGTGGAAGTAACAGCATGGTAAAACTAATTTTCCCTTATTATTGTCTGATTATCTCACAGTTTTGTCTCATCATCTTAGGTGAGCTCCTCTATCCCCTTTCTTCTTAGAAAGAAGATCTTAGAGATAGGACAAGCCCTTAGACGTCGTTTGGTATCGGGATAAAATTGATAGGGATAGGGATAAACCAATCTGTGTGGTTGATCCTATCCCCGTTATGTTTGACTTGACTTAGGATAAGTTTAGGGATAATCTTATCCTATGTTTGGTACATTAATAATAAATTTGAGGATAACCTTATATTTTTATATTTTTATCTTTATTTTTTATATTATCTTATTCTATTATTCATAACATATTCATAAATATCTTAACTCATTTACATATTTATATAATAAATTTAAAATATTATTTAAGTATATAAATAAAAATAGGTTTAAACGCGGACAGAGTTCAACCCGCCCCCGGCCCCCCCTCCGGACAGAATCCGGCGGACGGAGACAGACGGTGCTCCCCGCGAAGCCGCTCCCCGCCCCTCCTTCCCGGCTAAGGGTTCGGTTCGGTTTGGGACCCCTTTCAACTTGGTTCGATTTGAAAAATCTCTAAACCGATCCGCTCCCCCCCCCGGGCATACGGTGCTCCTCGCCCCTCCTCCCCGACGGACAGACCCCCCCCCGGCATCCCCCGTCCCGCAGACTCCCCCTCCCCCGCGAAGGTCCCGCCGGCATACGCGCTCCCCCTCCCCCGCGAAGGTGCCCCCCCCGGCGGTCTGCCCCCCTCCCGCAGACGGCATCCCCCCCCGGCGGCCCGCGGACAGGGGAGGCTCCCCTCCCCCGCGGACGACAGAGCCCCCCCCCGCCGGCCCCCCGCCGGACGGCACTCAGCCCCCTCCCCCGGAGCTCCCAACTTCCCCTCCCGCGGACGATAGAGCGCTATTAGCGCCGCTGCGGCACCCCCCCTTCACCCCGCGCGCCCCCGCCCCCCACCCCGCGCTCCCCCCCCCCCCGGCGGACTGAGCCGCCTGACCAGAGCTCCCGCTGGTCGTATCCTCAAAATATTATTTTGGGAGTAAAATATCCCAAGTATTAGGTGGGATGACTTATCCCTGCACTTATCCCTAATTTTGCGAATAACCTGGATTAACTTAATACAGGTTAAACCCATTTTTAAGTGTGTGCCAAACTGGGGATTAGGGATAAACCAGGTCTATCCTAGATTATCCCCATACCAAACAGGGCCTTAATGATAAAGGCACAAGAAGTTTATATTTTCCAATGTGGGATACGTCACACAAATCTCCATCAGATGTTAATGCCAGCTGAAAGAAGAAAAGCTTTCGTGCGTTCTGTCCTGATTATACAAGTCGAGGAAATAAAGCTCTTATATGTTACGGGAACAGATGAAATAACTGATTATTGATGTGGAGAAAAAAACAAAAGCAATAGCAAACCCATATAAAACATATACGCACCCATTTCTAAGGATACGTAGTTTCAGGAAAGAGATAAGATGCAGACCCGCAGTACAGTCAGCGAAGCAAGAAGCAAGGACAACTCAATTATTGCAGACCGAAAGAGAGGTAGCTTCGATGCTCAGATTGAAGCGATCAGACTGATGACTCCTGAATGTGGATGGTCTTTCTTCAGTCTCCTCCTGTGGACATCACTTGCCCTGCATAATTTTTTTACGCACCAGTTATTGATAGGAAACATGTAAATATCATATAGCGATAAACTAAATAGAGAGTAGGTACAAAATTCACAAAAAGAAAGATCTCTATGGAAAGGAACTTTTGCAACATGAAAGCTGATTTGCAGTTAAAAGGACACCTGAATGGTTACATTCAGGTTGTTCCCATGTACTTACCAGTATTGGTTAAGAAATACAACAGGATCTGTATGCACTAAAATTCCATCATCGTTGCGGTTCCAGTGGTAGAATGCATGGGTTTTATTTCTCAACTCCAATGTAGAATGACCATAGCTAGCTTCTCTGAATGCAGAATATTCTGGTTGTGGATCCAAAAATCTATACATTGTATGATAAAAAGAAAAGGTATGTGAATAGAGTTAAAAAGCAGGACAAAAAGCTGAGTTCTAGAGACTAGAGAGAACTGTGTTGTTTATTCACCTTCCAGCAAGCCCTTCCTGATTCCCACCATCGCCAACAGTGATGTAAACAGGTGAAGATTTGTTAGGAGCAGGGTAACGGTCTCCAGATGTGATGTTATAGTTAACGTTGGATATGCGATACTGCAAGAAAACCAAAATGCATCTGTCATTCCGTAAGGCATAAAAATTGTATCATGTTGTTAGCACTTACAAACAATGATCGGGGGTTGTGACTGGGTCGGTCGGCCCCCAGGCTGACCCGGTCCGACCATGTTGCGACCCGGGTCGCTACCCCTATTTTTTTAATTTTTTTCCGAAAATTCAAAAAAATCAAGAAAAATATGAAAAATTCAAAAAAATACAGAGAAATGAAAAAAATAAATGACATGATTTAAACAAATAATTCATGAACTTCATTCCAATATGACATGTTCTACATTTTGTAGGTAGCTTATATACTCTCTCCATGTCATTTGGGTTGAGTACAAAGCTTGATACATATATATATAACGATCATACTCGTTAGTCCCTTGGAAAACCATCCTAAGACTTGATTCAAACGAGTCACCAAAGTTATCGTAGCCATAGGTCAATTAGATCGAAGTGTCTGATGACTGCACATAATTCATTTCATAATGCTCTTGGCCATATGTGGGGAATCAAGAGCTTTGAGATGAATCAAATATATAGTTGGAGGTATCATGATATTGTCCTTCAGATCCATGGATACAGTGAGCTCCTTCATATTGCGGCCTTGTACTATGATCGGCGTCTTGGATCGCATAGGTGTATTATTCCTCGCCGGTAAAGCATAGATACGTTGTAGGAGATATGGAAGAATCTGGGGTCCCTTATATTTGTGAAGCGATGGCGCCTTCGTATCCAACTCCACTATCGCTGCTACTTTTTGACGATGAATTTTGAGAAATTTGGTACTGCACTCAAACGCCGTTGCAGGTGGGGTCGCGCGACCCCGCCCGCAGGTCCGTGGGTTGCACGACCTGGTTACAACTCCGCAACCTAGCCGTGACCTGGCCAACCGAGTTGTGACCAAAACTGACCGGGTCGGGCCCGGGTTTCCATGCTTATAAAGAATAAAGATGACACTAATCACTACCAAAATTTCTGAAACATAAAAGATTACATCAGAAAAGAGAAGATCAAGTCCACAGAACATTAGGAGCAGTTTAACGATATTCACATGGCATGTCGATCTGATATTTGCCATTCCACTCAAAAGAAGGGAGATACATTTGAAGAAAGGGAGGTACATAGCTGAAGACAAGTGGCTCAACTCATTCAAGACCTAAACAGTAGTATCAGATTTTAAACCACTTTCAAAGATCCCAACTTGATCTTCACGGGTTGTTGCAAAGCAAGTAATGGTTCTTTATCAAATTTTCAAGATTCTGAATCAAAGATTTCTATTATGGTTTTTTACATATCCATCCTTATAATAGACTTAATTCCAAATATATCATTGTATTTAAAAAAATAGAGAAATTGACTCCCGATCCAGTTGCGAGCTGCTGCTTTAACATTACATCAGATGTATCAAAATTTATAACATCCATTCCAATTTTCAAAATTCGTCCAACATTCACTCCGATTTAGGCTCTTCAGAAATTAAGTGAGGGTTAAGAGTAGAAGAATTGATTCCCTCCATCACTTCATGACCTGTTTACACAGTAAAATACACCAATTTTACACCACTAAAACACACTAATAAAAATACCCCATCCTGCACACCCTAAAAATATAGTTTCTGCAACAAATACTAACAGAAGAGGATATGGAAATGAGACAAAAGTAGATGTTACCAAAAAAACACGTTTGACATGTGGATGTTTCACTGAAGGACTGATTAGAAGGGGTGACAGTGAATAGCCTTGTAAATGGAAAGAGGGAAAGAGACGATGTGGGGAAGACACATATCAGGGGAAGATGCCATCCTCCTTATTAGATGCAACGCACAGCTGAGCTCGCCTTCTCCTTTGATGGGCGAGAGAAGGGTGAGGGTTCAAGAGTGTGAAGCGGGATGAGGGTTCAAAACTATTGACTATCGTGACTAAGAGTGTTGAATGGGGAGAGAGCTCACCTTCTCTGATGGGCAAGAGAGAGGCAGGGCTCGAGGGCATGGAGCGTGGCGAGGGTCGCAAGGGTTCAAAGAGCATCCACTAGGGAGAGAAAATGCCAATTGTCAACTAGGTCATGAGATTGTCAAAAGAGGCATTTTGAAAATATTAAAAATAAGATAAAGAGAGTGAAACAGAACCTTAAAGTGGATTGGAGATCATATATTTTGAATATGGCTGGACGTTATAAAAATTTGGTCAACGGATTAATCATTAAGTTGATTTTCTTAATTGGACCAAATGCCAATTTTCCTTTCAACAATTCTTAAAGAATTTTGAAATCTCGATTCATTTCCATTACATATTTAACCCCGTTAACTAGCACTATTCATTTTAATGTTAAACTATTAAAATTAAGAAATTACCTCCCTAGTTGGTACCATCTCTCCATATCTCTCTCTCATGGTACAATTCTTATGCACTAGAAAAGATACATTCCTATCACCACCATCCATAGAATTGCCCTAATTTTCATTCTCCTGATTCTCCTAGAAGCTCCATTGAGATTGGTCAATCATGATTGGCCCATATCCATATGAAAATAAAGAGTTGACAATTTGACTAAAGTTATACACACTATTAGATGCTGAAACTGGAGGTGTGGATAGATAATATAGTTCGAAATCTTAAGCGAGTTCTAGATAATTTGTCGCCACGTACTCATCAATAAAACCCATCTGATTCCAATGTTGACTTTTCCCACTTGAATATTATCTCTAACCCAAATCATTAGGCTATGCTCAACTTGTGCGTGCACTGTTGGAAGATCCATATTCTCCTTCTCTGCCTCCACCTCCACCTCCACCTCCACTTGAACCACCTTCGTGTCATTATTGTGTAAGTGAAATGAACTCTTTCTCATCATCATATGAAGAACATACTTGGTATTTTCTGTGGGAATCATAGGTTTTCACATGACAATTAGTTTCCTCTTCTTCACAACTTCTTTTTCTTACATACTATGTCTAATATTGCCTGGTATACCTGCTTCAACGATTTGAATCCTAAATCATTCGTTATGTTGTGAACTCTTTTAGATAGTAGGACTTGCAACTGAAGTGGCACAATAAATTGGACCTGTAGCTGTGGTTGGAGCTAACTCTGGAGTTGTAATATGTGGTGGATCATAAATTGGAACTGTACAAGAAACCTGAGCATCTTGTTCTTCTTCTTGTATTTGTTCATCGTCATCGATTACACTGTAAAGCTCTCCTTCGACTCATGCACGATCAATGGGGTGAAACTCTAGAGCTAGTTTGGCATACTAGTTATCAATCCATGTTGAAAATGGATGTTTTTCTTGAAAGATGTATTTCAAGTCAACATCCCCTATGACAATTCTTGACTACATGTATTGTGTCTTTACTCATAAAGACCACCTGCAAATCTTTCTTCAAAATTTTTTTACCAATGCTTAATGTTCTTGATTCTTAACCACATATTGTAATGACAAAATACTAGTTTTTCTAATTTTTCACTTTTTAGCATATTCCTTCTTTTTATGTGTATCAGGCTAAAAGTACTCTAGTTCCTATCATATTGGAAAAACTAGTGTCCGGACTCAATACTCGTACTATAATAGTAGCCAGTGAATTTTATTCACTTCTTTTGTTCACTTGAATTCATCACTCAATTACAAGAAAGATATGTAGTATAGTAAGTGTGCAATCTTCTTATAAAAAATGTTTAACACGTACTAAATGTTATCTAACATGCATAGAGAAACATTGTCATATGAATACCGTAGATCTGGATTTCCGTAGCCTTCAACTCGGTACTCGTATGATGTCATCTAAAATATGATATGAAATAAAAATTAATTTATTAGTTTTTAAAACCCAATAAGTAAACAACAATGTTACTTCAATTTTCACTTTTGTTTTATCTTGCGGAGTCCTAGCTAAATGTTGTATTACTGACAATGCATTGCGTATAACCTCTGCCCCTTTAGATACTTGTTCTCCATATTGTATCCATGGGTTCAAGAAATATATCTTATATTTCATTCAAGTATTGTAATAATATGTTACTGTCATTAATGGATGTCTTCCACATTTGACAGAATATATACAAGTACTTGCGACATGGATATCGTGGTCAAGTGTCTCATTTCATCTGTTGTCTATAATCTTCCACCATTTCTTTTAACCCTTTAGATGTTTTCCTTTGACTTTCATCTTTGCTTAGACCATTGCTTCGTACAAGTATCCTATTTGGTTTTTATCATTGGAATCCATCAATCTCAATATATGTACCACTGGTTCTATCACAGACAAGTCATATTGCACTATTTTCCACCACCTATTATTCTTAATAATATGCTCCATTTTAGCTTGTATCTCAAATTGGTGTATTCTGTCATGTAAGTCAACCATGTAATCAATGTACGTTGATGAAAGTATGAAGCTCTTCAAGTCATGTCGATGTTTGTGCAAGCTTTCTAATGCAATGAAATACATGGCAAATCTCATGAGACTACGTCACACTAGATCACGACTATCAATATACTCTCTTATGATGTGCAATAGCCAAGGATGCCCATATATAAATGATGTAATTAACTGATCTTGATTCACTAAGGATCTCACTAATAGCTCCTCAATATCTTCCAACATCAAATTTATAGAGTGCCACACAAAGAACTCAGAACAAGTGTAATCTAGCCTCTATCAACTTCTTCTCTACAGCTTTATAAGATGCTTCATTGTCAATGACAAACTACACAATGATGTCTTCACCTATTTCCTCGACAACATCGTTCGTAAGACCAAATAAATAGTCAACATTTTTTTAGCTAGCGTCATGCATCTATACTCTTCAAAAATATAATGCCCTCATAATATTAAACAAAAAAGTTGATCATTGATCTCTTTATGATTCATGTCCATCATTGCACATTACAATATAACCATTTCCTTCCATATTGCCTTGAATGCATCTATCCACAAGGTCAACTCATCAACCTCTATATCCAACCCATCCTCATAAATGTATTTCGGAGTTGGGAGTTTTAATCTTGGTCTAGCCTCACCAATAGCATCAATCGTCATTTAAAAGTATGGACTGGTGGCTACATGGGCTTGGACACCTACATCAAAGAGAAAGAAGATACATTAATATATGTTTATTTCAAAAAGATATACGGTGAATGCACATTTAAAATAAGTCAACTTTTATGTACCTACATGTAAAACTATTTGCAAATATGTTTGACCACCCACTTTGCAGCTCTGTCATAGTCTTCACTTCTTTTAACGCATACTTGATCATTCTTTGGTCTCTGTCACTCTGCCTCATAGTTGTCAAGGCGACAAGGCATCCAAGACATTGAAGGAATGAAGGGTGTCAATTCCGATTAGGCGACAAGGTGACTGCTTAAGCGTCGCCTAAGCGGTCAAGACAGTAACATTGGATATTTATATATACATATATACATATGCATATACATATACACAATAATATGTATAATTAAATGTTAGTATTATATGTATTAATACATACATACATATATATATTCATAAATATAATTATATTTATATGTTGTAACGAAATCTATATGTTTATGTGTTCATACATTTAAATGTGATTTTATTTATATAATTATGTATGCATATGTATGTATTTATTTTGAAGAATAATTAATCTTGATAACTTTGATGGGTGTGAGAGACAAAGAAGAGAGTTAAAATAGATTTCTATATTTTAAGTATATAATATGTATTTATAATTATAAATCATATATATATGCGATAATATAAATGATAGTGAAATATTGTTATAATATTATTAAACGAGGGGTGCAGAGTAGTTCCAAAAGGCACCCTGACAAAGTGCTAGTCAAGTAGCACCTTGCCGCCTAGGCGCTGCTACCTAGGCGAGTGCCTTGACAACTATGCTCTGCCTATACATAGATGTGTCTATTGGCCGAACTGACTACGACTAACGGAACTCATTTTCTCTGCCTGACATAAGTGTAGGGCGAATGCCTTCCCCATCTAACTATCTAGCAATAGAACCACATACCCCCTTTCTCATCTCATCATCTTTGCGGGCTTGAGTTTTACTTGCATACATTGCTCTTCTTACTTATATCTCCTCTTCATCATCTAAACTAGATAGAGATACCACAACACAAGCATGTGATTTTCTGTAAGATCGTCCTTCGAACATGAGATTTGTGGCTCGACGTTCGAGCAAGTCTTCATATAGGTCGGCTCTTTGATCAATTTGTATCTCTCTCTATGATGCTTTTCTTGTTAAATATTCTCTTAGCTCTTCTCTTAACTCCATCGGTATCTTGTCACACTTTTTAATATTTTCACTCACCCCACTAATGTATTGTTTAAGGCATGGTTAGTTGGGTCTTGACCGAGTTTGGATGGGACATTGGACCCGATCAATTTTGGTGGCGACCGGCCCAATTACAACCCGGGTCGAGCGATGGGGCATGACCCTATGTGGGATCGCGTAACCCTGTGACTTGGTCGGCAACCCAGCCGACCGGGTCGTAAATCCCCCCAAAGCCCATTAGGGGCCTATTCAAGGCCCCCGAGGGGTTTTCTTTCCCCTCACTCCTCTCCCCCCTCACTCTTGCAACTCTCAAGCTCTCTCCTCACTCAAGTGCTCTTAAGCTCTCTTTTAATTAGTGTTAATTATTTTAGTTAAGCATATAATTAGTGCTTAACCAAGACAATTATTTAGTTGTCATGTTAACTCATATTTTGTTTAATTGCATTGCAAAATGTTTTTTGTTTATTTGTGTTGCTAACCCTTATTTCATTTAATTAGTGTTAATTATTTTGGTTAACGTCGTTTTTAGTGTTATGCATATTTTTTAAAGCTTTCTTCTTCAACATGTCTTCTCTAAGCCATGACACTTAAACGATCAGTTCAACCCGAAACAAGGATTGTCGTTTCTAATCTCGACTTTGTCTCAAAAGGGTGAAAGAGAAGAGATCTGATGAGATTCTCGGAAAAACTCGGGATCTCGGATCTCATATTTCATTTATATAGAGTATACCTTACCCAAGGATTGCTATCTTGTATCTAGATTTTATCTTATAGAGACTGAAGAGAAGATAACTTGAAAAAATCTTGAGAGATTTAATCTTGGAAATACCAATCAATGTGCGTATTTAAGTGTAAAATGCCATGTAATCTCTTCAAAAAGGACAAGGGAACTCATTTTAAACATTAAAATAAGCTGTGAGAGAATTAAAAACTTAATACATAGAGGATGAACTATTGTTAATAAGAGACATACAATGAATCTTATGTTAGACTAAAACTTCATCTTGAAAAATATGAATAGGAGATTAGTAACATCTTAGGTCAATTATACATATATAGTCAACAAAATATTAAATTATAAAATTTTATCAAAAAATAATATTTAGATGAATATTTGGATGAATTTCATAATAAAATTGGCAATATATGAAGTAAACTTAACAATGTCATCTAACAAGTTAGGGGTAATAACAGGCGAAGTAGATCAAGGTACAAAAGGTACTATATAGGTATTATTGTTTCGGCAAACTCGTTTCTCGGATGAGTGGAGAGAGAGATTCTCCGGAGATCGCATTCCATGACTCGAAATGATCCAGCCTGGCTTCTTTGCAACTTGATCTCTATGACGGAGAGAAAATTACAAAAAAAATATTACAAAAAATTTATCTTCGGGGTACTTTCTAGTTGAAACATCATCTCGCCAGGATGAAGGGAGACGTCGCACCATACACACGGACTCCACCCGAGAATAGAGCTCAATTCTGTATACTTTTACAAACCATAGAACAAACACAAGGAGTGTCAAAGCGACAAAAAGATATCGTCCGAAAAGAAACTTTTGAACTCGCAGGGTGTTTGGTCCACATTTAAGGGACTGGACAACAGTGGCTGGAAATTCTAAGAGACGAAAGTTTTGATGACGGCTCATTGCCATGAAACACTAATAGATCAATGTATCGATAAGACCTTCAATATTTAATAATTTTAATTATTATTCTTACAAAATGATGACTTGCTATGGATGATGAAGGTAAGTCATAAGTTACTTGCAGATGAAGACATGTATCGATGTATCAACTGATTCATAGGCCAAAGTTTGGGAAGTCGGGCACAAAAGTGGGAGTGGATGTGGCAATAGTGGGAAAGGATCGAACATAAGAAGAAGAGGAAATTCACGATATTGCATGAGACGACAACCCCGCAGTAGGTCCAATGGATCCTATCATCACACATACAAGGCAAAGACAAATAATCATCATGATAACAATAAAGAATTTGAGGATATGCAAAGAGAAGATCAGATGTGCGACATCGAGATGGTTCTTTCACAAAAGTATACCGACAAATGCCACAAAGGGGCCCCGTTACGAGTCTATGATCGACACCATAGCAGACGTCGGTAGGAGAGTGCCAGGACTGACTCCAAAAAGATATATAACATTTATCTTTCAATGGAGGTAGAAGACATTAAACAATATGTCGAGTCATTTGAATGTATTCGGCAAAAAGAAGATGCAAATTGATGATGGATGGTTGGATATATTAGTAACCTTTAAATTTGAAACTAATTACCTACATATTTTAAAACTTTTTAATTTAAAACTTCCACATATTCTTCTCTTTTATAGGTATAACTATGAAAATAAGCAAGAACCGTCTTCTAAAAGTTCGTACATGATCCAAGCAGCTAAAAAAATGCAAAGTACCTTTTTGAATTAATTGATGGTGTTGTCGAAAAGATGGAAGATGATAGAGTTGTCCTAGTAGTAACAGACAATGCAACCACATATAAAACAGTTGAACAATTGTTGATGGCCAAGAGGACACATATATTGAGCACCATACTCTGCCCATTCCATAGATTTGATATACGTAAGGATTCCCAAATTGACTGAGTAGTTAAGGCAGCCCAATTCATATCATCATTCATATATAACAATAACTTCATCCTTAATTTAATACAGGAGAATATGAAGGATCGAGAGCTCCTATGGTCAGCAGCAACCCGATTTGCTTCCCATTACATTTCTTTAGAGAATTTAATAAAGTAGAAGCATTCTCTCACCCAAATGATACTTTCACCGATATGGGTTACTTAGATTACTAGGGCTAGTCCTTCAAATAAGAGAAAAGAGAAGAAGATTGAGCAGACCTTAGATAATGGGAACTTTTTACAAATTGTAAAAAAGACCCTTCATATAGTGCAACCATTAATCAAAGTTCTCAGAATAGTAAATAGGATAGAAAGACATACAAGGGTTATCTTTACGATACACTTGAACAGGCAAAGGAGAAAATCCAGAGATAGAGATACAACACCTCTTTGAATGCAAACTACAAGAGTTATAAAGAATGTAGTAGCAATGAAGTATTGGAAATGGAAGGAAGCACTGTTGATACAAGGGCCAGCAAATCCAAAGATAGACGCTAGAACAATACAATTCACCGGAGAGAAATATTACATATGCGACGCAAGATGTAGATCATAGTACACGGTTACAAGGTGGTGGAGATCGACACACAAAAGCAAAGGGCCAGTACTACTACAGACAATGTTATAGAGAGGTTGAGTCATCTTGAGACTCTTAGTTTCCTATGTTATTGATCCCCATCAGACAGTTTCATACACTCCGCGTATGGTAGTTATGGTGGATTCTTGAGATCTTATGATAAGATGACTATACGAAGTAGTGATGAGCATAATCAACATGTACATATGTTCAATGTTATGCATTTTTCCCAGATGTCGTGAGAAGAATATATAAATTATGCAGAAGCACAAAAAAATGTAAGATTTGAATAAAAATAAATGAATATTTTTCCTAGTCATATCCCATATTTTTCCAAAATATTTTTGTAATTTTTTATATTCTTTTTTAATTTTCTATAATTTTATCTTTTTTAAAAAAAAATTTCCAACCTGGTCAAACTAGGTCATGACCAAGGTCTGTTTTGAAGCTAGCTTGCCTTCCTTGATTTGAGGTGGTACAAGCCTCTATTTATTTCTTTCCCACACCACTTACACTTTGCTCTTTTCTTGTCAACATTTAACATATGTTTGTGTTACCATCTAATATCAAGATATATAGGTGCGTCACGCTCCTCGTCCAATATTTTTCTTACACAGACAACAAATTTAGTTCACATTTAATAAGGAGACAATTGGATGGTCCATTTTCAGATTGGTTTCAAATCCCCAAAGGACGAGTACAGGGAAGAAGAAACTAAACAAGTCACCCTTCAGGATGACTACAACGCAGCCACCCTGAGGGTTCACAGTCATGGTGACTAATCCCTCCCCCCCAGCCCCCCGGAAGGGGGTTCCATTCCCCTAGGGCCAAGGGAACCCTAAATATAAGGGGAAAGTGGAAGAACCGCCCATCTAGGTTTAAGGCCAACCAGCCAAGGGGGAGGAGCATGAAGAAAAAGGAGTGGGAGGAAGAGGAAGAATAGGGGAGGAGAGAAAAAATAGGGGGGAAACTCACCTTCTTGGGGGGATGGTAGTTCGGCAGAGGGGAAGTTGGAGAGGGCTACCGAAACAAGGGGAACCCTAGATCAAAACGGGAACACCAGGGAACGGAAAATTTGGGAGGGCGAGACCAGATTGGCTGATTTCCCCCGTTATTGGGAGAAAATTGGATTTGAATCGGGCCTGGAATCTAACTGGATTCTTAGATTTCCGGTTTCTCAGAGAACCAACATGGATTAGCCGATTCTCAATCTGATCTAAGAGAAACAGCCGATTCTCTCGATCCAAGTTGATTCCTCCGAGCATCGCTCTTGGATCGGTTGTGCAAGCGATTGATCGGATCAACATAGACTGATTAAATAGATCCAAGAAACGGCTGACTCTGATTCAGATCAGCCGATTCTGTGAACATTGTTCCTCGTTGCCTAAATGCCTTCCCAACACCAAGAAGACCAAGATGCCACTAGCACAAGGATTGCGGAATTAGAATTGGGGTTTAGATCATCTAATTCTGATTTTGATTTGATCTAAAGATCAGATCAACAAAATTAGCTGATTCCAAAGAAGAAAAACCAATTTAAAATTGGCCTGGATCAATTCTTCTAAACATTTAAAAATGTCAAAAAACTTAAAAATAATAAAAACTGGGTTGCTTCCAAGCCTTCCATGGCTACCCAGGGCAACAGTGCACCCCCTCCCACCATCAAAACTGACCACATTGTATCAGTTCCATTTGGACCCAATACAACATAGATCGTGACAAGATCTGCATTTTGGGTCCATCGGACTTGTTAATACTTCTATGGCTTAAAGCCAAACATTATCAGCTAATTGAACCTGGTAATGCAGATTCAGTCACTTAGATCCCCGGAGGGGGGGGGGGAGACTCTATTTGGACCCAATACATGTCTTCCTCACCCTAACAGGCAGGGAAGATGCAAGGGAGTGGGAGGCATGCCTCTCCCTGAAATGGATTCCGATGGAGTTGGCTCCAAATCAGCCAATTTAGGTATGATTTCAGCTGATTCAAGAGGGATTATAATCTTGGATTGGACTTGTCCCCTAGATCAGATAGGCATATGCCAATCCCAAACTTAAATCAGCTGAATCTATTTCAGATCAGCCGCCTCTGTGAACATGAGCCGGCATGCGGTGCTTTAAAAACCTGGGTGGTTCTTTAAAGTGCTTGGAGCACCACAGCTCAGCCGCTATCAGCAGAAATCCTTATAGGATACATCTTCCATGATTGTGAGGGACCATGGCAACAGGAGATCGGGAAGGGGTGGCAGCAGCAGTTTGGCAGGGGCAATGGTGACAGGGATGTGGCAGCGACAAGCAGTAGAAAGAATGGGTGCATCAGGCATATAGAATACAACCTCTTCAGATGTCCTGAAAATATTTGCCTCTCCATGCTTTTGATAAATAAGATCACCATCACAAGATCTGAAGATCTATATAAATACCTCTAATCATTTATTTTTCATCATATATTGATAACTTCAACTTTAAAGCTCCATGCAATAACATTCATATTATCTCTTATTCTTTTTGCTATTATAAATTCAATGACATGACTTTATTAAGTTTACATATGCTAACACATTTATTGTTGCATCTATCTTAAGTTTTAACTAGGTGTTCTTAACTCAATTTCTATTATAAAAATTAAGATTTCTATAAGATTATATATGTAAAAGTGATTCAAATTGTCACATAATCTCTCAATTTTCAAGGGCATCTCCTCTTGATATTGCATGAGAAAAAACCTAGATCCAAGTTGGAGCATATTGATGCATCTTCTATTGGCAATGATTATCATTCCTATGTATGCCTTGATTTCTTCTATCAACTTGTCTAGTCTTGTTCCTCAACTCTCATGTCCTCTTTAGAAGAGATTATTATGTCATTTTATATTAATATTTTGAGATTCACTCTCCCGAGATTTTCTTGAGATCTCTTCTCTCTAACAACCTCAAGATGAAACTGAGATACAAGATGATAATCCTTTGATTAGACTGGTGAATAATTTTGTTTAGGGTTCAGTTAAACAAGATTTCAAGAATTTTTTTCAAAAAATTGAGAATATAGGGACATATTTGGAATCAAGATAGATTATAGGGATTGATATGTAACACATACTTGATATTATGTTCAATACAACAGTTAGCAATATGTAAACATGAAAGCGGAAAGCCAAGTAAGAAAAGCGAGAAACAAGGCTCAGGCCTTAGATTTTTAAAAAGCATACTAGGGAGAAACTAGAAATATGAGAAATGGAGAGGATGGGGGCATTTTAGTGCAACAATGTACAATCATTCCATTTTTTCCACATTAGATGTATATAGGTTATGAAACAACAATAAACATGATAAGAAGAGTACCGATCTTTCATAAGCATGCACATGTCCTGCAAAGACAAGGTCAACCCTGTAATGAATAAACCACTGCTCAAATACAACCCGCATACTTTCTCCTTCCATGTAATGTGCTTCATTGCTATTGTACATTGGAGAATGCATGATAACAATCAGCCAAGGTGTTTTCTCTCTATCTACATGTTTAAGCTCCTTACGCAGCCACAACCACTGTGGGGTATATTTAACTGTTGAAGGTTACATCACAAATCAGAGAGACAAGTCCAAAAATCTATCCTTTCAAAAGAGATGCGCATGTTTACCTAGATAATTAATAGCAAGCCATTGTAGCACACATAAGTACTGGTTAAACAAGTTGCTATGCAGGACTAGGTTAAGATGAAGGTGAACTCGCACTAACGCATTTTTTTGGAAGCAACAACAAAAGCTCACGCACAAGGAATAATAATATAATTAAAGGATATACACAGCTTGAGACAAAAGGTTTCTTTCACAAAGGTTTATATTTAAAAACCACTTGTACATCTTTTATTAGGGTTGTAAACAGAGTTGATATGGCATTTACATTTTGCTTAGTTTAGCAAAACAAATAATCCTTACCTGGTCTGAGTCAGATACGAATATGAATTGAATATTATAATGCAGATATTCTCCAGATTAGAGCGGAGACAGATATTATCTGGTTTGAAGTTTTAGTTAAGTTTTATTTGATTAATAATCTTGATAGTATATAATAAATTTAAAATATAAAATTTATCATATATTTCTTAATGTCAACCAACTATAATGGTGTATATTAGAAAATGTTTAAGTCTATTTTTAAATAAAATACTTATATATAATTATACATTATTTGGAATGGATCTTGAACGGAGTGGAGCGGATATTTTTGTGTCCGCTCTAGTTAACAATCAAATAATATCTATATTCGGATATCTGCTCCTACAGATATATCATAATTGGATATTATCTATATAAACGGATAGTAATCCGAAGCAACTATGGATATGTTTACAGCCCTAGTTTCTATGCAATGAATTTGATGTTTCTTACAAATGACTTGAATACCTTCTCCAAGCAAATAGCGACATGCAAAATGTAATATGTGACATGAACATTGCATACAAATTTAATGACACAATGGGAGGAATTACTCGGAATGAAAGGTCATGATAGAAGGAACCAAGTGCACTTGCAACCCGTATGACCACCTAATTTTGAGGCCGGGGATTCAGATGTACACTTTATGTGCACGCCTGGCATGTGGTTATCCATGGACTATGGTAAGATCATAGTTTTTTTGTTGGGAATACTAAAAGCACATGCAGGAACATGGAATATGGATGATGATATTCAGAAGATACAAGAAATATAAGAGAAAATGAATTACCAAATGGTGAATAGCTTGACAGGACAATGATGTGTGCAGAAGCTCGTCTGATTGCATACCACATGGGAGAGCTGCTCCGTGAAGCTACATAAGGTGTTGCATATCTATGCAAATAAGCTTTAAAAGGAGTTACTTCTTCCTGAATTTCAAAAAATGAATGTTAATAAAATCATGCATTAAAATCGTACTATTCATGTTCATAATGAAATGATAAAAAATAAAAGTAAATAGTTTAAATGTTGATAAGGAGATATGCCAGAATATCAGAGTTACAGAAACTAGAAAAATAAATAATTAGTCTCTTAAATCAAATGCAAGATGCTTAACAGAAAGGAGATACTGTAGAAAGAGTGTGCAAAGGCTAACTAAAACCTTCTGATTATGTATCCCTAAGAACCACTGATAATACGAACTTGAGAACAATGACCTTTAAAGTAGTCTGGAACAGCTGGAAATAAAATATTCAAGGAATTGCATATCAAAAGGACTTGTCAACCTAGTGACCCGGACGGTTCACTAGGTCTTAGGTGTCATTTTTAAGTTTCTGTCCTCATGGACTTGTTTGGAAATATTTTAATTTTCTTTCAAGTCACTTTACTTTAAATTTCTGTCCTTAGGATATTCATGTAAATAGTCTTTAGTAAACTTTTTTGTATTTTGGCATTTCTAAAAGGGAGCCCTCCTTCATACGTAAATGACAATACAAGAATAAATATTTTTGGAAGCCCTTGGGCTGTGCGCAGGGGCCTGCCCCTTGCTGATCTCTCCACCCCCTCCATGGTGGAGGTTAGCTTCTTCACCACCTGCAGGAGGCCGGCGATCTGTCCACCCCCGGCCAGAGGCCAGTTTCTGATCCACCCCCAGCAGGAGGCCGGTTTCCGATGTCCATGGATCATGGGATCGGAATCGGTCTCCGGATTGGTGACCACCGATCCAATCCGGATCGGATTGGCCAATCCTCCAGACAAAATGTCTATTCTGGGTCGGTCCGGATCAGTCAAATTCTTTTAATTTTTTTAAACCATAAAAATTATCAAAAAATCAGAAAACAAATCAGGAAAAAATAATAAAAATGAGTAAAAACTTAAAAAAAGAAAATAATGTGGAAGACAATCTACCAAACAATGCCATACAAAATACATTACATTCATTTCAAGAAATTGTCATATAAGTACAAACTATCATCACAAACATCTAAAAAACCACACTTGTTCATTACATGAATACATTACATGAAATTAAATGAGTACAACACATGTAACATAACTATAGGTGTCAAGGCGACAAGATGCCCAAGGCATTGAAGAGTGTCAATTCTGCTTAGGTGACAAAGTGGCCGCTTAGGCGTCGCCTAGACAGTTAAGATAGTAGCATTGGATTATATACATATACACAATCATATATATAATTAGATGTTTGTATTATATATATTTATGCAAACATATAAATATATATAAATATAATTATATTTGTATATTATAATTGAATGTGTATGTTTATGTGTTCCTACATTTAAATGTAATTTTATTTATGTAATTATATAATTTTATTTATTTTGGAAATAATTAATCTTGATGTGTGTGAGAGAGGGAAGAGAGTTAAAATATCTCTTTATAAAATTTAAAGATATAATATATATTTATGATTATGAATCATATATAAATATGTGATGATATAAGTGAATAAGTGATAGCGAAATATGTTAACATGTTTATATTATCATAAACGGGTGCTTGCAAATCGCGGATTGATTAAATATTTGGGGTGTCTAGCCAGGAGGGGAGCTGAAAGGGGGAGAGGGGGGAGATGAGAATGGGGGGTGGGGGGTAAAGAATGGGTTGATCTCCCCCGATAAGGGGGGCAATCAATCTAGGAATCAATCCGAAATCAGGTCTCAGATCAACCCGATTCCAAATTATGGTGGATCACTTAAGATCGAGCGATCCATGGTCCCATCCAACTGGATCCATAGTTATTAGAGGCGCTCGCCTCAACCGCCTAGGCGGTTGAGGCTGTTGAGGCGCTGGCAAAACGCCTCGCCTCACCTCAAAACGCCTCGCCCGCCCAAGTCAAACAAATCTGGTCAAACATGATCCATTTCTTAATTTAATTATAATATTTGTTTTCTTTTCTTGTTGATTTCTACTCTTATTAAGTTGTTATGTTATGTTATGCTTGATTTGTACTCTACTCTTGTTAGTTGTTATGATGTTATGTTTGTTATTGGCCTTTTTTTATTGTTATAACATTATTTATTGATGGCTACAATATGTAGTTATTAAAATGATGCATGTATTTCAATATTATAAGTATTTTTTTAGATTTATTTCAACTATTTATGTTAGATATATGTATATTTTAAATTAAAATAATTAAATAATATAAAACGCCTCAAGCGCCTAAGGCGCCCGCCTCAAACGCCTGAGGCGAGGTGCTAGGTCCCTCTCCTCGGGTGCCTCACGCCTCGGATAACTATGACTGGATCGGACTAATTCTAAGCGATCCGGTCGATTCTGACCGATCCAGACAGAATTTAGGACCGGATCGTTGGTTCCACCCGGAATCGGAATGGCTAGGGCTGATCCGATCCAAGAATCGGCCAATGCCGATCTAGATCGGCTGATTCTGCAATCCATACCGATGTCTCCCTCCCCATCCTCCTGCGGCCTCCATGCCTTCACCCTTCCCTTTCCCCTTCCTAGCTATAATTCCCCCTCGACTCCAAATTAAACATCACCGTGCAGAAACAAGAAGCTCTCCAGGCTCTGTCAGGCAATCCCCGGATAGACCTGGAGCCCTTATAGTTCATGCTTGACATCTGGAGAAGCTGTCACCCGACATCCAACCTTCCCCAATGACATTAGGTTCTGCAACTTCTTCAACGGGGTCATCCAACAATCTCGGATCAAGCAGCACTTGTTGGGGCCTTCTAGCCTCCACCGGTAGTCCTTGGAGGAGTTTGGGGACCCTCCGTTGTTTGCTTGCAATCACCCATTCCCTGCATCCCTTTTCTTTATCCACCACTGCCTCCTTCATAGAAACCCCACCTCAATCGGATCCCAATGGGATTTTGCCCCCCACCAACATCCCACCCTTCTTGGCGATGATGACAATAGAAATGAAGGAGAGGGAAGAAAAGGAGAAGAGGATTGCGGCAAAGGGGCCTCTCATCTCTTCCGGTTTCCTCTTAGCTACGTGAGGGCGACAATTTCATTGCCAGCACCATCGGCCACCTGCCACCTCCCCCCCCCCCAACTCAACCACTTGCGACGACTGTGCTGCTACTTTCCATCATCTTCGTGGTGCCTTGTTTCTTCCTGCCGCTCTACACCCTCGGGATGTCGGGGGGATGAAGTCAAGGCAAGGGATGATGCTGCCCCTGGTCCCGCGGCGCATCTTACACGTATCAAGGAGGCCAGATGCATGCCACAGCACCCTCCTTGGTCTGGGATCCCACCATTGTTGCACAGGCATGACCCCCACCAAGCGAGTGCCTACGGGCATCACTTAAGTCTTAAGCTACTACGAACCCTGCTCGGTCGGGTCCCCTTCACGACTGGTCGTGCCAGTCTGCTGCAGCTGCCAGTTCTCACTGGTCATGACCATAAAGAAGATGCCATACTTATTTATGAACTTTTGGACAAAGTTGTTGAGAAAATTGGTGAGCAATATGTGCTCCAAATGGTGACTGACAACGCATCATACAACGTTTCAGCTCCCAGATTGTTAATGGAAAAAAAGAAAGCATTTGTATTGGACACCTTCTGCAACACATTGTCTTGATTTAATGTTGGATGATATCGGAAAGATGAAAGTTTATGCAGGTACAATCTCAAAAGCCAAGAAGGTAACTAATTGCATGTATAATCATTCACGTTTATTGGATTTCATGAGGAAGGAAACAAAAGGAAAAGAACTTATAAGGTGCGGGGTAATACGGTTTGCTACATCTTTTCTCACATTGGACAGATTAAATGATGATGTGGTAAAAAGAGGATTGAGAAGATTATTCTCTTCCGATGCTTGGCATAGAAGTGTGTGGCAAAGACAAACATGGGAAAAAATGTGCAATCCATTGTTTTTCAAATCAAATTTTGGCATGGAGTAGAAGAAATCTTGAGAGCATGTCAGCCAATTTTACAAGTTTTAAGGATAGTGGATGGGGATGAAAAGCCGGCAATGGGCTATTTGTATGCTGCAATGGAATGTGCAAAGCAAAAAATTATTAAAAACTTTGCGGGAAAAGAAACAAAATACACTCATATCTTAAAAATTGTGGATCAACGATGGGAGGTACAAATGCAACGCCCTCCACATTTAACCGGCTATTTTCTGAATCCTAAGTTTTATTTTGATGCTAAAGCAAGAGATCCAACTTCAACCGCCAAGATGGAAGGTGCTTTTTACACATGTATGGAGAGAATTGTGGGAGATTCTGATTTACAAGAAAAAATAGATGAACAGCTTTCCTCTTATATGGAAGCAAAAGGCACATTTGGCATATCATTCGCTATCAAGTCACGTCATAAAAACCTTCCAAGTAAGGGCACAATTATCATTATATTTTTTTGATTAACACTATTTGTACATCTTGTGGTTAATATCTCTTTGTCAATATAGTTGATTGGTGGATACAATATGGCGGACAAACACCTGCGTTGAGAGCTTTTGCATTGAAGGTTCTAGGCCTTTGTTGTAGCTCATCGGGTTGTGAGCGGAATTGGAGCACTTTTGAATTTGTAAGATTTCTAAAATTGTGATACATCATACATATAACTAGCATGATCTACATTAAATGATTTATATTTCAACTCAATTTTATATTCATTTTTTTCAGCTTCATACTAAGAAGAGGAACTGCTTGGAACATAAGCGGTTGAATGATTTGGTATATGTGCAATACAACCGACGTCTTCGTGATAGATTTATAGCACGAAAAAAAGATCCCCAAAAGTATGATCCTAATTGTTTTGAAGATCTAGATTGGGGAAATGAATGAATGACAAAGGGAGATGAAGATTTAGTGCATGAAGGGGAAGATCTCACATGGAAAGATGTGGATGATGCTATGGGAGCTTCAGAGGGTAGACCTCAAAGAATAATTGGACAATCAAGCGCATCACATTATACGCAAGAGACACATGAAGAAGACAACGAAAAAGAGGAAACTAATGCACTTGATGTTGACATTTTAGAAAATGTTGTGTTCGGTTTTAAACTTTGAGTTGGTGATGTAACTTTTAAATATTCTTGTCTTTTAAGTTTTATCTTTCAACTTTCATGTTTTAAGTACTCTTTTGATGTTACTTATGTTTTTAGTAAATGGTGATGTTAGTTGTATTGTCTTTTGATGTACTTTTAATGTTTTGAATTTGATTACTTCATATCTCACTATGTTAATGCCTTATGTTGTGATAATGTGAAATGTTTAGTGCTTGTCTTTTGTAAATATATTGTGAACACTATTATGCAGGTTCTTAAAGAAAAGAGGTTCAAACTATGTTTACATTATTTGGTAAGTTCTTTTGGTTTAAATTGTCTTAAGTTTATATTTTTTTGTACATGTTATGTTCTTGATCTTATTCAAGTTTGGTTATGAAAATATATCAATTTGATTAGATTTGTAAGTTTCATTTCAATTTTTATATATTTCTATGTCATGATAGTTTCAAAAAATGCCATATACACTTGTCGGACCAAAAAAATCTCTCAGAAAAGAGAGAAGAAGAAGAAGAAGAAGAAGAAGAAGAAGAAGAAGAAGAAACGGAACAGGAGGGAGGAGACGAAGGAGAAGCAAAAACCCCCTTATCACTGTCAGTAGAAGGGGCTAAGGCCCCCAATGTGGTCAAGGAAGGGAGAAACTCCTCCCGCCATCACCGAACCAAGCCTCCGCCACCGCCGAGCTCGCGGTGAGAAGGCCCCGCGGTGGAGCTCCCGTCGTGAGGGAGCAAAGGAAGAGGGGGAGGAGCCGTCGCCGCCGCCTCCACCAGCCGCGGCTGCCGCCGCCATCGCCGGAGCTTGTCGCCGCCGCCTTCTCCGACCGTAGCTCCCGCAAGCCATTGTCGGAGGCAGAAGAAAGGAGGGAGAAAGAGAGGGGAGAACCCCTTGTCGCCGCCGCCTTCACCAACCGACGCCGCCGCCACCGCCGCCGCCCACCATCGCCGCCGCCCACCATCGCCGCCGCCGTCGCCGCGTGAAGGCCGGCCGAGGGCAGTCGCCGCGAGCCCTCGCGGGCTCCTGCGTCTCCTGTCGGGGAGAGAGAAGGGCCGAACAGGGGGGAGGCAGTGGTTCGCGGTCAAACCGCGGTCAGCGGAGAGGAAAAAAAAAACAAACAAACAAACGACCGCCCGAGTGGGCGGTCGTGGGCCACGCGTGCGCCCACGCGCGGGCGGCCGCGGCTTCGGTCAACCGGGGGGTGAACTTACCCCCCCCGGTTTGACTCTGGTCAAACAGCACCGAAAGAGACAAAAAAAGGGGGGAAATAGGGGTAACTTCACCCCACTCCAGTCACCCCCCCACTAACTCGAAAATGGGTTTAGTGGGGTCTTCAAAATGACCCTTTTGCCCCTCCAAAAACCTCTATAAATACCCCCCAAGTGCCATACGTACATGGGGTTGGAGAGTGGGAAAAGGGTGAGAAAAGAGAGAGAAGCTCCACAATCTCACTCCCCAGAAGGCAAGAAATGCCTCGGTTTTGCGCTACCTTTCCATAAAAAGGGGCTGGTTTTGCGCTACCTTTCCATAAAAAGGGGCCCAAAATAGTAAATTATTTTGGATAGAAAATAGCCAACCCAACTCCGGTCTAGCCGAAATGCTGCCGAAATTATGTGGTTTTGCGCTACCTTTCCATTAAAAGGAGCCCAAAGTAGCTTGCTATTTTGGATATTAAACAGAAAACCCAAATCGGTCAAACCGAAATGCCGGTCAAACCGAACGGGAATTTAAACAGAAAACCCAAATCGGTCAAACCGAAATGCCGGTCAAACCGAACGGGGATTCAACATGAAAACCCAAATCGGTCAAACCGAAATGCCGGTCAAACCGAACGGGAATTCAAATCGAAAACCCAAATCGGTAAAACCGAAATGCCGGTCAAACCGAACGGGAATTCAAGATGAAAACCCAAATCGGTCAAACCGAAATGCCGGTCAAACCGAACGGGGATTCAACATGAAAACCCAAATCGGTCAAACCGAAATGCCGGTCAAACCGAACGGGAAATCAAGGTGAAAACCCAAATCGGTAAAGCCGAAATGCCGGTCAAACCGAACGGGAAATCAACATGAAAACCCAAATCGGTCAAACCGAAATGCCGGTCAAACCGAACGGGAATTCAAGATGAAAACCCAAATCGGTCAAACCGAAATGCCGGTCAAACCGAACGGGAATTCAAATCGAAAACCCAAATCGGTAAAACCGAAATGCCGGTCAAACCGAACGGGAATTCAAGATGAAAACCCAAATCGGTCAAACCGAAATGCCGGTCAAACCGAACGGGAATTCAAGATGAAAACCCAAATCGGTCAAACCGAAATGCCGAAAAAGCCGAAACCCAGATCGGTAAAGTCGAAATATCGGCAAACCCGAACATGCTCCAAGAAATGCCGCATATCAAATGCAATCAAGCCATTCTTGGATATATGAAGACAATCTGGTTCGGTAAGGCCGAAATGCCGAAAAGGCCGAAACTCAGATCGGTAAAGCCGAAATATCGGCAAACCCGAACAAGCTCCAAGAAATGCCGCATATCAAATGCAATCAAGCCATTCTTGGATATATGAAGACAATCTGGTTCGGTAAGGCCGAAATGCCGAAAAGGCCGAAACCCAGATCGGTAAAGCCAAAATGTCGGCAAACCCGAACATGCTCCAGAAATGCCGCATATCAAATGCAATCAAGCCATTCTTGGATATATGAAGACAATCTGGTTCGGTAAGGCCGAAATGCCGAAAAAACCGAAACCTGCATTGGTAAAGCCGAAATGTCGGCAAACCGAAGAAACTCAGAAATGCCGCATATCAAATGCAATCAAGCTATTCTTGGATATATGAAGACAATCTGGTTCGGTAAGGCCGAAATGCCGAAAAAACCGAAACCCAGATCGGTAAAGCCGAAATGTCGGCAAAACCGAAGAAGCTCAAGAAATGCTGCATATCAAATGCAATCAAGTCATTCATGGACATACGAAGAAAATTTGGTTCGGTAAAACTGAAATATCGGCAAAGCCGAAACTCAAATCCAGTAAAGCCGAAGTTTGGTCAAATCGAACAAACTTCGACATGTGTTGAGGAACAAAGGCTCGAATGCCCCCTCATTTATTGTACTTCCATGTACTCCAATCGACATGAAATAAATTCAAGTTCGATTGACCCGATGTGTCATCCAAAGATGACATCTAATCCCCATGGACTTTGAGAGATGGGTAAAAATTAAACAAAATTGTCTAAGTCAACAAATGACCAAAGACATAAACAAAAAAAATCAAATCAAATCAAATCATAAAGAAAATCAATGAACCCAAACTTAAAAGTTTGAATTAAGTTCAACCAAATTCCATCTCATAAGGCCATGGGGATATGTCTTCCAGCTTTCTTTATGTGGATGAATGACTTTCGATCAATATGTTGCTGTGACGGTCAATCAAGGGTATTCGAGTGTTTGCTCGATGTAATTAACACCGGAATATCGCAAGTCCGATGGAGAGAGGTCAAAATTTATTTTCAAAGAACTCAGATAACCTCACAAATTAAATTGTGGTTCAGATTATCTAAGTGGTGGGTAATACCCATATCGACACTTAGCAAATCTGTGGAACCATCGGTGTTCCTATAAAATAATACCACATCAAATTAGCTAATACTCCTATGAATACCACATATTTTCATAGTAGTCAATGCTAGCCTAAAGCAAAAAGAATTTTCTAACCAAAAAGAGAAAAGAGATGGAAAATTCGAGGTTCCAACAACACTCCACTCCCCTTCATACCTCGACTTACCGCCTAGGCGACGCCTAGGCATAGTTGTCAAGGTGACAAGGTGCCCAAGGCGCTAGACGGCCCTTTTACAGCTTAGGCGACAAGGCGTCCGCCTAGGCGTTGCCTAGGCGATAAGGCGGAGTATGAAGAGGGATAAAAAATGTAAGTCTCACATGTCATAAACATTATATAACAGTTCTAAAAAATGCTAAAAATGTAATAAAATTGACATGTATTAAGACTTTAAGAGTAAAATTTCTATGAAGAACTTCAACAACATAACATGTATAAAAAGTAAATATAAGTTTAAAAGAACAAGTCAACAACATAAAGGAAATTGACTTACCGAATGGAATGAGTTATGAGACATACTTTTTGAATCATGTTGTCTTCATTCATTCTCTAAAAATCTGCATACCACTTTTCATAACACATGCAAAATACAAATACCAAATAGGCAACTACCAAATTATATTGTCACAACCTATCCTCAATTACCATCAAGTAAAATTAAAATCACAATAATTCAAGTCACAACAAAGAAAACATGTAAACAAAATACATAAAAGTCCTAAATGTCTCAACATGTCAAACATTTAAATTACACAACCAAAGTCTTAAATTTTAAATCCAAACATGGATTTCTCAAGACTAGTGTCTATTCCAATGTTCTCCTCATTGTTGTCATCACCATCATCATTTCCTTCATCTGCTACCCACGTTGCTACATCATCATCATCATTATCATTTGCATATTCTTCCTCTTCAAGAAATTCTTCTTCACCATCACTCTCTTCATTATCCCTCAAGGGTTGTGATGTACTTGCTCTTCTAGCTCTATCTTCTGAAGCTCCCTTTGCAATATCCACATCTTTCCATGTAAGATCATCACCTTCATATTATTGAGGAAGGTCAAGTTTAAATTATACTAAAAAAAGTAAATAATTAATAAAGAAGTGGTGATGATAGCATTCTCTTGTAAAATTTCATCACCTTCATGAACTACGTCCGAGGTGTCTTTAATCATCCACTCACAACCCATATCTAGATCTTGCAAGCACATAGGGTCATATTTCTCTGGATAATTTTTCATATCTCTAAATCTTTCATAAAGACGTTTATTATACTGGACATAGACCAAATCATTCAACCGCTTGTGCTCCAACCGATTCCTCTTTTTAGAATGAATCTATATAGATAAATTAAAGACATGTTAGGTGGCATCATTCTTAACCATAACAATTACAAAGTATCAAGAATACTTACATGCTCAAATATACTCTAATTGCGTTCACAACCGGATGAACTACAACATAATCCTAAAATCTTCAATGCAACAACTTTCAATTCCGGTGTGTCTCCACCAAATTGCATCCACCATTCCACTTCATCAAAAAAAAAAACCATTAGTTCAAGATAACTAAATTTGACATGAACATTTGATATACTCAAACTTTAAAAAATATACTTACATGGAAGTTTCTTATCACGTGATCTTGTAGCAAAGGGAATGCCAAACATTCCTCTTTCATCCAAGTACATTGAAACTTG
Source organism: Cryptocoryne crispatula var. balansae (assembly GCA_036172225.1). NCBI lineage: Eukaryota > Viridiplantae > Streptophyta > Magnoliopsida > Alismatales > Araceae > Cryptocoryne > Cryptocoryne crispatula. The sequence goes on along the minus strand of CM069925.1, from coordinate 34,695,520 downwards.
TTCCCTTATCTTATCTTGCATTTCCGGCTCTGGCATTAGTCTCTCAACACATGTATAAAAAGCCTTCTCAAATTTTGCAACTCCATGCATATCTTTAGATCTTGCCTCAAAATAAAATTTGAGATTTAAGAAATAACCATTGCGTACGTAAAGGCCGTTGCATTTGAACCTCCCATCTACGGTCCACAATTTTTAAGATAGGACCATCCTTAACTATTTTTGAACCAAAATTTTCAATGATCTTTTGCCTTGCACACTCCATGGCTGCATAAATATATCCCATAGCTGGTTTTTCATCACCATCAACCAACCTCAAGACTTGTAGAAGTGGTTAGCATCCTCTGAGTATTTCCTCAACCCCGTGCCAAAATTTAACTTGGAAAACAATTGAAGATACATTCTTCTCTGCATTTGTCTTTCCCCATACACTTTTGTGCCAAGCATCGGATGAGAATAACTTCCGCAAGCCTCTTTTGACTACATCATCAAACAACCTCTCTAAGGTGAGAAAGGTTGTGGCAAATCGGGTGACTCCACATCTAACAAGTTCCTTACCTTTTGACTCTTTTCTCATAAAGTCCAGCAATCGAGTATGATTATAGATATAAGTGGTCAACTTCCTAGCCTTTGAAATGATTGATGCATAGGCTTTCAGTTTTCCGATGTCCTCTAATATAAGATCTACACAATGAGCTGCGCAAAGTGTCCAAAATAAGCTTCTTCTTTTGTCCATTAACAACCTGCCGACAGCAATATTATATGATGCATTATCTGTAACTATTTGAACAACATTACTCTCGCCAACTTTCTCAATCATGTTATCTAATAGTTGGTACAAAAGAATTGCATCATCTTTCTTATCTGAAACATCAACTTACTCTATAAAATAAGTCCCCTTTGGACAATTTATTAAAAAATTGATCAATTTTCTTTGTCTTTTATCAGTCCACCCGTCACACACGATAGAGCAACCATATACCTTCCAATGTCTTTTGTATTCTCCAAGCATTTGACCTGTGCGTTCCACCATTCTTTTGAGGAGAGGGACTCGTAATTGATGATAGCTAGGAGGCTTGCAACCAGGTCCTAGACGCCCTGCATTCTCAAACATAATTTCAAAGCTTCTTAATTTAGCAACATTAAAAGGAATTCCGACTTCATAGAACCATGTTGCCACGGATTCCTCAAAGTTCTCTTTCTCTTCTTTCTTGAATTTACTCCCCAAAGTACCTTGTCTACTTTGGCCACTTCGTCTAGCATCAACAAATTGTTCCGTAGACATCCTTGCAAACATATCCATTGGACCTTTACCTTTGGCTTTGACATGTTTTGAAGTGTCTAACATCTTCTTCTTTGTTGTAGAAATAGCCCTCGGTCTGGAAAAAGCCTCCGTTTCCTCGTCATCTACGTCTTCATCTTCATCTTCCTCGGCATCATCAACATCAGTTATGGAAATTGTCATCTTTCTCTTTTTATTTTTACTCATCCATGCTAACATTTCTTCAGCAATGTCGTTTGTAGTTTTTGGACATTTCTTAACATCGCTATATCCTCCTATCAAATGTTCCTTTTGCCTCTTTATCCCGCCATTTGTCACCAATCCACATAGATCACATTTGACACGGTTTTTATCATTTTCCGATGGCCAATGTGCATATTTCCATTCGGGATCATTGGACTTTGCTCTTTTTTTCTTCTCGTCCGGATGATTCCATTCTATCGTTACTACCAAAGACCGGAAAGCCCTTCCACGAATATAATGAAAATATGCACTGCCAAATAATGAAATGAACAAATTAAATAAATTATAACATTAAGTCAAACAATATTATAATCAAGCACTATAAACTGTACACCATCCACACATTAACAATAAAAAAAGATTAAGTTAACAAGTCGATCAAAACAACCACGTCCTTGACACGTTCGAACTTGAAACTTGTTAGATATTGAATAAATAAAATGTAAAAGATGATTAAAGTGAGCTTAATACATGTTAGAAGGTTAAACTTGAAGGATGGAATGAGAAAAGATTCATAGAACAATCAAAAAAATCAAACTCTACAAACTAGGTTTACCGGTCGCGAAGGTGAAAGAAGATGATATCTTCTGTAAAATGAGAAGATCAATGGAGGAGGAGGTGAAAAAGCATCGGAGCCTCCTTCCAAGGCAACTGGCTACGGCGGCGAGGAGATCCAGCGTCCGCGGCGGCGAGGAGCTCCGGCGAGGTCGCTGCGCTGCGGCTTTCTTCCATCGCGAAGGAGCCCCTGTCGGGGTCTTCCGTGCGGGCCGCGGGTGGGCGGTTCAAACTTAAGTAGCTTTGAACCGGCCCGGCTTACCTGTTGAGGAGAACCGGGATAAAAATTTGAACCGGCGGCGGTTCAAAGCACTTCCGCGCCCGGGCGAACGCCAAGGCAGGTCTTCAAGCGCCTTGAGCGCCTCAGCGGCCAAGGCGGCAGCTTTTTCTCCCATCTGCAAGGCGGACAGTTTAAGCGGCCCCTCCTTTGTGCCTTTACGCCTAGGCGCTGCCTAGGCGCCGCCTAGGCATACGCCTTGACAACTGTGCACCTAGGCTTACGCCTTGTCGCCTAAGTTGTAAAAGACCCTTCGGGCACCTTGGACGTGGTTACCGGGTGTGACACAGGTGGAAGTGGCCTATCCTGGAAGCCATGATTACCAGGCAATAAAAGAAATCCATGAAATGTATTCTATCCTTCAAATAAATCTTACAAGAAATTACTAAATATGGAATGACAGCTAAAATCCATGAAATGTATTCTATCCTTCAAATAAATCTTACAAGAAATTACTAAATATGGAATGACAGCTGCATCTTGATGTGAGACAAATTGACTAAAACATGATCGAAGCTACTAAAATGCTAAAATCAAATTTTAAATGTCTAAAATTGACTAAATTGCCTGTGTGAACCTCTTTTTTACGTCTGTTCTCGAGAGAGAAAGACTTTTGTTGATACCTTGGACTTATCTAGCAAAGTAGATGATACCTTAAAAGTATTAGGTAGCCCGGTGGTATTTAAAAAAAAATATTAGAATCGAGGTTCGGGTTCTTTGAAAATTAATTTTTGACACCTCTCTGCCGGATGGTGCGAATATCCGACGTTAACTAACATCGAGCAACGGCTCGAATGCCCTTGATTAACCATCGTAGCAACCTGTTTTTGGAGAGCGTACACATCCACAGAAAAGTAATGAACTCAAAAGGGTTGTGGCCTTTTGGGCCCGATGAAATGCAAACCAATTTGTTTGGAGTTTGTTTTATTTGTTTGTTGTTTGATTTTTGATGTTTTAAAGTTGGTTTTATGAGTTTCAGATTTAAGTGAATTGTTTGATTTGTTTCTTTTGGTTTCAGTTTGGTTTTGATTTGTTTTGTTTTGATCAGTTCAAGTTGTTTTGATTCAATTTTTGGATGAGTTTTGAAATGTTTTAAACATTATGGAATTTGGTTTGATTGATTTGATTTTGAGGTTTCATGTTTAATTAACAATCTGAATCTTCTGTTTTCAGGTTGGTTTTGGCATGTTTTGAATGTTTTGAAATGTTGTTTATTTAATTTTATTTGAGGTTAAACATTTGTTGAATTATTTAGGTGTGGTTGGTGCCTTTTAAGATGAAATTTCAGATCTGTTTTTAATTCTGTTTTTTGGTTGAGTTCACGGATTATCAAATCTGTTTTTTTTTTGTGTTCACGGATTGATCAAAATCTGATTTTTGGTTTGGTTTAGGATCAGTTTTCAGTGTCTTTGTTATGGTTCAGTTGTTTATTAAATCGGGGTGATTTTAAGTTTAAATTTTCAGATTTGTCTTAATTCTGTTTTTTTTCTGTTTTCTTGTTGAATTTTCAGATTTGGTCTATGTTGTTTGTTGTTTTTGTTATGTTTGGCGGTTTGCATCACATCCGGCCCTTCGGGCTTACCATCCGGTGCTCAGCTTCATGCATTCCAAGTCAACAATCAATGTCTTTTCCATTCATTAAAGATAGAGGTACAATGATGATAAAAGATAGTCGATTCCTTCCCCCAACGTAGGTTCCTCACCGACTTAGAAAAATTTCGACATTACGACGACATGCCGATCATTTTCTAACTTGGTGAAGTTTACCCATCTAAAATAGCCAGCTTTGACTTAGCCATGTTGGGGGAAGGATCGACGGCTACGGGAACCTACCCGCACCCCCGTCCGGATCGACGGCTACAGGAACATGCCCGCGCCCCCATCCAAGGTGAGTACCCGTTGGGGTGAAGCTCCTTAATTTAATATGATTTTCGTATTCTGATTTTTTTATTTGTATTTTGTTGTTAAGGCCATTTTAGGCCGGTTCAAGTTCCTTCGGCGTTCAAAGCCCGTCTTCGATTTTGCTTGAGTCGGATGGACTTCTTGGAGGCAAAGCCGGACCCATGAAAGGGCCATTGAGGCTTGCTTCTCTCTTGATATGTGAAAGGGAAAGCTGAACGAAAGGGCCATTGAGGCTTGCCTGCCTCTTTTCCGGTTCATGCTGTAAGGGGGCTGCTGCAGTTTCCCGTTTCTTGCAAAGGCCGCAAAGGGGCTGTCAAGGGGCCTTTTTAAGAAACAGGCTGAACCCGTGAAGGGTCACTCGGTTGAGCCGCAAAGAGGCTGGAATCTGGCCACGAGGGTGCTGGCGATGACCTGTTTTGGGGGTCTTCTGGATGAGCCACAAGGGGCCTGGACATAGGCTGAACACGGGCCGGTTATGGGACTGGATAGGGACCAGATGATGGGTCGGTTAGGGACCTGGGTAGAGGCCAGAAAATAGACCGGTTATGGACCTGGATAAGGACCAGAAAATGGGCCGAAAGAGGGCCTGTTTTGGGGAGTGTTTGGTTAAGCCACAAGGGGGCTGGAAATTGGCCACATGGGGGCTGCTGGATTGGGCTGAACAGGGACCAGTTTCAGGGTCTGAACATGGGCTGAACAAGTTTCGGACCTGTTTAGGGGGTCTGTCCAGGTGGCTTCAAGTGGGCCAAAATGGGCCTGCACAAGGGGTGTTTGGCTGGACCAAAAGTGGGCCTGCAGGGGGTCTGATTTGGGGATCAGAATGAGACATGCTAGGGGTCTGATTTAGGGACCGGAATGGGACCTGCTGGGGGTCTGATTTAGGGACCCGACAGGACCCGCTAAGGGTCTGGTTTGGGAACCGGACAAGGCTGGAATTTGGCTGATCAAAGAGAAAATATGACCTGTTTAGGGAGGCCGCACCAGGGGCCAGAACAGGTCCTGTTTGGGGTATGTTCATAAGGCCGAAAAGCGGCTATTTAGGAGAGCCTTAAATGGGCCAAACGGGTAGACCAAGTGGGGGAGATTATGGTCTGCTTAAAGGCAATCTTGATGGGCCAAAATGAGGTTGGCAAAGGTTTTGTTTAAAGCCATGGGTTGCCGATGACGATGAAGGCCGGTTTAGGCCATGAGAAGGGTTGAGAAGAGAACTTAGAAGGGGAGGAAGAGGTGCCCTTAGAGGGCTACATAGTTAATGTGTATGCCCCTACCTTATCTTCTTCGCGTTGTATGCAATTGAAGATAGAGAAAGATGTTGTAGACATCCTCACACCAATGGGGATTGGCGCACAAGGGAAGCTGCAGAGGGCTCTCTTCTTCTTCTTCTTCTTCTTCTTCTTCTTCTTCTCTTTTTCTTCTTGACCGCTGGCAGGTGCTGGAGGTAGGAGCATGCAGTGGCTGGAGCAGCAGCCTGTCGGTGTCGATCAGCCAGCCCCCTTTTGGCTTGGGCACCCTCCTTTTATAGGAGATGGGGGATATGAAAGGGCAGATGGTGGAGACGTACAGATGGCTGTTGGCTTGTGCTAGGCAATTAATTTCATTTAAAATCTTGAGTTCTCCTAGGATTTTAATTAGTTTGACCTGTCTTTTGAGTTCTCCCACGTTGGCCAGACCCTTGGCTTTCCCCATGTCATAAATGGGTCAAAGATGAGGTGGATGCTGATGTGGACAGGGCGGTGGGACCTGCTGAGGTGGCAGCTGAGCTGGCCTGCTGACATGGTCTAAATTGGGCCTGTTTTCAATGGCCGCAGCCACATCCTTCTCCTTTTAATGGGTTGTACGTTGGCAGGCCTTAAGATGGGCTGGAGACATTTTATTTAATCCAAATAAGGTTTGGACCAGCTTGAACTTATGCCCCATGGACCATTTAAGGACTGGTTGGACCTGATTTGACCCAATTGTGGGTCGGACCAATCTGATTTTGGTCCAGTCCCTTCCTTTTTCTTGAATTACTTTTTTTTGTAAAAAATTGACGCCAACATTGCCTAAAATCCTTTATTTGTTATTTATCATGTTTATTCTCTACTCTTGACGAAGGGGCTGCTCGGTACGTGATAGTTGCGGAGGGCAGTCATGAAACTGCAGGTGCGCAAACACCTGCGTATGTGAGGCTGGTTGCAGGGGATGCGGTTCATGGCATGAGGTAAACACTCCCAAGCGTGTATGATCACGCGTGTGGGCATGAAGCTTCCAGCAGAAGCTTCTGGAGATCCTTTCACTCAAGCCCGTACGCCTTGCTTGTTGAGGAACAAAAAGCGGCTACCGTGGTTGCGTCATCGACCACAACCATCAATAGGGATGAGACAGACAGTGTTGATCAGCCCTGTCTTCCCTGGAAAAATCGACGGACAATGCCGCTGGACAGATCCATTCCACTGGAAGTGGTTGACATTGGTTGCCTACATCCGGGGATCGCCTGACTAAGCTCCAACTAGTGTTGCTCCAAATCTGGTGCCAATCTTCTCCACCTTCAATTGATTGGAAGACTGATGTTGACAAACAGGATCAAGTTGCCGAAGACAAAGTAGAGAAAGACATCATAGAAGAAGAGGATGTTGCCGCCGGTGAGGAAGAGAAAGCAGAAGAGAGATGATGCCAATCTGTGAGGAAGAGAAGGGAAAGCCAACCTAGATCACCGAGGGTTAAAGGAAGAGAAAACCGGTCATCTCACTGGTGGTTTGGAAGGAAAGCACACGGCCTTCATGCCGAGAATTGGAGAAGAAATACTGGCCAGCTGCCAGGGATTGGAGGAGAGGAAGAGTCGAGGTTGCGCCAGAGAGAGGGATGGAACCCGGGCCAGAGCCCCTCTGTGGACAAAATGCCAAAATGGCAGCTCCAAAATTTTTCATTCAACTGACTTGCATGGATTATAGGAGCTCCATTTATAGAGAATTAACTATTTACAAAAAAGACCTTTTAAGACTGCGTATTAATTGACTTGGACACAATGGTAAAAAAAAGACTAAACTACTTAAATCGGTTCTTGTCACATCTGCATGCCTGTGGACCATCATTAGCGTAGCAGGTGGCTTTCCAAAAAGGTTGTGTAGAGCCATGGTGGGTGCTCACTTTGTACCTGAGGAAAAGATAACAAGGCAGCATGGTGCATGTATGGTGGGTAACGATGAGCTCGCACGACACATGGCACTAGGGCATGATGCTATGGACATGGCCAGGTTCCACTACATACACTGGGTGGAGCACCTGACAAGATTACACACACCAAAGTAGGGCCGGATAGAAGCCACTACATGCCAGAGAAAAGGTAACTGCTAGGTTAGGAAATGATATTGTTTTATAAGCATGCCATTGTTGAACTCTCCCATGCCCCCCCCCCGCCAGGGGGAGGGGGGGAATAGTCACTGCTTTGTCTCGATGCTCTCGAGAAAAGAAATTCCACCACCCTACTGTAACTAGGTGGTGATCTACACCTATGTAAACCCTGTTGGAAAGGTCGAAGTCCGCATTTCGAGAAACACTTTGGTCGCAGTCAAAGTTTATCCCAAATCGGTGAGGAAAGTACAGTGCCAACACAACCTAGCATCCCAGACAGAACACGAGCACAATGGCTTGGGTGCTCAAGCACCACTCCCAGCCAGTCCACTCTCTGTATCCACCATAAAGAAGGTCAAACCATTGAAGATTCTTCTCTAGCTCCACGGCTATGTGTGGGTGATAGCCCCTGGAGCAGTGATCAAAAGTCAAAATCGGGATGTCCTTTTGGGTAGGGAGCCTAAAATCCACCTTCCTTTAGCTAGGTCATTCTCCAGACGAAGACCAGGTTTGCCCGTCAATCTAAGTATCAAAGCCTGGCGAATAGTCACGCCCTCAACGAGGGGCAATATCCTATTGAACAAAGAAGTCACCCAGGCACTAACGTAATGGGTCACCATCACCACATCACAGTCTCGAGATAAATGATGGGTCACCGGAGCTTTAAAAGAGTGGTAGATGGCGGCAAGCATGGCTGCAGCAACCATAAATCGTGTCCCACACGCCAACCTGCATGCTAGGTAGATGACACTGGCTCTAATACTAATGACATTGTCAAAGGGAATGGCGAAGGTCACGAACCAGTAGGCAAGGTAGGCCGCTAAGTGTGTGACCTCACCCTACTTCTAGGGATCCTCTGTCTCTACGGGACTCTCAAGTCTGAGAAAGCTCGTATCCGCATGCAGCCTCAATTGGAGGTGGAGGCCGATGTGCCTTGTCTTCGACTGAACAAAGGACTACTTAGTAGTTAGTACTGTCCACCATAGAAGTAGCGCATCCATGAATCCGTGTGGACCCTGTACAACTCCTCTATCCTACTGGCCAACGCTAAGTCACACCAAACTTTCGCTAGGTGTCGCTTACAATATGACAAAAGGAAGTTGCCGGCTGCATCCATCAGATAGCGATGAAGGTCACCTAGCACTACTTCCTTATACAATGTGTTGTGTATTGGCAAGCCTGAGAGCATATGAAACACCCATAATTCCAGGGAAGTCTCACCCTGGGCAGTAACAGAAGTGTTCTATTAGCGGTTGAAGCACTCCGCTAATGACTGTATGTACCCCTCTCGGTGCGGGTACCTATAGAGAGTAGCCTCAACTGCTAAAGTCAAACCAACCTTCTCTAGGCAAGAGAAGTTGGCTAAGATGTACTCCAGCCACTCACAAGCACCAATCCAAGGCCGATGCGGGCACTACACAGATAGTCGTCCATACCAGTTGTCAGTCTCCAACGCCAAAAACTCGTCTAGCAGACATCGGCCATCAAAGCCTTCACCACTTTAGCAAGCATAAGTCGGCTCCAAGAACAGACCCTACCTATCTAAACCGGCCACTAAGTCACATTGTCGGTCCAACCTCCAAATCCCTGGACAAAAATCACATACTATGTTGTGTGTATCAAGCAAGTCACTAATCAACCCTATGGAGCGCCGAGTAGGAAGGATGCTCCAACCCCAATGGGTGAGAATGCTTCAACTCTAGTAGAAAGGAGGGGAAAGACAACTATGTAGTTCCCGGCCCCGCAATAGGTCATGTCCCTACAAGATGGTGCACTTCAGAAAGTGCCGTTGCTCAGGAGATAATTGTTCAGAAGCTAGGCCCGGCACAAGACGAGGGAGTTGGATGAAGTATAGTACTTCCTGCTCTAAAGGACGGTCAACCCAATAGTTGCCCAACCGGTCATACTGGAAGCGGCCGTTGATACTAAAAATCCTATCAATCATCACATGACCGGTGGTCACTACATAGGCTGGTTCGTCTGCAGTCACATCAAACTGATGTCACCCAAATTGAGACTGGGCAAGCACACTAGGCATAGGTACAACGACCTACCGGAAAAATGAATTGGTGTCACTTTGACCAGCCATGGGTCACCTAAAATAAAAAAGAAGAAAGGGGGACCAAATGTCACAATCTCTAACAAAATTTGACCAAGTCAACGTACTCAAAATGGAGCACGGCATCCGATTAAAGAAAATAGAGAGATAAAAACATAAAAAATAGCTAAGGAAAAGTAAGTACAAAAGCCTAACCTGAGCAGCCCTCCCGCTGTCGCAACAGCAAGGGCAGGTGGGGTTGACGACGGCCAATTCAAGCAGGCCTGATGACAACCAGTTCAAGAACAATTGGCAGGTCACAGCAGCAACAGACCTTTCTAGTCTGTCTGTCGCAAGGATTGCGGGATCGGGATCAGATCGGTCCAGATCGGCTGATCCTCCAGAAGAAAGAGCGATCCCAGATAGGTCTGGATCGAGCAAAAAAAATTTTTAAATCATAAAAATTCTCAAAAAATAAAAAAAATCAGAAAAATCATAGAAATAAATAAAAAATCAAAAAATTGAATGTAAATTTCATTTTATCAAACACTACCATACAAAATAAGTTCCTTTCAAGAAACGGTCATATAAGTATAGACTATCATATAAGAGAGAGAGAGAGAGAGAGAAGAGAGTTAAAATAGATTTTTACGTAAATTTAAGTATTTAATATATATTTATGATTATGAATCTTCTATATTTGTAATAGTATAAGTGATAGTGAAATATATTAATATGTTTACACTATCATCAGCGGGGCGCAAAGTAGTCGCGGATCAACCACTGTTTAGGGGGGGATCAGAGGGGGAAGAAGGGATCGGAGCCCCCCTCCCCCCCCCCCCAATTTACCTGTTTAGGGGGGGATCGGCCACTGTTCAAGGTGGATCATTGGGGGGAGGGTTCAAGAGGGAGCCACAGACGATGAGGGGGGGGGGGAGTGAGAATGAGGGGTGGGAAGGGAGAATCGGTCCGATCCCTTCCCCCTTATTGGGGGGGATCAGACCGGAAAACAGTCCGGAATCGGGTCTTGAATCGATCCGATTCTAGACCCTTCTGGGTTCTAAGGAATCAGTCCGGATCGACCTATTCCCAGATCGATCCACCTGGATCGGTCGAGGATTGACAGATCCGGTCGATTCCGATCGATCCAGCCTAGAGTCCAAGCCGGATCGGTAGTTCCGGCAGGAATCAGATTGGTGCGTACCGATCCAATCCAAGAATCAGCCGATCCCAATCTGGATCGGCCGATTCTACAATCCATGGTATGCCAATCCTCACACCCACGATGGAAACCCCCAGCAACCCTTACAGCGGCAGCAAGCCCTCGCAGCAGCCTCTTCATGGCCTATGCGGCGCCCATAGAAGCCGATCATGTCGGTGATTCTGACAGCAGACCTGGCAGCCCCTTGCGGGCCTGGCAGCAGTCACGGGTGGTCTTGGTGGCGGGGTGGTCTTGGCGGCGGGGTCAAGCGGTGCCAGCAGCGGCACTTGCAGGTGGCTTAGATGGCAGCACCACCTGCTGGTTGCAACGGCAGTGGGAGCTGGTGAACCCAACAGCAGGGACGGCAGGTCCTCCAAGCAGTGGTGATGTGAATAGGCAGGTGCAGCAGCAATTCCCCCGGCAAAGGACTCCAACGGTGGCAGCTGCAGAAGATGGTGGCAGCTGCAGAAGATCCTCACGGCAACTGCAACTCCTACAGGGCCCGGCCACAGCAAAGGCAGGCCCCCACAGCAGCAGCAGAGGTGAACAGCAGCAGCATTACCTGCTGGCAGTTCTGGCGCAGGTGTAGGCCCCTACAGCACTGGCTGCAAGACAGGCAAATTGTGATGGTGGTTCCTGTGGGCCCTGATGCTGACAGAATTCTCCCCCGGCTCCTCGCGATGGCAGCTGCAGCTGGTCCGGCAGTGAGTCGCGTGCAGGCCAGGAGGAAACAGAACAAAAAAGAGAGGGAGGGAGGAGAGCCAACAATTCCTGCAAAAAAAACATCCCCGCTTCCAACCCCGGCTACAACAGCCCACGATGGCTGTAGTTTTGACAAGCCGTCACGGTGGCCTTGCCGACTGCTGTGGCAACCCCCGTGAAGCCTCACAGTGGCCCCAACAGCAGTGGCAACTGTAACCCACAGCCGCTGTAACTCTGGCAGATCTTTCTGGTGACGCAAGCGACTCCTACAGGCCTCACAACAGTTCCGATGGCGCCAACACCCCTTGCAACAGATCCCGATGACCACAGCAGCTAGTCTTCACGCTGTCTACAGCAAAGGCTGGCCCTTCCAGCTCCAACAGTAGCTTCCGGGGAGCCTGACCACTGCAGAGGCAGACCCCTGCAGCAGCAGCTGCAGGGCAGATAGGTGTGGGTGGCTTCGGTGATCCCCGCGGGTCCCTTTAGCAGCAGCGGCGGTGGCAAAAGAACCCGACAGTGGGTCAAGTCATTCTCATGGCAGCAAGGCTGACCCAGCAGCAAATCCCAAGTGCTAGTCGTGCGCAAGTAGAGAGAGAGAGAAGAAAAACAGAGTCATCTCTCCCTCCTGGCCAACCTAAGGCTATTTTAAACAAAATCACCTAGTCCAAGCCCAACTAGGACTCTGACTGGCCTGATTATGACTGCAACCTTGTTTCTCCATAGTTCTTAGTTAAAAAGAAAAAAAGAAAACAAGAGAGGGGGAGAAAAGAGGTTTGGACCAGTTGGGCCAAGTCAGTTGCAATCCAAACAGGTCTGGTCCGAGTCCTATCAGGATTCGGTCAACTTCAAATATACCAATCAGTTCGCTTCTTCAAAGGTCAACGAACAAATAACCCAGTCAATGACATGATCCCAAACGTCAAGTTAAGAGCCAAGATTAGTTCATACTTAAGTTAATGGATCTACCATAATGGATCCTTAATGGGGTATTGGATATCTCCAACAAGAGATTGGCCGATTTCAAGACGACGACGATCGACCACGTCCAAGGGCCCAAGCCCTTCTTTATTCTGAGGATGGTCAAGCCGCATCAAGCCAGTCAACCGATCGGCAACAGACAAAGCCGAACACCAACTTACACGGATGGTCCCATGTCAACTCTCGTCTCCAAGAAACCACCTGTGGAGAGTATTTGTTGATGTCAAAATTTTCCTAAACAAAAAAAAATTCTTACCAAAAATAAAAAAATTTCCTAAACACCCAAAAATAGCATGTTTTAGGCAAAAACAAAAGGAAGAAAACCGAACAAATGGGTGGGGCCCACTTTGGATTACATTTTAGAACAGCGGGCCCAACCGACTGGGAGTCAGCCCAATAATGAATTAGCACCAACATTGAGTCCACCCAACTCAAATTTGGCCAACGCTAGTTAAATTAGAAATCTAACTCATATCCAACAGGTTATAGTCAAAACAATCAGAGTGGACTTCCGGGTCACCTTTGCAAGGCTTATTGGGCTCAAAAAATAAAATGAATGGGCCCACAGTACTATACTAGTCAAGACCTTTCCAACAATGTCTCAAGTGTCAAAATCTAACCTTGAGCAGTAAAATGACCATTTTGCCCTTGGTGGGTTCAAACAATCTGGGGAAAGTACAATAAAATGTGACACCACCAAAAGGTTCAATCAAATTTCATATGAATAATGCCGAAGTCAGATCGGTAATCTGACCCATATTCAAAAAGTTACAGGGAAAAATGCTAAACAGTTACATACTGGTCCAGAGTTGTATGGGATTGGGAAAAAACAAGGGTTGAGAAAAGATCACAATATATTATGATGTTTGTGTGAACCTCGTTTTTCTCCGTTTCCTTTGATTTAAAAAAAGTTTTCTGGAGTTTCGGGGAAAATATGGATATTCCAAACTTATCTAACAAAATAGGTGATATCCTATAAAAATATTAGATGGTCCAGTGATATTTTAAAAGTATTAGAACTGAGGTTCGGGTTCTTTGAAAATTTGATTTTTAACCCCTCTTCGCCGGATGGTGCAAATATCTGGCGTTAACTTACATCGAGTAACAGCTCGAATGCCCTTAATTAACCGTCATAACAACCTGTTTTCGGAGAGCGTACACATCCACAAAAAAAGTAATGGTCTCAAAAGGGCAGCAGCCTTTTAGGCCCGATAAAATGCAAACTGGTTTGTTTGGAGTTAATTTTATTTGGTTTAAAGTTGGTTTTATGGGTTTTAGTTTTAAGTGAAGTTGTTTGATTTGTTCTTTATTTGGTTTCAGTTTGGTTTTGATTTGTTTTAAATTGGGTTTGATCAGTTCAAGTTGTTTTGATTTCAGCTTTTGATGAGTTTGAAGTGTTTTAAACATTATGAATTTTGGTTTGATTGATTTGATTTTAAGGTTTCAGATTTAGTTAACAATCCAAATTTTTTCTGTTTTTAGGTTGGTTTTGATTCATTTGGGGTGTTGAAATGTTGTTGGTTTAGTTTTCTTTGAAATTAGCTATTCGTTGTTTGTTTTGGGAATTCATTTAAGTAAAGTTGGATGTCTTTTAAATGAATTTTCAGATTGTCAATTCTAGTTTTTTTTTGTGCGCGCTTAAAAGTTGGTTAGAATCTGATTTTTTTTGGAGTTATGATTTTTTTAATTGAACTTTGGTGGTTTTTAATTGAGTTTCCAGATTATTTAAATCTGATTTTCATTTGTTTTCGGATTGATTGAAGTTTGATTTTTTTGTTTAAGATTGATTCTTAATGTCTTCTTTGTTGTGGTTCAGTTTTTATTGAATTGTGATAGTTTTTGAATTAAGTTTCAGATTTGTTTTAATTCTGATTTTTTATTAGATTTCATATTTTTTCATGTTGCTTATTTAGTTTGGAGTTTGCATCTCATCCGGCTCGTCGGGCTACCATTCGGTGCCCGATTCCATGCATTCCGAGTCGACATTGGAAGTCATTTCATTTCATTGGTAAGGAGTACATTGGTATAAAAAGATAGGCATTTCTTCCCCCAACATAGGCTCTTCACCAACTTAGAAAATTTTCGACATTACGACAACATGCCGGTCATTTTTAACTTAGTGAAGTTTACCCATCCAAAATGGCTAGTTTTTTTACTTAGCTATATCGGGGGAAGGATCACTAGCTACGGGAGCGTGCCCACGCCATCGTCTGGATTGACATCCCGGGACGTACCCGGGGGAGCCGTCCAAGAGATGGAGTACCCGTGAAAGGGTGTTTCACTCCTTATTTTAGTTTGGCATTTCGTATTTCTGATTTTTTTATCATTTTTTGTCAAGGCCGCTTAGGCCGGTTTTGAGTTCCATCGGCGTTTCTAGCCGGCGTTCGATCTTGTTGGGCTTGGAGGGCCCATCTTGGACTGTTTTGGGCCGGAAGGCCTTTTGATTTTTTTACTTGTGCACCTCCACTTGTTTTGATGGTAGGGTGAGGGACAGCCCGGACAAATGATCGGCCCATCATACGGATTCTGAAAGGGTCCGGGACATCACCCCCACCCACCGCTGTTGCAAATGGCAGATCTTGCATCTCTTGTTGAGTCGTGTGGTGCTGTCTTTTTGGAGCTCCACGGGCTGCTGTCCTCTTGGAAGGCTACAAGGGGGCTGCTGAAGGGGACTTCCAGTTTCTTTTTTTGGAAGGGGTGAACGGGGCCTGTTTAAGGGCTGTTCGGTTTTGCCACAAGAGGGTTGTTTAGGTGAATTCGGATGGGCTGAAAATGGGCTGCACAGGGGCCTGTTTTGGGGCTGAAACAGACCCGGTCATGGGGCTGAACGAGGAGGCCGACTGAAGTCTGTTTAGCAGACTGAAATGGGACCTGATTGGGGTCTGATTGGGGGGGCTATATGGGACCTGTGTAAGGATCAGTTGGGAGGGTCGAAATGGGACCTGTGTAAGGGGGCTTCTGACCTGCCCAAGGGGCTGCGCAAAAGGAAGCAGAAACTGACCTATATTGGTGGAGTTCAATGGACCGGAATAGGGCCTCAGTGGGGGGGCCTGCTTGGTAGTCTGGAAATAGAGCTGATCGGGTGCCTCTAGGTGGACCGAACCAATGGTAAAACAAGGGGTACATGACCTGTTTGGGTGGCTGCGCAAGGGGCCTGCCGAGGGGCTGTTTAGGGGCAGCTTTGGGGTTTGATTGATAAACCGAAATGGGACCTGGTTGGAGTCGGAATTGGGCTGCCAAGGGGACTGTCTAGATGGTCCAATAGGAGGCTACATAAAGGCCAACACAAGGGGCTGCTTAGGGGCAACTTTGGGTCGGCCAAGGTGAGGTGCACCAGGATTTTTGCTTGGGTCATAGCTTGGCAATGTCAATGAAGTCCAACATAGGCCATTGGGGGGGGGGGGGGGTTGAGAAGAAAATTAAGAAGAGGTGAAGGGGATGCCCTTAAAGGGCTACATAGCTACATAATAGCTTTCACCCACCTGTTTTTTTTATGTCGGATGCAATGGGGGGTGTAGGATGCTGCCAAAGTGGACCCCTCCACGAGGGGAAGGTGGCAGTGGGTGAGCTTCCTCTCCCTCTTCTCCTTCTCCTCTTCTCCTTCCCTCCTCCTGGCTGCAGGCAGGGGTCTGAAACAGGTGCAGTAGGGCAGCAGCAGGGGAGCAGAAGGGGGGCAAGGGGGCAGTGGCGGTTCCAGCAGCCTGTCGGCCCTCTTCCTCTCTCCTTCTCGTTGGTGCGCCAGCCTTCTCTTATAGGAGGTGGGGGAGAGCAAGGGTCAGGCCTTGAGTCAATGTAAGATAACTTTTGATCTCTCCCATGTTGTTTAAATGAGCAAGTCTTCTTGAATTCCCCAGGATTTTAATCCTTGACCAACCTTTGAGTTGTCCCATGTTGACCAAACCCTTAGGCTTCCCCATGCCATCAATTGGTTAAAGGGTGATCTGGCTGGTGAGGTGGCAGGGCCGCAGGTGGGCTGGCGGTCTGGCAGGGCCCAAAATGGACTGCCTTTGAGCAGCCGCTGCCTAGACAGCCCTCTCTTCTAGATGGGCTGCGCACCAGCTTCCATATGGGCTGGGATTTGTTTTATTTAAATGGGATTACAGGCTGGCCTACCAAAATATATACTGGTGCACCCAATGGGGCCTGATTTGACTCAATTATGGGCTGCCCCCTCTCTTCTTTGGTTTTTTTGAAAAATATTGACGCCTAAGGAGCGCTCGAAAGCCTACGTGCGCTTTCCGTTTTCTCGCTTGCGGGCTTTGCAACCGAAGTGAGCCGAGGAGCCGAGTGAGGTGCCAGCGCTACTACTAGCTCGTTTGGCCAAAGAACTAGCAGACCCTAATCAGGGATTCAGGAGGAAATGCAAATTCTTGTTCCTTTTTCCAAGTAGCATAGCGGGCTGTGACGTCCTTCGCAAGGGAAGGATATTCCCGCTCCGGAGGATTTTAGTTTGCAATGGTTCATTATGAGCTCCTCTTTAGGCGGGACAAATTCTGGAAGAGTAGGCATCCTAGTATTGCTAGGTTGATGAACCTCTTCAACCAAATTGGGTGGTTCCCCAACGACTTTGGTTATTTCAATGACACATTGAGATAGACTTTGCAAGACTTGCCAGCCTGCTGTATGGAATGGTCTTGTTAAAAGTAAGTGTAGTCCCTGAGTTCCTGTCATGAAGGTTCAGCCAGCTATTAGTCCACTGCAGTAATCCCTATCCTATATCAGTCACCCTGAAGCACAAGATTCATGAAGGGCAATGTCGTACAAATAGATATCTATAAAAACCCAGGCCTAGCGACTGTGATTTAGGGAAAAAGGATGTAGCATACATTTGAACTATAAGCACAAGTTGTGGCATTGGTTTATATCCATACAATGTCATATAAAAACCTTAACTAAATAATTTCAACAGGAACCGCGATTAAACCATTTCAACTATATGGTCAAGATTTAGGAAAAGTGAAACGTTGTACAAATAGATACCTCTATAAAACTTTTGGCCTAGATATTGATTTAGGGAAAAGGATGTAACATACATTTGGATTATAAGATCGAGTTTGTTATATTGGTTGCCATCCATAAAATATGTCATAAAAACCTTAACTAAACCATTTCAACAGGAACCTCGATTATACCATTTCAACGGGCTTTCATTGAACCATTTGAAATATATTTTGGATACATTGATTAACTTTCTGTCTTAATGCTTCTTGCAGGTGTCAGATACATCCCACATGAAAACAAAATTTGAAGCAGTAGAAAAAATGAGATAATAGCCAAGGACACAATTTGACAACATGATTAGAGTGAAATTTACCAGATCAGGCCTGTATTCTATCTCATGATTCCCTGCCGTCCAGATCCAGGCTAGATATGCAGCACTACGCTCAATAAATCTACCCCATGAGTCCCAGCGAATGCCGTCATTATATTCATACCTATCAGCATAAGAGAGATCACCAACATATAAAACAGCCTGTGAACCACTTTGAATGTAATGCTCTAATGTGGACAGAGAGTTATATGTTTGTCCCAGGTCACCTGTTGAACAAGCTCAAATATTAGATAATGTAATCGGTGAAGACAACTCAGGGATACCATCAAGAGTCATAAAACCAAGTTCCATGATAAACCAATGCAAATATAAAAGACACTTAAATTATTCACCATTAAATTTCTGAAAAGAGAGAGATCATGCCTTAAAAAAATGAAAGAATGATTTGACAGGCATTTTTAGAGGCATTATTTGCAATATCCATCTGGAAAACTATGTGATGATGAAAAAAGATTTAAAATATGAGTCCTCACAATTTGGAGCGAACTTCCATTAGAAAAAAGCTGTACTGGAAACTGCTGTGGGATTTCAGGAGTCATAAAAATCCTTGGTTACCTTTTTGAAATTGGATAGTTCCAGGTCACTTCTCCAATATCAAAGTTCTATGGGCAATCAATTATTTTATTTATATTAATATAATTTAAGTTACGTTCACTAATTTTACCTTAGCAGGTAAATCTACAACACAGATGAACACATTCATGTACTCTAAAATACTTTCTCCTGAAGTTGCAACCATTTTGATGCATGAGCACTTTGCCATACGCTTGAGACTTGTTGTCAGAAACAATCGTCTCATTGTTTCAAATAACCCAGATTCTTGAGAACAAGATCTCATAATTCCTGGTATTCATATTTGTCAAAGCGATAAGGCACCCAGGGCAGTGAAGGGTGCCAATTCTACATAGGCGTCACCTAAGAAGCCTAGGCAAAAGCATTAGATGTTTATATATCAATATGTATATATACACATATAAAATTAGATGTTAAATATACATATAAACATATATACACAAATACAATTATATTAGTAAATGTATTTCTATGTATACATGTAAAGGTACTTTTAGTTACGTAATTATATATATGTGTTGGTATATATATTTTAAAGAGCTAGTCTTGATAAGTTAAGAGAGGGAAAGAAAAGAGGGTTAAAAGAAAACATTATAAATTTTAAATGTATAACATATATTTATAATTGCAAATGTTAAACATAGATGCTAGTATAAGTGCGACCTAGGGCACCTTCCCTCCCCTCCTCCCCCTCCCCCCCCAAAAGCCGTGAAAACGCCTTGCCACCTAGATGGCACTTAGGTGCCCATCTTGACAACTATGATAGGATTGTTTTCCAAACAAGCATATACCAGTACTAAAAATACCATATGTTCACACACCAAGGTTCTTCAGAGGTAAGTGAAGGAGATCACCTATGATACCAAACTTGTATGGAGAATCAGGTCCAACCTTTGGAGGAGTTTGAAACCAAAATTTTCGAACTGAATCACCTGAACCAATCTTGTAATAGTACTTGGTATCAAACTGTATAGAAACAAGTGAAAATGGGAAAACTGTCAATTTCAAGCAAAAACAGGAACTGTCCGGTGCTCAGAAGACCCAAGTGTAAAATGATCATGTCATACAGTCACATGGATGTGATTCTATCAATTGGTTTCCTAAAAGTTGCTAGAAGAAACAATTCTTCACCAAGAAGCTACTTGATTAAAAGAAACTAAAAAGTCATAATGAAAAGCGGAACATAAATTCCAATTGTAAATGTAATATTCTTGACAATGCATCAATCGGCATAAAATAGCACTGCCTGCATCACAGAACCTCTCAGAATTTTTCCCTTGATCTTTCGTTGAGTGCTTAAAGGTTGAAAAAAGAATTAGAGAAAGAACAATAAAAGAATTTTCTTCAAGAAGTCAAGTATAGATCTTTAAATGCTTTCTCATACACTCCTCCTTGGACATGCAGGATAAAAGCTCTGTCAATGCATGACAGCGTAGCAGATTTAGCTTGAGATAACCGACAATATGTAACCCCCATTCATGGCAAGTGTATACAAGAGAAAAGAAAGAAAAACAGCTGAAAATAATCATTCAAACTTTCTGAAAAATAACTTATTCCCCCCATTTAAAATGAAGGAAGAACAGGTTAACTCCCTTTCAACCATGGATTGCAGAATCGGCGGAATCGGTCCGATTCCGACCGATTCCGGAATTGGATCGGTGGATTCCTGGCGGAAGGACCGATTCTCGGAAGAATTCCGCGGAATCGGTATGAATCGCCTGGAATCGGTCGGAATCGATTCCGACCGATTCCTTGTGGAATCGGTCGATCTGACCGATTCCATCGGAAGACCGGGTCAACCGGCCCGGTTCGATTCCCGGTTCGATTCTGGACCGGGAATCGACCTGCGGGGGTCGATTCTGTCGATCCCGCGGCGGCAGAAGCTCGATCCAGCGATTCCGGCGCGATTCCAGCGATTCCGGCGCGATTCCGGCCGATTCCGTGGATCCAAGCATCGATTCCGGCCAATTCCACCGATTCCGGCGATTCCGGCGGCGATTCCGACGATTCCAAGCAATGTCTTCAAGGGATTCCGCCGATTCAAGCTCGGACCGGCCTCGAATCAACCTCTTCTTCGATCTTTCTAAGGTTTTTGGTAAGATTTCTTCAACGAAAACTTCGTACGTCCATTCTTACGCGTTTTCGACGAGTCCGAGCGTCGTTAAACGTTGTGAATTCCGACCGAACAAGTCCGTCCAAGTTTTGAACTATCCGTTTAAGTTCATTTTGCACGGAAAAAATTCCGGATATCCCGTACGTTAATTTACGACCATTTCCGACAAATACGTAACCTTTTAAACATACCGAATGGTGTGTTACTTGGGTTGTCTGCTTCCCGAACAGCGTCTAAATCAATTTTTATGTTATCTAATCATTTTTAGTGCATTGTTTACAATTTTTGCAGATATAAGCAATGGCCGATCAAGGTGATGCAGCACCAGCACGTGCTTCCGACGTGGGTTGGGAACACGGGCACATGGTAGACCCAGTTAGAAAGAGGGTACAATGCAAATGGTGTGGGAATGAGATAAACAGGGGGGGTGTTCCGGCTGAAACAACATATTGCCGGAACAGATGGGAATGTCAAGAAATGTGACAAGGTGCCCAGGGAGAAGAGTGAGGAGATGAGAGGCTACATGACAGGTAGAGCCTCTCAACGGGCTGTTACAAGGATTCCGGAATCGGAATCGGAATCGGTTGGGACCATGGTTTATGGAATCGGTGGAATCGGACCAATTCCGACCGATTCCGGAATCGGATCGATGGATTCCGATCCGATTCCTGGCGGAAGGACCGATTCCGGGAATAATTCCGCGGAATCGGTATGAATCGCCTGGAATCGGTCGGAATCGGTCGATCCGACCGATTCCTTCGGAAGACCGGTTGAACCGGCCCGGTTCGATTCCCGGTTCGATTCTGGACCGGGAATCGAACCGATTCCGGCCCTTTTAGGGCCGGAATCGACCGCCGCGGTCGATTCCGTCGATCCCGTGGCGGTAGGGCTCGATTCCGGCGATTCCGCGGCGATTCCAGCTTCGATCCGGCGATCCAGGCGTCGATCCGAGCTGCCAGCACCGATTCCAGAAGGATTCCAGCGATTCAGCACCGACTCCGGCGATTCCAGCTTCTTCCCGCGGTGATTCCGGCGATTCCAGCGATTCCAGCGATTCTGCCGATTCAAGCTCGGACCGGCATCGAATCAACCGCTTCTTCGATCTTTGACCGGTTTTTGGTAAGATTTCTTTGCCGAAAGCTTCGTACGTCCATTCTTACGCGTTTCCGACGAGTCCAAGCATCGTTAAACGTTGTGATTTCCGACCGAACAAGTCCGTCCAAGTTTTGAACTATCCGTTTAAGTCCATTTTGCACGGGAAAAATTCCGGATATTCCGTACGTTAATTTACGACCGTTTCCGGCAAATACGTAACCCTTTAAACATACCGAATGGTGTGTTACTTGGGTTGTCTGTTTCCCGAACAGCATCTAAATCAATTTTTATGTTATCTAATCATTTTTAGTGCATTGTTTACAATTTTTGCAGATATAAGCGATGGCCGATCAAGGTGATGCAGCAGCAACACGTGCTTCCGACGTGGGTTGGGAACACGGACAGATGGTAGACTCAGTCAGGAAGACGGTACAGTGCAAATGATGTGGGAAGGAGATGAACGGGGGGGTGTTCCGGCTGAAACAACATATTGCCGGAACAGGTGGGAATGTCAAGAAATGTGACAAGGTGCCCAGGGAGAAGAGTGACAAGATGAGAGGCTACGTACGAGTAGATCCTCTCAACGGGCGATTAGGATCGAGCAGAGGGAGGAGTTGCACGACGAGCTACTCCAGAGGAGGAGGGACCGCGATTTGCCTACCTCGAAAGAGAAAGGCAAGGGGAAGGCACCAGCTGAGCCCGAGCCAGAGAGCGAGGACGAGTCCACAGACTCCGAGCTTGGACGTGCTAGGCACGCTAGCAAGCGTGCATTTGCTGAGGAGGAGGAGGGGAGGAGGGGAGCACGAGGGTCCGGGTCCGCAGTTGACCCGGCCTTTGGGCGGATCGGCATCGGCTCGCCGGACCAGACCGAGAGACCGACCCCAGGAGACAGAGCCATACCGCCGTTCCACTTCTACCGGCACTCGATTTACACCGAGTGACGAGTATTTATTTAGGAAACAGAGTCTTTGGGCGGATGGGGATAAAACGAGCAATGAAAGGGATAAAGGCAACAGGAACGGCTGCAAAGAGAGCCGTTCGCCACATTGTGAAATGGTTTTTACATGCAGGTATCACTTTTTAAATTATATTTGACATTGTGTGTTTTATTTACTTAACTTAATTTTAGCCTGATTCCAATTTTTTTTAACTTGATGTAGGCATTCCAAGACACGTACCACCACCCCTACTTCCGGACGATGGTGGATGCCGTGGGTGAGGCCGGGACCGGTTCGCAAGCCCCGGCGACGGACACACATATACGGCGCTGGCCTGGGTAAGGAGGTCCAGGAGTTGAAGGAGTGGATGGATGGATTTAAGTTGGTGTGGAAGAAGAGGGGTTGCACAATTATGTGCGATGGGTGGACAGGTATCACCAAGAGGAGTATGATAAACTTCTTGGTGTACTGTTCTGAAGGGACAACATTCTTGAAGTCAGTAGATGCTTCTGGGAAGATAAAAAATGCCGACTTCATTTTTTTCTCTGATGTATGGGGTGGTGGAGGAGATCGGGGAGGACAATGTGGTTCAGGTTGTCACTGACAACGAACCATCATATAAGGCGGCTGGGAGGAAGTTGATGGAGAAGAGGAAGCACATCTTCTGGGTGCCCTGTGCAGCACATTCCATAGATCTCATATTAGAGGATATAGGCAAGGAGGAGGGTGTATCCACACTTGTCAGGCAGGCGCAGACGATCACATCTTTTATTTATTCGCATCCCCGCCTGCTACATAACATGAGATCACACACAGGAGGGCACGATCTTGTTAGGCCCGGTCCGACTACATTTACTACGAATTTCATTGCGTTGGAGAGTTTACACCGGCACAGGCATGCATTGGTTAGGTTCACACAGTCCGAGGAGTATTACAACTATATGGTGGACAACCTGCATGACAAGAAAGAACAATTGGAGATTCTTGTCAGGTCTGAGAAGCAGATCACTGACAAGAGGTTTTGGGAGAGGATTGCCTACTACTTGGCAATCATTGAGCCACTGGTAGTTGTCTTGAGGTTGGTAGACTCAGATGACAGGGACCAGATGGGCACGTTGTATGATGCCGTGGACCGTGCAAAGCCGAAAATCAAAAAAATCCCGAGAGGTTACAAGAAGTGGTGGAATATCATAGATGACCACGATGTCCATCTGCGGCAGTAACTTGGTTAAAAAATTATTTTTGCTGTATAATTGTCTTATATCCACAGTGTTAACTAATATAATCTTGCAGGATATTTTTTGAACCCCCGCATCCAATATGGAGGACTGGTGGTGAACGACAACGAGGTGATGCTGGGTACACCTGCTGTTATTCAACGTCTGTGCCGATCTCAGCAGGACATGATAGAGGCTGAGATAGAAGTAAGTTGGAGTTCATTCAATACCTTGGAGTAGCCTTACCGGGAAACTAATGTTTGTTTTTAAAAATTTTTCAGATGCAGAAGTACAAGATGAGGGTCGGCGTATACTCAGATGCTGACCTTAAATATTCAGTTGACAAAGTGTCACCTGGTATAGTAATAGCTTGATGAAGATTTTCTTTTCTTTTCATATAAGTTATGGTAGATGATGGGCTAATTGTTTACCTTTTCTCTTCTTGTTTGTTTCTTACAGCTGAGTGGTGGGTTCAGGTGTACACCAGGAGTGGATGGAACCCACTTGTCGCCATCGGTATCGGGATACTCGGCCAGAGCACCGGTTCCTCCCATTGTGAGAGGAACCGGAGTACATTCAACCTGATACATACGAAAAGGAGGAACAGGTTGACCTCAGACCGGCTGGAGAAGCTGGTCTTCTGTCATTACAACATGAGGCTACGCATAAAGAACATCAAGGATCGACAGAAGATCAGCGAGGCACGATTTGCACGATTCGCAGGTGGCCCGTACGAGCAGAGGCATTCTTCCGCCACACCACCACCCGAGGAGACAACATGAGGCTGCGCATAAAGAACATCAAGGATCGACAGAAGATCAGCGAGGCACGATTTGCACGATTCGCAGGTGGCCCGTACGAGCAGAGGCATTCTTCCGCCACACCACCACCCGAGGAGACAACATGAGGCTGCGCATAAAGAACATCAAGGATCGACAGAAGATCAGCGAGGCACGATTTGCACGATTCGCAGGTGGCCCGTACGAGCAGAGGCATTCTTCCGCCACACCACCACCCGAGGAGACAACATGAGGCTGCGCATAAAGAACATCAAGGATCGACAGAAGATCAGCGAGGCACGATTTGCACGATTCGCAGGTGGCCCGTACGAGCAGAGGCATTCTTCCGCCACACCACCACCCGAGGAGACAACATGAGGCTGCGCATAAAGAACATCAAGGATCGACAGAAGATCAGCGAGGCACGATTTGCACGATTCGCAGGTGGCCCGTACGAGCAGAGGCATTCTTCCGCCACACCACCACCCGAGGAGGTGGAGGTGGACACCCCCCGTTCATCTCCTTCCCACACCATTTGCACTGTACCCTCTTCCTGACTGGGTCTACCATCTGCCCATGTTCCCAACCCACGTCGGAAGCACGTGCTGCTGCTGCATCACCTTGATCGGCCATCGCTTATATCTGCAAAAATTGTAAACAATGCACTAAAAATGATTAGATAACATAAAAATTGATTTAGACGTTGTTCGGGAAACAGACAATCCAAGTAACACACCATTCGGTATGTTTAAAGGGTTACGTATTTGCCGAAAACGGTCGTAAATTAACGTACGGGATATCCGAAATTTTTCCCGTGCAAAATGGACTTAAACGGATAGTTCAAAACTTGGACGAACTTGTTCGGTCGGAAATCACAACGTTTAACGATGCTCGGACTCGTCGGAAACGCATAAGAATGGACGTACGAAGCTTTCGGCGAAGAAATCTTACCAAAAACCGGTCAAAGATCGAAGAAGAGGTTGATTCGATGCCGGTCCGAGCTTGAATCGGCGAATTCCCTTGAAGACCTAGCTTGGAATTGCCGGAATCGCCGCCGGAATCACCGGAATCGGTGGAATCGGGCAGGAATCGACGCTGGATCGACGCGGAATCGCGCCGGAATCGCCTGCGCCTGCTTCTGCCGCCGCGGGATCGAGAGAATCGACCCCCGCGGGTCGATTCCGGCCCTAAAAGGGCTGGAATCGGTTCGATTCCCGGTCCAGAATCGAACCGGGCCGGTTGACCCGGTCTTCCGAAGGAATCGGTCGGATCGACCGATTCCACAAGGAATCGCCTGGAATCGGATCAATTCCGACCGATTCCAGGCGATTCATACCGATTCCGCGGAATTCCTCCCGGAATCGGTCCTTCCGCCGGGAATCCACCGATCCGATTCCGAAATCGGTCGGAATCGTACCGATTCCGCCGATTCTGCAATCTATGGGCTGTTAGGATCGAGCAGAGGGAGGAGTTGCATGACGAGCTACTCCAGAGGAGGAGGGACCGCGATTTGCCTACCTCGAAAGGGAAAGGCAAGGGGAAGGCACCAGCTGAGCCCTAGCCAGAGAGCGAGGACGAGTCCACAGACTCCGAGCTTGGACGTGCTAGGCACGCTAGCAAGCGTGCATTTGCTGAGGAGGAGGAGGAGGAGGGGAGGAGGGGAGCACGAGGGTCTGGGTCCAGAGTTGACCCAGCTTTGGGCCGATCAGCATCGGCTCGCCCGACCTTGGGCTGGGACCGAGAGACTGACCCTAGGAGACAGGAGCCACACCGTCGTTCTACTTCCACCAGCACTCGATTTACACCGAGTGACGAGTATTTATTTAGGAAACGAGTCGGGCGGATGGGGATTAAACGAGCAATGAAAGGGGTGAAGGCAACAGAACGGCCGCAAAGAGAGCCGTTCGCCACATTGTGAAACGGTTTTTACGTACGCAGTATCACTTTTTAAATTAAAATTGACATTATGTGTGTTTTATTTACTTAAACTTAATTTTAACCTAATCCCAATTTTTTTAACTTGATGTAGGCATCCCAGCACATGCAGCCACCAGCCCCTACTTCCAGACGATGGTGGATGCCGTGGGTGAGGCTGCACCGGGTTTGTAAGCCCCGGGCAGCAGACACATATACGGCGCTGGCCTGGATGAGGAGGTCCAGGAGTTGAAGGAGTGGATGGATGGATTTAAGTTGGTGTGGAAGAAGAGGGGTTGCACAATTATGTGCGATGGGTGGACAGGTATCACCAAGAGGAGTATGATAAACTTCTTGGTGTACTGTTCTGAAGGGACAACATTCTTGAAGTCAGTAGATGCTTCTGGGAAGATAAAAAATGCCGACTTCATTTTTTTCTCTGATGTATGGGGTGGTGGAGGAGATCGGGGAGGACAATGTGGTTCAGGTTGTCACTGACAACGAACCATCATATAAGGCGGCTGGGAGGAAGTTGATGGAGAAGAGGAAGTACATCTTCTGGGTGCCCTGTGCAGCACATTCCATAGATCTCATATTAGAGGATATAGGCAAGGAGGAGGGTGTATCCACACTTGTCAGGCAGGCGCAGACGATCACATCTTTTATTTATTCGCATCCCCGCCTGCTACATAACATGAGATCACACACAGGAGGGCACGATCTTGTTAGGCCCGGTCCGACTACATTTACTACGAATTTCATTGCGTTGGAGAGTTTACACCGGCACAGGCATGCATTGGTTAGGTTCACACAGTCCGAGGAGTATTACAACTATATGGTGGACAACCTGTATGACAAGAAAGATCAGTTGGAGATTCTTGTCAGGTCTGAGAAGCAGATCACTGACAAGAGGTTTTGGGAGAGGATTGCCTACTACTTGGCAATCATTGAGCCACTGGTAGTTGTCTTGAGGTTGGTAGACTCAGATGACAGGGACCAGATGGGCACGTTGTATGATGCCATGGACCGGGCAAAGCTGAAAATAAAAGAAAAAAATCACAGAGGTTATAAAAAGTGGTGGAAGATCATAGATGAGTAGATGACCGATGGGACAAGACCTTGCACCACGATGTCCATGCTGCAGGTAACTTGGTTAAAAAATTATTTTTACTGAATAATTGTCTTATATGCACAGTGTTAACTAATAAAATCTTGCAGGATATTTTTTGAACCCCCGCATCCAATATGGAGGACAGGTGGTGAACGACAACGAGGTGATGCGGGGGACACTTCGTCGTTATTCAACGATCGCGCCGATCTCGGCGGGACGGGATAGAGGTGAGATAGAAGTAAGTTAGAGTTCATTCAATACCTTGGAGTAGCCTTACCAGGCAACTAATGTTTTTTTTATAAAATTTTCAGATGCAGAAGTACAAGATGAGGGTCGGCGTATACTCAGATGCTGATCTGAAATATTCAGTTGACAAAGTGTCACCTGGTATAGTAATAGCTTGATGAAGATTTTCTTTTCTTTTCATATAAGTTATGGTAGATGATGGGCTAAATGTTTACCCTTTCTCTTCTTGTTTTTTTCTTGCAGCTGAGTGGTGGGTTCAGGTGAACACCAGGAGTGGATGGAATCCACTTGCGCCATCGGTATCGGGATACTCGGCCAGAGCACCGGTTCCTCCCATTGTGAGAGGAACCGGAGTACATTCAACTCGATACATACGAAAAGGAGGAACGAGGTTGACCTCGGACCCGGAGAAGCCGGTCTTCTCGTCATTACAACGTGAGGCCGCGCATAAAGAACATCAAGGATCGACGAGAAGATCGGCGAGGCACGATTTGCACGATTCGCGAGGTGGTCCGTACGAGCAGAGGCATTCCTCCGCCACACCACTACCCGAGGAGATGGACGTGGATCGATATTCAGGAGGAGCATGCACTTGCCTCTGGATAGAGGAGAGGGAAGCCGGGGATCACGTACCGAGTTTGATCTCAATGACCGTGCGTACGGGTCGAAGGAGAGTTGGATGGTGTTGAAGCGAGAAGGATGCTCGGCTCCACCTCCATCTACTTCTCGTGCTCGGGCGGGGGCCTAGCACGCCGGCGGCTATGGAGCGACCACTGCGGCTTTAGCCCCAGCTCCAGCTCCAGTCCCAGCAGCCGCTACCCAGCCCATTCGCAGTCCGGGGAAAACGAAAACAAAAGTGACTGCACGGAAAATGGGAGGATTTGCAAAGTTGAAAAAAAACTTTGGGTTCCGGTCCTTACGGTACTTCGAGAGATGGTGAAGAGGTGAAGAGAAGGAAGCTAGAGGTCGGGCGTCTGTCGGCGGATGACGAAGACGCGGGCTCCTTCTCACTCCTCAGGTGATGATGACGAGGAGTGCATACCAGCGACGCAGCCATCAGCAGCAGCTGAGTCTCCTGATTCACGGCTTCCAAAGCCGTATTACACGCTGGATGAGTAGACACCGCATTCTTATATTATGGAGCCACAGTATCCAGCATTTGGCCAGGTTGACCAGCAGTGGATTACACCACTAGCTCCACCATCCTCTACTTACGTCCCAGTCGTCCCGCAGTCCAATCCATACGACCTTGATGGCATGGCATCGGCATTATTTTCATATGGATATGGTCCCGGACAGTATACAAGACTGAGCACGAGGGAGGAGCGTCAAGTGCAGCAGGGAGAGGAGGAAGACCCATATTTACATCCTACAGTTTGGTAGTAGATTGATATGATGTAATTTTTTTTTTCATGATGTGTCATCTCTTTGATTTTTGAATCAATGGAATTCGAATATGTACTTAACTTCAAGTCTTCAATTGGAGTTCATTAGTATTTATTCGATGTGGTCCTGTGGATGAATGCATTGGTTATTTTTAAAAAAATTTCTAACTCATTTCCTATTTTTTTTAGAATTTTTTCTGAATTTTTTTGACGAAAAATAAAAATCAAAAAAAAAACCGATTCCGGACCGATCCGGAATCGATTCTCTTCCCAGGAATCCGGCCGATTCCGATTCCGGAATCCCTACTTTCAACACTATAATCCCTATTTAATTTTTCTTCGCACATATGAGCATATAATCCATCATAACTCATGCCTCAAACACCAAACTTGACATATATGGGATATCATCAGTAGTTCAAGTT
Source organism: Cryptocoryne crispatula var. balansae (assembly GCA_036172225.1). Classification (NCBI taxonomy): domain Eukaryota; kingdom Viridiplantae; phylum Streptophyta; class Magnoliopsida; order Alismatales; family Araceae; genus Cryptocoryne; species Cryptocoryne crispatula. The sequence continues at coordinate 34,665,887 of CM069925.1, read as the reverse complement.
GGTAGGTCCCACCACTGTGTTATCAAAGCCAAGAGTCTCAGTCACCTAGGCAATGACGTGAGGCAAGATGTTGGTTGGCAACTTGCCTTAGTCATTATTGCCTAAGGCAATCACCTCCTTTGCCAAGTTCGCCTAGGCGATCGCCTACCCTACCTTACAGCTGACGAAACCAAGTAAGAAAGCTGACCGAAACTAAACTGGGTAAGTAACCCAAGTTAATAACTCCATCTAAGCCTTACCAAATCCCATACACTTCCAATAGCTTCTTCATCTCTCAAAGCTCCCGACCCTCTCATTCCCCACTCTCACTCTCTTTCCCTCGACCATTTTCCCTTCACTATTTGTCCCCCTCAATCCCTTCCGACCCACTATCCTTTCACCCCTTCAACCATCGCTCCAGTCTCAACCCTTCTATTCCCTCTCACTCTCACATAGATCCTGCCAACCTTCTTAATTTTTCCCCTTTTTTTGATATAAAAGTTAGCTATTTTATCTTTCTAATATTTTGTAATTATGTTTGAAATTTATGATGCTATTAGTGTTTCATATATATACAAGTAAAATATTAAAATATAAATATATATCAAAAATATATTTCATCTCATGTGCTTAAAGCACCCGTTCCAAGTGTTTGAGATGAGGTGAAGCCCTCCTCACTTGGGCACCTAATGCCTCGAACACCATAGGTTCTACAAGGTGCCAAACTTCCAGTAACCGTTCTTTTTTTGTCAACTTGTTTTCTCAGTTTTCCTATTCATTTTAAGTGAAATAAGAACATGGAATGTGTTTTCCTAAGAATTTCTCTTTCCACACCTCTGAGAAATGAGATCACCTAAACCATAATATGGATACAAATATCCCACATTCTTAAATTTTTAACACTTGTTGTCGCTTCTACGTTCCAACTCCATATTAATGCAAATTGTTTCCTATTCTCTCTCGTAATGTTTTATATTATTATTTTAGTTATATAACTTTGTTAAGTTTGTTTTGTTTTAACACCTCTATTATTGCATCCATCCAAAAACCAATATAGGTATTGCTATGCTATATGAGGCGCTCATCTCAGGCGCCTAGATGCTGAGGAGAGGCAAAAATGCCTCACCACAGCATTTCTCACCTCGCTCACCTTGCCTGGATTCGGACTCTGTGTAGTTCAAATCAGGTAACTTAAAATCCTCTTAACCTGTCCCAAAACCCTCAAAACTCAATCATCCACCCCAAGGCCCTAACATTCCGATGCCTTATAGGCCTTGGAAGTGAGTTCTTTTGTTTTCTACATTCTTCTTCAAAAGTTTTAATGTTGTGTATAATTATATATTGTTAAATATATTAAAATATATTTCTCACCTCAAACGCCTGAGGCACTCAGCCTTGGGCACTTGAGCTGAGACAACCCTCCTCTTGCCTCAAGTGCCTCACACCTCGGACAACATAGAGGTGTTATTCTCTCATTTTTTGTTATATTTTAAAAATTAACATTTTGTATAACCATATATGATCCAAGATATCATACCAGTCTCGTAAGATTTTAAAATCATCTCTTTATGATGTTTTTTTCCTTAATATTGGTCAAATTGAAGCTTAGATCCAACTAAGGATCCCAAATTTCTTGATGCATCCATTGTAGACAATGCTCACCTTCGATTCCAGTTTAGCTTGTCTCTATCTTAATCCTCAATGTAGTACCATTTTGAAGAAATCACCATCCTATTTTACACTGATACATGCACTTAAACTAAATATTTTTAAAGCCTAAACTTTAGAGAGTTTGTCAAGATCTTTCAGTTATATCTTCTTTCCATCCCTTTCGAGACAAAGTCGAGATGCAAAATAGAAATCCTAGACTAGGAAACATGATTATGTTGTATTCTTATCATGCCAAGGTGATATTGGGCAACAAGGACCCCTTTTTCATTTGGTAATGGCAATTCAGTCAATGTAAAGAAATAGATTCTATAAATGATTGAAGCAACTCATCCAAAATCATAGTGAATAAAGAAGATTTAATCTTCATATTGTGAGTGTTTGCTTTGAAACCTAACACAAGAAAGAACACCTCGGGTAGGAAACCCACCCCAACTTTGCCAATTTAGCGAAGACACGATACAAGTGATCAGAGATTATCATAGAGTTATGTTGACTTGGACTACTTTTTTCAAAAGAACATCCACTTTCAGCATGGATGGATGGCAAGGATGTCGAACCAGCTCCAAAGTTTGACCTCAATGATCATGCATGGGCCAAAGAAGAGCGTGACAGTGTAGGTGGTGAGGATGAAGCTGAATAAATGCAAAAACAAGGAGATACTTGTGTTCCTTGCACAGCTCCAATTTAGAATGATCCACCTCACACTACAGTTCCTGAGCTAGCTCAAACCACAACTCCAAATCCAGTTTCTCATGTCATTTCAGATGAAATCCTTCTACAATCCTGAATAGTACATAAAAGAAAAAAAAAAGATTTGGAGGATTCAAATCATTGAAAAAAGTATACCAATGTAGTGTTGGACAGGGTACGCAAAAAGATGAAGTAGGGAAGAGAAGGAAACTAGTTAAACGAAGACTTGTAAGTCTTATAGATAGTACACAAATACCCTCGTCAGATGATGATAACGAAAAGTTCACTCCACCTATATAACAGCAAAACCAAAGTGGTTCAAATGGAAGTGGGGGTGGACGAGGGGAGACGAAGAAGGTAGATCTTCTAATAGTGCACGTACGAGTGAAACATGGCCTACTAATTTGGATCAACGACAACATTCAAGTGGAAGAAGTAAATACTAGAATTAGATAAGATTTTTAATGAGTATTCGTTGATAAATTATCAAGAACCTACATCACACTTCGAGTCATGTTATCCACTCTCATCTTCAACTCCAATATCACATAGTGTGTGTAGTTTTAGTCAAATAGCTGAATCAATATTTTCATATGGATACGGGTTAATAATGGCTGATCAGTCTCGATGGAACATTCATGAGAATCAAGAGAAGGAAGATTATGAAAGTCAATTCCGTAGATGGTGATGATGAGAATGTATCATTTTGTTGCATATGAATTGTATCGTGTTATCTCTTTATTGGAATGAATATTAGTGCTATTTTATATCCATTTGTCTTAATGTCACATAAAAAGTGAGTCACATGAAAGTATGTTTAATGTTATTTTTATATTTTAAAAAATTAAAAATATCCCATTTTTTATATATTTATCATATTTTTTATAATTGTTTAAAAATAAAAAATAAAAAATTGATCCAAACCAATTCTGGATCCGGATTCCTCCCATTGAATTTGTCCAGATTATATCGGCACTAGCCAATCCGGCCCCCAATTCCAATCCCGTGAACCTTGGTGAGAAAGAAGCGTCTAAATCTTCATGTTCCCTAGGCCAAGTAAAACCCTTATGTAGGTATCCGTCTCCTTTTTCTTGGTATGCAATGCCCGGAGCACGTCAGCATTTGTTTCATCCATTAATGGAAGCTCTGAACTACTGTGTACTATGGTGACCCTCAACCACGACAAGACCAATCTAAGGTCATGAGTCATAACAGACCTTGCAGCATGGTGATTTGTGGCATTGTGATGCATTTCTTCTGGAGGACAACACTGCAAACAGCACTAACACTTCATGGATTGAATAATAAGCAGGTCAATTGCTTCCATCACCATAACTCTGTTCCTATGTGGTATTGTGATTGTTAACACCCATATCAATCTCTCCCCGCAGTGGTGCTTTCTCAGTAGTTGCATCAGCAGAGATGATCCAAGTCCTCTTCACTGCATGCAGGATACATGGCGTGTCTCCACTCATTATTGCCAGCACAGTAAGTGTTAGTTTTTCTCAAACCGACAAGGTATTTTGTTTTTTTCTCCCGATAGCTTGTTATTAATGGGGTGTTTGGTTGCAAGATAATTTTTTGTATACTTTCATGATAAAAAATTATATTAAAATAAAAAGTGAACCAACTCATTACATAAAATTATCATGTTTGGAGGGATGTGATAACAAAAAAGAGTAACTACCATTCATGACCAAACAAAGTGGGGTACCACAAGAAAAAAGAAAGAGGTGAGACCCTCTTTTTTTGTTTAAGAAGAAAATCACTTTTAAAATATAAAATTGTCAAGGTTGCCAAACACCTTTTTTGACAAGTTTTCTTACAATTTTTAGAAATTAAAATAAAAACCCCCCATTATCATGCAACCAAACACCCCATAAGCAACAACCTTCAGAAGTGTATGCTACCAACTAATGAATATCGTCTAATTTCAGACCACTGTTGTAATATAAGTATTGAAACTGTGTTAAAAGTACACACGTCTATCACAAAGTTTCTCTAATATTTGTGTTCATGTTCTGTAAATGCATGCCGTCCATATGACTAAATCTATCGGCAGTATCGCATGCTTGCTGAGGAATAAGTCAACGGGCCTACATTAGAAAGGCAGCAATTTCTCCTATTCAGCCAAGCCAGAGCAATTTTTTTTCGTATGAATACATTTTAGAAACTTTTTCTATAAACCCAGCATGCATTGCTTAAAATGAAGAAAATCCTTCCTCATCAGCATCGAGATAAATGTGGATAAAAAATTAAAAGGCTAACATTAATGCTCAGCGTAAGTTTGAATGTAGTGTCAACAGCATATCCACCACGTCCATCATTTATAAAGTTTCTATATTTCAAATGAAGATCTCCATCCATCGCTGCATTACAGATTAAGGATTACATGTATTTCCTTCTCCACCAATGGCATTTCTGTAATTATTGTCAAAACCAAGGACTTTTGGAGAAAATATGTTCATAAACAGTTCTAAAGTTTGTCTTTTTACTTACTAGTATCTATCTCAGTGATGTCCTTCAGTTGGACTTTCCAGTTACTTTCATACTAATGAAATCTAGGATCACTCAGAGAAGAAAAGGAACAGCACCAGTGTCTTATAGGGATGAGTCCTAGTAACCTAGTTTTTAAAATGCCAAAAAAATTGTGCTCTATGAAATTTGAGTGAAATGAATCTGTACCATATACCAAGTTATTTACAAACAAGTAATGGACATAAGAACTATCAAGCACGATAGACAACAAATTCCATGTTCAACTATGTAAATGCTTTGATCAATTATATAATTATGTTCAAGATTATATGATTGATATAGTTAGCAAACACTCACCTCCAGACCGTCAACTAGGCAATGATGAATATAGCCAGATGTGTACTTGTAGAATGTATAGTTTGTAACTTTTGCCTTGGAACTGTGATCATACTGGTGCTCCATTTTGCTATATAGCACTTTGCTAGAGCCTGGTTCTTCAACTGTTACCCATGAAATTATAACGGCTTTCCCATCATAATCACCTTGAGTGATATGGACCTAAATAAAATCAAGGAAATGCAGGTTTTCACAGGAAGCCCAGAAGACAAAATAATTGAAATTTTATATGGCATGGAGACAGTACATAAGCATTCCAAAACGTTTTGTAAGCACAAAAGAACACCATCAGAACATGTAAGAGTTATTGAATCAATTACAGAAGTAAAATGAGAAAGCCCGGATTCATACTAAGAAGACTATCTCTTCCTTCAATCTCCCTTATCACTACAACTTTTTCATACTAAGAAGATGCAGTGGACGGCAGCTTCGACCGCTGGAGAAGGAGATGGACGTACGTCCACAGCGGGTGACCATCAGGGGAGGGGAGCTCGCGACCCTCAGGGAGAGAGGATATGGTGGGGGTGTTTTAAGTTAAATGGATCCGGGCCTGGTCCGATTCGGGCCCGGATCCAATCACAGCCGAGGTGGACGCCTCTTCACCTTGCTGAGCCTCAGCCGCCTAGGCGGCAAAAGCGACTAAAGCGGTCACCTTAGGCAACTGCGGGCAAGACAAGGCGCTTAACCCTCGCCTCGCCTCAACGCCTAGGTGCTTGAGGCGCTCGCCTCTGATAACATAGTCGTCAATAGATAATTGAGGCGAAATATCCCATAGATCTAGAGTAGCAATGAAGGAAAACCATGGCCAAACCCAGCCAATCAAATAAAGGACCAGTTCTATCATCGGTATGTCATCGATATAGTAGAATCAAGACGCATATGAAGCAGATGTGGAGATCTAATGCCATGAACGTCAATAAAACCAGATGAGCATATTAAACTAGAACCACACTGTAAAATGCAGGATCGATAATGTCAACTTATCTCAGAACCACTACCAAAGTTCTCAACAAAAGGCAACTTCCGTCGAACTTAAAGAGCACATACACAAGCCAAACCATGCTAGATCCCAACAGTACTCCAAGAAGAAGACTGAACAACTATAGTTCTCCAAGGAGAAGATTGTAGCGGCAACAAATCTCTAAGGAGGGGATCAAACACCAGCAAATCTTTGAGGAAAAGACTAACAATAGCAAATCTCCAAGAAGAAAACCCATCAGTAATAGATCTCCAAGGAAGACGGTAACGACACAACAACCTTCAGCAGATCTTCAAGGTGAAGATCAAGACAACCACAGAACAAGGGTGTAACGGATCTCGGAGATAAAATCTTCAACCGATGAAGAAGATTAAAGTAGAGAAGAGAACTAGAGAAAAAAGAAAGTCTTCTACGCCAAGGAAAGAAAAAGAAAGAAGGAAGAGCTATTGCGGAGGAGGTATCCACCGCAAAATCGCCGTCGAGGGAAGAAAGAGAAGGGGGCGAGGGTTTCCGCAGAAACTGGACGAGAGCAAACCAAAAAGAGAGTCACTAGGGTTTAAGAATAGGAGGGAGGTGTAGAACAGGAAGAGAAAATTGGGAAAAGACATTGCTTCATTCAAAATTTCCATGGTGGACAATACAATAGCATGGGACCGCTATTTATAAAAGAAAAAAAAACATGAAAATACCCTTAAAATCCTAAGAAAATCAAAAAACACCACGCGTTCCTGTAATAGTCCAAGAAATGGGTAAAAACTTCCCAAGATTACCAAAAGCGCTAAAAAAATATGTACAGCTAAAATTTAAACCTAAGTACCTAAAATCATAAATCACATCCTCCCAACCAAATAGTTCCAACTCGATGATGTCAACGCCTATAAACCTAATCAAATCGATCTCGCGCTCTGGTGTCCTCACCACCTTCTCCATCCACATCCTCTCCAAAGCTAGCAACACCATTGCCAATAAACACACCTTTCCGACCACTCCCCATCACCACCCAGCCCCTTGTTGCGAGAAGTAGTGCAAAACAAAGGACTTTGTCAACCCAAACATTCCCAACTTTGGTATCTCCGATCACTACACACTCAGCATCTCCAATTCTTACAACACTTTATGTTAGCATGCCGCCGCATTCTAAGCAACGTCCAAATCGCCAAAGTTCCAAGTCTTTTCCAATGCACCAGCCTTGTTGGAACACCGCCTCTAGCCACCACCTACACAAAGTTATGCCTCGGGCACCCTAGACTATAGGATAATGCCAGTTTGCCACCCTAATAAGCCCACCCCCCACTATCACTCTAGAGCCTCGTGGAATTGTCGGAGCCTGATGCTATCAAACACAATCTCAGTTTCATTTTTTAGAGATTTTCAGAGTAAAATTCACTTCTTTCAAATTTTAATTAGTCATGGCCAACAATATATCCATTGCTCTTAATTTAATTTTAAAATAAAAAAGAGACCAAAAACATAACCAAACATCATATTATCTAAGTGTAGTTATCCCATTTTTTTCACTATATTTTGTAAAGTAACATTTCTTTGACTCTTTATGCAAGTGATCCAAGATGCCACACCAATCTCCTAAGGTTCCAAAGAGCATGGAAAACCAAGTCGGGACCCAGGTCGCGACCTAGGCCCGACCCGGCTGGTTTTGGTCGCAACCCGGTCGACCGGACTCGTCGGCCGGGTTGCGGAGTCGCAACTAGGTTGCGCAACCCGCGGACCCGTGGGTGGGGTTGCGTGACCCCGCCTGCAACGGTCATATGACCATTGCAGGCTGGCAATGGTCACCTTGCTGGTGACCGTTGCCGGCAAAAGGGGGGCTTTAATTACTTTATTAATTCATTAAATACTTGATTCTTTTATTTGTTTAAATTACTTAACTTATTAGTTAATAGTTAGTTTGTACTTACTTATTTAATTAGATATTCAACTAATTTATTAACTAGTTCATCATTTATTTAATTAAGTTGCTAATTACTTAATTAGTTATTTCATTATTATTTTAGTTTTAAGTAGTTAATAGTTATTTAGTCAAGTTAATTAGATATTTAAGTAATTTACTCTATAGTTCATTACTTACTTAATTGTTTCATTAGTTACTTAACTAGATACTTAATTAATATTAATTAATTACTTATTTTGTTATTTAAGCATGTCTTCTCCAAGCCAAACAACTCAAACTATTGGCGCGAGTCGAAGTGATCCGACTTGGTTACATTGCAACTTGATCTCCATGGCGGAGAGAAAAGTGCAATGTAAATATTGTGACAAAGTTATCTTCGGTGGTATTTACCGTTTGAAAATTCATCATGCAGACATGAAGGACAATGTTCTTTCTTGCACACGGACTCCACCGGAGATGAGAGCTCAATTTCGTAAGCACCTACAAGCGATGGAGCAAACGAAGAGAACTAGCAAACGGCATAAGGAGACCATTCGGGAAGAATTGTCACAACCGGCGAGACATTCTGTGCACATTTACGGGACCGGATAGGAGAGACTGAATATTCTCCAAGACGAAGACTACGACGATGGTATATTTGTATTACTCATAAAAGTAGTTCACTTTCCTATTTTATTGATCATTAAGTAGTTCAATATTTCTTACATAGATGACCTCTTACAGGGAATGGAAGCAAGTCGAAAATCCTTCGCCGATGAAGAGTTATATAGACACACCGGCCGAATGATGGGTCAAGGGTCAGGAAGTGAGAGCAGTCAAGGAAGAAGAAGAGGATCCAACAACCATCTGCAAGATGAGATTCATGATCTCACCCAAGATGACGACGCAACAGTAAGTCCCGTGGATCCCGTTATCACCAGACCACGACAACGTCAAAGCATAATCACGATGGCAATGAAGAACCTCAAGTTGTGCAAGGAAAGAATTGACCAAGCAATATCAAGGTAGTTCTTTCACTACAGCATACCGGCAAATACTGCGAGAGAACCATACTATGAGAACATGATCGACACGATCACAGACGTCAAGAGAGGAGTGCCTAGGCCAAACCCAAAGGAGATATACAATGTATATCTTCCCATGGAAGTGCAAGATATAAAGAAGTATATGGCTTCATTTGAACGCATTTGGGAGGAAAAAGGTTGCACATTAATGACTGGCGGATGGATCGGTAAGTAAATTTGTTTATAGTCATTTCTATTACATGTATAAATATTCTTTTTAGTATAACTTAGTTAATATCTTATACTTAACAGGTATAACTAGGAAGACGATGATCAATTTCTTAGTATACAGTCAAGCTGGCACGGTCTTTTGGAAGTCGGTCAACACATCGGGACAGGTAAAAAATGTGGAGTATCTTTACCAATTGATAGATGGAGTAATAAAAGAAATAAGAGAGAACCGGGTAGTTCAAGTAGTCACAGACAACCCAGTCATATACAAATCGGCCGGACAGATGCTGATAGTTAAAAAACCAAAGTTGTATTGGACACTTTGTTCCGCCCACTCCTTAGACTTGATGTTGAATAATATATGCAAGGATCCTCAAATAGACAGGGTAGTTAAGTTAGCTCAGTTTATTTCTTCTTTTATTTACAACTATAACTTTGTCTTTGTACTTATGAGGGGACAGCCTGATGTAACCCGGTTCGCCTCCCACTACATTTCGCTAGAAAGTTTGTTGAGTCAAAGGAAAGCTCTAACTCAAATGGTAATTTCACTAGGTTAAGGTAGTTGGATAGCTAAATGTAACCCATCGGATAAGAGAAATAGAAGAAAGGTAGAGGAGACAATAGAGAGTGAGGATTTTTGGAAGGTTGTGAAGAAGACGTTAAACATTGTCTAACCCATAGTTAAGGTACTAAGGATAGTTGACGGAGATAGGAAAGCAGACATAGGATATTTATATGATGTGATTAAGAGAGCGAAGGAAGAAATCTTGAAGATAGTGTCCGACTTCACCAAGTGGTGGGACATCATAGATCATCATTGGAAACGTACATTACATCAACCTATACATGCAGCAGGTATATTTCTTTAGTCATTTACTAACCTTTTTTTACATAGTTCAAACATATAAGTTGTTTACTAATATTATTTGGTTTGTAAGTCACTTTTTCAACCTAAGGTATTGCTACAGTCCACATTTCAATGCAACGAAAGAGCTATTAGATGACGTGAAGAGCGTCATCTGACGGATGCTCAGTGACGACAACCGGGCTATTATCGCCTGCAACAAAATGTACGATTACCAAATCGGGTCATTTCACTTTAGTACTAGCAAAGTAGAACGAGCTGTGATGCTACTAAGTTCGAGTACATAGCATTATTTTTCAATAGTTACTTAGTTAATCAAAATGTTATCACATTCAATCTATACAGCAGATTGGTGGATAGATCATGGTAAAGTACCAGGGTACAAAGACTTGGCGGATGTAGCCATCAGGGTCCTAAGACAAACCACTTCGACTTCAGGCTGTGAGAGAACAGGTTGACATCAAAGAGACTCGAAGATCTTGTGTATTGTCACTACAACATGAGGTTAAAGTTAAAGAATTTGGAGAGAATGAAACAGAACCAGATGAAACAAAAGAGCTGGAAATCATAGGCGGCAGGACGTTAAGTCGAGGAGCCGCCAATTGAAGAGGAGGACATCGATTTGAATCAAATCTTCTACGAGAAGAACTCCTTAGAAACTTGAGTCAACGACCGAGAAGGGTTGGGAGAACTAAAATTCAGCCCGGAAGACCGACAATGGGCTAAATGAGTGCTCGACGATGTCCGTTTGGCCGAAGAATTCTATATCCCTCCCTCCCTGGCAAAGCGACAGAGGACCGGAGAAGGAACTAGTCGAGGTACACAAAGTAAAAGAAAAGGTAAATAAGTTATAACTGATCCTCTTGATATTACAGATGTTGAAATAGTTGAAAACGATCGAGAAGACACGTTGGAGCCAAACATTCGAGTGCAGTACCAAACTTCTCATGATTCTTCGTCAAATAATAGTAGCGACAGTGGAGCTGGATACGAGGGCGCCATCACTTCACAAATACAAGGGACCCCAGATTCTCGCATATCTTATACAACGTCTCTACGCTTTAACGGCGAGGAGCAATACACCCATGCGACCCAACACGTCAATCATGGTACAAGGCTGCAACGTGGAGGAGCTCACCATACCCATGGAGCTAGAGGACAATACCACGATGCCTCCAACTATACATATGATTCATCCCAAAGCTCTTGGTTCCCTACATATGGCCAAAAGTATTATGAAATGAATTACGTGGAGTCATCAGACACTTCGATCCAATCGACCTATGGCTACGATAGCTATGGTGACTCGTTTGGATCAAATCTTAGGATGGTTTCCCAAAAGACTAACGAGTATGATCGGTATGTATACATGTATCAAGCTTTGTGCTCAACATAAATGATATGGGGAGAGTATATAAACTACCTACAAAATATAGAACATGTCACATTGGAATGAAGTTCAAGAATTATTTGTTTAAATCATGTCATTTTTTCTCATTTTTCTGTATTTTTTTAGAATTTTTTCGTATTTTTCTTGATTTTTTTTGAATTTTAGAAACAAAATAAAAAATAGGGGTGGTGATGCGGGACTGACCGGCGCCAAACTGAAATTAGCAATAAACAGCAACGCGAATATGCCAATATGCTAAACAAGTGTAGTATAACTAGAATAACGACTACGTACAAGTAGAAACACGCCCGAGTATCGATTCCTCAAAGTGGGAGGGATTTACGAATGTGTGGATGCCACCGAGTTAGGACACTCGACTACCAATGAAAATGATCTAATTTAACCGAAAATCAGGTAACGCTCACATAAACACATCAACCTGGCAGCATAACCCTTAACTAGTGTAGTAGCTCACGAATTGACACGGCAAACCGGGGTATAATAAATGGGCAAGCAGCAGACTGAACAAAGGCATACCTGCGCTCCCGTTGCTAGGGAGGTCAACTACCCATGTCACCACGAGGCATTGGTTCGACGAGAATGTAGCGCTAGTAGAACCTCACCGGACTGCTGCGCGGAACTATGGCTCAGAACAGAAGTCTGCCGAGAAGGGGCTGCGCGGGATTGTGCGGCCGATCAGATGGGGAAGAAGCGGGAGCTGTAGCCCGGCGTTGGGTGGACTTTAACTGTAGCACTAGTAGGAATCCCCTGGGGGGGGAATCGGTAGGCGGTCGCGCGCGTGATCGGACGATGCGGACGACGGGTGCTGGATGCGCGCGCAGTCGGACGGCGGGGGATTGTAGCACTAGTAGAAATCACTCGCGGCGCCGCTGGTTCCGTTGCCGGAGAAGGCCATTGCGGCGGTTCGCTCGGGACCTGCGGGCTGTGCGCGATAGAAGGAGAACGGAACCCGTCGGTCACGGGAGGTGAAGGCAGAACCCGTCTCTACGGGAGGTGAGAGACATAGCCGCGACGGCGGCTATGACCTAGGAGAAGGGGGGGACAGCCGGGGAGGAATCATCTCATTCTCATTTCATTTCATCATGTCCAGCGTATACAAAATGGGGGCCTTATGTAGGCCTATGACAAAAGATCAAATAAACCCAAAAGTCTCATCTATACCTCTATGTACCCAATCCCCATATGTATATATGTCATATCAACAAATATGCAAGTGTGAAATGTGCTGACTTCCCTCAAATAAATCCCAAAAAAATACCCAAAATATGTCATGAGCTAATCAATAAAATAAAATAAAGAATAATATGCTCACTCATCATCTATCCACAAAGATGTGACCGGATGTCGACGCCGTCGGTAAACGTAGGCGGGATTGAACCGGACGCGTGCACGAGTGTCCTCACCAGGTGGCGACCCCGACCCCCCTTTCCTTGCCGAAGAGATCTCTCAAATATTTCTACTCCATATATCCTCTATCAAAAATGGTCAGCATCTTTGTATTCCAATCTTGGTTCCCTTTATCAGCTTGTCCTGATCTTGGGCATCAATTTTGTTCTCTTTGAAAAGAGATTATCATGTCATTTTACACTATGCACATAGGTAACATTTCCAAGGTCCATCTCCTGAGACATTTCGAAGATCTCTACTTTCCAATCCCCCAAGATAAAACCGAGACGCAAGGTGGTAATCTTCGGTAGGGTACACCAGGCACCAACTATTTGCTGGCCATTTATAATTAGAAACTTTTAATAACAATGTAGTCTTTTTGTTTAATAGCCTCAGTACTAATCTCAGCCGATTTCAAGTTGGTTTGTCTCTCCTTGAATCAGCTGATTTTGTCAATCCTATCTGGATCAGCTATCTGATTACGATCCTGCCAAGTATGAAATATAGAGTCTTGCCTACCACATAACTTCATCATGGTAGCCTGACTCCAAAAAGTCTCCACAGTAAAGTCTGGATCTTTATGGAGCAAATGCAGCTTGAATCTGACATGGTTCACAAAATTGGCCAATCTAAATTGGAATTGGCTGATTCAGAATCAATATAGGCATAGGCCAACCCGATTTAAAAGAAAAGCTCTGGCCCCCCTGGAATTCTGCCCAAGTCAGTCGCAATAAACAGAATCGAAGATGGATCAGACAGATTCGGACTGAATCGGACAATTCTGACCGGATTCTGGTGAGCTCTGATGGAGATGGCGGCACCAAGGGCACTGCTGGATCTTCCCCACCTGCCTGTCAGGTCCATTGATAGGAGCTGAATCTGATGACTTCATCAGACCCAGAGATATTAATATCTCATGTCTGATCGGATACAAGGATATCGATCCAACTGTGGTATCCAGTCCATCAGACCCGATACTACATGTCTTCCCTGCTCAGTAGTGTGGGTAAGATGCCGCAGCATGGCACCACCGAGAACACATCTAAGTTTTTTTTACGTTTTCTTTTTCAGATTTTTGAAGAATCGATCTGGGCAGATTCTGGATCAGTTTTTCTCCCCTAGAATCAGCCAATTCTGCTGATCTCCGGTTCCAATCTTGCCATCCTTGGAATCTGACCAGCTTGTCATTCAGCTTACATAAAAAACCCTGCTGATATTTGATCTTCTTGTCTTGCTTGTCCATGTGAAGCTCCTGTAAAAAAAATTCAACTTCCATCAGACCAGATCTAGTCCATTGCCCAAATGATTCCATCTCAACAGTCAACTCAATCTTGTTGGATCTTTAACCGGGATATGTATCCAAAATGAGGATATCCAAGGAAAATACAAGGAGATTCTACCAGTCTAATTATTTTGCTCAGTTCCTCTACACCCTCTTTTTGCTCTCTTGATGGTCCATAAATAGCCATAGGAAGCCATTTAGCTTTACTTATTCCGTTCTCGAAATCAAAGATACTATAGTCACCCAAAGACACATTTTCAAATCAGCAATATTCCCATTTGTGCAAACAACAATATCCCCAACCTTTCCTTCAGCAGTTCAGCCTTTTGAATGCAATCCATTAAAGTATAGATCTTTTTTATTAAGTTTAAAATCAACATCATTTCTAGAAGCCAAGTAGAGAACGTATTTCTTAGATGCATAAAATATCCATTTTTTACATCACAATCACATGGATCTTCTCAAGATTCCCAACTTTCCCATCCCCCTTCAACCTCTGGTTAAGATCTTATGATAAATGAAGATCTATGTTATCTTAAGCACTCGCCTCAAGCACTTAGGTGCTAACACCTCGCCTCAGCAACTCTTGTCTCGCCCACCTCGCCCACCTTGCCTGGATCCAGACCACGGGGCTGGATCCGGTAACTTAAAATCTTTTGCCCCAAAGACTTAAATCCCCAATGCCCAATCTTCCACACCGAGGCTCGACATCTTGATGCCCTCCAAGCCCAAGAAGTAAGTTTTTTCTTTTTTATGTTGTTTATTCAAAATTTTTGATGTTATATATAACTATATAGTATTAAATATATTAAAAAATATACCTCACCTCAAACGTCAGAGGTGCCTCGTGCCTCGGATGATATAGATGGAGATCATGAGAGACTCAACTTAAGAGGAAGTCATCTGAGTCTCATACAACGTTGCTATCCAAGAACTTCTCATGTGAATATATATCAATATGATAACCTATTGTGTTCCAAATCAAAATCTTCATAATAGTCAATAAATGGTGATCCTATAAACTGTCAACTTTATTACTTTACCCTATCAGAAAACAATGATATGGCTGACCAAGAAAACCTTTATGTTAAAAAGATGCCAACAACGATGAACATTATGTTCATCTATTTGAACATAATAGTAATGCAACACATAACGTTAGAGTTGATTTGGATATAGATATGCAACAAAATGCTATGTTGTACTTAAGTCCATTCATTTTTCATAATGATGATACTACTTCTGATATGAATAATTTTGACTCAGATGATAATGATCATAATAAAGATGGCAAAGACAATAATCATGGTGGTGGTTAGAAGGAGAAGAGATGAGACTCTCCAATCAAACCTATTCATGTTATCAAAAAAGATTGATGATCAAACATCAAAGAAATAATATTTATGATGGTATATCACTAAAGAGTTGGTTATTCTTTAAGTGGGGTGTTACACTTACAATAAATACTATTTTCATTCATGTACATTTTCCTAACATCAAAGAATTTAAGCAAAAATTCATAACCAATCATATATCACCCAAAAAAATACAAATAAAGTTACTTGCTGAAGAGCATTATAACCCTTGGGAACTGCAAACACTTCGTTGTCTAAAGGAATGTCTGTTGCTGGCCATTGTGTTCGGACAAATGAGCTTGTAATCCCTGAACTTGCACATTCCAAGGAGCTCAGAAGAACCAAGAATGACAATAACAGAGGAAGCAGCAGTCTGTGAATGCCAGTGACCCTTGGCATTATTCTGGATCTCTTGAATTCTTCTGCATGAGAAAACACCAAGCAGAATTTCACTTCCATAAGATATATTAAATGCCTAAAAATTATTACGTACATAATAGATATTGGAGTAAAAGTTAAATGAACAGAAAAAGACGTGTGCAGTCCATGATAAAGAAAAATGTGATACACCATAAGCACGAGTAGCTAGTAAAGTCACACACTGACAGACATATTTAAAACTGAACAGGGAGAAAACTGTGGAGCATAAGCAAGCAACCGAAGATGTGTGTGTGTGTGTGTGTGTGTGTGTGTGTGAGAGAGAGAGAGAGAGAGATCATGACTTTTTCTGAGCTAGTGAATCAGTCACTTGTTTAAGGTATACCCATACTATTCCAGGGTCCTGCAGTCCTCCTTAGTTCAATGTAAGGACTTCACTCCATTCCAGGTTAAAACTTGAAAGCATTAAATTCAATGATCAGTTGATTTATTCGCTTAGTGATTTTACAGAATCTAGCGTTAACGAAAAAATCGGGAACGGGCAGAAACAACAGGTTAATCTTAGCTTGCACCAACCAAATTCAAAAACATCCAGACCAAAGATCGCTGCCAATATCCTAATTCGGCCACCACCAGAACATCGCCAACAATCTTACCTGGTCCAGCGAGTGATCATCCACTGCACTTCCAGAGCTCGCCCAGGAGCTCCTCAATTGTTTCTCATCAACCAAAGAACAACACACAAGATGCATAAAAGCAGGGGACGGGAAGCATCGGCATTACCTGGAGAAACAGAGAGCGGAAGGATCGTGTGCCGCCTGGAGAAGCCGATCACGAGCAGATTAGGTTGCCCTTCGTCTCGTGCGTCGGGCCCCCTGCGGCCCAGCCTATCTCAATCTCTTACCTCACCTCGGCAGCGCTCGGGCGCGTCGATGCGGGTATGGTATGTAATATGTTCCATTGTCGCGGAAACTAATAGCAGCAAGTCAAGTTGTCGTAACCAGTCAAGATGTGATCAGACATCATACAGGTGTGAACGGGGAACTGATATTTCGAAATCTTTTATTGATAAAAATTAACGGATTTAAATTTTGTTTTTATATTCTATAAATTATTAAAATTAAATATTTTGATATTTTTATTCTTATCTGATTGTAATAAAATAAATACATAAATTAAAGAATACTAAATATATTTTAAAATAAAATATATCAAAGTATAAAATAATAAAAATAAAATGTTAAAAATATTATATCAAAGATATTTATTGCATATAAATTGTTAATAAATTTATAAATAAAATTTAATACTTAATTTATATTTTAAAATTATAAAATTTGGTCTCAGTGACTTTAAAGTTATCAGATTCAAATAGAAATACGTTAATATTTACTAAAATAAAATTTGCAAACAGGTGAATTTGCTGCCGAACTCCTTTGCAGCCATAGAAATCCAAAATTAAAACATTAAAATAGCAAATATTATGAACGGCGATATTACAATGAAAAAGTAAAATCATAAAAAATTTTTAATTGGGTTTTGATTGCATGACAATGAGTATTTTTATTTTTATTTTAAAAATTTGTAATAAAATTACATTTTAAAAATGTTTGATATGTCCTATAATTTTTTATCTTAAAAGTTTTTTTACCCTCCTTCACTTGATATAGAAAAAAAATGATATTGAACATTTTTTTTTCAAAAGTGCACGGCACATGGTGGACAAACCTAACCTATATGCTACATAAGTAATTTTTCATTTATGCTTCAAATATTTTACTATCATTTCTAAAAAAGATAATATTTTTATTAAATATTATATTTTTAAAATTTTTAATTTTAAAATTTGTTATATACTCAAAACAAGATGGTTATATAAGTCGTTTTTTTTTTTGCCATGTTCTTTCTGGACGGTTTAGGTCGGAGAACCGTTGAAATCGGCGCAGGAGGCCGGCAGGAACATGCGTAGCAGCTGTCGGGCGGAAGAAAGCGCCACGGATCGGGACCTCTGCCACCGGACCCGCTCCCTTTGCTTTGCCGCTACGATGCGTTGCACCGCCCACCGGACCAACCTGTTACGTGCGTTTGGGCGTGCACGGTTCGGTTCCGTTTGACCCGGTCTGAGAGTTTTATTTATTTATTTATTTCTGATAGAACCAATCTGAGCTAGATGCTCAAACTGGATCGAACCCCCATTTGATGGATCTAAAATAAATAAACTAATTAAAAAAAGTTATCGATTATTAATTTATAAATAATTTAAAATACATATATTTTAGTTAATAAATACTTTAATAAATTTGAGTTGAATAACTTGATCCAGCTTTGTTTGACTCCTTCCAATCCGTTGAACTCAACAGTCCCTTCAACTCCATTTGAGGAGGTGGGCTATTTCATAAAGAGTTTGGTTACGTGTTTATCGAATTTTTCTCTTTTAAATTTTAAAATAAGGTGTTTGGAATGACTTTTCTCATGGGGTGTTTGGTTGCGTGATAATTGAGGTTTTTATTTTAATTTTTAAAAATTGTAAAAAAAACTTGTTAAAAGAGGTGTTTGACAACCATGACAATTTTATGTTTTGAAAGTGATTTTCTTCTTAAACAAAAAAGAGGATCTCACATCTTTCTTTTTTCTTGTGGTCCCCCACTTTATTTGGTCATGTGCGGTGGTTACTTTTTTTTGTAATCACATCCCTCCAAACATGATAATTTTATGTCATGAGTTGGTTTACTTTTTATTTTAATACAATTTTTTATCATGAAAGTGTACAAAAAATTATCATGCAACCAAACACCCCATTATTTTTAAAAGTAGGCAATCTTTTGACCGTAACCTTTTTCGTAATCAAAATAACTCAATTTTTACATAAATTTTATTTTATGCCTGTTTAGTTAAAGTTTCATTTTTAGTACTATATCAATATTGATATTAATATTTTCAAATGTTAGAATATCAATATCAAAAATAATATAAGTTGTCACTTGTATTACATAATATACTTGTTTACAATACAAATTTTAAAATTGATACAATTAATCAAATATTTTTTAATGATTCTTATTAATATCAATTTTAAAATTGATAGTGATAGAATTACCTAATAATGTTACCAAACAAGATATTAAATAACAGCCAAAGAGGACATGACGTCAACCTGATAGGGGGTGGGGCAGAGATGGTTGTATTATTAAGGCCTTGTTTGTTTACGATGAACCAACCTCTGATCTCTGATTTGGTCAGAGATCAGTGGTAGCAAAGTGTTTGATAAAATTTTCAATTTTCCTCTTATCGAATCTCTTAAGTCTGAAAATACCTCTTAAATATTTAGATGTTAAAAGTTACTTTTTATTTTTCAAATGTTTATCTCGTGTACACGGTTCACATTTGTAATGTTAACATTTCTAGAACCTTCACGTGTTTGTGTAATTGGTTCATTGTTTCTTGAAAAAATACAATTTCTTAATATAAAAAATAATAATTATGCATATTTATTGTACTGTTAACATTTTATTACATATTTTATCTCTTTAAAATAAATTCAAAATATTTAATTTTTAATCTATTTATAATATATTTATAAATGTCATATTAGTTTCTTATAATAAATTTAAATTTAAATATTTACATTAGGTGTATGGCCTAAGTTGTATGCCCAAAATATGCACTATTAACGTATATATTACACCTTATATCTTGGTATGAATAGATCTTAATAAGATTTTAATTTAAACATTTTATCAAACAAATTAATCACTTATATTTTAATTACATTAAGTATTTTTTACCACAAATTAGGAGATTAGACGTGAAATTAAGAGTTAAGATTTTCAGATTAAGCCAAAACAAACTTCACCTTAATTTTTCTAAAAATTTATCAAAATTGTCATCTGGTTGTACTTAAAAAGATCAATAAAATATAATATTTTGACTAAACATTGCATCGAACTATTATATATTTTAAATATTTGGCTACTTATTTTATTACTATGTTACGATATACTTGCTGCTTATTATTTTCAAAAATATTGGCAAAACCTCGAAGTCAAAAGTCTGCCAAACAGGTTGATATAATTTTTAAATATTACGTTAGCTTTGCTAAACATGAAGAGTATCTGTTTCTCAAAATTTGGAAGTAATTCTAACGTATTGTCTAGTTTTTAAATCAAAGTAAACTATCTAAATATAAAAAATTGTAAACAAACACTTTCTTATCACGTACCCGTAAGGAGAATAGGGGCGACCAATAGAACCGCGACTCCGCGAGCAGGGGATTTTCTTGTCTGCTCCCTTGGTTAATTAGATAATTCGTATGCGATTCCAATAAGATAACAAGTATAGATTGAATGTAAATTTTTTATTTTTTTTTGATTGGGAATGGATCGGATGATATCCGGTTTCAAATTTTATTTGATTAATATATTTAATAATATATAAAATACAGAAATAAAATTTTAAAAACTAACATATATTTATTAATGCTAATAGATAATATTTAATTATATTTTTAAAAATAATAATTTTACATATATAATTATACATTATAAGCGACTAATTTAAAACAGATCTTAAATGGAGAGGTGAACATTTTAGTGTTCGCTCCCATTAATATTCAAATAATATTTATATCCATTCAATAAGATAAATATTTTTAATCAAATATTGTTTGCTCCAATAAAATTTAATTAAAATTTTAAAATTTTTGTTAGTTTTTATAATTATAAATAAAATATATAATATGATATAATTTACTTATTGTAATTATTTATTCAACAAAAAATAAAACGATAGTGATTACAATGATGCTACTTATACTACGAGAAATTCTTGCATGATGGCAATCTATTAATTTCTTCTTCTATGAATAGGATGTTTTTGCTTTCATCTTGGACTGACAAGATATTCTCCTCTTCCTCCTCCTCATTCTTGTTAGTTTGGAAATTGGTATAGAAATATTTGGAGGAGTCATGTAAATTATGTCAAATTATTGAATATTTTATGATTGAAAATATGATTGAGAAGTAACCATCGAGAGAAACCCATAGAATTTGATAATTGTTGAGAAGATGAGCAAATAACATAAGTAGGTTGTGAGCAACTGATATTTGTGTGAGGAGATTCAAAATACTGAATTTATATTCGAAACTTATCATCACATCCTCTTGAAGTTTTAATATATTATTCATTATTTTTATTAAGTCTTGCTCTCGACGTGGGATAAGTAGTTATCTAGTTCTAACTGTTAAATATACCTAAAATCACACATAGACAAAAATAAAAATATTAGCATTAAAAATTATAAATAAAGATTTAACACATTACATTAATTTTTCCACCCAACACTTTCTCTTATATAGTATTCTCTAGGTGGCTCTTTGACATGTTTGTTTGTTTCATCCACCAATTATTATATCTTCTTTGATCCTCTTATGAATTCAACCCTTGTAATGTTAGGCATAAATTTTAATTTCGGCTATCATTCCACCTTATTAGATAATCTAGGTAAAATATTTTCCTAGTTGATGTTTTCTCTGCCTCTACCATCTTTTCTATTATTACTCCCGTTCTTTAGGTACCACTTGAACATATCCAAACTGACGAAGAACTCTTTCTGGTGCATGAAACTCCATTACAGACATACAAAGTATCGAAACATAAGCCATCCAAAGATTAATACTCTCCAAAGATATAGGTGTCACCTTTGTCAAGATATGCATATTATAAGATTCTTAAATAATCTATACAAATTATATTCATGTTATTAACAACTTTAATAGATAATATAATTAAATTAGTGAAACATACTTGACTCTCCTTTTATGTATCAATTTCATTTTTATAAAAAGAATGTCATTACTTTTTGTTTTGTCTTGCCAAAAAAAGTTTATTTGTTCTTATTAAATAGAAATATAAGAATACATATTGAAATCAATACTCAGGATCAACATATACATGCAACCAAGAAATCTAGTGTTGTCATCTTTAAGAGATGTGGCATGCATAGTCGACCAATATGAAGTCACTCCCAACTCCATAACTAAGAAACAACTTTATTAAAAAATATTTATTTATATATTTATTTTTTATTATATGCTAAAATTAATTTATACATGTAATAAATATAGACATCCTCTGATATGGTGACATGAATTACGTGTGACAACACATAACTATCTATAAATAATATCTAGAATAGCACTACCTATGAATAAGTTTTACAACCGTTAAGTCTTTTAAAAAAATAAGTATTGTGGATGAACCTTGTTTATAGAAATTTCTAATAAGAATATAATATCTAAAAGTGTCAAAATAAGCCCGTGTATGAAACAAAATTAATTATTGCTTTTATTCATTATTACTATGTGGTAAATTATTTATATATAAGTAAAATTCACTCATCAGCTATGTAAATTGAAGAGTAGTGCCTAAATCACCCATTAGTTCCTTAGGTGGTGTCTGGCTCAACAATTGTTCACAAACTACAACCAAAGAACCATATCTCTAAGACGGGACATATGGTGGTGAATATACGGCTTCTCCATCAATTTGCAATCCAAAATATATTGATACATCATATAATATAATTGTCATTTCATCTTATGGAAAATAAAATGTATAAGTCTCAAGTCACCATCTCTCAACTAATATGGTAATTAGTTGTCTACCTAGTGCTATTCATTACAACCACATCACTAATGGATGCTCAAATCACAAATGTTGAAAAATTTTAAAATGAGATAATTACAATATTTTGAGAGTCTAAAGTCAAAAATAAAATTGATTAATAATAAGTTTAAATCATGAACAATAATATATACACTAATAATTGGTCATGTTGAGCAATGTTGTCTTTGCGAGTGTAGAAGATTGCCATCACATGGCCCAAGCTCCATTCCTATAAACACCAAGTAGGCAACAATGTTTACAATGGAAATTCTTAGATTAAATAAACCAAATACGCATACCTTTATTTTTTTAGAGCAACTTGCTCTGGCATGCCCAGATCTTTTACAAATAGAACAATGATAGTCTATTCAATTAGGATTTCGATCTATGATCATTGGTAATCTATTTTTTCGTGGTCTACCTACTATTCTCTTGATTGAAGGAAGAAGAAGAGACACCACATATCCACATCTATCAAAGTTTGCCCAATTATGATTATCTAGAATAGTATAAAACTCTCATTCATATGTATATTGATATCAAGCAGTCGTATATCATACAGAAGCATATTGATAATAATCCCAATTTGTTGACCTTAGATAGCATATGATTGCATGGTATATGTTGAAGTTGAGATTGTAAAAAAGTGCACATGGCAAAGCCATCTTGTTGGACACCAATGTTAAAAATATGTCTATAGATGTCATTAACTTCTCATTCTCTGTAATTAACTTTGACTTGTACTATGAACTCTCTACTCTTTGTTTCATTCTCATGTATCAATTTCTCTTATGTAGGTGTCAAAATTGTATTCACATTAAAATCGATAGTTTGACGATGATAAAATAGCATCTTTAGTCTATGATATGTCATGTGGATTAAAGCATGAATGGGTCAACATTTTTCTACTTTGAAATAATAATTAAACATTCAACATGATTTGTGGTTGTAATACCAAATCTCTTTCCTCCACTATAACATATTGTCCATTATTCAGGATGCACTTCAAGAAGGAACTCATAAGCATGCCTATTAATATCTTGAATTTTCTTCATATCCCATTTATATTCTCTATAATCAAATGTGGAACCTACCCTCCACATTCTTTCATATAGCACCTTACTGGAAAAATGTCTTTGAAGATTTTGACAATAATGCTGAAGATAATAGCAATATGCTACATGTGGAAAACACTTCTCTATACCTTCTTTAATGCTAACATGTCTATCTAATATAATATACATAGTGTTGTAATGTTCTTGTATAGTTGGAATAAAATGTAGTAATTGTTTAAATAACCACTCTCTTATTCTTTGAATCACTAATAGCAAATACTATTAGAAAAAATACATTGATTACTATTAACTCCAGAAGCTATAATAATACTCCACAATATTTACTATACAAGAATGTACCATCTACACATAATACTAATCAACAATATCTTCAGCCATCTATAGATGGTTTAAAACTCCAAAATATCCATTGTAGATATTATTTGTTTTCATCACATTTATATGACTAATTGATCTAATCATTGTCTTTTTTATAGCTTCATATATCTAAGAATATTGTAGTAAGAACTAAGAAGACTCCCAATCTCTAAAAATTTTACAAAATGCTTTCCTTTGTGCATACCAAACTTTTTACATACGACATTTTCATAGGATATTATAATTCAAGCATATTTTTAATTTTTCTTAGTTGTATATCTAACGAGACCTTATAATTAAAAGAATCATACAACATATTATGCTTGAAGTTAATTGTTTAAGACAAAAATTTTAAAGTGGAGTATAACATATATGATTAGAATTATATTTTATTATTTTCTAAGCTCTACCTACTATTTTGGAAATAATAGAATGAATTTGCCAACTACAATGGTCCTTAGCAGTACAAAATAAAGTAAGTTTTGACTTTGATGATCTGTTAGTTTTATATTGTATATTTGTTTTTAAGGATCATTTATCAATCACACTAACAAGATCTTCTTTTGATGCAAATAAATCTCATTATTTAAATGCATCTATTTCATCAGTCATACATCAATGAATGTTCAAAATATTTGCTTCTTTGATCCAAGTATTATCATCATCATTTTCAAAACATTCACTATTAACAATAACATGTTTATCCACTTAGGATTAACATGACTCTGACATTCATTAATGAAATATAAGGTGTCAACATTACAATTTGCACTTATTTCTTGATCATTTGATGAATGTTGAGCTAATATTTCAAATTTGTTTTCATCTGATCTATCTTCTCTACCTTTAATATTTCTACCTTGTGTATTCTAAGTCTCATTTAAGTTAAATCCTTGTCTACGTGAACTTGGACCATCTATGTGACATAAAATTTAAAAAATATAAAGTAATTTATTCATACTACGTTGATGTTAGTTCCTGAATATAAACAGCTTCAGCTAACAATTTTACACACATAAATTTAATCACAAATTATATTCATCTATAACATAATAACTTACCATGAGAAATGACTATGTGCTTCTTTCTCCACATTGAATGCTATCAAAAGGAAGTTGGCAATGCTTTCACTTTATTCTCATGAATGTGTGATAGCCTACCACGCTTTCATGGAAAAAGTGCTATATGGCCAATATTCCTCCAAAGTGTGCCAATCTGCTTATAACTTTTAAAAGTGTACCATTTAAAAAAAAGTTGTGAGCTACCTGGTGCTACCCAATGCTAGCCTACCACCACATCTAATGCCCCATCTTTGTTGACTCCTTAATATCACCCTTATCAGACCTTTGTTTAATACTAGAGATCCGCCATCATGCCATTGCCCTGCTTCCCCATCATTGTCGCCTTCTTGCAAAATTGTCGTTCCCACCATCTCTCTCTCTCTCTCTCTCTCCACTACAAGAAAATAGGTTACTAGGGACGGCTGTAAGCCGTCTCAAAAAACCAAAAAGCCGTCGCTAATAAATATTAGCGACGGCTTCAAAGCCATCGCAAACGCGTCGCAAATAACGCCGTCGCCAATAATATTAGCGAAGGCTATTGTTAAGCCGTCCCTAGTACGTTTATTGGCGACGGCTCGTAAGCCGTCGCATAAGTTATTAGCAAAACGACCATTTATTGGAGACGGCTTAAACAGCCGTTGCAAATAACTTTACTGGCGACGGCTTAAGCCGTCGCAAACGATAAGGAGATTAGACGGCGGATGAAGTTATTTGGGACGGGTTAAGCCGTCTCAAATAATCTTATTGGCCACGGCTAACCAGCCGTCGCCAATAAATGTAGTTGCGACGGCCACGTAAGCCGTCGCAAATGGCAAGCAGAAACCCCACACCCCAGTCCCGGAATTTTTCTCTGGTATTGCGATGATTTGTATACCCGTCGCCAATAAAGTTATTTGGGACGGCTAAAGCCGTCCCGAATATTAAAAACAGCCGTCGCAATACCAGAGAAAAAAATTCCGGGACCCCGGGTTCTGGAATTTTTCTCTGGTATTGCGACGGCTGTTTTTAATATTAGGGATGGCTTTAGCCGTCCCAAATAACTTTATTGGCGACGGCTATATAAAGCCGTCGCCAATAATAAATTTCTGAAAAAAAAAATAATTTGATTGGCCGGATTGGATCAATTATACGATCCAATCTGGAAAATCAATCATTCTTGAAACTTTCATAAAGATCTAAAATCGGATCTACCAATGTAAAAATTGATTTATATTAATAATTTCGGTGCCGGATTGCTCGTTTCAAACTCGGAACGGACACCGAATTAGGATGAAACAACACACATTAACATACCAAAATTGAAATTCACCAAATTTAAATTCATATTCACATACCATATTCAAAATCACATTCATACACAAAATGTTTTGATACATATGAATAACATTCATAGAGAGTAAAAAATACATCTTAATCTATTCATCTTCTTCATCTTCATCTTCACCATCATCTTCACTCTCCTCGGCATCCCCGTAGTCCTCGTCGTCATCGCCATTTCTGTCCTCTGTTTGTTGAGGCGGAGGATGCCCCGATGTGGATGGCACATCAGGAGTCGGGAACCTTTGACTCAAGCCTTCAATGATCAGATTGAGGCGATCGAAATTATCTTGGAATGATTTTGTTGGTTGTCCAATTGTTGTTTCAATGAAGTTATTTGTTCTTCATAACGTTCATTGATTTCTCCTTGCCTCGCCACACGATCTCTAAGCTCTCGAACTTCTTGAGTCGAGCTAGAAGCACCTCCGCTTGACTCGGCATACCAAGTGTGGCGAGTTTCACCTCGCCCACCACATCGGATCCGTCTGGTCGATCTCTACCAAACACGGATACGAAAGCTTCCTCCGCGGTGAGTGGAGGCTGCGATACCCGACATCCGAGGATTCGGATCTTTGGGGGATTCATCAATCCTTGCATATTTTCCTATAAATAATATGAAAAAAATTAAAATCCTACAGTGATGAATTGTGGATTATAAAGAAAAATAGGTTATGATAATCAATAATTACCATCATAAGACGACTTTGGTCATTATCCCAAATGACTGCTCCATCGAGTTCTTCATGCGTTTGACTCATCTGGAATACCTCCGGACGAGTTGGAGGTCGACCTTCTTTTCGTACCTTACCAAAAAATTAAAAAAAAGATAAAGGTTATTACAGAATAAGAATCAACTAATATGAAATTTTAAGTTTTGACTACTTACAAAGTCTCTTTCTAATCGGTGTATATTTGTTCTTCCTCTTCTGTACGGCATTGTTAATTGCCGCCTATTACCGGCATTCTTTTCACTCAATGCCTACATATATATATATACAAATGAAACGACATTAAAAAAATGCAAATGAAAAGAATAGGATCTAATTATAAGAGGAAATAAAATTTTGAGTTACTCTAGCATCATCTTGACTCCATAAATGGCACATATGATGCCATTGTTCCTCGTTGCACTGTGGAGGAATGTTGGCAAGAGCTTCCTCATTTGATCGTCCTGTAAAATACTGTACACAAATATTGTTAACAAAAAATTGGTTATCTTGAAATTACATTCTAAATTATATTTTACCTTTCTTTTCAAATGATTTCTTTGTTTTCTTTGCATATCTCTCATATGCCTTAATATCTGTGCATCCGATTGAGGATTCCGCTCAAAGGTAAAATGTTGCTGCATTAATATAAAAATGATTAAAAAGTTCACCAAAATTTAAATAAGATGAAGCTACTTGAATGTTACCTCTAAATCACGGAATATGGCATCCTTTTTCTCCTGCGATAGAGCCATGTAATTATGCTCCCACAAATCGCAATGAACTCGTTCATAACTCCTAAGTAGGAGGTAAACTCCCCGTCCATGTGATCCAACGCCGGATCCTCCTACTAGAACGACGTTGTAGGACTCATCGGGGCCAAGTGTTCGCACACCGATGGCCTTTCTTTGGACCTCTCCCACGTCTAGCGATGTAGCTAGTTAAGTATAAATTAAAAATTACAATTAGACAACGAAGATTTTTAAAGAAAACTTTTTACTAGCATTTATTCAAATATTTACCCGAAGCATGGGAAGATGGACTACTACCATCCAGTAGGAGGCGTCGTCGGAACCCGGTGAGAACGAGTCCGAGATGGACTAGGCTCATGGGGTGCCTCCCTAACTGGCTCGGAAGCAACACCCCTGGAGGTGGAAGGTCGATCCCTAGATGCCTGAGATTGACCCCAAGGTCCACCGCCCTCAGATGGTGTAGAAGTCTGAGATGTCCTATGACTTTTGCTGAAAATTCTCTTCATCTGTCACATAAAAATATTAGGCAGCAATCCCGGCTTCTAATTGTGCATTAAAAAATTTTTAGTGAATCCGAGGCCGGATTGCCCAATCCGAGGCCGGATTGCCCAATCCGAGGCCCGTTCCGGGTTCCGATCGGGCAATCCGGCTTCGGATTGAAAAACTTAGATTTTTTGGCCAATCCGAGGCCGGATTGCCCAATCCGAGGCCCGTTTCGGGTTCCGATCGGGCAATCCGGCTTCGGATTGAGGAACTTAGAGTTTTTGGCCAATCCGAGGCCCGTTCCGGGTTCTGATCGGGCAATCCGGCTTCGGATTGAGAAACTTAGAATTTTTGGCCAATCCGAGGCCGGATTGCCCAATCCGAGGCCCGTTCCGGGTTCCGATCGGGCAATCCGGCTTCGGATTGTGAAACTTAGATTTTTTGGCCAATCCGAGGCCGGATTGCACAATCCGAGGCCCGTTCTGGGTTCCGATCGGGCAATCCGGCTTTGGATTGAGGAACTTAGAGTTTTTGGCCAATCCGAGGCCGGATTGCTCAATCCGAGGCCCGTTCCGGGTTCCGATCGGGCAATCCGGCTTCAGATTGTGGGACTTAGATATTTTGGCCAATCCGAGGCCGGATTGCCCCATCCGAGGCCCGTTCCGGGTTCCGATCGGGCAATCCGGCTTCGGATTGAGGGACTTAGATTTTTTGGCCAATCCGAGGCCGGATTGCCCAATCCGAGGCCCGTTCCGGGTTCCGATCGGGCAATCCGGCTCCGGATTGAGGGACTTAGATTTTTTGGCCAATCTGAGGCCGGATTGCCCAATCCGAGGCCCGTTCCGGGTTCCAATCCGAGGCCGGATTGCCCAATCCGAGGCCCGTTACGGGTTCCGATCGGGCAATCCGGCTTCTGATTGTGGGACTTAGATATTTTGGCCAATCCGAGGCCGGATTGCCCAATCCGAGGCCTGTTCCGGGTTCCGATAGGGCAATCCGGCTTCGGATTGAGGAACTTAGAGTTTTTGGCCAATCCGAGGCCGATTGCCCAATCCGAGGCCCGTTCGGGTTCCGATCAGGCAATCCGGCCGGATTGAGAAATGGAGATTTTCGCCAATCCGAGGCCGGATTGCCCAATCCGAGGCCCGTCCGGGTTCGATCGGGCAATCCGGCTTCGGATTGTGGGACTTAGATTTTTTGGCCAATCCGAGGCCGGATTGCCCAATCCGAGGCCCGTTCCGGGTTCCGATCGGGCAATCCGGCTTCGGATTGTGGGACTTAGATTTTTTGGCCAATCCGAGGCCGGATTGCCTAATCCGAGGCCCGTTCCGGGTTCCGATCGTGCAATCCTGCCGGATTGTGGAACTTGGAGCTTTATATTAACTTTCTATTTGTATAGGCCGAGTTTCTTGAAGTTGTACATCTTCGTCGATTACTCCAAATGTTATAGGTACGTTAATAAGTTGTTCTTGATACGGTTCGTTTTCATCTTCACTCTCATTTCCGGAAATGTTGTAATAGTTACGAGGTAGTGATCGTCTCGGTAACACCCATCCCTTATTAGAGTTATCATTTACATAAAAAACTTGTTCCACTTGGCTTGCTAGTGCAAACGGTTCATCCATTCCTAATCTTCTCTGTGTTTAATGATATAAAACCATATTCATTAACCTTAAAACCTCGATCCTTATCATGTACATCCCACCATTCACATTCAAAAAGTGTTAAACGGTTATTCCGATCGAACGATATCTCAATTATATCTAATATTCGTCCATAATAACCGTCACAACCAGATTGAAGATGGTCATTTACAATAACACCACTTAGTTGAGTTGATTTGGTTGAATCGGATTCCAATGTTAGAAATCTAAATCCATTACAAATATAACCGTTTAATGACGAGGCAAATCTCGACGGACTGAGTGATAAAATCTCCAGCTCCTTGGTATATATAGAAGAACCTATATTTCTTAACTCTTGAATGTGTGTTCTGAACCACACGAAGAAGTTTTCTTCCGTAGTTGATCTATTTTTAAGAGCATCACTATGAGATTGACGAAAATAATCGATGTCATCAACTTGATTTAACACGTATGCATGTATTAACTGTTGTTCTCTTTCCGTCAAAATTTTAGGCACACGCCTGCATCTCAAAGGGCAACCAATTGGTTTGAATATTGAACTATCATCCGTATCAACTTCTTCTGAACCACCGTCATAGTTCCGATCTCTACTATATTCACTCGTATCACGCATATATGTTGAAATAAACTGCGTACACTCCTCAACCAAGTAGCCCTGGGCAATAGAACCTTCAACTCTCACCTTGTTGCCCACATAATCTTTGAGCCTCTTTAAATATCTTTCAATTGGATACATCCATCGGTATTGAACTGGTCCAGACATTCTTGCCTCATACGCCAAATGCACAACTAGGTGAATCATTACATCAAAGAATGATGGTGGAAAAATTTGTTCCAACTTGCACAATGTTACTGCAATCTTTGTCTCCCAATCTCTCAAAATGTTACTGTTCAAAACCTTAGCGCGAGATGATCTTAAAATACCGGGCATAACTCTACAATAGGACTCAGTACATCCTTCGGCACGTTTCCTTGAAATGCCAAAGGAATAATTATTTGCATCATCACATGACAATCATGACTTTTTAAACCACTAATTGTTCGGACACTTAAATCTACACATCTACTAAAATTCGACGAATAACCATCCGGCACTCGAACATTCTTAATGAAATCAAGTATTCTGGACTTTTGATCGTTGCTAAGTTTATAAATTGCATCTCGAAACTTTGATGAACCCTCATACGGATGTAACTCGGGACGAATATTTAAATCTACTAAATCTTTCCGTGAGTTCAAATTGTCCTTGTCAATTCCTGATAAGTTAAACATCTCTAATATATTGTCGCACACATTCTTCTCAATATGCATGACATCCAAATGGTGCCGAATGATAAGAGATGACCAATATGAGAGTTTCTCAAAAAATATACTCTTCTTCTTCCAATTTTTATTCTTTGACAAATTTTTCCTTAAGTTCTCTAAATCTTTCTTAAACGGTTTTCCGAACCTAATAGTGTCCATCTCCTTTTGTTGTCTCCATAGGTCATATCCCGTAAGTATCTTTGGTGCTCCCTTCACACATCGTCGACCATCAAAAAGATGCTTATACTGGTTCTTTCTCCACCGATGTGCTACTGGTAAGAACCGACGATGACCAAGGTAGCATTGTTTTCGACTATGGGTAAGTCGAATGGAATGTGTTTCTTCGTTACATATAGGACACGCTAATTTTCCTTTAGTACTCCATCCAGATAAATTTGTATATCCCGGAAAATCATTTATCGTACTAAAAAGTATGACTTTCATTATGAAAATCTCTTTCTTTTCGGCGTCATAAGTCTTCAATCCAATCTCCCACAAATCTTTTAGCTCTTCCACCAATGGTTGTAAGAATACATCAATATCATTTCCGGGAGCTCTCGGACCGGGTATTAATAATGATATCATTGTGTATGTGGCTTTCATACACATCCACGGTGGTAAGTTGTACACCATTGTAACAACAGGCCACACACTATATTTTGAAGACATTTGACCAAATGGATTAAAGCCATCTGAAGCCAATCCAATCCGAATGTTGCGTTTCTCTAACGCAAATTCTAGATAAAGTTCATCCACGCTTTTCCAAGCGGGAGAATCGGCAGGATGACGCATTTCACCTCTCAATTGATATGATCGTGATTGACTGTGCCATGCCATCCACTTAGCCGTATTGGATGATATGAATAAACGCTGCAACCTAACTCCTAATGGAAAATAATGTAAAACTTTTTGTGCTATTTTTTATTTTGATTTTTAGGATCATTTTTATATCTGGAGGTGTTACAATATGGACAAACATTTTTATCTTTATTCTCTTTCCAAAATAGAATACAATCATTTTTACATGCATGAATTTTCTCATAAGTAAGTCCCAATTCCTTAACTAATTTATTAAACTCATACCAATTATCGGGAACACATGCCTCATTAGGTAAGACTTCCTTAAATAAAGATAATATCATATCCATACATTTTCTAGTGAGACCATTAATGGACTTAAGTTGAATCAACTTTAATATAAATTTTAATTTAGATACATTTTAACACCTTCATATAGAGGTGTTTCAGAATATTTTAATAATTTGGAATATTGAAAATTATCTTCATTGTGTTCTTCCTCATTATGTCGAATAGAAGATTCGTTATTTTGAATATCTTGTAACATTTCCATTACCTTATCATCTACATAATTATCTTGTGGTTCATTTAAAATTGAAATGTCCTCATTTATCATATTGACTTCAATTTCACCATGGCATATTCATTTTTGATAATTTAACCATATACCATTGCATATTAGGTGTTCTTTGACAACATTTCTTTTAAAAATAAATGTATTACAACATTTTTTACAAGGACACTGTATTAGATCGTTATGTTGTCCATGTCTAAATTGTATTCTAGAATCATGAAAAGAATAGTTTAAAAATTCTTCGATCCCTTCAATATATCTAGAATCTAATCTATTAGGAATATGCATCCATGATTTGTCTAAGTTACTCATCTTAATTTGTTAAAAGATTGAAATACAATGAAGAAATGTTAATTTAATAAATAAATCAATATATAATCGAACCTCCACCGAAAGAAGAAACTCTCAAGTGTATATCTCGATTGAAGTTTCCTGAAAAAGAGATAAAATGATCAAAATTAGACTTGTTGTTGAACAATAAATGTTTATACATACCAATTAAATATTTTTATCACAAACGAAGAGTTAGACATGAAAACTAAGAATTCAGATTTGTTATATTAAGTTAAAACGAAACAAAAAATTATACATTTTTAGCTTTTTTATTTTCAGATCTCATCCCCTTTTGAGGACAAAAATAAGAAGGAATGCACACGTTATAATCTTTATTGGTCCGTGCCCAACTGATGAGGCTAGTGATTGTCCTGGATTTTTATTGTCGGTATCCTGGTTGAGGGCTAGGAGGATTCAGATAAAGCCAAAGAGAGGTTCTAGAGCTGATATAAAAGGCTCTACTGCAAAGTCCCAAGAGAGGTTCCACTTGGACCTCATCTTGCACTCCTTTAAAGAAGAAAGTAAAAACAAATAGCTAGAAGTGTCTATCTTATAAGATAGGCCCTACGTTATTTTTTACCTCCCACATAAAGGGGAAAATTGACAAAAGCGATAGTTAGAAGGGTCTAGCCTTCAAGGCCGCACCCTATGATGTCCAACTCCAAACTACTATTTATGATGAGTTATCCATGTTCAATCATGCCAATAAATTCAAATAATACATTATAGTCTTCTAATAATATTCTAAACATATTAGTTATGTAAAATAATTATTATTACGAAATTTTATGGGTTAAATATGATTTAATGCTACCAAGCTCTAAAAATGTCAGTAAAATTAAAGGGAATTTATATGCAAAGGGGCATTACCCTTGTGTATTTCTCTCAAATGCATTATGAAATATTATTCTAAGGCTCATTCCATGATTAAATAAATTATGCACCTATCTACCTTTGTTCTATCTCCTAAATAATTAAAGTGATCAAGGTGCTACATAATTGGTTTGAGGAGGTCCTAACCTATTAATTTGTTAGGGCTATTTGGCACATTTCTATTGCATATATGCTTTGTGATGTATATAAAAAAAATTAAACAAAAATTCGTTTGTTGAAGATGTATACCTCAAAGGAGGTTCGATTAACCCTAAGTAGGGTTTAAATCTGGCACAAAGGAGGCGGCGGCGGTGGCGGCGGCGGAGCTGGCGACACCCACGGCGGTGACGGAGGTAGCTCTCCTCTCAAGGTGCCCTACGCAGGGAGGGGGCAAGCCGACGGCGGCGACAGCGCCGGCCACGGCGGCGGCGACGGCGACCGGCGGCGGCGGCAGGACCAGACGGTGAGCGTGCGCACGAGAGAGAGAGAGTGCGGCGGGAGTCAGCGGCGGGGGGAAGAAAGGAAGGTGTCGAGGGTTTTTTAAGCCAAACTTATTGGCGACGGCTTCAAAAGCCGTCGCCAATAACAGGATAAGTTACATTGGCGACGGCTTTCGCCGTCGCCAACAAAACTCGACCGTTCAACGGTCACCTTGGATTAGTGGCGACGGCTTAGGCCGTCGCCAATAATATTATTAGCGATGGCGTATGAAGCCGTCGCCACTTTTCCGAGGAAAAAACCCGCACGGGGCGTTTTCTGGGTATTGCGACGGCTTAAGCCGTCGCCACTAATATAATTAGCGACGGCGTATCAAGCCGTCGCCAGTTTTCCGAGGAAAAAAACCCGCACGGGTCATTTTCTGGGTATTGCGACGGCTTCGACTGTCGCCAAAAACATTATTTGCGACGGCTATATTTAGCCGTCGCTATTTACCAATTATTAGCGACGGCGTTAGTTTAAGCCGTCGCCAATAACCCGTCGCCAATGACCCAGTTTCCTGTAGTGCTCTCTCTCTCTCTCTCTGTAGGAATGAGAGAGCACACCATCACCCCCTTTGCATACTACCATCATTGCCCCCTGAATGCCGCCACCACCACTGCCCCCTTGTACACCTCCATTTCCACCCTTATGCACCCCTACTAGCAACCTATGTGTTGCCATCCCTCCTACACGCTGCCACCAACAAGCCCTCCTAGCACCATCCTACCTCTGGCAGAGTCACAGTCTCCCTCGACCTTATTGCTATGTGGACCTCCACCCATCATCTTTTGTTGACTAGTGCTGTCGATTGTACCCAACATCACCCGAATCATATGCACCAACTAAGTTGCTATCACCTTTTTTTGCCTATCACTGCTTGATCAATGGACTAGCAATTAGATCATCAATCAATCACTACTCAATCATCTAATTGACAACTTGATCATCATCTAATTGTATGACCAGCAGCCCAATCATCATGTAACCACTAACAAGCAGCTAATTGATTGCTTCAATGTTGCCTCCAATATTCCATCTTCCAGCCATGAAAGAGATCATGGGTTCAAAAATCAGATCCTCCAATCGGTAGGCTCTTCCTATTTACTTTTATTATGTTACCTTATGCATTTATTTTGAAGTGTGTACAATTATGGTAGTGATTCATGCAAAATATTTTGGATTGAAATTTTGTGTTAAGAATGTATTATCATATGATTAGACTAGTAATATAACAGCTTGATTTAAAGAGAAAAAATATTAAGTTTTAATATCACGGACATTTGAGGTTAAAACATGTGAAATTAGGTAAGTTTTATGCATAAGATTTTATGGACATTTAAATTATATTTTTAGATCCCTTGCTTTATGTATGTCAATTAGATTTCTGTTAATGTCTCAATTATTGTATGAAAATGATTAGATCTCATTTAGATATTTTGATGCTTATAGTTAGAGCATGCAAATGTAAGGTATTTTTAGTTATAGGCCTGATGTAAGAGTATGAATATGCATTAGATGCATTTCAAATCATGAACTAATACTTGAACAGTATGCTTCTGATATGTTATTGCACTTACACTAAACTATAGTTAGTGTCCGTGAGTAGTGAGAATTATAACAATCTAGAGTGTTTTTCAATCCAAAATACTGTGATCATCCTTGTGTCATTGCCTAGATATACTATGTGATTTAATATAACTATATATTATTTCTATATAGAGTAGATCTGGTGCAAGTTTTCTGACATTGTTATATGTGCAATAAGTCATATGTTTTGTGTACACAAGACAACAATTTCTTGCATTCTATTTTGTGAAAAAGGAAAGTGTTAATCATGACATGACTATTTTTTATAAGCCTAAGAAAGTCTTATATGTGTTGACATGGTACGTCCATAGGAAAGTCAATGGTTCTTATTAAATATAGAAGATTAGAGGTCAAGAGAATGATTAGTTTTATCATCGTATAAGTTGGTCTTTTACCTAACCAAATTGAAATTATGAAAAATATGTATATATGCTTGACATAGAGTCAATTGCTCTTGAAATTGTAGACCTATGATTACTTTTCTATGCTATCATACATGGACATAGAAGATATAATTTTATGCATGCTTGGTATTTGGAAGTGTCGGTAAGTAATATTTATAGTGGAGAGCCTATTGAGTCTAAGTGACTTATTCCAATCCTTTAATATTTTCCGGTAATTAGTTCTATCACAACAAAATGTAGTGATTTGGAATTCGATGAGTTAACTAATTGGTCATTCTAATTTTACATATTAGATTAGTATTTAATATACTTAGTTTGTGAATACGTGATAATATTTTGGATAAAATTACGAGTATTATCAAATTAAATTTGACATTATCATCTTTATTTCCAAACTAATGTCTTTGAAGATTTACTTTCCCTAGTTATATTACTAGACAATATTTCACTACGTATGATTTGGGGTATGATAAAAGTGGTATCAGAGCATAACTTAGCTGAAAGGTCCATTGTGACTTGACCAAATGTGTGATATCAATTTGGATTAGATAGAGTTGATAATTATAAAATATTGATCTTGGGCAAAAAAATAAAGTAAGTTATCTATTAAATTGAGAATTTTAACTAGCATGAAAATTTGATGTTAGATGATTGGATTTCCATCAATATCATGTTAGTTGGATTTTACATAAAAATTTTGATTTTTGAGATTTAGTATATCTGATCATTTAGATTAACAACAAACATGAGATTTAGAAATATTTAGCATATAAGAGTAAGAAGAAAAAAAGATTAGATTTATAAATAAATTATAAATCAAAATTTAGAGTAGATTTTTGGAAAAATTAAGCATGATTGTAGTTAGGATTGTTTTTGCCTTGGTATCAGGTATGAGACTAATAAAAGATCACTTGTAAGCTTTATAGGGTGTTTGGTAGCGCTTTTAAATTTAAGATAACCTCATTTTTGAAATCAAGATTGAAAGACTTCTCAATTTTGTTTTTAAAATCAAAACAGTCTAATTTTTTGTGTTTGGCAAAACCGTCACAAATTTTAAAAATTAGATAGTAGTGTTTGGTTATGACTTTAAAATCAAAAGGACTTCTACGACACACAGTACATGTCAATACAACATAAAATATCACAACATCTATATTGTATATAATGTCAAGTAACATGATTGAATAATGAATCCTATACATCAATTTCGTCTACTAACATAATCCTCGATTACCATCTCCCGCCTCTGTAATTTTTAATTGCTGGGTGATGAAACAGAAAACCTGATCGGCAAGCTCCCCGACGGCTCCAGAGTTGCCGGAAATAGGGAAACAGGGGTGGTCAGCCGGTGGCAAAAAGAAAGACCAGCTACGGTGGAAGGGTTGGGAGTCAAAGGTGATGGAAGAGGGGTTTCGGAGGTGAGGAAGAATCCTGGAGCACGTAGGGTAAGGTGAAGTTGATAAACAAACCAAGGATGAAGGAAGCAAGCAAGCCAATACTTACCAGGGGTGAAGGAGATGGCCCGCGGACAAGCTCCCCGGATCCGCCGGCGCGCCGCCGCCGCCCCCCCCCCCCCTCCCGCCGCGGACAAGCTCCCCGGACCCCCGCTGCGGACAAGCTCCCCGCCCGCCGGCGCGCCGCCGCCGTCCCCAATAAGTCATATGTTTTGTGTACACAAGGCAACAATTTCTTGCATTCTATTTTGTGAAAAAGGAAAGTGTTAATCATGACATGACTATTTTTTATAAGCCTAAGAAAGTCTTATATGTGTTGACATGGTACGTCCATAGGAAAGTCAATGGTTCTTATTAAATATAGAAGATTAGAGGTCAAGAGAATGATTAGTTTTATCATCGTATAAGTTGGTCTTTTACCTAACCAAATTGAAATTATGAAAAATATGTATATATGCTTGACATAGAGTCAATTGCTCTTGAAATTGTAGACCTATGATTACTTTTCTATGCTATCATGCATGGACATAGAAGATATAATTTTATGCATGCTTGGTATTTGGAAGTGTCGGTAAGTAATATTTATAGTGGAGAGCCTATTGAGTCTAAGTGACTTATTCCAATCCTTTAATATTTTCCGGTAATTAGTTCTATCACAACAAAATGTAGTGATTTGGAATTCGATGAGTTAACTAATTGGTCATTCTAATTTTACATATTAGATTAGTATTTAATATACTTAGTTTGTGAATACGTGATAATATTTTGGATAAAATTACGAGTATTATCAAATTAAATTTGACATTATCATCTTTATTTCCAAACTAATGTCTTTGAAGATTTACTTTCCCTAGTTATATTACTAGACAATATTTCACTACGTATGATTTGGGGTATGATAAAAGTGGTATCAGAGCATAACTTAGCTGAAAGGTCCATTGTGACTTGACCAAATGTGTGATATCAATTTGGATTAGATAGAGTTGATAATTATAAAATATTGATCTTGGGCAAAAAAATAAAGTAAGTTATCTATTAAATTGAGAATTTTAACTAGCATGAAAATTTGATGTTAGATGATTGGATTTCCATCAATATCATGTTAGTTGGATTTTACATAAAAATTTTGATTTTTGAGATTTAGTATATCTGATCATTTAGATTAACAACAAACATGAGATTTAGAAATATTTAGCATATAAGAGTAAGAAGAAAAAAGATTAGATTTATAAATAAATTATAAATCAAAATTTAGAGTAGATTTTTGGAAAAATTAAGCATGATTGTAGTTAGGATTGTTTTTGCCTTGGTATCAGGTATGAGACTAATAAAAGATCACTTGTAAGCTTTATAGGGTGTTTGGTAGCGCTTTTAAATTTAAGATAACCTCATTTTTGAAATCAAGATTGAAAGACTTCTCAATTTTGTTTTTAAAATCAAAACAGTCTAATTTTTTGTGTTTGGCAAAACTGTCACAAATTTTAAAAATTAGATAGTAGTGTTTGGTTATGACTTTAAAATCAAAAGGACTTCTACGACACACAGTACATGTCAATACAACATAAAATATCACAACATCTATATTGTATATAATGTCAAGTAACATGATTGAATAATGAATCCTATACATCAATTTCGTCTACTAACATAATCCTCGATTACCATCTCCCGCCTCTGTAATTTTTAATTGCTGGGTGATGAAACAGAAAACCTGATCGGCAAGCTCCCCGACGGCTCCAGAGTTGCCGGAAACAGGGAAACAGGGGTGGTCAGCCGGTGGCAAAAAGAAAGACCAGCTACGGTGGAAGGGTTGGGAGTCAAAGGTGATGGAAGAGGGGTTTCGGAGGTGAGGAAGAATCCTGGAGCACGCAGGGTGAGGTGAAGTTGATAAACAAACCAAGGATGAAGGAAGCAAGCAAGCCAATACTTACCAGGGGTGAAGGAGATGGCCCGCGGACAAGCTCCCCGGACCCGCCGGCGCGCTGCCGCCGTCCCCCCCCTCCCGCTGCGGACAAGCTCCCCGCCCGCCGGCGCGCCGCCGCCGTCCCCCCCCCCCCCCCCCCCCCCCGCGGACAAGCTCCCGCCGGCGCGCCGCCCCCCACCCCCCCGCCACGGACAAGCTCCCCGCCCGCCGGCGCGCGGCCGTCGTCCACCCCCCCCGCCGCGCGAACAAGCTCCCGTGGGCGTCCGGCGCGCCCCCCGCCGTACATCGTCGCCCCCCCCCGCCGCGCGAACAAGCTCCCGCCGGCGCGCCTGGTTGAGAACTAATTATCGGATGATCAAGAACCCATAAAATTATTTTATCCATCTTCAACCTTGCATAACTCATCTGGTTGAGAACTCATTATCTCTTTATATCTTGGTCAGTAGACTTACCTAAGCATAAGTTTTATATAATCAAAGTTAAACTAGATTAGATGATCATGAGTTAATTTCTAAATTATCACTAATTAAAATAGAAATAAATGTTTTAGAATTTTTTTTTAGATAGGAGGAATGCATAGAAATAGTTCAAAGCTATTCCTTTTTAATGGTTTGAAAAAAAATAAGGTGGAACTTGATTTTGGAGATAGAAATAATTATTCATCTAAAGGTTTATAGGTTTATTAGTAGAAAGGAATGCAAACTATGAGTTTTGAGATTACAATTGCAGCCCTTCAGTGATGAGACCATTAAACAATTAAATGTTTAAGGTTGGAAGAAAAGGGGTGCTTCAGATGAGTTGATAATAAGTATGTTAGAAAGTCAAAAGATGAGAGAATTTAATTGATAATTTAATATTACAAGGATAAGATATGTTGATCTAAAGTGTTTTTGATAGAGTTGGGGTGTTGATGATATCATACTAAAGGATTTGGTGTGTTGATGGTATGATACCAACGATGTGAAATTGTAGAATATTTTAAAGAGAACTCTGATAATTATTCTCCTTGAAAGGTGCACATATGTTTATATAGGAGTTAAATGACTACTTAAAAGGGGTGAAAAATATTTTGACACCCGCATTATGATAATTTTTATGGATTTGGATGTAGTTTGCCACATGATAATTAGATTGTTATTATGAAATGATATGACCTAGTCAAAGAACTAAGATTTATAATTTTGATTTAGATAATATTAGCAAATGTTTATAACTCTAACTTAAGTGATGTTGAGAATAAATTGTTTTATGACTCAAGAATGGATAATATTAGCAAATGTTTATAATTCTAAGACCAAGGGGCCTTCTATTATCCTCACACCCTGCCCCTATATAAGGCCCCAAAGGGGCCTTGGGAGCCTATATAAGACCCCCAAGGAGCTTTCTATCAACCTCACACCCTCCCCCCGTACAGAGCCCCAAGGGTGCTTTCCACCTCCCATTTGTTAATTCTTTGGTTCTCTTCCTCTAAAATTTCTCTCATCATCCATCCAAAATAAATTTTCTTATCTAAATTTTCTTACTTTCATCTTCTCTCAAATCTAAACCATGATTGGAGCTCCACTCATTGTGTAAACTATGAGATTTTATATATAAGTCGGGTTATCATCATAGTCTGGCTTGGAGACAAGACGAAAATTACGAAGGATGCGAGGTGAAAGAGACCAAACTCTGTTAACATGCAAGATTTGAAATGAAATGAATAAGTTTTATATTTTGTGTTTTTATTTTTTATATTTATTATTTTTTTCAACCCGTGTTATTGACACCGGCCAACACGAGTCACTTCGACCCAACCAACCCACTCCCGACCCCGAACCCACCTCCCTTGTAAGAAAGTGAAGCTCACTTGTTCCATCTCAACCTGGAAAATGTGGCCTTCTACGCTACAATAATACTGAAAGATCTGGTTCTCTGTCATCTAAAAAACATGGCATATAATCACTTTATCCTTCCTAGCGATTATGAACACTGATGTTTGAAATTAAACTGTTAACTATCATCCTAGTGATGCAATTTTTACACTACATGGATAAAATTTTAACTTCCTAGCAAGGCTTTTCTCCTAGCAGGTAATCCTGGAATTCACAGATAGATGCTGACAAACAATATTGTCTGACGACTTCATCCCCCCAAACTAGAAGCTAAAACCTGAGTGGTTCTCTGGCAGTAAAAAATTGGCCCTTCACACAAAGGGGAGGAGAATCATAAATTGGCCTGAATTAGTCATTATAAAAACAAACTAATAAAAATATAAAGCGCCCATGTGATCTGATATGATGCTGCATTCCATTCTTTGCCCCCAAAACTGGATACTGGAACATCCTAATAGAGGATCCCCTGAATATAATAATACTTTTGCATATTGCTAAAAGAACATCAACAAGTTCAAGCACTGGTATGGTGCCAAGCTTGGGACAGCAATAAAGCAAAGAAACTTTACATGTTGAGCTATTGGATCATTTGGAGGTTGGAACTTTGTCAAATTCATGTATTGTAAACTTAGAACTCATTCAATTTCCCCAACAAAGAGTATGAAATATGTACCAAGTTTGATCCTGGAAATGCAGGAAGGACTTTTGAAGTTACTAACATTAATCAATCTTCTTTCTTTATTCAGAGAAAGGAAGAATACTGGAAAAGAAGAATATAAAAAAATAATAGGCTTTAGAGAGAGAGATCAGCCAGATCAAAGGTTCGGGACACAGCCTTGCACCACGATGCAAACTTCTTGTTTCTCAGCTCCTCATCGATCTGGGGTCGGAAAGTAGTGCCATTTGCAGCCTCCACTTCCTCTGTAGAAAAAATATCTTCTTCAGTCCAAATCCCAACGGCCAAGCCTGCTGCAAATGCTGCTCCCAGGGAAGTGGTCTCTATATCAGCTGGCCTCACCACCGGGCTACCCAACAGATCAGCCTGCAAAAATTAAACTCAACTGTTGATTATACTGTCTTTTAAATCTTGAAGAGTTTACTTGTTATTACATAAAGTCAACAGTGGGAATGAAACAACATTCGAAAAGTCAAATCAAATAAAATCATCAATAAGAAATGTCGGGTACCCACAAGTCAAAAAAATAAAACAATGGCAAGTAAATTGTTTTTAGCTAACAGGGGGTGAAATCTATATAAAGTTCTTTATCATCCTTCAGATCCATGTATCTAAACCTAAAGGATGCAATCTCTTTTTAAAGGCTAAAAGGATGATGAAGTAAACTTTCAAAGGATTATGAAAATTTGAAGCCCCCTCAACATTATCACACAAAAACCTTACCAGAAGCATCTGACAGATCTAAATTCCAGAATTTAACAATCATTTTGTATGATAACATGAGTAAACCAGTAGCTTCTTGGACTTAACAAGAGAGACAGAAAAAGCATGACAAACGTGGGTGTAGGTTAGTTGAAGAAAAATACAAGGAGATAAGAGCAAGAAAAAAAAGAAAGAAAAGACCAAGAGTAAGTAAGGGCAGCAAAAGGGGCTCACATCATCAACTCCTTTCTCAATTTAAAAGAGAAAAGCGCAAAAGAAAAGCAAGCCACACCCTCTACAGTCTACACAACTATGGCACACAGTAGTATAAGTTTTCCTCTGTGCATTACATGACAAGGCTTTTCTACATTAAATGACAAGAAACATGATACGATAAAGAATAAAAACTGGAGAAATTATAAAGAAATTCTCTTCTTTGCAAGAGACAATAAGAGTCACATAGAAATGGACCAACATCAGCAACAGCCACAGAACTGCAAAATCAGGTTTTAGATCAAAGGAACAAGGTGACATAGATTGCCAAGGTCCACGAACAGTAGAAAGAAGAGAGCGAATGATGAGAAATTCAGCACCTGGGTCTGCATCAGCAGGTTATTAACGGTAGCGCCGCCATCAACCCTCAGCAAGAACTCCCCTTCCTTGGTCCTCACCTCTCCTTTCTCCCCAGCATCCTTGTGCATCGAGTTGAGAACATCCTTCACCTGGAAGCACATGCTCTCCAGGACCGCCCTGGCGATGTGCCCCCTGTTCGTGTACCTGGTGATGCCGATGCAGACCCCCCTGGCATCGTCGCGCCACCAGGGAGCAAAGAGCCCGTTGAATGCAGGAACGAAGTACACCCCTCCGGTGTTGTCCACCAGCTGCGCGAGCTCCTCGATATCGCTTGCCGACTGGATGAGGCCCAGGCCGTCCCTCAGCCACTGGACGGCGGCGCCGGCGATGGCTATGGATCCTTCCAGGGCATAGTTCGTGGGGGCATTTGGCCCCAGCTTGTACGCAAGCGTGCTGAGGAGCCCGTGCGAAGA
Source organism: Cryptocoryne crispatula var. balansae (assembly GCA_036172225.1). NCBI lineage: Eukaryota > Viridiplantae > Streptophyta > Magnoliopsida > Alismatales > Araceae > Cryptocoryne > Cryptocoryne crispatula. The sequence continues at coordinate 34,621,781 of CM069925.1, read as the reverse complement.
CCGGACCACCTCCTCGCCGGTGTTGAGCAGGATGAATGCCCCGGTCCCGTACGTGCTCTTTGCCTCGCCCTTCCGACACAGCTGGCCCAACATGGCGGCGTGCTGATCACCGAGGCAGCCGGTGATGGGGACCCCCAGCAGCGGCCAGCCGTCGCCTACTTCGGCGATGATCTCCGAGTTGCTCACGATCTTCGGCAGGATCGAGGACGGAATTCCGAGGGTCTCCAAGGTGGGCTTGTCCCAATCGAGGCTCTTCAGATTCATGAGCATCGTCCTCGAGGCGTTTGAGCAGTCGGTGACATGCCTCCGGTTCTCGCCGCCGCCAGTGAGGTTCCAGATCAACCAGCTGTCGACGGTACCGAAGAGGGCATCGCCGGATTTTACAGCCTCCCTGACCTCCTCCACATTTTCCAGCAACCAGAGAATCTTGATGGCGCTGAAGTAGGTGCTGATCGGCAATCCACACGTCTCCACGAAGTGATCCCGGCCACCAGGAAGATCGTTCTCCAACCTCCTGCATCACCCGGAGGAGAACGAAAATTCTCGATAATTTTATACGGAAAATTTCAACTTTCAGACGCAGAGGTCCAGAAATTCTGGGCCACACAGATCGCCTGCGTTTATCTTTACACGATTCACAGAGTGGGTTCGGTCAAAAGTCGTAGATATCGCGGAAAGGAGTCGAACAATCTATTCAAAACGTGTAAACCCAGAGATGATTGATTCGGCGGTAAAAATGAGAAGAAAGCATAGAGCTTGATTAAAAAAAAACTTCTCAAGCCGCAGCCCGGCGCTTCACCTGTGAAAACGAGAAAGTAGCAGAAAGGCCGAATCTTGGAGCGGAATCAACCATTAAAACCACATTTAGAGGAGAGATCATCACAAAGACGACGACTTTGATGACATCAACGAGCGGAAGGAGAAGAGTAGACGACGAGGAGACCTGCAGATGGCGCTGGTGCGAGCGTCCATCCACACGATGGCGTTGTAGAGGGGACGCCCCGTCGATTTGCTCCAGATCACCGTCGTCTCCCGCTGGTTGGTGATGCCGAGGGCCCTGATTCCCCCGTCGACGTTGTGCCCCGCCGCCGTGGCCTTGTCGACGGCCTTGGCCATGCACACGCGCACGCTGTCCAGGATCTCCACGGGGTCGTGCTCCACCCATCTGCGGCGCACCCGGCCGCTCGTCAGAACGCGGGGCGGAAGACTCAAGAGTAGGAAAAGGAAGGATAGGGGTGCGAGGCGGCGGCGCGTTACCCTGCTTCGGGGTAGTACTGGGTGAACTCGACCTGGTGGGAGGCGACCGGCCTGGCGTCGCGGCCGTAGATGATGAAGCGAGTACTGGTGGTGCCCTGGTCGATGGCGCACACGAAGACCTCCTGCTCCGCCATCCTCTCCCGCTCCCGGCCCGTCTTCCTCCTCCTCCGCCGCCGCCGCCGCCTTGCTCTCCGCCGGAGCCTTGGGTCGCTCCTCCTGTTGAAGAAACACGGAAGATGCCGTGCAGGGGTTAATAAAAAGGAACTTTTGGGTACTTATAGCAATAATATTGGCTAACGAATAGGATAAGATCAAGGTAAATTACGTTATTCGTCCCTTATTTTTTGGAGTCGGGCGTTGAGATGAGATGAACCTCCCGGCCTCTGCGTCGGAAAAGGATCGGATTAAGCTTTGGACGGTTGGGCTGTTGGACGTTGACTGCGCCCATGAAACGCCGAATATTCAAACGACTTACTTTTTCGTCGGGTTGTTGAAGGTTGACTGCCATTAATAAAAGAATTCAAAAAAACTATTTATTTGTTAAATGAGAATCAGGCAGTAACAAATTCCATTAACAAAAGAATTCAAAAAAGGTTTTATTTATTAAATGAGAATCAGGCAGGCAAAAATGTTGCACAATCCTGAAGATGTTTTCCTGTTCATGTATCAGTTCAGCAAGATTTATCCAAGATAATCAAACAGGTTGTAAATAGTTGGAGAAGTTTGTTGCCATTGCTTCCACTCCTACCTACTGATTCTCTCTCTTCTTCAAACCTCATTTGCTCTCTCTCTCTCTGGAGATTAAAGATGAAATAGGAGAAACATGATGGTGAACTTGCAAGGCTTATATTTAATTGGACCCACACCAAGATTCCTTCAAAAAATTATGCTACTCTAAAACTTAATTTTTATTTTGAAAGCAAAACCATCTAGATTTAAAGGTTGCAACCAAACATCCTAAATTTGGAAATGCTCTACATGAAGATACAAGTGCCCACTTATATTAATTTTGATATTACTATTTTATTAGATATCAATATCAATATCGAAATGGATACAGTGTCATTTTTTTTATATTCTAACCAGATATAGTCTTGAGAATCAATCCTAGAGACCTATATATCTTTTCATGAAAAGAAAACAACTTTTATGGGGTGTTTGGTTGCATGATAATTTTTTGTACACTTTCATGATAAAAACTTGTATTAAAATAAAAAGTAAACCAACTCATGACATAAAATTATCATGTTTGGAGGGATGTGATTACAAAAAAGAGTAACCACCGCACATGACCAAATAAAGTGGGGGACCACAAGAAAAAAGAAAGAGGTGAGACCCTCTTTTTTTGTTTAAGAAGAAAATCACTTTTAAAACATAAAATTGTCATGGTTGTCAAATACCTTTTTTAACAAGTTTTCTTACAATTTTTAAAAATTAAAATAAAAACCTCAATTATCATGTAACCAAAAACCCCATTAAAAATATAAAAGTTACCACTTTTGGTGGGATTTTTATGCTCTTGGTACACTCCATCGGTGCCTGTTTTTGAATAGCATCGTTGCCTTCTCACCTTTTGCAAGACACACACAAAGTGAAACAAATTTTTTTATTTAAATTGTTACGCCTTTAAAACTTTAATAAATGTGCGCCCAAGCTGGAGGACCGGAAGAAACACACGCCAGCCGCCAGCGGCAGCTACGTACGGCAGCTCCAGCTGCGCACGCCACTTCAGATAAGATCCGAGCGTCCCCAAAGATCTTGGGGTGGGACCCATGTCACCGGTGGGCCCCACCTCTCTGAGCAGCATACCATGTACCGTCATTAATTTCTTTTCTTATTCTTGAGTTCCTAAAGAGACACAAAATGAAAAAATATATCGTTGTGTAGATCCTATTTCAATAGGAACTTGATGAATTGATCCGCCTACACGTCTTACACGTCTATCTCTACGTCTCAGGTCGATAGATCTTTGCAATTGGAAGATCTCTCATCGTATGGATAATACACATTACAGTTGACTGAGCTTAATTCTAATTGTTATGTTCAGAAGCAAAGATATCCACGGGACCGATTCGGCCTATTCAAATATTCACGACTAAGAAAAGAGGTACTGGATTCTCTTTCGAATAGGCCCTGAAAGGAGAAAGAAGACTGGAATGCCAACAGAAGTCTGTCTATTCTCTAATTCACCCGACCCGGTTTTTGGCACGTCCAATGCCAAAATCACTGAATGGGCAAGTCACCAATCCCTAAAACGGACTATGTAATGTACTTTATCTGCGGGTTACGGGTGGGCATTTTTTCAGAGGTTTCTGTCAATCTACCCCTGTGAAATTTTTGTTGAATCATATACTGGGGATTGCAGCTCGGACTCGGATCGTGGGGATCGCCGGAATACTTCGTATCCACAGGTACTCGCATTTGGATGTCTAGATGGGGGGGGGGGGGTTTGGTCGTATGGACGAATTGTATTTTTACCGCAAAATGTATTTTATACTAAAACTTGTCAAAAAGAGTGTTGGGCAACATTAGAAATATCATTATAAATAAATTCATTGCAAATAAAACACAGGCGAGACTTTTCTTTCTTGTGCTTTTCCACCTTTTATTTTTGAGAAAATTAATTAAAGACTCAATTATCAAAATAATTTTATTAAAAAATTCCTTGATCGAATATTGTTTACAAAAACCCCAGTCAACATAAAATTTGTAACCAAAGACTCATTCCGTGACCGACAGTTAGGGTGCATTTGGATCCATGTAAAAGTTTTTACGATTGAAAATATTTTACACGTAGCTATTTTTCCATGGAAAAGGAAAACCAAATATCCTATTTGGTATCCAGGAAAATGATTTTCATGAAAATATTTTTAACATTTTGATTATTTGTAAACTATTTTTAGGATATTTATTGTTTAACTTTTAGAAAGTATTTTATATATTATGACCAAAATTTTATTTCCTACAAATTCTTTTTCTTGAAACATGAGTTAATCATGTATTAGAAATATGTTTTAATAATAGTAAAAATTATAATATATTAGGTCGATGATCAAATTTTATAGATTTTTTAACTTACTTTGTAAACTATTCTGCTGTGTTTTTAGCCTCTTCTACTAAAATTGTATTTAGTTGTAAATAAAAAATAAAAGAAAAAATAATTTTATACTATATAATTTAATAATAATAATTTAAATTAAATTTTTATTTAAATACATCATAAATAAAGATGCCTAGATAGTTCAGTATATAATTTTATATTATTATTATACTTATTTTAATAATGTTTTTGTAAAAAATATTTAATTTAATTTATAATTATTTTTATTTTTCTAAATATATACAGTTTATCATATATATGATAACTTATATTTTAACCTACTTTTTCTATTCAATAAAACTTTGTATATTAATATACATTTAAATTTTAAACAAAAATATTATTAAATATCTAATACTCCATTTGCAATATGCGTACGGTGAGACGTATTGTTTTGCAAAATTTATTGTGCATTGGAAAACGACATCCGCTTAAATTTTGCGGATGTCAAAATCCTGATTGCTTGATAGTCAAAGTAAAATGTTTTACATTGACTTGATTTTACATGCAACCAAACAAACCCATGTAATGATTAATCGGGAAAACATGCTGCGTGCAGCATATTTTACGTTGAAACAAACAGACCCTTAGCGGACCGTCATTTTTGTTATGTTTTTTCATTTTTACAGTTCATTTTAACGAGAAAAATTTTGAACTAACACACTTTAAATTTTTTTTTTCCAAAACTAGCACGGTTTTTCCGAAGTCGCTGAGTTACGTAACGACTTCAGGGAGAGAGAGACAAAGTCGCTGAGAAAAACAACGACTTCACGTGCCACGACTTTATTTTTTATTTTTTTTTACGTAAAGGTGAAGTTGCTGGATAATCCAGCGACTTCACCTTAACTGTTATATATATATATAATTTATATATAAAGGTGAAGTCGCTGGATCACCCAGCGACTTCACCTCTTCCCGGCTACCGGGCCAGCGTGTCCAAAAAAAAAAAAAAACTTCACCTCAACTAATTTATTATATATTATATAAATTATATTATATAAATATTATATATAAATTTTATATATAAATATGATAAATATAAATTAAGTATTATTTTAAAATATAATAAATAACTTTATAAAAATATTTATTTTTATTTTTAATTTTATATTTTTATTTTGTAAAATAGTACATTTTACATAGTACATAGTACATTTTCATAGTACATTTTATATATTTATTTTTAAATTTTAATTTTAAATTTTTAAAATAGTACATTATTCAACATTATTAAATGTCACAATATTATTAAATAAATAAATATTTAAAATTTAAAATGTAAAAAATAAAATTATTAGTATATATTTTAACATGATTAAATAAATAAAATAAAATAAAATAATTTATTTCAACTATGTTACTTTAAATTAAAATATAATTAAAATATAATAAATATATAATAAATACATCAATTATTATCTTTAATTAAATAAACATAATATTTTATGTTGTTATATATAATAAAAATTAATTTTAAAATTTAATAAAATATGTTAAATTAAAATTAAAAATAAATACTTTATAAAGTTATTTATTATATTTTTTAAAATAATACTTGATTTATATTTATAAGTGATAGTTATAAGTTAGGTCTCCTCTTAAATTCTTCTTCACTTTTTAGTTATACATGATTCTTACTCTTCGTTTTCGTATCCCACCAATAAGTATGAGGATTTTATGTTTCTAGTTATCTTAAATATTATTTTAATATAACATTTTAATAAAATTTGGTGGGGGTATTTTAGTACTTGTTTGGACACAACAAGAGTTAAAACAAATTAAGTAGTAACATTCTCAATACCCCTATCTAACCCAACAGGCCATAAAAACAACATAAAATGATAGGTAGCTTTTGATTATGAAGTGCCATAGTTTTATCTCTTATACGAATTTACAGAGATCAAACATGGATATATCTGAGATACATATAACTATTACTTGTTTTGTATATTTGATTATAGAATGCATCACCTCAGTTAGTATGTATATGTAGAAGTCTTGCGGTCGACTAGTGCCCCCATTTAATACGTAGTAACGATTTTGTTAATACGTAGTAACATAGTAAAGAATCTTCTTCCCATTTAATAACATGTTATTGAATGGCAACGAAATTTATTATTATACTGCTTATTACTAAACGAGAGGAAAGATCGTGACTACTCTTGGCTAATCACTCTTGGAATGTTCATTATTCGATTCAACCCAAAAAATCAAAACAAATTAATAATTTGGTTCGATTTGAACTATTGATTGGTTTAGTTTGATTTTTAGAGCTCTTCAAACTAAATTAAATCGCTAAACTGAATAATCTGAATTAGATTAAATATTTTATTTTTAGTTATATATAATACAATATTTATGTGTGTTTTCTTATAAAAATAATTTTTTTCAAAATTTTTTAACACAAATTAATGAAATGTATAAACAAGTATACTAAAATTTAATTGAAGGTGATTTAAAATAAATAAAATAAAATTATATATTGACATATTTACTCTACTTTAATAAAATATGGTTTAAATCAAACTAAACTAAATCAAACCGATTTAATTTAGTTCGATTTGATTTGATTTAGGAGATAATTTGATTTGATTTGATAAAAAATACTCAAAAATCAAACTAAATCAAATTATGAACACTCCCACTCTTGGTTGATGAGTGCGAGAGTTCTTTCCAATGAAAAATTGAGATGAACTGTCCTCTTTTGTTTACATATAGCTTTCGATCAGGACGACCTCATATTTTTACTTGTAACATTTGAGAGTTATTCTTCTCCTTCTTATTCTCTCCAACTGTATAAGAGATGACGTCTGCAATTTTCTGCTGACCTCATTTTTTGTCATTTCTTCGTTGATTAAATTATTTGGTTATTCTAATCAAGAGGAGGTGATTAACTGCACCAACCCTTCCCTCTTCAGCTTCCAGAAGAGAAGAGCAGGATCATGATCAAGGTCAAAGATTTGTGAGTAGAGTTTGATCATTAACTATTTGGACAAACTTGAAAAATCAAACCCAACGGGTAACCTTCTTCGTTTTGGTTTGATATGGGTTTGGGTCACAAGAAGAGATCGATTTGACTGTAAAGATCTTCTAAACATGCCAAGTCGACAAATCCGAATAATTACTTCAACTAAAATATATATTTACGTGACTCATTTATGTTTACATTATTTCACATAAACATGTATAGATATCTCAAGATAAAACTAGTACATCATATATATGTTTTTTATTATATTCTGATAAAGTATAGATATGGTTTAGGTCGAACCAAATGACATCACCTCAAGTCTTCTATATTATACTTGAGTAAATTATGGTTTGGTGTGACTTGATTTGAGAGGCATGATCCGTTTAGTTTGTTTGGAAAACAAATCTCAACAATCAAACCAAACCACCGCTATTTGTTGGTATATCCTTGCATTTGAGTATTTATAGATATGTATATAACTGTATTCTTATCTTTTATGACTCGGTGAAGATCCTGCTGTGAGGTAACAAAATCGTCTCTTTTTTGTAAAGATATGTTAGGTTAATGAATAATATGCAGTTTCTGTTAAAAAAAATGTTTCTGGAGACGGAGACGACGGATCGAGGACGTTCTTCGGCGAGGTCTGCGCCGGGCGGTAACCCTGCGAACGGCCGACCGAGCGTCGCTCGGTTGGCACGACCTCGCGCACGGGGGCGCGAGGTCCAGGCTACGCTTCCTGGCGGCAGCAAAGCTAGGCACCCCGGGGGGGTGTCCTGTGAGGTTCGGGCTGGGGCTCGAACCTCCGCCTGCCTGCTGTGCAGCAGGCTTCGGGGCCACTCGGCCAGCGTGATCAAAAAAAAAAAAAAAAAAAAAAAAAAAAAGGTAACCCTGCGAACGGAACGACTCCTCTCAGCTGCTGGGAGAAGGTTGTTTTCCGGCGACAGCCGGAGACGGTGGCGGCGTTGGGTGGACCCCATCTTGCCGGTAGCGGCGGCGGCGGGGGCGCCGCCGGGGGGGACGGCAATGACTTTTTCCGGCAAATAATTAAAGATCCGTTTGAATAGATTTCTTCAAATTCTAATGTCTCATTCGGTACCTTTTAATTTGATTGACAAAAACACTTAATTAAAATTTATACGAATCTGCAATGTCTGAAAATATCTCTAAAAAATTAAGTGAATCAAAATGATTTTTTTATTCAGAACATGGGAACGTAAACACTTTTAATAGTTGATATTATTTTAATATTTGTTATTTTAAATAAATTATCAAACATGCTGAGTTAAAATATATTAATTAAATCGAGTATTTAATTTTATCACAAACTAAAAACTTAGACATGAAATTAAGAATTAAGATTTTAACATTAAACTTAATCAAATGCCACCCAAGTCCGCGTGCCTAATTACCTTAACACTAATATAGGGTGTTTAGTTAGAATTTTTATATCAGCATAATTTTAATTTAAAATAAAAATTACACAATTTTTAAAATTAGATGATTAGATGTTGTAACCGGTTTGCCCAAAGTGGCCTAGCTAATTTTTTTTTAAAAATGTAGAGATGTGTGTGGCAACACTTTAGGCCATGTTTGGTATGAGGATAACTTGGGATAAATCAGATTTATCTTCAAATTTTAGGGAATAAATCTGGTTTATCTCCGAAAATTTGGTGCCAAACATACACTTAAATTTTAGATTTTGTTTATATCTTTATGAATAAATCGGGCAGGCACTCAAATCTTGAGCTGTATAATTGAATAAAAATGGAGAATATATCTTGCCTCAATTAAACTTTTCTTATTGTCGTTAGTTAAGTTTATTTTTGTTTATATCTCCATCTATGAGGTATTAATTACATTTGTTATATGTAAAAAATGGACCCACGATGTATACAAAAGAAATTGCACTCGTTTCATAATAAATCACATGCAATGATAAATTACCTTATACAGGCACAAGGAATAGTTACATTGGATTTCAAATTTTTATTAAATTTTTTTACTAAAGTTGGACAGGTCTGAATATTAGTATTATTCTAGACTAGGCAACTTATATATGAGAATTATAAAAATATCTAGATATGTAAGGTCTGCAATCAACAATAGAATTTAATATCTAGAGCACCCTTATTTTTAAGTTATTCTATTTAGTGTTCAATTTATTTATTTTTAAAATTTTGTATGCCAACAAATTAAAATATTAGATGTATTTTAAATATTAACAAGAGTGTAACAAAAAGATTATGTTAATAATATATCTAACTTTTTATTTATCTATCAAGATAATATTTCCCAATATTTATTGTCATATATGTAATTATCTGTTAAGTCTCCTTAAAAATAAATATCATATTAAACATAAGTAAAGTTTATTTAAATTACCTTTATTAATATAACAATGTTGAGAAGAGTAATTTTGGTAGTAGAAAAAAGAAAACAACGGAGGGCCTAAAGAAATGGACCTAGAGTTTAAAGTATTTGAACGGCTGGATCGGATGCTAAACATACTGGTCAGCAGATTTTAAAATATATTGAATTTTTTGTGTGTGTTTAGGTCGAGAATTCCCTAAAATATTTTGCCTTGTTATCTACGTAGTAAAAAAAACAAAAACAAAATGGACGATGAATACAGTTTATATTTAATGTTATCTTGAATTATCTTTGGTTAATAAGAATTTCTTGTTTATCCAAAATCTTATATGTATCCACATTTTTATCCTAGTTTTCACCTCAACATATATGAGAATAGGACCGGACAAGAATAAGTCATCTCAGGCTTCAATTACCCCCTATCTTTACTTTTTGAGCTCTTTATTTATTTTTCCTTATAATTATGAATATTTCCATACACCCATAACAATTAGAATGCCATGTTTCTTAAAAATAAGTAATTATCATCTGAAATCCGTAAAATAAGTGTAATATCCAAAAAAATAAAAAATACAGTAGTGGATATTAGCAAATAGAAGGTGTTACTAAAAATATGCTTAACTTAATCTTGGTAAGATTTGGAAGTAAATAATAAGATTTTAAAAATAAATAAGAAAGTACAAATGAGTTTCTGAATCATAGTTTATCTTAAATCTAGTGGCATTAAAAAATTATTCTAGTGAGAAAAAATTTTTTTTTACAAAATGTTATTATCATCTTAATCAGCGTAAAATTACAATGTTTATGTAACAAGTCTCTCTCTTTTTAAAAAACTAACAATCATCACAAGATACAAACTTAGCAAGAGGTGCAAAAAGTAGAGAATTAACTACAATAAATAAACATGCTCGCATGAGATAATGCAACTTAATTATGTATGAGGCAACATGTTAAAAGTTCAAAGTAATTTTAATAACCGAAAAGAAGTATCATCGGTCTAGTGCATCATTGTAATTTCTCTTTTGGAAGGTAATCACAACAAGCTAATAGACCAACTGACCAGATAAACTAAAATGATAGAACTAACATCTATTTATACTTTGATGTCTAGAGAATTTATACCTTTGGGTACCAAACTCTCAATAGTCGCCGTATACATAAATATCATTCTATCATACTCTTAACTTGAAAATAAAACACTCCTTTGGGAGTTAGACTTTATCTCCAAATTAAAAGCACAAATTTAATACTATTCTTATTTTTATCAGGATAATTCAATATTTTCTATGTATAAGGCCACTTTGGTGATTTACTCACATACTTCAAATATTAAATCTCCCTCTTTCCAAATAAGAATAATATTAAAAGCTATATGCTCACTTGATGTTATTTAAACTAAAGCGTAGTAAATTTTATTATTTTCCATGATTGGTGCCACTCTTGTGATCTACCCAACTATTTAGAATGCAAAAATTCACCACTAAACCATATAACAACATCAAATAATCACTTTATGTGAGCTAAGGACATAACCATAATATTATTGCAATAATAATAAATATTCATGCATAAATAAAACTTTAAGAGGTCATGATTGCATGCTTAATATTTCTAACCAGAAATTGAAATAATTAAATGTTTAAATTTGCATGCATAGCGGAAGTGTGGTGGGCCCATAACCCACAAGTCCCAGGATCGTAACCTAGCTCTGATAGCACATGTTGGAGTTTTACGGAATACCTAACGACGATCCAAACTCCATTACACTGTGAAAGATGAAGAACAAGGAAGATCTACCGGATAGGAATCGCCCATCTCCTTCAGATGATCCTCTGGTTTTCTCTCTCTATTGAGCATGTATGGTGCAACCATATGAGGAGTCACACCCCTACCTGTACTTATATAGAGAGGAGTGATCAGTCCGAGTTTGACTAGGATTAGGATCCGGCCCATAGTTGGATCCTGGGCCAAATAAAAGATAAAGCCCAATAAGCCACATTTCATTTTATAGACCTAACAGTGTGCTTAGTCGAGTCCAATAACAAGTGGATCACTTAATTAATATTGGGTAAATCCAACAAAAATCTCATAGGTTAATCAAGCTATAGCTCTTTTCCCTCTCTTCCTCCCTCATTGATCTGGCCTCAGCTCCTCCTTCAATGTATGGAGGATAGTTAGGGGTGCAAACGAGTCGAGCCGAGCTGAGCCGAGTAGTATGGTGTTCAAGCTAGGCTTGTTTATTTTACACGAGTTTGAGTTCAAGCTCGAGTTTTAACGAGTATGTTGAACCCTTGTTCAAGCTTGGTTCGTTTATTAATCGAGCCGAGTCGAGCTCGAACTCGAGTAGTAGCTAGACTAAAGTTCAATTCACATTCAAGCTTAAGCTATATACAAACTCGTTTATAAAACTCAAAATCAATGAAAAGTCATTTGTAAAACTCTAGATTTAGCTCATTTATTAAACTCAATCTAAGCTTAAACTCAAAATTCGAATTATTTAATATATTTAAGTGACAATATATAATTACTAATACTCATAATTTAATTTTTAAAAATAAATATACCATATAATATTTAATTGAGCTACTTGTGAGCTTATCGAGCCGAGCAAGTGTCTATTCAAGCTCGTCTCGTTTAATGAGTCAAGTTTTATTTTTTGTTGAAACTTGTTCATTTAACATAATAAACGAGTCGAGTCGGGTTTTTATCAAGCCGAGCTTCGAGCTACTTATAGAGCGTATGGTTCGTTTGCACCCCTAAGGACAGTCAAGCTCAATTAGTTAATGAAGAAGAGTCCATAGTTCATAAATTCCAGAGGCTCCTAACCCAACCAAGCAATCAGAACCTATCTCCATTCAGAATCTTCCGTTAGTGGATAACTTGAAATGGAAAAGATCAGTGGTGGTGTCAGTAGTATCAATAGAAAAGGTTAGACCAATAGGATTTAAATAATAGGTTAGAAAGATGTGGAACCCCACCAATCCTTGGTCACTTCTAGATTACCCCAACAATGCGTTTCTACTTGTGTTTCAAAATGAGAATGAGGTCAATAAAATATGTAGGAGGACACCTTGGTTTTTCAATAATGACCTAGTATTAATTGAAAAAGGAAGTCCAAATACATCACCTTCAGAATACTCCCTCAATAGTGTGGATCTTTGGATGCATATATATTACCTCCCTCAAGAATTTCTTCAAAAAGATATTGTTATGCACATGGCTTCTTTAGTGGGGAACTCCATTATTCAAACAAAAGAAATTGTGGATTCTTGGAGCTCATTTGCTAAAGTTAAAATCTCCCTAATTGTAATCAATTACCTACAGAGGTATCGACTTTATTACCGAATGGCGACGTCAAGAGGTTTGAGCTAGCTTTTGAAAGGTGTGGATGCCCTCATTGATCCTCCCGGCTAGAACGCCACTCCTCTTCTGGTTTCGTTGGTGTTGTGGAGTTGTGGTTGCCAAAATTTTGTAGGTGGTTTGTGTGGTTGCCAGAAGCCACGGGCTTTGAAAGTAAACAAGAGAAAGTGTAAAATATTTGAAAGTTGATTGAGTGTACCTTAGCAGAGAGATTGTGCTTGAGAAATCGTGGGTTCCAACTTCCTTCTCTTTGACCGACCAAGATGAAGGAGTCTAAGCTTACTTTTTATGCCAGATGATGTGCTTTGTCACTACACAATAAAACAAACAAGTTGAAATAGGATTAGAGCCTAAATAAGTGTAGTATCCATAAGAGAAATATGCTTAAAATGACAAAAGGAAGAATACTAACCAGATTGAGACTAAATCCCAGCCCCTTTTAGGTGTGTTTAAGATACTTAAAATATAAAATATATGCTTAAATGTATGTAAGATGATGCAAACATTATGAAGGATGGTTAAAATATGAATTCATAGAAAAAGGAAGTAAATCTTGGTTGATTTGGTAAATGATCGATGAAGCTCGGTGTCGATGTAGGTGTCCAGTTCGAAACTAGAAGCCTGAATTGCGACTTCATTCTGGAGCTTGCCACAAATGCTACAAAATTTAGAATTTACTACCATTTATTGAAAATTAAATAAAACTCATAGAGGGTTTTTTTTGTAAATATAGGTTGGCCTAAATATATCTTTAGGATGTTGTAAATTTTCTGAGAACACAATGGCCAAAATTTGTAAAAACTAGATTTTGTCGGCGCAGTCTCGTTGTAGAAGCCATTGTGGATGAAGGAGAGGTCATAATAGACCCTTGTTTATTTCAAATGAAAATAAACTCACCAGGGGTTAATTTATGTGAATATAAGTTAGGTTGAATCCACTAGGAAGAGGTAGGAGATTTGTTGAGAACACAGAACAGTAGATGGTGAAATCCTGGATCTGCCGGCACGATGTCGGTGCAGGATTCACCATGAGCCAAGGAGATGACAGAATCTAGTTTTGTTTGTTACAGGTGCTCATTAGTTGAATGAGTTCACTGAACTGACCAAATTAGAAACCCATAATGGTATTTTACCGAACTATCAATTAGGGTTTTCTATCATTACGGTTGCATGGTTGGACCTTTGACCTGAGTCGCCAAAGATACCTTGTTAGGTGTAACTTGTGTTTTGACCATTGACTTATGGATCACCATTTAGATGTTCCAGTATAGCGATGGATCGGGTATAAGAAAAACCCGATAGAGGCAATTAAGCGGACAATAAGGGATCATCTACTTTTGGTAAGTGAAAGTGAATGTCCTATGGGATAATACTCTAAATCCATGTCCATGGTAGATAGGATAATTGGAAAAGGAGTTTTTCAATTGATCCAATTTCGAGTAAAGATCCTATAAAGTTGGTGCACTAAGGAGTTGACAGTCGATGCCGTACTCCTTTCCGACCGGGACATTGGATGGATAAGGGTTTATATCCATGCGGTAACTGATGGTGGAAAGGCTCAATGTAGATGAGATTATCTCCATAGCCATTTGGGATCATGGGATGTGGCTTGTACCCTTCATAATCGATAGGCCGATTAATCTATTATCAGATAAAAAATTTAATTTAATTAAATATAATTGTTCTATTTTATTTAGGCTTCAATCAAATAAGTTATTGGGCCTAGTGGGTCACACACAAAAGGACTTATCCACAAGTATAGGGGCAATGACATAATTTATAAAAAATTTGGATTTTTATGAAAAATTCTAAAATTCTTTATAAATACTAATGGTTTCAGCCAAACCCGATCAAGCCAAGGGTGAAAACCACGTTCCTAGCCTCCTTCCTACCTCCTCTTCTCTGTAGAAGGTGTCCATGGTCTATGGAGCTCTGTTCGGGAATAGTTCTCGAGGTCGACGCGAAGGGAGAACCTGCTGTGGATGAAGTTTGTGTGGTTACTGCTAGAGACCGGATATTTGAACAGTTTGAAGAGCTTGAGAAGATCCACTCCTTCCTCTCCATGGGATTATATGAATCCCTATCAGGTATATTCAAAGCTAATTTGATCAGTTTTTGGTTTTCGTCGTTCGGTTCCGATTGAGACTGATTCTAAAGAAACCCATAGGAATCGTCGTTTCTGCTACCAATATTTTATGGATGATTCATTACAGTTTAAACTAATTATATATCTTCAATTAGTGTGATTACAATGCCTTTCAACTACCCCATAGGTTAACATGATTCTATATGAACTAAACCGACATAACCTGCACAAATTAACTAAACTAGGTATGCATACACCACGTAGACCTATCATAATAAGAATGACACATATAAACAACTATTATGCATGCCAAAAATACATAAATAAACTATTTGTCTGAGTAAGTTATATATACTCCACTTGGACACTGTAGTTAATGTCACAAAACTAACACCAGATCTACCCTATATAGAAGTAGCATATAGTAAGCTAAATCCCATAGTACCCGTAGGCAGGGGAGTACTTAGGATGAACCATGGTATCCAGGATCGATGGATGCTCCGGATTGTTCTAATTCATCTTCTGTCCACAGGTCACAAAGTATAGTCTAGTGAAGTAAAATTCTATTACATTGTAGCCCTCTGTGTACTACATCTCTCAAGATGAAAGCACATAATTAACTCAGACAATCAAGAATTTAACTAGCATGCCAATGACAATCTAACCATGGGTTACATCTATAGACAACCATAGATCAATGCACCACATACATGCATACCACATCACAGTTTAACACATCTAGAACAATCTAACCATATGATGTATCTAATGTAGAATCATGCAAGTTTACAAACTAACCTACCAAGTGCATGCATTGACAATCTCTACTATCCACATTCTATATGATACAAAATTAAATGATATGATCACAATGCTTAACTCCTCACATCGACTTTTTAGACGAATCAGAATATATATATATATATTAAAGATCACCACAATGCAAACATGCTAAGCTAACTAGACTCAATCATAGGAAAACCTAACATGCCGATTAACATACATGAATAATTAAATCAATCTAAACATACATGATTAAACAAGCTAATCTAACTTTATCTAAGCATGATAATAAATCAAAAATAACCCACTAATTATATTCTATTAATCATGGTGATCTAACATATTTTATGGTTTAATCAAATATATATGAGTGCTAAGAATAGTCAAGACGTCTACCTTATTGGCAACGACAAATGGTGCACAGAATTCCAAAGGGATCGATCCAAGTGAAGAATATGTCGCGGTCATGACGATGATGCAAAACCGAATCGAATGGTATCCTGACAAACTACTAGATTAAAAAGAATAAGATAACATAGAAGAAATAGAGGGAGAGGAATGATCGAATAAGAGAGAGAAGCGATAGGAGAGAGAGAAAGAGGGGCTATATCAGTGGTGGGGGGGTGCTGGTCCACGGTGGTGCACAAGCACGCAGCCCAAGTGGCTGGCGGCCTCGGGAGGTGGCCGGGTGGCGCGCGGGCGGTTGTGCAACCAAGGGCGGTAAGC
The DNA here is from genome assembly GCA_036172225.1 of Cryptocoryne crispatula var. balansae. Taxonomy (NCBI): domain Eukaryota; kingdom Viridiplantae; phylum Streptophyta; class Magnoliopsida; order Alismatales; family Araceae; genus Cryptocoryne; species Cryptocoryne crispatula. The sequence continues at coordinate 34,605,129 of CM069925.1, read as the reverse complement.
GGGGCGGTGCTGACGGGGTGGGGCCAAAGCGCCACTCTTGTGCGGTGGTGGAAGATGCCGCGGAGGTAGCCACGTGGCAGGTGGCTGCGGGGGCAGTCGAGGGGGGGCGGTCAACACCGGGGATGGCTGACCATAGCGGGAGGCTGCGATCAATGGGCGTGGGTGGGCGGCGATGGCCAGCGAGGACCAAGGCCAGGAGGTGCAGATGGGGTGGCCGAAGGGGGGTACTGACACTGTGGCATGGCGACAGAGGGCCACGTGTGGTCGTGGGCAGCAACTAGGGAGAGCAAGGGGCGGGAAGTCACGCGACCAGAGGGGGGTCGACGGGAGGCGGCAGCGCTTCAGCCGTGGGTAGGTGTGTGGCGATGGTGAGAGGGTGATCAATGGAGAGGGGCACTATCGTGGGAGGTGGCTGGCGACGGTGGACGGCACCAGAGCGGCGGGCGGAGTGGTCAACTAGGGGGGAGGCACTGACGGGGCAACACCTCACGGGAGATGGCGACTGAGCGGCGGACAACAATCAAGGGCGACTAGCGAAGGAAGAAAGTGGCTGGCGGCGGCAGACGCTGAGAGGGAAAGAATACAACTAAGAGATGAAAAATAGAGGAGACGGTAGTTTAAGAGGATATTCAGAGGGAGAGAAAAATGGAAAGGATTAAGGAGAAAAGTATGTTTAATATTATCAAATCTCATAATAAATATAATAAATAAAATATCCTTACCGTTACATGATGCATCTTACTTAGAGAAGAAAGAGAAGAAGCTTGTGGAGGAAGTAAAGATGGTAAGATGGCAAGGTGAAAAAGGTGACATGGACAAAAGTAAGGTGGTAAGGTGAAAAAGTTGACAAGGTTGTGGACGCCCTCTTCGGTCCTCCTGGTTAGAACGCCACTCCTCTTCTGGTTTCGCCGGTGTTGTAGGGTTGTGGTCGCCAGAAGCCACGGGCTTCGAAAGTAAACAAGAGGAAGTGTAAAATGTTTGAAAGTTGACGGAGCGTACCTTAGTGGAGAGATTGTGCTTGAGAGAGCGTGGGTTCCAACTTCCTTCTCTTCGGCCGGCCAAGAAGAAGGAGCCTAAGCTTACTTTTTATGCCGGATGATGTGCTTTGTCACTTAGCAGAGAGATTGTGCTTGAGAGATCGTGGGTTCCAACTTCCTTCTCTTCGGCCGGCCGAGAAGAAAGAGCCTAAGCTTACTTTTTATGCTGGATTGATGTGCTTTGTCACTACACAATAAAAAAAACAAGTTGAAATAGGATTAGAGCCTAAATAAGTGTAGTATCCATAAGAGAAATATGCTTAAAATGACAAAAGGAAGAATACTAACCGGATTGGGACAAGATCCCAACCCCTTTTAGGTGTGTTTAAGATGCTTAAAATGTAACATATATGCTTAAATGCATGTAATATGATGCAAACATGATGAAATATGTTTAAAGTATGAATTCATTGAAAAAAGAAAGCAAATCTTGGCTGATTTGGTGAAGGATCGATGAAGCTCGGTGCTGATGTAAGTGTCCGGTCTGAAACTAGAAGCCTAAAGTGCGACTTCACTCTGGAGCTTGTAACAGACGCTACAGAAGCTAGAATTGACTGCCATTTGTTGAAAATGAAATAAAACTCATAGAGGGAGGTTTTTTGTAAAGATAGGTAGGCCTGAATCTATCTCTAGGATGTTGTAAATTTTCTGAGAACATAGTGGCCGAAAGCTGTAGAAACTGGATTTTGTCAGCGTAGTCTCGTTGTAGAAGCCGTTGCAAATGAAGGAGAGATCATAATCGACCCCAGTTTGTTCCAAGTGAAAATAGACTCACCAGGGGTGATTTTATGTGAAGATAAGGCTGGTTGAATCCGCTAGGAAGAGGTAGGAGATTTGCTGAGAACATAGAACAGTAGATGGTGGAATCCTGGATCTGCCAGCGTGATGTTGGTGCAGGAATCACCAAAGCCAAGGAGATGTTGGAATCAAGCCCTGTTTTTTGGAGAAGATAGAGGATAGCCCGATGATGAAGACAATCTTGGCCAAATCCTTCTATAGAAGTCTGTGAGAGTCGAAGAACAGTGGATAGCACTGTGGAGCACAGATTAGACTTCTCCTTCTCTTTGGACTAACTTCTTGGCACTGGGGCAAGAGGAGGACATTTGGAGAAGCTTTGGGACTTGCTATTGATGCTTTAGAGAAGAGAGGTGAAGAAGGATGTGTTGGCTAAGAGAGGAGATGGAGAACCTTCAAGGGTTGAGAGGAAAGAAAGAGGTAGGAGGGCTTAGAGCCTCTTGGGAGCTTGGGACCAACCCTCTTTCATGTAGGTGTGAGTGTCCTTTTAAAGGAGATGCATCTTACTTTGAGAAGAAAGAGAAAAAGCTTGTGGAGGAAGTAAAGGGGGTAAGGTGGTAAAGTGAAAAAGGTGACAAGGAAAAAAGTAAGGTGGTAAGGTGGTAAGGCGAAAAAGGTGACAAGGTCAAAAGTAAGGTGGTAGGGTGGTGATGTGAAAAAGGTGACAAAGTCAAAAGTAAGGTGGTAGGGTGGTGAGGTGAAAAAGGGGACAAGGTCAAAAGTAAGGTGGTGAGATGAAAAAGGTGACAAGATTAAAAGTATGGTGGTAAGGTGAAAAAGGTGACAAGGATAAAAGTAAGGTGACAAGGTCAAAAGTAAGGTGGTAGGGTAAAAAAGGTGACAAGTAAGGTGACAAGGTCAAAAGTGATAAAGGTGAGAAGTCAAAAAGGTGAAACTTATGGAGGAAGTAAAGGTGACAAGGTGGAAAGGTGACAAAGTGGAAAATGTGAAAAGTTAAGAAAGTGAAATTCATAAAAGAAGTAATGGTGATGAGGTGGAAAATGTGACAAGCCAAAAAGGTGAATTTATAAAAGAAGTAAAGGTGATGAGGTGGAAAACTTGGAGTTGTGTCTCCTCTTATAGCCACTCGGAGGGCAAATTTGGAATATTGAAAAAGATGTGCATGTGCAAAATGTCCCGATAGACCAGGTGCCCAAACCGGTATTAATGATGTGTGTATTTTGCCGATGACACCCCGTTGACCGGTCAACATTATGAATGCACCACGTGTGTGCCTGACACGGTGCCGTTCGTGCAGTTAGATCAAATGTCTAGACACAAAATGCCCAATGAAGGCGGCATTGGGGTTATTGTTCCAATTGATGGTCATACGCACATTGACGAGCGAAAAATTGCATTAAGTCCCAGAAGCCCGAAAATGCGCCAAAAGAGCCATTTTTTGAAAAACTATGTTCCTTTGATGCGGTACTTAAATACACTTCATAAAAATAAGGTTTTTGAGCTCTACAATTAGGCTAGATTTGCGTGTCTACAAAGGTCAAAAGTAAGGTGGTAGGGTGGTAAGGTGAAAAAGGTGACAAGATTAAAAGTATGGTGATAAGGTGAAAAAGGTGACAAGTATGGTGACAAGGTCAAAAGTGATAAAGGTGAGAAGTCAAAAAGGTGAAACTTATGGAGAAAGTAAAGGTGACAGGGTGGAAAGGTGACAAGGTGGAAAATATGAGAAGTTAAGAAAGTGAAATTCATGAAAGAAGTAATGGTGATGAGGTGGAAAATGTGACAAGTGAATTTATAAAAGAAGTAAAAGTGATGAGGTGGAAAACTTGGAGATGTGTCTCCTCTTATAGCCACTCGAAGGGCAAATTTGAAATATTGAAAAATATGTGCACGTACAAAATGTCCCGATAGACTGGGTGCCCAAATTGGTATTAATGACGTGTGTATCTTGCCGATGACACCCCATTGACCGGTCAACATCATGAATGCACCACATGTGTGCCTGACATGACACTGTTCGTGCAGTTAGGTCGGATGTCTAGACACAAAATGTCCCAATGAAGGTAGCATTGGGGTTATTGTTCCAACTGATGGTCATACTCACATTGATGAGCGAAAAGTTGCATCATGTCCCGGAAGCCTGAAAATGCGCCAAAAGAGCCTTCTTTTTTAAAAAAGCTCACTTTCTTTGATGTTGTACCTAAATATACTCTACAGAAACAAGGTTTTTGAGCTCTACAACTAGGCCGAATTTGCAAAGGGTGGTTCATTTTTGTCATTTTTGTGATATACTTGGACATGAGCATGGCAATTGCAAATAATTATCTTAGTTAAATGCTCTGATTACACTTAAGCTCTCTGATCACATTTAAGAAAATCTTAAAGCAAAGTTAATGCTTAAATTTGGGATTGGCACATGGTTACTGATAGAAATGTATACCCCACAAGCTAATCATATGTGATATGATTTTTCTTTTCTTATAATATCTTATTCAGTATAAATGGCATAATCTTCATTACTTGCACTATCTAGATGCGTCTATCGTAATAAAGTCCTAGGTTGCATACAATGATGATTGAATTATAATGAGATCATGATAATGAGATCAATCATCTAGAAGCATGTACTCTAAATGTTCCTAGTCGTAGGATCCTCGAGACAGGACATCAAGTATCCGGTAAGACTAGTGTATATGATATCTTCTCATATGATGAGAATGACCAATCTCGGTAGGAAAGAGAGAATGTCCTATGGATAGTACTCTAAATCCTTGACCAAGGTAGATAGGATAATTAGAAAAAAGTTTTCCAATTGTTTCAATTACGAGTACAAGATTCTATAGTGTCGGTATATTTAGGAGTTGACAGTCAATGACGTACTCCTATCCGACCGGGACATTGGATGGATGAAGTTTTATAGCCATGTGGTAACCGATGATGGAAAAACTCTTTGGAGAGGAGTTCATCCCCGAAGCTATTTGAGATTATAGGATGTGGCTTGTACCCTTTATGATCGGTAGGCCGTTAAATCTATTATGAGATAATAGATTTAATTTAAAAAAAGTTGTTTTTTTAATTAGGCCTCAACCAAATGAGCTATTGGGCCTAGTAGGTCACACACATAAGGGCTAATCCATAAGTTTAGGGGCAAGGGTGTAAATATAGAGAAAGGAGGGGTTTTTGTGAAACACTCTAAATTCTCTATATAATAGCGAATTGAGCATGAGCCCCACAAACTAAGGCTGCAAAATTCGTCCCTACCTCTCTTCTTCATGTTTTTTCATGCTGGAGGCCGTTGAGAGTCAATGAGACTTCATCTGGGGTGAGTCGGAAGGTCCGACGCGAAGGAGAACCCGACTACGAAGACAGCTCGTGTGGATATGACTAGAGGCCGAACACTTGAGTGGCTAAATGAGCATGAGAATGCTCGATCTTCTCTAATCTATAGGGATTGTTTGAATCCCACAAAGGTACGTGTTCGAAATCGTTTTGTATACCAATTTTGGCGACGTTGTTCGGTTCTGATCGAGACCAAGATAATGATATACGAGGAATCAGAAATTTTCTGCTGCACCAATATGATTGGACCGATTCCCAACAGTGGTATTAGAGTCTGGTTGAAGTGTCGTTCGAATCTGATGTCTTTTCGACGTCGTTTCATATATTTTATGTTTTCCCGAATCTGTACAAACATTCATCTTGACGGAGTAACCATAAATTGTATAAGATACAATTTGGAGATTGGTTGCTTCTGGATAAATCTCTTGACAAAGGTCTTTCCAACGCCGCAAACCGTTAGAATTTTGGACCACTAGAGAGTCCAGTAGAGGGTCTGAAAGATGGTAATTTCATTTTACGAAATTCACCGGCTCGATTTGGGGATTTCTTGAGATCTTCTTCCATGGAGACATTTGATATCTAATAGATGGCTTAGAAGATAGGTAATGTGATTATTAAGAGTTTTCCATCGTTCTTTGACTTCGAATGGCGCCGTTAGAGGTCGATTGAACATTTTTTTCAGGCAAGGAAAAGTTCTAGGGCCGGTGGAGCTTCTTTTCTATTTTTCCATTGATTGTGATTTTTTCAATGAAAGGAAGTAGCATTTTTGGATTCCTTGATCGATTTAGAATCGACCTACTATTTTTTGGGATTTTTAGGAAACTGAAAAATCTAGATTTTGGAAGGTCTTGTTGTTCCCTCTATTGGCACCGTTTCTCTACTTATCGGGTGGGGAAGATGACCGTCGGACTTGATAGTCGGATCTGCGCTGGTCAATGCAATTTGACCGCGGCCGTTGCGCGCGTGCGGTTGGCATGCCACGTGAAGCGCACGCTCCATTAAAAAAAATTTTGAACCACCCGCGCCCGCGGCGCGCGGGATGGCACCATGCGCTGGAGCCTGCGGCGCACCTGGCGCAGAGGATGGGCGGTGCAATGCGCCGATGCCAATTTTAATTGATTTAAAATTATTTTAAATCAAAATAAAATCTAAAAAATACCAAAAAAATTCAGAAAATTTGTGAAAAATTCTGAAATATCATAAAATAGATTACAAAAGTGTTTGATAATCTTTTATGTGGTTTTGAGCCATATTGTCATAGATTCATTCATTGTTAAGTTTTTAAAATTGTTTTAATGACCTAACTTGAGGAATTATTGTCTAAATTAATTATGTAAAATATGATTTTTTAGAGTGATGATTAGGACATTGATTTAGCACTTTGTATAGTTTTGGGAATACATATATTGTCCAAATTGTTTGGAGTTGCTTGTTTATGTCATATAAATTGTTTATATGTTATTTCATGTTATTTACTTCATAAATAATTTAACAAACATGAAATTGAGAATTTCAAAACATATGATGTATATTTTTATGATATAATAGTTATATCATATTATTACCACGAATTCGAACTATGTTCATGTGATGATATGTATGTGTGAATGTTTGGATGATTATGGACTAAGTGTATGTCATGTGATGATACTTGTTTGATGTTGGCATGTAGTTAAGGGTCTGCATGCCTAATCTTCTCTTTTATCAATTCTGATTGTATATTCTACCTTCCTCTAAAAATGTACTCCTCTTAATTAAGATTAAGGTTTCTTATTTAATTAATGTACATTTATGGGTTTACATACCCTTAATGCTCTTGTAATGACAAGAAGACTGATTGAGATGGAGGAGAGAGCGAGATACAAGGAGAAGAGTTCTTCAAGGCATAATGACTTGTCAACACTGGCATAGGATGTTGAATCCTTTAATGCATACCAATCTGGCTCCGGTCATGCATTAATGTGCTGAAAAGTCCATGATCATCTATTTAAATTTTGCATATTTGATATGTATGTGTGTGTGCTAGATACCTTAGATATATGGTATTCAAAGGTATTCATATATATATGTAGCACATACTATGATGAGATTAAAATAAAACCCCTCCTCGTTTAAATTAGGTTGATAAGTGTGGGACATTAAGAATGACCCACGTAGCTTTCCATTATTATGGTCTCGATGAGCCTATCTTAGATTGGGTGAGTTTGTTGTGTTTCCCACAAGGCTCACTTAGCAAGGGATTGGTGATCGTGGTCAAGGCTTAAAGCCAAACATTGGGGTGGACCATTGACATGGCCTTGTTGTGTTTCTCACAAGGGCTGTGTTGAGAATCCATACCCATAACATAACAAGTGGATTTGACCTGACTATAGTATATGACTTGTTGTGTTTCCCACAAGGTCATGACTCTAGAGGCAAATGACTAAGAGTTGCAAGAGTTGCAACTGGCAAAAGTTGCCTACCTATTAAGTATGGGATGACTTGTTGTGTTTTCCACAAAGTCGTCACTATAAGGTTAATAGGGTCTTAGTCCCCACTAGGATATCATCGTGTTATCCCATCTTTGCATAATGAGGGTTATGCAAATTCTTCGAAATTAGTGGGAGCATAAATTAGGATAAAAGACTATATCTTAATTTATATTGAATGTCTGTAATATTTTCAAATAGAATCATATCTCCATTATATAATTAGATTCTTAACCACCAGTTACCTTGCATACTTGAAGTCATTAGGCTCATTTATATTAACTTTTTTGACTGGTTTAGAATCATAAGAAGTGTTCTCATGGTTGACCATGTAGCTAACCTACTTGGGAAGTGGGTGTCTACTAATCATCTAATGTAGTAAGAGAAGATGAGATCTTCATCTCATTAGAAAGATGTATTGTTTGCCTTGCACTAAATGTTAGTCTCTATATGAAGTTTAAAGGCAACATGGATAGATGGATATGAGATCTATCATGGCTCATGGTGATGAGAAAATTTAAGACAAGATTAAAATAATAATACATCTTCAATACTTCTTATTGTTAAGACCAATGAAAAGAAGTGATATCATTAGATGAGAAAATGAAGGCATAGATAAAAGTCAAGAAGTTGGTCGAGGATATTAAGCTCAAATAAGACAAAGGATTACTCTTCTACTATCATAATGATGATTGGTGGAAAGTATATTGAATATATATATATATATTGTAAAGGAGGAGCTTGAGAAGATTCTGGCATCTCAGTCATTGACTTGTCATACACATATACACATCAAGTATAAGATACTATTTGTGTATATTATAGTATAAGATACTAAACATATGTCTTATGGTATTAGATACCAGATGTGTGTATCTTGTATGAGATATTAAATATACATATCTTCTATAAGATGTTATATATGCATTTATTGGTATGAGATACTAAATATGCATCTTATATCTACAAAGGTTGCAGATAATGACAAGTAAATGAAGACTTGACGTATGAAGATTAACCTACATATACAAATGGTGCAAGAGTTGTATCATTGATAGTGGGAGGTACAAATCTTTAATAGCCTTTTGGGGTGTCCTTATGATGAAGATTTTTGGTTTTATCCTTCTATATGGACATTATCGATATTTTCTACTTGAATAAATATTGATTTATTTTGAGTTATGAAAATGATAATTGTTCTAATATTATGAATGACAAAATGTTGCTAGTGGGAGCTTAGTAAATAATTTACTCATATGAGATATGGAATCTCTCATGGTATGTGTGAACGCTCCTCTTAGGAGGAAATGGGTTGATATAGATAAATTTATTTTTTTAGCTTAATATAGACATGGTCATATCAATGAGAAAAGACTTAAGGAGTTTCATATAGATGGAAACATGAAGGCAAATGATTTTGAATCATTAACCAAATACGAGTCTTATCTCATTGAAAAATGACTATCTCTTCATTTACTGGAAATGAAGGGTGGACCAAGGAGTTATTAGAACTCGTACATTTGGATGTGTGTTGGTCTGTGTCTATTAAGGTTAAAGATGTACATTTTTACTTCATCTTTAATAGATAATTTCTCTAGGCATAGAAATGTGTGCTTGTGAAGTGCAAATATGAGGCTTTGAGAAATTGTTTAAGGTTATAAATGAAGTAAAGAATAAATAGAAAGAGTATTAAAGCTTTTTGATTAGATCAAGGAGTGAAATACTCAAGTACTAGATTCACGCATCATTTGAAGGATATTACAACTTTGTCTTGATGGACATCTCCGTATAACCTTTAGCTTACTTGAGTAGTAGAAACAAGGGTGATTGTGTCATGTGTGATATGACATAAGTAATGACAACTTTTGCAAAATATTCCTTGTCTATTTAGAGTTAAGCACTCAATATAACCACTCTGTATTGGTACCTTCTAAATTTATTCTGATTATTCCATATATGATATGAAAAAGGGGTTAACGCTTGATCTTAAGCTAGTTAAGATTTTGAAATGTTCGACCATGATGAAGATGTATAACCCATAATAATTATAATATAAGATAGGAAGTGTAGACTTGTGGGATATCTTAAGAAACTTAAGGATATTTAAATATACCATTTTATGAGATAAAGGGTATGTGTTGCTCAACTTACTGTATTCTTAGAGGAAGAATTCATTCTTGAGGAAAACAGTGGGAGCAAGAAATATATGGAAGGGGTTCTAGACCCACAATCAAAGACACTTCTATTAAGGTACTTATTGATAATAGCACGCATCATTGGTATTTAAGTGTGCTAATTCAACTTTGTAGATATGTGAGACATATCTTTGATGGAAGAAGATAAGCACAATAAAGTGAGGATGTTGATCCAAAGACCTATGAAAGGAAATATAAGATATTGATTCTAAAATAGGATAAGACAATAAAATCTATAATAATATCCATCTATTTTAGCCAAGTTCGGAACTTGGTAGATCCACCTAAGAGTAAAGTACCCATTACGTGTAAATGGAAAGAAAAGATGGATACTAGTGAATTTGAAGGTGAAACCTTCAAGGCATGGATGATTGAAAAGGCATCATCTAAGTTAAGGAGTTGACTATGATGATATCTTTTAACCATTGCCATAATTGAATCCATTTAGATTTTATTGGTATGCACTATGACTATAAGATATGTCATTTAGGATGTTAAGATAATATTTCTTCAATGGTGAAATTTAAGGGGAGGTGTATATGATACAACCTTTGTTGTATATGATACAACTTGAAGGATGTGAGTCCCAAAACATCCGAACAAGGTGTACATGTTGGCAATATCCATTCATGGACTAAAAAAACATTCTCAACATTAGAATATAAGATTTGATAATATTGAATCTTATGACTTCATTTGGAATGAAGAAGAACCTTGTGTGCATAAAAATGCTAGTGAGAGTGCTATTGTATTCTATACATTTTATAATGATGGCGTACTACTCATTATGAATGATGTAGGTATGTTGTCATCAATCAAGCCTAACTATAAAATGAATCCTCCATAATTATTATGGGAGAAGCTTCCTAAGGATTTAGGTCTATGGAGATAGATTTAAAAGGCATGCTTAGCTTGACCCATTTGTTGTACATAGACACCATTGTCAAAGGGTTTGACATGAAAACTCTTATATATGTGTCTTGCCTATAAGATATGGAGTTTATCTCTTTTAAAGAGAAATATAATACATGAATATAGTCTCATATGCCCTAGTCATAGGGTCTATCATGCATACTATGTACATAGCCTAATAATCATCTGGAAAATCCAAGTGAGAGTCACTGGATAGTTGAGAAGTATATCCTTAAGTACTTAAGAAGTACCAAAGATGTATTTTGAGTATGGAGGATAGGACTGGAAGTTTGAGTTAGACTTAAACTTCTAATTACATATGACTGGTAGCTAGGGTACATGTTTACCCAAATGGTGGTGTAGTGAGCTAAAAAAGTTCCATGCTATAGATACTGTAGATTTTATAAATTATAATTGCTACTAACTGCTCATGAAGTAGTCTAGATGAAAGAGTTCATCTTATATTAGGGAGTTATCTCTAATATCTCTGATATTGTACCATTATTTTGTGAAAATGATGGATCATTACTTTTGTAGTGGAGCCTATGTCTCATCAGAAGTTTAAACACTTATGTGGCAATACTACTTGATCAGAGTGGCTGCAACTCAAGGAGATATAATTAAAGATAGAGTATCTTAAACTATAAACATTGCAGATATACTAACTAAGGCCATAACTCAAAGTGTGTTTGAGGGTCACCTTGTGCTGATGGAGATCAGACATGTGGATGATTGGCTTTAGTGCAAGTGTGAGATTGATAGAAATGTATGCCCTATAAGCCAATCATATGTGATATGATTTTACATTTCTTTTAATATCTTATTTAGTATAAATGGCATAATCTTTATTACTTGCACTATCTAGATGTGTCTATCATAATGAAGTCCTAGGTTTCATGCAATGATGATTGAATTATGATGAGATCATGATAATGAGATCAATTATATAGAAGTATGTACTCTAAATGTTTCTAGTCGTAGGATACTCGAGACAAGACATCAAGGATCCGATAAGACTAGCGTATATGATGAGAATGATCAATCTCATTGGTCATCAATGTGAGGACACTGAGATACATGAACAGGTGCTCATTAGAAGAATGAGTTTACTGAATTGACCAGTATAGAATCCCTGAATGGTATCTTACCAAACTATCGATCAGGGTATTCTATCATCACAGTTGCATAGTCGGATCTTGACCTGAGTCACCAAAGATGTCTTGTCGGGCGTACCATGTACTTTGACTATTGACTTATGGATCACTTAGTATTGTGGTCCTGTATAGTTAATGGATTGGGTATATGGGAAACCCAGTGGAGACAATTGAGTGAACAATAGAGAATCATCCACTCTCGGTAGGAGAGAGAGAATGTCCTATGGATAGTACTCTAAATCCTTGGCCAAGGTAGATAGGATAATTGGAAAAGAGTTTTCTAAATGATCCAATTACGTGTACAAGATTCCATAGTGTTGGTATATTTAAGAGTTAATATTCAATGCCATACTCCTATCCGATCGGGACATTGGATGGACAAAGTTTTATAACTGTGTGGTAACCGATGATGGAAAGACTCTTTGGAGAGGAGTTCATCCCCGAAGCCATTTGGGATCATAGGATGTGGCTTGTACCTTTTATAATCAGTAGGTCGTTAAATCTATTATGAGATAATAGATTTAATTTAAAAAAAGTTGTTCTTTTAATTAGACCTCAACCAAATGAGCTATTGGGCCTAGTAGGTCACACACATAAGGGCTAATCCATAAGTTTGGGGGCAAGGTGTAAATATAGAGAAATGAGGGGTTTTGTGAAACACTCTAAATTCTCTATATAATAGCGAATTGAGCATGAGCCCCACAAGCCATGGTTGCAAAATTCGTCCCTACCTCTCTTCTTCATGTTTTCCCATGTTGGAGGCCATCGAAAGTCGATGGGACTTCATCCAGGGCAAGTCTGAAGGTCCGACGCAAAGGAGAACCCGACTATGGAGGCAGCTTATATGGATACGACTAGAGGCCGTACACTTGAGTGGCTAAACGTGCATGAGAATGCTCAATCTTTTCTAACCCATAGGGATTGTTTGAATCCCACAAAGGTACATGTTCGAAATCGTTTCGAATATCGATTTTGGCGACGTCGTTCGATTCTGATCGAGACCAAGACAATGATATATGAGGAATCAGAAATTTTCCATTGCGCTAATCTGATTGGACTGATTCCCAATAGTTACAAGTAGAGATGCTTGTGGGTAGACCCAAACTTGATTAGGTCAAAGTTAAGGGAAATCAGCCTAACCAAACCATTACTTTTGATCATCAGGTCCATACTGAGCCCCTTAATCCACCTGACACAACTTTAAGTAAGTCAAGCCTTGCCTTGATGACCTCTACATGCTATCCCATGCCGATGTTTAATGCTGCTAAGACTTTTGCTTATATTAGTAACTCTGATAGTGTTGACAACATTGAGTTCTTGGTCAAGAAAACTTTGGAGTTTTCTACTGCATCCAGTCAATAGGTGCCACCCATATCTATCCTTAAATTTTATTTTCCTTTTCCATCACCCAACCATATGAATTACCTAAATTTCCCCAAATTTAAGTATCTATCCCACGAGTGGAAACAAACCCTGCACCAATATTGGGAAGTCAAACATAACTAGAGGCAAACCTCTTTATTGGATAATTCATGTGCGTCTAGTATACCCTTTGCTTTTGTTTTTTCTACCCCAAACCAAAAAAACTTTTCATCACCGAAGGCCCCCTTTATAGTAGCTGTTGAGAGATCGAGTCCTATAGGAAAGGGTAAAAGAAAAGTTAAGAGAAGAATTCACATCCAAGAACTAGAGGGAGAGAGCAACCTTGCTTCTACTTCAAATGTAGTAAGTTTAGGATTTGAAGAGGGATCCCAAGCAGACATAGTTGGCCCTAACATGTTGCCCTGGACAAAATGAAGATTATTACCTAGAACTGTCATGGTGGGAATGGGCGTGGTGGGAATGGGCATCCGACAGTCCAATTTATTGATAAATTGACCCATTCTACAAAACCTAATATATATATTTTATAGCTGAAACCAAGTGTAATGTCCCTAACAGTAATGAATTTTTCAGACATAAAAATATCTTAGATTTCTTGGTGATTCCCCCAGCTGACCGAGCAGGGGGAATGCGGATGTGGTGGTCAAAGAATGTTAATGTTGATGTGATAGTAAGTGTAGCTCCTGGATTGACAATATAGTCACAGAATATGAGCAAAAAAAGAATTTATTACTTATCACTACCTATGCTCCTACAAGACATGGGGACATATTGGATATGTGGGCACATATGTCACATATGTTGAATAGCATCAACATACTGATATGTCTTGGGGAGACTGGAATTGCATCCGGTTCCATTATGAGAAATGGGGAGGGGCCAAACCTATGCACTCCTATATGTCTGCTTTTGGAAATTTCATCCAAAATAATTGTTTGGTGGAATTCAAACATGAGGATCCTATCTTCACTTGGACAAATAGAAGGAAATTCAATTTCTATATCAAAGAAAAGCTTTACTGGGTTTTGGCTTCTATGGACTAGATTGGTCTATATCAAAATGCGAAAGTCAACAATCTTCCTATCTATTTCAATGACCATACACCCCTTCTTATGAACACTAATCCACCCGGGGGTTTCAGGAAACCTTGGTTTAAAGTAAAATTTGCTTGGTATGGTCATCAAGATTTTCATATGGTTGCTTTGAATGCTTAGAATTAGGGGCCAGCTTTAGTCATAGATTGTGGAAGGAAAATGGAAACTATTCGGCAGAATCTTCAGATCTAGAAAAAAAGGTTTCTAGCAACATCAATGAAAGAATAACGGATGTTAAAAAGTAGTTGAATACCCTCTAAGATATCCCCGATAGTCAGCAACATAGTGACAAGAAAATTCAGCTTTAAGAGAAACTTAAATGGTTGGAAAATATGGACAATGCCTATTGTATGGATCATCAAGTCAGCCTTGACAAAAGTTAGGTTTTTTCTATCCCAAGTTAACCTAGATGTAGGGCCTATAGTTATAGGATGGTTGCCACCGCTGTCATAGTTGTCAAGGCGACAAGGTACCCAAGGCATTGGAGGGGTGGATAAGCTTAGGTGACTCAGCGGCTGCTTAAGTGTCGCCTAAGCGGTCAAGATGGTAGGATTATATGTTTATATATATGTAATTATATATATACATAATTACATATATATGTGTATATACATATATATATATGTTTATATCTACTCTAAATGTGGGTACAAAAAAAGATTTATACAACTAACAATCATACAAAGTTGGGTAGAAAAATAAAAGTAATACAATTGACATAGCAAGAATACAATTTATATAAAATTGAAAACACATTACATATTCAAAACTTACTTACCAAATGATACATGCTCTACTACTCTTTGAACTTCTTCCTAAAATATCTGAAAAATAAAGTAGACGACATATGCAAATACAATATGACATATGGCATAGGCACAAGCACTTCACATTTTCACAAGCTGTGAAGCTAAGCAAAAAAAATAGAAATACAAAAATACAACTAAGAACTAACTAACATCATGATCAAAGTATATAAGCAAAGCAAATAAAACAAATAATAAAAGTGACTTACAAATACAAAAAAGTACTCAAAAGCAAAAGAATAAACTAAATTAATCAAAGTACATCACAATCACAACATAATGTTAAATTCAAATCTTAAAGCCAAACATGGCATTCTCTAAAGTCTTATCTTACGCATTAGCCTCTTCATTTGCACCATTGCTGTCTTCATCATTTTCTTCCTCCCATAGTGCATCTTCTTCATCATCATCATCTACATCATCATCCTCTCCATGATCTTCATCACTATCTTCACCCCTCGCTGTCATAGCTTGTGATGTAGTTGCCCCACTTGCTTGGCCAATGACTCTTTGTGCTCTACTCTTTGAAGCTCCCATAGCATTTTCAACATCTTCTCATGTAAGATCTTGACCTTCATGAACTAAATTGTTGCTTTCCTTTACCATCCACTCACTCCCCCAATCTAAACTTTCCAAACAAATAGGATCATATGTTTTCAGATTTTTTTAATCTCCAAAAACCTTTCAGGAAGGCGACAGTTGTATTGCACATAAACCAAATCTTTCATTCTCTTATGCTCTAACCAGTTTCTCTTCTTCATATGAAACTAAAAAACAACAAAAACAAAATCATACATCACGAATTACAAATTAAACATAATTGATGAGGATGATGTGTTGAAATTCAAAATTATAAAACACTTACAAATTCAAATATGCTCCAATTACGTTCACAACTAGATGAGCTACAACATAAGTTGAGAATCCTCAATGCAAGTATCTTTAGCTCAGGTGTTTGTCCACCATATTGCATCCACCAATCAACTATATTGACAATTTGACAACAAAACTCATATTAAGACATGATTACACTCTTTAACATATAGTTGATATCAAAAATAAAGAAAATGACTTACTTGAAAGTTTCTTTTCTCATGCCCTAATAGCAAATGAGATACTAAATGTGCCTTTTGTAGTAATGTACATACCAACTTGTTCATCTATCTTGTCTTGCACATCCTTATCCGGCACCATTCTCTCAACACATTTATAAAATGCAGTTTCATACTTTCCTACACAAGATGGATCTTTAGATTAAACATCATGATAGAATTTGGGATTTAAGAAGAAACTGGCTAAATGTAAAAGACATTACATTCGTATCTCTCATCGACGTTCTACAATCTTTAAGATGGGAGCATACTTTGTTTCTGTTCCTGCAAAATTTTCAACAATTTTATGTTTTGAAAATTCCATTGCAGCAAACAAATAACCCATAGCTGATTTCTCGTCACCATCCACTAGCCTTAACACTTGCAAGATAGGCTGAGATGCTCACAAAAGCTCTTCAACACCATGCTAAAACTTTACTTGAAAAATAATAGAAGATACATGTTTTCCTATATTTGTTTTTGCCCACACACTTTTATGTCAATTATAAGAAGAAAACAATCTTCTCAACCCTCTTTTGACTACGCCATCATGTAATCTTTCCAAAGTAAGAAAAGATGTAGTGAATCTTGTCATTCCACACTTAATAGTTCCTTTCCTTTTGTTTCTTTTCCCATGAAATCTAGTAAACGAGAATGGTTATACAAGTTTGTAGTCAATTTCTTTGCTTTGGAGATGGTATTAGCATAAATTTTATCTTTCCAAAATCCTTTAACATTAAATCAAGACAACGAGCCACACAGGGTGTCTAAAACAACTGTTTCCTTTTGTCCATCAACAACCTCCTAGTGGAAACATTGTAAAAAGCATTGTCTGTCACAATTTGTACCGCATTTTTGTTCACCAAGCTTATCAATTATGTTGTTAAGAAGCTCATACATAAGGATGGCATTTTTCTTATGGGCAGAAACATTAACAAACTCCATAAAGTAAGTACCTTCAAAACAATTTACTAAGAAGTTCACTAACTTCCTCTATCTTTTATCTATCCGACCATCACACATTATAGTGCAACCATAAAGTTTCTAAGATTTTTCAAACATTGAATGCATTTTCTTTGTTCGTTCAACCATTTTTTTCAACAAATGTACCCTCAACATGTGATAACTCGGGGGCATCACACCAGACCCAACCCTCCCTGTTTGTTCACACATGACATGAAACCTTCTTAATTTGGCTGCATTAAAAGATATACCTGCTTCACAAAACCAAGTAGCCACATCAAGCTCGAAATTTAGTTGTTCTTCCTTGTTGAATTTAGTCACCATAGTACTTTGATATTGTTTGCCACTTCTTCTTGCATCTACAAAATCTTCAACATATAATCTTACAAATGCATCCATTAGTCCTTTCTTCTTGCTACTTCTATTCACAACCATAGTTGAAGTCACACTTTTCTTTGTTGAAGATGAATTCTTCATCGATACAATCTGATTTTGCTCATCACCTTCATCACCTTTTTCATTATAGAACATTCAAGCACTGTATGTTTATTGGAAGTGAACATCTTTCTTTTTTTTGTTTTTACTCAACCATGTACGCATTTCCTCGGCAATTTTTGTTGTAATTTTTGGACATTTTTTCACATTACTAAACCCGCCAATCAAATGTTCTTTCTATCTTTTTATTCCACCATTATAACCAATTCAGAAAGTTCACATTTAATCTTATTCTTGTCATACTCATCTGGCCAATAAGTATACTTCCATCCCCAATCAGTTGACTTAGCTTTCTTTTTGTTCTCCGTCATATTAATCAAACCAAAAGCCGAACCGGCCATTTACGCACAATCGCACAAAAAACCACAACTAAAAATGACAAAAACAATATGCAATGGATCAATCAGTATTCAAACTATAATAAATAAACTTTAAACAATGTCTATATAATGCATAGATGCTAACAAATGGTCGAGGAATAAAAAACAATAAAGTCAAAAAAATTTTGACGCACTAGAGACATCTAAACCACATGATATCATCAACATTTAAGCATAGGATATGTATAAGAAAATTAAAAACACTCTAATAGATGTACAAGACTAAACCTGAAGGAAAAAATGCCAAGATATAGGTGGAAAAATAAAAAAATGCAAAACCTAACTATTACTGGAGGAGGAGAACGATGGAAGAGGAGGACGGCACCACGGCAGTGAGAGTTGCTTCTTGCGAGGCCAAGGTGGCGGCGGTCATAGTTGTCAAGGTGACAAGGCACCCAAGGAGTTGTAGAGTGCCAATTCTGCTTAGGCAATAAGGCATCCGCCTAGGCATCGCCTAGGCAGTAAGGCAGGGTATGAAGGCAAAGTAAATTTGTACGATCACAACATGTATAAAATCTAATAACATTGGCATACATTAACTGCAAAAATGACATGGATTGATAACAAATTTTGAATAAATTCAGACAAAGTAGAGTAAATGGACTTACCAATTAATATAAATATTTTTTAAACTTATTTTCTTCTATAAAAACCTGCAAAGTATCATTCAAAATATGTGCAAAATGCAAACACTAAGCAATCCAAGTTACCACAACACAATGCACTATGGTAGTGAGGCATAAACATAAATAAAACACAAAATAACATAAAAAGACTAAGAGTACATCAAAACAGACAACTAAAAATGTAGCATTAGCATCACAAAGTAAACTTAACTACATCACATAAACTTTAAATTACAAAATGTTCAAGAGTAATCTATCTTCACCAACTCAAAGCTTAAATCCAAACACAGAATTTTTAAGGTTCTCAATATCTTTTGGATTAGCCTCTTCATTTGTATTGTCTTCCTCATGTGTCTCCTCCCATAATGTGCCTTCATCATTATCATCATCTTCATCTTCTGGAAGCTCTTCATCACTATCCTCATCTTCCTCTCTCATAGAACGTGATGCACTTGATTGTCTAATTACTCTTTGAGGCCTTCTCTCTGAAGCACATGTAGCATCATCCACATCTTTCCATGTCAGATCTTTCCCTTCATGAACCGCATCTGTATCTTCCCTTACCATCCACTCATTTCCCCAATCTAATAGGGTGTTTGGTAACACTTTTAATTTTAAGATAACCTCATTTTTGAAATCAAAATTATTTGACTTCTCAATTTTATTTTTAAAATCAAAACAGTCTAATTATTTGGTGTTTGGCAAAATTATCATAATTTTTAAAAATTAGACAGTAGTGTTTGGTTATGACCAGTGACTTTGTGAAACTCTTTCGGATTCCCTTCACAGAGAGAACCTGCAGCTTTGCGAAGGCTCCCCTGCAGTGTCGTCCGCCTCCCTCCCCCCGCGGCGGCAGCGCTCCTCCGGCGGTGGCGGCGGCGGCTAGCAAAAGGTCGTGTTGTCGTCGGCCGCGAACCCCAGTGGCGTCGTTTGCCCGGCTAGCGAAGCCCGCGCGTTGTCGGCCCCCGCAGCGGTGCTCCCCCCGGCGGCGTCCCCCGCCAGTGAAACCCCCCTCCCACCGCGAAGCGCCCCCCGTTGGCGGCCCTCCCCCCTCGGCGGCGTCCCCCGCCAACGAAGGCTCCCTGCGGTGCCCCGCCCCCCCCCCCCCCCCCCCCCCCCCCCCCCCCCGCCGCCGGCGCCCGCGAAGTGCCCCCCGCGATGCTCCCGCCGGCGGCCCTCCCCCCGCGGCGACGTCCCCCGCCGCCGATGCCCCCCCCCCCCGGCGGCGGCACCCCCGCCGGCGAAGGCCCCCGCGATGCTCCCCCGGCGGCCCGCGAAACCCGCCCCCTCCCACCGCGAAGCGCCCCGCCGGCGATGGCCCCCCGCGGTGCTCCCCCCCCGCGACAGCGCTCTCCCATCCCCCCTTCTCGCCTCCCTCCGCGTCTATCTCAAAAATAAAACAAGTCCTGTCTTGTTTTTATTTTAGAAGAGATTATGTACATAGAGTATCTCACTTTTAAAAATGAGACAGTAGTTAAAAGTTGCAACCAAACACCTTATCTCTTTTATTTTTAAAATTTAGATCAAAAAGAGGAAAAAAACGTAACCAAACACCCTATAAGTCATCAAAACAAATAGGTTCATATTGTTTAGGATCTTTTCTTCGTGCTATGAATCTTTCATGAAGATGACGATTGTACTGAACATATACCAAGTCATTCAATTGCTTGTGTTCCAAGTGGTTTCTCTTCTTAGAATGAAATTGAAAAAAAAAATAAACACAAGATTGTTAATTGAAAATAAAATTATTAAATGTAGATCATGTAATTTACAACACAACTTTAGAAACCTTACAAATTCAAATGTCCTCCAATTCCTTTCACAACCGGATGAGTTACAACAAAGGCCTAAAATCCTTAATGCAAAACTCCTCAACTCCGGAGTCTCTCCACCATACTGTGTCCACCAATCAGCTATGTTGGCATAAAAACATAATATGGAGTTAATATCTTACAAGTTAAACAAATAAAAAACATAAAATAAGAATGAAAGATATCTCCTTACTTGGAAGCTTTTTGTGGAGTGACTTTATAGAAAAGGAGAGGCCAAATGTGCCCCTTGATTCCAAATATGCAGGAAGCTAATCATCAATCTTTTCATGTAAATCAAGATTTGCCACCATTCTTTGCAAAAAAGTGTAAAAAAATCTTTTCATCTTTCCAGCTACACTTGCATCTCTAACTTTAGCATCAAAGTAAAACTTTGGATTTAGAAAATAACCAACCAAATGTAAGAGACGCTGCATTTGTACCTCCCATCGACGATCTATAATTCTTAAGATGAGAGTATATTTTGCTTCCTTTCCTGCAAAGTTTTCAATAATTTTTTGCTTCGCATATTCCATTGCAGCATACAAATAGCTCATTGCTAGTTTTTCATCTCCATCCACTATCCTTAGAACTTGTAGAATAGGCTGACATGCTCTTAAAATTTCTTCCACTCCATGCCAAAACTTAACTTGTAAAATATAGAAAGAAACATTTTTTTTCTCATATTCGTCTTGGTCCACACACTTTTATGCCAAACGTTGGAGGAGAATAATCTCCTAAGTCCCCTTTTAACATCATCATCATGTAATCTCTCCAAAGTGAGGAAAGATGTAGCAAATCGAGTACCCCACATCTTACAAGTTCTTTTCCTTGTGTTTCCTTTCTCATGAAATTCAAAACACGTGAGTGATTATACATGTAGTTAGTTATCTTCTTTGCTTTTGAGATAGTAGTTGTATAAACTTTCATCTTATCGATATCCTCCAACATTAAATCTAGACAGTGAGCTGCACAAGATGTCCAATATAAGTGTTTTCTTTTGTCCATCAACAATCTCCCAGCTGCAACATTGTATGCCGCATTGTCCGTCACAATCTGAACAACATATTGTTCACCAACTTTATCAACCATTTTGTCTAAAAGCTCATAAAGAAGGATAGCATCTTTTTTGCGGTCAAAGACCTCTATGAACTCTACAAAATAGGTACCCTCTAGACAATTGACCAAGAAGTTGATCAATTTTTGATATCTTTTGTCAGTCCAACCATCACACATGATGGTACAACCATATACTTTCCAACATTGTTCATAAGTTGAACTCAATGCATTAGTCTTCTCAACCATTTTCTTTAACAAAGGCTTCCTCAAACTATTATAACTAGGAGGTTTACAACCCAGTCTAACTTGACCTGCAGATTCACACATGATCTCAAAACTTCTCAGCTTTGTAGCATTAAAAGAAATGCCAACTTTATAGAACCAAGTTGCTACATGTTCTTCAAACAAAGCTTGCTCTTCTTTCTTTAATTTGTTATTCAAAGTGCTTTGATATTTTTTCTACTCCTTCTTGCATCAACAAAATCCTCCACAGACATTCTTGTAAACGCGTCCATTGGACCCTTATTTTTCCTACTTTTATTGGAAAGAAGAGCTAAAGATGTAGCTTTAGCACTTCCTTTGTCTGATTGTTGTTTGCCACACTCTTGGGTCTCTTCATCACTTTGGGAAGAATTGGCTTTAGTGTCTATTGTTGCGGAAGATGTCATTTTTCTCTTTTTACTTTTATTCAACCAAGCTAACATCTCATCAACAATTTCTTTCGTCGTCTTTGGACATTTCTTAACGTTGCTATACCCTCTAATCAGATGCTCTTTTTATCTCTTGATCGCACCATTTGTCACCAATCCACACAACTCACATTTAACTCTATTCTTGTCATTGTCATCAGGCCAATATATATATTTCCAACCTGAATCCTTTGACTTGGCTCTCTTCTTTTTAACCGCCATGTTAACTGACCCCGAACTTGATTCCATTAACAACACAAACCCAATGGAAGATGCACGGGCTGAAAACGTAACAATTGGTTAAGCAACTAAGCAATTATGTTAGGATCAGTGCAAACAGTCAAAATGGTATAAGAAATAAGCACTAATCAGATTTTAAATCAATCAAAAGACTCAAAATAAACAAAATGCAATTCAAATCATATAAATCAGAATTTAAATGACATATCCACTAATCGTGGAAGCTAAAAAACTGTTTGAAGAAACAAAAAAAAACAATATTGGACAAGTTTGGAAGTCATCGATAGACTGGAGACGTTAAAAATTTCAATATCTTCAACATTTAAGCAACTGAGATGTAGAGGAAGCTTAAAGACATTGTAATACATGTTGTAAGGTTAAATTTCATAGAAGAAATGAGAAGAGATTCATGGAAAAATAAAAAAACTAAAAACCTAACTATTTACGTAATGAGCAAGCTGTCGGAACAACCCTAGAAGACTGGGTGCTTATAGGTGGTGTGACAGCTGAAGGCGGTGGCGGCTTCTCCGGTTGAAGGCTCCTCCGGCTCTGACGATGGCGGCTTCCTCCTATGGGGCGTCTCCACCACATTGCGGCGAATAGAGGGGTGCGGGCTTCAAATGGAGATGCGGGCAACGGGGTTCGTTGGTTTGGCCTCCCAAACTTAAAATAGACCGATGCCATAACATGTTCGACCAGCTGGTTCAGGGGGAAAAATCGGGACTTTCAACTGGGCGAATAATTGGCCGCCTTGGCAGTCAAGGCGTACGCCTTGTTTGGGTTGAGCATGGCGCTCAACTCAGGTGGCCTTCACTGGCTGCCATTGTGCCTAAGTGCTGCTTAGGCGCACGCCTTGATAACTATATGGCGATGGTGGCTTCCACAGGTGAGGGCGACGGCGGCAGGTTTCGGCCTGTGCTATGCATCTTTGTAGCCATCGGGCGTCAAGGTTGAATGAGCTCGAGAGAGAGGGACCGAGGGAGCGGGGTTTAGTCGATCGAGGGGGCTGGTCCAAGTTAAGTTAAAACATTTAAATTAAAAAAATTGGGCTGGTTCAAATTAAACCGGTAGCGATTCAAAAAAAAAAAGAAAACAAAATGGCCCGCCTTGGCCGAGCGACGCCAAGGCAGGCCAAGGTGTACGCCTTCTTCAGATTGGGCTAGGTGCTTAATCCAGGTGCCTATTCAATGGTGTCTTAGCACCTAGCGGCACCTAAGCACCGCTTAGGCACTCACCTTGACAACAGTGATCACCGTATTCATATATCAAAGTAAACATAGATGCAACATCTAATGGCCAGATGGGGGGCTTGGGCATAATAGCTGGAGATTATCAAGGGAAACTGGTGGCATGGAGAACCCATACCTTATCGTTTGTTGATTCCCATATTTTAGAAGCTGAGGTAATGTGGAAGCATGCTCGTGGGAGCCTCTACGACACAACCTTATTATTGTCAAGAGCGATGCACTAGAAGTTGTGAAAGCCATCAACAAGATAGGGCTTGACCTTTGGAAAGCTCATCCTTTCGGGCTAGAGAGCCGTCGATGCTTGATCCCACCAATTGCCTCCATTATTTTTAGCCCAAGGTCTTCAAATGCGGTCGCCGACTTACTAGCTACATGGGCTTTAACAACTACATTGAACGTTCTGTTGTCTATGCAGGTTGAGTCCCTACCTCGCCTTATCATGCAATAGCTGTGTAAGGACTGCTCGCAGGTGAGGAAACCATGTTAACTTAATATTTATCCTAGGTACTCACCGTTTAAAAAAAAGAAAGAAAGAAAATGGGCCAGTCCTAGCCCACTTACGACCTAGTTTAAAATATATCAGGTCGTTTCGGCTTATAAAAATTATTAACTTGGTTCAGTCTAATTTTTTATTTCATAAATAGATTACTATCAAATATAATTAATTATTTAATATAACCTTATAAGATTAATAATAATTTATTAAAAAGTAATTTTATTGAGTAAACATGATCTCTTTAATTAAGTTATGTTATACAAATTGAGGCCTGTTTGGCCAATCTGACATGGTTTGGCCTGTTTGCTTGCCCAATTAAAATTTGTGGGCTAAAAGTTTTGGCTGGTATAGTGGGTCGTGGTTGATCAGCCCGCATGTGTACGGGCGAACTAGGCCCATTGCCACCCGTACAATTCTAACCAAAGGCACCCAAAAGTAGGGGTGTCAATGGGCCGGGCTTGGGCTGGCCCGGCCCAAGCCCACTTAAGCCCATATACATAGAGCCCAAGCCCAAGCCCACGTAGAAAGCCCAACGGGCTTAGATTGTGTAAATGGGCTTTAGCCCGCCAAAGCCCGTTAGCCCAACGGGATTCAGTTTTGTAAAACAGTCATAAATAAAAAATTCTACAAATATCAAAAAATTAATAAAAATGTGAAAATTTTTAAAATCACAAAGAGATTATAAAATCATCCGTAAATTTCATAACTCAACTAAATATAAAATCAAAAAAAATAGAACACCTATCAATTTGTGAATTGCCATAATTTAAGAAATAAAAACAATACAATAGACAAAGATTAATCCCTTCTACGAAGAACATACACAAATCGAAACATAAAAAATCAAGTCAAAATCAAGAACCCTTAAACTGGAAACCGACTTATTCGTAAAATCCGCAAGAAATCGAAACTCGGGAATTTAAAACTTGAAGCCTAACTCCGTAAAATCCGAAATCTGAAAAATCCGAAATCACATCCGAAATTCAAGGCCTAAAATCTGGAGTCCGGAAACCGAAATTTTGAAACATAAAATCCGCATCCGGAAAGTCGAAATGCGAATACACCATAAAATCCGAAATCCGAATTTGTGTAGAGCCCATTCAAGAAGCCCGCAACTGAAATCGATTAAAATGCGGAATCGCAAGAGATATGGAGTCCGAAATTTGAAGAGATCAAAATCGAACTTTGTAGCCGAGATTCGAGATTTGAAATAAATCTGGAAACTCCAAATAAAAAATGAGAAGTGCAGAATCCGAACTCAGAATCCGAAATCTATGAATTTGAAATCTGAAATCCGAACAAACTTGAAGATAGCTAGCCGAAACTTGCATAAGAGAGAATCCAGAACTGAAAAAATTTAAGAATCTGCAGAATTTGAAATCTAAGGTCGCCAAGTCCGAAATTCAAAATCGGATCACTAAAATCGAAACTTGTAGTCTAAACCCAGAAAATGCATGCACCGAGTAGAATCGCCGACTTTGCGAAATCCAAAAAAATGAAAGAATCCCATCATGTTCAAATCAAACTCGGTCAAAATAAATCTATTTAAATCAAACTGAAATACGAACTTTACATCTAAAACAAGAAACCAAAATCGTAAAAATACAGAATTCCAAGCCAAGAAATCGAAATTCGAAACACCAATCAAATTCAATTCCAACTCTCAAATACTCAAACAAAGTATCCAAAGTTACGCAAACAAAACCAGCAGTGGGATATTTGATTGAAAAACGATATCATGCACAAGCACCAACATGATTCCAGTATTTTGATTCCAGTATATTGAAAAACGATGAGGAGAAAATGAAATTTTATTATTTGTCAAGGGTGGCAAGTAACCAGTAGAATCCAATGAATACTGACAGAGTACCAACTAGAGTAGGTCACTTACTGTTACAAAAACCATATCAGCACCAGAAATAGCTTCTTCAATCAATTCCTTGCTTTCTTTCGCTGCATTCATACCAATATCTGGATTTGCACTGGCACCAAGACCTCTTGTTAGCTCCATCTGCATTCATCTCTCATACTCAGAGAGGACCAAGGGTCTGACTTTATTTTCTTCACAGCACATGTAGGAACCTCCATTATCTTTCTATCTTAAGAGAAAAACCTAAAATATCCATAGAAGCTAAACAGAACAGTGATCATTATAAAAATATACAAATATGAAAATAAGGCAACATAAAAGAAAGAGTCAAAATGTACCTGAAAATCATGAGATTATAAATAGACATTTATTCATAACTCCTGCTCAATTACTTGAAGACAATGTGAGCTCTAGAAGAAAGAAAATAAGTTAATTGGTGTAAAAAGCGAAAAAGATAGTACGAAGAAGCTAAGATACCTCCCATGCTATCTTTTAACCAATCTTGTGCACAGATTAAAGTCTTTACAGTCTCTGGAGACAAAGAACTTCTATATTGATCAATAATTCTTCCACTTGTGCTAAATGCAGATTCTGAAGCAACTGTAGAAGCTGGAATTCCCAAGATATCTCGTGCCATTTTTGAAAGTATTGGTTACTTGACCATATTATCTTTCCACCAAGCTAAAATGGTAAAACCTTTTTGACTTCGAGATACAACGCTATCCTCTAGATATCGATCCAATTCAGATTTTGAGTCTTGCAATAAAATTTGTGAATGAAGAAATTGGTCAAACCCACTCAAAATATCAACTTCTTCATTTTCTCCTAATGATGGATCCTCATTTTCTTGCATTTGAAGATTGCATTCATTCATACTTGTGGAAGCAAATTGTTGTGAATATACATCAAAAAGATCATAGATGCCTTGTTTAATACGAATTAAATTCAAAGAAGCCTCAGAGCCAAAAAGATCCATTAATGCATAAGTAACAAACATCAACTTGTACCTAGGGTCAAGCACCGTTGCAATAGCAAATAATAATGCAGAATCTTCTATTTTTGACCAATATTTGTCAAATTTCTCTTGCATCTTGACAATCACATCATGAACAAAATCATGTGAATTTTGCATTTCTTGTCTCAACAATTTCTTGACATTACAAATTTCAATCAAAGCTATGTTTGAACTAGGTTCATCAGTCGTCGAAAATGTATTTGTAGCATTATAAAAGGCTTTTAAGAATTTGCACATAAACTCTGCCTTTGACCATTCCTCAAGTGTGGGAGCACAATTAAAACCTGTATCCCATGTCTCCAATGCCATAAAAGCTTTTTTGTAAGAAAGTGCAGCATCCAACATCATGTAAGTAGAGTTCCATCGGGTGGGAGTGTCATATGGAAGACCTTTCTTCCCAGATAATCCAACTTGTTGCACAATTTCATTAAACTTTTGTTTTCGTGCTTGTGATGATTTAACATACTTTACAGACTCACGAACACTAGAAATTGTAGAACGAGCCTCATTTAAACCATCTTGCACAATTAAGTTCAAAATATGTGCACAACATCTCACATGAAAAATTTTTTCATTCAGAACAAGAGATTGTTTCTCTACAAGATTTCTTCTCACTAGTCTACAAAGTACATCATTACTGGATGCATTATCCAAAGTGAGACCAAATATTTTTCTATCAATTCCCCAATCCATAAGAGATTTTAAAAGAACTTTTGCAAGTGAAGAGCCAGTGTGTGGTGATTCAACCATCAGAAATTCAATTAGTCACTTATGTAATTTCCACTCAAGATCAACAAAATGAACTGTGATACTCATATATCCCAATGTTTGATTTGATGTCCATAAATCTGAAGTAAGACTTAACCTTCCACATTCATTAATCAATATTTTTCTCAATTTCTCTCTCTCATTCTCGTATATTTTTTCACAATCGGCCTTCATTGTGTTTCGAGACACACTGTCAAATTCTGGATTAAGACTTCTAGCAAAATTTTTAAATGCTATACGCTCTACAAATGTGAAAGGTAGTTCCAACATAATAACCATTTTTGCTAATTCAAGTCGTGAAAATGCTTGATCAAATTTGAAGTTCAAAATTTGACTAGTCCGTGGGCTCTTGCTTTGTGAAGGACGTTTAGAACACTGAGTAGTATGCCGTGACAAATGACTTGTCCCCACAGATTTTGAACATGTAAAAGTGGCATTGCAATAATTACATATCGCTCTATTACTCCCGTCTTCTAAAACTTTCTCACTAAAATGTAACCAAACTTTTGAAATTCGTTTACGAGGACGTGATGAAGAGGAATGTGTCTCAGGTTCAGTGGTTGACAAATTTATACTGGATTCAACATTCAAACTCTCATTTAAATC
This sequence comes from Cryptocoryne crispatula var. balansae, assembly GCA_036172225.1. Lineage (NCBI taxonomy): Eukaryota > Viridiplantae > Streptophyta > Magnoliopsida > Alismatales > Araceae > Cryptocoryne > Cryptocoryne crispatula. Next base: position 34,576,635 of record CM069925.1, on the reverse strand, counting down.
CATCTGAAATGTAAAAAAACTAAATAAATACGATAGACCACAGATGGGTTAGTGATAAAGCATGGCTGAAAGAAAAATAATATTCAGGACTAAAATCTTTGAGTATTCAGGATAGGTTCATAGCGATTACATAAAGAAAAGAAATAGGGGGGTCTCGGTAGTAGTAGAGAGGAAGGACTCTGATTACATAAAGATAGTGTCAAAGATCTGGAAATTCTCCCTGAAGATAGGCAACATGGCCGGAGAAAGCCAGCAAAGAAAGCCAGCAACCAAATTAAATCAGTACGCTTCATTTTAAAACAGGAATTGAGCAAAATCAAGAGCAGAGCACTGATAAATTGATACATAGGAGTTCCCTCGCCAAAATAAGACACTCAAAATTTCAAAATCGCTTCGGTTGCGATGGCGAAGCATCTCACATGTTCATTCCCGACTGTTATCCTCCACTATAATGCATCTCAACGGAGGCAAATCGAAGGCCTAAAATGCAGAGAATCTATTCAAGTTACAGCATTCTTGTCGCACGCGGAGACAACTGAAGAAATGAAGGCAAAACCCTCGCAAATGCAGAAAGATTTCGTGACAATTTTTACAATGCTATTTCGTGACAATTTTTACAAATTAAAATAAAAATCATCATGACCATACGACCAAACACCTCATTAGGGAGTTGCGATACCTGCTAGGTCTCGGTGCAGAGGAGGACACGGCCGATGGCACCGTTGCAGGGTGAAGTTGTGGGAGGGCTTGGGGCGATCAATGAACTCGCGTTACTGTCCACTCCTTCGATGGGATTGGGAAGGAGAAAAGGGGGAGGAAAGAGCACAGACACCAGCTGGAAAAAGAAAAAAAGGGCGTGCAATCTTACCGGGCACTGGCGACCCGCGGGGGGGCGATGCACAGGTTAGAAGCGGAGGGAGGGCCGCGATCTGGGCTTTGTCTCTGCCCACCGAGGCGGAGCCCCCGCTGCTCCTGCCGCAGCGGTACTTCGAGGCGGACACGACCGGCGAAGAGGATCTGAGTCAGATTGGGGGTGCCAGATGGTGCCGTGCTGGGGGTCGGTTGACGCCGGTGGAGCTCCTTCGCAGCTCGCCAAGTGCTACCGTGCTGGGGGCTGGTGGACGCCGGCGGAGCTCCTCCGCAGCTCCAATCGCGGAAGTGGAAGATTGGGGGTGACCGTGCTGGGGCTCGTGGGCGCCGTTGAGGCGTTGAGGCGCCGACGGAGTGACGATGACGGGCTTAGACGGGCCAACGGGCCTAGATCGACGGGCCAGTCGATAAATCAAAAACGAGAATCAGGTTTTCATCAAAGCCCGCTTCATTTTTTCGAGGGCTTTGAGCCCAACCCGTGATGGGCTGTTCGACGGGCTAACGGGCTCGACCCGTTCATTTGACACCCCTGCCCAAAAGTATCCACCATCCACTTGTTCTAGTCTCTAGATTATGATAAGTGACTGTTTGCACGGATGAGAATGAGTCAGTCCTTGGCTCATTTACCACCTGATTCAAAATATATCCGATCATCTCTGGTCACAAAATTATTGATTTGATCTAATATAATAGATTTAATTATTTTATATAACACTATAAAATTGAAGATAAATTAATAAAAATATTTTTATTAAATAAATGTGATATTTTTAATTAAATTATGTTATAAAAGTTGAAGTTTGTTTGACCCATTCTAGCCAGTTTGGCCTGTTTGTCAACCCAATTAACATTTGTGGGCGAAAATCGTTGACGGTATTGTGGCCGGAAACATATAATCTAGACAATATGCTGATGCATAAGCAAGAAAGGAAGGGCAAGTATTGTAAATTAATGTAATCAACCCACCAAATGAGGTCTTATTATCCAAACTTGAGACTAATCCAGAAGGTAGAAGTAAAAAAAAAATAGATAATTTTTTTTCGTAAAAATATACACAATTATTATTGATAAGCCTAACTTAACCTGTATAGTTAATATATTGTGGTTCTTCATTTTATTGGTTTGTTTGGTTTGAATGACTTGTTTAATTCAAATCAAATTAAATGGAACCAAATTACTAGTTTGGATTAATTTTTAGTGTTGAATCGATTGGTGAACACCACCACTATAATTAGGTAAAAAGTAAATACAAACAATTGAGGGAGTGAAAGTAATTTTCTCAACTTTGATCACGGACACCATATATATAGTTGACTGTATGAATTTCTCATTTCTATAGAAGCATGGTACTATCAACCATTTATTTTAAATTCACTCCACAAAGAAGATAGAGAAAGGAAAAAAAATAAATACAAGCATTTATGTATATCCGATAATTTGACGGAAAATCTAATATGTAAAACCTGCTAGCTCGCTGTTATTCGATAACTTAATAAAATTTCACTGTTACCAAACAACAGTAAAAAAATATCAAACAGTAATGGGGTGTTTTGTTGCATGATAATTTTTTTGTACATTTTTATGATAAAAAATTATATTATAGTAAAAAGTGAACTAACTCATGACATAAAATTATCATGTTTGGAGGAATGTGATAACAAAAAAGAGTTACTATCATTCATGATCAAACAAGGTGAGATACCATAAAAAAGAAAGAAAGAGGTGAGACTCTCTTTTTTGTTTAAGAAGAAAATCACTTTGAAAACATAAAATTGTCAAAGTTTGTCAAACACCTCTTTTAACAAGTTTTCTTATAATTTTTAAAAATTAAAATAAAAATCTCCATTATCATGCAACCAAAACATTTCTGATCTATTTTTTCCTGTCATTTATATGAGAGCGGATCACTTTAATAAGTGAAGGAGACTCTCCCGCTCTCCAATCAGAGGTGGTCACATATTTTTTTCTTATTTAGTATCATAAATTCAAAAATATGATATGTTACTAAATAGTAAATATAATTATTAAATAGCATGTATAATTATTAATCTTCTATATTTTTTGTTACAAACTTTTGAAATATATTACTATTAATAATATTTACATAGCAACATATTGCACAAGATATTAAGTAAAAAAATAAGAGTTTAATAATTATACGCATTATTAACACGGTGTATCTCTAAGTAATATATTATAGAGGAGTTACCATGTTGGTGAGTGGGAAGGAACATCGTGGCAGCCTCTCGTGGTTGGAGACGCTCGTTCATACGAGCAGCCATGCATGCAACTGGGCGACGACAAAACTGGGAAAAAGAGAGACGGCGACAAGCCGGAGGAAAGGGACACCGGGAGGGTGGCGGCCATGGATCGACGACACCGGGAGCGCGGGACGGCGGCGAAGCGCACGAGGCTCTCCGTCCACCTGCCGGCCGTCGGCGGTGGCGGTGCGTCGCCACCGCACTAAGCGCCATGGCCGTTTCGGCCCCCCAGCTGGATCTCCACCGCTCCTCTTTAATGTCTCTCTCCGTCGTGCTCCTTTAAACGCCCGTCCTCGGTGCTGCGGCGGCTATCTAACAGGCCGGCTTTCGCGGGTGTCAAGAGCAGGGAGATCCTTCAAACACCATGCAGCCCAGCTACGGCTCCTCCTCCGGCGACGGCAAGAACAGGGTCAGGCGCTCCCTCCTCCCGCCGCTGGCGGCGGCTATGATGGATGTGCGTATCCCACGGATACGTGTGTGCGCGCGTTCTTGAAGCTATCGAGAGCGGCTTCTCTCAAGTGGGCAGGAGTTTCTCAACTCTCCGAGATTATCCGACTGACCAGGTGCGATTTCTCTCGTTTCCCCAGGTTGCTCGCATAGCCAGGGAGAGGAACCCCGTCGCGGAGCACCTGGAGAAGGCTCGTGTGAACAGCTTCTGGGGCCGTCAGATTCATGAGATGGGCACAAACCCGAATGGTAAACGCCTCTTCCGATCGACCAGTTGATTATATCTATATATATATTTATCATTCTAGTCATTTGCAACGATAGTTATCAGTACAAATTTTACCTAGAATGCGTCTAAGGTTAGTATAAAAATTGATAGTGTACTGTTCCGAAAAATAGTACAATCTCTCTCTCTCTCTCTCTCTATGTATTGAGAAGAGATAGTCTCATTCTCCCGTTGGAGGAGACTCTGGCCATGGAGTCTTCTCCTTTCACTTAATAACACAGTAACGTTATTATATCATCGAGAGATATATTATTTTAATAAATGTTACTTGTAGTTATTAAATGGTACGTATAATTGGCAATATCACATTTTTTAGTTACTAAGTTTTGTAATATATTACTAACCTTCCTAATAATATTTATTAATGAGTTAGTAATATATTACCTAAGTTATTAACAAAAAATGAGAGTTTAATTATTATATGCACCATTCAATGGTATAATGTACCTTTCGGACTATGTTACTAAATGAGAGGAGAGGACCGGCTTTGGTCACCGTAAGCCGACAGTCGAGACTCGGCGCTTGCATTGGCAGACCGGTGGTGCGAGATCTCACCCTCGCGGAGCCTCCCGTGGTAGAGCCCTCCATGGAACCCTCACCGGCAGATTCTCTCGGCCATCCTCGTGGAGCCTCCTGTGGATCCCTCACCGGCAGAAATTTTCCCTCTCAAAAGCCCCCTGCTTCCAGGCGAGCCCTGCAAAAGCCCTCTTGGCCCTACTGGGTATCGACGCTTCGCCTTTTCAGAACCCTCGCAGAACCTCCCAGCGGTCATCCTTGCGGAGCCTCTTCATGAAAGCCCCCTACCTCTAGGAGGAGCCATGCCAGTGCCCTCGTGGTGCTTCCCTGCAGATCCCTCGCCTCCTAGCAACCCTGCCAGCAAGGTGGACAGAACCCTCACATCCGGCAGCCACGCCCTATCATCCCGGAGGCCATCTTTGCCTTCCCCACAAACACCTCGCCATTCGGGCGCCCCATAGTCTCTCCGGTGGTGTTTGACACTTGAAGACCCTCTTCCGGTGGAGTCTCCCCTCTCCGGCCCCTCCTTGCCACATAAGGCGGATTCGTCCTCGTTGGCCACTTTTTTGCCACACTGTTCTAAGGGCATCGTCGGCATCTGCTTCTTCGATTCAGCAAAGATAGAACATTTCATAGGAGGTGAAGTTTGCATGTGAAGGTCCTCGCCACCTTAGTAGGTCAGCAACTCCGGTGGTTCGTGGTGCTCGTTGGAGGCGAGTTTTAGCTACTTTGGTGTGAGATCGGATCCCCTCAGGCCACACACATATGGGTGATGTGACCGGTGATGTGATGGGGCATTAAATATGATGTGATAGCGGTCACATCACCCATATGTGTGTGCACCTGACCGGATCCCCTCAGGAGGCCTCCTGAGGGGATCCGGTCTCTTTTGGTGTAGGTGATTTTTTCTTCCCATGGAGTTTGAGTCTTTTTATCTATTTTTCTTTTGAGATGATCTTCTTCCCTCCTAAAAATCTTCACCTCTACTCCGACGATCAATCTTAATATCTTTCATACATTACGTTTTTGTATATTCATTAGAGTGGTTGTCGTTAGACTTATTATATTTCTTTTATTTTTAGTTCTTATCTATTGTCGTGTCTTAGTCCTGTTATCTTTAAGTGTCTCGTCGTCTTTCCTATTTCTCTCCTTGGCCACTTTGTTATTTGAGAGATCATTAGTTCGGGCATATTTCATACCGATATGAAATGATCATCCGATCTCTTTACAAACATCGAATTCCTTGAGAGTTTCAGGATTATATTTCTCGACTATTTATGTACCTTGTTGTGTTAATCACTCTATTTTAATGACTTATCTCGAATGATTTTTTTTTTACTTTGTTATCAAATTCTCTTGGGACCCTTACGTTATGTTGCAGTCTTTGTGTCTATCGTCGGCTTGTAATCCGTTTTTAAATATCTAGTAAACTTGTTTGCTCAGAAAAAAAAAGAAAGATGAGAGGACCGGTGGCGATCCGGTTGGTAACGGTGGGAATCTTCTCCTCGTACATATATTGATTAAACGGAGATAAAATCACCACCTTTTTTTTCCAGAAAATAGTTGGTGGTCAGATATATATTGATGATAAATTGAACAAGAATGAATAATTAAACAGGTGTAATAGACACCATATTTTACTCTTAAATTTTGGTGTGTGATGCATAATAAGACTTGCATCAGCTTCTATGCAAATTTATATGCATCTCATAAACAGACAACAGATACATCTTAAGTGGTGAGCCTTTCAGGATGGCCTGCCAAGCGGGTGGATAATTTTCACGTTAAACCAAAAACTCGTTTGTGATAGTTTTGGAACTTCACCATATTCATGATGAATTTTTATTATAAAAATAGATGTCATCTTGTGTCCATTGGGATTAAGAATCATCCAATATATTGACTTAGGTGATATTTATTTTGGCTTAATCTGAAAATGTCTAACTCTTAATTTCATGCCTAACCTATTATTTTGCGGTACATGAAATTAAGTAACTACTTTGATTAAGATGTTTGACATCACTCTAGCGTCCTCTATAGATATGTTACATATGTTACCTTTTATCCTTCATGAAATATTACATTTATAAAAGATTAAATAATACAACTTATTTTTAAGAAGTTTATTAAGATAAAAGAGACATATTTAAAAGTTAATTAAAATAAAAATAAAAAATTCAAATTTACTATTTTTTGACTGAATTAGGGGTCAGAGGTTGGTTAACCAAATCAAATGGAATCAAAGTTAGACATTAATAATAAGTCAAAAGTCTATATAATTCAACTATCCATGTACCAGCGTGGCTCGACTGGTACGGGGACCTGCGCCTGGGGGCGCAGGTCGGCGCTTCGAGCGCGACGTCTCTCGGCGGCTGTTCAAGCCGGGCGTCCCCTGGGGGGACGACCTGTGGGGTTCGACCGGGGGGTCGAACCCTCGCCACCCGCGGCGCCAGCGGGGTTCGGGCCACTGGGCCACTCGTGACCAAAAAAAAAAAAAAGTTTTGGTTGGACACGGTAAAGTGAGACCCATAAATATAAAAAATGGCATATTCAATATTTATGGGGTGTTTGGTTGCATGATAAATTATATTTTTGTTATAATTTTATGTTTTCGTAATAAAATTTGTTAAAAAGAGGTGCTTGACAATTATTATAATTTTAAGTTTTTAAAGAGTTTTTCTTCTTGGACAAAGAAAGAGGATGTCACACCTCTTTTTTTATCTTATGGTCTCCCACCTTGTTTAGTCATACATGGTATCTACTTTTTTGTTATCTTATCTTTCCAAACATGATAATTTTATGTCATTGATTAACTCATATTTTATTTTAATGTACTATTTTTTATAAAAATGAATAAAAATTTATTGTGCAACCAAACACCCTATTATCCTGGTATGTCTTTTAATAAAAAATAATATAGTTTTAGTAAAAAAACAAAGAATTTTACATAATAATAGTTAGCAAGGAGTTCCTTTATTTATTAATTCTTCTGTAAGTACGTGGCAAACAAACTTTGGCATATTTTCTTAGGATATCTGTCCATTGTAATGATATTTTTTAATCTAATATTATTTTGTAATGTCAGCCACAACCGGAGAAGTTTAGATACAACTCTACTCAAGAAATCAAATTGAGTAACTATGATAAAGTTATATGTACACTTTAATATGAATTTATTTATTTTCCTTTTAAAAACAATTCACATTTACTTACACGTATGCTACATTTAACATTAAAATGTATTTATATCGACTTAGATGTGTATCATTTCAGGGTTCTACTTTTTATGGTATGTTTAATAGATATATAGTTTATTTTTCTAAAAGAAGTGTAATTTTTTTGGGAAGTTCCCCTCGGTACATTAAGCAGAATTAGTTTGCTCATGGCATCATTCAACTATATATCCTATTCTTGAAAAGGTATTACTACAATCAACCTAGCTATCTCCATTAGATTAATATGTGCGTTTGACTCAATAACAAATTCGTATGCAAGATCCATCTAAGTCAAAACATTGATAAGATCAAGAAAGAGTGGTTTGATTGTATATATTGGTCAGTTCAAAGATGGGTAAATACTAATTATATATCTTCTGCAGTTTGCAAGTCTCAATCCTTCCCATTGAGTAGGGTGAAAAGGGCAATGAAGGCAAGTGAGGATATCAAGGTTCGTCAAACTAACCATATATACGAAGTGTTGCTTTCCACAAATAACAGACGGTCTTTTGAAGATCCTTGCTTGTCATTGTCTTATATATTCCAGTTCAACATATTCATATATATATATGTATAAGTTTGGTTTGTTCTAATAATTATTTCTTTTTAATAAATAGATGGTAACTTCTGAAGCTCCAATTGTCATCTCCAAGGGTGTTGAACTGTTTGTGTTGGAGCTCACAATTAGGGCATGGTGCCGGGCAGTAGGGGAGAACAGACAATTCATCAAAATGACTGATATTGCTTCTGCTATTGCTATGACCAAACAATATAACATGCTCGGCAACAAAATTCCTTGGGATGAAGTGAAGGTAAGCTTTTTCTTCGGGTGAACGCCTCTGATCTATTTTGATCAATAAAATACATTTCGTTCCGTATTTATTTGAGATGAAAACATAGATACATATATATATATATAGTTTACAAGTTTTATTAATTTAAGGTTGAGTGCATGCCGTTCATATGTAAACTTTATATGAAGGATTAATGTTATGCTGGTATATCATCTGGGCATCGAAATTTGTGATTTGTTGAAACAATTTGACGATAAGTCTGCTTTTATTTTCTTCCCACTCAACATTAGATAACGTACGTCTAATTTAATTCAATAAATATTTTTATCTTATTTTTTACCGTCTTTATATTCTCCATTCTCAAAAAATTCGGTTCACAAAATTAAAAATTATTTTTTACCTTGGGAATAATATTTTTTAATATTTCTTTTCAACTCCATTTAAACTCCTCCAATAAAGAGTGGTTGATGTAAGGTATTCATCAAACTATAATATCATAACAATTGCTCTAAGCAAGTGTTGTGTTTGCAAAAGACATGTTTTGAGTAGTTGTTGCTACTTTAATTTTGATGCAGTCTTATAAAATTTAGTACACATCTTTGATAACGTTTTGAATTGAAAGTATACTTGTTAATCACTCAAAGAAAAAATGGTGCTCATGGTAGATAGAGACCCATATATACGACCATCCTAGCAAATGATAAAAGCATATTGAAAACATAGGACACCCAGGGAATGTTTGATGGTGGAATGATCATGTTATTCTGAATAATAACTTGATTTCCGTAATAAATATAGAATAAATTACGTGATATTGTATGGAATAATTTTATCTCTATCATATTTGATGATATTTGCTACGGTTGGCACCTCATTTCTTAACCAAGAAATTTAACTAATTTAAGACCATAATCAGCAGCCCTTGAATTTCATGGAATATTATGGGCAAAAGATACCAAAAGGGGACTTCCCACCTTACCCCCCTTGTGGGTACAACAGTACTAAAGGCGAAACAAAGATACGAGCCTGTTAAACAAGGAATGTGGGGGAGACAAATTTTGTCAAGGTGATCTTGCCTCTAACATCAACTGTTAGAGAGGAGAAAGCTTCCAAAGACTGTCAACATGTAGAGCTGCAAGAGAAATTTGATAAAGCATCTGCCATTTGATTGCCCTCCCTGATGATGTGGAGGAACTTTAGATAACCATATAATCTTTGAAAGGAGCAAAAGGAAGTTCACCGTGGCTGCAGAATCCAGAGTAAGCGACCATGTCAACATCCATTAATATTAAGTTTGAACTTATTTCCCAGGTGAAAGACCATTTGATTAGTCTTGGGGTAGGAGATGGCTTTGTGTCAACAATGCCCATGGTCAACATTAGCGGTCTAAATGGAATCCGATAGTCTTAAATTTGATTCAATTTTGATAAAATTTACTGAGTTTGAATTAGAATCGGAATCAGTTGATTCCGTTATCCGGTTTTGATAAAATACATATGAATAAAATTAATTAAATTAAAATTAAATAAATTATAAAATAAAATATATAAGTGTATAAAATGATAAAAATAAAGTTTTAAAATAACTATATTAAATTTTAATATTTATATGTAAATTATAAATTTAATTTTAAATAAAAATTAATATTTAATGTGCATTTTTAAAATTAATGAATTCGATTCCGATTTCAATATTGGAATCCGGATCTAATCGAATAAAAATTTAAATATAGTAATTCTAAAATTATCAAAATTGGAATCCAAATATCATAACTCTCATTAATTTTGAAATCGATGATTCTGCCACCAAATCTTATACATTTATTTGCATCCCAAGTCAACATGGCTCTTTTTGAGATGTAGTTAGGCAGAGTTTAGATGGTATAGGCTTGTGATGTCCTTTATTAGCCGAGGACGTTGGTGAAGAGATACTTGCTTTGTTGTATGTCTTTCCATTGTGTGTGCTGGCTGCATATAACAAGAGAATACATAGAAAGAACCAATGTCAGTTGGAATAAAGTTGTTAAGAAAAAGATTGAAAGATCTTGCCAATGGAGGAAAACAACCAAATCTATTACTTTCAAGTAATCCCATTAGCGGTTAGCTTTTCACACTAGGTAGGTGCCAAGACATGATTGCTTATGGGGTGTTTAGTTGCATGATAATTTTTTGTACACTTTCATGATAAAAAATTGTATTAAAATAAAAAGTGAACCAACTCATGACATAAAATTGTCATGTTTGGAGGGATGTGATTACAAAAAAGAGTAACTACCACACATGACCAAACAAAGTGGGGGACCACAAGAAAAAAGAAAGAGGTGAGACTTTCTTTTTTTGTTTAAGAAGAAAATCACTTTTAAAACATAAAATTGTCATGGTTACCAAACACCTCTTTTAACAAGTTTTCTTATAATTTTTAAAAATTAAAACAAAAATCTTCGTTGTCATGCAACCAAACACCCCCTTAACAGTTTTCTAAATTGGATTGAAACAACAAACACATTTTTATATGAGGGGAAAACCATTTTGAACGTTAGAATGGAAAGAATGTCTATCAATGATAGCTCTAAGAAAAAATAGTTGAGATTTCTTTTATGGGAAGCAAGGGATTTTAGATGAATCTAGCTAGGTAATGCATGCATGCATGCATGGGTGGGTTGGGAGTTCCTAATGACTTGGCAACCAGAGATTTGGTGGTGAACCACCCATTCATTTCCATCTTTTGCTATAGGAAACAAAACATTATCTAGGAATATATAGCCAGTGATATATATATATATGTAGCTATTAGTTTCAGAAAGATATTTTGTATGTAAGAGATTACTAATTTTTAGTTGGCGAGTGGACATTACTTTGTGTTGGAAAAAATCAAAGTAATTCAACCTTTTTCACCTGAATGAACAAACGTGTAGACAAATACAGCATCTAACAAGAAAAAAAAGGAAAAAAAATGATCGAACTAGAAATAGGACAAAAGAAGACACACCGGATTTAAGTGAAAAAAGTCAAAATTGGGAAACATCATGGGACATGTGGGATCTACTAGGTAATCAATAAGCATAGCAACAATCACTCACCAACATCAATTTGAGAGATCCAATTTTTATAAGAAAAATGAAAATCACACACTTAAATTTTTGGGAGAAAATTTCTAGAAGAGATGAACAACTCCAAAAATGGATGCCAAGAAAATCAACTGCGGCCCTTCTCCCTTCTCCTTCATCGGTGTTTCTGTCTAATTTTCTCTCTCTTCTCTCTTTCTTGTCTCTCCTCTTTCCCCCTCACCGCGAGAAGCCCTCTTGCCGTGAGATTCTGGTGGCTATTGTGATTTTCCTTCCAACATATAACCCAGTCACTCACTTGGCTGGTCACGTGAGCCTCATTAGTTATGAGGCTAGCCACATCACTTTGGGTACCTATTAATCAATTGTAGATTCTGCTGTTCACAACCAAATATTGTTTATTTTTTTCATTTCATTTTTTTCATGTTGTCGGGAGTTTAAGAAAATTGGTTTCTTGATGAAAGAGTGTTCACGTAAAGTGAGATAATTTTTTTTCACCCCAAAAATCATTTGATTTTTTTAACTTGTTTAGTGGCAAAATGGACAAAAAGAAGTGGTTAATTAATTGTGCCATATTTGACATTAAATAGGGCATTGACAACAAAGTCATAATAAGTAAAGCTGTCTCTACGCATGCTGTTTACTTTATTAATTAGCTAGCCTTTGTATTCATGGTTCTTATTTTTTAGCTCAGTCTTTAGAACACCCTCAATTAGCTCTTACATGAGTACAAGAAGGTGATAGCAACCAAAGAGTGGCTGTACATGCAACATTTGTTGATCCAAACAGGGGACATAAAGCATCATTCTTTATATAGGGTAATATTAATTTCAACTAAAATGATGTAATTTTCTTCCTTTTAACTTGTGCAGGACAAACTTTTCTTGAACAAGTCCACCTCTCAGAAGAGGTTGAATTACATATCAAAGTTGTAACTTGATCTATGGATGTTGTAGAGGAGTATCTAAACTTTGTTAATAATTCCATAGAGTCTCTATGGACCGTTATGACAATATTTTCATCTTTCGCATGGGTTTTCATGGTACTAGCTGTGCCTAGTCTTGTCCAAGTAAAAGTGCCGGTATATTTCAAGTTCCTTTTACCTTTTTCGTATCCTAGGTCTATGTATTATTCTTCACATATGCTTCAATAATGAATGTGAAATAGTAGAGTAATATGCTAATTAAGATGTGTTATCCATTGAAAATTCTTAAAATACTATTGGGGTCCTTGATTGCATGATAAATTGAGTTTTTATTACAATTCTATGTTTTGTAATAAAACTTGTTAAAAGAGATGTTTGACAACTATGACAATTTTATATTTTTAAAGTAATTTTCTTCTTAGATTATGGATCTCACTGATTAAATGATATTTGAGATATCACATGGTAGGCAAAACACCACGTAGACATGACTACTACTTGAGTTTATGGACCTAATTGCAATGGGTTTTTTTTTCTTTTTTTTTGGGTCAAGTGTCACATTGGCTATGGCAGCCACTCATAGATAGCTATGGTGCCTCCCTCAAGTGGTCGCTTGAGGTGAGCCACACTCCAAAGGGTGAGCCACGGGTTCGAACCCTCACTACCTTGTGGGAGGACGGATGTCCATTGCCACCTTGTAATGAGGTAGGGCTAGTCCTTGACTTGTGGCTATTGGAGTATTCAAATTGTTATTCTTCATGTTCATATAGTTCTCATGTGGATCTATGACGCTATATAACTCAAGGACAATTCGTAAAACCCATGGTGCTTCAGGTGAAGTGAAATTGCCATGATCATGTTTATTGAAGTCAGACAAGTTTGGTCGAAGTAGATTTGTCCTTTTTAATTATTTGTATGTATTTTCTTTTAAAGCCTAAAAGTTAGTGGAGGCAATATGTTCCTTTAGGTTGAGGGAGGTTATGTCGAACATGACCACTTGGAGATTTATTTTGTAAATTGGGCCTCCTTCTTTAAGGCTCTATGGTGTAAGGAATAAAGGGGAAAATGGATTAGCTCTACCTCTTCCATTCTTAATTTTTCCTTCTCCTAATACATTCCTTCTTTATCACATCTCCTCAGTACCCATCCACTCTCCTTAAATCCTCTCTCACCCTCCTGGATCCCATCCTTTCTTATTCCTTTTTTTCATCTCTACCTCAAACACTCTGTGTTCAACCATCATATTAAAGAAGAAACCAAGACTATATAAACTATGCTTTGGCATAATTAGAAATCATAGTAGGAAGGTTAAGTGAGAATTAATGCTTTTATGTCCCCTATAATAATGCAACCCTAATTTAGAGTGTGTATAAAATGTGCCTACCTAATTAGGCACACTAAGGTCTCAATATTTACATTTAAAAATTTGAAAATAATTAAGAAAATGAGTGATTTTTATGCCACCCATGGTGCAAAAGACAACTTTTGGAAGGCTTCTCACAAGTCATACATGCACTCTTAACAAAATCTTATTCTCTACCACATTAAGGATATGTTCAACATACTAAATATTTTACCCCCCTTATTAAACACCCCAAAGCACTCCTAGCCAATCCCTAAACTGCCATAAATAGAATAGGTGTGTGGTAGAGCATTCATCAAACCCTCCTATTGAATTGGGGGGGGGGGAGGGATAAAGAGTAGAGGGGTTGTGAGGATATGATACTTTTATGTTTGTCTTGCTCTTAGTCTAAAGAAATTCTATTAATCCACGATCACTAATCACTTGATCTAGTTCAAAGGTTTCTAAATTCATCAAGTATTATCTTGTCAATATAAAGAAGATTTTGTCCAACATCCAAATCATCTGCCATCGATCCTAAGAGGGACTCTATTGGATGCACGTTGCAATTGGTAGATCACGTGATTTTAAGCAATATGAATTGATAATTTTACACAAGTTTTAAGCTCTCTTCCATGATTGTGATTTTTCGCAATTAAATTCTTAGATTTAAACATGACATTTCCTTTTCAAGTATATATCCATATATTTATTGAACAAATAAAAAGAGTCGATGGCCTACTGGGGTTGCTCAAACACATGCCTTATCATGGATTATATAAGAACATGTAGTACTCAATGTCAATAGTAATGAAGGAAAGAACAATAACCATTGAGGTAGCCAAACAACTTGAGGATTCTCTTAATTTAGAAGGAAGCTATCATATATGTTAAATAAATGGGTCATCTAACTCAAAACTTTATGTCTATAAGTGGAGTAGCCACCTTTCTTACAAGTTCACAATCTCTTTCCAAATACTCAATATAAGATTATTCTAACAAGCCCCCTCGCATGCATGCTATCTTCTTTGATTAGGCACTACCATGGGATTAGAAATATGGGGTACATTCAACTTAAAATCTTAAGTCCCAAATAGAACAAACGGGCTTTGATATCACATTAAACAAATGCGCCATCCAAGTCAAAATTTTAAGGTAATTAGTGGAGTAAGCACCTTTCTTATATGTTTGTAAACTCTTTCTAAATACACTGCCAAATATTAGAAGTTTGTGTAGCGAAGTACCTTGGCATCTTGCTTCTAGTGATCACTTATACATATTGCTTTCATAAATACTTGTTCTAGATGTACATACATATAGAAGTATCATATAGTTAAATAAAATCTAAAATGTATCTAAGTAATGATACATATAGATTGAATTGTGATATCTAAAATGGACAGATGCACTAAATCATTTTAATTTTAATTCCCATTACCTACATGCCTAAATGGGATAGTGAAATTTATATACACATATTAGTGGCTTACTACATTTTCTCATATAATAGATCATTATCATACCATATTCATCTTTTTTGAACTTTTCGGCACTAATATTTTGGTAGAATGTATATACAATGATCTAACCCTACACATCAAGAAGGATTTTAGTGAGACCTAAATTATGCATGTAATGACCATAACAATAGACTCTAATTGGACAATCCAAACTACATGACACATCTCCATAATTTATATTTGGCATTTTTCACCATCATATTACATACAAAATCAAATTATACTCTAATAATGTACATATAATAGTCATAATTTCACATATGTAAACTCAAGGTCACATGATCACTTAACACCCTGTTTGGTAACACTATTAAGTACCTCTATCACTATCAATTTTAAAATTGATATTGATAGGAACCATTAAGAAGTGTTTGACTAATTGTATCAATTTTAAAATTTATAGTACAAACAAAACACATTATGTAATACAAGTGTCAACTTGTATTAATTTTGATATTGATATTCTAACATTTGAAAATATTAATATCAATATTGATATAGTACCAAAAATGAAACTCTAACCAAACAGGGCATAAGGTAGTTGGAGGGGGGGGGGGCTCCTGCTAGTTGGTCCCTACATGAACTCCCTCCGCTGGTTGGTGGAGGTAATCCCAACTACTTTAGTAGTGATGGTGGTAGTGGTCCATGGGTGATGGTGGTGTTGATAGCTTTAAGTGGTTGCGATCGTGTGGCACCCTAGGCCAGCATTATGTTGGCAGAGCAAGGGTGGTGGTGACATAGGTATGGAGTGGGGATGTCGATATCAGTTGTAAAGCAATTGCTGGTCGATGATGGCATGGAGTCAGCTATGATTGAGGGCAATGGCATGATGCAAGGTGTTCTCTCTCCAATATATTATATGGATGGGGCAATCTTTGGATGACCACGTAATTACCATCAAAGAACTTTCGTTGGATTTAAGTAATTTATTATGCTGAATCATTTTGTTGATGATCCGTAAGTTAAAATCTAATACTTCAAGTGAGGTATCTTTAGTAGCTCGTGTATATTTTTTCAATATGTGCAACTACTACGTTTGAACATAATAATTGATAATTAAATAGTATTTACACTCAAAGTTGCTACATTAGTTAAGTTCAATAAACTTGCTTTGCTAATAAGAAGCACAAGTTGGGATTTAGCTCAGTGTCTCTATAATAATCAATTGGATCTATCACTTTAGTTGTTTATGAAAAATATCCTACATATGCTTTTTGGCTCATCAACTCAAGAAACTTAAGACATATGAGTGGCCGATCAACCCTAGGTCGATTGGCGTCGACCTCTGCCCACGGGAGTAGAGGCAGGGGATCGAGGGCTGGCAGAGCTCGCCACCCCCGGGGGGGTGGTTACTTGTGGGGATCGAGCGGGGGCTCGATCCCTCATTGCGCATTGGGCAGCACGCCTCGTTGGCCGTTCGGTCATGGTGACCCAAAAAAAAGACATGAGTGGGAATATTCAAATTTCAATGTGGTTATATATGATTGATATCATTACCACATTCTTCTTACATAGCAATTTTATTATGACTCTTTACTTTAATTACAAGTAAATGCTTCTTATTTTATTATTCTGAATGAGATAATCTACAAAATGATGCCATCTCATCTAATCACGATCATACTTTTATATCAACCTCCTAATATCACCTAGTTTTCTTAGCTCTTTTAGCTTGTGTAGATTATATCATTGTTGCCATAAAGAAGTCACTATATTTAAATGAACTTTGTCTAGGGCAATAAATGGTAATTTGATATGCTAATAATTCGACATGATTTTGCTTAGCTTATCGCCAAATAGAGGTTCGATGGAATTTTTGATTGCTTATCAGAAACAAAATCATAATCACCTAATACCAATTTTGATATATACCAATACCAATAAGAATTGAACGGGATGAATATGAACCATTGATCTTAAAGATCAACGATCATTGTTAGGCCTTGAAAAAACTAAAACCCTTCATGTTCTCCCTCTCATTTTCATTTCACACTCCTCAGACCAAACCCTAAGCCCTCCTCTTGCCACTCGGGACTTGTAGGTGTAATGCTTTCCCCTTCTTGGCAAGCACATCACCTTCACCACACCACAGGCCTACAATAACCACCTTGCCCATCTCCTTGAACACCGAGCTACTAGACAACATTAACTTCTTCTCCAAGCTCTGTCAGAATGTGAGTCGCTTGAGGGTTCTCATGCCCAAAGTTGATCGTCAGCAAGCCTAGTGGATTCCCTCAGGCATGGATTTAGGTGGCGAATCATGTGTCCTATGTTAGAGGCGATAGGCTTAACAGAGCCAAGGATACTACTGGCAGTGTATGTGTTGGTTATGGTGGAAGCTTTGAGAACGAGGTCTCGAGAGAATGGGGAAATGCATCGACGTCACCAACTAGGAGTTCAACAACTTTGAATAGGGTCTTGAATGCATTGGCGTCGAAATGGGCGTAAAAGAAGCTTGTTTGGAATGAAAAAAATGATGTCATTTGTTAAAAAAACATCTACTCCATATTAATTTTCTTTCTATCATTTGGGTTGCAATTTTAATTATTCATTTCCACCTTTAAAATGCATTCAACATCCGTCTATATGTAATAATGTTAAATACGTCTTCAAACATTTCTTAAAACAAATATTTGTTTAGTCCATATGTTTATTCTTTATTTTAAGTGATTTATACTTGTTATCGAAATCAATATCATAATATTTTGATTTGGATATCGAAATAAAAAATAAAATAACAACCACTAGGTTCTTATTGGAATAAGAATCGAAACTTAACAATTTTGATACCAAATCTGACTTGTTTGGAGCACTTATTTTATCCAAATAGTGTCCTTGGATGTTTTGGTAGTAGTAATATACTTAACCTTAGTTTCATAGTTGTGGAACTATATAAGTGATTTATTTTAGAAACTATTTTAATTTAGTGTTCTATATTGAAATTGAAATATTGACTTGTTCTCATCCTTATTTTATTGAAAGATACATTATAAGAAAAATAATTGTCATTGCAATAACCTATGTGTAGTCACTAATAGTTATTTGTGATAACTTTAGAGACATCAAAAGTCATCCTAAATAAAGTCATCGCTAATATTATTAGTGATGGCTAAAAGAAAAGTCATCGTCAATATTTCATTAGATGCCATGGCAAAAGGATTATGCGCAACACTATGAAGTTGTCCCATAAAACTAATTGGTGAAAGCTTCAGAACCCGTAGTCAATACATTTTTGGCAACAACACCATAACCATCACCGATGCCAATTTTGACATTTATCAGTGATGACTAAGTCATTGCAATTAAGTTATTAGCATAACAATGGCAGTAAAAAGGGCACTGGTGCTTTATCTGGTGGTGGATAGAGGGAGTGGGAGTAGAAAAAAAAGAAGAGAAAATAATGACTTAATGTCATCAAGTCATTGTCACTCTACATTAGTTGCAACGACTTAAAGAACGAAGTCATCACAACTATTTCATCATTTGTGACGGCTTGTGAGAAGCCATTGCAAATGATTAATTAGTTAGGATGATGTCACAACTAACTTTTAATGGGGTGTCTTTTTACAATTGTTTTCGAGATACCCATGCTTCTTGTAGTGGTAAGTTATCGAACCTCAAACCTTTAGTTTTACACTCTTTGTGTTGAAGACATATTTTTAATTCTTTTAAATAAATATACATTTTATCAAGGTGTAATTTTGGATACAACTTAGTTGTGATGTTCAAATTAAATGCCAAGATTGTGATCCTTAGAGCAAAGGGATCCTCCTTTGCAGTCTTGGTAGATTTCTCTATAGACAGATCCAATCTGTCTCTACGTAGGATTTCTAAGGGAATTTCCTACAACATCATTTTGACAATAAATTTATTTGCATGGATTTGTAAAAAATTGTTTTAGACTAATCTTTGTAGATCCTTAGCACTATTACATGAGATGATTCACTTGAAGTTTTGAGGCTTTTAGATATATAGATCTGTATGAATTATAAAACATATTTATGCCAATGATTACCAAGGAAATGATCCAATATCACTCAAGGTTCATCTTCATGTTTAATAAAGGCCTGAATTTATTATATTAAATGTATTTGTATGCATGGAAATTTTTTGTTGTAAATTTTAATTAGCTCTTAACTATATAGAAATCTTATTTGGAAGTTTTTGGGAATGCAAGCTACTTAAGCTATTCTAGATATACCAAATTGGCCTAATTGAAGAGCTCAAAACTCTTGTTTTTATGAATGATATTCAAAGAATTTACTTGAAAAATGATCTTTGTTGAATAAGCATATTTTGAAAATTGTCGAGCGGAAGTGCCCCAATGTCATAGGATGCCTAATGTTAGACCACTTCTATTTAGTGGGATTTTTCCCACTAATTTCAATTGATTTTTTAATCATACTTGAAAGCACCCCAATACTAGGGCACTTTGTTGTCGACTAGACCCAAGCAGCAGAAAGGACTATCTGAGGTGGTAAGGACCAACTTTTGACATGTCTCATTTATTGCTATCAAAGTACCCTGATAAGAGGGAACTTGGCGCCCTAGTATTGGGGTGCTTCGGACTTGCAAATAGCTGGATGTCCAGAATGCCCTTGGTTAGCTATAAAAGGAGGCTCACCCCCAATGTGTTAAAGGTTCCAAAATCATTCTAGACCTCTTCTACAATGCCCACCTTTTGACTAGAAGGCCCTAGAGTGTATTCCCCATTGTTCCCTTCATTACTTTTTATTCTCCATCACTTACCCAATTCTTGAAGATTCCATAATCACCTCATAACTTCTCCTTAAGGGTTTTACAACTTTTTATACCATTTAGAAGGTCCCAAATCCATTTAGGATCCCAGAGAAACTTCTATGGTTTGGAAGAGAGAGGAAGGAGTTGATCTACATTGGCCATTCAATCCTAGGGTCAAAGTGCCTTGACACTAGGGTGCCAGAACCTCTAGCATTGGGGTACTTCCATCAGGGAGTTTATTTCACCTGGTGTTTCGATTTTCTATCGTTCCCTACACTCACTTGCATTTTAACATTGTTTTGCATGGATTCAAACATTTATTTATTTTATCATACATCTTAAAACACTAAAAATGAAAATTAATATCTAGTCCCAATCTGGTTCATTTTACCCCTTTTGTCATTTTATGTTCATTTTGATTATGATTACTCCACATATTAATTTGTTCACATCTCTCTTCACTTCTTTCTTGTTTTCTTTCAGATATTGTAGAAGGAATCATTAAAAATAGGCTACACCCCCTAACCATTTCAAACTAAGGGGAACTTCTCAAGTTCTATCTCTCTAGCTAGCTAAAGGGAAAGAACTTATAACCCACCATGCACATCTCCTCCACCGCACTCATGCTAATTGTAATTTCTTATTTAAATTTAGAGCTTATGGCTCCTAACGATCATGCCTACCCACACTTCTTTTCCTTCCTTACCGATCTCCTAAATTGGCTCTTCGGCACTTGAGTGATGCCAAGTTTCAAAAATTTGTGGGTAGAGGGAGAGGAACACATAAGTGATAAATAAAACACTGGACTTGAAACCAAGTCGACAACTATATATACAAATTCTTGACAAATTAGGAACACATCTTATAGCCATCATATATATGTTGCCATAGTTGGGTGCATCCAAGTGAATCAATATGCACTTGCATTTAATAGTTATTAAGGGTGTAAAAATAACTAGTATAGTTGACAAGTAACTCAAAATTGACTCCATAAAATCTCAACTTGTCTCTTTTATTATGTTAAATAAATAAGTTTTAACAAAAAATAAAGCTTAATACATTAAACGAACGAAACCTGAACTGTCTCCTACTCGACTCGATATGTTCACGAGTAGCTCTACTAAATACTTGATTGAATAATTATTTTAAAATAAAATTAGGAGTATTAATAGTTATATATTTTTACTTAAATATCAAAAATAAGTAAAAAAAATTGATTTTATTTTAAAATTATTTCAAATTTTATAAATGAGCTAAATTTAGCACATCACAAATGAGGTTACATTGATTTTGAGTTTTATAAATGAGTTCGTATTGAGCTTGAACGTAAATGTAGACTAAACTTGAGTTGAGCTATTATTTGAGCTCGAGATCGAGCTACTATTTGATTAAATAGCGAGCCAAGAACAAGGGTTGACTATACTTGTAAGAGATTGAACTCAAACACATGTAAAATAAGTAAGCCAAGTTTGAATACATAATACTCAGCTTGGCTCGCACCCATAGGTACAATAGTGATAGATGGATCTACCTAACTTCCAAATTCTGAGTGCATGATGAATCTATTTTAGTTCTCTGCCTCTTCTAATATTGTGGCATCAATTCATTGATCACCTTTCTATGTCTCTTAATATATTGAATCTTTTCCTTTCTCTATGTATATTTTCCACATCCATCTTGTAAAATAGGTACACACAGACTTGGGAAAAGGATGTAACATCTTGACTAGGTTAAAATTTTGTTACAAAAATATGTTTTTGCACAAAAACTTGTTAAAAGAGGTGCTTGACAATCATTACGAATTTATGTTTTAAAAATATTTTCTTCTTGAACAAAAAAAAGAGTAAAGCCTCTTTTTTATCATATGGTACCTTCACCTGTTTTGGTCATGCAGTTATACAATTTTCTCACTCTTTTTGTTATCACATATCCCCAAACATGAAACCTTATGTTATTGGCAAGCTTAGACTTTATTTTAATATAACTTTTTATCATTAAATTGTATAAGAATTTATTGTGCAGCCAAACACCCTATGAGCTCTCCTCTTTCAAGAATTGTGACTTGATTATCTTCTACAATAGACAAGATTCACAAGTTACAGTTCATTCATAAAGATATGAATCGATGTCTATGCTCTTACAACTTAGTCTATTTTACTAAATGTCCATGCCTTCAATTATCTATGCACAATCCTTGGGAACCCGTACGTGTCTAATATATATAAACTATTCACAAATACTCAATTAAGCAGTTTACCATCTAAATATAAACTGTATTTATTACTTCTACATCTCATATTAAATAAACATTTATTTATCTAAGAATTATAAATAATATTCTTTAACATAGAAGGAAGAAAATAGAAGTCATTTATCTGTTGAATAGATCAAGCACTCTTTTATTGAGCATTCTCCTAAATATCAACACATGTAATTTTTTTCATATACGAGATGTATATGGAGTATGGGTCCAAACAAGGTGAGCCGAATGGACTCATTTATTTATGCTTGAGTTCAAGCTTGACTTGCGAAGAGCTCGATATGTTCAAACTCGTCTCTTGAATAGCATTTAATAAGATAAACATCATTGTTATAATAACTTCAGTTGATAATGGCTTCTCAGATCATGTGCTATCTCCTCGTGTGAGAGGTATTTTCTAATTTTTAGCTAATCATTAATATTGGGATAGATAAACATGTTCTCATGAAATATACCTCCCAACCGAAGGTTTGTCCTAGCAATCTACAAAAACAGATGCCCATAATAAGATATTCTTGCCAACACTCCAATTAAGTCATTGCCTTTCATCTTGATTAAACTCCACTAATTTTTAGTGAATTTGCATGTATCTCTGAACAAAAGAGAAGATACATTTTTAAGCATCTAATTAGTATTAGAGATTGTTTTGAGAGCAACTGTTGAACTTGATGGATAAAGTGATCAATGCAATACCTTTGTTTATTAGAATATAAATGTCTCTGTTAAAACAGGTAATCTCCTAGTCTCTCTTAACTTCTTTTCTTCAGTTACGAAGGTGCAACACATTTGTCTTTTCCTTGGAGCCCTGTATTATTGAGTCTAAAACCATCGTGCTTTTTGTTGGATGGTTGTATCATGAATGTGAAATCCCCTTTTATTTGATTACACAGTTTCACGTATTGCTATCTATTTGTAAATCCTTTGTGTAAAAATTTCAGAAGAGGATGCTCGATGACATCTTTCTTGAAGATACCTTGCTCAAGGACTTCACTTTACAAGGTCCTCGGCAAATGTGATTGGGGTATTTTCTACCTCTTGTTTTCTTTGATTTCCTTCATTCTCCTTGGCATAATCTCAACCTTCCCTCGGTATCGGCATTAATTATCATGTTTTCTATCAGTTATCATTTAACTTTGTGATCCCATATCTATATTTGACCTCTTGCTGGATAGTCACTGGTTTGAGTTTTTGCTAGTTAGCAAGTGTAGTGCCAAGGTGGCTTATCAACCGCAAGCAGATAAGGACTGGGCTGATCTGGATAGATATCAGGAACTCATAGTCAACTGATGACCCTAGATAGGTATTGGAAAGAGTCCTGATTAGATAAATATTTTTGGGTGGTTTTCCCTACAAATAATCTAGGATAGTGACTTATTTGAGGTATAGGGTGTTTAGCCATCTACTGGAAGAAAATAAATGTGTACTTTTTTTAACATGGCGGATTTTGTTTCTTCAAAATGTTCATTTGCCAAAGCGGTTAGCCAAGAGCAGTGTATAAAGCTTAATGTAGATGCTGCAACTAATAGTAGGTATGGAGCCGTTAGCCTTATTGCTAGAGACCATGCGGGCTGTCTTATACTTTGGAAAGCTAGGAAGTCAAATTTCACTGATCCTCCGATTTTCAGAAGTGCAAGTTTTAGTAGAAGCTTGTTCTTGGGACAGTGAGGAACCTAGATCTACTATCATTGATTGTGATGCCAAAGCCATTGTAGATGCTATTCATGGGATTGGACCAATGCTCTAGCAGGTTAAACATCTCATTCAAATCTGCATAGCCAAGCATGATGCTATGTATGCAGTTTTTTATGTCTCTTCTAGAACCTGTAATGAGATGGCCCATTTGCTAACCATATGTGCTGTTGATGCTTCTCTTAGTCCCCCTCTTTCCACTATCCCTACGCTTGATAGGGACCAAATCTGTATGTGCATGCTTGATTAATCTATTTGGTATCTTTTTCTTAAAAAATGTGTGCCTATGTATAGGCCATTGGCAGCCCATGTACGACCAAGGGGGGATGACAAAAAATAGTGCACTGCAAAGGCAGTATATGGCATGGGCACATGTACATCAAGCTGGCTAAGATCATGAGCAGATGTCCATTGGAGGGGTGTTGGATTACGTCCCACTAAGCCCAGTCATTAGCTAAGCATCATTAGGAAACTAATTACCTTCTAGAAGGGTCGCCTCCGATGCCCTTGTAACTGTTTGTGTACCCCTCTGTTTTCTCCTTTTTTTGCATAGCACCTACGTTGCTGCATTTTCGGCGGATTGTCGCCACCTAGCTGATTCACACACATATGTATTCTTTATCCACTATAAATAAATGACCAAGGGGTGCCACATTAGGTACCCAAGATTGATCAGCCACTATTCATCTTCTTCCATGCCATCCTCGTCTTCACTTCATGTCTACACAAGCCCAACCTTCTATATTCAACATGGTATTAGAGCAGGTTATAGACTGCCATGGAAGGATCTACATTAAGCACCCATGAAGGTATCATCAGTGGGGCTGTCAATGGTGACAATGAGAGCCCTTACTTCCTTCAACCATCGGACAACCTAGGTATTATCTTGGTCTCCATCCTTCTCACTAGGGATAACTACATCCTGTGGCAAAGGGCAATGTCCATTGCTCTATCAACAAAGAACAAAATGATGTTCATCAATGGGAACATTACCAGGCCCAATTCCACAGAACTTGCCTACAATCTATGAGAAAAAGATAAACAACATGGTTGTATCTTGGTTATTGAACTCTATCTTCAAGGATATCGTCACTACTTTTCTTATATTTGGAGATTGCTTATGAGGTATGGTTGGACCTCAAGGAGAGGTACTCACCAGCCTCTGGACTCATAATATATTACTTAGAAAGAATGATCTCTGTCACCCATCAAGGACATGACACAATCACTACATACTACAACACCATGAACCATGAAAACACTATGGGATGAATTGGCTGAAATTGACCTGGAAGAAGAGGGTCATAACAACAAGAGATAGTTAATGCAATTTTTGATGGGATTGAATGAGACATTTGCTGTAGTTAGAAGCACAATTTTGTTAATGGACCCATTGCCTCATGTAAGCCAAGCTTATGCTCTTATCTTGCAAGATGAATCCCATAGGACTGTTCAGTTTAACCCCATTCTTGATGCTTCCACCATGATGATTAAAAATGGGCAAAATGAAAGAGGTAATAAGACCAATGACAAGAAAGCTTAGTTCTCTCACTACAATATATCCAGACACAAGAAGAATCAGTGCTACAAATTAAATGCCCCCAGATGCACCTATTGC
The DNA here is from genome assembly GCA_036172225.1 of Cryptocoryne crispatula var. balansae. Taxonomy (NCBI): domain Eukaryota; kingdom Viridiplantae; phylum Streptophyta; class Magnoliopsida; order Alismatales; family Araceae; genus Cryptocoryne; species Cryptocoryne crispatula. The sequence continues at coordinate 34,551,088 of CM069925.1, read as the reverse complement.
AATGTTGTTGGACATGTGAGAGGTAAATGCTACAAGTTAAATGGTTATCTTGTCGGGTATGGGAAGAACACAAAAAAAGGTTACACTAAAAAAATAGCTGAACATAGCCTGAGTGAAGAATAGTTTGCAAACTTAGTCAAGATGCTAGGAATAGGAAATTCAGAAGGAAGCTCAGAGTGTGTCCAACATGCTAATGCTATAGTTAATAAAGAAATAGAAAAGATAAGATGGGTTTTGGACTATGGAGCCACATCACACATCTCATCAGCACCACTGAACAAGCAACACAAGATGCATCATAGACAACCTACAATAGTTATTAAATTACCAAATGGAGATGTTATTAGGGCTTCCAACATTGGGTCTGTTTAGTCGAGTGACTATTGGTTTTACTAATGTTCATTATGCTTCTTCCTTTAGTCACAACTTGTTGTCTATTAGCCAGCTAACCCAAGAATGCAATTGCTTCATTACCTTCTTTCCATATTATTGTGTCATATAAGAATTAGTATCTAGGAAGAGGATTGGAGTGGACATTGAAGCGAGAGGCCTTTACTTGATCAATTAAGAAATTTTTTGCTTGTCTGCTGAAACCTTGGACCCATACTTCGGCACTAAGACTTTGACATCTTTCTTACATGAAGTTGCAGCATACATCCAAACATCTTGGATTTAAGCCATCTCATTTTGACTATTATCACTATCCTTTTGCAAAACAAACTAGATTTTGTTTTCCTACCAACAATACCGACATGTTGGAGCCATTTGATCTTATTCTATGTGATGTGTGGGGGCCCTATCATGTAGATGCTAGAACTGGAGCCAAATATTTCCTTACAATTGTTGATGAATTTTCTTGAATCACTTGAGTTTACATGCTAAGGTTCAAGTCCGATGAGAATGGTTTCATTAAAGGGTTTAATAACTATGCCAATAGAACTTTCTTCAAACATGTTAAAAGAATAAGAACAAACAATGGAATAGAATTTTGCAATAATAACCTTCAAACATACTTATCTGAGAATGGGATTAGCCACGAGAGGACTTGTTTCTATACCTCACAACAAAGTGGGTTAGTGGAAAGGAAGCATAGGCATCTCCTTGAAGTAGCCCGAGCCCTCAAGATCTAATCCAACATTTTTCAAGATATGTGGAATGAATGCATCCTCATGGCCACCTATTTGATTAATAGGCAACCCTCAAAGAAAATAGAAAATAAGACACCTTATGGGATGTTGCTCACAATGGGGCATGATTACAACATCTTAAAGACTTTTGGATGTGTATTTTTTCTCCACTTTACACCTGGAATTTGATAAGTTTGAACCTTAGGCCAAAGCTTGTGTTTTTATTGGGTATCCACCTAACCAAAAGGGATATAAACTCATTGACTTGAATACAAGGCAAGTATTCACAAGCCGACATGTCATCTTTCATAAACATAAGTTTCTTCTTAAGGAGGTTATTGAAGGCACCAATGTTCCCATTCCTACTCCTATTCTTGACACTTCCCAAGAAACCAATCCTCACCATGAAGATGATAGTCAATTGATAGCTAGCCCCTTGTAAAACAATATACATAACCTTGCTGAAGATCAAGATGACAAAAGACCTTAGAGGCACCGATAGTTACCAAAATATTTTAGTGATTATGAGACTAGCTTCATTGCTCAGTCCAAATTCTCTACAAAAGGTAAGACTTATCCTTTTAAAAACTACCTCACTCAATACAATTTTTCTGCTCAGCATCTGGCCTTCCTAACAAACCTTTCAAGAGAATTTAAACCAACTAGTTATGAAAAGGCCAAGCAAATACCACATTTGGCATATGCCATGAAGACTAAATTGGAGGCTCTAGAACAGAATAGGGCATGGAGATTGACCAAGCTACTAATCCATAAAAGAGTCATAGATTGTAAATGGGTCAACAAAGTAAGTACAACTAATTTGGAACTGTATCTAGGTACAAAGCCAAATTAGGCAAACAGTATACTCAGTTAGAAGAATTAGATTATTAAGAAACTTTTGCTCTAGTTGCAAAGTTAACAACAATTATATGTATCATACTATGGATGCCATTAAAATTTAGAAATTATTGCAACTAGATGTGTAAAATGCTTTCTTACATGGAGAGCTTGTTGAAGAGATTTATATGAAAACACCACTAGGGTGTAAATCAAATCAAGATGGACTGGTTTGTAAATTACAAAAGCTCTTATATAGACTAAAACAAGCCTTTCGAAATTGGTTTGTTAAGTTAACCAGCACACTGTGTGCACAGGGTTTTATGCAGTAAAAATCATATTATTCCCTCTTCATACACAAAACGGGGGGATCAAATTGTTGTGGTCCTTGTTTATGTTGAGGACATTCTCATCACTAGAAACAATCACATTTTTGCTAATGCTTTGGTTGAAGAATTAGGGAAGGTGTTTCGGATCAAAAAATTTGGAAAACTAAAACGCTTCCTTGGAATAAAAATTGCTTGAGCTACCTCAGGTATTTTTCTAAATCAAATAAAGTATGCCATGGACATCAACCATGATTGTGGTTTAATGGATGCTAAGCCATTGCCAATTCCTTTAGAACATAAACTTGACTTGTATTCAGAAAGTCATAAATTGATGGAACCGGGCATATATCGAAGGCTAGTAGGAAGGTTGTTGTACTTAATTGTTACCAGGCATGATATCTTGTTTAGTGTTAATTTACTCACCTAGTTCATGATAGAACTGAAGGAGGCACACATGGCACCTACCATCAAAGTAGTAAGGTACATTAAATTCAACTGATAATGGGATTTTTTTTACAGTTCAGAATTTTCTACCAAGATGAGCTTTTACACCAATGCTGATTGGGGCTCTTGCCCAATTACTCAGAGATCTACTATTGGATACATCACCTTCATGTAAAAAATCATATATCATGAAAGACTAATAAATAGTAGACCGTGTCTAAGTCATATGCAGAAGCTAAATATAGGGCAATGGCTTCTAGAATTGTAGAGGTACAATGGCTAACATATATACTAGCAGATTTGAATGTTCAAAATGAAACCACCAGTCCACTATTATAGCAAGGTAGCTATATGCATAGCATCAAATCTAGTTTTCCATGAATGGAACAAGCATATTGAGATAGATTGCCACTTTATTAGAGAAAGAATTCAATCCAAATTGATTGAAACAAGACACACTAGGACACAAGAACAAATTGCAAGCTCATTCACTAAGGTTTTAAGCAAAGATCGATACATGTATTTGATAACTAAGTTTGTGAGAAAATTGGACTTACCAACTTGAGGGGAATGTTGGATTACGTCCCACTAAGCCCAATCATCAGCTAATCATCATTAGCAACTAATTACCTTCTAGAAGGGTCACCTCTAATGCCCTTGTAACTAATTCTATACCTATCTGTTTTCTCCTTTTTCTCACAACACTTGCACTACTGCATTCTCAGCAGATTGTTGCCACCTAGCTGATTCATACACAATGTATTCTTTATTCACTATAAATAAATGACCAAGGGGTGCCGCATTAGGTACCTGAGATTGATTAACCACTATTCATCTTCTTCCATGTTCTCCTCATCTTCACCTCGTGTTTGTACAGGTCCAACCTTCTACGTTCAAAGAGGTGTTCATGGTGAGCCATTGCTTGACAACATAGCAGTGGCTCAAGTGGGATTGAGGTGGCCGAACCAGGCACCATGGTAAAGGCGCAGTGAAGGCACTCTATGAAGGCTATCCATGATGACTAGGCATAGGGTTAAGCAGCTACACATAGTCCGTGGGGCACAATGGTGATGCGTTGGCCATATCAAGAGCCATATTAGCTGACAAGACGATTAGGTAGTGAAAATAGTGCACTAGGGTAGCGGAGGTGAAAATCTAGGGAGCTAGCTGACTAGGTTTGCTCCTAGTATATCGCAGGAAGGGTAGAGAGAATAGAGATTAAGTGTATACCCAATATGCAGAGTTATTGGGTCTAGTTGGCTTTCAAAAGATTAGAGTTTGGTGTGCATCATGTTATTGAATCTAGATTTTCAGATAAAATCATATAGTATTTCCATATCTAGAAGAAGTAGATGTCGATTGGACAACCATGGCAATCATAGACATGTTTGATTAGAAGATTGAGAAGTGTAAGATTGACACAAGTCAAAAGATAGTAGGAAAGGCCATAAGCTTCTCTATGAAACTCTTCGATGGCTTTGAAGCATCACTCTCTTGCAGTAATGTGTAAACAATATTCTTACATAGAAAAAACTATTAAAAACTATCAATAAAAGGTAGACAAATCAATAAAATGAATAAAGAAAGCATGAGATGATGAGTAAATTCTAGCAAATAGCATTGATATACTTATTCCTAAAGGACAACACATTTTGGGAGATGATCCACTTGAAATATTCAAAAGATGTTTGAGATAAGTTGGAGGGCATATACAAATTCAAGTCATGGATGAATCGAGTATTAGCAAAGAAGAAGCGAGGCTAGAAGCACATCCTGACAATTTTGATAACATATTGAAAGAGGTGTTTGTATTGGTCATGAAGATTATGAAAATGGACAATGTCTTCTCTTGTTAGTGATTGCTTAAACCATCATGGCCACTTTGTTGTTCAAGAATGTTACTCTTAAGTTGGATGATATGACTATTCAATTGCTCATGAAAGAGTTGTAATGAAAGAGTGATAAAGCATGGATGTTATGTGAGAGTCATGCTTTGATTGCAGGTGAAGGTTGAGAAAGATCAATCAAGAAACAAGGAATGTAGGATGAAAAGGATCACTAAAATATGTGGGGGTTAAGAAGCATGCTAATCTTATGACCGCAAAGGACATATCAATTGGGACTATCTAAGATGTAAGGAGGATACAAAGTTGTGAGAGATGACTTATGAGAAGGTATATGCACATCAATGGTGAAGCTAGTAGCCAAAAAAAAGAGGAATAAGTAGGTTAGATCTTAAACTCTAGAAGCCCATTTTACATGTGCATAGACAAGACAATGTTTGGTAGTATCAAACATGCAAAGGCCTTGATCATGGAATGACAAGTTGCAAGTATCATATGCATGATGATGCATATGTTTAATGAGAAGATGTAAACATTTGTGGAGATCAAACATATGTCAGATACAAAGAGAAACCAGATCTTGTTGAGAAATGTTTTCAATATAATACATCATTATTAAAGATGGAACTCTCATGATTTATAAAGAAGCATAGATCATGATGGAGTTGTTGATGAATTATGACAAAGCTTATAGGGATGGTCAACATAGTAATAATTGTAGTGTCCCAGGCAAGTAGTATGGCTCAATATGTATAAAATTCTAACAAAGGTGAAGCATAAAGAAAGCATATGATATTTGTCTTTATTGTCGATAGTGTCGATTCCGAAGATGGGTATGTTGTCTTATGGATCACCACCTCAAGAAAGGGATGATAAAGATGGAAGGAAACGTGGAAAACAACTCTCTCACCTAGTTCCCACACTCACATTGATCTCTAAACTTTCATCTCCCGGCGTCGCTTGAGCACCGGAGAGACAGTTCGGGTCATGTGGGAGGAGAGTGAAGACAAAATAAAAAGAACTTAATGCTGTCAACTCCAGAAATGGGTTCCGGATTGGTACCTCAAGAGAAGGTGAAAGATAGAATGGGGGAAGGGGAGTGAATCGTAAAACACTCGGAAAGTCGTAAAAAGTCCTCACCTCAACCCCACACTCACATTGATCCCCGAACTTTCATCTCACGGCGTCACTAGAGCACCGGAGATGGTTTAGGTCATGTGGGAGGAGAGGGAGGAATAAATGACTTAATGCATAAGAAGATTGAAGAAATGGTCACCAGGAGCCGCGAGCTCCGCTTTATGTAATAAAAATAGAAAGAAGTTGACCGTGTGTACCTTAGCGTGGGAGATGATATGTGGGTTAAACCTTCTTCCTCATCAGCCGGCCGATGAAGAAAAGTCCAACCGATGCTAGCTTGATAAACCTGTGCAGCTTAAGACAATAAAACAAGTGAAAAGTTTGATTAGACTTATAAGAAGTGTAGTAACTGTAGAGAGAAGATAAGAAAGAAGCAATTGAAATCGGACTCACCATCTTCGGGGTAAGCCTTAACCACTTTTTTGTGTATTTTTTGTGATATAAAAATATGCAAAAACTAAATAAAAATGATGCTAAAATGATTCTGGATGAATGATGAAGACATAGAAACTTGAACAGCTCAAATCGGAGCTAAAATGGAGAAGATATCACCAATATGGCCGGACAGCGCACTGGACTGAACGTGTCCTGGGTTTAAGGGCACGGTGGGTGCACCCTAGGTGTGAGGGCGCGGTCTGCGTGCCCTTGGTTCGGGGGCGCGTTGCACTGTCTGGTGCAACATCGGTGCAGAGCTCACCACGGGTAGTAACGATGTCAGAATTGAGTGTCGTTTATTTCAGTAGATAGAAGACTTGGAGACGAAGAGTTCTTATGTTGATGACTTCTTCAAATACCACCTGTAGAAGTCTGTAAAAAATATGAAAGTGAACGGATATAGAAAAGTAAAACTTGGATGTGCGCCCTTGGTGCAGAAATCGCCACGGACAAACTGCAAGTTGGAATCAAATGCCTACAGTTGAAAATGAAAGAGGACGAAGATAGAAACAACTCCTCTATTGAAGACTTTTGCAGTAGGAGCCTCATATTTTCTACATAAGCCAATGAAGTTTGGTTGCTGCAGAACGCACGGATCGGGCTTCTCCTTCGCTTCGGGATCGATCTCTCGACGTTGGATCGGCTTTGGACATCGGAACGGCCTTGGGAGAGAGCTTGGACAGCCTCAGGACGAGCTAGGCACGGGGGATTGACCTTGGTTCGTTGGGAATAGCCCTTAATTTATAGAGGAGGGAAACCGGTGCAAAACATGGAAACTAGACCGACTGCGCCCCCGCCTTTCAAAGGAAGCAAGGGCGCGTAGGGAGTGCCCTTAATCGAAGGAAGTGCAGGGCGTGCCCTCACCTTGGGAGCGCGGTTTGCATGCCCCCTGTTTCAAAGAAACTGGGGGCGCGTTATGCGTCTTATTGCTAAAATTTACCGGAACCTTCCTAAAATTGCTAAAAAAATGACTTGACAAACGTAACGTGCCCCCGACCTAGGGGCGCGGTCAAAATAAACGATAATCAGTGGCAGAAACCTTCCAAAAAACCAGTTTAGAAGGTGTAAACTGAGGGAATTTTCAGTTTCCGAAAATGTACCGCACCCCCGCATTTCAAAGGAAGCGGGGGCATGCAGGGCACGCCCCCAGGTTTAGGGCGCGTGGCGCGCCCTTAGGTCGAGGGCGTGGTGACCACGCCCTTCTATTTCAAAGGGGGTGGGGGCACGGTACACACTCTCTCTCCTATGCGCGTGTTCCGCGGGCCGTAACTTACAAACGGGATGTCCGATTTGGCTCCCGTTTATTGCGTTGGAAAGAGGGCCTTCAACCGCACCTCTTCAAGTCGGTAAACTAGTTGGCATGACTCTTGAGATGTTCGCACAGGGCTTTCTACTGGTTTACCCTCTCACGAAAAGACAAAAACCATGGCGAAGATCCAAAAGGGCACGGTTCCGGTCGAGGAATCTCGGGTCAACTCGAGATGACTTAAAATGATGACCAAACAAGTCTGGCACAATTGGAAAACCCAAAATCATCGAAAAATCTAAGATTAACCTGGTAAACGTGAACCGAAGCTCGGAAAAACTGAGAAATCGTAAAATTGACCGAAACTACCGTATAGCCCCAGTTGATGAAAATATATGGCTAGGATCGACCTAGATGACTCGAAAAGACCCGGTGATGACTGGAAAGGCCTAACACGTGATCCGGGATAGCCGTGTCAGTACAGATTGAAAAAGCCATAACGAAAGTCGTCATTGACCGACAACTACCGAAATGACTTCTCGGAAACCCTGAATGTTGCAGAACACATGCGGGACTCCCGAGACCTTCAATTAAGGCCCATTCAAGGTCGGTCATTGAGCAGGATTCGTGTTTTCACGATTCACGCATGGCTCTCGCTTGAAGGTTATGGCATTATTTCGGAAATCATCGGTCCATTCCCAACTCACAAGCGGCTCCACCAACGTCCTTAGCTCATCTCTGCGAGATAATTTGGATTAGATAATCGGTCAAATAATGGGTATCGCGAATGGAATAAGAGTCTTAGGCTCCAAATTAGGCCAATTTGGCGTGACTACAGCTTGCCTCGCCTTGATGTCGGCTTTGTAAGGGAGTGACATGTAGCGGAGCGGTGTGAAACGTAGAGAAAGCATAGCGAAGTGAGCCGGATCATAGTGGAATGTAGTGGAGTGAAATGGCGATGGACTGAAAAGGTGGCATCAAGGTGTAGATATAGACACGCTCAACGATTAGATTCGGCAAGACGAATCTCCTCAAGTGTCCTAGATGACTGCCATGTTTCATCAAGTCTTCTTATGTTTGATTGGTAAGAGATGTGCCATTGGCATGAGAGAAGAATAGCCAACCCCGAATGCGGTGGGGAGTCCTCGAAACATGGGTTCGTAGGTTCATCATCAGCCGGTAACCCGATCTTTGCGATGTTCCATACTGTGATGGGCTAAAATTTTAAACAGAGTTTTGTTTTAAAAAATAAAAGAATACCAATCGAACACATTCAGGCTCTCAGATTCATTTAAGTCTTCCAAGAGACAAGATTTGATTCAGAATGGAATGATATCAGATTCTAAAAGGCAAGTGTTGAAGCACAGACCGTGAAGATAATGGTGATGCGAGTTCTGATCAAATAGGAGGCCCTTGGCGGGATGAGTTAACTGCCACAGTGGGTTGAATAGCAAAAATAGTGTTGCAGTGGCCACAGTGGTGATAGAAATGAAAGATTCGAAGGTGCAAGGCGATTATTGAACACAGTGGGATTAACAAACACGGTGAGATAAACACTGTGGGATTAGAAAACACGGTGGGATATTAGAAAGATCAGAATTGGGGTATACGCTACGAGAATGTACCTAGTGGGAATGGTGAGAAAGTGATGATCATGATTAGATGCATGTAATTGTCGACTCCAGAAACGGGTTCCGGATCGGCACCTCAAGAGAAAAGAAATATGGAATTGGGGAAAAAAGGGGAGTGAATTGAAAACACTCGGAAAGCGGTAAAATGTCCTCACCTCGATCCCACACTCACATTGATCCCCGAACTTTCATCTCACGGCGTCGCTCGAGCACCGGAGATGGTTCGGGTCATGTGGGAGGAGAGTGAGGAGGAGATGAAATTAAAGCATGAGAAATGTGGTCACCAGGAGCCGCGGGCTCCGATTTATGGGATGTAAATTAAGAAGTTGAGTTGAGTTGACCGTGTACCTTAGCGTGGGAGATCGGGATATGGGTTCAACCTTCTTCTTCTTCGGCCGGCCGATGAAGAAGAGTCTCCAATCAATGCTAGCTTGTTCAACCTGTGCAACTAGAAAAATAAACCAAGTGAAGAAAATGATTAGAACTATGGGAAGTGTAGTAACTGTAGAGAGAATATGAGAAAGAAGCAATTGGAATCGAACTCACCGGATTGGGGTGAGCCTTAACCCTTTTTTTTGTATTTTTTTGATTATGTAAAAATGATGCAAATAAACTGAAATATGCTTTAAAACAGTAAATTAACTGAGCTAAATGAGTTGAGAAAGCTTATGGAATGGATCGGCTTGAGTTGAAGCCGAGTTGGTTGAGAAAAGGCCGGTTCGGGTAGCTTTGCACCCTTCTGGCGTGACTTCGGTGCAAAGGATGCTAAGGACGACCCCGATGTCAGAATCGAGTTCCGTTTGTTGGAGTAGACGTAGTACTCAGAGAGGAAGAGTTCCTATGTTGATGACTTCTCCGAAATCCTCTTTTATAAGTCAGTAAAAATTCTGAAAGTGGGCGGATATAGAAAACAGAACCTGGATGCGCGCCCTTAGTGTGGCAATTGCCACGAACAAACGGCAAGTCAGAATTGAGTGCCGTCAGTTGGAGATGAAAGAGCACGAAGATAGGAACAATTTGTATGTTGAAGACTTTTGCATTAGAAGCTCCGTATTTTCTGCAGAAGTCGATGAAGATGGTTGATGCAGAACGCCCGGATCGAGCCTTCTCCTTCACCTCGAGATCGATTTCTTGACTTCGGATCGCCTTTGGACGTCGGGACGGCTTTGGAGAAGAGCTTGGACAACCTCTGGACGAGCTAGGCACCGGGGGTTAACCTTGGGTTGTTGAGAATTATCCTCAATTTATAGGGGAAGGGAGATGGTGCAAAATTTAGAAACTGGACAGACCGCGATCCCAAGTTTCAAAGGGGACGAGGGCGCGCCCTCAAACCAAGGGCGCGCAGGGCACGCCCCCAGTTCGGGGGCGCGGTCTGCGTGCCCCCCTGTTTCAAAGGGGGCGGGGGCGCATTACGCGTCTCACTGCTAAAAATCGACGGAAACTTCCAGAAATTGCTAAAAATCGACTTAACATACGTAACGCGCCCCCGAACCGGGGGCGCGGTACAAATAATCGAAAATCCACCGCGGAAACCTTCCAAAAATCCGGTTTAGAAGGTGCTAATCGGGGCAATTTCCCATTTTCGGAAACTGACCGTGCCCCCGCCTTTCAAAGGAACCGGGGGGCGCGCCCTGCGCGCCCCCGGGTTGAGGGCGCGCAGGGCGCGCCCTCCTCTTTCAAAGGGAGCGGGGGCGCAGTACACTCTCTCTCCTGCGCGCGTGTTCCGCAAGCCGTATCTTGCAAACGGGATGTCCGATTCGGCTCCCGTTTGTCTCGTTGGAAAGAGGGCCTTCAACCACACCTCCTCAAGTTGGTAAAGCATCCGGCATGACTCCCGATGTTCGCACGGGTCTTTCTACCGGTTTACACTCTCGCGGAAAGCCGAAACCCGGGGTGAAGATCCGAAAAAGCATGGTTCCGGTCGAGAAATCTCGGGTCAACTCGGGATGACTTAAAATGATGACCGAACAAGTTTGGTACGATCGGACAACCCGAAGTCATCAAAAATTTGAGATTAACCCGGTAAACGTGAATCGAAAGCCGTAAAAGCCGCGAAACCCTAAAATTGACCGAAATGGCCGTATAGCCCCGGTTGATGAAAATATTCGGCTAGAATCGACCCGGATGACCTGAAAAGACCCGGTGATGACCGGAAAGGCCTAACATGTGGTCCGGGATAGCCGTGTCAGCACAGATCGAAAAAGCCGTAACAAAAGCCGTCATTGACCGACGCCTACCGAAATGACTTCTCGGAAACCCTGAATGTTACAGAACACATGCGGGACTCCCGAGACCTTGAATTATGAACCATTCAAGGTCGGTCATCGAGCGGGCTTCGTGTTTTTACAGTTCACGTGCGGCTCTCGCTTGAAGGTTACGACAATATTCCGGAAATCATTGGTCCATTCTCAACTTACAAGGGGGGCTCCACCAATGTCCTTAGCTCATCTCCATGATGTAATCCGGATCAGATAATGGTCAGATAAAAGATATCGCCTATGGAATAAGAGTCTGGGGCTTCGAATCAGGCCAATTTGGCGTGTCTACAGCTTGCCTCGCCTTGATGTCGGCTTTGCAAGGGAATGACATGTAGCGGAACGGAGTGAAACGTAGAGAAAGCGTAGTGAAACGAGATGGATCGTAGTGGAATGTAGTGGAGTGAAATGGCGATGGACTGAAAAGGTGGCATCAAGGTGTAGATATAAACACGCTCAACGACCAGATTTGGCAAGACGAATCTCCTCAAGTCTCTTGGTTAACCGCCATGTTTCATCAAGTCCTCCTATGTTTGATTGGTAAAAGATGTGCCATTGGCACGAGAGAAGGATAGCCAACCCCCAACGCGGTGGGGAGTCCCCGAAACATGGATTCGTAGGTTCATCATCAGCCGGTAACCCGATCTTTGCGGTGTTACTGTACTGTGACGGGTTAAAATTTAAAGAGATTTGTTTTGAAAAAGTAAAAGAATACCAATCGAGCACATTTGGGCTCTCTGTTTCATTTAAGTCTTTCAATAGACAAGATTCGGAATGGAATGTTCTCAGATTCCGAAAGGCAAATGTTTAAGCATAGACCGCGAAGATATTGACGGTGCAAGTTCTGACCAAATAGAAGGCCCTTGGCGGGATGAATTGGCTGCCATGGTGGGATGAATAGCAAAGAAGTTGCAATGGCCATAATGGTGAAAAGATTTCAGGGCACAAAGTGGTTACTGAACACGGTGGGATTAATAGACACGGTGGGATGTTAGAGAGGTTGGTGGGACTAGAGATCATGGTGGGATTAGAGAACATGATGGGATTAGAAAACACGGTGGGATTTAGAATGAACGAGAGAGTGAGAAGGAGAAGTTTAGGAAATGATGTATGCAATGAAAAAAAAACAAAATGTAACGCAATTAATGCTACATGATGCATGTTGGGCTCAAGAAAACAAAAAAAACTTGTATAACAAATAGTTGAAGATATAGATTGTCTATGAGGTTAAGATACCCATTCGGGAACTATCGTCCCTCATAGCACAACTTTGGCTTATCCGTGAACATTAGAGATGACCCGACCGTCGTAGATTTTGATGAAGGGGATCTCGGGTCAAGTCTTCTCCATACTCAAGGTCTTCAACAAATAATGCATAAGATAATAATACACGACTAGCGACATATATGCTAGTCGGCAAGTTATGGGGGTTTCCCATGTTGATTCTTCTGTTTCTGTGAGCAATTCCTATTGGTGATATTTCCCCCTCCTTGACTCGTGTTTCTTTCCTGAAATACTTAATAAAGGGGTTAGATCTGTTCTATGGCTTACCCCCTTGCCTATTGTCATCTTGCCTTGCTTACATGTCAAGGGGGGTAGCCTTATCAACCAGGTAGAATGCACAAAATGACAGACGAGGTAAAAGTTAAGAGTGCTTACCTGCTATGGCGAGAGTTGCTCCCTTCTTGATCTCAGAATCCTGAAACGCTTAATGAAGGGGATTAAATCTTCACCATGGCTTATCTTTTTGCCTAATGCTGTCTGCCTTGACTTAGGTCAAAGAGATGAGCCTTCTTAACAAGGTGTAATAACCTAAATGATTGGAATGAAATGGTTAAGAGAACTTACCTGTCGTTGAGAGAACTTTCTCCTCTTATTTTAAAGTCCCTGAAAACACTTGATAAAAGAGGATAAGATCTTCACAACGACTCATCCCTTTGCCTATTATGGCCAACTTTGACTTAGGTCAAAGGGAGGAGCCTTCTTAATGGGGTGATAATAATGCGGAAATGAAACATGCAAGACATAAAGATAAACATGAATGCTAGCAAAGGCAAAAATCAAGGTTATGCCAAGTTAGATGATGCATTTTTTTAGATTTTCGGAAAGTATTCAATTTTTATTTTATTTTCGAAGAAATTTTTTTTTTCGGTTTTTTTGAAAATATTCATTTTTTTAGATTTTTGAAAATATTTGATTTTTTTGGGTTTTTGAAAATATTCAATTTTTTTGGATTTTGTGGAGAATGTGCCGGTATTGAGACCATTCATCGATCTTTGAGTGTTAATCAAGATTTAAGTGATAAACACCACGTGAAAATAAGGTTCCATACCCAGAATCTTTCTTGCCCTCTTCTCTTGATCGGTTTGGATTCCCCCTGAGTTTGGACAGTTTACCCTACCCTAGGGGTTTTAAGATGGAAGAATAAGAGAGGAAGTCTTTGATAGGATTTGGGGGTGTTGAGGAGGGTTTCTCTACTCATGCCCAAATTGCCCGTTGGGGTTCGGCCTCTTCGGGTCTTTTCTACATGTGGCACTTATTTAGACAAGTCTTTGACCTATGAGGTCATTGCCCATCTTTTGGTGCCTTCTTTTCATTTTCTATTCTTTCGGGTACTCATTCAGACAGGCCCATATTTGTTTAAACCTGTGGGGTTCATTGCCCATCTTTTGGCACCCTTTTGCACCCTATGAGACGGCCTCCTACTAAGGCGGCGGGCATTTTCGATACTATCATCCTCTAGTCCCCTTCACCTATCTTGGACCGAATAGAAGAGAATAGGGTAAGGTTTCCTTTCCGCCTTCAGGGTTCTGCCTTGCCTCTCTTGAGTGTTGGGCTATCTAGATTCTGGGATCGGGAGGTGTTGTGTGTGCAAGGTGATGTCTACCCTTGACTTCTAGCTAACACCCTTGGATTGATGACTTAATATCATACTAGAAATTCTCCATTTTTTTTTCTAAGGAAAATATTTTTTGAGGTAAACGCCGTTCCATGGATGATTCAATTTTTCTCCATCGGCGTTGGTTAGCTCATATGCATTTCCTGGATATTTTTCAGTTATAACAAAAGGCCCTTCCCAGTTAGGTTGCAACTTGGAGCGGGGACCACCCGGCTTAACGAATATACGTTTAACTACCATCTCACCGATTTCGAACTTTATCTCTACCACCCTCTTTTGATAAAACCTTTTCAATCGGTTCTGATAAGTCCGGGCATGCTCGGAAGCAGCCAACCTTCTTTCATCTAAGAGTTCAAGTTGTGCAAGGAGAGATTCTCGTCTCTCATCGACAGGGATGTCCCTATCGAGTTGAACTCGGAGTGATGGAAGGAGTACTTCGTATGGGACCACCGCTTCCATCCCATATGCAAGAGCATACGGGGTTTGACCAATGGGGGTCCGGACGGAAGTATGATAAGCCCATAGGGCATCTACAAGCTTATCCGGCCGGTCCGCGACCTTGCTAGCCTTACAGGTTTTCTTGATGATTTTAATCAAAGTTTTGTTGGTGGCTTCTGCTTGACCATTGCCTTGCGGGTAATAAGGAGATGAACGATGCAATACAATGCGGTACCTGTTGCAAAGATCACACAGATCTTGAGAGAGAAATTGCGGTCCGTTGTCGGTGATAATGTCGCTAGGTATCCCGAACCTGGCGATGATGTTGCGCTTGATGAAGGAGCATAGTGTTGATGCCTTGATCTCCATGAATGCTTCCGCTTCTGCCCACTTGGTGAAGTACTCTGTTGCCGTCAGGATGAATGATTTGGAACGGATTTCAGAGTTAAGATCACTTAGAGGGCCAATGATATCGAAAGCCCACATGGCGAAGGGCCATGGGGCATGTATCGGATGAAGGGAAGATGCGGGAGAATGGATCTTGTCGGCATGAAGTTGGCAAGAATGACAGTGCCGGACAAAGATGGAGCAATCCTCTTCTAGGGTTGGCCAATAATACCCCCGCTGATGATTTTCTTGGCAAGAGCTTGAGCATTGACATGGCCCCCACGGACCCGGAATGTGCTTCCTTAAGCACAAATTCTGCCTCTTCTTCATCAACGCATCTCAATAAAATTCCGCTTAGGCTCCTCTTGTAGAGCACCCCTCCTAGGATGGTATACCTCTGGAATACTCTCCTGATGGCCTTCTTTTCTTTTACATTTAATCCAGGTGGATATGTCTGATCTTGACAATACCTTGCAATCTCATCAAACCAAGGCCTCTCACCCTCATCTAACTCTTCTAACTCGATTAGAGAAATCTCCTCTTTCTGCTCTAAATATTCCTTCCTGCCAAATCTCTCCTTGACCTTCAGAAATCGACCATCCTTAATCGCCGGCATTGACCTTCTACGGACATGAATAGTCCGCACCTGTCTACCTAACGGGACTGATAGAGATGAAGCTAAGGAGGCTAGGGCATCAGCAAGGATGTTCTGAGCTCGAGGAACGTGGACAAAAGTGAGTTTGGAAAAGAGCTTGATGTAGCAAGAGGTGAGTTCTTGGTAAGGTTTGAGGTTTGGATGAGAAGTTCGGTATTTGGTTAGGACTTGGCGAAGAATTAGTTGGCTATCACCTATCACCCTCAATTCCGTGGCACCATAGAAATGAGCAACCTCCAGCCCGGCCAGCAAGGCTTCATATTCAGCTATATTGCTGGTTCTTTGGGAAGTCAAGCCGAAATGCTGTGGAATGGTGACACCCTCGGGTGATAGAAGGACTATTCCTGTGCCCTTACCGTGTGAATTCAGAGCCCCGTCAAAATATAATGTCCAAAGGTGGGAAGATCGGATCAACATTAGTCCGTCATCCGGGAGCTCCGATTGGACCGGGTCAAAGAGGGGTATAGGGTGATGGGCTAGATGTTCGGCAATGGCATAGCCCTTAATCGCCTTCTGGGGGACATAGGTGATATCAAACCGAGAAAGGAAGCTCGCCAACGACCTAACCGATCCGTTAGTGCAGTTTTCTCCAGAAGGAATTTGATGGGATTGATGCGGGCGATGAGATTGACCTCATGAGCTAAGAAATAGTGTTTAAGCTTCTGAACTACCCAGACTAGTGCAGCACAGGTCTTCTCCACTACAGTATACTTCTTCTCACATGGATCAAAGATCTTTGACAAATAGTAAGTTGCCCTCTCTTTCCCTTCTTCATCAACTTGTGCAAGGACTGCCCCAAGAGAATTCTCCAAAACCGAGATATATAAAACTAAGGGCTTGCCAGGGACTGGTGGTCTAAGCACAAGGGGACTAGCCAGGTATCTTTTCAAACCATCGAATGCATCCTGGCACTTCGAATCTCATTTGAACTCGGCCCCTACCTTAGTCAACTCATAGAAAGGTTTACACCTTTGGGAGTGTTGTGAGATGAACCGGCGGACAAACTGTAGCCTCCCGATTAATCCTCGAAGTTCTTTCATATTTCTCGGAGGAGGCATACCAATGATTGCCTTGCCCTTGTTTGGGTCGATCTCTATGCCCCTTTTGCTCACTATGAACCTCAACAGTTTTCCTGAGGATACTCCAAACGTGCATTTCTTTGGGTTCATCTTCAATTTATATTCCCTAGCCCTTTGCAAGACCTTTCTTAACACTTCTGGGTGATCTTCTCGGCTTCTGAACTTAACGACCAGGTCGTTCACGTACACCTCTACAAGGGTATGCATCATGTCATGTAAGATAGCCATCATTGCCCTCTGATAGGTAGCACTGGCATTCTTCAGTCCAAAGGGCATGACGACATAGCAGTAGGTTCCCCAAGGTGTGGTGAACGAGGTCTTCTCCTGGTCCTCTTCGGCCAATCGGATTTGATTATATCCAGAATAGCCATCCATGAATGACAACATATCGAATCCAGCAGTGTTATCAACCAGCACGTCAATATGAGGTAGAGGAAAGTCATCTTTAGGACACGCTCGGTTCAAATCCCTGAAGTCTATATAGATCCGAACTCGGCCATCCTTCTTCATGACAGGGACTATGTTTGCCACCCATTGCGGATAAAGGACGACCTTAATGAATCTTGCTTGATGTAACTTGTCGACCTCTTCTTTCATCTTAAGTGCAATATCAGGGTGGAATCTCCTTAATTTTTGTTTGACCGGGGTAACTCCAGGTTTCAAAGTTAGACGATGTTCAACTAACGAGTTGTCTAACCCCGGCATGTCCTCGTATGTCCATGCGAACGTGTCCTTATATTCTTCCAAGATTTCAATTAAACTCGTTCCTCAATGGGAGTGAGGTTTGCACTTAGGAGGATTGTCTTGGGATCTTCAGGTGTTCCGAGATTCAATTCTTTTGTCGGTTCATCCACCGTGGCTAATGGTTCTTCAAATCTTTTAAGTCCAGATGCATACGCATCAGCCAAGTCCTCAATTCCATCCTCGAAATCAGGATCTTTTCCTGTTAAGACCTCATAAACTCCCAGTGTATGATCTACAATGAATTCATCCTCATATTGGATTTCATCAAGCTGGATAGCATTTTCCAAAAACCTTGGCAGCCTTGCACATTCCTTGCATTTTTGAGCTATTTGTTGGAGATATCTCTCTGGCACACGTTTACCTCGAATTTTCTTCTTTTCTACCCTAACTACTCCTAAAGAAGACGGAATTGAAAAGGTGGTATTTACAATGGGTGAAGGATCGAGCAGATCGATCAGTGACTTGGAGAAGAGAGGTCCCTGGTTGGGAGCATTCTCCGAGACAAGTAGAGACGTCTCCTCAATGGAAAAATGAGTTTGTGAGAGGACATTTTTTTGGGTATTTTGGGTATTTTCAATAATAAAAAGAGAATGAGCCGATGGGGCTCGAGCAGAAATAGAAAGCTTAAGCAAATGGAAGAAAAATGGGCTTGCGGGCCCGATGATGACAAGAAATGGGCAGATAGGCCCAAAGCTGGTGAAAAGATCTAAGGGGCACGTGGGCCCAAAGCAAGAAAATAAATCTAAAGGGCACGTGGGCCCGACTGGTGGGCACGCGGGCCCAAGGTTGTTGGATTGGAATGGGCATAGAAGCCCAGTGGAGTAAGAAGATTTGAATGGGCTCTCAGGCCCATTGATCAGTTCAGGTGGCCATTTTGGCCCAGAAGTGGGAATTGGGCTAGATAGCCCATCAAGCGAATCCAAGAGGGATAGAGTGAGGATTTTGAAATACGTGACCGTAGGATACGGCTCACGCGGGATGTTGTTTGGAGGTGGGTTCGAGTGGACAAGTTTTTTAGAGATGAACTTGCCCTTGACTGGTTCTTCCTCCTCTATGAACAACCGAGCCAAAGATGAACTCAGGTTGTCCACCTCCTCCTCTTGCTGCGGTGCCTTCTTCCTCTTGACCGGTTCTTCTTCTTTGTCCCCGGTCATCATCATGGTCTCCCCTTTGATAAAGAATTTTTGGACTCCCATGGCATTTTTTGGCCGGTAGACCATCCGCGGAGTGAAACTGGGCTCATAGCCAAGCCCATGTCTCTTTGGTCTTTGTACGGCTTCAATGGGGTGCACAACCCCCTGCAGCTCCTTTCCCAGCCCCTTTCCTGGCTGATAGCCCATCCCTTTCATCATCCGCCACGCAAGCGAATCTGGAGGCGTCGTCAATACCATGACCTCGGGTAGCTCGTAGTTGAAACCAACGGCTGGACGATTTTGATATTGGTAGTGCGAGAAGAGGGGTCATCCACGTCATTCAGAATGGGGATGTTGGTTACTTTGATCACCTGGCCCTTGTATGGGAACTTCAGACACTGATGATTAGTGGAGGCAACAGCTCCTATTGCCTCAAGGTACGGGCGTCCCAAGATAGCTTTGAATTAGGGTCTAATTCTAGAACGTGAAACTCGGCGGTGACAACACACGGCCCGAGCCCTACTTTCAATGTAACCACCCCTCGTGCCGGCTTCCGGGAGTTGTCATATGCGGTCACCGTGACGGCAGAAGGCTCGATTTCTTCATCGGAGATGCCGCAAAGTTGCAATGTTTCTGGCGGCATGACATTTATGGATGCTCCGGTGTCAATTAAGTAGGACTTGATCTCCACGCCTCAGATGACTACTGCAACGCGCAAGGCGTACTTTCTTATCTCTGGCCGTGCCAACTCCTCCTGTGTAAATGTGAGTGCCGGATGTTCACTCCTCGGGGTCAGGACAATAATGATCTTCTCAGGCGGGAGGTCCTCATTGACCATGACCCGCTGTAGATATTGTTGCAGGATGTCCTGATGGTTCTTTGACCTCTTTATCAGCTCTAGAATTGAAATCCGTGCTGGCATTTTGTCTAAGTGCTTCAATAGGTCATATGCCGTGCCGGGCAACGGTTCTTCTACCACCTCCTCTTCTGCCTGTTCCTGTGGTTGTATCCCGACCTGGGGGAAGACCCTTTGGAACATCCTCCCGCTACGAAGTACCCGCGCCGGCGTGGTAGGGGAAGTGGGGATGATGATGATGGTAGGGTTGGTTGGTAGGTTGAGGAGCCCATGGTAGGTAGGGGTGGTGAGGATCGGATGATGAGGGGTCGTGGATTGGTGGAGGCCGGTATGTTGGGTGATGGTTGGGGTGTTGGTGGTGATGGTCTAATGATGAGGGGTCGTGGGGTGGCGGTGGATCGGTAGGTTAGGTGATGTACGGGGTGTTGGTGGCGGTCTAATGATTAGACGCCGTGGAGGATTAATGGTGGTTGGTGGGTTAGGTTGGGGTGCTGGTGGCGGTCTAATGATTAAGCGTCGTGGAGGGTTAATGGTTGGTGAGGGTAGTGGTGTTTGGATAGTTTGTGGGCTGGGGGCAGCTCTCGGTATGGAGAGTATGGTGCGGTTTGTAGGTGGGGTTGGTATGGCGGGCATGGAGGTGATTTGGTCCTCGACACCGCCACCCCTGGGAATGGTGGGTTGACTCCTCGATGGCGGAGTGGACGAGGCCGAGTCGTTGGTTTGGTGGTGCTGGTGCCGGTGCTTGTATGGGTGCATGTACCGGGAGCGGATCTTGGACTATGCCCAGGCCGGGCTGCTGTTGTACTTGTTGTCGCCGTGGTTGATTCTGACGTGCCTTCATTGCTTGAATAGACTCCCCCATCCGTCCCCGGTCGATGTTCCCCTGATCGTTGAGGTCATGAATGTAATCTTTAAGCGGAAACGGACATCCACCGTGTGCCCGGGATATCGATGATAAGAGCAGTACTTGGTTGTGTCAACATTGGCCGGCCATCCTTCTCTCTCCTTTGGAAGTTCCAACTGCTGTTCAGCCATCAATGCATTAAAGATATCGGTGAGGGGGAATGGCAGTTGAGGATAGTATTCTCTCTTGGGTCCCCCCCTCCTAAGTTGGTTGGCTGGTGGTGGTACTTGGTTGTAGGCTTGTTGTTGTGGTTGGGTTCGGTTGTAGATATGTTGTTGTTGAGGTGCTCGGTTGTAGGCATTTGGTGGCTGGGGCGCTCGGTTGTAGGCATTTGGTTGTGGGGGCGCTCGGTTGTAGGTGGGTTGCTGTGGTGGTGCTCGGTTGTATGCAAGTTGCTGCTGGGGCTGAGGAGCTGGTTGAGGAGCTGGGCGGTATTGTTGATTGGGTGGTGGGTTACGGTATTGGCTTTGGCGATACCCACCCTGGTTACCCATGGCATTGATGCTCTCATTGTTTACTACCCCTTCGGTGGTGGGTCCTACAGGTGTAGGCTTTCTAGTGTTACGGGGCTTGGTGTCGAACGGGTTGATCATGGATTCATCCTTCAAATGGGCTTGGAGGTAGCGAGCGTTATCACACAACTCACTCATGGTTGTTGGGCGGTGCATGATCAGGAGGTTGCGAAGGTTGGACGTGGTGTTCCCTATGAGCATCCTCACCTGCTCTCCCTCTGAGATGGTATCTACTAGCCTCTCAGCCATTCCCCTCCACCGATCAGCAAATTTGGCAAAGTCTTCATCCGGCCTCATCTTTTCGGCAATCAAATCAGTTATCGAGTAGGCTGGCCCCACCCGATCCTTGTACCTCTGTAGAAACTTTGCCTTGACGATGTCGAAATCTCCCGCCTCAATGGAATCAAGAGAATAGAACCGTCCAGGGCGGATCCCTCCAATGACCGACGGAATAAGAAGGCAAGGGCTTTGCGGTCATTTTTCCAGAATGCGGAGTCATAGAGAAAGCTTTTTAGATGGTTGAAAGGATTACCAGTCCCATTGTAACGTTGGAAGACTGGTACCTCTGAAGGAGGAAGGTGTAGAACTGGGAAGGATAAGACAGAGATTTCAGGGATGGCTTTAGAATCGAGGCGATGCCTCATCTCTTCGAAGCGCTCATCCATCTGGTTGAGTTTTCTCATTAATGCCTGGGTGAGGCTAGATTCCTGAGCCACGGGAGCAAAGTGTTTAGGTGATTGAGTTGGAAGAGGCAGGTTGGAAACATGAATTGGTGCAGAATTGTGTGAATGCCCCACAACGGGGTGAGTAGAGACACGGCAAGGTTGCCCAGGAGAAGAGATGATCAAGGGCCTGACTGCCGGTTGGGTTGGTGAGGGGGCTTGATTTCCCTCGACCGGATCTTGAGTGGCGGGCATCTTGCCCTTTGTCAAGGATTGCACAAGCGAAAAAGATTCGGGGTCTAGATGAAGAGATAGACCTTGGAGGAGTTGCTCCACGCTAAGTGATGCAGGTTGATGAGTAGGATCTTGAATTTCTGGCTCCCTGACGGCATTGACATGGCCCTCTGGTTGGACCACGGGTTGCTGAAGCTCGTAGTGACCCGTCTCGTACTCCTCTTCTTGGCCGTAGTAGTCCGACATCCCGACGTGTCTTCCGGACCTTAGAGTGGGCATCCTGTCAAATTTCCTTACAAAATGGTTGAAAGAAAGCAAATGAAGGGTGTAAATGCAAAGAGAGTTTTTTTTTGTTTGGTTATGGTTGTTTGTTTGATTTGATTTGGTTTCACTTTGGTTGTTTGACAAGCAAGTTGATCATAAAAATTAAAGGGATTTTTTTTAGGTGTTTTGAAAGAGGAATTTTTTTTCTTTTCAATTGTTGTTTGCAAGCAAGTTATGCAAACAAGGTTTTAAAATGACTACTTGACAATTAATGTGTTGAAACCTTAGATTAGATAGATCGTTAGCAATTGTTCACTCAAGTAGGTATGGTTCCTATTGCTCCAATCTTCAAGACCTAAGGTTATCACTCAATCACCACGAGTAGGTACTTGGGTTCTTCGGGTTTTGGGAAGTGGTACAACCGGCTCAATCGTGCGGAGAGGAATACTCCACGGATGGGGGCTTACGGAGGTCTTGATGGAAACAACCAAATCAACTAGGAAGGAATATCCCAGAAGAGAGGTTAGAATCCACCAAGAAGGTGTTTGGAGGGTGAGGGTGTGTTGGGAGAGAGAGCCCCCGCCTCGAATGCCCTACGGATCGGAGCAAGTCCGGTACCCGATGCAAAAAGCTAATGCAAAAATGAAAATTGGAGGGTAGGAGAAGAAGAAGCAATCAATATGCAAACATGAATGAAAGCTATTAAATAAACCAAGCAAGTGAATGCAAACAAGATAAGCAATGAGAAAGTAAAAACAAGTAACTAGAAACTAGCAATTAAAAGGTGGTTCGCGTGGGAACCGGCTTGTGTTGGAGTGTCTAAGTGGGGACAAATCTGAAGTAAAGGTAAAAGGATGGTCCACGCGGGGACCGAATTGAAAATAAAGTGGCTCACACGGGAGCCAAGTTTTGGAAAAGTATGTGGTTCACGCGGGAACCGGTTTTTGAAAGGGAAATGGGTGGTTCACGCGGGAACCGGTTTGTTTGATTGGAAAAAAGGAAAGGAGGGCCACGTGGGGCCAATCTAATTGGTGCAAAGGGGTGGTCCACGTGGGGACCGATCTGAAAGTGAGTCGGTTCACGCGGGAACCGGTTTAGAAAAGGGTTTGGTTCACGCGGGAACCGGTTTTAATGAAGAAAGGGGTGGTTCACGCGGGAACCGATGTAAGAGTTGACAAAATAGAAGGTGGGCCACGTGGGGCCAATCTAAAGGTGCTGTAAAGAGGTAGTCCACGCAGGGACCGATCTGAAAATAAGTTAGTTCACGTGGGAACCGAGTTGGAAAAGAAAGGTGGTTCACGCGGGAACCGGTTTATAAGAAGAAAAGTGGTTCACGCGGGAACCGGGTTGAAATGAAAGACAAGCAAATTAAGTCCACATGGGGGACAATCTTAAAGAAAGAGTAAATAGAAAGTTTAAAGGTAAATTGACATGGAGGATAAAAGACAAGCCGGTTCACGCAGGAACCAAGTTGGAAAACAACTAGTTGCACGGTTGAATCAAGCTAGCACGGTTGAAGACATTGGTTGTCCCACCGTGGTCGCCAAAAAGCTGTCGACTCCAGAAACGGGTTCTGGATCGGCACCTCAAGAGAAAAGAAATATGGAATTGGGGAAAAAAGGGGAGTGAATTAAAAACACTCGGAAAGCGGTAAAATGTCTTCACCTCGATCCCCACACTCACATTGATCCCCGAACTTTCATCTCACGGCGTCGCTCGAGCACCGGAGATGGTTCGGGTCATGTGGGAGGAGAGTGAGGAGGAGATGAAATTAAAGCATGAGAAATGTGGTCGCCAGGAGCCGTGGGCTCCGATTTATGGGATGTAAATTAAGAAGTTGAGTTGAGTTGACCGTGTACCTTAGCGTGGGAGATCGGGATATGGGTTCAACCTTCTTCTTCTTCGGCCGGACGATGAAGAAGAGTCTCCAATCAATGCTAGCTTGTTCAACCTGTGCAACTAGAAAAATAAACCAAGTGAAGAAAATGATTAGAACTATGGTAAGTGTAGTAACTGTAGAGAGAAAATGAGAAAGAAGCAATTGGAATCGAACTCACCGGATTGGGGTGAGCCTTAACCCTTTTTTTTGTATTTTTTTGATTATGTAAAAATGATGCAAATAAACTGAAATATGCTTTAAAACAGTAAATGAACTGAGTTAAATGAGTTGAGAAAGCTTATGGAATGGATTGGCTTGAGTTGAAGCCGAGTTGGTTGAGAAAAGGCCGGTTCGGGTAGCTTTGCACCCTTCTGGCGTGACTTCGGTGCAAAGGATGCTAAGGACCACCCCGATGTCAGAATCGAGTTCTGTTTGATGGAGTAGACGTAGGACTCAGAAAGGAAGAGTTCCTATGTTGATGACTTCTCCGAAATACTCCTGTATAAGTCAGTAAAAATTCTGAAAGTGAGCGGATATAGAAAACAGAACCTGGATGCGCGCCCTCAGTGTGGCAATTGCCACGAACAAACGGCAAGTCAGAATTGAGTGCCGTCAGTTGGAGATGAAAGAGGACGAAGATAGGAACAATTTGTATGTTGAAGACTTTTGCAGTTGAAGCTCCGGATTTTCTGAAGAAGTCGATGAAGATGGTTGATGCAGAACGCCCGGATCGAGCCTTCTCCTTCACCTCGAGATCGATTTCTTGACTTCGGATCGCCTTTGGACGTCGGGACGGCTTTGGAGAAGAGCTTGGACGACCTCTGGACGAGCTAGGCACCGGGGGTTAACCTTGGGTCATTGAGAATGATCCTCAATTTATAGGGGAAGGGAGACGGTGCAAAATTTAGAAACTGGACTGACCGTGCCCCCAAGTTTCAAAGGGGACGAGGGCGCGCAGGGCGCGCCCTCAAACCAAGGGCGCGCAGGGCGCGCCCCCAGTTCGGGGGCGCGTTCTGCGCGCCCCCCTTTTTCAAAGGGGCGGGGGCGCATTACGCGTCTCATTGCTAAAAATCGATGGAAACTTCCGGAAATTGCTAAAAATCAACTTAACATACGTAACGCGCCCCCGAATCGGGGGCGCGGTACAAATAATCGAAAATCCTCCGCGGAAACCTTCTAAAAATCCGGTTTAGAAGGTGCTAATCGGGGCAATTTACGATTTTCGGAAACCGACCGCGCCCCCGCCTTTCAAAGGAACCGGGGGCGCGCAGGGTGCGCCCCCAGTTTTAGGGCGCGCAGGGTGCGCCCCCGGGTTGAGGGCGCGCAGGGCGCGCCCTCCTCTTTCAAAGGGAGCGGGGGTGCAGTACACTCTCTCTCCTGCGCGCGTGTTCCGCAAGCCGTATCTTGCAAATGGGATGTCCGATTCGGCTCCCGTTTGTCTCGTTGGAAAGAGGGCCTTCAACCGCACCTCCTCAAGTCGGTAAAGCAGCCGGCATGACTCCTGATGTTCGCACGGGGCTTTCTACCGGTTTACACTCGCGGAAAGCCGAAACCCGGGGCGAAGATCCGAAAAAGCATGGTTCCGGTCGAGAAATCTCGGGTCAACTCGGGATGACTTAAAATGATGACCGAACAAGTTTGGTACGATCGGACAACCCGAAGTCATCAAAAATTTGAGATTAACCCGGTAAACGTGAATCGAAAGCCGTAAAAGCCGCGAAACCCTAAAATTAACCGAAATGGCCGTATAGCCCCGGTTGATGAAAATATTCGGCTAGAATCGACTCGGATGACCTGAAAAGACCCGGTGATGACCGGAAAGGCCTAACATGTGGTCCGGGATAGCCGTGTCAGCACAGATCGAAAAAGCCGTAACAAAAGCCGTCATTGACCGACACCTACCGAAATGACTTCTCGGAAACCCTGAATGTTACGGAACACATGCGGGACTCCCGAGACCTTTAATTATGAACCATTCAAGGTCGGTCATCGAGCGGGCTTCGTGTTTTTACAGTTCACGTGCGGCTCTCGCTTGAAGGTTACGGCAATATTCCGGAAATCATTGGTCCATTCTCAACTTACAAGGGGGGCTCCACCAATGTCCTTAGCTCATCTCCATGATGTAATCCGGATCAGATAACAGTCAGATAAAAGATATCGCCTATGGAATAAGAGTCTGGGGCTCCGAATCAGGCCAATTTGGCGTGTCTACAGTAATGACAATGCAAAATGCAATGCAACTAACACTACATAATGCATGCTAGGCTCAAGAAAACAAAAACAAGACTTAACAATTAGTTGAAGATATAGATTGTCTATGAGGTCAAGATACCCATTCGGGAACCATCGTCCCTCACAGCACAATTTTGGCCTATCCGTAAGCACAAAGAATGATCCGACTATCATGGATTTTGATGAAGGGGATCTCGGGCCTGGTCTTCTTTGCATTCACGGTCTTCAACGTCAATGCATAAAATAAATAGTAATGCACCTAATATATGCTAAGAAAGGAATGATAACGGTGAATTTGCAATGTGATGACATGCATTCTCACAAAAGAGTTCATATGTCCTAATGAGGACATAGAGCAAAAGTTCCTCGACAAAGCTGAGGCCGAGGTAATGATGACACCTCCTCCTGAGAATCCTCAAGGGAGGGAAGTGGCGAGCATCACCTTATTGAAATCTTGAAAAATGCTCCTCGGCAAAGTTGAGGCCGAGGTCATGGTGACACCTCCTCCTAAGAATCCTTGGGGGAGGGAAGTGGCAAGCATCGCCTTGTTATGCAATTCTCCTTGTTTGTTCTTTGTGCCTGAAACACTCGAAAAATGAGATTAGAATGCCAGTATGGCTTATCCCCCTTGCAAGTTGCAGTATGTCTTGACCTTTGTCAAGGGGTGATAGGCTTCTTAATGAAGTAACAAATATACAATGAAAAAAATTTGAAACATGAGAGACTGAAAGTAAATATGAATGTAAAGATGAAAATTAAAACAAAGCGTGATGATGAAAATTTTGAAATTTTTTGTTGGAATTTGAATTGAAAAGATTCAAATTTTTAGGATTTTTAAAAAATATTACTTTTTTGAGCTTTCAAAAATATTTAATTTTTTTTGAGTTTTTGAAGATATTCAACTTTTTTTGGAGTTTTTGAAAATATTCATTTTTTGTAACTTTTGAAAGTATTGACTTTTGGGGGGAGAGAAAAATCAGTATTGACAAAAGTTCTCATCACTTGGTTGTTTTTCTAGGTTCGTTGGTAGACACCATGTGCAAAATGGGGTTCCTTACCCAGAATCTTTTGGCCTTCAACCTTTAATCGGCCAGAGTTTAGCTTCGATTTGGTTGGTCCACCCACACCTTGGGGGGTTAAGAATGAAGAATTGATAAGGAAGTCCTTGATAAGCTTTGAAGATGTCGAGAAGGATTTCTCTACTCACACCCAATTGCCCATTGGGGTTTGGCCTCTTTGGGTCTTTTCTTCTTTATTGACAAACCTATTTTTATGGCACACATTCGGACAGGTTCTTTGACCTGTGGGGTCATTACCCATATTTTGGCACCTTTTTCATTTTCTACATTTTTGGGTACTCATTCAGACAGGCCCGTATTTGTTTAAATCTGTGGGGTTCATTGCCCATCTTTTGGCACCCTTTTCTTTTGAGAAGTTGGACCTTTCGAGACGGCTCCTACTAAGGCAGTGGATGCTTTCAATACTCTCCCCCTCTAGTCCCCTTTGCCTATCTTGGACTGTACAGAAGAGAGTAGGGTGAGGGTTTTCCTTCCACCTCTGAGCCTTGCCTAGCTTCTCTTGGGTGTTAGGTCATCCAGATTCTGGGATCGGGATGTGTTGTGTGTGGGATGGTATCCACCCTCGACTCCTAGAGAACAACCACATGTGGACTCAAGTTATACTGGTAGTTCTCTCCATATTTGAGGTAGATTACATTCCATGGGTGAATCAATTGAAAACATGCCTTGCATTGTAAAAAAAAATCATTAGGATAAAACAAAAGGTAGTTATCGTCAATCATAAGTTTCTCTCAAGTAAGATTGTCATGTGAGATTCAAAATCATTTCAAAAAAACATTGCCTTGTGGATTACATAATGATGATGAATGCAATTTCATGTAATACCTGAGAGAAGGAATTCATTGTTGGTGACAACGTTGCTTGTGCTTGCCTTGCCTTGCCATGCTGCTTCCACTTTTGATATGCTCAATATCGCATTGGATTTAAGATTCAGAGTCATAGGATGAAGTGAATGATGAGGAGGATCTAATTTAGCATGGCAGAACTAGGATTGATGATGTAGAAGGCAAAGATTGGGGTATCACCCAGGAAATTTCCCTACCCTTGATTGATTTTTGAAAATAAAATTTGGAAAAGAAAAGAGAATGCTTGAAAAGAAAAGTAAATTAAAGTGGGATCTTGGGCTCGGGAGTTGATAGTGGGTTTGAATGCCCATAAATAGTTGGAATCAAGAGGCACGTGGGCCCAAGAGTTGAAGGTAGGCTAGAGGGCCCAATTGATGTTGATGGGCTTGAGGGCCCAATTGGAGGTGATGGGCTCGAAGGTTCGATTGAAGGTTGAGCTTGAGGGACCCAACGAAAAGAGCCGGCACATGGACCCGATTTAAATGGTTGGGAGCAAGATTGTGATTTGTGATAAGGTCGCTGGCGCCATTGAAGAGTATGGGTGCGCAATCCCAAAGTTGGAGTAGTGGGGGCACAGGGGCCCGATTTCGAAGAAGTATGGGCACGTGGGCCCGATTGGGAAGGAATGGGGGCATTTAGGCCCGAAGTTGAAGGAGTGTGGGCATGTGTGCTTGAGGTTGATAGAAGGTGGGCACGTGGGCTCGATTTAAAATAAATTTGGGCACATGGGCCCGGATGCAGAAAAACATGGGCATGTGAGCCCGGTTGAGGTGAATTACGAGCACGTGGGCTCGATTGAGGTGAGTTGTGGGTACATGGGCCCGATTTAAAAAAATTAAGGGTACATGGGCCCGATTGGGGAGAATTATGGGCTTGTGGGCCCGATGGAAGGAAAGGGGCACGTCGGCCTAGTTGGGGAAAAGGGGCGCATGGGCCCAGTTGAAGAAAAGGGGCATGCAAGCTCGATTGATGAAAAGGGGCACGTGGGCTCGGTTGAAGAAAAGAGGCATAAGAGCCCGGTTGATTAAAAGGGACACATGGGCCCAGTTGGATAAAGGGGGCACGTGGGCCCGGCTGATGGAAAGGGGCACATGGGCCCAGTTGATGAAAAGGGGCATAAGAGCCCGATTGACGAAAAGGGGCATAAGTGCTCGAAAATGGGGCATAAGGGCCAAAAAATGGGGCATAAAGGCCCAATTGAGTGGGATGGGGTGTGGGCCATGGCCATAAGATTGACAGATTTTGGACCCATGGGCCTGATTGATGGTTGTAAGAAGGATGAAGAAAGGGTAGTGGCCCTAAGATTGAGGAATTGTGGGCCCATGGGCCCGGTCATTGATTTGGAGGAGAATAAAGAAAGGGTCGTGGCCCTAATATTGATTGATCGTGGGCCCATGGACCGGATTGTTGTTTAAGAGAAGAATGGGGTAAGGGTCATGGCCCTAAGATTGATGCTAAGGGATTTACCTACCTAGCTAGAGTAGGTCCTAGTATCCCCTTGCTAAGGTCTGCATCTTCCATCTGTAAGTTTATAGATTCTTTTCCCATTTCACTGACCAATTCGGTCTCCTTACTTCCCAGCTCAGGGGTCAATTCAATCTGACAAACTTCAGGGATCAATTCCAATGATGACGATAGTTGATCTATACCTGAAGAATCCTTGCCTAGTCCTTGACAATCAACAAAATTTATGATCTCCTCACCTAAGCTCCTTACAGTAGGCTTCTCCTCAGGTTGTTCTGGGGAAGAGGGCATACCTAGTTTAGGGGATTCTAGAATGATAGAAGAGTTTGGTTCGACCTCTCCTACTGGCTGATTTTTATCTTGAGAGAGAGCAAGGATATGTTGAGGAGTTGATTCCTCTGCCAGGGCAGGAGCACAAATGGTTGGAGTGATTGATTCCTCTGCCAGGGCAGGAGCACAAATGGTTGGAATGATTGATTCCTCTGCCAGGGTAGGAGCATAAAGGGTCAAAGTGACTGAATCATCTGCCATGGCAGGAGCATGGATGATCGGAGTGACTAGTTCCTCTACCATGGTAGGAGCATGAACGATTGAAGTGAATAAATCATCTACTGTAGTAGGAGTAGGGATGATTAGATTAATTGGTTCCTCTGCCGGGGCAGGAGCATGAATGATGTGATGGCTAGTTCCTCTGCCAAGGTAGGAGCAATAGAAGAAACAAGGGCCTTAACCGACTTAGGGTGAACCCTATTTTGAGGGGTTAATTGAATAACCAAGGGTTGTTCAATTGGTGTCAGCATAGAAGTTGGTTCAGGCTGAGGAGCTATTGGTGAAATTGGTTGAGGAGCCAAGGCTTGTGTGGTTAGTCGAGGAGCTATTGGTGAAGTAGACTGAGAAGCTAAGGGCCCGATGATTGGTTAAGGGGCCTTTGGAAATTTTGGTGAGGTCAAATGCTGGGGAGTTGGTTTAGGTAATGAAGTATTTGCACAATGGACATGAGGAGCTTGATCATGCACAATTGATTGTGCCATTGACATGGGTTGCATGACTGACTGAGGTTGGGGCACAGGTGGCCTAATCAACTGGCGTCGAGGAGTCGACTGAAGATGATGATCTAGATGGGGTTGGAGAGGGCTCCTAGGTTGGTGCATAACATCAACGCTCCTCTCAGCCATGGACCTCAATTTATCATGATATTGCATTAATTCCACGTCTCCTTTTGCATAACATCAACGCTTCTCTTAGGTTGTTTTCAATTGTTGTGAGCAAGCAAGTTATGCAAACAAGGTTTTAAAATGACTACTCGACAATATTTGGGTTGAAACCTTAGATTAGATAGATTGTTAGCAATTGTTCACTCAGATGGGTATGGTTCCTCTTGCTTCAATCTTCAAGACCTAAAGTTGTCACTCAATCACCACGAGTAGGTACTTGGGTTCTTCGAGTTTTGGGAAAGTGGTACAACCTGCCCAATCGTGCAAAGAGAAATACTCCACGGATAGGGACTAACGGAGGTCTTGATGGGCACCACCAAATCAACTAGGAAGGAATATTCCATAAGAGAGCTAAGAGTCCACCAAGAAGGTGTTTGGAGGGTGAGGGTGTGTTGGGAGAGAGAGCCCTCGCCTTGAATGCCCTACGGATCAGAGCAAGTCCGGTACCCGATGCAAAAGCTAATGCAAAAATAAAAATAGAGGGTAGGAGGATAAGAAGCAATCAATATGCAAACATTAAATGAATGAAATATAATAAATCAAGTAAGTAAATGCAATCAAGACAAGCAATGATAAAATAAAACAAGTAACTAGGAACTAGCAACTAAAAGGTGGTTTGCGCGGGAACCGGCTTGTAATGGAGTGTCCAAGTGGGGACAAATCTGAAGTGGAGATAAAAGGATGGTCCACATGGGGGACCTACTTGAAAATAAAGTGGCTCACGCGGGAGCTGGGTTTTGAAAAGGCAGGTGGTTCACACGGGAACCGATTTTTGATGGAAAAGGGGTGGTTCACGCGGGAACCGGTTTGTTTGATTGGAAAAAAGAAAGGAGGGACACTTGGGGCCAATTTAAAGTGGTGTAAAGGGGTGGTCCACATGGGGACCGATCTGAAAGTGGGTTGGTTCACACGGGAACCGGTTTAGAAAAGGGGTTGGTTCACGCGGGAACCGGTTTTAGTGAAGAAAGGGGTGGTTCATGCGGGAACCGGTGTAGAAGGTGACAAAATGAAAAGAGGGCCACGTGGGGCCAATCTGAAGGTGCTGTAAAGAGGTGGTCCACGTGGGGACCGATTTGAAAATAAGTTGGCTCACGTGGGAACCGAGTTGGAAAAGAAAGGTGGTTCACGCGAGAACTGGTTTATAAGAAGAAAAGAGTGGTTCACGCGGGAACCGGGTTGAAATTAAAGACAAGTAAGTCAAGTCCACATGGGGGACAATCTTAAAGGAAGAGTAAACATAAAGTTTAAAGGTAAATTGGCATAGAAAAGGTAAAGGACAAGCCGATTTGAGTGGCAACCAAATCAGAAAATAACTAGTTGCACGGATCAATCAAGCTAGCACGGTTGAAGACATTGGATGTCCCACCTGGATGTGCGCCCTTGGTGCAGCAATCACCACGGACAAACGGCAAGTCGGAATCGAATGTCGTCAGTTGAAAATGAAAGAGATGAAGATAGGAACAACTCCTCTGTTGAAGACTTTTGCAGCAGGAGCCCCAGATTTTCTACAGAAGCTGATGAAGTTCGATTGCTGCAGAATGCATGGATCGGGCTTCTCCTTCGCTTCGGGATCGATCTCTCGATGTTGGATCGACTTTGGACGTCGGGACGGCCTTGGGAGAGAGCTTGGATGACCTCAGGATGAGCTAGGCATAGGGGATTGACCTTGGTTCATTGGGAATATCCCTCAATTTATAGAGGAGGAAAACCAGTGCAAAACATGGAAATTGGACCGACCGCGCCCCCGCCTTTCAAAGGAAGCAAGGGTGCATAGGGAGCGCCCTCAATCTGAGGGCGCGCTCTCACCTTGGGGGCACGGTCTGCGTGTCCCTCTATTTCAAAGAAACCGGGGGTGCGTTACGTGTCTTATTGTTTAAATCCACCAGAACCTTCCAGAAATTGCTAAAAAAATGACTTGACAAACGTAACGTGCCCCCGACCCGGGGGTGCGGTCAAAATAAACGATAATCAGTAGTGGAAACCTCCCAAAAAACTAGTTTAGAAGGTGTAAACCGAGGGAATTTTTGGTTTCCAAAAATGTACCGTGCTCCCGCGTTTTAAAGGAAGCGGGGGTGCCCAGGGCGCACCCCCAAGTTGAGAGCGCGATGACTGCGTCCTCCCATTTCAAAGGGGGCGGGGGCTCGGTACACTCTCTCTCCTACGCGCACGTTCCGCAGGCCATAACTTGCAAACGGGGTGTCCGATTCGGCTCTCGTTTGTTGCATTAGAAAGAGGGCCTTCAACCATACCTCCTCATGTCAGTAAAACAGCTGGCATGACTCCTGAGATGTTTGCATGGGACTTTCTACCGGTTTACCCTCTCGCAGAAAGTTAAAAACCGTGGTGAAGATCAGAAAGGGCACGGTTCCAGTCGATGAATCTCGGGTCAACTCGGGATGACCTAAAATGATGACCAAACAAGTCTGACATAATCAGAAAACCCGAAATCATTGAAAAATCTGAGATTAACCAGTAAACATGAACCGAAGCTCGGAAAAACTGAGAAACTGTAAAATTGACCGAAACGGCCGTATAGCCCCATTTGATGAAAATATATGGCTAGGATCGACCCATATGACTCAAAAAGACCCAGTGATGACCGGAAAGGCCTAATGCGTGGTCCGAGATAGCCGTGTCAGTACAGATCGAAAAAGCCATAACAAAAGCCGTCATTGACCGACGACTACCGAAATGACTTCTCGAAAACCCTGAATGTTACAAAACACATGCGGGACTCTCGAGATCTTCAATTAAGGCCCATTCAAGGTTGGTCATTGAGCAGGATTCGTGTTTTCATGATTCACGCACGGCTCTCACTTGAAGGTTACGACATTATTCCGTAAATCATCAGTCCATTCCCAACTCACGAGGGGCTCCACCAACGTCCTTAGCTCATCTCCACGAGGTAATTCAGATCAAATAATCGGTCAAATAATGGGTATCACCAATGGAATAAGAGTCTTAGGCTCCGAATCAGGCCAATTTGGCATGTCTACAAATGCATAAAGGAATGAAGATTCTGGTTGTCAGGAACCATAGGTTCCACTTTATGTAATGAAAATAAAAGATGACCATGTGTACCTTAGCACGGGAAGAGTGTGTGAGGGTTCAACCTTCTCCTTCTTTGGCCGGCCGATGAAGAAGAGTCTCCAACCAATGCTAGCTTGATGTACCTGTGCAACTAGTAAACAAAGAAGACAAGAAAACAAGTGAAAGAATGATTAGAAATAAGTGAAGTGTAGTAACTGTAAAAACAATAACATAAGACGGCAATTGGAAACAAACTCACCAGATTCAGTGTTAGCCCTAACCCCTTTTTTATTTTGGTTTTTAATGATATATGAGATGATATGAAAACTAAATAAAAATGATTTATAAATGATGCTAGATGAATGATGAAGATGTAGAAACTTGAACGGCTCATTGGAGCTAAAACAGATAAGATATCACCGATCTGGCTGGACAGCACATAAGTGTGACCGCACCCTTGACTAGAGGGCATGGTGGGTTGCTCTAAGGTTGAGGGCGCGGTGGGCACACCCTGGGTCCGGGGGCACATTGGCACTATCTCGCGCGACTTTTATGCGGAGTTTGCCATGGGTAGTCCTGATGTCAAAATTGAGTGCCGTTTATTGAAATGGACAGAGAACTTGGAGAGGAAGAGTTTATATGTTGATAACTTTTACTAAATATATCCGTAAAGCCCTGTAGAAATTATGTAAGTGGACTGAAATTGGAAATAGTACCAGATTGTGCGACCTTGTGGAAACAATGACCCCGGAAAATATAGAAATCAAAATGGACTCCTGTTTGCTATAAAATAAAGAAGACTTACAAAGGATTATTTATAGTGAAGACACTTTGGATTGAATCTTTTTATAGTTAATCTTAATTTACCTGATAGTTGGACCTTGGACAGTAAAGTTCTAGAAACTCTCAGTACAATGTCGATGTTGGATGTGCTATGGGAATCACAGATATTAGAATTGATCGATTCTTGTTGAAAATAAAAGAGGACTCACCAAGAACAATTTCTATGAAAGATGTATTGGCTTAATCTGCAAGTAAGTGCAGTGAAATTGACTGACAAGATGATGACCAAGAAGTAGAGACTTTGGATCTGTTTGTGCAGCGTCGGTGTAGAAGTCGTCACGAGCCAAGGCAATGTCAGAATAGATCTCCATTTGTTGGAGATGAAAGATATCTCGATGAAACACATTCTTCTGAAGGAAGCCAAGCTAGAAAATGATAAGAAATATTTGTAGAAGCTGATGATAAGCAGTGCAATATGTCAGAGCATAGACTGGCTTCTCATTCACTTCGGGATGATCTCCGGACACTAGATGAAGAGAGAATGATTTGGGAAGGTTGGGATGAGCCTAGGGTGTCTGGAAGACAAGGAGAAGAGACCTGGATCATATCCCAATGGCAATAATTTATAGAAGTTCAAAATTGGTGCAAAATAAGGAACTGACCGACTGCGCCCCTGAGTTGGGGGCATGCAGATCGCGCCCTTAGGTTGAGGGCACAGTGATCGCGCCCCACTTCGGAGGCATGTTTGGTGCGTTATTTCTAAAAAATTATGAAAAACCCTATAAAATTTCTAAAAAAAATGGTTAATAAAATGAATGCGCCCCCAACTCAAGGGCATGGTCAAAATAAATGTTTTTAAAGAGGGGAACCTCCAAAAAATTGATTTGGAAAGTCTAAATCGAGGCAATTTCCAATTTCCGAAACTAACTACGCCCTCAAGTTGGGGGCGTGTTGACCGCGCCCTCGGTCTGAGGGTGTGCAGGCCGTGCCCTCATTGTGAGGGCCCGGTGACCCCGCCCCAGTTTGGGGGCGCAGTACACTCTCTGTCCTACGCGTGTGTGTTCTGCGAGCAGTAACTTGTAAACGGGATGTTCAATTCGACTCCCATTTGTTGTGTTGGAAAGAGGACTTTCAACCGCAGCTCCACAAATTGATAAACAAGCCAGAACACATCCCAAGACTTTTGAATGGGCCTATAACTTCCAATTTATCCTCCCGGTGGTGTCGAAGGCCCGGACAGTGATCCGAAACTCAAACAAGCAACGACAACTTGGAAAACTTTGAAATGACCTAGAAAGTTAGTGGCAACTCATACAACTTGGGTTGGCGACCATAAATGATGAGAGGAACATGGAAAACTCAGAAAGATGCTAAAAAGCCAAGGATGACCCATAATACTCGGAATGACTGGAAAAACCAACGGCAACCCATACAACTCGGGTTGATGATCGGAAATGATGAAAGGAACCTGAAAAACCTAGAGAGATACCCATAATAGCCAAGGACAACCTGGAATACTTGGAATGACCAAAAATGCTGGCAGCAACCCGTACAACTTCGGTTGATGACTAGAAACAACGGTAGGAACCCGAAAAACTCATAAAGATGTTCAAAAAAGTTGGGGATGATCTAGAATACTCAGAATGAGCAAAAAAGTTGGCAGCATCCCGTACAACTCGGGTTGACGTTTGGAAAGAACCTAAAAAATGTGAAGAGATGTTCAGAAAAGCCAAGGACAATCCAGAGAACTCAGAATGATTAGAAAAAAGCTGGTTGATGACCGAAAACAATGGGACAAATCCGGTATGCTTTATGCCACCTCGTTATTGATCGGAATGTCCTGACGGCAACCAGGAAACCCTAATGGTAAGCAAAAAACATACAATGACTCAACAAAAGGACACGACACAATGGTCCTCATTTGGCACACCCGGATTCGACCAGGGATCAACAACTCATCTTTAGATTTCCAATAAGCTCCTCGACTCATCCAAAAGGGTGGTTCAACTTGATTTTAATGGTATAAAAGAGATGTTGCCAGTGGAATATGGATTTAAGCTCCAAATTAGGCTAAATTGGCGTGTCTACATCTTGCCTCACTTTGATGTTGACTTTGCACGGGAATGATATGTAGTGAAGCGAACTGAAATGTAGAGAAATGTAGCAAAGCGAAATGAATTATAATGGAGTGTAGTGGAGCAAAATGGCATTGGATTGAAAGTGTGGCATCAACGTGTAGATATAGACATGCTCAATGACCAAATTCAGCAAAGAGAATATCCATGTTCCTTGGATTACTGTCACGTTTCATCAAGCCTTATTACATCTGATTGGTAAAAGATGTGCCACGGGCATGAGAGAAGAGTAGCCAACCCCAACACGGTGGGGAGTCCCCAAATCATGGGTTCATAGGTTCATCATCAGCCAGCAACCCGATCTTTGCGGTGTTCCTGTACTGTGATGGGCTAAAGTTTAAAAAGAGAATTGTTTTGCAAAATAAAAGAATACCAATCGAGCATATACAGGCTCTAAGATTCGGTTTAAGTTTTCCAAAAGACATGGTTTGATTTGGAATGGAATGATCTTAGATTCCAAAAGACAAATGTTTAAGCTCAATCAATAGACTGTGAGGATAATGGTGGTGCAAGAATGATGATCAAAATGAATGCCCATGATGGAATAAGGTGACTGCCATGGTGGGAGAAGTAGCAAGAAAGTATTACAATAGCCACGGTTGGATAGAAATGAATGATGTTGAAGGACACAAGGTGATTATGATAGATGATAGACATGGTGGGATTAACGAACATCGTGGGATATTAAAAAGATTAGAATTGGGATAAATGATGGGATAAAGAGACCCGGTGAGATACATAGGATGTGATAACCACAAAGGGATGTAGAGATGATAAGTAA
Source organism: Cryptocoryne crispatula var. balansae (assembly GCA_036172225.1). Lineage (NCBI taxonomy): Eukaryota > Viridiplantae > Streptophyta > Magnoliopsida > Alismatales > Araceae > Cryptocoryne > Cryptocoryne crispatula. The sequence continues at coordinate 34,513,594 of CM069925.1, read as the reverse complement.
AAATGCAATGGAACTAATGCAAAACTATATGATGCATGTTGGGCTAAAAAAATCAAAAATTTACTTAGCAAACTAGTTGGAGATATAGGTTAAACATCAGAGGTCAGGATACCCAATCAGAAACCATCATCCCTTGATATTTAATTTTGGCTTATCTATGTGCACAAAGAATGACCTAATCATCATGGATTTTGATGAAGGGGATCTCGGGTTTAATCTTCTTTGCACTCGTGATCTTCAACATCAATGCATAAAATAAATAGTAATGCACCTAACATATGCTAAGAAGTAAAATGATAATGGTGAGTTTGTGATATGATGACACGCATTCTCACAAAAGAGTTCATGTGCCTTGATGAAGGCACAGAGCAAAAATTCCTCGACAAAGTAGAGGCCAAGGTTATAATGACACCTCCTCCTAAGAATACTTAGGGGAGGGAAGTGACGAGCATCACCTTGTTGAAGTCTTGCAAGAGGTTCCCATTGACTTTGAAAAACACAATGAGACTCTTCTTTTCAGGGTAGTTCGTGAATCTGGATCGCCACCTCAAGAGGGGATGAGAAAGAAAGAAAGAAAATACGGAAAACACTCTCACCTCGATCTCACACTTACATTGATTCTGGAACTTTCATCCCTCATCATCACTCGATCACTGAAGAGATGGTTTGGATCATATGGGAGGAAGATGAGAATAAGGAAATTAAGGCATGTGGTCGCCAAGAACCGCAGGTTCTGATTTATGAAATAAAAATGACCGTGTACCTTAGCGGGAAGAGTGTGGGTCAAAGCTTCTCCTTCTTCGGCCAGCTGATAAAAAAGAGTCCTCAATGCATGGATGCTTGATTTCTTGTGCAACTAGACAAAAAACAAATGAAAATATGATTAGAACTAAACAAAGTGGGTTATGAGTAAAGAAAATAACATAAAACACACAACTGAAAAGAAACTACCCCTTTTTTTCGGATTAAAAGTATAAAAATATGTAAAAAAATGAAAAAAAATAATAGGAAGATGAAGAATTACAAAAAAAGAGATATAAAAAAGAACATAAAATTTATGATAAGAAAAAAGAGAGATATAGCCAAATTTGGTTTGTCGAAAAAGTCGAGCAGCAGTCCGGAATCTGCCAGGCGCGACTTTGCTTCAGCGCTTACCACGACCATCCCTAACCTTAGAATCATGTGCCATAGATTGCAAATAGAATAAGACTCAGAGAAGAAGAACTTTGATGTTGAGAGCTTGGGCATCAGACGTTCACATGCTACTATAGAAGCCAAAGAAGATAGACCTAGCATATCACCTGTAGACCAGCCTTCCTCTCTCCTGAATTGACTTTTCTCTCTCTAAAAACTCAAAATTCTCTCTTTAAAAATCACAAAATTGATGCAAGAGGGAGCTTGGACATAATGAGATGCCCAGGGAGTCATGAACCAGCCTTTGGAATGACCGTAATTGGAGTCTATTTATAGGAGGAAAATGTCATGATCCAGAGCTAAAAAATAGGCACATTGTGCATCCAATCCTCCCTTCAAAATCGGTCTGATCTGGTTAAAAAATTCGATCCGATCCGGTCAGAGGTAGAGTCCAGATCAAAAACTGGTTCCCTCATGCCCCCGATCAGGGGCACATGGCCATGTGCCTTAGGATGGGGGCACAAGGTCACGTGCCCTAGGGCAGGGCACATATGTCCAGGGACCTGGGTGCATGGGACTGATTTCACGCGTCTTTCTTCCGGAAGCCATTGCGGACACTCCCAAACTCAAAATTTGACGCCGTTTGTTGCATTGGAAAGATAACAAACCGAAGAAGTTTTCTGCAGCATCAGCCATCGCACCATCCAAGACTTCATAATTTTATCTAGAATTTAGGATAGTGAACAGAAGATCTGATACTGGTCGGAATGACTCCGATGGCCAACCGGAAAGACACGGCATGAAGTAAAACTTGTACGGAGCATGAATCTTATCATAACCTTCAATACATGATCATTAGGCATTGGTCACCCAGCCAATTCCTTTTTTACATGATTTACGTGTGGCTTTCTCTCGAAAATTATGGCTTTTGTGCAAAAAACTCCAAAAATGTCCAATTTCATTCGGCAAAGCTCCAAATCAACATTAAAAGGACCTGGCATCATTCTATGATCAATCACACATGTTACCCTATAAAAGATAAGTTTTATGCTCTAAATTAGGCAAATTTGGCGTGTCTATAGTTCCTCGGCAAAGTTGAGGCCGAGGCTATGGTGACACCTCCTCTTAAGAATCCTCAGGGGAAGGAAGCGGCAAGCATCGCCTTGTTGTGAAAAGTTATCCGTGTTTGTTATTCATGCCTAAAACACTCAGAAAGGGAGATTAGAATGACAATATGGTTTATCCCTCCTTGTAAGTTGCGGTATGCCTTGACCTTTGTCAAGGGGTAGGATTCTCTATGTTTGTTCTTCGTGCCTAAAAGACTCAGAGAATGAAGATTAGAATCGTAATGTGGCTTCTTCCCCTTTCAAGGTGCGGTCTGCCTTGACCTTTGTCAAGGGGTGATAGCCTTCTTAAGGGTGTAAAAATAAGGTGGCAAATATGCAATGAAAAATTTGAAACATGAGAGACTGAAAGTAAAGATGAAAATTCAAACCAAGCATGGTGATGAAAATTTTTGTTGGAAAGAAGTTTTTTGAGAAAAGATTCAATTTTTTTAGGATTTTTTAAAATATTCATTTTTTTGGAGTTTTTAAAAATATTAACTTTTTTTGAGTTTTGAAGATATTCTTTTTTTTGGAGTTTTGAAAATATTCATTTTTTTTAGAGTTTTAAAAGTATTTAACTTTTCTTTTGAATTTTTGAAAATATTCAACTTCTTTGTTTTTGGAGAGAAAAAATTAGTATTGACAAAAGTCCACAACACTTTGGTTGTTATTCTAGGTTCGGAGATAGACACCATGTGCAAAAGGGGTTTCTTACCTTTCTGACCTTCAACCTCTGATCGACTAGAGTTTAGCTTTGATTTGGTTGGTCCACCCATACCCTAGGGGGTTAAGAATGAAGAATCGATAAGGAAGTCTTTGATAGGCTTTGGAGATGTCAAGAGGGATTTCTCTACTTGCATCCAATTGCCTGTTGGAGTTTGGCCTTTATGGGTTTTTTCTTCTTTATTGACAAACCTATTTTTGTGACACACATTTGAATAAGTTTTTGACCTGTGGGGTCATTACCCATCTTTTGGTGCCTTTTTTTTCATTTTCTACATTTTTGGGTACTCATTCAGATAGGCCATATTTGTTTAAACATGTGGGGTTTATTGCCCATCTTTTGGCACCCTTTTCTTTTGAGAAGTTGGACCTTTCAAGACGGCCTCCTACTAAGGCAATGGATAGCTTTCAATACTCTTCCCTTCTAATCCCTTCACCTATCTTGAATTGAATAGAAGAGAACAAGTAAGGGTTTTCCTTTCATTTCTAAGCCTTGCCTAGCTTCTCTTAGGTGTTAGGTCATCCAGGTTCTGGGATCGGGATGTGTTGTGTGTGGGATTGTATCCACCCTCGACTCCTTGAGAAAAACCTAGGACATGTGAACTCAAGTTATACTGGTATTTCTCTCCATTTTTTTGAGGTAGATCACTTTTCATGGGTGAATCAATTGTAAACATGCCTTGCAATGTAAAAAAGTTATTTTGATAAAAAATAGTTATAAATACCGTCAATCACAAATTTTCCTAGTTATGCCTTGCATGTTTGAAGCAAAATGTGAGGCTTAAAAATATTTCAAAAACAACATTGCCTTGCAAATGGCAAGATGATGATGAATGAAAATTCATGTAATACCTGAGAGAAGAAGTAGTTCACTGTTGGCGATGGCGTTGCTTGTGCTCGCCTTGCCTTGTTGCTTCTACTTTTGATATGCTCCATATTGCATTGGATCAAATATTCATAGTCATATGATGAAGTGAAAGATGTGGATGATCCGATTTGGCATGGCGGAGTCAAGATTAATGATGTAAAAGATAAAGATTGTGGTATCACCAAGAAAATTTCTCTACCCTTAATTATAATTCAAAAAAAGAAAAGAGAATATGAAAGGAAATAAACATGCTTGAAAACAATAGTGAGTTAACACAGGCTCTTGGGCGTAGGAATTGAGAATGGGCTTGAAGGCCTGGGAATGGTCAAAATCAAGAGGCACATGAGCCCAAGAGTTGAATGTGGGCTAGAGGGCCCAGTTGATGTCAATGGACATAAGAGCCCTTGGAGGTGATGGGCTTGAAGGCCAGATTGGAGGTTGAGCCCAAGGAACCCAATGAAAAGAGCGGGTACATGGACCCGATTTAGATGGTTGAGAGCATGGTTGTGATTTTGAAGATTGATGATGGGCTTGTGGGTGCCATTGAAGAGTATGGGTGTGTGAGCCCAAAGTTGAAGTAGTGGGGGCACGTGTGCTCGAGGTTGATGGAAGGTGGGCACGTGGGTCTGATTTATAAGGAATTTGGGCACATTGGCCCGATTGTAGAAAAACATGGGCATAAGAGCCCGGTTGAGGTGAATTGCGGGCAAGCGGGCCTGATTGAGCTGAATTGTGGGCACGTGGACCCGATTTATAAAAATTAAGGGCACATAGGCCCGATTGGGGAGAATTGTGGGCATGTGGGCATGATGGAAGGAAAGGGGCACATAGGCCCGGTTGGGGAAAAGGGGCATATGGGCCTGTTGAAGGAAAGGGGCATGTGGGCCCGGTTGATGAAAAGGGGCACATGGCCCGATTGAAGGAAATGGGTGCATGGGCTTGGTTGAAGGAAAGGGGTGCATGGGCCTAGTTGGATAAAGGGGGCATGCAAGCTCAGTTGAATAATGGGGGAACGTTGGCCCAGTTGATGAAGAGGGGCACATGGGCCCAGTTGAAGGAAGGGGGCACAAGAGCCCGGTTGATGGAAAGGGGCACGTGGGCCTGGTTGGATGAAAGGGGCATAAGGGCCCAATTGAGTGAGATAGAGTATGGGTGGTGAACCTAAGATTGAAGAATTGGGGGCCCATAGACCCATTTGATGGTGGTTACAAATAGAACTAGGTCGTGGCCCTAGGATAGATAAATTGTAGGCCCATAGGCCCAATTGTTAATTGTGGGGAGAATGTGATATGGGTTGTGGCCCTAAGATTGATGCTAATGGATTGGCTTGCCAAGTTGGTGGAGGTCCCAATATCCATTTGCTAAGGTCTATGCCCTTCTGGAGGCTTGTTAATTCCTTCCCCATTTCACTGACCAATTCGATCTTCTTATTTTGCAATTCAAGGGTCAATTCAGTCTGCCCAACTTCAGGGGTCAATTCCAATGATGGCAATAATTGATCAATGCCTGGCGAATCCTTGCCTAGTCCTTCATTGAATTGACAATCAACTAAGTTTATGATTTCTTCATCTAAACTCCCTACATTAGGCTTCTCCTTAGGATGCTCTATAGAAGAGGGCATGCCTAGTCTAGGGGATTCCAAAAAGGTAGAAGGGTTTGGTTCAATCTCCCCTACTAGCTGACTTTGATCCTAGGATATAGCAATGACATGATAAGAAGTTGATTCCTTTGCCATGGTAGGAGCACAAATGGTTGGAGTGATTGATTCCTCTGCCAGGGCAGGAGCATGATGGGTCGGAGTGACTAAATCGTCTACCATGGCAGGTGTGGATGCCACCGCAGGGTCGGGTCTCCCCAGCTCTGAGAAACATTTCCACTTCTCTTCTTCCAGTTTCGAGCTTTGGTGGATGTTGTGTGTGTGTGGTTGCTAGGAACCGTGGGCTCCAAGAGTAAAATAAAAAAGAGATAATGTAAGTGTTAGAAAGAAGTGACCGAATGTACCTAAGCGAAGAGATTGTGTTGCAAGATTATGGATTTCATCTTCTTCCTTTTTGGCTGGCCGAGAAGAAAGAGCTTGAAGCACTTTTAGTTGTTCCTACAAAAACAAGTAAGCCACAAAACAAGTGAAAGTGGATTAGAACTAAAATAGTGAAGCATCTTGCAAAAAAAAAAAAAAAAACTAAAACTACAAAATGAAGTGGACTAACCGGATTAGGAATAACTCCCAACTCCTATTTTATGTGTTTTGGATGATGATATATGATATGACTAAGCTAAATATGCATGTAAACATGATGATCTATGATGAACAACATAGAAACAAGGTAATGCTAAAAGATGGGAGAAGAAAAATGGGTTTTGGCTCCAAAAATGGCAATCTAGAGCTCTGGCTGACCCGATAGGTGGGTCACTGGACGACTTGGCAGGGGGGTCACTAGGCGACCTAGCACCGGGTCATGTCTTGCGCCAGAACCCAGTTTGCTTCTGGATGCTTTCAGATAGCCTTCGAAGCTTGATGACCATTAAATGCGCGTGCGCCAAAAGTCAGTTGTGCACCATTCGGGCCTACTACAGTACCAGGCGTCCTGACTGACGGGACGCCTATGTCCAATAGGTCACGACCATCCGGATGAGCGTGTGTCGCATATAGGTCACTTTGGTCAGTTTGTATGCTATAGTACTATGCGACCTGTGGACCGGGATGCTTCCCATACCTGGCCGGATTTGACTCACCTACTATCGTCAGAACGGGCAAATTTGGCGGGAATTGGGAGATGACCCATTGACCGAGTCGCTAGGTGACCGGGCAGGGGGGTCATGTTCCCTTCTAGAGCCTATTTTTTTGCCATTTTTTCGGTGATCTGGTTTGTTTATCGGAAAACTTGAGTATCTTCTAAGAAAACATGAATCTTAAGCTCCTCAAATAGGCAAAATTTGCTTGTCTACAATAGGAGCATGGATGATCGGAGTGACTGATTCCTCTACCAAGGCAAGAGTATGAAGGGTTGAAGTAACTAAATCATCTACTATAGTAGGAGTAGGGATGATCATATTAATTGATTCTTCTGCCAGGGTAGAAGTATGAATGATAGGATTGACTGGTTCCTCTGCCAAGGTAGGAGCATTAGAAGAAACAAGGGCTTTAACCACCTTAGGGTAAACCCTATTTTGAGGGGTTGGTTGAATAGCCAAGTGTTGTTCAATTGGTGTCAACATAGACACTAGCCCAACATGAACATTTCAAGTGCCGAGTTGATTGCATGTGACTGGGCATCGATACTAGCTCGACAGACCGGATGTGATGCAAACCGAACAAGAGTTAACCAAATTTGATGTTAACTTAATTAAATCTGAAAATACATTCAAACCAACCTTAAAACATGCTTAAAACAGGTCATTAAAACTTTAACATTCAATAAAAATCAGATTTAATACAATCCGGAAAAATTCATTCAATACACTTAATCCATTGGAATTCAATTTCCTAAACAAGTGCAAATCAAATAAGTCACAACCAATTGAAAAGAATGCATAAATAAAACATTAATGCATATGAAATTCATCTTAAAACATGTCACATTCAGATTATTAACAATCTGAAGTTCAAGTTTAATCAATTTGAACCAAACTTCAAAATATTTAAAACATACCGAACACACCCGAATTAGTATTAAAACACCAACCAATATAAGAAAATCCCATGAAAATGACTCAACACATGTCAACTAAACTTAAACAAGTCAAATTGATCAACACATTTAAAATTCAAAACTCAAAACAAAACAAAATAAATTTCAACCAATTGAAGTAAAATAAACCAAACAATTCAAACAAGCTCAAAACTAATAACATTCAAATATAAATTAAATTGAAATATTAAATTAACATTTAAAACCACATAAAATTCAATTTATAAACATAAAATAACTTCAAACAAAATCTAATCAAACTTGTTTGCATCTCATCGGGCCTGAAAGGCCGAGGCCCTTTGTGTTCTTTACACGTTGTGGATGTGCACGCTCTCGTCAAACAAGATCGCTATGACAGTTAATCAAGGGTGTTCGAGTGCTTGCTCGATGTAAATGAACATCGGATATTCACACCATCCGATGGAGAGATGTCAAAAATATTTTCACAGAACCCGAACCTCAGTTCTATACTCTTCTAATATCACCCGACTACATAGTATCTTTATAGGCTACCACCTAATTTTCTAAAAAACTCAGATGTCGATATTTCAAAACATAAAAAAACAAAAATCTGTTATACACATTCAAAAACAAAAGATTCCTGAGGTTCCCACATAAGTGTAGAGAAATTGACTGAAAATACGTTGAACTTCAGATCTGTTTGCACAGTGCCGGTGTAGAAGCCATCACGAGCCAAGGAAATATCGGAATTGATCTCCGTTTGTTGGAGATGAAATATAGCTCGATTAAGCACACTTCTTCTGAAGGAAGCTGGGTAGGAAAATGATCAGAAAGATTTGTAGAAGCCAATGATCAGCAGCACAGCACGTCGGAGCATAGACCAGCTTCTCCTTCACTTCGAGATGATCTCTGGGCACCAGAACAAAGAGAGGACGATTTGGGGAGGTTGGGATGAGCCTAGAGTGGCTGGAAGATGAGGAGAAGAGCCCTGGATCATACCCCAATGGCCAAAATTTATAGAGGATCAAAACCAATGCGAAACATGGAAACTGACCAACTGCGCCGCCGGGTTGGCTCAACCCGAGGGGAGTCCCCGAATCATGGGTTCGTAGGTTCATCATCAGCCAACAACTCAATCTTTGAGATTTTTCTGTACTGTGATGAGCTAGAGTTTAAAAAGAGAATTGTTTTGCAAAATAAAAGAATACCAATTGAGCATATTCAGGCTCTCAGATTCGTTTTAAGTTTTCCAAAAGACATGATTTGATTCGAAATGGAATGATCTCAGATTCCAAAAGGTAAATGTTTAAACTCAATCAATAGACCGTGTGGATAATGGTGGTGTAAGAATGATGATCAAAATGGGTGCCCATGATGGGATAAGGTGACTTCCATGGTAGGAAAAGTAGCAAGAAAGTATTGCAACGGCCATGGTGGGATAGAAATGAAATATGTTGAAGGACACAAGGTGATTACGATAGATGATGGACACAGTGACATTAACGAATATTGAAAAGATTAGAATTGGGATAAATAATGGGATGAAGAGACCCGGTGAGATTCATAGGATGTGATGACCACAAAAGGATGCAAAGATGATAAGTAAGAATGCAATGGAACTAATGCAAAACTATATGATGCATGCTAGGCTAAAAAAGTCAAAAATTTACTTAACAAACTAGTTGAAGATATAGATTAAACATCGAAAGTCAGGATACCTAATCGGGAACCATCGTCCCTCGATATTTAATTTTGGCTTATCCGTGTGCACAAAGAATGACATGACCGTCGTGGATTTTGATAAAGGGGATCTCGAGTCCAGTCTTCTTTGCACTCGCGATCTTCAACATCAATGCATAAAATAAATAGTAATGCACCTAACATATGTTAAGAAGTAAAATGATAATGGTGAGTTTGTGGTGTGATGACACGCATTCTCACAAAAGAGTTCATGTGCCTTGATGAAGACACAGAACAAAAATTACTCAACAAAGTAGATGCCGAGGTTATGATGACACCTCCTCCTAAAAATCCTTAGAAGAGGGAAGTGGCGAGCATCACCTTTGTTCTTATTTCACCTTTGTTCTTCATTCTAATTGTCCCTCATCTTGTGTATATTATTCAGTTTCAATCGCATGATATAATAGTAGTATATTAACTACTATAGTTTTCTTAATGTTAGCCTATTCCTCTGTTTTGTATGGATTAGGCTAAGTGTTTACTAATTCTTTTCACATCTTGAAGTTGATGTGGTTTGTCTCAAGACTTTTATTGCAACATCTACTAAGTCCTCATATCCTATTACTTTGCCATGGTCCATGGACCAATTAGCTACATGACTTTGTTATATGTTAATAGATAATTGAAATAAGTTAATCATCTGAATTACAGACAACATTCGAGGTATGTACTAGGACTTAGGAGCTAATTGCTTTTTGTACTCTTGTTGTCTAAAAGTGAAATGATCTCATTCTATAATCATGTATCTTATTGCATGTTATAATTACTCGGTCATTGTCTCTAAGTAGTTTATGAATGACTAATTTCACATCCTTTAAAAGGTCATTAGATGCGCTGAAAAAAAGACTATAACAATATTTTGGATTGAAGAAATAACTTGGACAAGATATACATGTGATTATAAAGCATAACAATATCTAGGAGATGCATGATTTGACTTAATGACAAAGAAAGTACTTGTTGCATGTATCAGATGATGCAACATTCGCTTCTACTGATGATTGATAATATTCCACCACTTGTTGATGTCTGACACCATCTTTGTGATTTTATCTTTCTCTTGCTCAAGCATATCATAGAGATAACCCATGTCTACCTTCTAATCCCCATCAACTATTTTAATAACTTTGACTAAAGGTTTTATTGTATGAAGTGCCATCTTTAAAACTAGCCTAAAGTCCACTTTTTAACATCTTTTTAACATTTACCCCTTTCCTCTTATTTCTAGAAATCCAGCTTGACCATCCCGATGAAAGTATCATTTCAGTAAGAGGATGTCTCTACTACCTTAAACTCTCTAAGAAAATATAAGAAGTGAACCAGTTTGCCTGAACTATAGGAGATCTCAACCCTTCGTATGCTTCTTCATTAGGTTAATTGTAAAGTTATTGTTGTAGATGAAAGATGAAATTAATTGGGTCATCTTAATTACCCAGTTAATTTGAGGATGCTTGCATGTATCCTCTAACATCAAATCTATTGAATAAGCGAAGCATGGCACCCAATACGCATGTGATCACTTGATTATCAACATTCTGTAGCTGCATTTTGTGCTGCTGTGTTGTCCATTATAAATTGGACAACTCAATCCTCTCATATCTCTTCGATAACACCATAGATATATTCAAATAAGTAGTTTGCATTATTTACTTGTTTGGATTTATCAACATACTTCTAGAACTAGATCCCTGCTTGGCAATATATTAGGAAGTTGATCATTATCTTTCTAGTTATACCAATTAAAAAAAATCATAAATTTTTTTATAAATTGTGAAGTTTGAAAAGATAAATAAGTAATAAGTTTGAAAAATAAAGTTTATTAGCATGTCCAACCATCTGTCCTCAAAATGCATTCTTTCTCTTGTCAAATGTATTCATATAGCTTGATATATTATTTAATATCTTCAACCTCTATTGGAAGATAAATGTTGTATATTTCTTTCAAAATCAGTTCAAGCACTCTCCTACTGATGTCGAGAATAGTGTCGATCATCACTTTGTAATATGGCCCCTTTTTAGTGTTTGTTAGTATGATACTAAAGAAGAATCATCTTAATGTCACCCACCCAATCTTCTCCATATATGTCCACAAATTCTTCATTGTTGTTGTCATCATAGTTTGTCTTTACCGTGGGCATTTAATTACGAGATCCATGATACCTAATCCTAGGTTGTCGTCTCTTGTGAGATTGTGGATCTCCTCTTCTTCTTCATTTTCAATCCTCTTTCATTTTCACATCTATTTCCACTTCCAAAACCTTGAACCATGAATCAGCCAGTACACTGACACATGTCTCACATGTCTTCATCTACAATTGACTTCTAGTTTGCCTCCATTGAATGTATTATGTCATATGTTTATAATAATAATGATTAAATATCAATGTCATAGATATATTGGTAATTGGTATCACTTAGTAAACATTAATGACAATGTACCATCATCAAAACCTTCGTCCCAAGGAGCCATTGAGTACTTTTATCTGGTCTCGTAGATGTGAACTCCATGGCTTGAAGGTTGAGAAATTTCTTTCTACATGGTGTTATTATGCCGCTTCGTTGCTCTCTTTGCCTATTCTATAACAGTTTAATTTTTACATAATTTGGCTCTTACCTCTAGTGAAATTTGTGTGAATGGGACAATGTTGTTGTTCATTCTAGCAAGGTGATGCTTCAACTTGAAAATTTCTCCATGTCTTACTTTTTCTACAATACTTACGTTAAACTTTCCTCTCTGCTAAGAATTTCAAATTATAGCCATGCTGGACCATTCCGAGTCATGCCAAAGGTTTAAATGTCATGGATTGAAGAAGACATGTTAAATATAACTTAAAAAAATTAACGATAACATTTAAAAAAGGGGTTAGTATCATAATTAAACAACAATAAATTTTTAAGAAGTATTGTAACGAATTGAAAAATCAACAATCTTAAAGAGAGAAATTGCATTATTTGAACATTTGAGAGAGTGTTTTTATATTGAGAAAGAACTTAGGAAGGAGTGTGGGAGGTGTGAGGGGAAGGGGAGACCCCTTGGGGCCTTATATGTCACGACCTGGATTTTAACATGCATAGTAGAATACAATCTGGCGACATAACTGAGAAAATAACTCCTAAAATATATTGGCTTGGATTAAGATAAGACTAAATCACAATCTAAATAGATAATTCCAATAATTCTATCTAACTATCACTATGAAGTTACAATTTGAACATTACCAACATTGAACAAGCAATCAACTAGCTTCCTCAAATTCCAAATCACCACTACATTTCTACTGCACTAAACCTATAAACCTAAAGATATTAAATATTGGAATAGGGTAAGTCACACTTGACTCAGTAGGACTTACACTCGAACTATCTTACTATACTAGTCATGTCGTACCTGATAATAGAGATATTAAGCCCAAAAATCAGATTATATCACATAGTCTGGTGAAGTAGAATTTCATCACATAATGCTTCTCACTGCATTAACTACATCTCACAAAATGGAAGCATATAATCAGATCAAACAACTATTAATAAATAAATGAACATGTAAAAGGCAATCTAAATATGAAAAATATAGAAGAACAATCATGGCTCTGTGTACCACATATATGTATGTCAAATCACAATTTAGCACAAACTAGAATTAAACAACTGCATGATGCACTAAATATAGAATCATGTAATCTAACAAAATAAACATACCACATGTATATATTGACAACAACTAACTACCTACTACCTATATCAAGCAAAATTGAATTTTAATATAATCATGCTAAGTCATGATTAACCGATCTAATACACAACTAACAAGGTGATATAACTATTCTAAAATCATGCAATCTACCAAACTAACATGTTGTGCAATTATTAACATTAATCAATTGTAGCCTACATATATATTAAAAGTCTTTATTACAATATTTAAAAATCTAAATAACACATTATACAGTTCCCCAAGTGGCCTCGGGAACATTCAAAACTTCCCTTAATGGCTAGGTGACCGTTGGCCAACCTAGTCGGGCAATTCCTGATGTTGTGTTAGGGACCTAGAATGGGACCACACTAGTCAAAGGGAATATTGACCAGGTCGGGCCTAGGTCAATATTCCATGATTAGTACTATTCTTTGCTACATGATTACATAGTTTTTCTTCAGTTTAAAAACTACATTGGATTGAAATATGTTTCCAATATATCTTGCATCATGTTTTTTTATTCATGAAACAACCACTAATATATTAATTGGCAAAAGATCTCCACCGTACACTAAGATCATCAGGGAACAAAATATAAGATGATGACCAAGACCTACAAACCCTATTCCACAAGGCCCATCTAGCTAGATGACGAGCCGCCTCATTGGTTTCCCTAGGGTTGAAGGCATGGCGGAGCCGGAGGTCTATAGGCGGTAACAGCTTCTGAGGATGAAGGTACTAGCTTTCAACACAACTAGACTTACTTTGTTTATGGCGTTCACCACCAGCTGGGCATCTCGCTCTCAATGATGGACGAGCTTTGGTTCAGATACTTCCAAGAGTATGCTTCATCGATTTCTTCGGCCTCTAAGATCTGTGAGTCTGTAAAAGTAGAAGTTCATGCCTTCCAAGCTAGCATTCTTCATGGATAATCCCTGATCAAGATACCAATAACACCCTTGTTATTATCCATATCAGCGTCTTCATTTATTTTTACATGTGTTATCGGGGGAGGAATCCATCTCAACACTGGTTCCTGTTGGGTTAGCTTAGCTTGGGACATGAAGATCATCGCATCCTTAGTAGCCATAGTAAGAATCCAACTTGATTCTTTGTTGGAATTAATAATAGACAGTTCACACCTATTTTTCTAGATCTACCACATGGTTGCAATACCCAGGATACCTAGATAGACTCTAGTATGATCACCCTGTAGTGACCAGTTCGGAGGATATTAAGGAGGGATTGGAAGCTTTGCCTAATCCATTGCTCATCAAAACCCAGTGGGGATCCGAACCAAATTGCATGGCACTAGCGGCAGGTGATGAAAATGTGGTATGTATTTTCAATTTGCAAAAAATAGACACCACAAGTGGGCTCTACTCTGGGACACCTTTTAGCAATAGCTTTATTTGTGGGGAGAGCTTCCCTTAAACCTTTCCAAAGGAAAACAACAATGTTTAGTGAAAAGACCTTACTAAACTTCGGGTGCCATAGCCTCTTCCAAATAGTATGATTTGAAGTCACTGGTGGCAATTACTCTTATTAAAGAATCTATAAACTGACTTAGTGTTAAGAGTACCATTTTGGGTGTAGTTCCAAACCAGCCTATCTTGAATTTCATCTTGGGTCGTGTTAAAATACTCAAGGAAGGCATAACCATGTACTATTTGTCAAAAAAAAATATTTTTGGATACACAAAAGTCAGAGATTTCTGGACTGTCTAATCTACCCTTCGAAGGACAAATAAGTGTACATACTATATATTGATTACCCGATTTCCACAACAATATAGGATTCATGCCATCCCTCGGTGTTGCATGTATCTAGGAGATCCCATTATCCTATTGCAAGAGAGACTATGGATAAGATTTTATAAAATTTTTGTATAATATAACGGTTTTAGAAACAAGTGCCGGCAGAGCGATTTAAAGCCAGTGTAGTTAATATGAAAACACTCAGCAAAAAAGAGACATTAATTCTAATAGAAAATTCAAACTATGTAGACGTTAATGTAATCATCATACGATTAATCTACTGTTCGTTTCCGGTAGTAGACAATCTTTACATATACATTCCACTCGCACGTATGTGATGATCGATATATTGTTCTTTGTTCTAATTCTCCTTTCTCTGCTCTACGGAAGGCTGTCGTGCGTCTGATCGTATAAGAGCTCTTCGCACACAGCTTTTATGGCCGGGAATTCTTGCGTTCAGAATTTTGCCAACGCTGCAAGGCCTGTTATCTCTATCTACGGCGCTGTTGAACGCAGAGACTAACCTCCTTTAATTAATTGTCCTTTTGTTATCTTCATCTACATATAGTTTGCTGGTGAATGCTATATGTATGCCGAGTCCTTGATTTCCTTCTCTTTTTCTTGCTGTTTATACGTGCGCCAACTTATATGTTGATGTACATACGACCTTCATGTAGGCACTGTCAGCTGGATTCCAAGCTTTGACAGGCTGGGAGGTTTATATATGTATACAACCCACACACACAACTAAGTATTAACTATACATGTGCTGAATTGCTAGAGCCTTTTCTGTCTTCACATTATTTTTTTCGGTCTTTAAAGAGCTGAATTAGCTCGGGTAGCTTCCGTATGATATCGGGAATTCTTACCAAGAATGATAGACTTAGAGAAAATATAATCATTACTAATATTTTGCTTTTCTATCATGTTTGGTTAGAGTACCAAAAATCAACTATATCAACTTTGAAATAAATATTTCTAGAGGTTGAAATATCAAAATATACAAATTAATACAAATTAACATTTGTATTACCTAACGTGTTTTATTTTTGTACTACCAATTTCAAAATTAATAATGTTAACCAAACACAGACTTATATTAATATCATTTTTAAAATTAATAGTAACGGATTGTATCTAGTACTATTACCAAACCTTAAGTATCTAAAAAGATGATTAGCTTAATCCTAATTAGACATGGAAGTAAATAACAATATGTGGTAAAAACTAAAAGGAAAAGAAAACTTACCTCCTGTTTGGTAACACTATTAAGTACCTCTATCACTATCAATTTTAAAATAGATATTGATAGAAATCATTAAGAGGTATTTATTAAATTATATCAATTTTAAAATTTGTAGTACAAACAAAGCATATTATGTAATATAAGTGTCAACTTGTATTACTTTTGATATTGATATTTTAATATTTGAAAATATTAATATCAATATTGATATAGTACCAAACAGGGCATTAAGTAAGAAGGAAACTTAAGTGAATAAGAAACATAAATAAAAAGAACCAAAAATAAAAGAAACTAAAAATAGATAGAAAATCACGGATTAGTTTCTAAAACTAGAATTTTCAAATCATAATTTAATCGTAGTATAAGTAGGTATTTGATTAATAGAAAATAGGAGATACAGAAGAGTTTCCAAAACACTTCCTGCACACATCACAAGACATTGGATTTTCTACGGTCATCATTGCACACCTTCCAATATATCTAGCTTGTTGTCATCACTACTTGATTGTCACTGTAGACACGTCAATTTGGCCTTATTTAGAACTTAAACTATTATTTCATTGACAACATCTCTTTTAGACCATCAAAATCATGATGAACCACCCTTTTGGATGAGCTGAGGTGCTCTTTGGAAATATGAAGATGATTTTCTAATTTCTAATCAAATCCGTGTTTACCGAACAAGAGACTCTTGGTGGTGTGCCAGATTATACTTTTCCCAGCATATCCTCTATTTGTAAATTTTTCACAGGATTATATGGACGTCTAATGAATAAGTATTAAACATGAATAATATTCCTCTCTGAGTCCTCTTTTCAATGCAACAAACGGCATTCAATCCCGATCTACCATTTGTCTGCAGCACCTTGTAGAAGTCAGACGTGCAGTTCTGTCGGCACGCAGCACCTATCAAGCCCAATTGCATGCAAGCCCAGCCCATTGGGCACATATCTGACCAATTCACGACCTTACCTTCATTTTTCCTCCTCCATATCACTTTTTATAGTATCTGGAAGTTTCATGGTCGAAATTAGCATCATCTAATGATGGCAATCCAACTTGTTGTCTTGTATATCAAGACTTGCCATTTTTAGACTAGATTTGTTTCCTCTTCAAGTGGAGACATATTTTGAACATGGGAAAGGTGATCCACGGTTTCCAATCTCTCTCAATCATTTAGGTAAGTTTATAGATGGCTCAGTATGAAAATTAGCAACATTAAATGGAGGAAATCCAACTTATGGTCGGATGTATCAAAACTTGCTATTTTTTGACCTGGTTCTCATCCCCTATAAAGAGAGACTCATATGAACGACCTAAGGAGGGAAACCCCATCATACAACACTCTTATCATCATCCTCCAGCCACCCTTGGCTCATCCCAACCTTCCCAAATCGTCCTCTTTTCATCCCGGTGCCCAGAGATCATCCCAAAGTGAAGAAGAAGCCGGTCTATGCTCCGACGTGCTGCACTTCTGATCATTGGCTTCTACAGATCTTTATAGTCATTTTCCGGTATGACTTCCTTCAGAATAAGTGTGCTTAATCAAGATATATTTCATCACCAATAAACGAAGATCAATTCTGATATTCCCTCGGCTTGTTACGGCTTCAACACCGGTGCTGTAAAGATAGATCTGAAGTCTTCTCTTCTAAGTCATCATCTTCTAAGTCAATTTAAATATGTTTAATGGTGTATTCAGCCTATACGTACTTCATATAAATTGTTCCTCGGTGAGTTCTCTTTTATTTAAAATAAGAATCATTTAATTCAGATATCTGTGGTGCCCATAGCACATCCTACATCAACATTGTACTGGGAGATTCTGAAACTTCACTGTCCAAGATCCGGCTTATCAGGTCAATTCATATAACTTATCTTAAAATTCAAGCAAGCTTGTATTCATATCAAACCATCCTTGATGAGTGCTCTTTATTTTGAAACAAAAGGCACTTGATTCTGACATCGGTGCTGTCTATTACAGTCTCTACATCAGAGTTACGCCAGTTTACATTGAATCTGTCCAACCCGGTTGCCACTTTGCCTGGGTTGTGTTGTCTTTAACCATTCATATTCTCTTTACTAACTCTTCATTCAAATCATTTAGTTCATATTTAAGCATCATTTTTATTCAATCTTGCATCATTTCATACATCATAAGAAAACCAAAAAAGGGGTTAGGGCTAACCCCGAATCCGTTGCACAAATATATCAAGCTAGCACCGGTTGGACTCTTCTTCATCGGCCGGCCGAAGAAGAAGAAGGTTGAACTCACATCCCAATCTCCCGCGCAAAGGTACACACGGTAAAATTCAACTTCTTTCTATTTACATTACATAAAACGGAGCCCGCGGCTCCTGGCGACCACCTTTTTATTCATGTTCTAATTTCATCTCCTCCTCACTCTCCTCCCACATGACCCGAACTGTCTCCGGTGCTCGAGCGACGCCGTAAGATGAAAGTTTGGGATCAATGTGAGTATGGGACTGAGGTGAGGACCTTTTACTGCTTTCCGAGTGTTTTCCGATTCACTCCCATTCCCCCATTCTATCTTTCACCTTCTCTTGAGGTGCTGACCTGGAACCCGTTTCTGGAGTCGAAAGCTTTTTGGCGACCACGGTGGGACAACCAATGTCTTTTTAGACTATTTGTTTTTGTTGCATGATTTCTTGTCTCATTTGCATATCGCATGCCCTATTTACTTCATTTCATTTCATGTTTTTGCACATTGATTGCTTCTTCTCCTCTTACCCTCCATTTTTAGTTTTGTATTAGCTTTTTGCATTGGGTACCGGACTTGTTCCGATCCGTAGGGCATTCGAGGCGGGGGCTCTCTCTCCCAACACACCCTCACCCTCCAAACACCTTCTTGGTGGATTCTTACCTCTCTTCTAGGATATTCCTTCCTAGTTGATTTGGTTGTTTCCATCAAGACCTCCGTAAGTCCCCATCCGTGGAGTATTCCTCTCCGCACGATTGGGCCGGTTGTACCACTTCCCAAAACTTGAAGAACCCAAGTACCTACTCGTGGTGATTGAGTGATAACCATAGGTCTTGAAGATTGAAGCAATAGGAACCATACCCATTTTAGTGAACAATTGCAAACAATCTATCTAATCTAAGGTTTCAACCCAAATATTGTCGAGTAGTCATTTTAAAACCTTGTTTGCATAACTTTCTTGCTCACCACAATTGAAAACAACCAAAAAAAATTTCTTCTTTCAAAACACCTAAAAAAATAAAGAAAACATTTTTAATTTTGTGTTCAACTTGTTTTCCAAACAATCAAATTAAAACAAAAAAATCAAACAAAACAAAACATAACAATAAATCTTTAATTGTGTGCTTTGCTTGCTCTTTTTTCAACCATCTTTGAAGAAAGATCGACATGATGCCCATGATGCTAAGGTCTGGAAGCCGCATTGGGAGGTCAGGCCACTACGAGCTACAACAACCCATGGTCCAACCAGTGGGCCATGTCAACGCCGTCAGGGAGCCTGAAGTTCAAAATCCTACTCATCCACCTACTTCACTTAGTGTGGAACAAATCCTCCAGGGTCTATCCCTCCATTTAGATCTTGAATCCTTTTCACTTGTGCAATCTTTAACAAAGGGCAAGATGCCCACCAATCAAGATCTGGTCGAGGGAAATCAAGCCCCCTCACCACCCCAATCGACAGTCAGGCCCCTCACCATCTCCTCTCCTAGGCAACCCTGTCGCGCCTCTACTCACCCCATCGTGGGGCATTCATATAATTCTATGCCGCTTCCTACTTTGAAGCCACCTGTTCCAACCCATTCATCTAAATACCTTGCACCGGTGGCTCAGGAACCCAGCCTCACTCAAGCATTCATGGACAAAGTCAACCAAATGGATGAGCACTTTGAAGAGTTGAGGCATCGTTTGGACTCGAAGGTCATCCCTAAAATATCTACTCCATCTTTCCCTGTCCCACATATCCCTCCATCACAAACACCAGCCTACCATCGCTACTATGGCTCAGGTGATCCCTTCACCCATGTCAATGATTTCTTGAGCAAATCATCTCGGTGGCTAAATGATCGAAGAGCTCTTGCTATTCTTTTTAAGCGATCATTGGTTGGTGCAGCCCTAGAATGGTTCTTTTCACTAGGGGAAATAGAAATATGGGATTTTGAAATTGTCAAGGAAAAATTCTTGCGACGATATGGGCCGGGCTATTCAACAATTGGGGAAGTAAAAGAAGATGTGGAATTAATGCAATATCATGATGAATTGAGCCCCATGGCTAAGAAGAACATTGATGCTATGAACCAACCTTGGAGCCCTCCCCAACCCCATCTAGATCATCATCTTCGGCCAACTCCTCGACGTCAGTTGATTAGGCCACCCATGCCCCAATCTCAGCCGGTCATGCAACCCATGTCAATGGCACAATCAATTGTGCACAATCAAGCTCCTCTTGTCAATTGTGCCAATACCTCTTTACCTAAACTAGCTCCCCAACCTTCGACTCCACCAACATTTCTTAAGGTCCATCGGCCAATCATTCAACCATTGGCTTCTCAGCCTATTCCAACAACAACCCCTCGGCTAGCCACGCAAGCCTTGTCCCCTCAACCCACTTCACCAATGGTCCCTCGACCAATCATTCATCCTGAGCCGATCGAGCAAACCCCAGCTTCTCAACCAATCCCACCGCATAGGGATCCTCCTCAGTTGGTTGCACAACAACCAATCATTTCTTCTATTACTCTTGCCTCAACGAAGGAATCAATCACTCATACTATTCTTGCTCCTGCTGTAGTAGAAGATTCAGACACTTCGACCCTTCAATCTCCTGCCATGGTAGAGGAACAAGCCACTCCGATCATTCATGCTCCTGCCATGGTAGATGATTCAGACACTTCGACCCTTCAAGCTCCTACCCTGGCAGAGGAATTAATAACTCCAACCATTTGTGCTCCTGCCATGGCAGAAGAATCAACTCCTCAACATATCCTTGCTCTCTCTCAAAATCAAAGTCAGTCAGTAGGGGAGGTAGAACCAAACTCTTCTATCATTCTAGAATCCTCTAAACTAGGCATTCCCTCTTCCCCAGAACAACCTGAGGAGAAGTCTACTGTAGGGAGCTTAGATGAGGGGATCACAAATTTAGTTGATTGTCAAGGACTAGGCAAGGATTCGCCAAGTACAGATCAAATGTTGCCATTATTGGAATTGATCTCTAAAGTTAGGGAGATAGAATTAACCCCTGATCTGAAAAATAGAGGGATAGAATTAGTCCGAAAATTGGGGAATGAATCGACAAGCCTCCAGAAGGATGTAGACCTTAGTAAAGGGATACTAGGATCTCCTCTAGCTAGGTAGGCAAAATCCTCAAAATTTGTCTTAGGGCTGCGACCCTTGCCTCATTCTCCTTATAAAGAACAATTGGGCCCATGAGCCCACAATCAATCAATCTTAGGGCCAAGACCCTTTCTTTACCCTTCTCCCAATCAAAGATCAGGCCCATGGGCCCACAGTTCCTCAATCTTAGGGCCACCACTGTTTCTTTATCATGCCCACAATCATAAAATGGACCTATGGGTCCCAAATTCTTCAATCTTGGAGCCACCACCCACACCTTATCCCACTCAATTGGGCCCTTATGCCCCATTTTTGGGCCCTTATGCCCCATTTTCAGGCACTTATGCCCCTTTTCATCAATTGGGCTCTTATGCCCCTTTTCATCAACTGGGCCCATGTGCCCCTTTCCATCAGCCGGGCCTACATGCCCCCTTTATCCAACCGGGCCCATGTGCCCCTTTTAATCAACCGGGCTCTTATACCCCTTTTCTTCAATCAGGCCCACATGCCCCTTTTAATCAATCGGGCTTGCATGCCCCTTTCCATCAACTGGGCCCATATGCCCCTTTTCCCCAACTGGGCCTATGTGCCCCTTTCCTTCCATCGGGCCCATGTGCCCATAATTCTCCCCAATCGAGCCCATGTGCCCTTAATTTTTCTAAATCGGTCCCACGTGCCCACAATTCACCTCAACCGGGCTCACATGCCCATGTTTTTCTACAACCGGGCCCATGTGCCCAAATTTCTTCTAAATCGGGCCCACGTGCCCACCTTCCAACAAACTCGGGCACACATGCCCACACTCCTTCAACTTCGGGCCTGTATGCCCCCATTTCTTCACCATCGGGCCCACGTGCCCAAACTTCTTTGAAATCGAGCCCCCGTGCACCCACTTCTTCAACTTTGGGATTACGCACCCATACTCTTCAATGGCGCCAGCAAACCCATCACAAATCACAATCTTGCTCCCAACCATCTAAATCGGGCCCGTGTGCCCGCTCTTTTCGTTGGGTCCCTCGGGCTCAACCTCTAATCGGGCCCTCATGCCCATCAACATCAACCAGGCCCTCTATCCCACATTCAAATCTTGGGCTCACGTGCCTCTTGATTCCAACCCTTCCCGGGCTTGCAATCCCACTATCAACTCCTGGGCCCAAGATCCCACTTTAATTCACCTTTCTTTTCAAGCATTCTCTTTCCTTTTCCAAATTTTATTTTTAAAAAGAATCAAGGTAGATAAATTTCCTGGGTGATACCACAATCTTAGCCTTTTACATCATTAATTTTGACTCCGTCATGCTAAATCAGATCCTCCACATCTTTCACTTCATCCTATGACTCTGAATCTTCAATCTAATGCGATATTGAGCATATCAAAGTGGAAGCAGTTGGGCAAGGAAAGGCAAGGCAAGCACAAACAAAGTCGTCATCAGCAATGAACTTCTTCTTCTCTCAGGTATTACATTGCATTCATCATCATTACGTCATCTGCAAGGCAATATTTTTTGAAATGATTTTGAATTTCACATGACAATTTTAATTGAGAGAAAGTCATGATTGTCAATATTTGTAGCTACCTTGTTTTTATTAAACAAATTCTTTACATTGCAAGGCATGCGAACAATTGATTCACCTCTGGAATGTAATCTACCTCAAAAATGGAGAGAACTACTAGTATGACTTAAGTCCACATGTTCTAGGTTGTTGTCTAGGAGTCGAGGGTAGATACCATTCTACACACACAACACATCCCGATCCCAGAATCCGGATGACTCGACACCTGAGAGAAGCTAGGCAAGGCTTAGAGATGGAAGAAAAACCCTCACCCTACTCTCTTATGTTCAGTCCAAGATAGGTGAAGGGGATTAGAGGGGGAGAGTATCGAAAGCATCCACCGCCCTAGTAGGAGGCTGTCTCAGAAGGTCCAACTTCTCAAATAAGAAAAAGGGTGCCAAAAGATGGGCAACGAACCCCACAGGTTTAAACAAATATGGGCCTGTCTGAATGAGTACCCAAAAATGCGGAAAATGAAAAAAGGCACCAAAAGATGGGCAATGACCCCACAGGTCAAATCACCTGTCCGAATGTATGCCACAAAAATAGGTTTGTCGATAAAGAAAAAAAGACCCGAAGAGACCGAACCCCAACGGGCAATTGGGTGTGAGTAGAGAAATCCCTCTCGACATCTCCAAAGCCTATCAAGGACTTTCCCTCAATTCTTCATTCTTACCCGCAAGGTGTGGGTGAACCAACCAAATCAAAGCTAAACTCTAGCCGATCAAAGGTTGAAGGTCGGAAAGATTTTGGGTAAGGAACCCCATTTTGCACATGATGTCTACCAACGAACCTAGAAAAAACAACCAAGTAATGAGAACTTGTGTCAATACTGATTTTTCTCTCCAAAAAATATTTTCAAAAAAAAATCTCAAAAAAAAAGGTTGAACATTTTAAAAACTCCAAAAAAAGTTGAATATTTAAAAAAAAAAACTACAAAAAAAGTTGAATATCTTCAAAAACTCCAAAAAAAATAAATATTTTCAAAAACTCAAAAAAATAAAATAGCATTTTAAAAAATCCCAAAAAATTGAATCTTTTCAACAAAAAAGAAAACTTCTTTTTTAAATTCGACAAAAAATTTCAAACTTTTTAAAATATTTTATCACCTTGCTTGGTTTGAATTTTCGTCTTTACATTCATATTTACTTTCAATCTCTCATGTTTCAAATTCTTCATTGCATATTTGCTACTTGATTTTTACACTCCTAAGAAGGCTTTACCCCTTGACAAAGGTCAAGGCATACTGCAACTTGCAAGGGGGATAAGACGCATTGTTGTTCCAATCTCTTCCTTCTAAGTGTTTCAAGCACAAGAAAAACTTTACACCCCTTGACAAAGGTCAAGGTATACTGCAACTTGCAAGGGGGATAAGCCATATTGGCATTCTAATCTCCTTTTTCTAGTGTTTTAGGCACGAAGAACAAATGAGGAGAACTTCACAACAAGGCGAAGATCGCCACTTCCCTCCCCAAGGATTCTTAGGAGAAGGTGCCACCATGACCTCGACCTCAACTTCATCGAGGAGCATTTTCAAGATTTCAATAAGGCGATGCTCACTTCCCTCCCCTGAGGATTCTTAGGAGGAGGTGTCACCATAACCTCGGCCTTAATTTTTCCTAGAAACCTTTTGCAGGCGATGCTCGCCACTTCCCTCCCCTGAGGATTCTCAGGAGGAGGTGTCATCATTACCTCGGCCTCAACTTTGCCGAGAAGCTTTTGCTCTGTGTCCTCATTAGGACACATGAACTCTTTTGTGAGAATGCATGTCATCACACCGCAAACTCACTGTTATCATTTCCTTTCTTAGCATATATTAGGTGCATTACTATTTATTTTATGCATTGATGTTGAAGACTGTGGATGCAAATAAGACCAGGCCCGAGATCCCCTTCATCAAAATCCACGACGGTCAGGTCATTCTTTGTGCTCACGGATAAGCCAAAATTGTGCAGTGAGGGACGATGGTTCCCGAATGGGTATCCTGACCTCATAGACAATCTATATCTTCAACTAATTGTTAGACAAGTTTTTTTTTTTATTTTCTTGAGCCCAGCATGCATCATATAGTATTAGTTGCATTGCATTTTTCATGATCATTGCATACATTCTTTTAAAATCTTCACCTTCCCACCTTAGTCTCTAAATCTTTTATCCTAATTCTAATCATTCTGTACTCCACTGTGTTTTCTAATCCCATCGTGTTCTCTAGTCCCACCAACCTTTCTAATATACCACCGTGTCTGTTAATCCCACCATGTTCGGTAATCACCTTGTGCCTTCAAATCTTTTATTTCTATCCTCACTGTGACCACTACAACACCCTCCTTGCTATTCATCCAACCGTGGCAATCAATTCGTCCCTCCAAGGGCCTTCTATTCGATCAGATCTTGCATTGCTGTTGTCTTCACGGTCTGTGCTTTAACATTTGCCTTTCGAAATTTGAGATCATTCCATTCCGAATTGAATCTTTTCTCAAGGAAGACTTAAATGAATCTAAGAGCCTGAATGTGCTCGATTGGTATTCTTTTACTTTTTCAAAACAAATCTCTTTTTTAAACTTTAGCCCATCACAGTACAGGAACACCGCAAAGATCGGATTACCAGCTGATGATGAACCACGAACCCATGTTTCAGGGACTCCCCACCGCGTTGGGGGTTGGCTATTCTTCTCTCATGCCAATGGCACATCTCTTACCAATCGAACATAGGAAGACTTGATGAAACATGGTGGTTAACTAAGAGACTTGAGGACATTCGTCTTGCCGAATCTAGTCGTTGAGCGTGTCTATATCTACACCTTGATGTCACCTTTTCAGTCCATCGCTATTTTACTCCACTGCATTCCATTACAACTCATTTTGCTTCGCTACATTCCTCTACATTTCACTCCGCTACGCTACATGCCATTCCCTTGCAAAGCCGACATCAAGGCGAGGTAAGCAGTAGACACGCCAATTTGGCCTTATTTAAAGCTTAAACCATTATTCCATTGGCAACATCTCTTTTAGACCATCAAAATCATGATGAACCGCCCTTTTGGATGAGCAGAGGTGCTCATTGGAAATATGAAGATGATTATCTAATTTCTAATCAAATCCGTGTTTGCCGAACAAGAGACTCTTGGTGGTGTGCCAGATTATACTTTTCCAAGCATATCCTCTATTTTTAAATTTTTCACAGGATTATATGGGCGTCTAATGAAGAAGTATTCAACATGAATAATCTTCCTCTCTGAGTCATCTTTTCAATGCAATAAACGGCATTCAATTCTGATCTACCATTTGTCTGCAGCTCCTTGTAGAAGTCAGACGTGCAGTTCTGTCCGCACGCAGCACCTATCAAGCCCAATTGCATGCAAGCCCAGCCCATTGGGCACATATCTGACCAATTCACGACCTTACCTTCCTTTTTCCTCCTCCATATCACTTTTTATAGTATATGGAAGCTTTATGGTCGAAATTAGCATCATCTAATGATGGCAATCCAACTTGTTGTCTTGTATTTCAAGACTTGCCATTTTTAGACTAGATTTGTTTCCTCTTCAAGTGGAGACATATTTTGAACATGGGAAAGGTGATCCACGGTTTCCAATCTCTCTCAATAATTTAGGTAAGTTTATAGATGGCTCAGTATGAAAATTAGCAACATTAAATGGAGGAAATCCAACCTATGGTCGGATGTATCAAAACTTGCTATTTTTTGACCTGGTTCTCATCCCCTATAAAGGGAGACTCATATGAACGACCTAAGGAGGGCATCCCCATCATACAACACTCTTATCATCATCCTCCAGCCACCCTTGGCTCCTCCCAACCTTCCCAAATCGTCCTCTCTTCATCCCGGTGCCCAGAGATCATCCTATAGTGAAGAAGAAGCCGGTCTATGCTCCGACGTGCGGCACTTCTGATCATTGGCTTCTACAGATCTTTATAGTCATTTTCCGGTCTGACTTCCTTCAGAATAAGTGTGCTTAATCAAAATATATTTCATCACCAACAAACGAAGATCAATTCTGATATTCCCTCAGCTTGTTACGGCTTCAACACTGGTGCTGTAAAGATAGATCTGAAGTCTTCTCTTCTAAGTCATCATCTTCTCAGTCAATTTCAATACGTTTAATGGTGTATTCAGCCTATACATACTTCATATAAATTGTTCCTTGGTGATTCCTCTTTTATTTAAAACAAGAATCATTCAATTCAGATATCTGTGGTGCCCATAGCACATCCTACATCAACATTGTACTGGGAGTTTCTGAAACTTCACTGTCCAAGATCCGGCTTATCAGGTCAATTCATATAACTTATCTTAAAATTCAAGCAAGCTTGTATTCATATCAAACCACCCTTGGTGAGTGCTCTTTATTTTTAAACAAACGATACTTGATTCTGACATCGGTGCTGTCTATTACAGTCTCTACATCAGAGTCACGCCAGTTTACATTGAATCTGTCCAACCCGGTTGTCACTTTGCCTGGGTTGTGTTGTCTTTAACCATTCATATTCTCTTTACTAACTCTTCATTCAAATCATTTAGTTCATATTTAAGCATCATTTTTATTCAATCTTGCATCATTTCATACATCATAAGAAAACCAAAAATGGGGATAGGGCTAACCCCGAATCCGTTGCACAAATATATCAAGCTAGCACCGGTTGGACTCTTCTTCATCGGCCGGCCGAAGAAGAAGAAGGTTGAACCCACATCCCAATCTCCCGCACAAAGGTACACACGGTCAAATTCAACTTCTTTCTATTTACATTACATAAAACGGAGCCCGCGGCTCCTGGCGACCACCTTTTTATTCATGTTCTAATTTCATCTCCTCCTCACTCTCCTCCCACATGACCCGAACCGTCTCCGGTGCTCGAGCGACGCCATAAGATGAAAGTTCGGGGATCAATGTGAGTGTGGGACCGAGGTGAGGACCTTTTACTGCTTTCCGAGTGTTTTTCGATTCACTCCCATTCCCCCATTCTATCTTTCACCTTATCTTGAGGTGCCGACCTGGAACCCGTTTCTGGAGTCGACAGTCACTGTTGCTGATAAATTTTATCATCATCAATTTAGATAGTTTGACTTCCATGCATGCCTTTGTTTTAAGTATCAAATACAAAAACTCTTCATACTTAATTATTTTCATCTATAAACACACAATCCACTTGTGCAGTCACAATTCATCTGTACAATCATAATGCACATGTACATTTGTTCAATAGATAAAGTAAGAATCATACACTTTCATCAACCTTTCGTACATAATCATAATTCTCAACATAATATTCATACTTAACCACAAACCACATAATTTATTATAAACTTTGATCCACACATTTTTATATACTTTCATGCATTCAATTTCATTAAACCACAATTTACATCACACATGCATGAAAGAATTATACAATGTAGAACAAGAATAAATTATACAACTTTCGTACAATTTTTTACAAGAGTCATGTAAAAAATAATAATAAAGATACAAGCTTTCTATCGATTATCCTCTTCGAATGATTTCTCATCCTTGTCATTATCCTCATCCTCTTTATCCGCCTTTCTCTTTCTAAAAGATGGTATTGAACTTGATGGATCAACCAGTGTGGGGAATTTCTGGTTGACATTTGTTCAGTTAGCCATTCTATTACGTCTACAAAGCTCTTTTGTTGGTTGGATATTTGTTGCTTAAGATATGAGATCTTGATATTTTGCTTTTCTATTTAGCTAGGAAGCTTGCTTATCAATCTCTATTGGTTGCTTCTCCACCTTACTCATCACCTTTTAATCTATCAAAGCTATGGAGATACTAGCACTTCCACTGCTTACATCATACTAGGAGTTGTGAGTCTATCCTTACCCCCCACATCAGATTTATCTTGGCCTATCTCTGCCAAAGACTTTGATGAATGCCACCTCAACACTAAATGGAAGTTTAAATATTCTAGCAACTATTTGCTCTGATGTTGGAGTATTCATCAACTGTGTCATGTTGTTTTCATTAAGAAGACATTTT
Organism: Cryptocoryne crispatula var. balansae; assembly: GCA_036172225.1. NCBI lineage: Eukaryota > Viridiplantae > Streptophyta > Magnoliopsida > Alismatales > Araceae > Cryptocoryne > Cryptocoryne crispatula. Next base: position 34,484,779 of record CM069925.1, on the reverse strand, counting down.
ATTAACACTTGTAAGTAAGTTTTTATCACCATCATTGCTGACTCTCTTCGTTGCTCTAGACAATAGAGCCATCATCCTTTTCATGAGTTTGTGTCAATTGGAACATCTTGGACACGTATTAGGACACCATTCTTTTTGTACCTATTTATAACATTTAAGAATGTAAGAATACATGTTAACTTAATAACAAATTAACAACTAAAATATATACTTGCAAATTCTCTCTCTAACTAACAAATATTTGTTCTTCTTCTTCTATAAAGCATTGTTAGAGATGACTTTTATTGACATAATTTTTTTTCACTAAGTGCCTTCAAAGAAATTAACAAGAGTTTAATAATTGATAAAACATTATGTTCAAATAAAAAGAACTTTAATGAAATTTTAATCTGATCTTATTTCCATCTCTGTACCATATGTCACACATATAACACCACTGGTCAATATCACAATGTGAAGACACGCTCTCAAGTGCCTCCTCCAATGATTATCCTATAAAATACTAGATACATAAATTTTATTAGTTTTATTAGACAACAACAGAAAAACTAAGTTATTACCTTCTTTTTCAAATGGTTTATTTACTTTCTTTACATCTCTCTCATATATCTTAAGTTCTTTGCATGTATAGACGTAGACCAATGAAAGGTAAAATGTTGCAACATAATAACATATTTAGTTTATAATGATTTACATTATTTTATTAACTATCATTAATGAATTGTAATTAGTAAAGACTAGTATATTTACCTTAAGATCTCAAAAGATTATTTCTTTCTTCTTAAATGCAAGTGTTATAATTTTGTTGACATAAATAACAATGCACCATATTGCAAACTCCAAGGTATGTGGTAAAATATGGTTCATGTGGGCTTGCACTCTACCCCCTACCAATTCAACCTTTAGGGTCTCTCTATGGTCTAATATTCTCACATTATATGCTTTGGCCATACCTCTCCCATGTCTAGCAGATATAACTAAACCATAAAATTCCAAATGATTAGAAAGTGATTGTAGACATGGCAAATTGGCCTAGTTGCGAAACCCAAAAGTCTTGTTTCTAAGGATAAAATTTTGATTTGTCGTCAAAAAAACACTTTTCTGCCGATTGAGCAGACATATTGCCATTTAGTGGGCGCATCAGCCCTAATGCCTATTTCTTGAGTTTCGGTCCAACTTTTTTGTCCTTTTGACTTCTCACAAGTCTATGTGCCTTAGTCTAGGGTGCATATGCTTGGGCTCTAGGGGTATATACTTACAGAGAATCTCCCTCCGCATTATGTGAAATCTCACTAGTTTTTGAGGTGTTGTCATCATCTTCTAACTAGATGCACCTGAGAACCGAGCATATACACTTGGCAGGAATTTTTTTGCCCTCGTTCACTGAGATTTTATGAACTTTTATGGCATTGTTATCTTCCTCTAACTAGATGTGCCCCATATGTCTAAGCGCATCTATCAAATCATTGTTAGGTGCAATCTCTCATGATTCGAGTTGGATTTAGGGCTTTCCCTATAAAAGGAAACCTTTCTTGACATTTTAGAGGTTCCAAGTCCTCCCTCTCCTTTCTCCACCTTGTCTTATTCTTCTCTCTTCATGATAAACCTATTTTTCTTCCACTTTTTTGAGCACAGTTTGTACATGCACCCCAACTCGTAGAGCACTTCTACTAAGCTCTATTGAAACTCCTCTTCTTCCCCTCTTTGCCCCCTTTCCTCTAGATTTTGAAGTTTGCCAGAGGTTTCCCAACATCCCTAGAAAGATTACATGTCAGTTGAAGCCAAAGAACCCCATTGGAATACATGGAGAAGCCAATCTTTTTCTATCTGTACATTTACTTGTAGACGGGCGTGACACCTAACCACGTCTACCACAAAGTATCCGGAAACTAGTTTTTGTGTTTTCTTTGCCATTTCTTAGGAAATGACTTATAGAATTGTATGTTCTACAAGTCAATCATATATGATATGATTTAACATTTCTAGAAATAACTCATTTAATTAATTAGGCAAATCTTCATTACTAGCTCATATTAAATGTGTGCATTGTAATGAAGTCCTTGATCACAAACAATGATGATTGAAGTATGAAGAGATCATGTAATAAAGTCAATTATCTATATGTATGTAATCTAAATGTTCCTAGTCATAAGATTTTTGAGATGGGACATTAAGGATATAGATAGACTAGTGTATGTGATATCTTCTTATGTGATGAGAATAATCGATATCATTGGTCATTAGTGTGGAAACATTAAATTACATATATAGGTGCTCATTAGTTGAATGAACTAACCGAATTAGAAACTCTAAATACGAACTATCAATCAGGGTTTTCTATCATCATAGTTGCATGGTTGGACCTTTGACCTGAGCCACCAAAGATGCATTGTTAGGCGAAACTTGTGTTTTGACCATTGACTTATGGATCATTGTTTAGATGGTCTAATATAGTGATGAATTAGGTATAAGAAAAACCTGATGGAGGCAACTGAGTAGACAATAAGATATATTCCACTCTTGGTTGTAGATGCCTCCTGTCATCGGTCTCCCAGCTCGGGTGCTACCCTCCCTTGGCTTCCTTACTTTGGTGGATGTCGATATGTGGTTGTGGTCACTAGGAGCCAGGAGATCCAAAAGTAAAGGGGAAAAGAAAGAAATGCAAGTATTAAAAGGAAATGACCAAATGTACCTTTACGGGGAGATTATGTTAGGAGATTATAGGTTCCATCTTCTTTCTTTTTAGCTAGCTGAGAAGAAAGAGCTTGAAGCACAATTAGTTGTTCCTACAAAATCAAATAAGCTACAAAAACGAGTAAAAGTGGATTAGGACTAAGAGAGTGAAGCGTCTTTTAAAGAAAATAAACTAAAACCACGAAAGGAATTAGAATAACTAGATTGAGAATAACTCCCAACCCCCTTTTTATATAATTTTGAGTGATGAAAGATACTATTAAGCTAAAATATGCATTCGAACATGATGATCTAAAATAAAAAAGCAAAGAAATAAAGTATTGCAAAAAGATAGGAGAATAAAAATATGTTTTGGCTCTAAAAATGGCTATCTGGAGCTCTGGGCATCCCAGTAGACAAGTCACTGGGCAACCTGGTAGGCAGGTAACTAGGTGACCTGGCGAACGGGCCACTAGGTGACTCAACAAGTAGGTCACAAACTACTCTAGAGGTCAATTTTCTCCCAGATGCTCTTGGCACTTTTAAATGGCCTTTAAAGCTTGACAACGACTCCTAGGAGCTCATAGAACATGAATGATGTTCTCCCCTCAGATGTAGAAGCTTGAGAAGCTTAAAAATAGATGCGATGAAGAAACGATGTAGAAAACATCAGTTTGTGGAGATGGATGGGGTGGGAAGCTCTTAAACTCTTTTGTAATAATTCTTGTTGGGTGGAGATGGCTTGATTCTCTCTAGGGTCCTCTCTTAGGGGCTTGAAATGTTTTCAGCCTTCTAACCCCCTAAAATGTGGTTAGGGGGTCTCTTTTTATTGGTTAAAAAGGTAAAAGCACATTTCAAGAATAAAAAGTATAAGGTAAAATATAATGTGACCCACCTACCAGGTCACTAGGTGACCTATTTGTCGAGTCACCTGTAGGACCAAAAATGCCATTAATGTGCATGTGCCAATAGTTGGTCGTGTGTCCAACCACGATGACCCAATAGGTGAGTCACCTGCATGACCATAAATGCCATTAATGTGCATGCACCAAAAGTTGGTCACATGCCCGATCGGGACTGCTACAATGAGAAGTGTCCCATCTGATGGGCTACATATGTATAGTCGATTCTGATCACCTAGTCGAGCTTACATCACTTGCGGGTCACTTTGGTCAGTCCATCCGTTACAATATTGAGGGACTCATTGACCAGGATGCTTTTGTACCTGGTTAAAATTAAATGCTCACCTACCACGATCAGACTTGCCAGGTTTGGGGTGGAATCAAGTTGTGATCCGGTCCCTAGGTTACTGGGCCTCACATCTATTGGGTTGCCAGGTGACCCATCTAGCGGGTCACCTGGCGACCTGATAGGGGGGCCACTACGTGACCCGTCTGGGGATCATCTTCTATTCCAGAGCCCACTTTTAGCCATTTTTTGGAAATTCGGTTTGTCTATCTGAAAACTCATATATTTTCTAAAAATACATGAATCTTAAGCTCCTAAAATAGGTCAAATTTGTGTGTCTATGGCTTGTCTCGTCTTGATGTCAGCTTTGCAAGAGAGTGGTATGAAATGGAGCGTAGATGAATAGAATGAAGTGTAATGAGGCATAGTGGTGTGTAATGGTGGCGTATTGAAAAGGTGACACCAAAGTGTAGATTAGACACGCAGACCATCGCCTAATTGGACAAAGATTAGGCATCGTCAACCCTTTGCAATTTCCATTTGTACTTTTCCGATTATTTTCATTGTTGATTGGATTAAAAAAGTGTCGTGGGCAAGAATAGAAGAAGAAAAAACCTACCCCCTTGTGTGGGAGACCTCCAAGTCATAGCTCGTGAGTTCATCTCGATTAGCGGCCCAGCTCTATGGTGTTCTTGTATCGAGAAGGGCTAAACTAAGCTAGCAAAAACATATGGGAAACATCCAATCATCTCGAGGCCAGATCCTTTAGGTTCATTTGGTCCTTGCAAAGGTGCCAACTTCATCCAAAGTGGAATGACTCCATGTTCTGCTAGAATTTATAGAGCTCAGCGAGAAATGCTTTCAAAAGCCATAAAATGACTCATTATGTTCACAACGTTTGAAGGATGTAGGACACATGAAGGTGACTATGATGCATGATGATTTTTTTATTTGGGGGTTTAAAACAAAAATACTAACAAAAATAGACAAATAGTTGAAAATATAGCTCCTATGTGTAACGGTTAAGATGCTTCGGAGAGAACCGTCATCCCCGTATATACAACTTTGGCTTATCCACAAGCCTAGAGATGATCAATCCATCATTAATTTTGTTAAGGGGGTTCTCCAATTTGATCATTTCTAAACTTAAGGTCTTCAACGATACTATCATGCAATTATAAGATAGGAATGAGGTATATATATATTTAAAAGGGGGTGCTGGTGACCCCTTGCATGGGATGCCAAAGTGTCCCAAGTTTTAGGGTGCCAGGCGACCCAATATGGGGGTGCCTGGCATCCCTTCTTCTGGGATGCCAAGCAACCTACCTAGTAGGTCACCTACAGCTGCTGCCAGGGTAGGTTGATGTGACCTTGGCCATCCCTTCCATCTTTAAATGGGACTTTTTAAACTACTTCTTCCACTTTAAAAACCTTAGCTTGTAAGAATACCACCTTTACTCATTTTCTTGCTCATTTGTTTGTTATTTCTTGCTCTATATTCCTTCCATAATGTCTCTTCCTTCATAGTTCATCCATTCGTAGAAGGTGAGGTGGATTTCTAAGGTTCCAAGGCATATTTTCAACAAAACTTTGGCTGCAGTAGTTTCTTTCTGGTTTACTTCATCATTTGTCTTCTCTTGAGCTTTTTATCCCATTGAAGTAGAGTTTTTATGCAACTTTTCCACTTTTCCCAAAGTTGGTTCTACGTCAGGTAATGACTCGGTCAACAGGTTACCAAGTGACCCAAGTGGTGGGTAACCAGGTTAACCGGAAGGGGGGGGGTCATATACGCATTGTTGACCTTTCATTGTTGTTCATATAGGATCCTCCATCATTTTCGGGAGCTCGTTTCTGTGGCTTGTGTCAACGGGTCTTCCGTATTGCCCCGTATATCACTTTGGAGGCCTACCATGTGCTTCGCCAATGGGGAATGGCCGACTTTTTTGTTTATGTAGTCAATTCTTCTAAGTATTATTGGAATTTTGCTTTAGCGAGAGCCTTGGTGGAATGTTGGCATCCAAACATTAACAACTTTATTCTCGATACCTTCGAATGCACCATTCTTCTTGAAGCGGTTGAAATGTTGTTGGGCCTCCCGAGTTCCCCTTTCGGTCAAAAAGATTTCATATTTATCCTGCCTTTCCCTCTTACTGCCTATCTACTCTAGAAACGGGTTTCGGATTAGCACCTCAAGAGAAGGTAAAAGATAGAATAGGGGAAAGGAAGTGAATCGTAAAATACTCGGAAAGTGGTAAAATCCTCACCTCGGTCCCACACTCACATTAATCCCCGAACTTTCATCTCACGGTGTTGCTCGAGCAACGGAGACGATTCGGGTCATGTGGGAGGAGAGTAAAAAATAGAATGACTTAGAACATGAATAAGAGTAGAAGTGGTCACCAGGAGCCACAGGCTCCACTTTATAGAATAAAAACAAGATTGAGTTGACCGTGTGTACCTTAGCGCAAAAGAGAATGTGTGCAGGTTCAACCTTCTTCTTCTTCGCCCGGCCGATGAAGAAGAGTCTCCAACTGATGCTAGCTTGATGTATGTGTGCAACTAGAAGACAATAAGACAATAAAACAAGTGAATAAGGATTAGAACTGAGTAAAGTGTAGTAACTTGTAAAAACAATAACATAAATGGCAACTGGAAACAAACTCACCGGATTCGGGGTTAGCTCTAACCCCTTTTTTGGGTTTTTTGTGATATATGAAATGATGAAAAATAGAATAAAAATGATTCTTAAATATGAACTAAATGATATGAATGAAGAGTTAGCAAAGATAATATGGATGATTAAAGATAACACAACCCAGGCAAAGTGGCAACCGGGTTGGACAGATTCAATGTAAATTGGCGTGGCTTTGATGAAGAGACCGTAATAGACAGCACCGATGTAAGAATCAAGTATCGTTTGTTTCAAAATAAATAGAACTTACCGAGGGTGGTTTGAGATTAAGACAACTTTGCTTGAATCTTATGATAAATAATCTAAATTTACCTGATAAGTCAGATCTTGGACAGTGATGTTCTAGAAACTCCCAGCACAACGTTGATGTAGGATGTGCTATGGGTAACACATATATAGGAATTAAATGCTTCTTATTGGAAATAAAAGAGGACTCACCGGGGAACAGTTTATACGAAGAATGTATATGCTTAATCTACCTTTAAAAGTATTGAAATTGAATGAGAAGACGATGACTTGGAAGAGAAGACTTTGGATCTGTCTATGCAGTGCTGGTGTTAAAACTGTAACAAACTGAGGGAATGTCAGAATTGATCTCCATTTATTGGATATGAAATATATCTTGATGAAACACACTTCTTATGAAGGAGGTCAGAATGTAAAATGACCATAAAGATCTATAGAAGCCGATGATCAGCAGTGTAGCACGTCGGAGCATAGAGCGGCTTCTTTCTCACTTCGGGACGATCTCCGGGCACCGGGACGAAGAGAGAAAGATTTGGGGAGGTTGGGACGAGACTAGGGTGTCTGGAAGATGAGAATAAGAGTGTTAGAGGATGGGGATGCCCTTCTTAGGTCGTTCAAATGGGTCTCCCTTTATAGGGGATGAGAAACAGGTCAAAAAATAGCAGGTTTTGATACATCCGACCTTAGGTTGCATTTCCTTTATTTAATGATGATAATTTTCATCATGAGGCTTCTATAAAGTTACCCAACTGATTTAGAGAGATTGAAAACCATGAATCACCTTCACCATGTTCAATATATGTCTCCACTTGAAGAGGAAACAAATATGGTCTAAAAATAGCAAGTTTTGATATACAAGACAACAAGTTGGATTGCCATCATTTGATGATGCTAATTTCGACCATGAAGCTTACAGATACTTTACCAAGTGACATGGAGGAGGAAAAAGGAAGGTAAGGTCATGAATTGGTTAGAGATGTGCCTAATGGGCTGGGCTTGCATGCAATTGAGCTTGATCAAGGGGCATGTGGACAGAATTGTGCATCTGATTTCTGAAGGGCGTTGCAAACAAATGGGGATCAGAATTGAATGCCATTTCTTACAATGAAAATAGGACTCAGAGTAAAAGATTATTCATGTTGAAAACTTCTTCAGTAGATGTCCACATAATCTAGTGAAAATTTATCAAGTAGAGGATAAGCTGGGAAAAGCATAATCTGGCACACAACCAAGCGGCACGATCTTGTTGCAAAGACCACCAAGAGCAACATGGAAGTTAGAATGGGCTCTCATTTAGAAAAAAAATAGATTTGATTAGAGATCAACAACTCTTCCTCAGATTTCTAGTGAAGTCCTTGGCTCGTCCAAAAGGATCGTTCAACTTGATTTTAATGGTCTAAAAGAGATGTTGCCAATGGAATAAGAGTTTAAGCTCCAAATAAGGCCAAATTGGCATGTCTATAGCTTGCCTCACCAAGATGTCGACTTTGCAAGGAAATGTTATGTAGCAAAGTGAAGTGAAATGTAGAGAAATGTAGCAAAGCAAAATGAATTGTAATGGAGTGCAGTGGAGTGGAATGGTGATGGATTGAAAAGGTGGCATTAAGGTGTAGATATAGACACGCTCAACAACCAAATTCGGCAAAGAGAATCTCTTTAAGTTTCTTGGATTACTACCATGTTTTATCAAGCCTTTTTACATCCAATTGATAAAAGATGTGCTAAGGGCATGAGAGAAGAGTAGCCAACCCCCAACGCGGTGGAGAGTCCCCAAATCATGAGTTCGTAGGTTCATCATCAGCCAGCAACCTGATCTGTGCGGTGTTCCTGTACTGTGATGGCTAAGGTTTTAAAAGAGATTTGTCTTTGTAACGTAAAAGAATACCAATCGAGCATATTCAAGCTCTCAGATTCATTTAAGTTTTCCAAAAGACATGATTTGATTCGGAATGTAATGATCTTGATTCCAAAAGACAAATGTTTAGGCACAAGAATAGACAATGAGGATAATAGTGATGCAAGAATTATGATAAAAAATAGGTGCCCATGGTGAGATATAAAATGGGGACTGCCATGGTGGGATAAGTATCAAGAAAGTGTTGCAAAGGCTACGGTGGGATAGAAATGAAAGAAGTTGAAGGACATAATGTGATTACGATAGATGATGGACATGGTGGCACGGTGGGATTAACAAACATGGTGGGATATTGAAAAAATTGAAATTGGGATAAATAATGGCATGAAGAGACCCGGTGGGGTTCAGCGGATGTGATGACCATAAAGAAATGTAGAGATGATAAGCAAGAATGCATTGAACTAAAACTATATGATGCATGCTGGGCTTAAGAAAATCAAAAATTATCTAAAAGATAGTTGAAGATATAGATTGAACATCAGAGGTTAGGATACCGAATTGGGAACCATCGTCCCTCGATATTTAATTTTGTCTTATCCGTGAGCACAAAAAATGACCTGACCATCGTGGATTTTGATGAAGGGGATCTCGGGCCCGGTCTTTTTTGCACTCGCAGTCTTCAACATCAATGCATAAATAAGTAGTAATGCACCTAATATATGCTAAGAAGTAAAATGATAATGGTGAGTTTGCGGTGTGATGACATGCATTCTCATAAAAGAGTTCATGTCCCTTGATGATTGCGAAAGAATGGGGGCATGCAGGCCCGAAGTTAGAGTGTGAGAATGTGTGCCCGAGGTTGATGGAAGGTGGGCATAGGAGCCCAATTTAGAAGGACTTTGGTCACATGGGCCTGGTTGTGAAAAACTGTGGTTATGTGAGCCCGGTTGAGGTGAATTGTGGGCACGCGGGCCCTATTTAGAAAAATTAAGGGCACGTAGGCCTGATTGGGGAGAATTGTGGGCACCTGGGCCGAATGGAAGGAAAGGTGCACATAGGCCCAGTTGGGGAAAAGGGGCGCATGGGCCCATTTGAAGGAAAGGGGCACGCAGGCCCGATTGATTAAAAGGAGCATGTGGGCCCGGTTGGATAAAGGGGGCACATGGGTCCAACTGATGGAAAGGGGCACATGGGCCTAGTTGATGAAAAGGGGCATAAGAGCCCGATTGATGAAAAGGGGCATAAGTGCCCAAAAATGGAGCATAAGGGCCCTATTGCAGAAGAGGGGCATAAGAGGCCAATCGAATGGGATAAAGTATGGGTGGTGGCCCCAAGATTGAAGAATTGGGGAAGCATGGGCCCATTCGACGATTGTGAGGTAGATGAATATAGGGTGGTGGCCCTAAGATCGATGAATTGTGGGCCCATGGGCCCGACTGTTGATTGTGAGGAGAATGTGGTATGGGTAGGGGCTCTAAGATTGATGTTATGGGATTTGCCTGCCTAGCTAGAAAAGGTCCTAGTATCTTTTTGCTAAAGTCTACATCTTCCTTCTGTAGGTTTATAGATTCCTTCTCCATGTCACTGACCAATTCGGTCTCCTTACTTCCCAGCTCCGGGGTCAATTCAATCTGACCAATTTTAGGGATCAGTTCCAATGATGACGATAGTTGATCTATACCTAGAGAATCCTTACCTAGTCCTTGACAATCAACTAAATTTATGATCTCCTCATCTAAGCTTCTTACAGTAGGCTTCTCCTTAGGTTGTTCTAGGGAAGAGGGCATGCCTAGTTTAGGGTATTCTAGAATGATAGAAGAGTTTAGTTCGACCTCCCCTATTGGCTGACTTTGATCTTGAGAGATAGCAATGATATGCTGAGGAGTTTATTCCTCTGCCAGCGTAGGAGCACAAATGGTTAGAGCAATTGAATCATCTGCTGGCGCAGGAGCTTGAAGGGTCAAAGTGACCGAATCTTCTACTATAGTAGGAGCAAGAATAGTAGGAGTGATTGATTCCTCTATTGGGGAAAGAGCACAAGAAGTCAGAGTGACTAAATCATCTACCATGGTAGGGGCATGGATAATCAGAGTGACCGGTTCCTCTGTCGAGGTAGGAGCAATAGGATAATCAGAGTTACTGGTTCCTCTATCAAGGTAAGAGCAATAGAAGAAACAAGTGCCTTAACTAACTTAGGGTGAACCCTATTTTGAGGGATTGATTGAATAGCCAAGGGTTGTTCAATTGGTGTTGTCATGAAAGTCGATTCGAGTTGAGAAGCCATTGGTGAAATTGGTTGAGAGGCCAAGGCTTGTGTGGTTAGCTGAGGGGTTGTTGATGGAATAGGTTGACAAGCTAAGGATCGGATGATTGGCCGAGGGGCCTTTGGAAATATTGGTGGAGTCAAAGGCTGGGGAGCTAGTTTACGTAATGAAGTGTTTGCACCAGTGACAAGAGGAACTTGATTGTGCATAATTGTTTGTGCCATTGGCAAGGGTTGCATGACCGGTTGAGGTTGGGGCATGGGTGGCCTAATCAACTGGCATCGAGGAGTTGGCTGATGATGATGATCTGAATGACGTTGAGGAGAGCTCCTAGGTTGGTGCATAGCATCAATGTTCTTCTCAGCCATGGGGCTCTATTCATCATGATATTGCATTAATTCCATGTCTCCTTTTGCATCCCCAATTATTGAATAACCCAGCCCATATCATTGCAAAAATTTGGCCTTGATAATTTTGAAATCTTATATCTCTATTTCTCCTAGTGAAAAAAACCATTCTAGGGCTGCACCATCCAATGATCGCTTAAAAAAAATAGCAAGAGCTCTTCGATCATTTAGCCATCGAGATGATTTGCTCAAGAAATCATTGACATGGGTGAAGGGATCACCTAAGCCGTTGTAGCGATGGTAGGCTGGTGTTTGTGATGAAGGGATATGTGGGACTGGGAAAGATGGAGCAGATATTTCAAGGATGGCCTTTGAGTCCAAATGGTGCCTCGACTCTTCAAAGCACTCATCCATTCGGTTGAGTTTGACCATGAATGCTTGGGTTCCTGAGCCACCGGTGCAAGGTATTTGGATGAACGAGCTGGAAGAGGCGGTTGGAAGTAGGAACTAGCATGGAATCATGTGGGCGACCCACAATAGGGTGAGTAGGCAAGGTAGCACGTCAAGATTGTGCAAGAGAGTTGATGATGAGGAGCCTAGCTACCGATTGAGGTGGTGAGGGAGCTTGATCTCCCCCAACTAGAGCTTGATTGGCGGGCATCTTGCCCTTAGCGGTGAATTGGATGACTGCAAAGGTCACAGGATCAAGGTGGAGAGATAGGCCCTGGAGCAGTTCCTCCATGCTAAGCAGAGTAGGATGAATTTTGGGTTCCCTGACGGCGTTAACATGACCCTTTGGTTGGACCATGGGTTGTTGTAGCTCGTAGTGACCCATCTTGTACTATTGTTCTTGCCCGTAATAGTTCGACATCTCGATGTGTCTTCCGGACCTTAGTATCACGGGCATCATGTCGATTTTTCTTCAAAGATGGTTAAAAAAAGAGAGCAAGTAAAGCACACAATTAAAGATTTTTTGTTATGTTTTGTTTTGTTTGATTTTTGTTTCAATTTGGTTGTTTGGAAAATAAGTTGAACTGAAAATTAAAGAGGTTTTTGTTTTGTTTCTTTAGGTGTTTTGAAAAAAGAAAAGTTTTTTTGGTTGTTTTCAATTGTGGTGAGCAAGCAAGTTATGCAAACAAGTTCTTAAAATGACTACTCGACAATTTTTGGGTTGAAGCCTTAGATTAGATAGATTGTTAGCAATTGTTCACTTAAATGGGTATGGTTCCTATTGCATCAATCTTAAAGACCTAAGGTTATCACACAATCACCACAAGTAGGTACTTGGGTTCTTCGGGTTTTGGGAAAAGGTACAACCGGCCTAATCGTGCGGAGAGGAATACTCCACGGATGGGGACTTATGGAGGTCTTGATGGAAACCACCAAATAAACTAGGAAGGAATATCCCAGAAGAAAGGTAAGAATCTATCAAGAAGGTTTTTGGAAGGTGAGGGTGTGTTGGGAGAGAGAGCCCCCGCCTTGAATGCCCTACAGATCAGAACAAGTCTGGTACCCGATGCAAAAAGCTAATGCAAAAGTAAAAATGGAGGGTAAGAGGAGAAGAAGCAATCGATATGCAGGAACATGAAATGTAAAGAAGTAAGTAAATCGAACATGTGATATGCAAATGAGACAAATAATCATGCAACAAAACAAACAATCTAGTGACTAGAACCGAATTAGAATGAAATGAGTTGCACAAACAAATCAAGCTAGCACAGTTAAAGACTTGTCCCACCGTGGTCACCAAAAAGCTATCGACTCCAGAAATGGGTTCCGGATCGGCACCTCAAGAGAAGGTGAAAGATAGAATAGGGGAAAGGGAGTGAATCGGAAAACACTCAAAAAGCAGTAAAATTCTCACCTCGGTCCCACACTCACATTGATCCCCGAACTTTCATCTCACGACATCACTCAAGCACTGGAGACTGTTCGAGTCATGTGGGAGGAGAGTGAAGAATAGAATGACTTAGAACATGAATAAGAGAAGAAGTGGTCGCAGGAGCCACGTGCTCCTCTTTATAGAATAAAAACAAGATTGAGTTGACCGTGTGTACCTTAGTGCGGGAGAGAATGTGTGCAGGTTCAACCTTCTTCTTCTTCACCCAGCCGATGAAGAAGAGTCTCCAACCGATGCTAGCTTGATGTATTTGTGCAACTAGAAGAAAAAAGGACAAGAAAACAAGTGTAGAAGGATTAGAACTGAGTGAAGTGTAGTAACTTGTAAAAACAATAACATAAATGGCAACTGGAAACAAACTCACCAGATTCGGGGTTAGCCCTAACCCTTTTTTTTGTTTTTTTGTGATATATGAAATGATGAAAAATAGAATAAAAATGATGCTTAAATATGAACTAAATGATATGATGAAGAGTTAGCAAAGGTAATTTGGATGATTAAAGATAACACAACCTAGGCAAAGTGGCAACTGTGTTGGACAGATTCAATGTAAATTGGCGTGGCTCTGATGTAGAAACCGTATTAGACAACACCAATGTCAGAATCAAGTGATGTTTGTTTCAAAATAAAGATAACTCACCGAGGGTGGTTTGAGATTAAGACAACTATGCTTGAATCTTATGATAAATAATCTGAATTTACCTGATAAGCCAGATTTTGGACAGTGTTGTTTTGGAAACTCCCAGCATAATGTTGATGTAGGACGTGTCATGGGTACCCCATATATAGAAATTGAATGATTCTTATTTGAAATAAAAGAGGACTCACCAAGGACCAGTTTATATGAATAATGTATATGCTGAATCTACCATTAAATGTACTGAAATTGACTAAGATGATGACTTAGAAGAGAAGACTTCGGATCTGTCTGTGCAGCGCCGGTGTTGAAGCCGTAACAAGCCGAGGGAATGTCAGAATTTATCTCCATTTGTTGGATATGAAATATATCTTGATTAAGCACACTTCTTCTGAAGGAGGTTAGGCCATAAAATGACCAGAAAGATCTGTAGAAGCCGATGATTAGCAGTGCAGCACGTCGGAGCATAGGCCGGCTTCTTTCTCACTTCGGGATGATCTTCGGGCACTAGGACGAAGAGAGAAAGATTTGAGGAGGTTGGGATAAGCTTAGGGTGGCTGGAATATGAGTTTAAGAGTGCTAAAGGATGGGGATGCCCTCCTTAGGTTGTTCAAATGGGTCTCCATTTATAGGGGATGAGAAACAGGTCAAAAAATAGCATGTTTTGATACATCCGACCTTAGGTTGGATTTCCTCCATTTAATAATGCTAATTTTCATCATGAGGCTTCTAGAAACTTACCCAACTGATTTATAGGTATTTAAAACCATGTATCACCTTCCCCATGTTCAAAATATGTCTCCACTTGAAGAGGAAACAAATCTGGTCTAAAAATAGCAAGTTTTGATGTACTAGACAACAAGTTGGTTTGCCATCATTTGATGATGCTAATTTAGACCATGAAGCTTACAGATACTTTACCAAGTGATATGGAGGAGGAAAAAAGAAGGTAAGGTCGTGAATTGGTCAGAGTTGTGTCCAATGGGCTGGGCTTGCATGCAATTGGGCTTAATCAAGGGGTGTGCGGATAGAATTGCACATCTAATTTCCGAAGGGCATTGCAGAAAAATGGGAGATCAAAATTTAATGTTGTTTTTTGCAATGAAAAGAGGACTCAGAGGAAAATATTATTCATGTTTAAGACCTCTTTAGTAGACATCCACATAATCTAGTGAAAAATTTTCAAATAGAGGATATGCTAGGAAAAGCATAATCTGGCACACAACCAAGCGGTGCAACCTTGGTGCAAAGACCACCAAGAGCAACATGGAAGTTAGAATGGGCTCACATTTGGAAAAAATGGATTTGATTAGAGATCAACAACTCTTGCTCAGATTTCTAGTGAACTCCTTGGCTCGTCCAAAAGGATCTTTCAACTTGATTTTAATGGTCTAAAAGAGATGTTGCCAATGGAATAAGGATTTAAGTTCCAAATAAGGCCAAATTGGCATGTCTATGTAGACACACCAAATTTTCTTAATTCAAAGCATAAGACTCATGTTTCATAGGGTAATATGTGTGATTAATCTTTAAATGTTGCCAGGTCCTTTTAAAGTTCATTTGGAGCTTCGCCAAATGAAATCGGATGTTTTCCGAAGTTTTCCGCACAAAGCCGTAATTTTCGAGCAAAAACCACACATAAATCGTGTAAACATGGAAATTAGTTGAATGACCAATTCCTACTAATCATGCATTGAAGGTTATGGTTAGATTCACACTCTGGACAAGTTTTGATTCATGCCATGTCTTTCTGGTTGGCCGTCGAAGTCAATTCCAACTAGTATCGGATCTTTTGTTCACTGGCCTAACTTCTGGATAAATTTCGAGTTCCGAGTTCGGGAATGTCCGCAATGTCTTCCGGAAGAAAAACATGCAGAAACAGTCCCATGCGCCCTAGTCCCTGGGCACATGTGCCCTGGACCTAGGGCACGTGGCCATGTGCCCTGCCCCTGAGGCATATGGCCATGTGCCCCCGATCAAGGACACGAGGAAACCAATTTTCAATTGGGACTTTACAACTGATCAGATCGGATCAAAATTTTCAGCTAGATTGGACCAAATTTGTAGGGTGGATAGGATGCGTCCAGCATCAGGGCGCATGCTCCCAGGACCAGGGTGCAAGGTGCCTTATTTTTTAGGATGGATTGCGACGTTTTTCTCTTATATATAGACCGATTTCGGTCATTCCAAAGGCTGGTTCACGACCACCCAGGTATCTCAAGAGGTCCAAGCTCCCTCTTGCATCAATTTTCTGATTTTTGAGAGAGAATTTTGAGTTTCTAGAGAGAGAAAAGTTAGTTCAGAAGAGAGGAAGGCTGGTCTGCAAGTGATCTGCTAGGTCTCTCTTCTTAGGCTTCTATAGCAGCGTGTGTACGTCTTCTGCCCAAGCTCTCAACATAAAAGTTCTTCCTCTCTGAGTCTTCTTAAGTTTGCAATTGACGGCACATGATTCCGAGTCGGGCCTGGTCGTGATGTGCTCAGAAGAAAAGTCGCGCCTGGCAGATCCAGGATTGCTGCTCAGTTTTTTCGACAACCCAGATTTGGCCATATCTCTCTCTATTCTTTTCAGAATCTTTCTTTTCTTTTACTTATCTATTTTTTTCGTGATTCTCCATCTTCCTATCATTTGTTTACATTTTTTTGCATTATTTTTAGTCGGTTAATCCGAAAATAAAAAAGAGAGGTTAGAGATAACCCGAATCCGGTCAGTTTCTAGTCAGTTGGATGTTTCATGTCATTTTATTTACATATACTCCACTTTGTTTGGTTCTAATTGTCTTTTCATCTGTTTATTTATCTAGTTGCACAGGAGATCAAGCACTCACGCATTGAGAACTCTTCTTCATTGGCCGATCGAGGAAGGAGAAGCTTTGACCCGCACTCTTCACGCTAAGGTACACACGGTCATATTTATTTCATAAATCGGAACCCACGGTTCCTGGCGACCACATGTCTTAATTTTCTACTTCTCATCTGTAGACATGCCAGATTGGCCTGATTCCGAGCCCCAGACTCTTATTCCATAGGCGATATTCTTTTTTGACCGTTACCTGATTCGGATTACCTCATGGACATGAGCTAAGGACATTGGTGGAGCCCCTTGTGAGTTGAGAATGGACTAATGATTCCCAGAATGATGCCGAAACCTTCAAGAGAGAGCCGCGGGTGAACTGTAAAAACATGAAGCCTACTCGATGACCGACCTTGAATGGTCCATAATTGAAGGTCTCGGGAGTCCCGCATGTGTTCCGTAACATTCAGGGTTTCCGAGAAGTCATTTCGGTAGGCGTCGGTCAATGATGGCTTTCGTTATGGCTTTTTCGATCTGTACTGACACAGCTATCCTGGACCATGCGTTAGGCCTTTCCGGTCATCACCGGGTCTTTTCGGGTTGTCCAGGTCGATTCTAGCCGAATATTTTCATTAATCATGGCCATACGTCCAGTTCAGTCAATTTTAGGGTTTCCCGGCTTTACCGAGTTTCGGTTCACGTTTACCGGGTTAATCTCAGATTTTTCGATGACTTCGGGTTTTCCGATCGTACCAGACTTGTTCGGTCATCATTTTAAGTTATCCCGAGTTGACCCGAGATTTCTCGACTGGAACCATGCTCTTTTGGATCTTCGCCACGGGTTTTGGCTTTCCGCAAGAGGGTAAACTGGTAGAAAGCCCCGTGCCAATGTCTCGAGAGTCATGCCGTCTGGTTTACTGACTTGAGGAAGTGCGGCTTAAGGTCCTCTTTCCAACGCAATAAACGGGAGCTGAATCGGACATCCCGTTTGCAACATACGGCTCGCGGAACGCGCGCACAGGAGAGAGAGTCTACCGCGTCCCCACTCCCTTTGAAAGGGGAGGGCGCGCTCTGCGCTCCCTCAACCTGAGGGCGCGCCCTGTGCACCCTCAACCTAGGGGCGCGCCCTGCGTGCCCCCGGTTCCTTTGAAAAGCGGGGGCGTGGTCGATTTTCGAAAATCAGAAATTGCCCAATTAACACCTTCTAAACCGGATTTTTGGAAGGTTTCCGGCGGATGATTTTCGATTATTTGTACCGTGCCCCCGGTTCGGGGACGCGTTACGTATGTCAAGTCGATTTTTAACAATTTACGGAAGATTCCATCAATTTTTAGCAGTGAGACGCGTACTGCGCCCCCAATTTCTTTGAAACTGGAGGCACGCAGACCATGCCCCCGAAGTGAGGGCACGCCCTACGTGCCCTTGGTTTGAGGGCGCGCCCTGCGCACCCTCGTCCCCTTTGAAAAGCGGGGGCGCGGTCGGTCCAGTTTCCATATTTTGCACCGGCTTCCTTCCCCTATAAATTGAGGGTCATTCTCAATGACCCAAGGTTAATCCCCCATGCCTAGCTCATCTTAAGGTCATCCAAGCTCTCTCCCAAAGCCGTCCCGACGTCCAAAGGCGATCCGACGTCGAGAGATCGATCCCGAGGCGAAGGAGAAGCCCGATCCGTGCGTTCTACATCAACCAACTTCATCGGCTTCTGCAGAAAATCCGGGGCTCCTTCTTCAAAAGTCTTCAACATAAAAGTTGTTTCTCCCTTCATTCTCTTTCATCTGAAACTTCGGCTCTCAATTCTGACTTGCCGTTTGTTTGTGACAGTTGCTGCACTGAGGGAGCACATCCAGGTTCTATTTTCTACATCTGCCCACTTTCATAATTGTTACAGACTTCTACAGTAGGATTTCAGAGAAATCATTAACATAAGAACTCTTCCTCTCCACGTCCTCTGTCTACTCCAACAAACAGCACTCAATTCTGACATCAGGGTCATCCGTATCATTCTTTGCACTAAAGTCGCGCCAGAAGGGTGCAAAGCTACCCGAACTGGCTTGTTGTACTCATCTCGGCTTCAACTCAAGCCGTTTCATTCTATAAGTTTCTCCTAACTCAATTCATTTAATTTTTATAGCATATTTTATTTCATTTGCATCATTTTACATAACCAAAAAACACAAAAGAAAGGAGTTAGGGCTAACCCCGAATCCGGTGAGTTTGTTTCCAATTGTCATTTTATGTTATTGCTTTTACAGTTACCACACTTCACTCAGTTCTAATCCTTCTTTCACTTGTTTTCTTGTCTTCTTTGTTTACTAGTTGCACAGGTACATCAAGTTAGCATCGGTTGGACTCTTCTTCGTCGGCCGGCCGAAGAAGAAGGTTGGACTCACATCCCTATCTCCCACGCTAAGGTACACATGAGCAACTCATCTCTTGATTTACATTCCATAAAGCGGAGCCCGCGGCTCCTGGCGACCACCTTTCATTTATGCTTTAAGTTCATCTCTTCCTCACTCTCCTCCCACATGACCCGAACCATCTCCGGTGCTCGAGCGACGCCGTGAGATGAAAGTTCGGGGATCAATGTGAGTGTGGGACCGAGGTGAGGACCTTTTACTGCTTTCCGAGTGTTTTCCGATTCACTCCCCTTTTTCCTCTATTCCATTTTTCACCTTCTCTTGAGGTGCCGATCCAGAACCCATTTCTGGAGTCGACATCATCCTCCTCCCACATGACCCGAACCATCTATCTTTGGTGATCAAGCGATGCCAAGGGATGAAAGTTTGGGGGTCAATATGAGTGGGACCAAGGTGAGAGTTTCTTTCCGTGTTTTCTTTCTTTCTTTCTCATCCCCTCTTGAGGTGACGATCCAGATTCACGAACTTCCCTGAAAAGGAGAGGTCCCCGTCAAATTTTTGGAGTTAACAGTTTACACTGCCCATTTATTCTTGGAGGAGCTTATGACTCCAGTTGAGGCCTCTCTATTAATTGTTGATGACAAGATTTCCTTTGAGAGATTGTTGTCATGGTCACTCAAGAGCCAAGATAAGGCCTCCGAAGATTCTAACAACATAATTTGTGGCTTGAAATGAGTAGTGACTTGTGCCATTTCAGCTTTTTTTACCCTGCAGAAGATGGTTGGATTCTTTCTAGCTCTCTACCTTACATTTAGAGGTTATGATGTAGAGAGCACATTTCCCCATCTATCTTGGGCTTTTTTTATGAAGGACACTCCACGGCTTGCCTTGGCCAGCCTGTGTTTGGCAACATCCTCCTCTTGATTGCTTTGGTAGAATTGCACTTCAAATTTGATGTTGCTCAAGAGATTATTCCTGTTTCATGCCTTTTCCATCGTAGCCCTCTTCATTCTTTGTCCTCGATCCTAGTTCTGGAAGATAAGGTCATCAACAAGTGTCCAATGATGAAGACCTTCCATGACTACCGTTCATTTATCTTTCCATGCTTAACCGTGCAGCTTTATTGTGTGTCCCAGTTCCTTTGCTCCGTAAGGAGCTTAATACATGTTTTACCCTAGGGGTGGACATTGGGCTTATCACCGAAACTTCATTGGTTTTATACAATGCTCGCAGGTGCTTTCCTCAAGTTGGTCTCAGTAGGTACAAAGTGCCATTGGTGTCCCACCTTCCACCAATCAAGGATTGACGCCTTGACACTCCTAATGATGAAGAAGAGTATCAAAGTGCAATTGCATTGTGGAAGGTATGTAAGCTATATAGCGCTTTGATGATCACTGAAGAAGATAAAGTCTGCAATGCCCTCTACTTGAAGAAGCACTGGGTGCTCTATACTTGAAGAAACATGCTCCTTTAGTGCAAAGGCCTTTGTAGCATCTTTTATTTCCTTGCACCTTTGTTAGCTTGAAATATGAATGTAACTTTGCATTATGTAATGAACAAGCTATTTAGTATGAAGTATGCATGAATTAAAGAAAAAATAGTAGATTTTTAATTTTGGACTAGGTGATGTCCCGCCCGTATGTTTGCCAGGTGACTTAGTTGTTAAGTCACCAGGTAACCTGGAAGGTAGGTCATCAAGTGACCTGGTTGTCGGGTCGCCAGGTGACCCAGGTGCCAAGTCATCAGAGGTCCCAGTCAACAAGTTGCCATCCATTTCTTATGGATTGAATGCTTGAGAAGATGGTCTTTGTACCCATTTTGACCACCTTAAACCATTTAAGATGCTTCTAACTATGGGTTCTCTTGCCCAAACCCTCTTCTTCTTGTTGAAGCTCCAAGAAATTGCATTTTTTTTTCTTTTTGAGAGGCTACCATTATGCCTAGCTTGAGGAACAACCTGGTGAATCGGATAACGCTCTTTTATGATCACCTTCAGAGTTATTTGCATTGTGATGAGGTAAGTATCTAAATGCCTTCTCTTATTCTTAGCACTCCATTTTAATCCTAAATGTTCATTTCCTTTCTTTTCTTGGGAGAAATGGTGTTTAGATCGATAGATAGGAAAGCGGTCTTGGTCTGTTCCAGAGAATGACCCCTTGCCTTGGTTGCCTAGGGGGTCATCTTTTGTTTTAGAATCCTTTTGTACTACTTATTGCTTTCTACTTCCTTTGACTTGCATAGGATCTGCCACCTTTTCCTACCTCAGAACATATCGGTCAGTTTGCTTGGGCTGACTAGCTTACCAAGGCTTTGACATGTAATTCTATAGAAGTTTTGCATGGCTGGGGCTTGAAGGGTGTCCTTGACCATATTTTCCGCATCCATACATACCGTTGGAACTTCACAATGCTAGGAGCTTTGGTGGAGAGGCGGCATCTGGAGATCCACACATTCTTCTTTACTGACTTTGATTGTTCCATCGTTTTGGAGGAGGTGGAGCTTTTTCTAGGTCTAGATGGTAGTGTGTGGGAACCTCGGGAATCTTTTTGTTTCTTGAAAAAGATTTCTTGTTTTTGTATGTTTTGAAATATCGACATCCCAATCTTCTAGTAAAGTAGGTGATAAACCATAAAAATACTAGATAGTCTGGGTGATATTAAAAGAGTATAGAACCGAGGTTCGGGTTCTGTGAAAATATTTTTGACCTCTCTCCATCCGATGGTGCGAATATCCGATGTTCATTTACATCGAGCAAACACTCGAACACCCTTGATTAACTACCATAGCGATCTTGTTTGACGAGAGCGTGTACATCCACAACATATAGAGAACACAAAGGGCCCTGGCCTTTTAGGCCCGATGAGATGCAAACAAATTTGATTAGATTTTGTTTGAAGTTGTTTTATGTTGATTTATGAATTGATTTTGATGTGGTTTAAAATGTTGAATTTAGATTTCCATTTGACTTGGATTTGAATGTTACTTGTTTCGGTTTGTTTTAATTGTTTGGTTTGTTTTACTTAAATTGATTGAAGTTTATTTTTATTTTTTTGTTTGAACTTGATATTTTAGATGTTTTGATCAATTTGACTTGCTTAAATTTAATTGACATGTGTTGAGTCATTTTCATGTGATTTTCTCATGTCGGTTGGTGTTTTAATACCAATTCGGGTGTGTTCAGTATGTTTTAAATGTTTTGAAGTTTGGTTTAAATTGATTAAACTTGAATTTCATATTGTTAATGATATGAATTTGGCATGTTTTAATATGAATTTAATATGCATTAATGTTTTATTTATGTTGTTCTTTTCAATTGGTTTGATTTGCACTTGTTTAAGCATTTGAATTCAAATGGATTAAATGTATTGAATCAATTTTTCCAGATTGTATTAAATCTGATTTTTGTTGAATGTTAAAGCTTTAATGATATGTTTTAAGCATATTTTAAGATTAGTTTGAATGTATTTTCAGATTTAATTAAGTTAACTTCAGATTTGAGTAACTCTTGTTGGGTTTGCATCACATCCGGTCTGTCGGGCTAGTGTCGATGCCCAGTCACATGCAATCAACTCGGCAGTTGAAATGTTCATTGAATATTTATGTTCATGCTGGTGTACATCAGATGTGGCAATTCATATGCCATGTTCAATGTTGTCAATGGTGCAAATGTGTGAATGTCCTTCCCTTGGTGTAAAATACCACTTGATTGGGAAAATTTTGGCAGCATGCCGCCTTATTTTCCAATCGGTGTGGAATTTTACCCGTCCTAAAAGGTATAGTCATTTGACTTTCCAAGTAGTGGGAAGGGTCCATCTACAGTGGGAAGCGTGTCCCATGCCTACGCCCGGGTCAACGTTCCGGTGCATGCCGGATGAGCCGCCCAATGAAGCGTCCAGTTGTGGACTAACTCCTTATTTAATTTTGGCATTTCGCCTTTACATTTAATTAAGGTTTATTTTAAGTGTCCAAGGCCCAATGGGCCAGCTTCATCAGCACAATGGGATGGTCTTCATGTCTCATGGCTTGAGAAGGCCGACTTCATGTCATGTTGGCCCGGTTGGCCCAATTCAAGCTTCATGTCTCCATGGCCCGGTTGGCCTGTTTTACACCTTGTTTGGACCAGAATCGAGAGCCACCTTCTCAAGCCCTTGACCCATCATGTGAGCCAAGGGGAATCAGGCCGTCACCCCCAACCTGGTCCTTGCAAGGACCTGTTGTAGCCTCGGTTTGTTGCACTTGTTCGCAGCACCTGTTTTGATCTCCAGGGGCCAAAATGGCCTGCTTCGACAATCTGCAGAATTTGACTTCTAGTGTTTGCCTTCTTGCTGTAGCAGTGGGCAACGAAAGCCTCAGAGGGGCTGGAATGGATCTGTGGGGGTGCTTCTTGGAAGAGTTGGAAAGGGGACTGCACAAGGGGGCAGGTTTAAGGCAAGTTTGGAAGGGTTGATTAGGTGCTGCACAAAGGGCATGTTGAAAAGGATTTCAATGCCTCAAAGGGGCTGTTTGGTATTGAAATAAGGAAGGCCACACAAATGGGCTGTCTTGGTTGAAGTTGAGAATCCGCCTGAGAGAGACTTGGCCCGTCGTACGAATTCCAAGAATTCCCAGGACATCACCCTCTCCTCCAGCCAAAACGAGGGATCAAGAGCCCGCCCAGGGGAGACTTGGCCCATCTTGTGGATCCAAGAATGCCCGGGACATCACTCCATCCTCCTCAATGGGTAAGGGATATGTGTAGAGAATAGGGCTGATTGGGTGCTGTAGGGAAGTTGAACATGGGCTTTAAGTGGTACTAACAAGGCTGAGTTTTTGGCCATAGAGAAGGCCGAGGGGAAGAGAAAGAAGAGGGGAGGAAAAGAACTAGAAAGTACTACATCTTCCGTCACCTTTTTTTGCACAATCCTTGTTGGAGATTGAAGGAGAAGCTGGCTGGCCTTATACCCTTCTTCTTCTTCTTATTTTGTTGCTGAAAATGGGGCTGGAATCAGTGCTCCAAGAAGGAACACCTGCTGTTGGAATCGGTGCACCACCGATTGGGCTGCTGCTGGCGCACCTGCTGGAGGGAGGCCTTTTCTCCTTCTTATTCTTCACTTGGAACACCACCAGGGGGATGGAGAGGTTGCTGACTTGCTGATGAAGACGTCCAAGCAAGGAGAAGCTCTCTTGGCGCAGGGTAGAGGGAGGAGAGGCAGGGCTTCCGCAGGGTGATCAGCTTGTCCTGCACATGGCCAGCTGAGGAGGCTTTTATAGGGGCTGAGGGGCGCCATCTCCAGGAGGAGATAAGGCTGGAGGTTGTTGAGAGGAGATAAGGATAACTCAAGGGAGGTTTGGGATGATAAGGATTACCCATAGTTGGTTGTTGAGGATGATTATGCGCCAACTAGAAAGAGAGGGAGAGAAGGGTGCGCACCATCTCCTCCTTTCAAGGAGGTGTGCGCACATGACATGTGGAAAGAAGGCTGGTTCGACCAAGGCTTGGATGAGGATAAGCTTGGTTAGTTGTAGGATTAGTTAGGATGAAGATAAACTAAAAGAGAGATAGTGATAAGCCATGGGAGGTGGTTGAGGGAAGTGGTTGAGTGGGACCCACTAGCCAAGGAAGGAGGAGGTGGGTGCGCCTCCCTCCCCTATTTTATAGGGCTTCTTGCGCACACATCAGATGAGGGAGGATGGAATTCGACCATGACAGGTTGGGTTAGCCCATCTTGGGTTAGGTTTAACCCTGGTTTAATCAAAGTGCTCCCGATCCAACGGCTAGCATTAATTCCGACCAAAACCAATTAAATAAATCCCAAATTGACTTCAAAAAAATTCCAGATCATGCCCTGATGTCCATTGATATTATGCTCTATCCTGATGTGTGGTTGAGATCACTTGAATTGCAACGGATCACTTAATTTAGCTAGTTTCTCTGATCGGTGCGATCTCGGCCGTCGATAATGCCAAAAACTATATCTGAGTGCAATTACCTTCTCCCATTGGTCAAATTTATTTTTCATGCATAAATATTTATGAGATCAAAGTTTTGGGTCATGAAAATTGAAAATTTCATCCCATGGGTCGATCCAGAGCTAATCGGACCATTATGCCCCTGGTGCGAGAACATACGGCTTTTTGTCCGGATTTGCTCTTTCTTGCATATCTCTTCATCCGGGGGTCGGATTTTCGATCCGTTTCGAGCGTTGCCCAGATCTATATAACCTTGACAATGTGGTAAAGTTTTAATTCCATGTTAGAGTCCCAATTTGTCCCAAAGTGTCAGGGGCAAAATGGTCATTTCGGCCTTCCGGTGTCCATTTTTCATGTTTTGGGCACTGTTGCGAAGCTCTTGACCGGGGCTATGTAATGAACACATTATCTTGGCCATTTGTAGCATGTAAGGAAATGCCAAGGCATTTACAAAGCCTATTTACATAATCTATTCACTAATTTTTCGAATCTGGGTTAGATTTTCTGCACCGGCTTCGGCATTGCTGAAACTTGTATAAAGAAAGCTAAGCGGAAAAATTTGATGCCAACATAGTGAGATGGGGTGGTCGGTGGACATTTTCGTCCCTCCCATGGTCTGTTCTAGCTTACAGGTGTTGCAGGAGTTTATGCCTCTCTCGGAGGCCCTTGCTTTGTTAAAGGATGAGGGGATCACCCTATCTCGCTTGTACCACTGGACCATGTCTTGTTTGGCCTCCACTGGCGACCGACATGAGTAGCTAGTTTCTAGGTTAAAAGGTGTCGACTCCAGAAACGGGTTCCGGATCGGCACCTCAAGATAAGAAGGTGAAAGATGGAATTGGGGAAAAAAAGGGGAGTGAATTGAAAACACTCGGAAAGCGGTAAAATGTCCTCAACTCAGTCCCACACTCACATTGATCCCCGAACTTTCATCTCACGGCGTAGCTCGAGCACTGGAGATGGTTCGGGTCATGTGGGAGGAGAGTGAGGAGGAGATGAAAATAAAACATGAAAGATGTGGTCGCCAGGAGTCGCGGGCTCCGCTTTATAGAATAAAAATAAGAGATGAGTTGATTTGACTGTGTACCTTAGCGCGGGAGATCGGGATATGGGTTCAACCTTCTTCTTCCTCGGCCGGCCGATGAAGAAGAGTCTCCAACCGATGCTAGCTTGATAAACCTGTGCAACTAGAACAATAAACCAAGTGAAATAAAATGATTAGAACTATGGGAAGTGTAGTAACTGTAGAGAGAATATGAGAAAGAAGCAATTGGAATCGAACTCACCGGATTGGGGCGAGTCCTAACCCTTTTTTTGTATTTTTGATTATGTAAAAATGATGTAAATAAACTAAAATATGCTTTAAAACAATAAATAAACTGAGTTAAGGGAGTTGAGAAAGCTTATGGAATGGATCAGCTTGAGTTGAAGCCGAGTTGGTTGAAGAAGGCCGGTTCGGGTAGCCTTTGCACCCTTCTGGCGCGACTTTGGTGCAGAGGATACTACGGACGACCCAGATGTCAGAGTCGAGTGCTGTTTGTCGGAGTAGACAGAGAACTTAGATAGAAAGAGTTCCTATGTTGATGGTTTCTCCGAAATCCTCCTTTAGAAGTCTGTAAAAATTATGAAAATGGGCGGATATAGAAAACAGAACCTGGATGCGCGCCCTTGGTGCAGCAATCGCCACGAACAAACGGAAAGTCGGAATTGAGTGCCGTCAGTTGGAGATGAAAGAGGACGAAGATATGAACATCTTCTATGTTGAAGACTTTTGCATAAGGAGTCTAGGTTTTTTTGCAAAAGTCGATGAAGTTTGATGATGCAGAACACCCGGATCGAGCCTCCTCCTTCACCTCGGGATCGATCTCTTGACTTCGGATCGCCTTTGGACGTCGGGACGGCTTTGGAGAAGAGCTTGGACAACCTCTGGACGAGATAGGCATGGGGGATTAACCTTGGGTCGTTGAGAATGGCCCTCAATTTATAGGGGAAGGAAGCCGGTGCAAAAAATGGAAACTGGACCGACCGCACCCCCACTTTTCAAAGGAGACGAGGGCGCGCAGGGCGCACCCTCAAACCAAGGGCACGCAGGGCGCGCCCCCACTTCGGGGGCGCAGACTGCGCGCCCCCCTGTTTCAAAGGAAGCGGGGGCACGTTACGCGTCTCACTGCTAAAAATTGACGGAATCTTCCGAAAATTGCTAAAAATCGACCTGACATACGTAACGCGCCCCCGAACCGGGGGCGCAGTACAAATAATCGAAAATCAGCGCCGGAAACCATCCAAAAATCAGGTTTAGAAGGTGCTAATCGGGGTAATTTGCGATTTAAAGAAACTGACCGCACCCTCTCTTTTCAAAGTAACCGGGGGCGCGCAGGACGTGCCCCTGGTTTGAGGGCCGGGTTGAGGGCGCGCAGGGCGCGCCCTCCCCTTTCAAGCGGAGTGGGGGCGCGGTACACTCTCTCTCCTGCGTGCGCGTTCCGCGAGCCGTATCTTGCAAACGGGATGTCCGATTTGGCTGCCGTTTGTCGCGTTGGAAAGAGGGCCTTCAATAGCACCTCCTCAAGTC
This sequence comes from Cryptocoryne crispatula var. balansae, assembly GCA_036172225.1. Classification (NCBI taxonomy): domain Eukaryota; kingdom Viridiplantae; phylum Streptophyta; class Magnoliopsida; order Alismatales; family Araceae; genus Cryptocoryne; species Cryptocoryne crispatula. Next base: position 34,457,311 of record CM069925.1, on the reverse strand, counting down.
GGTAAACCAGCAGGCATGACTCCCGATATGTTCGCACGGGGCTTTCTACCGGTTTACCCTCTCGCGGAAAGCCGAAACCCGTGGCGAAGATACGAAAGAGTACGGTTCCAGTCGAGAAATCTCGGGTCAACTCGGGATGACCTAAAATGATGACCGAACAAGTCCAGTACGAGATGAAAACCCGAAATCATCGAAAAATCTGAGATTAACCCGGTAAACGTGAACCGAAACTCAGAAAAGTCGGGAAACCCTAAAATTGACCGAACTGGACGTATGGCCATGATTGATGAAAATATTCAGCTAGAATCGACCCGGATGACCCGAAAAGACCCGATGATGACCAGGTAGGCCTAACGCGTGGTCCGGGATAGCCGTGTCAGTACAGATCGAAAAAACCATAACGAAAGCCATCATTGACCGACACCTACCTAAATGACTTCTCAGAAACCCTGAATGTTACGGAACACATGCGGGACTCCCGAGACCTTCAATTATGGACTATTCAAGGTCGGTCATAGAGTAGGCTTCGTGTTTTTATAGTTCACGTGCGGCTCTCGCTTGAAGGTTTCGGCATCATTCCGAAAATCATTGGTCCATTCTCAACTTGCAAGGGGCTCCACCAATGTCCTTAGCTCATCTCCACGAGATAATCCGGATCAGATAATGGTCAAATAAAGGATATCGCCTATGGAATAAGAGTCTGGGGCTTCGAATCAAGCCAATTTGGCATGTCTACAGCTTGCCTCGCCTTGATGTCGGCTTTGCAAGGGAATGGCATGTAGCGGAGCGAAGTGAAACGTAGAGAAAGCGTAGCAAAGCGAGATGGATCGTAGTGGAATGTAGTGGAGTGAAATGGTGATGGACTGAAAAGGTGGCATCAAGGTGTAGATATAGACACGCTCAACGACCAGATTCGGCAAGACGAATCTCCTCAAGTCTCCTGGTTAACCGCCATGTTTCATCAAGTCTTCCTATGTTCGATTGGTAAAAGATGTGCCATTGGCACGAGAGAAGAATAGCCAACCCCCAACGCGGTAGGGAGTCCCCAAAACATGGGTTCGTAGGTTCATTATCAGCCGGTAACCCGATCTTTGCGCTGTTCCTGTACTGTGACGGGCTAAAATTTAAAAAGAGATTTGTTTGAAAAAGTAAAAGAATACTAATCGAGCACATTCAGGCTCTTAGATTCATTTAAGTCTTCCAAGAGACAAGATTTGATTTGGAATGGAATGATCTCAGATTCCGATAGGCAAATGTTTAAGCATAGACCGTGAAGATAGTGATGGTGCAAGTTCTGATCAAATAGAAGGCCCTTGGCGGGAAGAATTGGCAGCCATGGTGGGATGAATAGCAAAGAAGTGTTGTAATGGCCACAGTTGTGATAGGAATGAAATAATTGGAGGCACAATGTGACTACCGAACACGGTGGGATTCATAGACACAGTGGGATATTAGAAAGGTTGGTGGGACTAGAAAACATGGTGGGTTTAGAGAACACGATGGGATTCAGAATGATCGAAATTAGGATAACAGGTTTAAAGATTAGGGTGAGCAGGTGAAGATTACAAAATGATGTACGCAATGACAAAACAAAATGTAATGCAACTAACGCTACATGATGCATGCTGGGCTCAAGAAAACAAGACAAAACTTGTATAACAAATAGTTGAAGATATAGATTGTCTATGAGGTCAAGATAAACATTCGGGAACCATCATCCCTCACAGCACAACTTTGGCTTATCCGTGAGCAGCAGAGATGACCCGACCATCATAGATTTTGATGAAGGGGATCTCAGGTCAAGTCTTCTCCGTACTCATGGTCTTCAACAAATAATGCATAAGATAATAATACACGACTAACGACATATATGCTAGTCGGCAAGTTATGGGGGTTTCCCATGTCCATTCTTCCATTTCTGCGGGCATTTTCTTGGCCACTCCATCGGAGTAACGCCGGAATGAGGCAGTTGTGGAGGTATTTGTGGACATGGTTTCCATGCCTTCTCCACGTGGTCGTTCTCCTGGAGTCGGTGGCAACAGACGCTGATATCTGTAGCAAGCTTAACTTTTATGATGTTGTAGCTACTTTTCTTCTTTGTTGTAGCACTTAATGGCGTAATCAGATCTTCACCTGTTTGCTTCAGTGTTTGTTTGATCTGCTTGACATCACTCAAAAGGGTAGTTAGTATCACATTTCGGCTTAGCCCCTTGCAAGTTTGTCAAGTGGTGAAGCCTTCTAAGGGATGGCAAATAATAAAAGTAAGTAACAGATGTAGGGTTAAGAGACATACCTGTTGGCGAGATTCTCACCCCTCCTTGACTTGTGTTTCTTTTCTGAAATACTTAATAGAAGGGTTAAATCTGCTCTATGGCTTACCCCCTTGCCTATTGTCATCTTGCCTTGCTTACATGTCAAGGGGGGTAGCCTTATCAACCAGGTAGAATGCACAAAATGACAAACAAGGTAAAAGTTAAGAGAGCTTACCTGCTATGGTGAGAGTCACTCCCTTCTTGATCTCAGAATCCTGAAACACTTAATGAAAAGGATTAAATCTTCACCATGGCTTATCTCTTTGCCTATTGCTGCCTGCCTTGACTTAGGTCAAAGAGAGGAGCCTTATTAACAAGGTATAAAAATAGACTAGATGACCGAAATGAAATGGTTAAGAGAACTTACCTGTCCTTGAGAGAACCTCCCCCTCTTACTTTAAAGTCCCTAAAAATACTTGATAAAAGAGGATCAGATCTTCACAACGACTCATCCCTTTGCCTATTAAGGCTAACTTTGACTTAGGTCAAAGGGAGGAGCCCTCTTAACGGGATGATAATAAAGATAAATATGCAATGTAGAAATGAAACATGCAAGACATAAAATAAACATGAATGCTAGCAAAGGCAAAAATCAAGGTTAGGCCAAGCTAGATGAGTCATTTTTTTTGGGATTTTAGAAACATTCATTTTCGGATTTTTTGAAATTATTCATTTTTTTTGGATTTTGAAAATATTCATTTTTTTTTGAATTTTGAAAATATTCAATTTTTTGGATATATATATAATTTTGAAAATATTCACTTTTTTTGGATTTTTTTGGAAATATTCATTTTTTGGATTTTTAAAAATATTCAACTTTTTTGGATTTTTGTGGAGAATGCGTCGATATTGAGACAATTCATCAATCTTTGAGTGTTAATCTAGGTTCGAGTGGTAAACACCACGTGAAAAATAGGGTTTTCCTACCCAGAATCTTTCTTGCCCTTTTCTCTTGATTGGTTTGAATTCCCCCTGAGTTTGTATAGTTTACCCTACCCTAGGGTTTTAAGATAGAAGAATAATAAAGGAAGTCTCTAATAGGATTTGAGGGTGTTTGAGGAGGGTTTCTTTACTCATGCCCAAATTGCTTGTTGGGGTTCGGCCTCTTCGGGTCTTTTCTACATGTGGCACTTACTTAGACAAGTCTTTGACCTGTGGGGTCATTGCCCATCTTTTGGTGCCTTTTCTTTTCATTTACTACTCTTCCGGGTACTCATTCAGACAAGCCCATATTTGTTTAAACCTGTGGGGTTCATTGCCCGTCTTTTGGCACCCTTTTGCACCCTATGAGATAGCCTCCTACTAAGGCAGCGGGCATTTTTGATACTATCCTCCTCTAGTTCCCTTCACCTATTTCGGACCGAATAGAAGAGAATAGGGTAAGGTTTCCTTTCCGCCTTCAGTGTTCTACCATGCCTCTCTTGAGTGTTGGGCTATCCAGATTCTGGGATCGAGAGGTGTTGTGTGTGCAAGGTGATGCCTACCCTTGACTTCTAGCTAACACCCTTGGATCGATGACTTAATATCATACCATAAATTCTCCGTTTTCTCTTCTAAGGAAAATATTTTTTGAGGTAAACGTCGTTCAATGGATGGTTCAATTTTTCTCCATCGGCGTTGGTTAGCTCATATGCATTACCTTGATATTTTTCAGTTATAACAAAAGGCCCTTCCCAGTTAGGTTGCAACTTGGAGCGGGGACCACCCGCCTTAACGAATATATGTTTGACTACCATCTCACCGATTTCGAACTTTCTCTCTACCACCCTCTTTTGATAAAACCTTTTCAATCTGTTCTGATAAGTCCGGGCGATAAAACCTTTTCAATCTGTTCTGATAAGTCCGGGCATGCTCGGAGGCGGCCAACCTTCTTTCATCTAGGAGTTCAAGTTGTGCAAGGAGAGATTCTTGCCTCTCATCGACAGGGATGTCCCTATCGAGTTGAACTCGGAGTGATGGAAGGAGTACTTCGTATGGGACCACCGCCTCCATCCCATATGCGAGAGCATACGGGGTTTGACCAGTGGGGGTCTGTACAGAAGTACGATAAGCCCATAGGGCATCTACAAGCTTATCTGGCCAGTCTGCGAACTTGCTAGACTTACAGGTTTTCTTAATGATTTTAATCAAAGTTTTGTTGGTGGCTTTTGCTTGACCGTTGCCTTGCGGGTAATAAGGAGATGAATGATGCAATGCAATGCGGTACCTGTTGCAAAGATCACGCAGATCTTGAGAGAGAAATTGCGGTCCGTTGTCGGTGATAATGTCGCTTGGTATCCCGAACCTGGCGATGATGTTGCGTTTGATGAAGGAGCACTGAGTTGATGCCTTGATCTCCACGAACGCTTCCGCTTCTGCCCACTTGGTGAAGTACTCTGTTGCCGTCAGGATGAACGATTTGGAATGGATTTCAGAGTTAAGATCACTTAGAGGGCCAATGATATCGAAAGCCCACATGGCGAAGGGCCATGGGGCATGAATCGGATGAAGGGAAGATGCGGGAGAATGGATCTTGTCGGCATGAAGTTGGCAAGAATGACAGTGCCAGACAAAGATGGAGCAATCCTCTTCTAGGGTTGGCCAATAATACCCCTGCCTGATGATTTTCTTGGCAAGAGCTTGAGCATTGACATGGCCCCCACAGACCCCAGAATGTGCTTCCTTAAGTACCAATTCTGCCTCTTCTTCATCAATGCATCTCAATAAAATTCTGCTCAAGCTCCTCTTGTAGAGAACCCCTCCTAGGATGGTATACCTCTAGGATACTCTCATGATGGCCTTCTTTTCTTTTGCATTTGATCCAGGTGGATATGTCTGATCTTGACAATACCTTGCAATCTCATCAAACCAAGGCCTCTCACCCTCATCTAACTCTTCCAACTCGATTAGAGAAATCTTCTCTTTCTACTCTAAATATTCCTTCTTGCCAAATCTCTCCTTGACTTTTAGAAATCGACCATCCTCAATCGCCGGTATCGACCTCCTATGGACATGGATAGTCCGCACCTGTCTACCTAGCGGGACTGATAGAGATGAGGCTAAGGAGGCTAGGGCATCAGCAAGGATGTTCTGAGCTCGAGGAACATGGACAAAAGTGAGTTTGGAAAAGAGTTTGATGTAACAAGAGGTAAGTTCTTGGTAAGGTTTAAGGTTTGGATGAGAGGTTCGGTATTTGGTTAGGACTTGGCGAAGGATTAGTTGGCTATCACCTATCACCCTCAATTCCGTGGCACCATAGAAATAAGCGGCCTCCAGCCCGGCCAACAAGGCTTCATATTCAGCTATATTGTTGGTTGCTGGGAAGTCAAGCTGAAATGCCTGTGGAATGGTGACACCCTCAGGTGATAGAAGGACGATTCCTATTCCCTTACCGTGTGAATTCAGAGCCCCGTCAAAATATAATGTTCAAAAGTGGGAATATCGGATCAACATTAGTTCGTCATCCAGGAGCTCCGATTGGACCAGGTCAAAGAGGGGTATAGGGTGATGGGCTAGATGTTCGGCAATGGCATAGCCCTTAATCGCCTTCTGGGGGACATAGGTGATATCAAACTGGGAAAGGAAGCTCTGCCAACGACCTAAATGATCAGTTAGAACAGTTTTCTCTAGAAAAAATTTGATGGGATTGATGTGGGCAATAAGATTGACCTCATGAGCTAAGAAATAGTGTTTAAGTTTCTGAACTACCCAAACTAGTGCAGCACAGGTCTTCTCCACTACAGTATACTTCTGCTCACATGGATCAAAGATCTTTGACAAATAGTAAGTTGCCCTCTCTTTCCCTTCTTCATCCACTCGTGTGAGGACTGCCCCAAGAGAATTCTCCAAAACCGATATGTATAGAACTAAGGGCTTGCCAGGGACTGGTGGTCTAAGCACAGGGGGACTAGCCAGGTATCTTTTCAATCCATCAAATGCATCCTGGCACTTCGAATCCCATTTGAACTCGGCCCCCGCCTTGGTCAACTCATAGAAAGGTTTACACCTTTGGGAGTGTTGTGAGATGAACCGGCAGACAAACTGTAGCCTCCCGATTAATCCTCGAAGTTCTTTCATATTTCTCGGAGGAGGCATACCAATGATTGCCTTGGCCTTGTTTGGGTCGATCTCTATGCCCCTTTTGCTCACTATGAACCCCAACAGTTTTCCTGAGGATACTCCAAACGTGCATTTCTTTGGGTTCATTTTCAATTTATATTCCCTAGCCCTTTGCAAGACCTTTCTTAACACTTCAGGATGATCTTCTCGGCTTTTGGACTTAACGACCAGGTCATCCACGTACATCTCTACAAGGGTATGCATCATGTCATGGAAGATAGCCATCATTGCCCTCTGATAGGTAGCACCAGCATTCTTTAGTCCAAAGGGCATGACGACATAGCAGTAGGTTCCCCAAGGTGTAGTGAACGAGGTCTTCTCCTGGTCCTCTTCAGCCAACCAGATTTGATTATAACCGGAATAGCCATCCATGAATGATAGCATCTCGAATCCCGCAGTGTTATCAATTAGTACATCAATATGAGGTAGAGGAAAGTCATCTTTAGGACATGCTCGGTTCAAGTCCCTGAAGTCTATACAGATCCGAACTCTACCATCTTTCTTCATGATAGGGACTATGTTTGCCACCCATTGCGGATAAAGGACGACCTTAATGAATTTTGCTTGATGTAACTTGTCGACCTCTTATTTCATCTTAAGTGCAACATCAGGGTAAAACCTCCTTAATTTTTGTTTGACCGGGGTAGCTCCAGGTTTCAAAGTTAAACGATGTTCAACCAACGAGTTGTCTAACCCCGGCATGTCTTCGTATGTCCATGCGAACGTGTCCTTATATTCTTTCAAATTTTCAATTAAACTCTGTTCCTTAGTGGGAGTGAGGTTTGCACTTAAAAGGATTGTCTTGGGATCTTCCGGTGTTCCAAGATTTAATTCTTTTGTCAGTTCATCCACCGTGGCTAATGGTTCTTCAAATCTTTTAAGTCCAGATGCATACGCATCAGCCAAGTCCTCAATTCCATCCTCGAAGTCAGGATCATTTTATGATAAAACATCGTAAACTCCCAATGTATGATCTACATTGAACTCATCCTCATACTGGATTTCGTCAAGCTGGATAGCATTTTCCAAAAACCTTGGCAGCCTTGCACATTCCTTGCATTTTTGAGCTATTTGCTGGAGATATCTCTCTGAAACACGTTTACCTCGAATTTTCTTCTTTCCTACCCTAACTACTCCTAAAGAAGACGGAATTGAAAAGGTGGTATCTACAGTGGATGAAGGATCGAGCAGATCGATCAGTGAGTTGGGGAAGAGGGGTCCCTGGTTGGGAGCACCATCCGAAACAAGAAGAGACGTCTCCTCAACGAAAAATTGGGTTTACGAGAAGTTTTTTTTTTGGTGTTTTGTGTGTTTTCAATAACAAAAAGTGAATGAGCCGATGGGGCTCGAGCAGAAATAGAAAGCTTAAGCAAATGGGAAAAAAATGGGCTCACGGGCCTGATGATGACAAGAAATGGGTAGATAGGCCCATAGTTAGTGAAAAGATCTAAGGGGCACTTGGGTCCGAATGGTGGGCACGCGGGCCCAAGGTTGTTGGATTGGAATGGGCATAGAAGCCCAGTGGAGTAAGAAGATTTGAATGGGCTCTCAGGCCCAGTGATTAGTTCAGGTGGCCATTTTGGTCCAGAAGTGGGAATTGGGCAAGATAGCCCATCAAGTTAATCCAAGAGGGATAGAGTGAGGATTTTGAAATACGTGACCGTAGGATACGGCTCACGCGGGATGTTGTTTGGAGGTGGGTTCGAGTGGACAAGTTGTTTAGAGATGGACTTGCCCTCGACTGGTTCTTCCTCCTCTATGAACAACCGAGCCAAAGATGAACTCAGGCTATCCACTTCCTCCTCTTGCTCTGGTGCCTTCCTCCTCTTGACTGGTTCTTCTTCTTCGTCCCCGGCCATCATCATGGTCTCCCCTTTGACAAAGAATTTTTGGAGTCCCATGGCATTTTTTGGCCGGTAGACCATCCTCGGAGTGAAATTGGGCTCGTATCCAAGCCTGTGTCTCTTTGGTCTGTGTACGGCTTTAATGGGGGTACACAACCCCCTGCAGCTCCTTTCCCAACCCTTTTCCTGGCTGATAGCCCATCCCTTTCATCATCCGCCATGCAACTATATCTGGAGGCGTCGTTAACATCATGACCTCGGGTAGCTCTGTAGTTGAAACCAACGGCTGGACAAATTCTGATATTGGCAGTGCAGAAGAGGGGTCATCCACGTCATTTAGAATGGGGATGTTGGTTACTTTAATCACCTGACCCTTGTATGGGAACTTCAGACATTGATGATTAGTGGAGGCGACAACTCCTATTGCCTTCAGATATGGGCGTCCCAAGATAGCTTTAAATGTAGGGTCCAGTTCTAGAACATGAAACTCAGCGGTGATAGCACATGGTCCGAGCCCTACTTCCAACGTAACCACCCCTCGTGCCGGCTTCCGAGAATTGTCATAGGCTGTCACCGTGATGGTAGAAGGCTCAATTTCTTCATCGGAGATGCCACAAAGTTGCAATGTTTCTGGCGGCATGACATTTATAGATGCTCCAGTGTCAATCAAGCAGGACTTAATCTCCATGCCTCTGATGACTACTGCAACGCGCAAGGCGTACTTTCTGATCTCTGGCCGTGCCAACTCCTCCTGTGTAAATGTGAGTGCCGGATGTTCACTCCTCGGGGTCAGGACAGTAATGATCTTCTCGGGCGGGAGGTCCTCATTGACCATGACCCACTGCAGATATTGTTGTAGGATGTCATGATGGTTCTTTGACCTCTTAATCAACTCTAGGATTGAAATCCGTGCCGACATTTTGTCCAGATGCTTCAATAGTGTCGACTCTGAAAATTCGACGGGGTCCTCTCCTTTTTAGGGAAGTCCATGAATCCAAATCGTCACCTCAAGAGGGGATGAGAAAGAAAGGAATAAAACTCAGAAAGCAAATCTCACCTCGGTCCCACACTCACATTAATCCCCGAACTTTCATCCCTTGGCGTCGCTCGATCACCAAAGAGACGGTTCAGGTCATGTGGGAGGAGTATGAGAAGAAATAAATGTGGTCGCCCGGAACCATGGGTTCTGATTTATAGAATTAAAATGACCGTGTGTACCTTAGCGTGAAGAATGTGAGTTAAAGCTTCTCCTTCTTCAGCCGGCCGATCAAGAAGAGTCCTCAACGTGTGGGTGCTTGATATTCTGTGCAACTAGACAAACAAACAAGTGAAAGAGACTATTATAACTAAACAAAGTAGAGTATATGTAAAGAGAATGACATGAAACACACAACTGACTAGAAACTGACCGGATTCGGGTTATCTCTAACCCCTCTTTTTCTATTTTCGGATTAACAGAGTAAAAGTAATGCAAAAAATGTAAAAAGATAATGGGAGGATGTAGAATCACAAAACAAAGAGATAGGAAAATAAACAGAAAGATTCTGAGTTGAATAGAGAAAGATATGGCCAAATCTGTGTTGTCGAAAAAGCCGAGCAGTAGTCTAGGATCTGCCAGGCGCGACCTTGCTTTTATGCTCGTCACGACCAGCCCAAACCTCAGAATCAAATGCCATTGATTGAAAACTGAATAATACTTGAAGAGGAAGAACTTTGATGAAGAGAGCTCAGGCAGCAGATGTCCACACGCTGCTGTAGAGAATGAAGAAGAGAGACCTGGCTGATCACCTGCAGAACAGCCTTCCTCTCTCTTGAACCGACTTTTATCTCTCTAAAAACTCAAAATTCTCTCTCTAAAAATCAAAAAATCAATGAATGAAGTAGGTTGGACATCTTTATATGCCTGGGGGGTCGTGCTCATGCCTTTGGAATGACCGGAATCAGAGTCAATTTATAGAAGAACGAACGGCGCGATCAGGACTAAAAAATAGGGTACCTTGTGCCCTACTCCTGGGCGCATGCGCCCTGGTGCAGGGTGCATGCACCCCACTGAGGGACGCATGTGCCTCCCAGTGGGGGCACATGGCACTGTTCCCAAAAATTTTGACCTTATCCGGTCGATCGGTTCAATGGTAGAGTCCCGATGAAAAACTGGTTCCCTCATGCCTCAAGGGTAGGGCGCATGTGCCCTCAAGTGAGGGCACGAGGTCACGTGCCTCACTGGTATGGTACATGGGCACGTGCCCTGGGTCCCGGGTGCATGTGACCAGGAACCCGGGCGCATGGGACTGTTTTTGCGCATCCTTCTTCCGGAAGCCATTGCGAACACTCCCAAACTTGGAATTCGACGCCGTTTGTTGCGTTGGAAAGATAACAGGCCGAAGAAACTTTATATAAAATAGGATCAGCAATAACACCCTCCAAAACTTCAGAATTTTGTCTGGAAGTTAGAGCAGTGAACAGAAGATCCGATACAGGTCAAAATGACTTCGACGGCAAACCGGAAAGGCACGGTATGCAACAAAACTTGACCGGGGTGTGAATATGACCATAACCTTCAATGCATGATCATTACGAATTGGTCATTCAGCCAACTTCCGTGTTTACACGATTTACGTGTGGCTTTCGCTCGAAAATTATGGCTTTTTGCGGAAAACTTCGGAAAACATCCGATTTCGTTCGGCGAAGCTCCAAATCAACTTTTAAAGACCCGGCATCATTATAAGGTCAATCGCACATGTTACCCTATAAAACATGAGTTTTATGCTCTGAATTAGGCAAATTTGGCGTGTCTACAGCTTGCCTCGCCTTGATGTCGGCTTTGTAAGGGAATGGCATGTAATGAAGCGGAGTGATTCGTAGTGAACTGTAATGGAATGCAAGTGAGTGTAGATGAATGTAGCAGAATAGAATGATGATGGACTGAAAAGGTGGCATCAAGGTGTAGATATAGACACGCTTATCTACCTGATCCAGCAAAATGAATCTCTCTGAGTATTCTAGATCACTTTCATGTTCTATCAAAACCTCATATAATTGACTGGTAAAAGACATGCCCTTGGCACGAGAGATGAAAAAGTAAATGATAAAGGATAAAAGAATGTAGCCAACCCTCAGCGTGGTGAGGAGTCCTCGAATTCGTAGGTTTATCTTCAGCCAGCAACTCGAACTTTGCGGTGTTCTTGTACTGTGATGGGCTAAAGTTTTAAAAGAGCAATTGATTTTAAAATGAAAAGAATACCAATCCATCATATTTGGAATCTCAAGTTCATTCAAGTTTCACCAAAATACTCAGTTTAATTCTGAGTGGAATAATCTCAAATTCTAAAAGGGTTTGTTTAAGCATAATAAAATTGCTCGGGTATCGTGAAAACCATGAATCATGCTCTGACAGAAAACCCGGTATTCAGAAAACGAAAAAATAGATTTAAGCCATAGTGGGATTGAAATATAATGATGAGACTAACACAGAATGATGGGAAAGAAGAAACAATGGCATGATAAACATGGCGGGATAAAATAAAAGACATGGTGGGATAAAAAAAGGAAAGAATAAAACATGGTGGCACAAAAAGAAAGGAATAAAACATGAAGGAAAAAAATTGGTAATGATGAAGAATGAAAAGGAGTTGGATGTGAAAACATAGAAAATTATGTAGAAAATAGTTGAAGATATAGATTGTCTATTGGAGGTCAAGACACCTGATTAGGAACCATCGTCCCTCCAATGTTCAATTTTGGCTTATCCGTGATTGTGAAGAAATGACCAAGCCGTCGTAGATTTTGTTGAAGGGGACCTCGGGCCTAGTCATTTTCACTCTCAAGGTCTTCAACATTAATGCATATAATACGTATCAAATGGACCTAACATAACTAGGTGACAGATAGCAGGAGTGATGTGAAGTGCAAAAATGGAATGCTGGTTATGATGTGAGATTGATGAGAATGTGGATTTGAGTGAAGTCTTCAGGCGTGGTCTATCGACTTGCATCGACTGCCTGATTCATCAACATCCCTGGTTCATTCTTGTCTTGCCTTCTGACGGAATACAGCACCACGATAGGTAACGCTTCCTCTCTTTTCGCCACAAGGTTGGCATGACGTTCCTTGGGAAACACCGATCTCACCAATTCACCTGTTAGGACTTAAAAGATTTCCTACACATTTCTGGTTAGTACCCAAGTGGCGAAATTGTCATATGAAGCATATTGTTCCTGAAATGAACAACTTAAATTTTTACTATTAAAATCATCATTTGGAGGTCAAAACAATGTTTTTGATGATTGTTTATTTAGCAAAAATGTCATTCTTAACATTATGGACAATTTCTAATTTTTTGAGATTTTTATGAATTTTTTTTGAATTTTGTTAGCCATGTGCCCTGGGTAGGGCACCTGGCCATGCGCCCTGGGGTGGGGCACCTGGCCATGCGCCTCCAGATGAGGGCACATGCGCCCTAACCTCAGAAAAACATTTTTAAATCCGAATTTGACTCAAAAATGGATTAATCCTCTTCTATAAATACTCTATTAAACTCGAAAATTGATCTTATCTCTGTTCAAATGGCTCCTCCTTCTAAGAAGATGTGTTCTGACTTAGGAAGAGAAATTTCAAGCATTCCAGGACATGTAAAAGGAAGGATTTCAGCAAATCTGGTAAGAAAAAATTATTGTTTATCAGTTGTGATTTTTTTGAATTTTTTTCGAATTTTTTTGAAAATTTAGGTCCATGTGCCCCCGATTGGGGGCACCTGGCCATGCGCCCTCAGGTGGGGCACCTGGCCTGGTGCGCCCTACCCCTGGTCAAAATTTTTTTTTTTCATAAAAAGTGCAAATACCTGATAGCCTCGTTTGATGATTTTATGCAGGATTACCTTCTTTTCCCAGGTCCTCGAAGATTTTGTTCACCCGTCTGGTTTAAAGATTTGCTTGGAGTGCTTCATTTGTCAGTAAAATCAATCTTGAGTGGCTGGGGCTTGACCGGTCTTCTGGTTCATGCGAAACACTATGCAGAATATCACGTGGACTTTGGATTGATGGGTGCTTTGGTAGAGTTATGGCATCCTGACACTCATACCTTTGTCTTTAACTCTTTTGAATGCACCATCTTGTTAGAAGAAGCAGAGTTGTTTCTTGGACTACCACGTACTAGAAAAGGTGAGATTGCAAGAATGTTTATTCCTTCTGGATCAGTGTCTTGCCTTGAGTTCTTACAGGATTTCGTGGAGACAGATCAAATCAACTCCCTCATCACCGGAAAACAAATCCACCTCCAAAAACTGGCAGCTTGGACTATCTCTACTTTGTCTTCTCGCGGCCTTGATGAGACACAACTTCTTCATGGATCCAAGGGTTTTGCTACTTGCCTTGCTGCCGTATTCTTGTTTCCCACAGAAGATGGTTTTCTGGAGCAGGGACAACTCTCGTGTATTCGCTGAATCTGGGACGGCAAGCGGCTCGGTCCTTCAGTGCTTGGCTTTCTCTACTGTGGCTTGTCTTCTACTTGTGTGGGACGTCCTATGTTTGGCAGTGCTCTTCTGTTTGCTTGCTGGGCAGATCTTCACTTCAAGTTTGATCCATCAGGCAGTGCTACTACTACTTCACGGCTTTTTCGGCGCAGTCCATTGTTCCCATATGCTGCAGCTCTCGGTTTTCCTAACACGGTTTCCAACAAATTTGCTTCATTGAAGAAACGGACAGATTGGCGTATCCATCTTGCTTCCATGAGTCATTCAGGCTTTGTGCATAGTCCGGTCATTATGCAATATAGAGATATTCAGATCTGTTTTGCTCCTAGCGTGGATCTTCAACTAGTTACTGGCTCGGCTTTTGTTTTGTACAATCCGCACAGGTGTCATTCCCAGATTGGTTTGCCTCGCCATGAACTGCCGTTGCTTTCACACTTGACTCTTATCAAAGACAGGAAGCTTGATACAGATGAAGACACGGAGGAAGCTAAGACATCTATTGCCTTGTGGAGTATGAGCCGGCTACAACGACCAGGCACGCTTACCGAGGAGAGTCCAGATGACCAATGTCGCCATCTTTCTCAGTTGCAGCTTCTTTGTACCTGATCATCCTTTTGTTGCCATTTTCTTTTCTAGCTTGTCAAACAAATTTTGGTCATTTATGAATATGAAATGAATTTTGTCATGTCAATTTTGCAATATAAATTCACAAAGTTTTACCTTATGCCTAAAAAATTGTCAATGCATGACCAAAACAATGCATGAAAAAAACAGCTATTTTACAACATGATTTGCAAGATTTAATAATAAGAAATGAATTTTTTTATGAAGTTAAAACATGCATTCTTTCGGTGAATTTTTGTGAGCAATCCAGAAATCTGTTTGGGATTCTCTCAGTGGCATTGTGATCAGCTCAATTTCAAGAGTGACAAGATAATTTTTATAATTTTTATAATTTTTACATATTTTTACCTCTATAAATGGACCAGCTGTCTTTACCAGTTCATTTCGCTACACACAGTCTCTCTCTTTACCAGAGCTACTCCGACTTCTTTCACACTTTTAGAGCCCGAATCGCATTCAAAGGTCAGTACTCCAGTTAAAGAAAACGTAGATCTCTGCATTCTCTTCGTTTTGACTATGATTTCATGCGATTCTGAGTTCGTTTGAGCTATTTTTGGGTCAAGAGAAGAATGGTGCACATCTAGGGTCCATGTGCCCTGAAACCAGGGCGCATGTGCCCTCAAACTAGAGCACAAGGGCACGTGCCCTGGGGTTAGGGCGCATGTGCCCTCAACCCAGGGCACAAGGGCATGTGCCCTCAAGTCAGGGCGCATGTGCCCACAGACCAGGACGCATGGGCCCCACAGACCAGGGCGCATGGGCCCCTGGTCTGGGCACATGTCAAATTCAGCATTCTTGTATTGGTGATTGTTTTTAATAAATTGAAAAAAAACTGACCAATTTTGAAATGTACAGATGCCGAAGAGGGTTCGACGCGCGCGTGCGCATGACAACGAGGCTGGTCCTTCTGAGCCAACAGCCTGGCGCGATGTAAATGTCCTTTGAACTAACTAGAAACTCTCTACCATCTTTGTGATCTAGTTCTTGACCTGAACAACTTTTCCACTTGTAGGTACGGATCAAATCGTGTATATCATGGCAATTGGTACGATTGGTGTACCGGGGTCTTCAACCATTCCAACGCCGCCGCCTGGATGAGATGGGAGGACTTGGCTCTGATTCAGGTTCTGAGAGATCGTTGGGATGCCACGACTTGTTCATTTCTTCTTCCCTGGGGGCATATTGTCCCTACTCTGGAGGACGTGGCCCATATCACAGGGCTGCCGGTCTATGGGCGCGCCGTCACTGGTTGCACGTATAGTAACTATGTTGAGATGGCAGCGACGCTTCTTCTTACTCCCCACCTCGGTCACATGATGAGGCAGTCCTGTCGATCACTCAGAAGGAGTGCCTCGAGCTAGTGGGCCTGACAGAGGCTCAGATGCAACAGGGCGAGGTGACCAAGGACTACGAGGATCGCCTGATTTGTCAGGTATCTGTGACACTATGCGGTCTTACTGGATCAGCGGAGGCAGATCGGGATCTCCGCCGATTTCTGCTCTTCTTTTTCGGTCGCTTGTTGCTGGACAACAAGACCGAGAAGGTTCACCTACGGTTCCTTCCGTTCCTGGCAAACGTGGAGTCCATCGGTGACTATGCCTGGGGTGTAGCGGTCCTCGCACATCTGTTTGTCAGTCTCTCTCCCGACAGTGGTACTGTCTCAGTGGGCGGCTTCACACCTTTTCTTCAGGTATTTCTCTTTCTGTGGCTTACTTTCCTGTTGCATGTTATACTTGTACCAACGAAGTGTTAATTTCAGGTGTGGAGTTACCTTTACATTCCACTAGGCCGAGGCAGAATAGATCACCCGTTTCGCCTGCCTTTGATGGCGCGTTGGCATGCCATCCGTGACACTAAGTCCCATGCATACCAGCTCCTTCGTCTTCGAGGCGAGCTGTTGGGTCTTTCTCCTGCACGGGTACGTCTCCCTGTTCTTCCTTTCTTTTGTTTTGCTAACTGCTGATCCTTTTCTTTCTTGTAGGTATGCTGGCGCCCATATCTGACTACTGACGACGAGAGTGCCGAGTGGGTGGTGAAGGGTGCTCATCTTTTCGGCCACGACATTTACCTCCATTGTCTGAACAAGGTGGAGCCACTGTGGGTTTGCCTCGTGATGAGGACATTTGGCGGTTATCAGGAGTGGTGCCCACCTCCTTCGTCCAGACACAACCATAGCACAAAGGGGTTGACACACTCAGTAAACTGGGCAGCCCGGTACCAATCTGCCTTGGAGGACTGGGAGGCTGAGGGCACCATGGTTTTCTCGACTGCCATGGATGACACGGAGTTCACTCACCAATATGGTGCGGCTTACGATCATCTTTTTGACTATGCTGGCCAGGTTAGCCTTTTGTCTCTGTATCTTTGTTATCAACGCGTTGCCTTGTCTTAAAAAATTTTCTTCTTTTCAGGATTCCCAGTGCATGCTTACCCAGTATCGAGCATAAATTCGCGAGCTGGAGGAGGAGGTGGCCTCCCTGAAGGCAGCTCTACAGGCAGAGGTATGTGTGTGTCTGGTGTTCCTTAATTAAGCTGCCAGATATTTGACTTGCTTTATGTACTGACAGCGCATGGGCCACTCAGAGGGTGTTTCTTCTTCTGAAGAGGTGAGAGCCCTACGAGATGAGCTGGCTTCCGCGAAATAGTCTCTGGCGGAGAAGGAGATCACGGTAACATCTTGATAGTTGCTACCAAACTTGTTCTTTCACTGTCTAAGTCTTATACATTGCTTGTAGGTGGCTGCACTAGAGCGATCAGTTGCTACATCTTCTTCGGAGTCTTCTTCCAGGATCCAGGCCTTGGAAGCTGAATTGCAGGCCCGAGTGCCTACTCTTGAGATGGCTCAGCTCCGATTGGACTTTGATACAGTGCTATTGGCGCGTGATCGGTGCCACTTTGAGGCTCTTCGTGAGGTGGAGACCCAGCATACAGCTACCCTTTGTGAGCGAGACGCCGCGATCCATGATATGGAGCAGAGGCAGTACCAGATGCAGATGGATCTTGTTTTCGCCCAGGCGAAACTACGTTTTCATCATGAGATGGCCCGCCAGTCTACTCGGAGCCAGACTTATCAGAGTGGCACCCATCAAAGTGGCAATCATCAAAGTGGCAGTCATCAGAGTGGCAGTCATCAGAGTGGCTCGCACCATAGCCGAGGTCGTACAGTACGGGGAGGAGTTGATCCAGAGAGAAGCCAGACTCCGAGTGTGACTGACTACTTAGTTTCTTCTCCTGAGCATAGGGATGAGTAGGTTTTGATTTGTATGTCCAGCATCATTGTATCAGGCTTTTGTCTTGTATCTTTTTTCATGAATGGATCAGTGTTTGTGTCTACTTGGCTTGTTGTGCCTGCAACATCACTTCGAAAATTTTGATTAGTATAACATGGTGGCTTAGCTTTTTGCTTTTGTCAAAGAGAATAGCCTTCTTAACATGGCGAAAAATAAAGAGTGAAGGAAAACAAATGTGGAAAGGGTTAAGAAAACTTACCTGTATGGCGAGAATCCATCATCCTTGTTATGTAGTGCCTAAAACACTTACAAAAGGATCAATTCTATCCATGTCTCATCCCTTTGCCTTTTTTTTCTTTGGCTTGACTTTGAGTCAAAGGGAGGAGCCTTCTTAACAAGGTAGAATAAAACAAATGACTAAAATGAAATGTAAGGGTTGAGAGATAGTAACTCTCAGGGGGTGAATCCTCTCCTCTCCTGTATTGAAATGCCTGTAACACTTGATAAAAGGGGATTAGATCTTCACCATGACTCATCCCTTTGCCTATTAGGGTCAACTTTGACTTAGGTCAAAGGGGAGAGCCTTCTTAACAAGGTAATTAAAGTAAAAAAATGGATATGCAATACAGGAATGGAAATATGCTTGACAGTCAAATAAACATGGATACAACTAAGGCAATGATCATGAGTGAGTAAAAAAAATTTTGGATTTTCTTGAAAACAAATTTTTTTTGGATTTTCAAAAGTATTCAATTTTTTTAGATTTTTGAAATATGTATTTTTTTTTGAATTTTTGAAATATTTATTTTTTGGGTTTTTGAAATATACATTTTTTCAGGTTTTTGAAATATGCATTTTTTTGGGTTTTTGAAATATGCATTTTTTTGGGTTTTTGAAATATGCATTTTTTGGGGGTTTTGAAATATTCCTTTTTTTGGGGTTTTGAAATATTTCTATTTTTTGTGGAGAAAATGCTAGTATTTGAGACAAGTCATCGGTCTTTGGGGGCACCAACTCAGCTTCTTCTTCATCAAGACACCTGAGTAAGATTCCACTTAGGCTTCTCTTATAGAGCACTCCTCCTAGGATTGTATACCTCTGGGATACTCTTCTAATTGCCTTCTTTTCTTTGGTGGATGATCCAGGCGGGTATGACTGATCTTGGCAATACCTCACAATCTCGTCATACCAAGGTCTCTCACCTTCATCTAATTCTTCCAACTCAATTAAGGAGATTTCTTCTTTGTTTTCCAAGTATTCTTTTCTGTTGAACCTCTCCTTAACCTTCATAAAACGTCCATCCTCAATTGCTGGAATTGTCCTCTTACAGATGTGGATAGTTCGCACTTGCCTGCCTAACGGGACAGATAAAGATGAAGCTAGTGAAGCTAAGGCATCGGCGAGGATATTCTGAGAACGGGGGACATGGACAAAGGTGAGTTTGAAGAATAGCTTGATGTAGCAGGTGGTGAGCTCCTGGTAGGGTTTGAGGTTTGGATGAGAAGTTCGGTACTTGGATAGGACCTGGCGTAGGATCAATGGACTATCACCTATCACCCTCAGATTGGCAGAACCAAGGAAATGAGCGGCCTCCAGCCCAGCCAGCAAGGCTTCATACTCGGCTATGTTGTTGGTTGCTAGAAAGTTAAGCCGAAAAGCTTGTGGAATGGTGACACCTTCGGGTGACGAGAAGGACAATACCTATCCCTCTACCATGAGAGTTCAGAGCCTCGTCAAAATATAATGTCCAAAGATTGGAAGATCAGATTGACATTAGTTCATCATCCGGGAACTCCGACCGGACTGGGTCAAAGATGGGTATGGGATGATGGGCAAGGTGTTCAGCAATAGCATAGCCCTTGATTGCCTTCTGTGGGACATAAGTGATATCAAATTGGGATAAGAAACTCTGCCATCGCCCTAACCGATCAGCCTAACCGATCAGTCAAGACTGTCTTCTCTAACAAAAACTTAATGGGATTGATACGAGCAATGAGCTTGACTTGGTGAGCAAGGAAATAATGTTTGAGTTTTTGAACCACCCAAACAAGAGCAGCACAGGTCTTTTCTACCACAGTGTACTTCAGCTCACAAGCATCAAACATCTTAGACAAGTAATAAGTAGCTCGTTCTTTCCCTTCTTCATCAGCTTGTGCAAGGACTGCCCCAAGAGAGTTCTCAAGAACCGAGATGTAGAGGACCAAGGGCTTGTCGGGAATTGGTGGTCTAAGTACAGGGGGACTTTCCAGGTATGTTTTCAACCCATCAAACGCCTCCTGGCACTTCGAATCCCATTTAAACTTGGCCCCCACCTTGGTTAACTCATAGAAAGGTTTACACCTTTGGGAATGTTGTGAGATAAACCGGCGGACAAATTGTAACCTCCCAATCAATCCTCGAAGCTCTTTCATATTCTTCAGAGGAGGCATACCAATGATTGCCTTGGCCTTGTTTGGGTCGATCTCTATGCCCCTTTTGCTTACTATGAACCCTAGTAGCTTTCCTGATGAAACTCCAAATGTACACTTCTTAGGGTTCATTTTCAGCTTGTATTCTCTAGCTCGTTGCAAAACTTTCCTTAGCACTTCAGAATGATCTTCCCGACTCTTGGACTTGATAACCAAATCATCCACATACACCTCTACAAGGGTGTGCATCATGTCATGAAAGATAGCCATCATAGCCCTCTGATATGTAGCACCGGCATTCTTTAACCCAAAGGGCATGACAACATAGCAATATGTTCCCCAAGGTGTAGTGAATGAGGTCTTCTCTTGGTCCTCCTCAGCTAACCGGATCTGATTGTATCCAGAATAGCCATCCATGAATGAAAGCATTTCAAATCCAGTTGTGTTATCAACCAAAACATCGATATGAGGTAAAGGAAAATCATCCTTAGGACACGCTCGGTTCAAGTCCCTGAAGTCTATACAAATCTGAATTCGTCCATCCTTCTTCATAACAGGGACTATGTTAGCCACCCATTGCGGATATAGAACAACCTTAATAAATTTTGCTTGATGTAATTTGTCGACCTCTTCTTTCATTTTGAGTGCAATATCAGGGTGGAACCTCCTGAGCTTTTGTTTAACCGGGGTAATTCCAGGTTTCAAGGTTAATCTATGTTCAACCAATGAATTATCTGATCCCGGCATGTCTTCATATGTCCATGCGAATGTGTCATTATATTCTTCCAACACTTTGATCAAACGTTGTTCTTCTAAGGGAGTGAGGTTTGCACTGATGAGGATAGTCTTAGGATCTTCCAGGTTTCCTAAATTCAATTCCTTGGTCGGTTCATTCACTGTGGCTGATGGTTCTTCAAATCTTCTAAGTCCAGATGCATATGCATCAGCCAAGTCCTCGATTTCATCCTCGGATTCGGGATCCTTCTCTGATACCACCTCATATACTCCCAAAGTATGATCTATGTTATGCTCATCCTCATATCGGATTTCATCTAGCTGGATGGTATTCTCTAAAAAGTTTGGCAGCCTTGCACACTCTACGCATTTCTGTGCCAATTGTTGCAGATATCTATTTGGAACTCATTTACCCCTAACTTTCCTATTTCCTAACCTAACTTGACCTACTAAAGATAAAGCTGGAAAGGTGGTATTTACAGTGGAGGAAGGATCGAGTAAATCGATCAATGATTCAGAAAAGAGGGATCCTTGATTGGGAGCGCCCACTGGGATGAGTAGGGACGTCTCCTCGATGGAAATGTGAGTTTCAGAGAAGACGTTTTTTTTTTTTTGGAAATTTCAAGTAAAAAGATAGAATGAGTCAACATGACTCGAGGTTTGCTGAAAACTGACTGAATTATCAGAGAAAAAAACTTAAGAATAAAAGGGAAAAGGGGCTCGTGGGCCCAATGGTAACAGAAAGTGGACACATGGGTCCAAAACTAATGAAAAAAGTAAACAGGTACATGGACCCGATCTTAAAAATAAATGGGCATGTAAGCCCATGTTGAGAAAAGCCCTCAGTTCTGAAGTTGATGAGGGAAGCAAATGAGCAAGCAGGCCCAATAAGAGTGGAAGGTTGAAGAGGGCACATGGGCCCAAAATGGGTAAGTGGGCTCTGAAGCCCATCCAAAAGATCTAGAAACAACGGCATGAGGTTTAAACATGGGATTGTTGTATTTGGGCCTCGTGGAATGGTTTTGACTTGGGTGGCATGCTCAACCAAATGATCCAAGATTGGTCTGCCCTTGAGTGGTTCCTGGTGCTCTTACCCACTTGAGAACAGATGAGTCAAAGATAAGCATAGGTCTTCCAGGTCTTCTTCTTCATCTAGAGCCTTCCTTCTCTTGACAACTGTAATTAAACTCTTGTCATCTTCAGCCATCATCATGGTCTCCCCTTTGATAAAGAAGGTGTGGAGTCCCATGGCCTATCCTGGCTGGAAGATCCTCCTTGGGATGGAATCCTCTTCGTATCCCAACCCCTGCCTGCATGGCCTTTTCACAATTTGAATCGGCTGAGTGATTCCTTGAAGATCCTTGCCTAAACCTTTTCCAGGCTGATAGTCTAGTTTCATCATCATCCACCATCCCACTGTGTCAGGTAAAGAGGCGGTCATGCATCTGACTTCTGGTAAATCTCCCACTGAGATCTGGGGCTGTATTGACAAACCAAGGGGTGTAAAAGTAGGATCATTCATCTCGTCCCTTATAGGCATGCTAGTCACTTTGACCACTTGTCCTTTAAAAGAAAACTTTATGCACTGGTGGTTTATTGAAGCCACAACTCCTATTGCCTCCAAGTATGGCCTCCCAAGTATAGCCTGAAAAGTCGGATCCAATTCTAGAACATGAAAATCCGTTGTGACCGTACATAGTCCAAGTTTGACTTCTAAAGTGACCACCCCACGTGCAAACTTCTTGGAGTTGTCATAGGTTGTCACCATGGCACAAGATGGCTTAATTTCTTGTTCAGAAATACCGCATAACTGTAGAGTTTCTGGCGGCATAACGTTGATGGAAGCTCCAGTGTCAACCAAACATGATTTCACTTCAATATTACAAATAACCACAGCCACATGCAAAGCATATTTCCTAAATTCTGGATCTGCTAATTCTTCCTGAGAGAAAGTGAGTGTTGGGTGCTCACTTCTAGGGGCTAACACTGTAGTGATTTTCTCAGGTGGGAGATCTTCATTCACCATGACCCTTTGCAAGTACTGCTGTAGAATCTCCTGGTGCACCTTTGATCTTTTGATCAACTCAAGTATGGAAATACGGGCCGGTGTCTTATCTAAATGTTTCAACAGATCATAGGCCATGCCCGGCAATGGTTCTTCCACTTGTTCCTCCTCCACTGGATCCTGCAGTTGAGTACCGGCTTGAGGAAAGAGTAGCTGGAACATCCTCCCACTTCGAAGCACCGGGGCTATTTGGCGGTCGGGTAGAGGTGACGGGTTAACTGGGGTGGATTGTGGTGGAACAGGTGGTGTAGATGCAGGTATGATAGGTAATGGGATCAATGGTTGTGGAATGATCGGGTTAGTTGGTAGAGGTGTAGGATTTGGAGGTGGTAGTGATGGTGAGACCGGTGGCCTAATAAGAAGCGGCCAGGGTGCAGAAGTGGCTGATGAGTTTAATTAAGGTGTAGGTTGTGGGATTGGTTGTGGTGGTATGATAGGTTGGGGTTTTGGAGTGATAGAGCTCGTAGGATGGGGGTTCAGGTTTGGTGGTGATTGTGGTGGTCGGATGAGCAAGGGCCGGTGTGTAGCAATGGTTGAAGGAGGTGTAGTTAAGGAGGGGGCTGGCCTAATGATTGGTCGGTGAGAAGAAGTGGCGGCCAGTGGTTGGGTTATTGAGCTTTGTGGTAGTTGTGGAGTAGAAGGTGCACGAATTATTTGTCTAGGAGGGTTCCTAGCAGGAGACCTAGCTGGGTTGACTGGCATGGTTGCATTTTGGTTTTCTAGTTGCCAACCTTGAGCATGGCTGGCATCTCCCTGGACAATGGAGTGTACTAGACCAATTCCTGGGTTTGGATGTGCTGGTGCCGGTGCTGCAGCGGGAGCATGTAATGGTAGCAGATTCTGAACAATCCCCAAGCCAGGTTGTTGTTGAGGTTGAGCCGGTGGACGCTGCCGCTACTGCTGCCTAGCCTTCATAGCTTGTATGCATTCCCCCATTTGAGCCCAATCAATGCTGCCTTGGTCATTCAGATCGTGGATGTAATCCTTGAATTGAAAGCACACTTCTACAGTGTGACCAGGACACCGGTGGTAAGCACAGTATCGGGACATATCTACATTTGTTGGCCAAACCTCTCTTTCCTTGGGCAATTCTAACTGTTTCTCCGCCATGAGTACATTGAAGATGTCGGTCAAGGAGTAAGGGAGTTGTTGGTAGTTCTCTCTCCTAGGACCTCCCCTTCGTGGTGCCTGATTGGGTGGTGGCGGTGCCCTATTGTAGGTAGGTTGACGAGGTTGCTGAGGTTGTGCTACTGGTTGCGGGGGTTGTTGTGGTTGTCATGGTTGTGGTGGCCTAACCTGTTGTTGAGGGGGGTAATAGGAAAGGTTTTGTGGTGGGTTTCTGAACTGGTTTTGACGGTTCCCTCCTTGGTTCCCCACAATGTTTATAGCTTCGATGGTGACCACTCCTTCGGGTGCAGGCCCAAGCGGGTGCGAGAGGGGGTTTTCCTGAAGTTTCTTGGTTTAGGATCAAAAGGGTTTATCATTGTGGCATCTTTAAAGTGGGCTTGCAAGTACCGGGCACTGTCATAGAGTTCATTCATGGTGGTAGGACGGTGCATGATCAATACATTCCTCAAGGCAGGTGTAGTGTTGCCAATAAGCATCTTCACTTGTTCCCCTTCAGAAATCACATCTGTCAATTTTTCTGCCATTCCCCTCCAGCGATCAGCAAACTTTATGAAGTCCTCTTCGGGCTTCATATTTTCAGCAATCAAGTTTGTAATGGAGCATGCTGGTGCCACCCGGTCTCTGTATCTTTGCAAGAATTTGGTCTTAACAATATCGAAGTCTCCTGCCTCAAAGGAGTCAAGAGAGTATAACCATTCCAATGCAGACCCTTCTAGTGATCGACGGAACAAGAAGGCAAGAACCCTACGATCATTTTTCCAGAATGAGGATTCATAGAGAAAATCTTTAAGGTGGAGAAAAGGGTTGCCAGTACCATTGTAGCGGCGATAAACTGGTAGTTCAGAAGGTGGCAGATGGAGAACTGGTAAAGAAGGAATAGAAATCTCAGGAATTGACTTGGAGTCTAGGTGACATCTCAGCTCTTCATAGCGTTCATTCATCTGGGTGAGCTGATCCATGATTGCCTGGGTGAGAGCAGGTTCTTGGTTTACTGGTGGGGGTATGTGGTTAGAGACATGATTTTGGAATTGAGGAGAATGACTTGGCAAATTTACTGAAGATTGTCCCATGACTTGATGGGTCAAGGGAGCAACATGGTTGAAATAAGATGGCTGAACAAATGAGGGTTGGACAACAGACGGTTGAACTATAGATGGTTGAACTACAAATGGTTGTGCTAGTGCCAATGATGGCTGAATCACAGATTGTTGAACAATAGGTGGTTGAATGAGTGGTGGTCGAACTAGAGGACAAGGAGATGAGGCAACTTGGTTAACTTCAGCCTGATATGAGGCCATTTTAACCATGAATTGTATGCGGGCATAGGTTTCTGGGTCGGTATAGAGAGACAACTCCCTAAAGAGTTGTTCGACATCACGAGGAGCAGATGGTTGAGGGACCTCTTGTGCTTCTGACTCAAACAATGGATTAACAAGATTGTCTAATGGAATTGGTTGGTGACCCATCTCGCGCTCTCGATGTTCAGCTTGTTCTTCCATTCCAACGTGCCTTCCAGACCTTAGTTGCATTGAACTCCAAGGAGAAAACAAACAAGTTGACAAAGTAAACAAAGAACTTTTTTTTTGGTTTTTAGTATTTTGCAAAAAGTTAGAGGTTTGAATTTTTGTTTGACAAGCAAGTTATGCAAAGACTTGAAAGCAAAATTGCGCAATGATTTTGATTAAACCTTAGGTTTATGAATTTTGTTAAGAATTGTTCTCTCAATAAATGGGTTAGGATCCTAACTCCAATCTCCAATGACCTAGGTTTCACACATTCTCACCACGTGTAGGTAACGTAGGATGCTTCGGGTTTTGGGGAGTGGTACAACCAACCCGATCGTGAAGAGGAATACTCCACGTATGAGGAATTACGGAGGCCTTGATGAAAGCCAACCAAGTCAACTAGGAAGATATATCCCAGAAGAGAGGTCAGAATCCATCAAGAGGGTGCTTTGGATGGGAGGGGTAAATGGGAGAGTGAGCTCCCGCCTCAAAAAAAGTGTAAAAGAAGGAGGTAGAGAGAAGGAGCAGAGAATGCAATCAAGTAATAAAGCAAGTAATAAGCAAGACATAAACTTAAATAAACAAGCAATGACACAAGGAAAGTAACTAGAAACTAGACAAGCAACTAGAAACTAGAATCCAGACCTTGTTTCTTATGTGAGTGAAATGGCAATAGTGAAAAGGTGATGGAAAGAAGAGGGTTCAGATCTGATAGCCAATCAAAAGGGTGGTCCACGTGGGGACCGATGTGGGAACTGGGATAAAAAGTAAAGGTGGTTCACGCGGGAACCGGTTTTGGGTAAAAAAGGGTGGTTCACGTGGGAACCGGTCTGATCCAAGTTGGGATAGATCTGAAATAAAATGGTTTGGTTCACGTGGGAACCGAAGTAAAGAAAGAGATTGGTTCACGCGGGAACCGGTTTAAAAGGAAAAGGGTGGATCACGTGGGAACTGGTTTAAATAAAATGACAGAAATTAAATGGCATACTTGGCACTTCAGATCTGATGAAAGATGGGTGAAATCAGAAATTTTGAGATGGCATGAAGTTTAAGAGAGGTGGAAATAAGAAAAGGCTCACGTGGGAACCGGTCTAGAACTAGAACTAGTTGCAAACAAAACACTAAGCACCCACGGTTGAAGACATTGCTTGTCCCACCGTGGTCGCCACAAAGCTATCGACTTTGAAAATTCGACGGGGTCCTCTCCTTTTCAGGGAAGTTCGTGAATCCAGATCGTCACCTCAAGAGGGGATGAGAATGAAAGGAATAAAACTCGGAAAGCAAATCTCACCTTGGTCACACACTCACATTGATCCCCGAACTTTCATCCCTTGGCGTCGCTCGATCACCAAAGAGACGGTTCGGTTCATGTGGGAGGAGTATGAGAAGAAAGAAATGTGGTCTCCAGGAACTGTGGGTTCCGATTTATAGAATTAAAATGACCGTGTGTACCTTAGCGAGAAGAATGTGAGTTAAAGCTTCTCCTTCTTCGGCCGGCTAATGAAGAAGAGTCTTCAACGTGTGGGTGCTTGATATTCTGTGCAACTAGACAAAAAAACAAGTGAAAGAGACTATTAGAACTAAACAAAGTGGAGTATATGTAAAGAGAATGACATGAAACACACAATTGATTAGAAACTGACCGGATTCGGGTTATCTCTAACCCCTCTTTTTCTATTTTCGTATTAACAGAGTAAAAGTAATGCAAAAAATGTAAAAAAAATAATGGTAGGATGGAGAATCACGAAACAAAGAGATAGAAAAACAAACAGAAAGATTCTGAGTTGAATAGAGAAAGATATGGCCAAATCTGTGTTGTCGAAAAAGCCGAGCAGTAGTCCAGGATCTGCCAGGCGCGACTTTGCTTTTATGCTCGTCATGACCAGTCCAAACCTCAGAATCAAGTGCTTTCGATTGAAAACTGAAGAATACTTGAATAGTAAGAACTTTGATGAAGAGAGTGCAGGCAGCAGACGTCCACACGCTGCTGTAGAGGATGAAGAAGAGAGACCTGGCTGATCACCTGCAGAACAGCCTTCCTCTCTCTTGAACCGAATTTTCTCTCTCTAAAAACTTGAAATTCTCTCTCTAAAAATCACAAAATCAATGAAGGAAGGAGGTTGAACGTCTTGAGATGCCTGGGGGGTCGTGCTCATGCCTTTGGAACGACCGGAATCAGAGTCAATTTATAGGAGAACGAACGGCGCGATCAGGACTAAAAAATAGGGTACCCTGCGCCCTACCCCTGGGCGCATGCGCCCTGGGTGCAGGGCGCACGCGCCCCCACTGAGGGGCGCATGTGCCTCCCAGTGGGGGCGCATGGCACTGTTCTCGAAAATTTCAACCTTATCCGGTCAATCGGTTCAGTGGTAGAGTCCCGATGAAAAACTGGTTCCCTCGTGCCTCAAGGGTAGGGCGCATGTGCCCTCAAGTGAGGGCACGAGGTCACGTGCCTCACTGGTAGGGCGCATGGGCATGTGCCCTGGGTCCCGGGCGCATGTGACCAGGAACCTGGGCGCATGGGACTGTTTTTGCGCGTCCTTCTTCCAGAAGCCATTGCAAACACTCCCGAACTCGGAATTCGACGCCGTTTGTTGCGTTAGAAAGATAACAGGCCGAAGAAGCTTTCTATAGCATAGGATCAGCCATAAAACCCTCAAAAAGCTCATAATTTTGTCCGGAAGTTAGGGTAGTGAATAGAAGATCCGATACAGGTCAAAATGACTCCGATGGCAAACCGGAAAGGCACGATATGCAACAAAACTTGTCCATGGTGTGAATATGACCATAACCTTCAATGAATGATCATTAGGCATTGGTAATTCTGCCAAATTTCGTGTTTACATGATTTATGTGTGGCTTTCGCTCGGAAATTATGGCTTTTTGTGGAAAACTTCGGAAAACATCCGATTTCGTTCGGCGAAGCTCCAAATCAACTTTTAAAGACCCGGCATCATCATAAGGTCAATCGCACATGTTACCCTATAAAACATGAGTTTTATGCTCTGAATTAGGCGAATTTAGCATGTCTACAAATAGGTCATATGCCGTGCCGGGCAACGGTTCTTCCACTACCTCTTCTTCTTATTACTCCTATGGTTGCATCCCGGCTTGGGGGAAGGCCCTTTGGAACTTCCTCCCACTACGAAGTACCGGCGCCAGCGTGGTAGGGGGAAGTGGTGATGATGGTGATGGTAGGGTTGGTTGGTAGGTTGAGGAGTCGATGGTAGGTAGGAGTGGTGAGGATCGGATGATGAGGGGTCGTGGATTGGTGGAGGCCGGTATGTTGGGTGATGGTTGGGGTGTTGGTGGTGATGGTCTAATGATGAGGAGTCGTGGAGTGGTGGAGGCCGGTATGTTGGGTGATGGTTGGGGTGTTGGTTGGGATGCTGGTGGCAGTCTAATGATGAGAGGTCGTGGAGTGGTGGTGACTGGTAGGTTGGGTGATGGTCGGATAATGAGAGGCCAAGGGGTGGTGGAGGCTGGTAGGCTAGGTGATGTTTGGGGTGTTGGTGGCGGTCTAATGATTAGACGTCGAGGAGGATTAATGGTGGTTGGTAGGTTAGGTGATGGTTGCGGTGCTGGTTGGGATGCTGGTGGCGGTCTAATGATTAGGCACCGTGGAGGGTTGATGGTTGTTGGGGGCAGTGGTGTTTGGGTAGTTTGTGGGCTGGGGGCAGCTCTCGGTATAGAGAGTATGGTGCGGTTTTTAGGTGGGGTTGGAATGGCGGGCATGGAGGTGATTTGATCCTCGACCTGCCAACCCTGGGAATGGTGGGTTGACTCCTCGATGGCGGAGTGAACGAGGCCGAGTCGTTGGTTTGGCGGTGCTGGTGCTGGTGCTTGTATGGGTGCATGTACCGGGAGCGGATCTTGGATTATGCCCAGGCCGGGCTGCTGTTGTGGTTGCTGTCGCCGTGGCTGATTCTGACATGCCTTCATTGCTTGAATAGATTCTCCCATCTGTGCCCAGTCAATGTTCCCCAGATTATTGAGGTCATGAATGTAGTCTTTAAACTGGAAACAGACATCCACTATGTGCCCGGGATACCGATGATAAGCACAGTACTTTGTTGTGTCAACATTTGTCGGCCATCCTTCTCTCTCCTTTGGAAGTTCCAACTGCTGTTCAGCCATCAATGCATTAAAGATATCGGTGAGGGGGAATGGCAGTTGAGGATAGTATTCTCTCTTGGGTCCCCCCTCCTAGGTCGGTTGGTTGGTGGTGGTACTTGGTTGTAAGCTTGTTGTTGTGGTTGTGGTCGGTTGTAGACATGTTGTTGTTGAGGCGCTCGGTTGTAGGTATTTGGTTGCTGGGGCGCTTGGTTGTAGGTGGATTGCTGTGGTGGTGCTCGGTTGTATGCAAGTTGCTGTTGGGGCTGAGGAGCTAGTTGAGGAGCTGGGCGGTATTGTTGATTGGGTGGTGGGTTACAGTATTGGCTTTGGCGATACCCACCCTGGTTACCCATGGCATTGATGCTTTCATTGTTTACTACCCCTTCAGTGGTGGGCCCTACAAGTGTAGGCTTTCTAGTGTTACGGGGCTTGGTATCGAACGAGTTGATCATGGATGCATCCTTAAAGTGGGCTTGGAGGTAGCGGGCGCTATCACACAACTCACTCATGGTTGTTGGGTGGTGCATGATCAGGAGGTTGAGAAGGTTAGGCGTGGTGTTCCCGATGAGCATCCTCACCTGCTCCCCCTCTGAGATGGTATTCACTAGCCTCTCAGCCATTCCCCTCCACCGATCAGCAAATCTGGCAAAGTCCTCATCCGGCCTCATCTTTTCAGCAATTAAGTCAGTTATCGAGCAGGCTGGCCCCACCCGATCCTTGTACCTCTGTAGAAACTTCACCTTGACAATGTCGAAATCTGCTGCCTCAATGGAATCAAGAGAATAGAACCAGTCCAGGGCGGATCCCTCCAATGACCGACGGAACAGAAAGGCAAGGGCTTTGCAGTCATTTTTCCAGAACGCGGAGTCAAAGAGAAAGCTCTTTAGATGGTTGAAAGGATTACCAGTCCCATTGTAACGTTGGAAGACTGGTATCTCTGAAGGAGGAAGGTGTAGAACTGGGAAGGATGGGACAGAGATTTCAGGGATGGCTTTAGAATCGAGGCGGTGCCTCATTTCTTCAAAGCGCTCATCCATCTGGTTGAGTTTGTTCAATAATGCCTGAGTGAGGCTGGATTCCTGAGCCACGGGAGCAAAATGTTTAGGTGATTGAGTTGGAAGAGGTAGGTTGGAAATAGGAATTGGAATAGTATTATGTGAATGCCCCATAACGGGGTGAGTGGAGACACGGCAGGGTTGCCCAGGAGAGGAAATGATTTGGGGCCTGACTGCTGATTGAGGTGGTGAGGGGGCTTGATTTCCCTCGGCCGGATCTTGATTGGCGGGCATCTTGCCCTTTGTCAAGGATTGCACAAGCGAAAAAGATTCGGGGTCTAGATGAAGAGATAGACCCTGGAGGAGTTGCTCCACGCTAAGTGAAGCAGGTTGATGAGTAGGATTTTGAATTTATGGTTCCCTAATGGCGTTGACATGGCCCTCTGGTTGGACCATGGGTTGTTGCAGCTCGTAGTGGCCCGTCTCGTACTCCTCTTCTTGGCCGTAGTAGTCCGACATCCCGACGTGTCTTTCGGACCTTAGTGTTATGGGCATCCTGTCAAATTTTCTTAAATAAATGGTTGAAGGAAAGCAATTGAAAGGTGCAAATGCAAAGAGACCTTTTTTTGTTTGGTTATGATTGTTTGTTTGATTTGGTTTGGTTTCACTTTGGTTGTTTGACAAGCAAGTTGAGCACAAAAATTAAAAGGGATTTTTTTTAGGTGTTTTGAAAGGAGAGAATTTTTTTGGTTGTTTTCAATTGTTGTGAGCAAGCAAGTTATGAAAACAAGGTTTTAAAATGACTACTCGACAATTTTTGGGTTGAAACCTTAGATTAGATAGATTGTTAGCAATTGTTCACTCAAATGGGTATGATTCCTATTGCTTTAATTTTCCAGACCTAAGGTTATCACTCAATCACCACGAGTAGGTACTTGGGTTCTTCGGGTTTTGGGAAGTGGTACAACCGGCCCAATCGTGCAGAGAGGAATACTCCACGGATGGGGACTTACGGAGGCCTTGATGGAAACAACCAAATCAACTAGGAAGGAATATCCCAGAAGAGAGGTTAGAATCCACCAAGAAGGTGTTTGGAGGGTGAGGGTGTGTTGGGAGAGAGAGCCCCCGCCTCGAATGTCCTACGGATCGGAGCAAGTCCGGTACCAGATGCAAAAGCTAATGCAAAAAATGAAAAATGGAGGGTAGGAGAAGAAGAAGCAATCAATATGCAAAAAGCTATTAAATAAACCAAGCAAGTGAATGCAAACAAGACAAGCAATGATAAAGTAAACAAGTAACTAGCAACTAGCAACTAAAAGGTGGTTCGCGCGGGAACCGGCTTGTGTTGGAGTGTCCAAGTGGGGACAAATCTGAAGTAAAGGTAAAATGACAGTCCACGCGGGGACCGATTTGAAAATAAAGTGGCTCACGTGGGAGCCGAGTTTTGGAAAGGTAGGTGGTTCACGCGGGAACCGGTTTTTTTTTAAGGAAAAGGGGTGGTTCACGCGGGAACCGGTTTGTTTGATTTGAAAAATGAAAGGAGGGCCATGTGGAACCAATTTAAGAAGGTGCAAAGGGGTGGTCCACGTGGGGACCGATCTTAAAGTGAGTTGGTTCACGCGGGAACCGGTTTAGAAAAGGGTTTGGTTCACGCGGGAACCAGTTTTAATGAAGAAAGGGATGGTTCACGCGGAAACCAGTGTAAGAGTTGACAAAATAGAAAGAGGGCCACGAGGGGCCAATCCAAAGGTGCTGTAAAGAGGTGGTCCATGCGGGGACCGATCTGAAAATAAGTTGGTTCACGCGAGAACCTAGTTGGAAAAGAAAGGTGGTTCACGCGGGAACCGGTTTATAAGAAAAAAAGAGGTTCACGCGGGAACCGGGTTGAAATTAAAGACAAGTAACTCAAGTCCACATGGGGGACAATCTTAAAGAAAGAGTAAACAGCAAGTTTAAAGGTAAATTGACATGGAAAAGGTAAAGGACAAGCCGGTTCGCGCGGGAACCAAGTCGGAAAACAACTAGTTGAACGAATCAATCAAGCTAGCATGGTTGAAGACATTGGTTTTACCACCGTGGTCGCCAAAACGCTGTCGACTCCAGAAACGGGTTCCGGATCGTCACCTCAAGATAAGAAGGTGAAAGATGGAATTTGGGAAAAAAGGGGAGTGAATTGAAAACACTCGGAAAGCGGTAAAATGTCCTCACCTCGGTCTCACACAAACATTGATCCCCGAACTTTCATCTCACGGCGTCGCTCGAGCACCGGAGATGGTTCAGGTCATGTGGGAGGAGAGTGAGGAGGAGATTAAATTAAAACATGAAAGATGTGGTCGCCAGGAGCCGCGGGCTCCGCTTTATAGAATAAAAACAAGAGATGAGTTGATTTGACCGTGTACCTTAGCGCGGGAGATCGGGATATGGGTTCAACCTTCTTCTTCCTCGGCCAGCCGATGAAGAAGAGTCTCCAACCGATGCTAGCTTGATAAACCTGTGCAACTAGAACAATAAACCAAGTGAAATAAAATGATTAGAACTATGGGAAGTGTAGTAACTGTAGAGAGAATATGAGAGAAGCAATTGGAATCGAACTCACTGGATTGGGGCGAGTCCTAACCCCTTTTTTTGTATTTTGGATTATGTAAAAATGATTTAAATAAAATAAAAGATGCTTTAAAACAATAAATAAACTGAGTTAAGGGAGTTGAGAAAGCTTATGGAATGGATCGGCTAGAGTTGAAGCCGAGTTGGTTGAAGAAGGCCGGTTCGGGTAGCCTTTGCACCCTTCTGGCGCGACTTTGGTGCAGAGGATGCTACGGACGACCCCGATGTCAGAATCGAGTGCCGTTTGTCGGAGTAGACAGAGGACTTAGAGTGGAAGAGTTACCATGTTTATGATTTCTCCTAAATACTCCTGTATAAGTCTGTAAAAATTATGAAACTGGGAGGATATAGAAAACAGAACCTGGATGTGCGCCCTTCGTGCAGCAATCACCACGAACAAACGGCAAGTCGGAATTGAGTACCGTCAGTTGGAGATGAAAGAGAACGAAGAGATGAACATATTATATGTTAAATACTTGTGCATCAGGAGTCTCGTATTTTATTCATAAGTCGATGAAGTTGGATGATGCAGAACACCCGAATCGAGCCTTCTCCTTCACCTCGGGATCGATCTCTTGACTTCGGATCGCCTTTGGACGTTGGGACAGCTTTGGAGAAGAGCTTGGATGACCTCTGGATGAAATAGGCATGGGGGATTAACCTTGGGTCATTGAGAATGGCCCTCAATTTATAGGGGAAGGAAGCCGGTGCAAAAAATGGAAACTGGACCGACCGCGCACCCGCTTTTCAAAGGAGACGAGGGCGCGCAGGGCGCGCCCTCAAACCAAGGGCGCGCCCCCACTTCGGGGGCGCAGTCTGCACGCCCCCCTGTTTCAAAGGAAGCGGGGGCGCGTTATGCGTCTCACTGCTAAAAATTGATGGAATCTTCTGGAAATTGCTAAAAATCGACTTGACATACGTAACGCGCCCCCAAACCGGGGGCGCGGTACAAATAATCAAAAATCAGCGCCAGAAACCTTCCAAAAATCAGGTTTAGAAGGTGCTAATCGGGGTAATTTGCGATTTAAAGAAACTGACTGCACCCCCTCTTTTCAAAGGAACCGGGGGCGTGCAGGATGTGGCCCCGGTTTGAGGGTGCGTAGGGCGCGCCCTCCCCTTTCAAGCGGAGTGGGGGCGCGGTACACTCTCTCTCCTACGCGCGCGCTCCGCGAGCCGTATCTTGCAAACAGGATGTTTGATTCGGCTCCCGTTTATCGCGTTGGAAAGAGGGCCTTCAACCACACCTCCTCAAGTTGGTAAACCAGCCGGCATGACTCCCAATATGTTCGCACGGGGCTTTCTATCGGTTTACCCTCTCGGGGAAAGCCGAAACCCGTGGCGAAGATCCGAAAGAGTACGGTTCCGGTCGAGAAATCTCGGGTCAACTCGGGATGACTTAAAATGATGACCGAACAAGTCCGGTACGATCGGAAAACCCGAAATCATCGAAAAATCTGAGATTAACCCGGTAAACATGAACCGAAACTCAGAAAAGTCGGGAAACCCTAAAATTGACCGAACTGGACATATGGCCATGATTGATGAAAATATTCGGCTAGAATCGACCCCGATGACCCGAAAAGACCTGGTGATGACCGGGTAGGCCTAACGCGTAGTCCGGGATAGCCGTGTCAGTACAGATCGAAAAAGCCGTAACGAAAGCCATCATTGATCGACGCCTACCGAAATGACTTCTCGAAAACCCTGAATGTTACGGAACACATGCGGGACTCCCGAGACCTTCAATTATGGACCATTCAAGGTCGGTCATCGAGCAGGCTTCGTGTTTTTACAGTTCACGCGCGGCTCTTGCTTGAAGGCTTCGGCATCATTCCGGATATCATTGGTCCATTCTCAACTTGCAAGGGGCTCCACCAATGTCCTTAGCTCATCTCCACGAGATAATCCGGATCAGATAACGGTCAAATAAAGGATATCGCCTATGGAATAAGAGTCTGGGGCTCCGAATCAAGCCAATTTGGCGTGTCTACAAAAGGTGTTGCGACATGCATTGTGATTATAGTTCTGTATCATTTTGGTGACAACACCATCAGCCCTAGCCAATTAGCCCATATGAATTATGTTTAGGGCCACAGGTGTTTGGCTATGTCAGTTCTCAGTTTTCTTTACCGGGGTTGGTGAAGGCTAGCTTGAGCTGGTCATTTTCAAGCAGTCTTCTATTGTTTAGTTGCTAGGTAGATTTGCACTTTCGATTTATTTTAGTTGTTCCTAGTCTTCCATCTTCAGATTCTTTTCCTTACAGCTCCCTTGATAGCATGACAAGGAGGTCAAGTATGAGGGATTGTGCTTTGGACCGTTGTTTTGACCTGTGGACGAGGCATGATTGGTGGGATTACTTTAAGCTCATGAATTGCCATCGTTTCTTTACTATTCCATAGTCCATGATTCGATCATATTTTCAATTATGCCTAGTTCCAGGAAAGGAGTTATTTTTGGTGATTGCTACTTCACTTGTCTTATATAACCTTCACTACTGCATCGTTCAAATTGACCTCCTTGTCGGTGGCCTTTTTCTGCAGTTCACTCTACCTTGAATTATGGCGAGGCACCCAGATATTGATGGGAGATCCTTGCTCAATGTTCAATCTAGTTGGAGATCTTGCTAGCTAGTTCAGGCCTTTGAGGGAGAGTTCAGCCCTTTTGATGACTTAGGAGAATACATTATTGGCTTGTCTGTCGACTTATATTAGATTTATGCTTTAATTCCTTGATTTTTTTTTGTTAATCTTGCGACACTTATGTAGAAGAAAGCTTTTCTATTGGTATGGATTAAATTTTTAGAAAATTATTTTAATATTTTCTAGTGATATGAAAGCACTTTACAATGAGCAAGAGGGGTATGAAGACATTTTGTGAGCAAGAAGTAAAAAATGATTTTTGCATGAAGGCATTTTTAGATAAGATGAAAATGTTTTTCAAATAAAATGTGAGCAAGTGGTACATGAGTTTTCATGAAAACATTTTTAACCAAAATGTGATCAAGTCAAAACATGAATTTTTATGAAAGGATTTTCAAGATGTGAGCAAGTCATAACATTAACAAAACGAATGGAAAGGTAAAATCGTGGGAATTAACTAAAAGTGAGCAAGTTAAAGATAATAGAATAACCTATTGATTTTTCACTATTAATTTCATTATATTTTATTTTATTATTATTTATTATATACTATTTTTACTATTTTTTCTTTATTATTATATTTTATTTTAATATTTTTATTATTTCTATTTTTATTATTTTTTGTGTCTCGAGGTCTACGTTGCCTGACATCCTGAGGCTGAGGGCGCTTGGCAACCTGAAACTTGGGTTGCCGAACCATTTCTGCTCTTCGGGCATTTTCTGATTTCTAGTGACAACCATCAACCAAACTCTATGTCTAAAGACAACCTCAGAAGACATCCTCGTGATGAACATTCCAATGTTTTTGGTGATTTTTAAGGAATTTTTTGATAAAGGGCAAAATTTTCACTACTAGTATATATAAGGGCAGGACTTGTTGTTCATTTTCAGTTTTCTTGATGGTGAAACCCAGTTAAAAAAATTACGCATGATTTTTAGGGCTTTTTGAGACTTCTATGATTTTTAAGGTCAGTAATAAATTTGTAGGTTGTCCTTTCATCTTTCCATAGCCACAAAAATTTCTAAATTCTGAGGTATGTGCAAAAAGAAAGTGGCAAACGAACGGGGAGCGCATTCTGTGCTCTCATGTGACCCAACATTGGGTCACCTAGGCGACCTGACGTTGTGACACTTATGTGGCTAGACAGATGGGATGCTTAGGTGTCCCGGTGATAGGATGCCCATGTGTCTTGATCAATGGGATGCCAAACATCCCAACGACTAAGATGCAGAGACATCCTGGTTGGCGGGACGCTGAGCATCTCGGCGATCGGGATGCCTGGGCATCCTAGATGCAGAGATGCCAAGGTGTACCTACGACCATGATGCAAGTGGCATCCCTTTGCGAGGTTGTTGGAAAATTTTCTTTCAATTCTTATGAGATATTGAAATGCTTATCGACGTGCTTCTTTTATTTGCAACAGGTGTGGCCCACTCACTCTTCCCCGTCTACTCGGATGGAGACATCCACTTCCACCCAGTGCCACCATCTTCTAACAAAGACTTTGTGTGGGAGGATGTCTTTACAACCCCCGAGGCTTATTACGAGCTGGAGGTCCCAGTGAGCACGTACGCCCCTTTATTTTTGTGTATGCTAAATTGATTTATTAAGACAAACAGATTAACATGGTATCTTTTTTTATTTGCATAAGAAGTTTTACTTCCAGATCTCATGGGAATTGGTTGGTATAGCATACAAGGCCCTCTAGCCGTTCTAGCGCCAATGTTTGTTGGAGATGGGCTTTGGCCAACTCCTTCGGTGCATGCCATTCTGAGAGGATATCTCATTCGTCTAGGTGATGAGGGAGAGGTGGGATTCCACCTTTCACTCATTCCTTTTCCCATGGGGGCACATGATGCCTCATTGAGGTTGTGACACACATCACTGGTTTATGCGTTTATGGTCACCCTGTGACGGGGAAGTCTTACAGTGACTACTAAGGAAAATTCGACTGTCACTTCGGACTTACCCTCGTAGAGCACCGTGGTAGCCAGTGAATGCTGGAGTGGGGGCAGTTGGTAGATTTAGTGGGCCTATGAGGGGCCCTGCCTGAGGGTGGAGTTCACTGACCCAACTTTATGGCTAGGTTGGTGAACTACATTTGGGCAGCCCTTCATGGCGAGGAGGGCACCCTTGAGGCGGATGTGGACCTTCGTCACTTCTTGTTGTTCTTCTTGGCCAGATTACTTCTGGCCATGAAGAGCAACAAGGACCACTTGCGCTTCATGCCTTTGCTTGTCAACCTTGAGCGGGTCAACAAGTATGCTTAAGGTGCCACTATGCTAGCCCACCTCTTCTTTTCTTTGGCCTGAGAGAGTGGGCCAATCTCTGTGGTAGGTTTCACCCCCTTTTTGTAGATAAAAATTTTATACGTGCAAAAGTATTTATTATATGCTATAGAAACTAACATATATATTTTTTTTCAGATCTAGGACTACCTCCACCTTTCTCTTGGACGTGGTGTTTGTCCAGAACTGCCTCAATACCCACTTCTTAGCGTGTGGACCGTGCATCGACCCTTTGTACCTCATGATGTACAGTTGGCTGATTTATGTCACCAACTCCTCCGATTCCCCCACGACCAAGTATGCCTTCCATTCTTAAACTTAAATGTTCAACTTGATTGCCCAATTGCTAATTGCAATTTTTTTGTGTAGGTTGTCTAGCAGCCTTATGTGGGGTTGGATGGCAATGCGCAGCCTTGGGTCCAAACTATATGGGAGTCTTTTGGCTAGTACACATTCCTCATCTGCCTCAATGAGGTGGAGCCTTTGTGGGCGCATCTCTCGATGTGCTCACTTCACCAGGAGTAGGTTGTTCTAGACCTATATGAACGGATGGGGAGGTCCACCCAAGGCCTGACCATCACTGTGGATTGGTGGCAAGAGTGTCACACAACCTTGTCAATTTGGCGACAGGGTGACACTCCGGTTGTTTCTGTGGCTACGGACAACCCGGTGTATCTACGACGGTATGTTGAGTTTTACGGGTACCTTTTCCAGGACGAGGAGTTTAGTAGCCTTACTTTAGAGTTATTTTTCTTATTTACTTATTTTGCATAGTTTGTTCTTAATCATATTTAATGCAGGATCCTGAGTTGGATCTTTTCTATGAGGAGGTTACTCACTTACACAAGAAGGCACAGTGCTCGGTAAGCTTCTTGATCTTTTTTGCTTTTATGCTACTCTGTTGTGACTGTCATATTGATGTCCTTGCATTTTTTACTTGGCAATGTAAGAGGTATTAGTGCAAAGCCATCTAGGCTAAGTGCCGATTAGAGGAGACATGGCAGCAACTCATGCGGAGCAGTTATGAGGTATGTTCTTCTTTGTCTTTCCTCTCTACTTCTGTTGGTTTGCTTTCCTATTGTTTAACTAACTCATGTTCCTTCTCTTTCCCCAACCTAGCCATGTTCAAGTCAACTAAAGGTGCTCAAGCTAGCGGGGTTTTAGCTACAGAGCCAGTAGATGCCAATGAGGCGCTCGTTGCTCCTGTGGAGGTGGAGATTAGGATCCCCATAAAGGTGGATGTGGCTACCATGGCTTTTCCTTGGCTGGTGGAGGAGCCATCATCTTTTGTGGTTGTTCCGTATGAGGGTCTCCATTCCACCCTACTAGTAGATCTCCACATGTCAGTATGTTTGTCTTCCCTCTGTCATTTACCTTTTTATACCTACTGTTGACCTTTCCTTCCTGCAGAATGAGGAGTTGCTTCACCAATCTTGTTAGTTGGTAGAGACTGAGCAGAGCCTTCATGCTGAGGTGACTCCTTCGTCGTCTCCCACCCCAGTAGCCGCCATTTGATGGTGGAGTTTCATTCAGGATGAGTGGTCGATGTTGGCACATAGGAGAACTCGACTTCGAAGGTGGTTCATGTGGATATGACTAGAGGCCGCATGCTTGAGTAGCTTGACGAGCGTGAGAATGCTCGATCTTCTCCAATCAATAGGGTTTATTTGAATCCCACAAAGGTATGTTTTCTAAATTATTTCAAATACCGGTTTTAGCAATGTCGTTCGGTTCCAATTAAGACCAAGACAATGATATACGTGGAATCAGAAATCTTTCGTTGCGCCAATATGATTGGA
The DNA here is from genome assembly GCA_036172225.1 of Cryptocoryne crispatula var. balansae. NCBI lineage: Eukaryota > Viridiplantae > Streptophyta > Magnoliopsida > Alismatales > Araceae > Cryptocoryne > Cryptocoryne crispatula. Next base: position 34,417,453 of record CM069925.1, on the reverse strand, counting down.
CCAAATCCCAACATATTCATATTTTGTCCATTTTAATGGTGCAACCATAAATCATATGGAATACATTTTGAAGATTGGTTGCTTTTGAATAGATCTCGTGACAAAGGCCTTTCCAACACAACAAATCGTTCAAATTTTGGGCCACCAGAGATTCTGGTAGAGGGTTTGAAAGATGGTGATTTTGTTTTACAGAATTCACCGATTCAATTTCGGGATTTCTTAAGATCTTCTCCAATGGAGACATTTGATGCCTTATGGACGTGATTATCAAGAGTTTCTCATCATTCTTTGGCTTCGAACGGCACTGTCGGAGATTGATGGAGCATTTTTTCAGTGAGGAGAAGTTCTAGGGATAGTGGCACTTATTTTCTATTTTCCTATTAATTGAGATTTTTTCATGAAAATAAAATAATAATTTTGGATTCCTTGTTCGATTTAGAATCGACCTACTATTTTTGGAGATTTTATGGAGGTCAGAAAGTCCGGTTCTACAAAGGTCTTAAAACCCTCATTTGTAGTTACTGTTCATGTGTTATCAGGTGGAGAAGATGACCCGTCAGGACCCGATAGCTGGATCTGGTGCTGGTCAACATGGTTTGACCATGCATGATGCACTTACACAGTTTTACCGTGGATGCCGCGTGCGGCCGGCGCGATGCACGCAGTGCACACATTCATATTAAAAAAAGTTTTTTAAATATGTGCGTGCAGTGGGTGCTCCAACTTGTGGCACACAGAACGACGTTGTGGCACACACGTGGCACACCAAAAAATGAGAAGGCTAGTGCAATACACCGAGTTAATTTATTTTATTTAAAATTGTTTTAAATCAAATCAAAATATGAAAAATACCAGAAAAATATAAAAAAATTTGTGAAAGCTCTAGAATATCATATAATAGAATATCAAAGTGTTTGATGATCTATTGTGTGGGTATAAGCCCTATTGTCATAGATTCATTCGTTATTACATTTTGAAATTGTTTAATGACATAACTTGTTAAATTAATGTCTAAATTAATTTTACAAATTATGAATTTTTCAGAATGATGATTAGGGCATTGATTTGGCATTTTGTATAGTTTTGCGAATACATGTATTATCCAAATTGTTTGGAGTTGCATGCATGCATCATATAAAATTGTTTATATGTTTTTTTCATGTTATTTACTTCATGAATAATTCGACAAGCATGAAATTGAGAATTTAAAAACATATGGTGTACATTTTTATGATATAATAGTTATATCATATTATTACCACGTATTCGCACTATGTTCACGTGATGGTATGTATGTGTGTATGCTTAGATGATCATGGACTTAGAATGTGTGTCATGTGATGATGCTTATTTGATTTAACATGTAATTAAGAGTCTGCATGCCTAATCTTCTTTCTTATCAATTATTAATGTATATTCTACTTCCCTCTAAAATGTACTCCCCTTGATTAAGATCAAGGTTTCTTATTTGAATTATGTACATTTATGGGTCTGCGTACCCTTAATGTTCTTGTAATGACAAGAAGACCAATCGAGATGGAGGAGAAAGCGAGATGCATGGAGAAGAGTTCTTCAAGGCATGATGACAAGACAACACCAGCATACGATGTTGAATCCATTAATGCATACCAATCTGGCTCTGGTCATAAATTAATGGGATAAAAGTCCATGATCATTTATTTAAAATTTGCATATTTGATATGTATGTGTGCGCTAGGTACCTTAGATATATGGTATTCAAAGGTATACATATATATGTAGCACATTCTATGATGAGACTAAAATAAACCATATAGTGACGACCTTGTGGAAAACACAACAAATCATTCCATACTTAATAAGCAGGCAACTTTTGCCAGTTGCAACTCTTGCAACTCCTAGTCATTTAGCCTCTATTGTCAAGACCTTGTGGGAAACACAAGTCATATACTCTAGTTATGTCAAATCCCCTTGTTACATTATGGGCATGGATTCTCAACATAGCCCTTGTGGAAAACACAACAAGGCCATGCCAAAAGTCCACTCCAAGGTTCAACTTTAGGCCTTGGCCATGATCACTAATCCTTTGCTGAGTGAGCCTTGCGTAAAACACAACAAACTCACCCAATCCAAGATTGCCTCATTAAGACCATAACAACGAAAGGCTACGTGGGTCATTCTTAACATCTCATGCTTATCAACCTAATTTACATGAGGAGTGATTTTTATTTTAGTTTCCTCATAGTATGTGCTAGATATATATGTATACCTTTGATTAGCATATATCTAGGATATCCAACACATACACATACATATCGAATATGCAAAATTTAAATAGATGATCATGGACTTTCATCTCATTAATTTATGACCAGAGCTAGATCGGTATGCATTAAAGGATTCAGCATCCTATGTTAGTGTTGACATGTCATCATGCCTTAAAGAACTCTTCTCCATGCATCTCGATCTCTCCTCCACCTCAATCGGTCTTCTTGTCATTACAAGAGCATTAAGGGTACACTGACCCATAAATGTACATTAATTAAATAAGAAACATTGATATTAATCAAGAAGAGTACATTTTAGAGAAATATACAATAAAAATTGATAAAAGAAAAGATTAGGCATGCAAGCCCTTAATTACATGCCAACATCAAATAAATATCATCACATGATATACATTCTAAGTCCATGATCATCCTAACATTCACACACACACACACACACACACACACACATATAGAATACATAATAATAATATGATATAACTATTATATCATAAAATTATATATCTTAAGTTTTGAAATTCTCAATTTCAAGCTTGTCGAATTATTCATAAAGTAAATAACATGAAATAACCATATAAACAATTTTATATGATGCATGCAAGCAACTCCAAACAATTTCAACAATACATGTATTCCCAAAAATGTACAAAATGTCAAATAAATGTCCTAATTAGCATTCTAAAACATCATATTTTATAGAATTAATTTAAACATTAATTTAACAAGTTAAGTCATTAAAACATTTTTAAAAAATTATCGATGAATGAATCTATGACAATGGAGCTCAAAATCACATAACAGACCATCAAACACTTTGATAATCTATTATATGACAATCCAAAATTTTTCACAAAATTTATAAAAATTTTATGCCATTTTTAGATTTTCTTTTGATTTAAAATAATTTTAAATCGAAATTAAAGAGTTGGCATAATGTGCTGCCCTTCCTCTACTCTTTGGTGCATTGTTCATGCACCACAGGCATTGGCGAACGATGCCGTTCCATGCGCTATGGACACACGCCACGTGTATGAGGCAATTCACAATTTTTTTAAGACATCTCATGCATGCATCGGCCGCAAACAAGATGTATGAAATCTATAAAAGGTATTATTAGATATTGATTCCAAAAAGGGAGGAGACAATAAAATCTATAATAATATTCATCTATTTTAACCAAGTTTAGAACTTGGTAGATCCACCTAGGAGTAGAGTACCCATTAGTGTAAATAGAAAATGAAAGATGGATAGGAGTGAATTTGAAGGTGAGACCTTCAAGACAAGGATGATTGAAAAGACAACATCTAAGTTAAGGAGTTGACTATGATGACATCTTTCAACCATTGCATAATTCAATCCAATTAGATTTATTGGAACACACTATGACTATGAAATATGTCAATTAAGATGTTAAGATAATATTTCTACAATGGTAAAATTGAAGGGTAGGTGTATATGATATAACCTCTACCGTATATGATATAACTTAAGGGATGTGAGTCCTAAAACATCCGAAGAAAGTGTACATGTTGTTAATGTCCATTCATGAACTAAAATAACATTCTCAACATTGGAATATAAGATTTGATAAGATTCAATATTATGACTTGATTTCAAATCAAGAAGAACCTTGTGTGTATAAGAATGATAGTGGGAGTGCTATTGTATTCTAGACATTTAATATAGATGGCATACTACTCATTATGAATGATGCATGTATGTTATCATCTGTGAAGCCTAGCTATAAAATGAATCCTCCATAATTATTCTGGGAGAAGCTTCCTAAGGATTTAGGTCTATGGAGATAGAACAAAAAGGGATGCTTGGCTTGACCCATTTGTTGTATAAAGAAACTTTAACGTCAAGAATTTTTTTAAATATTAAATAATAGTTATTATAATTAATGTGGGATTAATAATATTTAATATTCATTTCTCTCGCCCTCACCCCCCTTTCCATTTTTTTCTCTCTGGATGACCTAGAAACTGCTCCTCGATTTCTCCTTCTACTTCGCCGTTTCTTTCTCAACTGCACTATTTTCTTTTTCTTTTCTTTCGTCCAAACGCGCTGCTTTTCTCCCTCAGCCGCCCGTTTCCTTCCTTCGTCGCCACATCATCGCACACCAACACCGCCTCAGCCATCGCTGCCTGCGCCCAAGAGAGCGCCACCCTGCCACCTCGGCACTGACCCTCTTCACCCCCCTTCGTCACCTCCCTCCGTGCAAGTGCATGCGGCAGGCGTCGTCATATCCCGCACAACCGCAGCCTCATAGTGTTGATCGTCGCCAGCCGCCACGGTCGCCCGCACACATTCCTCTGCTCAGTTGCCAGCGCCTCCTCGCCCTTGGTCGCCGCCTACTCAGCCACCTCAGTGGCCGCTGCCGCGTGGCTCCTGCCGCCAGTGCTTCCTCGGATGCCCGCCGCCTCCGTTGACCCCGGCCGTGCAACCACCTCATCGTGCGCTCAAGCGCCGCGTGACCGCACCCTCAGCCACCTCCCATCACCTCGTCACCACGCCACCCTTGGCCCCGCGCAGCCGTGCGCCCGCCCGACCTCCGCCGCACAGCCCGTGTCTCTGCTTGGTGACCACCATGCACCGGCCGCCCGCCTCAGTTGAGGCCACAGCATGCAGCCGCCGCTGCCCCATCGACCCAATCGTCGTCGTGCCTACGGCCCTGCGGTTGCATCCCGGTTGACCGTTTCCTGGTTGACCACCATGGTATACCCCCCTCTCTCTATTCTCTTCTCTCTCGTATCGCGCTCTCTCTCTCTCTTGTTATCCTATGTTTTTCGTCTTAATTTATTTATCTTTCTTATTCTAGCAGATTGTCAATATACTGTTCGGATCAATTTTCAGTTGCTGTCGTGACCGCATCATACTCGTCACCCAGTAAATTTTTTTGGAATTCCGTGCGCCGTTCGTCGTCTCATTAAGGTAGGCATCTCGGCTATTCTTAGCACCTTTATATGATGATTAAACCGTAAAAATATGCTTAGATCACCATGATTAATATGATATAATTAGTCGGTTATTTTTGACATATTGGCATGATTAGATAGAGTTAGTTCAACTTGTTTAAACCATGCATGTTTAGATTAATTTAGTTATTCATATATATTAGTCGGCATGATAGGTTTTTTGTGTTTAAACCTAGTTAGTTTAGCATAGTTGCATCGCGGTAATCTTTAATATGTATGTTGGCATCAAATTTTTCCGCTTAGCTTGCTTGATACAAGTTTCAGCAATGCCGGAGCCGGTGTAGAAAATCTGACCCAAATTCAAAAAATTCATGAATAGATGATGTAAACAGACTTTGGAAATGCCTTGGCATGGCTTTACATGTTACAAATGGCCAAGATAATGTGCTCATTACATAGCCCCGGTCAAGAGCTTCGCAACGGTGCCCAAAACATGAAAAACGGACACCGGAAGGCCGAAATTACCATTTTTGCCCCTGACACTTTGGGACAAATTGGGAATCTAACATGGAATTCCAACTTTACCACATTGTCAATATTGGATAGAGCTAGGTAACGCTCGAAACGGATCGAAAATCCAACCCCCGGATGAAGAGATATGCAAGAAAGAGCAAATCCGGACGGAAAGCCGTATGTTCTCGCACCAGGGGCATAATGGTCCGATTAGCTCTGGATCGACCCATGAGATGAAAATTTCAATTTTCATGACCCAAAACTTTTATCTCATGAATATTGATGCATGAAAAATAAATTTGGCCAATGGGAGGAGGCAATTGCATTCAATTACAGTTTTCGGCATTATCGACGGCCGAGATCGCACCGATCAGAGAAACTATCTAAATTAAGAGATACGTTGCAATTCAAGTGATCTCAACCACACATCAGGATATAGCATAAGATCAATGGCCATCAGGGCATGATCTAGAATTTTTTTTAAGTCAATTTGGGATTTATTTAATTGGTTTTGGTCGGAATTAATGATAGCCGTTGGATCGGGAACACTCTGATTAAACCAGGGTTAAACCTAACCCAAGATGGGCTAACCTAACCTGTCATGGCCGAACCCCATCCTCCATCATCTGATGTGTGCGCAAGAAGCCCTAGAAAATAGGGGAGGGAGGCGCACCCACCTCCTCCTTCCTTGGTTGGTGGGTCCCACTCAACCACTTCCCTCAACCACCTCCCATGGCTTATCCCTATCTCTCCCTTGGTTTATCTTCATCCTAACTAATCCTACAACTAACCAAGCCTATCCTCATCCAAGCCTTGGTCGAACCAGCCTTCTTGACACATGTCATGTGCGCACCCTTCTCTCCATCTCTTTCTAGTTGGCGCACAATCATCTCAACAACCTCCCTTGAGTTATCCTTATCATCCTCAACCTCCCTTGAGTTATCTTTATCTCCTCTCAACAACCTCCAGCCTTATCTCCTCCTGGAGATGGCGCCCCTCAGCCCCTATAAAAGCCCCCTCAGCTGGCCATGTGTAGGACAAGCTGATCACCCTGCGGAAGCCCTGCCTCTCCTCCCTCTACCCTGCTCCAAGAGAGCTTCTCCTTGCTTGGACGTCTTCATCAGAAAGTCAGCAACCTATCCAGCCCCCTTGTGGTGTTCCAAGTGAAGAAGAATAAGGAGAAAAGGCCTCCCTCTAGCAGGTGCGCCAGCAACAGCTCAATCGGTGGTGCACCGATTCCAACAGCAGGTGTTCCTTCTTGGAGCACTGATTCCAGCCCCATTTTCAGCAACAAAAGAAGAAGAAGAAGGGTATAAAGCCAGCCATCTTATCCTTCAATCTCCAACAAGGATTGTGCCAAAAAGGTGAGGGAAGATGTAGTACTTTCTAGTTCTTTCCCTCCCCTCTTCTTTCTCTTCCCCTCGGCCTTCTCTATGGCCATTCAAGAAGCTCCAAAAACCCAGCCTTGTTGGTACCACCTAGAGCCCATGCTCAACCTCCCTATGCTGGTCCCACAAGCCATCAAAAATCAGTCTCTTTGAGCCCTTCATTTCAGACCCCTTGCTGTCCTAATTCTAGCTCCTCATTGCCCATGTGCGCACAGCCCATAGGTGGCCTGTAAACAGCCCATTTGCCATCCCCAAGCAGCCCCATGCTATCATCTAACACCGTGCCCCTTGTTGCCATCCCTCTAGCAGCCAATTAGGCTCCTGAACATGCTCCTAATCAGGCCATGTTTGACCATCCTTTCTGTCCAAGTGGACATACTTCAGAACATACCCAAATCAGGCCTCTCTGCTGGCCTTGAAATCAGGCCCCTCTGCTGGCCATGAAACCAGATGCTTCCTTTTTTTTCCTTCCCCTTTGAGTATAGGTTGAGGGTCGACGCTTTGAGACTCTCGGAATCTGCCGGACGGACCGAGACTACTCGGGCGGGCCTTCAATTCTCATGCCCTTTGTGCATTCCTAAAACCAGTCCTAGTTCATACCTAAACCTACCCCTTGTGCAGTCCTACCAAAGCTCACCTAAACAGCACCTTAGCCAACCCATTCCAGCCCCTCTGAGGCTCACCTAGCCCTCTGCCACAGCAAGATGTCATGGTGCAAAAAATGGAGGGCAAATCAGGCCAACCGGGCCATGGAGGTGCAAAGCAGGCCCATTGGGTCATGAAGTTCAAAGCAGGCTGCCAGGACCCATGAAGCACAAGATTGGGCCAACCGGGCCGACATAGCATGAAGACCAGCCCATTGTGCTGATGAAGTTGGCCCATTGGGCCTTGGATACCTAAAATAAATCTTAATTAAATCTGAAGGTGAAATGCCAAAATTAAATAAGGAGTTAGCACCACCACGTTGGCGCTCCACCTTGGGCAGCTAGCCCGGACACGTATCCGGTATGTTGACCCGGACGTAGGCGCGGGCCGGCTCCCGTTGCAGACGATCCTTCCCACTACTTGGAAAGTCAAAAGACTATGCCATGTAGGACGGGTAAAAATTCCACACCAATCGGAAAATAAGGTGGCATGCTGCCAAAAATTTTCCTGGTCAAGTGGGATTTTACAACCAGGGAAGGACATTCACACATTTGCACTTCGACGAGCATTATTCATGGCATATGAACTGCCACATCTGATGTACACCAGCATGAACATGAATATTCAATGAACATTTCAAGTGCCGAGTTGATTACATGTGACTGGGTATCGACACTAGCCCGACAGACCGGATGTGATGCAAACCGAACAAGAGTTAACCAAATCTGAAGTTAATTTAATTAAATCTGAAAATACATTCAAATTAATCTTAAAACATGTTTAAAACAGATCATTAAAGCTTTAACATTCAACAAAAATCAGATTTAATACAATCTGGAAGAATTGATTCAATACACTTAATCCATTGAAATTCAATTCCCTAAACAAGTGCAAATCAAATAATCAAACCAATTGAAAAGAACACATGAAGAAAACATTAATGCATATGAAATTCATCTTAAAACATGTCAAATTTAGATCATTAAAAATTTGAAGTTCAAGTTTAATCAATTTAAACCAAACTTTAAAACATCTAAAACATACCGAACACACCCGAATCGGTATTAAAACACCAACCAACATAAGAAAATCACATAAAAATGACTCAACACATGTCATTGAAACTTAGGCAAGTCAAATTGATCAACACATCTAAAATATCAAGTTTAAACAAAAACATAAAATAAACTTCAACCAATTAAAGTAAAACAAACCAAACAAATCAAACAAGCTCAAAACACTTAACATTCAAATCCAAGTTAAATGGAAATCTGAAATCAACATTTCAAACCACATCCAAATCAATTCATAAATCAAACATAAAACAACTTCAAACAAAATCTAATCAAACTTGTTTGCATCTTATCGGGCCTGAAAGGCCGGGGCCCTTTGTGTTCTTTATATGTTGTGGATGTGCACGCTCTCGTCAAACAAGATCGCTATGGCAGTTAATCAAGGGTGTTCAAGTGTTTGCTCGATGTAAATGAACATCGGATATTCGCACCATCCGATGGAGAGAGGTCAAAAAATATTTTCACAGAACCCGAACCTCGGTTCTATACTCTCCTAATATCACCTGGACTATCTAGTAGTTTTTATGGTCTATTACCTATTTTACTAGAAAATTCAGGTACGATATTTTCAACATTCAAAAACAAATCTTTTAAACACATTTCAAGAATCAAAACGATTCCCGAGGTTCCCACAATGTATATCTTGATTTGTTAAAAAGTTGATGTAAGATTTAGGCATAGTGATGTTAGAGTTTAGTTTAGTTCAATGTACGCAGTAGGTAGTAGTGACTGTCTAAGCATGTGATTGATATGTCTAGTTTTTAATTTGCATGATTCTACTTAGATGCATCATATGATTAAATAGTTCTAGTTCGTGCTAGATTGTGGTATGGTATGCAATATGTGGTACATAGAGCCATGGGTGTCCTATGTATTTCATGTTTAGATTACCGATTGCATGTTCATGGTTAATTTTCTGAGTTATTTATATGTTTGCATTGTGTGAAATGTGGATAATGTAGTAAGCTGCATTATGATGAGTTTACTTCACCAGACTATGTTAGTGGCCCGTGGGCATCGGAGATTAGTTGAATCCGAAGCATCTTTCGATCCCGGATATTGCGATTTATCCTAAGTACGCCCCTGCCTATGTGTGCTATGGGATTTAGTTACTATATGTTACTTCCTACTATATGGTAAATCTAGTGCTAGTTTTGTGACATGGCTACATTGTCCAAATGGAGCATGATATTTACTCAGACAAGTGTTTAGTTATGCATTTTGGCATGTGTATTAGTGATCAAATGGAGTCTTTTGGTATTATGATAGGTTGATGTAGTGTAAGCATACCTAGCTTAGTTAAATGTGTAGGATATGTCAGTTTTAGTGCATATAGAATCATGTTAACCTTTGGAGTAATAGAAAGGCACTATAATTATTCTAATTGAAGATATATAATTAGCTTAAACCCTATGTATTATAATATAAATTTTTAAGCTTATTACCTTTTATATCAATAGAGAATCATTAGTATAGTGGGGTAGTCTGGGGGTAAGTCCTACTAAGTCTGTGGTGACTCACCCCTTCCATTGTTAATATTTTCAGGATTACAGGTTTAGCGCAGCAGAAGCTAGTGGTGTTTTGGAATTCGAGGAGCTAGTGGAGTATTTATTTAATGTTGTTATTTGATTTGATTATATAGATGTTTGTTTGTGGTGTTAATAGGTTGTAATGTTTGGAATGGTGAATCTGAATTGTGATTTTAGTCTTATTTGGTTCCAAACCGATATTCTTCCCCGTTATGTCGCCGGATTATCTAACATTGTGCATGTTAAAAATCCGGGTTGTGACAGAAACCATAGTAAAAGGGTTTGAAATGGAAACTCCTATATAGGTGTCTATCCTATGAGATATGGAGTTTATCTCTTTTAAAGAGAGATGGAATACATGAGTGTAGTCTTTTATGCCTTAGTCATATGGTCTATCAAGTATACTATGTGCATAGTCTGATGTGATGAGTGATCTAAGTGTTATGAGTAATCATCAGGCAAATTCAGGTGAGAGTCACTAGATAGTTGAGAAGTATATCCTTAACTAATTGAGTAGTACCAAGGATGCATTTCTAGTGTGAAGGATAGGACTAGAAGTTTTGAGTGGCAATATTACTTCCATCAAAAGTTTAAACACTTTTGTGACAATATTACTTGATTAGAGTGGCTACAACTCAAGGAGAATTGATTAAAGATAGATTATCTTTAACTATAAACATTGCAGATCCACTAACTAAGTCCCTGACTCAAAGTGTGTTTAGGTCACCTTGGGCTGATGGAGATCAGACATGTGGGTGATTTGCTTTAGTGAAAGTGAGAGATGGATAGAAATATATGTCCTACAAACCAATCATATCTGATATGGTTTTACATTTCTTGCAATATCTTATTTAGTATTAATGGCATTATCTTCATTACTTGCACTATCAAGATGCGTCTATCGTAATGAAGTCCTAAGTTGCATAAAATGATGATTGAATCATTATGAGATCATTATAATAAGATCATTCATCTAGAAATATGTACTCTAAATATTTCTAGTCGTAGGATCCTTAAGATGAGACATCAAGAATCTAGTAAGATTAGTGTATATGATATCTTCTCATATGATGAGGATGGACGATCTCATTGGTCATCAGTGTGGGGAAACTAAGATACATGTACAGGTGCTCATTTGAGGAATGAGTTCAATGACCTAACCAGTATAGAATACTCTGAATCTCATAGGCTAGACACCTATATAGGAGTTTTCATGTCAAACCCTTTTACTAAGGTGTCTATGTACAACAAATGGGTCAAGCCAAGCATCCCTTTTAGATCTATCTCCATAGACCTACATCCTTAGAAAGCTTCTTTCAAAATAACTATAGATGATTCATTGGAAACATGAAGGCAAATGATTTTGAATCATTAACTAAATATGAGTTTCTCTCATTGAAAAATGACTAACTCTCCATCTTCTGGAAATGGAGGGTGGACCAAGGAGTTATTTGAACTCGTACATTTGAATGTGTGTTGGTATGTGTCTATTAAGGCTAAAGATGGACATTCTTACTTTATCTTTAATAGATGACTCTAGGCATAGATATGTGTGCTTATGAAGTACAAATATAAGGCTCTAAGAAATTGTCAAAGGTCAAAGGATAAAAATGAAGTAAAGAATAAATGAAAAGAGTATTAGAACTCTTTGATTTGATCAAGGAATGAATACTCAAGTACTAAATTCACACATCATTTGAAGGATAATATAACCTTGCCTTAATGGACACCTCCCTATAAATCTTAGCTTACTTGAGTAGTAGTAGCAGGGGTATTTGTGTTATGTATGACATAACACAAGTAATGACAACCATTGCAAAAAATTCATTGTCTATTTAGGGCTATGTACTCAATATAACCACTCTATATTGGTACCTTCTAAATTTATTCTGATTATTTTATATACGATATGGAAAAGGGAATTGATCTTAAGCTAGTTAAGATTTTACAATGTCTGACCAAGAAGAAGATGTATAACCCATAATAATTTGAATATAATATAAAATAGGAAGTGTAGACTGATAGAAATGTATTTCCTACAAGCCAATCATGTGTGATATGATTTTACATTTCTTATTGTAGACATGCAATTTTGGCCTAGTTGGAGAGCTTAACTTCTTGTTTTCATGAAGAATATTTGAGTAACCCTTCAAGGGAACCGTGTTTTCCAGAAGAATCAGGCTTTTTGGCACGTTCCGAAGAAGATCGATAGGACGTTGACCGGGGTCAAAGCGCCTTGTATATAGGGCACCTGGCGCCCTGCTTATAGGGCACCTGGCGCCCTATATATAGGGCGCCTGGTACCTGGTCAAATCGACTCGACCGGCTGATTTGACCACTCGCAGGGACTCTTCTTATCAATTTGACATACCTCATGATGCTGGCGCCCTATATATAGGGCACTTTGCCGCGTGGAACTGCTTTTCGGAAATGGCCAAAGTACTATTTTTTGGGCTATAATAGACCCCCATTTGGAGCTGGAAGGAGGTTCCAACTTCGTACCACCCTAGAGCTCATCCAATACCACGTTCCTAAGCCATTTTCAATTCCCATAAGCCTTCAAACTGATCGAAAATCACCCCCCAAAAATCCCAAAAACCTGTTGTTTCTGCCATCCAGAAACAAGGTTTTTTCTCCACTTTGGAAGCCTTTATCCGTCTCTCCTCTTTCATCCAGCACCCAAATCACCCACCACTAGCTTCATTTGCATATTGGCTACAAGGAGGAGCCCCTACTTCGTCCTGGAAGCCGCCCAGCACTCCAGAGCAGCGTCGCGAAGAGGGGAAGAAAATCTGCCCGAGGGAGACGTAGTGTCCCATATACAGGACTCTTTGACCTTGGTCAATGCACCCTATAAGTGGGGCACCTGTAGCTAGCGCCCTATATATAGGGCACCAGCAGGGGTAGAAGCCGATTTTGCACTTTTCGTAGTCCGATCGCCTGTCCGATCAGATCTTCATTCTCTATTTTCACCTTAGAACATATTATCACTTCATTTAGCATGCATTAAGTCATTTTGCATCTTCCATATACTTAGAAACATACCAAAAATAGGGTGTAAGCACCCGGAACGGGACATCCGCGGATCTCCCCCCCCCGGAACCCCCTTACGCCCGGCCTCGGTGTTCGTCGGTGGGTGGGTGGTGTGTTTTGTGTGTGGTCGCCAGGAACCAAAGGCTCCAAAGTATGATGGGATGAAAGAAAATGAAATAGAAAGATGACCGTCGTACCTCCGGAAGCGGGGAGATTGTTGAGTTCCGACTTCTCCTCTCTCGGCCGGCCGAAAGAAGAGAGCTTAGTGAATCCCTTGCCTTCAATCCGGTTGAAGCTCCGCCTCGATTGGATCTACCTAAGAATGTCCATAAGAAAACATGTAGACAAGTGAAGGTTTCATTAGTTCTAACGAAAGCATAGCATCGAGCTCGAATTTAGATTCAAACATGCAAATGGGAAAAGACTAACCGGATTGGGACGAAATCCCAACCCCTATTTTTGGTAGGTTTTAAACGTATATGAAATGCAAAGATGCTCTAAGACGTGCTAAATAACTTGATGATCGATGCAAAAGCGAAAAAGGGAGACAAAACTCGATTAAACGGACGATCGGAATCTAAAAATAACGAAAACAAGCTTCGTCCTTCCCGATGCCCCGTATATAGGGCGCCGGGAGAAGGTGCCCCTTTATAGGGCGCGTTGACCAAGTCAAAGCGCCCGTATACGGGGCACTAAGTCCGGCCCGAACAGATTTTCTTCTCCTCTTTGCGGCGCTGCTCCGGAGTGCCGGGAGGCTTCCAGACGAAGTAGGGGCTCCTCCTTGTAGACAATACTCAAATGAAGCCCATGGAAGAGGGTTTGGGTGCTGGATATAAGAGGAGAGACGGGTAGAAGCTCTCAAAGTTGGAGAAAAATCATATTTCTGGGTGACAGAAACAGAGGGTTTTGGGGTTTTTGGTGGAAGATTTTGGATCGGTTTGAAGGCTTTTGGAGTGTGAATATGGCTTGGAATCGTAGTGTTGGATGATCTCTAGGGTGGCACGGAGTTGGAACCTCTCCTAAGTTCAAAATGAGGCTCTATTTATAGCCCAAAAGAGGGCACTTTGGCCATTTTCGAAAAACAGTGCCATGTGGCATAGCGCCCCGTATATGGGGCGCTAGCATCATGAGATATGTTAGATCGACAAGACAAGTCACCGCGGGGGTCAAATCAGCCCGTCAAATCGATCGGATTTGGTTCCAGGCGCCCTGTTTATAGGGCGCCTGGTGCCCTATATACAGGGCGCCAGGTGCCCTGTATACAGGGCGCCAGGTGCCCTGTTTATAGGGCGCCTGGTGCCCTATAAATAGGGCGCCAGGTGCCCTATATATAGGGCGCCTGGTGCCCTATAAACAGGGCGCCAGGTGCCCTATTCTTGGGGCATTCGGCCGGTCTGGTCGCTTGATGGACCCACTTTCGGAATGTGCCAAAACTCGATTTGTCCGGAAAACACGATGTGCTTTAAATATTCCTTATGAAAACAAGAATTTGAACTCTCCAACTGGGCCAAAATTGCGTGTCTACAGCTTGCCTCGCCTTGGCGTTGGCTTTGTAGGGGAGTGACATGAATGAAGTGTAGGTGAATGTAGCGAAGTGTAATGAGGCGTAACGAAATGAAGTGGTAATGGACTGAAAAGGTGGCGCCAAGGTGTAGATTTAGACACGCCCTCATTGGCCTAGTTGAGTAAAACGAACTTTACCGGACTCCGAGATCGCCCTTTGTCTTATCGAAACCCTTCCTCTTGTTGATTGGTTAAGTAAACAACTAAAATCCCGCGTGGGGGAGAACTGTAACCGGCCAGGACCCGAACTGCATGGTGTGCTGGACTCGGCAGAAATGCAGTAAATTGCGAAAAGTAAAGAGAAAAAGGCCAATCATCCAAGGTTGGGTTCTTCAAATTCATTGGGTTTTACTCAAGAATACTGGTTCAGTTTGACATGGAAAAACTTCTTGTTTCGATGAAACCATTAAAATTGGATCTTCCGGATAGATCAAAAACCTTCTCGAGGAGCCATAGAAAGATGGTGATGGAAAAGATAATGCATGATGTATGTTGTATGATAATGCATGATGTATGCTGCATGATAATGCATGATGTATGCTGAGTTTAAAGAAATAGAAATAAACATAAGAAAATAGTTGAAGATATAGGTCAAACATAACGGGTCAGGACATCCGTGAAGATACCGTCATCCCCGTTCATTTGACTTTGGCTTAACCGCGGGTCTAAAAGGTGACTGAATCCTTCATCGATTTTGTTGGAGGGGTTCTCCGACTCAGCTCTTTTAGACTCGAGGTCTTCAACGATATACATGCGAGATATATGATAATACATGCAAAATTCTGGGCTCCAGGCGCCCTGCTTATAGGGCTCCAGGCGCCCCATTCATGGGGCACCAGGTGCCCCATTTATAGGGCGCCAGGCGCCCTACTTATAGGGCGCCAGGCGCCCTACTTACAGGGCGCCAGGCGCCCTACTTACAGGGCGCCAGGCGCCCTATAAGTGGGGCACCTGCGCGGATTTCAATTCTGCTCCTTCCCGAGGCAGTTTTGGCTTCTATAAGAAGGGGGTCCCCTCCTTCTTCTCCTCCACACCAGCTACAGTGCCTCTTGCCCCTCCCTTTGCTTCGATGGCTTCTTCCTCCTCCCGCCCGATCGGTTCAAATGAGATGAAAAGTTTTTCTGAAGTGCCGTGTCATATTCGGAACCGGGTGTCCATGGGAGTGGTAGTGTCTTTATTAGGCACCCTCCTTCGTTCTGTCTCAAAACCCTTTCTAATTGCGCGGTTATTTTGCAGGATCTTCCGAATTTTCCCGGGGCTCGCCGATACGGCCAGGTGCTATGGATAGCCCGCTTAATGGCTGCTATCAATATTCATGTGCGGACCATTCTTAGCGGGTGGGGCTTCAACGGCATCCTTGTTCACGCCAACCACCTCCTCAAATACTTCTAGGATTTTTCCTTGGCGGGTGCGCTTCTCGAGATGTGGCATCCCGATACACACACTTTTGTTTTTGACTCTTTCGAATGTACCGTTCTCTTGGAGGAGGTGGAGCTGTTCTCGGGGCTTCGTGCCATGCCTGGGTACGGTCAGGCCATGTTTATCCCTGTCGGACCGGTCACCGGTTTAGACTTCCTCCGCGGCTTTATGACCACCGGAGAGGCCCGATCCATTATGGTAGGCGGCCGTATTTACACCGAAGCGTTGGCGGATTGGTCCATTGGCGTGATTCAAGGCGCCGGTGATAATGAGGACCTTTTGCTGCCCGGTGCCAAAGGCGTCGCCGCTTGCCTTGCCTCAGTGCTCCTATACCCGTGTGAGGATGGGTGGCTTGATCCTACCTGCCTCCCTTGCATTCAGGGCATTTGGTCCAATGAGTGCATAGCCCACTCGGTGCTGGGCTACCTTTATGACGGCCTGACTTCTGCTAGCGTCGGCAGGCCTATGTTTGGCAGCATTCTCTTGTTCGTGTGCTGGGTTGACTGGCACTTTAAGTTTGACGTGTGCTTCGGACCGGCCACAGCTTCCCGGCTTTTCGCTCGGAGCCCCCTCCAGCCTCTCACCAACCGCCTTTGCATGGAATATAAGGTTCAGAACAAGTGCCCCTCAGTGAAGACCCGTGCTGACTGGCGTTTGTACTTTTCGGCGATGAGCAGCAGCGGCTTTGTCTGTCCCACAGAGGCGGTTATGCGCCAGAATGTTCGTGCCTCTCCCACCCCCGGGGTGGATCTCCGGCTGATTACCGGTACCTCCTTCATTATCTATAATCCTCACCGATGTCCTCTTCAGTTGGGCCAACCGCGGCTCAAGGTTCCTCGTCTCTCTCACATCTCGTCTGTCAAGGATCGTCAGACGGGCACGGCGGCAGATGTTGAGGAGTGCCAGAGCATCCTTGCGATCTGGGGAATCTGCAAGAGCTTTTCGCCAAGTGCTTATATGGACGAAGACGAGGTCTGGAAGAGCCGGTACGTGGCGAAGCTGAGGAAGCTGCGCGGTGGTTGACCTGTGTCTCCGCCCTTTGATTGTATCCAGTTGTAGTTTGCTTTTGTTGTGTCCAGATGTATTTTGTTTGCTTTCGTTATGTCTAGGACTTTGATCAATGTAGGTGTAGGATTTGCTCGATGTAGTTTCTTTTCGGTTGTCCTAGTCTGTCGTTGTCAGAAGAACAACAAAATATGCAAAAGTAATAGAATATCAATGTTTTGGCAATGAAATTGTATTTTTCACGAAGAATATTGCTTGTGGACACGTTCTAAGAATTTTGAAAATTTTGACCAAAGCACTTTATATTTTCACCCATGCACTTTTCTTCATTTTACCATCCTCTTTTCTACTTTTTCTATTGGGCGGGACATTTTCGGTGAGTGCAGCGCATCGTGCGGATCCCACAGTAAGTTCCTTCCAACTGCAAACTTGTAATTTATTTCGTTATCTTCATTTTCGCAGAAGGGTCCGAACCGATCCGGAGTCGTTCCGGATCGGAACGGGAAGAGAGAAGGGGGCTCAGCCCCCTAGCGCCCCTATGATGGGGCGCTAGGCTCTGCCTGGCGCCCCATCAATGGGGCGCTAGGCGTCCCATCAATGGGGCGCCTGGCCCAGGCGCCCCATAAATGGGGCACCTGGTCACCAGGCCCCCATCGTCTCCATTTTGCTGTTCTTGACTCATTCTAATGCTTTGCAGATGACGAAGAGGTCTCGCGTTGACGCTTCAGGTGCCGCCGGGGCCTCTTCCTCCGCCGGTGCTTCTTCTTCGCCGGGCGCTTCTTCCTCTCGCCGGTGCCGGCTCATCGGAGCTACCTACTCTTCATCCTCCTCCGACCGTCTCGGTAACCGAATCTCGACTTTCCCTTTTGAATTTATTCATGATTGCTTCGTTCCTAACATGATTGTTTGATTGTGCGGGGAAGATCAAGTCCCGGATATCTGGGAGATGGTCTTCCATGCCTACCAGGGGGTTGAAGGACTTCCAGAAGGTACGGCTTGATGCAATGGGTTTTGGCCCATTGCTTCGTTGTTCGGCTTTCTGGGAGGACCTCCCTCTGATCCAGGCCTTGAGGGAGAGATGGGACTCTACCACCCATTCCTTCCTCTTCCCCTGGGGGCATATGGTCCCTACCTTGGAGGATGTCTCCCGGATCACGGGTCTTCGTGTTCACGGTCGTGCCGTCACCGGCAAGACCTATCGCGATTACTCGGCCATGGTCCGGGATTTTCCGGGTCATCCGGTCCCACACCGCCCGGCGGACTGCGCGTTATGAAGCGCACAGCTGTCGGGAACCTGCTTGGTCTGGGCAACGCCAGTGTGGGTAAGGATGATGTAGTGGCGGTTGTGCTCGACGAGTTGACGAAACGCGTCGAGCGCTCCCTGGTCGGTGAGGAGGGCACTGTTGAGGCCGACCAGGATCTCCGCCGGTTCCTTCTCTTCTTCCTCACCCGTCTTCTTCTAGCCTCGAAGACGGACAGGGGTGCACTTGCGGTTCCTCCCTTTTCTTGCTGACCCGTCGAAGGTTGGTGAGTATGCGTGGGGTGCCGCCATGCCGGCTCATCTCGTTCTCCTCGCCGGCGATGGAGAGTGGTCCGGTTTCGGTAGCCGGCTTTACTCCATTCCTTCGGGTATGCCTCGTTCTTTTGTTCATTATCAATTCTCGCCTTGTCTCTTTTGGTGACTAACCGAGCTTTTATTTTGACAGGTATGGAGTTACTATTACATCCCCACGGGTCGTGCTCTGCTGAAGGATGACCCCGAGTACCCCCTTATCGGTAGCTGGGTTGCTACACGATCTGCTTCCTCCCATCCTTACCAGGTGGAGAACCTGAGGAGGCAGCTGCTCTGCTTTCCTCATCACGAGGTATTCTGTTACTTTTCTCCTTCTTAACTCTTGGTTCTTCTTGTTTACTGCTTCCGCCTTGCTTTTTCGGTGGTATGGCAACCTTTTTCGGATCTTCATTTGGATCGGTAGCCGTGGGTTTTGGAGGGTCGTCCGGCTTTTGGCCGTGACACCTTCTTGATCTCGCCCGAACGAGATGGAGCCACTTTGGGTGCGTCTCACGATGCGCTCATTGGGGCTTCACCAGAGTGGGTGGATCTTCCACCTTACCCACACCTCGGGTCGTTCTACTCGCGGCCCGATCCGGGAGATTGACCGGAAGAAGGAAGGCCGGTTGCGTCCGGATCCGGAAGAGGGGTGGCACCCCGGTGACTTCCGGTGCCTCCGATAGTGATGACTATACGCGTCGCTATGTGGCGACATTCGCCCACCTTTTCACCGAGGGTGGAGAGGTACGCACTTGTTGTTTTCACCACTGTTCTTCCTTTGCTTTGATGTCTAACTGTATGTTGCTTTCAGAGCATTCAGGCGGAGCTGTCTCGTTTGAGGGCGGGGACAGCATCTTTGGAGGCTGAGTTGGAGCGACAGGTATTTTCTGTACTTTGCACCTTTCCATTGTTGGTTAACTGACCTTTCTTTCTTCTTTCTTTCAGCGACGTCGCTACCGGGGTTCCCGCCGGCAGGTAACACTCTTTATTTTTCCTTAATTCCATGAATGAATGTTGTTGACTGCCTCCTCTATTTCCTTTCAGATCTCTCGGCTCCGCGAGCGCGTGGCCGAACTGGAGTTGGGTTCCCATCCGGCTGCCCCTGAGCCGACAGCTTTTGATGAGCCTCCCTTCGAGCCGTTTGACTTTGGTCGGCCTACGGGTCCCGAGTTACCTTCTCACCCTTTGCCGCCGACCCTCCTCCCTTCATTCCTCGCCGATCCCGGGAGCAGTTCTTCCGAGACGGGCTTCCTTCTTGAGGCGATTACTGCTTTTACTTATATTGTCTTCTTTCTTCATTTGCCTTGCTAACCTTTTCTTTTCTTGCATATTGCCCAGCTGAAGGAACGGGTGGAGGCCCTTACTACTGAGGTGAATCTCCTTGACTTTCTCTTGCTCTGCTTTGTTTGATTCTAACATTTTCCTTTTGTAGAACAAGGATCTTTGGGCGAGGATTTCTGATCTTCCCGCAGGGGGTGCTCCGCCTCCTACTGGTGATCCCTTGGGTTTTCAGCCACCTTCTACCGATGATCCCTTGGGTTTTCAAGACAAGGTACATAATTTTCTGCTCTGCTTGTTATCATTTTCTTTCTTTCCCGACATTTTCCCGGTAGGTGATGGAGCTACGAGAGGGAGCTCGGGCTCGAGCCCCTCGTAGGCATTCCGGATCCCGGTTCCTCTACTTCCGAGGTGCGATGTTTTTATTATGATTTTAAACCGGAAATGCTTGACCGACGTCTCCTTTGGTTTCCACTGCATCGCTCGGAGGATAGAGGAGCCGACACGGGAGGTACATGTCCGATTCTTTTTCCTTAAGTCGCTTTTTCTCAGAATCGATGTATCTCTTTGTCATCTCGTAGGTCGGGAGACCGGAGACTCGTGTGGTCGAGTTGTCACGGCCGCAGTCCGAGCGCATCCTCCTTCTTCGTCTTGAGCATTCCAGAGAGCTCCACCGGGTGGAGGCTGAGCATCGTCAGTTGATGATGCAAGCGTTGCAGCCTCGGAGCCACTCCCACCGCTCCGATTCTCGAGGGACCACACTGAGGGGACCTGCCCACTCAGGTTCCTCTCAGTCCAGTAGTCGTAGGAGGCGAGATGAGGAGAGACTTGCCATGCCACCTCCGGATGATCAGGCACCAGCGAGAGGGAGGCGGCGATTTGTGATGTGCCGACCCCCTCCTATCTTTGATGTACTCGTTTTTTCCATAGTGATGGTTGTTGACTTCTTTTCCCCGACTCCCCGCTTTTACTCGAAGGGCGATTAGAAATTTATTCGAGGCTTAGTCCCTTGCAAGAAAAAGGGCGAAATTGCCTTGATCTTTTGTCAAGGGACATAGGCCTTATCAAGGTAAAATAACGAAAAACATAAGTGTGCATAGAAAGGAAACATGCAAGACCGAAATTAAACATGAATGCAAAGGCAACTAGCAAAGCAAATTTTTAGGTGTTTTGGGATTTTTGATTTGTTTGGGTTTTGAATATTCTCTCTTTTTTAGAATTTTGATTTTTAAGATTCGTTTGGTATTTTCCAAAGTATTTGATTTTTTTTTTTTTTGTTGGTGTGAGGGACACGATCATTTCATCCTTTGCCCTGCTTGCCATAGGTGCTTCTTATTGTTACTTAAGGGTTAAGAGTAGGCATCACGTGTAAGGAAGTGCCTAGCTTGAGATCTCCTGACCTTTTTGCCCTTGATAGGCTATGGTTCTTCTTGGGTCTAGTCGGTCAACCTTACCCGCAAGGTTAAGGAGGGAAGAGGACTGATGGTAAGTCCTTACTAAGATTTAGGGGTGTCGAACTTGTTTCTCTACTAATACCTACATTGCCCGTTTGGGTTTTGACCTCTTCGGGTCCTTCCTTCTAGCCCATTTTCTTTGATGGCCCACATTCAGACAGGTCTTTCTTCTTTTTTGCTTGATTTTTGACCTGAGGGGTTATTGCCCATCTTTTGGAGCCCTTTTCTTTTGGACTTTTGTTGGTACACATTCGACATGTGTCTATTCTTTTGGTGACCTGAGGCGTCATTGCCCATCTTTTGGCCTCTTTCCTTCTAATAACAGGTCAGTCCTTCAGAGGCATTTTCCAACTAAGGCAATGGGCATTTTCGATACTCCTCATTCTAACCCCTTTCATCTATTACGGACCGAAACAAGAAGAGAATGGGATTAGGTTGCCCTTCCTTTGCCAAGCGTTGCCTAGCTTTCTCTCTGACTTGCGATCATCGGATCTCAAAACTAGGTGTGTAGTGTGTGCAGTATGATGCCTATCCTTATTTCCCTAAGTGACAAGTTGATGCTCCGGGTAAGTAAGCGTTTGGATGCTATCATTATACTTCACACCTTTGGATTTTATAGATTTTTTGTGATTTTTGTTCTAAGGGAAATATTTTTTGAGGTAGACACCATTCCAGGGATGAGCTAGCTCTTCTCCTTCTGCATTAGTCAGCTTATATGAATTACCGGGATAAATGACCGAAATAACATAAGGACCCTCCCAATTTGGTTGAAGTTTGGAGCGGGGACCGCCCGGCTTAACAAATATTCTTTTAAGCACAACCTCACCGACTTCAAATTTTCTCTCCACCACCCTCTTCTGATAAAATCTTTTAAGTCTATTTTGGTAAGATCTAGCATGTTCGGCAGCGGCCAGCCTCCTCTCATCCAAGAGTTCGAGTTGCGTGAGAAGAGAATCTCGACGTTCATCCATTGGGATATCTCGATCGATCTGGACTCGGAGAGAAGGAATGATTACTTCGTATGGAACTACCGCCTCCATCCCAAATGCCAAGGCATAGGGGGTCCGACCCATTGGGGTTCGAATAGAAGTGCGGTAGGCCCATAGAGCATCAACTAACTTATCTGGCCAGTCCGCGAACCTGCTAGACTTACAAGTCTTCTTAATGATTTTTATCAGGGTTTTATTGGTGGCTTCAGCTTGACCGTTGCCTTGAGGATAATATGGAGATGAATGATGCAATTTGATGCAATACCTGTTGCAAAGGTCGCGTAGCTCCTGAGAGATGAATTGCGGTCCATTGTCGGTGATGATGTCGCTTGGGATCCCGAACCTGGCAATGATGTTGCGCTTGATGAAGGTGCAGACTGTTGATGCCTTGATCTCCGCATATGCTTCCGCTTCTGCCCATTTGGTGAAGTACTCCGTTGTAGTTAGGATGAATGATTTGGTTTTGTTTGTGGAGTTTGGGTCACCGAGAGGTCCGATAACATCAAAAGCCCACATAGCGAAAGGCCATGGGGCGTGGATCGGATGAAGGGAAGATGCGGGAGAGTGAATCTTGTCGGCGTGGAGTTGACATTGATGACAGTGCCGGACAAAGATCGAGCAATCTTCTTCCAGAGTAGGCCAATAATACCCTTTCCCGATGGTCTTCTTGGCGAGGGCTTGAGCATTTAC
Organism: Cryptocoryne crispatula var. balansae; assembly: GCA_036172225.1. Classification (NCBI taxonomy): domain Eukaryota; kingdom Viridiplantae; phylum Streptophyta; class Magnoliopsida; order Alismatales; family Araceae; genus Cryptocoryne; species Cryptocoryne crispatula. Next base: position 34,394,137 of record CM069925.1, on the reverse strand, counting down.
ATGGCCTCCGCATACTCCGGAGTGTGCTTCTCTCGAGTACCAATTCAGCTTCCTCTTCATCTACGCATCTTAACAGAACACCGGCCAAGCTCCTTTTGTAAAGCATCCCGCCTAAGATGGTGTATCTCTGGGAGACTCTCCTTATGGCTCTCTTCTCTTCGGCAGTTGATCCTGGCGGGTATGTCTGATCCTGACAGTAATTCGCAATCTCATGATACCATGGTTTTTCACCCTCTTCTAGTTCTCCCAACTCGACTAAAGATACTTCCTCCTTTTGCTCAATGTACTCTTTCCTTTCAAACTTCTCCTTAACCTTCAAGAACCGTGCATCTTCTACCGCCGGAATGGTACGTCGGCGAACATAGATCGTCCTAACTCCGTCCGCCTAGCGGGACGGATAGTGAAGATGCCGTAGAGGCAAGAGCGTCGGCGAGAATATTTTGAGCACGAGGGACATGAATGAATTCGAGTTTGGAGAATAGCTTGATGTAGCAAGTGGTGAGTTCTTGGTATGGTTTGAGCCCAGGATGAGATGTGCGATATTTGGCCAGTACCTGGCGAAGTATCAACAGACTATCACCGATTACCCTTACTTTTGTGACACCATAGATTTGAGCGGCCTCCGTCCGGCCAACAAGGCTTCATACTCGGCTATATTGTTTGTTGCTGGAAAATGGAGCCGAAAAGCCCGTGGAATGGTGACACCTTCGGGAGATAGAAGAACAATCCCTATCCCTCTACCCCGGGAGTTTAATGCCCCGTCAAAATATAGAGTCCACAGATTAGAAGATTGAATGGACATCAATTCTTCGTCGGGAAAATCTCGACCGGATAGGGTCAAAGGTTGGGATAGGATGATGGGCAAGGTGCTCGGCAATTGCATAGCCCTTGATTGCCTTCGTTGGGTGTAGGTGATGTCAAATTGGGAGAGGAAACTCGCCGGCGTGCCAAACGATCGGTCGGGACAGATTTTTCAAGGAGAAATTTGATGGGGTTCATGCGAGCAATGAGATTAACCTCGTGAGCCGTAAAGTAATGTTTGAGCTTCGGACCACCCAAACCAGGGCGGCACAGGTTTTCTCCATGGTTGTATACTTTTGTTCACAAGGATCAAAGATTTTGGACGGATAGTATCCCGCTCGCTCTTTCCCTTTATCATCTACTTGTGCCAACACTGCTCCCAAGGATCCCTCCAAGACTGAGATGTATAAGATCATGGGTTTGCCGGGAACCGGAGGTTTGAGCACAGGTGGGCTTGACAAATATTTCTTCAAACCATTGAATGCCTCTTGACACCTCGAATCCCATCTAAATTCGGCCTTCGCCTTGGTTAACTCATAGAAAGGTTTGCACCTTTGGGAGTGCTGTGAGATAAACCGGCGAACGAACTGTAACCTGCCAATCAACCCTCTCAGCTCTTTTAGGTTCTTTGGTGGAGGCATGTCAATAATAGCTTTGGCCTTGTTGGGATCGATTTCGATGCCTCTTTTGCTGACAATGAACCCAAGTAATTTTCCAGACGATACTCCAAACACACATTTCTTGGGGTTCATCTTGAGCTTATATTCCCCGGCTCGTTGCAAAACCCTCTTCAATACCTCAGCATGCTCCTTTTGGGTTCGAGATTTGACCACTAAATCATCCACGTACACCTCTACAAATTTATGCATCATATCATGAAATATTGCTACCATGGCCCTTTGATAAGTTGCTCCGGCATTCTTTAATCCGAAGGGCATGACAACGTAACAATAAGTTCCCCAAGGTGTAGTGAATGAGGTCTTCTCTTGATCCTCTTACGCTAACCGGATTTGATTATACCCCGAGTATCCATCCATGAATGATAGGGTTTCGTATCCACCGTGTTGTCAACAAGAACATCGATATGAGGAAGGGGGAAATCATCTTTTGGACACGCTCGGTTTAAGTCCCTGAAGTCAATGCAAATTCGAATCTTTCCATCCTTTTTCATGACTGGGACTATATTTGCCACCCATTGTGGATAGAGGACGACTCTAATGAATTTTGCTTGGTGCAACTTATCGACCTCTTCCTTCATCTTTAATGCCACGTCTGGGTGGAATCTTCTTAACCTTTGCTTGACCGGGGTAGCCTGGGGTTGTAAAGTCGGTCGATGTTCTACCAATGATTTATCTAACCCCGGCATATCCTCGTATGTCCAAGCGAACGTGTCTTTGTATTCTTGCAATACCCCTATTAGATTCTCGTTCTTCTAAAGGGGTGAGGTTGGCATTGATGAGGATATTCTTAGGATCTTCCGGTGTTCCAAGATTAAGTTCCTTAGTCGGTTCATCCACCGTGGCTGATGGTTCTTCGAATCTTCTTAAACCGGATGCATAGGCATCAGCCAAATCCTCCTCTTCATCCTCGGTGTCAGGATCCTTTTCTGATACAACCTCGTAGACCCCCAAAGTTGGATCAACATTGTTTCTCTCCTCATATCGAATTTCTCCTATCCGGATTGCATCCTCTAAATATTCCGGTAGCTTGGCGCATTTTAAGCTTTTCCGAGCTAATCGATGCGTATATCTCCCCGGAACTCTTCTACCTCTCGATTTTTGTTTTGCTTTTGCCGTAAACTAAACCTAAAGAAGAAGAAGGTAAATAAGGAGGTGAGGAGGAGGTGGATGGAGTGGAATTTATTGACGAAGGGCAAAGGAGATCGATCGTAGATCGGGTGGCCTCCTGATTCGGGTTGTCCTTCGGAGCGAGTTGGGATGTTTCTTCGAGCGAGATTTGGTTTGAGAAAAGGACGTGTTTTTTTGATCTTTTTGAGAAGTACTAAACATAAATACAGTGGGGGTTTGGTTGGTTGTTGTTTCCGACGGGGGTTGAGATATTGATAGAGAGGGGAACGAATCAAGCAAAGACAGGTAAAGAGGGCATCCGTCTTTGCTATCTGGAACTGACAATGGATTTGTCGGGAATGAGGCGGCTAGATCCGAGGAGATGACACTTGTTGAATGCCCTGGATTGTTAGAAGGCTCGTTGCAGAACGATTCATCACTTGACCCTTCTTCAGCAAATAACCATGATACGTCAATATGTGTCTCATCCCCTAGGTCGCCCACCTTCTTCCTCTTCACTTGTTCTTGTGGTTCCTGCTCTTCAATCATTTGTATTGTTTCTCTTTTATCAAAGAACTTGCGCAGACATCCTTGGAAGTATTTTTGGCCGTTTTTCCGGCCATTATCACGTGTCCCATCATACCCTACCCCATTCCTTGATGTCGTCTTCACTAGCCGAATGGGTTCTCGTGATGCCTTGCGCTTCTTTCCCAGTCCTCGGCCTTCTTGATATCCCGGACTCTCCATCATACGCCACCCAAGGGTTTTGGCGTTATCTTTCTTCTTTCTCCAAACTTGCCTAGACTTGTCTTTTATCCCTTGGTAGATCAAGGATTGTAAATATCGGTTGATTCGGCAAGCCGGGGGAGAGTAACCAAGCAATCCACGGGCATACTCACTACTTTGACAACTTGTCCCTTGAAGGGAAATTTGATGCACTGATGATTGGTTGAAGCTACGGCCTCTAATGCTTCCAGGTAAGGCCTTCCCAGGATGGCTTTGTAAGTTGGATCCATATCCAAAACATGGAAGTCGACAGGAACAACCCGGGGTCCGAGTTTGACTTCAAGTGTGACCATGCCATGGGCGGGCCTGTTGGAATTATCGTATCTCGTCACGGTGATTTGCGATGGCCGAATATCTTCTTCTCGGGATTCCACACAACCGTAGTGTTTCGGTGGCAAGACATTAATAGATGCACCGGTGTCAACTAGACAAGACTCAATATACGTTCGTTGATACTGATAGTGATACATAGTGCATATTTTCTTGTTTCTGGTTCGGCCAATTCTTCATTAGTGAAAATGAGAGCAGGATGTTCACTTCTCGGGGTTAAAACTGATGTAATCTTTTCTGGGGGGAGAGTTTCATTGACCATCACTCTTTGCAGATATTGTTGAAGTACTTCTTGATGAGCTTTGGACCTTTTAATTAGCTCCAGAATGGAAATTCGCGCAGGGGTTTTATCCAGGTGCTTCAGCAAATCATAAGATGTTCCTGGTACTGGCTCTTCCGGGTGTTCTTCTTCTTCTTCTTGCGGTCGTCCTGGTTGACCGGCTTGGGGAAAAATTCTTTGGAACATACGCCCGCTTCTAAGCACCGTGGCGAGCTGGGGAGTTATGGTTGGTGTAGTGGAGATAGACGGAGGGTTAGGTCGGATGATAGGAGGCCTAGGCAGGGGTGTAGTGATGATGGTCCGAGTTGTAGGGGTACGAGTGGATTGTGGTGGCATGGTTGCACGAGGTGGTACAATGATGGGTCCTAGTGGCGGTGGTATTTGTGGGGGCTCGACTGGGCGGATCAAGGTCCTACCCGGTTGGAGTTGTATGGCTGGTGGTGTTATGGTTGGTTGTGGTGGCGTGCGGATAATCGGCGGTTGGCTTCTTCTGGCGGGGATAACTCGGGGTATGGAGTGAACGGTTCGGTTAACGTGGTTTGGAGGGTTGGTGTTTATGAAGGAAGCAGGTCCCTCTATTTGCCAATTTTGACCTCTATCGCGGGGTTCATCAGTGGAGGTTAAGATAGGGTTAACCCTCTGGTTTTCTGGTGCTGTTGCCCGTGCGTGCGCGGGTAGCGGGTTACGAATAATTCCCTGTGCCGGGTTCCCGTTGTTGTTGTCGAGCCGGTGCTCGCCGTCGCCGCCGGGGTTGGTTTTTCACCGCTTTGATGTATTCGCCCATTTGGCCCCGGTCAATGCTCCCTTGCTCGTGGAGGTCATGGATGTAATCTTTAAACCGAAAGCGCTTCTCCACCGTATGCCCCGGGAATCGTGGTACAAGCGCACTTGTCCGTGTTGGCATTCGTGGCCACTCCAACTTTTCTCTCGGTAATGAGATCCGTCCCGCCGCCATAAGAGCGTTAAAAATATCTACGAGAGAGTATGGTAATGGCGGGTAATGATTTCTCCTAGGCCCTACTCTTCGTGGTACATAGGTGCCGGGGGAGGTGCCTCGGTTGTAGGTGGTCGGCCGGCGGGGAGGTTGAGGTGCAAAGGTCCGTACGGCCAACCGCCGGGTTGCTGGGGGACTGGTGTCTGTATTGGTTGTTGGGGGTACTGGTTCGGCGCTTGGTGGCGGAGAGGTTGGGGTTGGATCTGGGGGCGAGGTGCCGGTTGGATTTGGCGTGGGTTTCTATACTGGGGATTCCTGTATTGCTGTTGGTGGTTGATGGGGGGGTTCCCTAGGATATTGACGTGTTCGTTGGTTACCACGCCTTCAGTCACGGGCCCAGAAGTGGTGGTGGTTGTTTTTTTGGTGACTCGGGGCCTAGGGTCGAAAAGGTTCATAATGGGAGAGTCTCGGAGCTGTGTTTGGATATACCGTGCTCTCTCATAGAGTTCGCTCATCGTGGCAGGGTGATGTAATGCCAATACATTTTTTAAAGCGGGAGTGGCGTTGGTGATGATCATCTTAACTTGTTCCGATTCGGACAGTGCATTTGTCAATCTTTCTGCCATTGCTCTCCACCTATCAGCATACCTGATGAAATCTTCATCATTCTTCATCCTTTCAGCCATGAGGTCGGTGATGGAATAAGTTGGTCCGACCCTATCTTGATATCTTTGCAAAAATTTGGCCTTGACGATTTCAAAGTTACTCGCCTCTGAAGGGTCAAGCGAGTAAAACCACTCTAGAGCTGAGCCCTCCAATGATCTTCGCAAAAGAAAAGCCAGGGCCCTCCGAACGTTCGACCACATTACCGACTCATACGTAAAGTCTTTAACATGAATGAAGGGATTACCGGTTCCGTTGTAGCGACGGTATACCGGCATCTCAGAGGGGGGTAGATGAAAAGTAGGGAGAAAAGGAAGAGAAATTTCGGGGGCTGCCTTGGCGTCGATCAAACGTCGGAGTTCTCTATATTGTTCGTCCATGCGATTGATTTTATTGATCATAGCCAGATCGACAGAAGGTTCCCCAAGAGGAGGAGGAGGAGCGGGTGCTTGGTGCACCGGGATCGGGATTTGGTGGGCCGAAGTGACCGGATGAGAAGGGTATATTGGGGGATGTACCAAAGGGGGAGTAGGGTTGAGATGATTAGAAGAATAAACTGGTGGTCTAGAAGGGACGACCACATTCGTATGGGGGTGATCTAGATTAGCCACCGGATGAGGAGAAATTGGGGCTAGGAGCCCGGTATGGGAATGGCCATGAGTGGGCACATTGGGTTGGTGTGCCACTGACCGAGGAGTAGAGATATGAAGGCCACATTCGGTAGGAATGTGGTCGGTGGGGGACTTGCCCTTGAGAATGGCTTTGATAGCCTGGAGTTGGGTAGGGTCGGCATGAGAGAATGCCTCCCAAAGTGAATTTGGATTGGGTCGAGGAGAAGTTTGACTAGGTTCAGGGAGAACTTCGGGTTCGTTGACGGCACATACGGCATCAGGGTAGAAGTAAGACCGGTCGTATTCCAATTGCGATTGCTCGCATCTTTGATCCGCCATTCCGATAACTCGACCTCGACCTCAAGTTCATAAACACGACGAGAAAAAAGAAGGTTGGCAAATAAAAGTTCAAGATTTTTTTGGTTTTGATTTTTGACCTCTTTTGTTTTGATTTTCTTTTGTTTGGACAAGCAAGTTGTCAAGCAAATTAACCTCAAGTAAATTTTTTTGTTTTGGTTCTTTTCAGGTGATTTTGGGATTTTTGTTTAGTTTTCAGTTTTTTGTTTGCAAACAAGTAATAGCAAAGACTTGGAATGATTAACGCAATTTTTTTTGTTTCAATCTCAAATTAATGGCTTGTTAAGAGAAATATTGTCCACTCAAATAAATGGGTAGGACCCTATGCTCTCACAACACCGAGCAATCTAAGGTTGTCACTCTTTTCACAACGATGGGTAATAGGTATTCCGGGTTTTGGGATAAAGTGGTACAACCAGCCCGATCGAGAAAGAGGGAATCCTTCACGTCCGGGGACTTATGGAGGCCTTGATGGAAGCTACCCGGTCCTTCCGAGAGGGAATCCCCGGAGGAGGAGTTGGCAACCACCAAGAGGGGTGTTTGGATGTGTGGGGCTTTGGGAGGAGAGAGCCTCCCTTCTCGGATGTCCTAAGGAGACGGGCGGACCCGAAGCTCCGATGCAAACTAAATGCAAGTGAAATTTCAAGGAATAAGAAGCAACCAAGAAGAAAATAAAAGCATACAATGATTAATGAGATGTTTGTAGGAAGCAAGTGAAAAAGGCAATGATATAAAATTAAGCTAGGATGGAAGAAAGAACTAATTTAACTAAGCATGCTTTGAAAGATTTAAAGGAGAACTAGACTTAGCAAAGAAGATGATATCTAAAATACTAAGGTGAAATAAGTTGATTATCAAAGCTGGAAATCAGATGGATATGCTTTTTAAAAGATAAACGGAGAGCAAGTAAACTTGGAAGAGACAAGATGATGCTTCGAAGAAAAGTAAGCAACGTAAACAAGCAACAATGTAAGGAAATGGAAATGACTCACATGGAAATGAAAGTAAACATGATTTTCAGATGGACATTCTTAGGAAAATAAAAGTGGGATTTCACTAAAGCAAAGTCGGTCCCACCGTGGTCGCCAAAAGGTGTAAGCACCCGGAACGGGACATCCGCGGATCTCCCCCCCGGAACCCCCTTACGCCCGGCCTCGGTGTTCGTCGGTGGGTGGGTGGTGTGTTTTGTGTGTGGTCGCCAGGAACCAAAGGCTCCAAAGTATGATGGGATGAAAGAAAATGAAATAGAAAGATGACCGTCGTACCTCCGGAAGCGGGGAGATTGTTGAGTTCCGACTTCTCCTCTCTCGGCCGGCCGAAAGAAGAGAGCTTAGTGAATCCCTTGCCTTCAATCCGGTTGAAGCTCCGCCTCGATTGGATCTACCTAAGAATGTCCATAAGAAAACATGTAGACAAGTGAAGGTTTCATTAGTTCTAACGAAAGCATAGCATCGAGCTCGAATTTAGATTCAAACATGCAAATGGGAAAAGACTAACCGGATTGGGACGAAATCCCAACCCCTATTTTTGGTAGGTTTTAAACGTATATGAAATGCAAAGATGCTCTAAGACGTGCTAAATAACTTGATGATCGATGCAAAAGCGAAAAAGGGAGACAAAACTCGATTAAACGGACGATCGGAATCTAAAAATAACGAAAACAAGCTTCGTCCTTCCCGATGCCCCGTATATAGGGCGCCAGGAGAAGGTGGCTCCTGTATAGGGCGCGGTGACCAAGTCAAAGCGCCCTGTATACGGGGCACTAAGTCTGGCCCGAACAGATTTTCTTCTCCTCTTTGCGGCGCTGCTCCGGAGTGCTGGGAGGCTTCCAGGACGAAGTAGGGGCTCCTCCTTGTAGACAATACTCAAATGAAGCCCATGGAAGAGGGTTTGGGTGCTGGATATAAGAGGAGAGACGGGTAGAAGCTCTCAAAGTTGGAGAAAAATCATATTTCTGGTGACGAAACAGAGGGTTTTGGGGTTTTTGGTGGAAGATTTTGGATCGGTTTGAAGGCTTTTGGAGGGTGAATGTGGCTTGGAATCGTAGTGTTGGATGATCTCTAGGGTGGCACGGAGTTGGAACCTCTCCTAAGTTCAAAATGAGGCTCTATTTATAGCCCAAAAGAGGGCACTTTGGCCATTTTCGAAAAACAGTGCCATGTGGCATAGCGCCCTGTATATGGGGCGCTAGCATCATGAGATATGTCAGATCGACAAGACAAGTCACTGCGGGGGGTCAAATCAGCCTGTCAAATCGATCGGATTTGGTTCCAGGCGCCCTGTTTATAGGGCGCCTGGTGCCCTATATACAGGGCGCCAGGTGCCCTGTATACAGGGCGCCAGGTGCCCTGTTTATAGGGCGCCTGGTGCCCTATAAATAGGGCGCCAGGTGCCCTATATATAGGGCGCCTGGTGCCCTATAAACAGGGCGCCAGGTGCCCTATTCTTGGGGCATTCGGCCGGTCGGGTCGCTTGATGGACCCACTTTCGGAATGTGCCAAAACTCGATCTCGTCCGGAAAACACGATGTGCTTTAAATATTCCTTATGAAAACAAGAATTTGAACTCTCCAACTGGGCCAAAATTGCGTGTCTACAGCTTGCCTCGCCTTGGCGTTGGCTTTGTAGGGGAGTGACATGAATGAAGTGTAGGTGAATGTAGCGAAGTGTAATGAGGCGTAACGAAATGAAGTGGTAATGGACTGAAAAGGTGGCGCCAAGGTGTAGATTTAGACACGCCCTCATTGGCCTAGTTGAGTAAAACAGAACTTTACCGGACTCCGAGATCGCCCTTTGTCTTATCGAAACCCTTCCTCTTGTTGATTGGTTAAGTAAACAACTAAAATCCCGCGTGGGGGAGAACTGTAACCGGCCAGGACCCGAACTGCATGGTGTGCTGGACTCGGCAGAAATGCAGTAAATTGCGAAAAGTAAAGAGAAAAAGGCCAATCATCCAAGGTTGGGTTCTTCAAATTCATTGGGTTTTACTCAAGAATACTGGTTCAGTTTGACATGGAAAAACTTCTTGTTTCGATGAAACCATTAAAATTGGATCTTCCGGATAGATCAAAAACCTTCTCGAGGAGCCATAGAAAGATGGTGATGGAAAAGATAATGCATGATGTATGCTGCATGATGTATGCTGAGTTTAAAGAAATAGAAATAAACATAAGAAAATAGTTGAAGATATAGGTCAAACATAACGGGTCAGGACATCCGTGAAGATACCGTCATCCCCGTTCATTTGACTTTGGCTTAACCGCGGGTCTAAAAGGTGACTGAATCCTTCATCGATTTTGTTGGAGGGGTTCTCCGACTCAGCTCTTTTAGACTCGAGGTCTTCAACGATATACATGCGAGATATATGATAATACATGCAAAATTCTGGGCTCCAGGCGCCCTGCTTATAGGGCTCCAGGCGCCCCATTCATGGGGCACCAGGTGCCCCATTTATAGGGCGCCAGGCGCCCTACTTATAGGGCGCCAGGCGCCCTACTTACAGGGCGCCAGGCGCCCTACTTACAGGGCGCCAGGCGCCCTACTTACAGGGCGCCAGGCGCCCTATAAGTGGGGCACCTGCGCGGATTTCAATTCTGCTCCTTCCCGAGGCAGTTTTGGCTTCTATAAGAAGGGGGTCCCCTCCTTCTTCTCCTCCACACCAGCTACAGTGCCTCTTGCCCCTCCCTTTGCTTCGATGGCTTCTTCCTCCTCCCGCCCGATCGGTTCAAATGAGATGAAAAGTTTTTCTGAAGTGCCGTGTCATATTCGGAACCGGGTGTCCATGGGAGTGGTAGTGTCTTTATTAGGCACCCTCCTTCGTTCGTCTCAAAACCCTTTCTAATTGCGCGGTTATTTTGCGGGATCTTCCGAATTTTCCCGGGCTCGCCGATACAGCCAGTGCTATGGATAGCCCGCTTAATGGCTGCTATCAATATTCATGTGCGGACCATTCTTAGCGGGTGGGGCTTCAACGGCATCCTTGTTCACGCCAACCACCTCCTCAAATACTTCGGGATTTTTCCTTGGCGGGTGCGCTTCTCGAGATGTGGCATCCCGATACACACACTTTTGTTTTTGACTCTTTCGAATGTACCGTTCTCTTGGAGGAGGTGGAGCCGTTCTGGGGCTTCGTGCCATGCCTGGGTACGGTCAGGCCATGTTTATCCCTGTCGGACCGGTCACCGGTTTAGACTTCCTCCGCGGCTTTATGACCACCGGAGAGGCCCGATCCATTATGGTAGGCGGCCGTATTTACACCGAAGCGTTGGCGGATTGGTCCATTGGCGTGATTCAAGGCGCCGGTGATAATGAGGACCTTTTGCTGCCCGGTGCCAAAGGCGTCGCCGCTTGCCTTGCCTCAGTGCTCCTATACCCGTGTGAGGATGGGTGGCTTGATCCTACCGCCTCCCTTGCATTCGGGGCATTTGGTCCAATGAGTGCATAGCCCACTCGGCCGGGCTACCTTTATGACGGCCCGACTTCGCTAGCGTCGGCGAGGCCTATGTTTGGCGCATTCTCTTGTTCGTGTGCCGGGTTGACCGGCACTTTAAGTTTGACGTGTGCTTCGGACCGGCCACGGCTTCCCGGCTTTTCGCTCGGAGCCCCCTCCAGCCTCTCACCAACCGCCTTTGCATGGAATATAAGGTTCAGAACAAGTGCCCCTCAGTGAAGACCCGCGCTGACTGGCGTTTGTACTTTTCGGCGATGAGCGCAGCCGGCTTTGTCTGTCCCACAGAGGCGGTTATGCGCCAGAATGTTCGTGCCTCTCCCACCCCCGGGGTGGATCTCCGGCTGATTACCGGTACCTCCTTCATTATCTATAATCCTCACCGATGTCCTCTTCAGTTGGGCCAACCGCGGCTCAAGGTTCCTCGTCTCTCTCACATCTCGTCTGTCAAGGATCGTCAGACGGGCACGGCGGCAGATGTTGAGGAGTGCCAGAGCATCCTTGCGATCTGGGGAATCCGCAAGAGCTTTTCGCCAAGTGCTTATATGGACGAAGACGAGGTCCGGAAGAGCCGGTACGTGGCGAAGCCGAGGAAGCCGCGCGGTGGTTGACCCGTGTCTCCGCCCTTTGATTGTATCCGATTGTAGTTTGCTTTTGTTGTGTCCAGATGTATTTTGTTTGCTTTCGTTATGTCTAGGACTTTGATCAATGTAGGTGTAGGATTTGCTCGATGTAGTTTCTTTTCGGTTGTCCTAGTCCCGTCGTTGTCAGAAGAACAACAAAATATGCAAAAGTAATAGAATATCAATGTTTTGGCAATGAAATTGTATTTTTCACGAAGAATATTGCTTGTGGACACGTTCTAAGAATTTTGAAAATTTTGACCAAAGCACTTTATATTTTCACCCATGCACTTTTCTTCATTTTACCATCCTCTTTTCTACTTTTTCTATTGGGCGGGACATTTTCGGTGAGTGCAGCGCATCGTGCGGATCCCACAGTAAGTTCCTTCCAACTGCAAACTTGTAATTTATTTCGTTATCTTCATTTTCGCAGAAGGGTCCGAACCGATCCGGAGTCGTTCCGGATCGGAACGGGAAGAGAGAAGGGGGGCTCAGCCCCCTAGCTCCCCTATGATGGGGCGCTAGGCTCTGCCTGGCGCCCCATCAATGGGGCGCTAGGCGTCCCATCAATGGGGCGCCTGGCCCAGGCGCCCCATAAATGGGGCACCTGGTCACCAGGCCCCCATCGTCTCCATTTTGCTGTTCTTGACTCATTCTAATGCTTTGCAGATGACGAAGAGGTCTCGCGTTGACGCTTCAGGTGCCGCCGGGGCCTCTTCCTCCGCCGGTGCTTCTTCTTCGCCGGCGCTTCTTCCTCCGCCGGTGCCGGCTCATCGGAGCTACCTACTCTTCATCCTCCTCCGACCGTCTCGGTAACCGAATCTCGACTTTCCCTTTTGAATTTATTCATGATTGCTTCGTTCCTAACATGATTGTTTGATTGTGCAGGGGAAGATCAAGTCCCGGATATCCTGGGAGATGGTCTTCCATGCCTACCAGGGGTTGAAGGACTTCCAGAAGGTACGGCTTGATGCAATGGGTTTTGGCCCATTGCTTCGTTGTTCGGCTTTCTGGGAGGACCTCCCTCTGATCCAGGCCTTGAGGGAGAGATGGGACTCTACCACCCATTCCTTCCTCTTCCCCTGGGGGCATATGGTCCCTACCTTGGAGGATGTCTCCCGGATCACGGGTCTTCGTGTTCACGGTCGTGCCGTCACCGGCAAGACCTATCGCGATTACTCGGCCATGGTCCGGGATTTTCTGGGTCATCCGGTCCCACACTGCCCCGGCGGACTGCGCGTTATGAAGCGCACAGCTGTCGGGAACCTGCTTGGTCTGGGCAACGCCAGTGTGGGTAAGGATGATGTAGTGGCGGTTGTGCTCGACGAGTTGACGAAACGCGTCGAGCGCTCCCTGGTCGGTGAGGAGGGCACTGTTGAGGCCGACCAGGATCTCCGCCGGTTCCTTCTCTTCTTCCTCACCCGTCTTCTTCTAGCCTCGAAGACAGCCAGGGTGCACTAGCGGTTCCGCCATTATCTTGCTGACCTGTCGAAGGTTGGTGAGTATGCGTGGGGTGCCGCCATGCCGGCTCATCCGTTCTCCTCGCCGGCGATGGAGAGTGGTCCGGTTTCGGTAGCCGGCTTTACTCCATTCCTTCGGGTATGCCTCGTTCTTTTGTTCATTATCAATTCTCGCCTTGTCTCTTTTGGTGACTAACTGAGCTTTTATTTTGACAGGTATGGAGTTACTATTACATCCCCCTGGGTCGCGCTCTGCTGCAGGATGCCCCCGAGTACCCCCTTATCGGTAGCTGGGTTGCTACACGATCTGCTTCCTCCCATCCTTACCAGGTGGAGAACCTGAGGAGGCAGCTGCTCTGCTTTCCTCATCACGAGGTATTCTGTTACTTTTCTCCTTCTTAACTCTTGGTTCTTCTTGTTTATCGCTCGCCTTGCTTTTTCGGTGGTATGGCAACCTTTTTCAGATCTTCATTTGGATCGGCAGCCGTGGGTTTTGGAGGGTCGTCCGGCTTTTGGCCGTGACACCTTCTTGATCTGCCTGAACGAGATGGAGCCACTTTGGGTGCGTCTCACGATGCGCTCATTGGGGCTTCACCAGGAGTGGGTGGATCTTCCACCTTACCCACACCTGGGTCGTTCTACTCGCGGCCTGATCCAGGAGATTGACTGGAAGAAGGAAGGCCAGTTTGCTGTCCGGATCTGGAAGAGGGGTGGCACCCCAGTGACTTCCAGTGCCTCTGATAGTGATGACTATCTGCGTCGCTATGTGGCGACATTTGCCCACCTTTTCACCGAGGGTGGAGAGGTACGCACTTATTGTTTTCACCATCGTTCTTCCTTTGCTTTGATGTCTAACCGTATGTTGCTTTCGAGCATTCGTGCGGAGTCGTCTCGTTTGAGGGCGGGGACGCATCTTTGGAGGCCGAGTTGGAGCGACAGGTATTTTCTGTACTTTGCACCTTTCCATTGTTGGTTAACTGACCTTTCTTTCTTCGACGTCGCTACCGAGGTTCCCGCCGGCAGGTAACACTCTTTATTTTTCCTTAATTCCATGAATGAATGTTGTTGACTGCCTCCTCTATTTCCTTTCAGATCTCTCGGCTCCGCGAGCGCGTGGCCGAACTGGAGTTGGGTTCCCATCCGGCTGCCCCTGAGCCGACAGCTTTTGATGAGCCTCCCTTCGAGCCGTTTGACTTTGGTCAGCCTACGGGTCCCGAGTTACCTTCTCACCCTTTGCCGGTCGACCCTCCTCCCTTCATTCCTGCCGATCCTGGGAGCAGTTCTTCTGAGACGGGCTTCCTCCTTGAGGTGATTACTGCTTTTACTTATATTGTCTTCTTTCTTCATTTGCCTTGCTAATCTTTTCTTTTCTTGCAGATTGCCCAGCTGAAGGAACGGGTGGAGGCCCTTACTACTGAGGTGAATCTCCTTGACTTTCTCTTGCTCTGCTTTGTTTGATTCTAACATTTTCCTTTTGTAGAACAAGGATCTTTGGGCGAGGATTTCTGATCTTCCCGCAGGGGGTGCTCCGCCTCCTACTGGTGATCCCTTGGGTTTTCAGCCGCCTTCTACCGATGATCCCTTGGGTTTTCAAGACAAGGTACATAATTTTCTCGCTCGCTTGTTATCATTTGCTTTCTTCCCAGACATTTTCCCGGTAGGTGATGGAGCTACAGAGGGAGCTCGGGCTCGAGCCCCTCGTAGGCATTCCGGATCCTGGTTCCTCTACTTCCGAGGTGCGATGTTTTTATTATGATTTTAAACTGGAAATGCTTGGACTGACGTCTCCTTTGGTTTCCACAGACTGCTCAGAGGATAGAGGAGCTGACACGGGAGGTACATGTCTGATTCTTTTTCCTTAAGCTGCTTTTTCTGTAACTGATGTATCTCTTTGTCATCTCGTAGGTCGGGAGACTGGAGACTCGTGTGGTCGAGTTGTCACGGCCAGAGTCTGAGCAGATCCTCCTTCTTCGTCTTGAGCATTCCAGAGAGCTCCACCGGGTGGAGGCTGAGCATCGTCAGTTGATGATGCAAGCGTTGCAGTCTCGGAGCCACTCCCACCGCTCCGATTCTCGAGGGACCACACCGAGGGGACCCGCCCACTCGTGTTCCTCTCGGTCCGGTAGTCGTAGGAGGCGAGATGAGGAGAGACTTGCCATGCCACCTCCGGATGATCGGGCACCAGCGAGAGGGAGGCGGCGATTTGTGATGTGCCGACCCCCTCCTATCTTTGATGTACTCGTTTTTCCATAGTGATGGTTGTTGACTTCTTTTCCCGACTCCTCGCTTTTACTCGAAGGGCGATTAGAAATTTATTCGAGGCTTAGTCCCTTGCAAGAAAAAGGGCGAAATTGCCTTGATCTTTTGTCAAGGGACATAGGCCTTATCAAGGTAAAATAACGAAAAAAAAACATAAGTGTGCATAGAAAGGAAACATGCAAGACCGAAATTAAACATGAATGCAAAGGCAACTAGCAAAGCAAATTTTTAGGTGTTTTGGGATTTTTGATTTGTTTGGGTTTTGAATATTCTCTCTTTTTTAGAATTTTGATTTTTAAGATTCGTTTGGTATTTTCCAAAGTATTTGATTTTTTTTTTTTTTTTTGTTGGTGTGAGGGACACGATCATTTCATCCTTTGCCCTGCTTGCCATAGGTGCTTCTTATTGTTACTTAAGGGTTAAGAGTAGGCATCACGTGTAAGGAAGTGCCTAGCTTGAGATCTCCTGACCTTTTTTGCCCTTGATAGGCTATGGTTCTTCTTGGGTCTAGTCGGTCAACCTTACCCGCAAGGTTAAGGAGGGAAGAGGACTGATGGTAAGTCCTTACTAAGATTTAGGGGTGTCGAACTTGTTTCTCTACTAATACCTACATTGCCCGTTTGGGTTTTGACCTCTTCGGGTCCTTCCTTCTAGCCCATTTTCTTTGATGGCCCACATTCAGACAGGTCTTTCTTCTTTTTTGCTTGATTTTTGACCTGAGGGGTTATTGCCCATCTTTTGGAGCCCTTTTCTTTTGGACTTTTGTTGGTACACATTCAGACAGGTCTATTCTTTTGCTGACCTGAGGGGTCATTGCCCATCTTTTGGCACCTTTCCTTCTAATAAAAGGTCAGACCTTCAGAGGCATTTTCCAACTAAGGCAATGGGCATTTTCGATACTCCTCATTCTAACCCCTTTCATCTATTCTGGACCGAAACAAGAAGAGAATGGGATTAGGTTGACCTTCCTTTGCCAAGCGTTGCCTAGCTTTCTCTCTGACTTGTGATCATCGGATCTCAAAGCTAGGTGTGTAGTGTGTGCAGTATGATGCCTATCCTTATTTCCCTAAGTGACAAGTTGATGCTCCGGGTAAGTAAGCGTTTGGATGCTATCATTATACTTCACACCTTTGGATTTTATAGATTTTTTGTGATTTTTGTTCTAAGGGAAATATTTTTTGAGGTAGACACCATTCCAGGGATGAGCTAGCTCTTCTCCTTCTGCATTAGTCAGCTTATATGAATTACCGGGATAAATGACCGAAATAACATAAGGACCCTCCCAATTTGGTTGAAGTTTGGAGCGGGGACCGCCCGGCTTAACAAATATTCTTTTAAGCACAACCTCACCGACTTCAAATTTTCTCTCCACCACCCTCTTCTGATAAAATCTTTTAAGTCTATTTTGGTAAGATCTAGCATGTTCGGCAGCGGCCAGCCTCCTCTCATCCAAGAGTTCGAGTTGCGTGAGAAGAGAATCTCGACGTTCATCCATTGGGATATCTCGATCGATCTGGACTCGGAGAGAAGGAATGATTACTTCGTATGGAACTACCGCCTCCATCCCAAATGCCAAGGCATAGGGGGTCCGACCCGGTGGGGTTCGAATAGAAGGGCCGTAGGCCCATAGAGCATCAACTAACTTATCCGGCCGTCCGCGAACTTGCTAGACTTACAAGTCTTCTTAATGATTTTTATCGGGGTTTTATTGGTGGCTTCAGCTTGACCGTTGCCTTGAGGATAATATGGAGATGAATGATGCAATTTGATGCAATACCTGTTGCAAAGGTCGCGTAGCTCCTGAGAGATGAATTGCGGTCCATTGTCGGTGATGATGTCGCTTGGGATCCCGAACCTGGCAATGATGTTGCGCTTGATGAAGGTGCAGATCGTTGATGCCTTGATCTCCGCATATGCTTCCGCTTCTGCCCATTTGGTGAAGTACTCCGTTGCAGTTAGGATGAATGATTTGGTTTTGTTTGTGGAGTTTGGGTCACCGAGAGGTCCGATAACATCAAAAGCCCACATAGCGAAAGGCCATGGGGCGTGGATCGGATGAAGGGAAGATGCGGGAGAGTGAATCTTGTCGGCGTGGAGTTGACATTGATGACAGTGCCGGACAAAGATCGAGCAATCTTCTTCCAGAGTAGGCCAATAATACCCTTGCGTGAGGATCTTCTTGGCGAGGGCTTGAGCATTTACATGACCTCCGCACACTCCCGAATGTGCGTCTCTCGAGTACCAATTCAGCTTCCTCTTCATCTACGCATCTTAACGAACACCGGCCAAGCTCCTTTTGTAAAGCATCCCGCCTAAGATGGTGTATCTCTCGGGAGACTCTCCTTATGGCTCTCTTCTCTTCGGCGATTGATCTGGCGGGTATGTCTGATCCTGACAGTAATTCGCAATCTCATGATACCATGGTTTTTCACCCTCTTCTAGTTCTCCCAACTCAACTAAAGATACTTCCTCCTTTTGCTCAATGTACTCTTTCCTTTCAAACTTCTCCTTAACCTTCAAGAACCGTGCATCTTCTACTGCCGGAATGGTACGTCGGCGAACATAGATCGTCCTAACCTGTCTGCCTAGCGGGACAGATAGTGAAGATGCCAGAGAGGCAAGAGCGTCGGCGAGAATATTTTGAGCACGAGGGACATGAATGAATTCGAGTTTGGAGAATAGCTTGATGTAGCAAGTGGTGAGTTCTTGGTATGGTTTGAGCCCAGGATGAGATGTGCGATATTTGGCCAGTACCTGGCGAAGTATCAACTGACTATCACCGATTACCCTTAGTTTAGTGACACCATAGAAGTGAGCGGCCTCCAGTCCGGCCAACAAGGCTTCATACTCAGCTATATTGTTTGTTGCTGGAAAATGGAGCTGAAAAGCCTGTGGAATGGTGACACCTTCGGGAGATAGAAGAACAATCCCTATCCCTCTACCCTGGGAGTTTAATGCCCCGTCAAAATATAGAGTCCACAGATTAGAAGATTGAATGGACATCAATTCTTCGTCGGGAAAATCTGACTGGATAGGGTCAAAGGTTGGGATAGGATGATGGGCAAGGTGCTCGGCAATTGCATAGCCCTTGATTGCCTTCTGTTGGGTGTAGGTGATGTCAAATTGGGAGAGGAAACTCTGCCAGCGTGCCAAACGATCGCCGGGACAGATTTTTCAAGGAGAAATTTGATGGGGGTCATGCGAGCAATGAGATTAACCTCGTGAGCCACAAAGTAATGTTTGAGCTTCTGGACCACCCAAACCAGGGCGGCACAGGTTTTCTCCATGGTTGTATACTTTTGTTCACAAGGATCAAAGATTTTGGACAGATAGTATGCCGCTCGCTCTTTCCCTTCATCATCTACTTGTGCCAACACTGCTCCCAAGGATCCCTCCAAGACTGAGATGTATAAGATCATGGGTTTGCCGGGAACCGGAGGTTTGAGCACAGGTGGGCTTGACAAATATTTCTTCAAACCATTGAATGCCTCTTGACACCTCGAATCCCATCTGAATTCGGCCTTCGCCTTGGTTAACTCATAGAAAGGTTTGCACCTTTGGGAGTGCTGTGAGATAAACCGGCGAACGAACCGTAACCTCGCCAATCAACCCTCTCAGCTCTTTTAGGTTCTTTGGTGGAGGCATGTCAATAATAGCTTTGGCCTTGTTGGGATCGATTTCGATGCCTCTTTTGCTGACAATGAACCCAAGTAATTTTCCAGACGATACTCCAAACACACATTTCTTGGGGTTCATCTTGAGCTTATATTCCCAGGCTCGTTGCAAAACCCTCTTCAATACCTCAGCATGCTCCTTTTGGGTTCGAGATTTGACCACTAAATCATCCACGTACACCTCTACAAATTTATGCATCATATCATGAAATATTGCTACCATGGCCCTTTGATAAGTTGCTCCGGCATTCTTTAATCCGAAGGGCATGACAACGTAACAATAAGTTCCCCAAG
The DNA here is from genome assembly GCA_036172225.1 of Cryptocoryne crispatula var. balansae. Lineage (NCBI taxonomy): Eukaryota > Viridiplantae > Streptophyta > Magnoliopsida > Alismatales > Araceae > Cryptocoryne > Cryptocoryne crispatula. The sequence continues at coordinate 34,374,832 of CM069925.1, read as the reverse complement.
GTGTAGTGAATGAGGTCTTCTCTTGATCCTCTTCTGCTAACCGGATTTGATTATACCCTGAGTATCCATCCATGAATGATAGGGTTTCGTATCCAGCTGTGTTGTCAACAAGAACATCGATATGAGGAAGGGGGAAATCATCTTTTGGACACGCTCGGTTTAAGTCCCTGAAGTCAATGCAAATTCGAATCTTTCCATCCTTTTTCATGACTGGGACTATATTTGCCACCCATTGTGGATAGAGGACGACTCTAATGAATTTTGCTTGGTGCAACTTATCGACCTCTTCCTTCATCTTTAATGCCACGTCTGGGTGGAATCTTCTTAACCTTTGCTTGACCGGGGTAGCCTCAGGTTTTAAAGTCAGTCGATGTTCTACCAATGATTTATCTAACCCCGGCATATCCTCGTATGTCCAAGCGAACGTGTCTTTGTATTCTTGCAATACCCCTATTAGATTCTGTTCTTCTAAAGGGGTGAGGTTGGCATTGATGAGGATATTCTTAGGATCTTCCGGTGTTCCAAGATTAAGTTCCTTAGTCGGTTCATCCACCGTGGCTGATGGTTCTTCGAATCTTCTTAAACCGGATGCATAGGCATCAGCCAAATCCTCCTCTTCATCCTCGGTGTCAAGATCCTTTTCTGATACAACCTCGTAGACCCCCAAAGTTGGATCAACATTGTTTCTCTCCTCATATCGAATTTCTCCTATCTAGATTGCATCCTCTAAATATTCCGGTAGCTTGGCGCATTTTAAGCTTTTCTGAGCTAACTGATGCAGATACCCCCCTGGAACTCTTCTACCTGTGAGTTTTGTTTTGCTTGTGCTGTAAACTAACCCTAAAGAAGAAGAAGGTAAATAAGGAGGTGAGGCGGAGGTCGATGGAGTGGAATTTATTGACGAAGGGCAAAGGAGATCGATCAGAGATCGGGTGGCCTCCTGATTCGGGTTGTCCTTCGGAGCGAGTTGGGATGTTTCTTCGAGCGAGATTTGGTTTGAGAAAAGGACGTTTTTTTTGATCTTTTTGAGAAGTACTAAACATAAATACAGTGGGGGTTTGGTTGGTTGTTGTTTCCGACGGGGGTTGAGATATTGATAGAGAGGGGAACGAATCAAGCAAAGACAGGTAAAGAGGGCATCCGTCTTTGCTATCTGGAACTGACAATGGATTTGTCGGGAATGAGTCCGCTAGATCCGAGGAGATGACACTTGTTGAATGCCCCGGATTCTCGACCGTTAGAAGGCTCGTTGCAGAACGATTCATCACTTGACCCTTCTTCAGCAAATAACCATGATACGTCAATATGTGTCTCATCCCCTAGGTCGCCCACCTTCTTCCTCTTCACTTGTTCTTGTGGTTCCTGCTCTTCAATCATTTGTATTGTTTCTCTTTTATCAAAGAACTTGCGCAGACATCCTTGGAAGTATTTTTGGCCGTTTTTCTGGCCATTATCACGTGTCCCATCATACCCTACCCCATTCCTTGATGTCGTCTTCACTAGCTGAATGGGTTCTCGTGATGCCTTGCGCTTCTTTCCCCGGTCCTCGGCCTTCTTGATATCCCGGACTCTCCATCATACGCCACCCAAGGGTTTTGGCGTTATCTTTCTTCTTTCTCCAAACTTGCCTAGATCGTCTTTTATCCCTTGGTAGATCAAGGATTGTAAATATCGGTTGATTCGGCAAGCCGGGGGAGAGTAACCAAGCAATCCACGGGCATACTCACTACTTTGACAACTTGTCCCTTGAAGGGAAATTTGATGCACTGATGATTGGTTGAAGCTACGGCCTCTAATGCTTCCAGGTAAGGCCTTCCCAGGATGGCTTTGTAAGTTGGATCCATATCCAAAACATGGAAGTCGACAGGAACAACCCGGGGTCCGAGTTTGACTTCAAGTGTGACCATGCCATGGGCGGGCCTCTTGGAATTATCGTATGCTGTCACGGTGATTTGCGATGGCCGAATATCTTCTTCTGGGATTCCACACAACTGTAGTGTTTCTGGTGGCAAGACATTAATAGATGCACCGGTGTCAACTAGACAAGACTCAATATCTGTTCTGTTGATACTGATAGTGATACATAGTGCATATTTTCTTGTTTCTGGTTCGGCCAATTCTTCATTAGTGAAAATGAGAGCAGGATGTTCACTTCTCGGGGTTAAAACTGATGTAATCTTTTCTGGGGGGAGAGTTTCATTGACCATCACTCTTTGCAGATATTGTTGAAGTACTTCTTGATGAGCTTTGGACCTTTTAATTAGCTCCAGAATGGAAATTCGCGCAGGGGTTTTATCCAGGTGCTTCAGCAAATCATAAGATGTTCCTGGTACTGGCTCTTCCGGGTGTTCTTCTTCTTCTTCTTGCGGTCGTCCTGGTTGACCGGACTGGGGAAAAATTCTTTGGAACATACGCCCGCTTCTAAGCACCGTGGCGAGCTGGGGAGTTATGGTTGGTGTAGTGGAGATAGACGGAGGGTTAGGTCGGATGATAGGAGGCCTAGGCAGGGGTGTAGTGATGATGGTCCGAGTTGTAGGGGTACGAGTGGATTGTGGTGGCATGGTTGCACGAGGTGGTACAATGATGGGTCCTAGTGGCGGTGGTATTTGTGGGGGCTCGACTGGGCGGATCAAGGTCCTACCCGGTTGGAGTTGTATGGCTGGTGGTGTTATGGTTGGTTGTGGTGGCGTGCGGATAATCGGCGGTTGGCTTCTTCTGGCGGGGATAACTCGGGGTATGGAGTGAACGGTTCGGTTAACGTGGTTTGGAGGGTTGGTGTTTATGAAGGAAGCAGGTCCCTCTATTTGCCAATTTTGACCTCTATCGCGGGGTTCATCAGTGGAGGTTAAGATAGGGTTAACCCTCTGGTTTTCTGGTGCTGTTGCCGGTGCGTGCGCGGGTAGCGGGGTCTGAATAATTCCTGTGCCGGGTTCCCGTTGTTGTTGTCGAGCCGGTGCTCGCCGCCGCCGCTGGGGTTGGTTTTTCACTGCTTTGATGTATTCGCCCATTTGGCCCCAGTCAATGCTCCCTTGCTCGTGGAGGTCATGGATGTAATCTTTAAACTGAAAGCAGTTCTCCACTGTATGCCCTGGGAATCTGTGGTACAAGCAGTACTTGTCCGTGTTGGCATTCTGTGGCCACTCCAACTTTTCTCTCGGTAATGAGATCTGCCCTGCCGCCATAAGAGCGTTAAAAATATCTACGAGAGAGTATGGTAATGGCGGGTAATGATTTCTCCTAGGCCCTACTCTTCGTGGTACATAGGTGCCGGGGGAGGTGCCCGGTTGTAGGTGGTCGGCCGGCGGGGAGGTTGAGGTGCAAAGGTCCGTACGGCCAACCGCCGGGTTGCTGGGGGACTGGTGTCTGTATTGGTTGTTGGGGGTATTGGTTCGGCGCTTGGTGGCGGAGAGGTTGGGGTTGGATCTGGGGGCGAGGTGCCGGTTGGATTTGGCGTGGGTTTCTATACTGGGGATTCCTCGTATTGCCGTTGGTGGTTGATGGGCGGGTTCCCTAGGATATTGACGTGTTCGTTGGTTACCACGCCTTCGGTCACGGGCCCGTAAGTGGTGGTGGTTGTTTTTTTGGTGACTCGGGGCCTAGGGTCGAAAAGGTTCATAATGGGAGAGTCTCGGAGCTGTGTTTGGATATACCGTGCTCTCTCATAGAGTTCGCTCATCGTGGCAGGGTGATGTAATGCCAATACATTTTTTAAAGCGGGAGTGGCGTTGGTGATGATCATCTTAACTTGTTCTGATTCGGACAGTGCATTTGTCAATCTTTCTGCCATTGCTCTCCACCTATCAGCATACCTGATGAAATCTTCATCATTCTTCATCCTTTCAGCCATGAGGTCGGTGATGGAATAAGTTGGTCCGACCCTATCTTGATATCTTTGCAAAAATTTGGCCTTGACGATTTCAAAGTTACTCGCCTCTGAAGGGTCAAGCGAGTAAAACCACTCTAGAGCTGAGCCCTCCAATGATCTTCGGAAAAGAAAAGCCAGGGCCCTCGGATCGTTCTGCCACATTACTGACTCATACAGAAAGTCTTTAACATGAATGAAGGGATTACCGGTTCCGTTGTAGCGACGGTATACCGGCATCTCAGAGGGGGGTAGATGAAAAGTAGGGAGAAAAGGAAGAGAAATTTCGGGGGCTGCCTTGGCGTCGATCAAACGTCGGAGTTCTCTATATTGTTCGTCCATGCGATTGATTTTATTGATCATAGCCAGATCGACAGAAGGTTCCCGAAGAGAAGGAGGAGGAGCGGGTCCTAGGTGCACCGGGACCGGCATTTGGTGGGGCGAAGTGACCGGATGAGAAGGGTATATTGGGGGATGTACCAAAGGGGGAGTAGGGTTGAGATGATTAGAAGAATAAACCGGTGGTCTAGAAGGGACGACCACATTCGTATGGGGGTGATCTAGATTAGCCACCGGATGAGGAGAAATTGGGGCTAGGAGCCCGGTATGGGAATGGCCATGAGTGGGCACATTGGGTTGGTGTGCCACTGACCGAGGAGTAGAGATATGAAGGCCACATTCGGTAGGAATGTGGTCGGTGGGGGACTTGCCCTTGAGAATGGCTTTGATAGCCCGGAGTTGGGTAGGGTCGGCATGAGAGAATGCCTCCCAAAGTGAATTTGGATTGGGTCGAGGAGAAGTTTGACTAGGTTCGGGGAGAACTTCGTGTTCGTTGACGGCACATACGGCATCGGGGTAGAAGTAAGACCGGTCGTATTCCAATTGCGGTTGCTCGCATCTTTGATCCGCCATTCCGATAACTCGACCTCGACCTCAAGTTCATAAACACGACGAGAAAAGAAGGTTGGCAAATAAAAGTTCAAGATTTTTTTGGTTTTGATTTTTGACCTCTTTTGTTTTGATTTTCTTTTGTTTGGACAAGCAAGTTGTCAAGCAAATTAACCTCAAGTAAATTTTTTTGTTTTGGTTCTTTTCAGGTGATTTTGGGATTTTTGTTTAGTTTTCTGTTTTTGTTTGCAAACAAGTAATAGCAAAGACTTGGAATGATTAACGCAATTTTTTTGTTTCAATCTCAAATTAATGGCTTGTTAAGAGAAATATTGTCCACTCAAATAAATGGGTAGGACCCTATGCTCTCACAACACCGAGCAATCTAAGGTTGTCACTCTTTTCACAACGATGGGTAATAGGTATTCCGGGTTTTGGGATAAAGTGGTACAACCAGCCCGATCAGTAAAGAGGGAATCCTTCACGTCTGGGGACTTATGGAGGCCTTGATGGAAGCTACCCGGTCCTTCCGAGAGGGAATCCCCGGAGGAGGAGTTGGCAACCACCAAGAGGGGTGTTTGGATGTGTGGGGCTTTGGGAGGAGAGAGCCTCCCTTCTCGGATGTCCTAAGGAGACGGGCGGACCCGAAGCTCCGATGCAAACTAAATGCAAGTGAAATTTCAAGGAATAAGAAGCAACCAAGAAGAAAATAAAAGCATACAATGATTAATGAGATGTTTGTAGGAAGCAAGTGAAAAAGGCAATGATATAAAATTAAGCTAGGATGGAAGAAAGAACTAATTTAACTAAGCATGCTTTGAAAGATTTAAAGGAGAACTAGACTTAGCAAAGAAGATGATATCTAAAATACTAAGGTGAAATAAGTTGATTATCAAAGCTGGAAATCAGATGGATATGCTTTTTAAAAGATAAACGGAGAGCAAGTAAACTTGGAAGAGACAAGATGATGCTTCGAAGAAAAGTAAGCAACGTAAACAAGCAACAATGTAAGGAAATGGAAATGACTCACATGGAAATGAAAGTAAACATGATTTTCAGATGGACATTCTTAGGAAAATAAAAGTGGGATTTCACTAAAGCAAAGTCGGTCCCACCGTGGTCGCCAAAAGGTGTAAGCACCCGGAACGGGACATCCGCGGATCTCCCCCCCGGAACCCCCTTACGCCCGGCCTCGGTGTTCGTCGGTGGGTGGGTGGTGTGTTTTGTGTGTGGTCGCCAGGAACCAAAGGCTCCAAAGTATGATGGGATGAAAGAAAATGAAATAGAAAGATGACCGTCGTACCTCCGGAAGCGGGGAGATTGTTGAGTTCCGACTTCTCCTCTCTCGGCCGGCCGAAAGAAGAGAGCTTAGTGAATCCCTTGCCTTCAATCCGGTTGAAGCTCCGCCTCGATTGGATCTACCTAAGAATGTCCATAAGAAAACATGTAGACAAGTGAAGGTTTCATTAGTTCTAACGAAAGCATAGCATCGAGCTCGAATTTAGATTCAAACATGCAAATGGGAAAAGACTAACCGGATTGGGACGAAATCCCAACCCCTATTTTTGGTAGGTTTTAAACGTATATGAAATGCAAAGATGCTCTAAGACGTGCTAAATAACTTGATGATCGATGCAAAAGCGAAAAAGGGAGACAAAACTCGATTAAACGGACGATCGGAATCTAAAAATAACGAAAACAAGCTTCTGTCCTTCCTGATGCCCTGTATATAGGGCGCCAGGAGAAGGTGCCCCCTTTATAGGGCGCGTTGACCAAGTCAAAGCGCCCTGTATACGGGGCACTAAGTCTGGCCCGAACAGATTTTCTTCTCCTCTTTGCGGCGCTGCTCCGGAGTGCTGGGAGGCTTCCAGGCGAAGTAGGGGCTCCTCCTTGTAGACAATACTCAAATGAAGCCCATGGAAGAGGGTTTGGGTGCTGGATATAAGAGGAGAGACGGGTAGAAGCTCTCAAAGTTGGAGAAAAATCATATTTCTGGGTGACAGAAACAGAGGGTTTTGGGGTTTTTGGTGGAAGATTTTGGATCGGTTTGAAGGCTTTTGGAGGGTGAATGTGGCTTGGAATCGTAGTGTTGGATGATCTCTAGGGTGGCACGGAGTTGGAACCTCTCCTAAGTTCAAAATGAGGCTCTATTTATAGCCCAAAAGAGGGCACTTTGGCCATTTTCGAAAAACAGTGCCATGTGGCATAGCGCCCGTATATGGGGCGCTAGCATCATGAGATATGTTAGATCGACAAGACAAGTCACCGCGGGGGTCAAATCAGCCCGTCAAATCGATCGGATTTGGTTCCGGGCGCCCGTTTATAGGGCGCTCGGTGCCCTATATACAGGGCGCCTGGTGCCCCGTATACAGGGCGCCAGTGTGCCCCGTTTATAGGGCGCCCGGTGCCCTATATATAGGGCGCCTGGTGCCCTATATATAGGGCGCCAGGTGCCCTATAAACAGGGCGCCAGGTGCCCTATTCTTGGGGCATTCGGCCGGTCTGGTCGCTTGATGGACCCACTTTCGGAATGTGCCAAAACTCGATCTGTCCGGAAAACACGATGTGCTTTAAATATTCCTTATGAAAACAAGAATTTGAACTCTCCAACTGGGCCAAAATTGCGTGTCTACATAGGGGTTTGGATTTCTTCCCAATCCGGTTAGTTCGTTTCCTTTTATATGTCTAAGATTCATGCCAAACATGATACTAGACGCACACCAGAGCTAATGATCTTCACTTGTTTTCATGTTTCTCCATAGGACATTCTTGGGTGAACCCGATCGAGGTGAAGCTTCAACCCGATCGGAAGAGAAAGAGCTCACTAAAGCTCTCCTCCTTCGGCCAGCCGAGAGAGGAGAAGTTAGAACCTAGCAATCTCCCCATTTCAAAAGGTACGACGGTCAAACTTGCTTGTTTTATTCCATTTGCTTTATACTTAATCACACTTTGGAGCCTTTGGCTCCTGGCGACCACACATACACACACCACCACCATCTCTTCTTCTCCCAAAGAAGAAGAGGAGGAAAGAAGAGGGCGAACCGCTGTGCGGTCCGTTTCCGGGTGCCTACACCTTTTGGCGACCACGGTGGGACCACTCTTGCTTTAGTGAGTTCTTCTCATCCCTTCAAAAGAATGTCCAACATGCTCATCTTTACTTTGGCTCTTGCTTGAGTTATTGCATCTTCTTAGTGTTCCTACTTACTTGCTTGCTTGTTTACTTGCTTCTTTTGAATATCATTTAGTTTTTTTTCGGTTTACTTGCTTTCCGTTGGTCCTTCTCTTTTAAAAGGAAAAGCATAATCTGATTGTTTTAGACTTTTTTATCAACTTGCTCCAACTTTGCACCTTAGAGATTATCTTGCTAAGCATCTTTGCCTATTTTCCTTAAAAGTCTAATTTCTTTCCTAAGCGTCTTTAGTTGAATTAATACTTGCTTTCATCCTTGTTTAACTTCATATCATTGTCTTGTTTACTTGTTTTCCAACACTCCATTGTTCGTTGCATGCTTTTACTTTCTTCTTATTTGCTTCTCACTCCTTGATATCTTACTTGCATTTAGTTTGCATTGGGATTTCTTTGACTCCTTTAGGTCATCCGAGAAGGGAGGCTCTCTCCTCTTAAAGCCTTACACACCCAAACACCCCTCTTGGTGGTTGTCAACTCCTCCTCCGAGGATTCCCTCTCGGAAGGACTGGGTAGCTTCCATCAAGACCTCCGTAAGTCCCCAGACGTGAAGGATTCCCTCTTCACTGATCGGGCTGGTTGTACCTTTTATTCCAAAACTTGGAGTACCCATCACCTATCGTTGTAAAAAGAGTGACAACCTTAGATTGCTCGACGTTGTGAGAGCATAGGGTCCTATCCATTTATTTGAATGGACATTATTTCTCTTAACAAGTCACTAATTTAAGGTTGAAACAAAAAAATTTACGATAATCTTTTTAAGTCTATGCCATTACTTGTTTATAAATCAAAATTGAAAACCAAAACAAAATCTGAAAATGCTTAACAAAAAAACCAAAAGAAATCTTTGCTTGAGGTTAATTTGCTTGATAACTTGTTTGTTCAAACAAAAAAGGGAAAAGATTAAAACAAACAAAAAAGGGATTATTGCGCTTTTATTCGTCATCCTTCCTTTGTGTTTATGAACTTGAGATCAGGGTGAGTCGTCGGGATGACGGACCAAGAATACAAGCCGCTGTAGTTGGGATATGATCAATCCTACTTCCACCTGGACGCCGTATGTGCCGTTAACGAACCCGAAATTCTCCCTGAAACCAGTTCACCCCGACTCCACCCGGATTCTCTGTGGGAGGCATTCGCTCATGCCGACCCAACTCAACTACAAGCCATTGAGGCCATCTTAAAGGGAAAATCGCCTATCAATAACACCCATGCCGAAGGTGGCCACCACACTTCTACCCCCCACTTAGCAACTGACCAACCCGGTGCCCCAGTACCGGGCCATTCTCACAACGGACCCTTGATTCCGATCTCACCCCATCCGGTGGCCATCTTGAACCACCTGGACCCAAATAACACCACACCGCTCAGGCCACCGATCTACTCTTCTGCACACTTTAATCAAACCTGCCAGTAAATGCACCACCCGATACACCTTCCTTGCCCGGCTGCTTCAGCCTATCCGATGGCCATACCGGAAAATCAAACATCTATCCCTCCCCCTCCTCTTGCTCGAGAATCCTCTGTCGATCAAACTGTGCTTAACAAAATCAACAGAATGGATGAACAATATCGGGAGCTCAAGCGGTTGATCGACACAAGAGCTCTCCCTGAGATATCCCTTCCCTCTCTCCCCATGTTCCATCTTCCTCCTTCCGAAATGCCCATTTACCTCCAGTATAACGGAAGTGGGAATCCTTTCATTCACATCAAAGATTTCCTTTATGAGTCTGTCATGTGGCAAAACGATCCGAAGGCCCTTGCATACCTGTTTAGAAGATCACTAGAGGGCTCCGCGTTGGAATGGTTCTATTCACTTGACTCTTTGGAAGCCAGCAACTTTGATACTGTCAAAGCAAAATTCTTGCAAAGATACCAAGATCGAGTCGGCCCTACATATTCAATCACAGATCTTATGGCCGAAAGATGAGAAATGATGAGGATTTCATAAGATATGCTGACATATGGAGAGCAATGGCAGAAAGGCTGACGAATGCACTGTTAGAATCAGAACAAGTCAAAATGATCATGACTAACGCCACTCTAGCCCCGAAGAACGTACTGGCATTGCATCACCCTGTCACCATGAGCGAACTCTATGAGAGAGCATGATACATTCAAACACAACTCCGAGACTCTCCCATCATGAACCTCTTCGACCCTAGGCCCCGAGTCACCAAAAAGACAACCACCACCACCGCTGGGCCCGTAACCGAAGGCGTGGTAACCAACGAACACGTCAACATCATAGGAAACCCGCCCAACAACTACCAACAGCAGTATAGAAACCCCCAGTACAGAAACCCCCGCCAAACCCAACCGGCACCTCGCCCTCAGATTCAACCCCAACCTTTCCATCACCAAACACTTAATCAATATCCCCAACAACCAACACAGACACCAGTCCCCCAGCAACCCCGATAGTTGGTCGTGCAAACCTTTGCACCTTAGCCACCCGCCAACCGACCACCTATAACCAGGCACCTCCCCCCGCCGCCTATGCGCCACGAAGAACAGGGCCTAGAAGAAACCATTACCCGCCATTACCGTACTCTCTCACAAATATTTTCAATGCTCTTATGGCGGCAGGGCAGATTTCATTGCCAAGAGAAAAACTAGAGTGGCCACAAAATGCCAATATAGATAGGTATTGCTTATACCATAGATACCCGGGGCACACAGTGGAGAATTGCTTTCAGTTTAAAGATTATATCCATGACCTCCACAAGCAGGGAAGCATTGACTAGGGTCAGATGAGCGAATACATCAAGGTAGTAATGAACCAGCAGCAGCAACAGGCACCAATCCAACAGCAACAACAACAGGAGTCCGGTCTGGGGATCATTCAGAACCCGCTACTCGCACACGCGCCCGCAATAGTACCAGAAAATCAAAGGGTTAATCCCAATCTAACCTCTACCGATGAACCCCGCGATAGAGGCCAAAATTGGCAATTCGAGGGACCTACTTCCTTCATAAACATTAACCCTCCGAACCACGTTAACCGAACCGTTCACTCCATACCACGAGCTATACCTACCAGAAGAAGCCAACCACCATTCATCCGCACCTTGTCACAACCTACCATAATGCCACCAGCCATACAACTCCAACCAGGTCGGACCCTGATTCGCCTGGTTGAGCCACCACAAACACCGTCACCATTAGGACCCATCATCATACCACCTCGTACAACCAAGTCATCACAACCTACCCACATCCCTACAACCCGAACTATCATCACTACGCCCCTACCAAGGCCTCCGATCATCCGACCTAACCCTCCATCCTCTTCTACTACACCAACCACAGCCCCTCAGCTTGCCACGGTGCTTAGAAGTGGGCTTATGTTTCAAAGAATTTTCCCCCAGACCAGTCAAAAGAAGAAGAAGAAGAAGAAGAAGAAGAAGAAGAAGAAGAAGACCCAGAAGAACCAGTGCCAGGGACATCTTACGACTTGCTGAAACACCTCGATAATACCCCTGCATGGATTTCCATTCTAGAGCTGATCAAAAGGTCCAAGGTTCATCAGGAAGTTCTTCAACAGTATTTACAAAGAGTAATGGTCAATGAAACCCTCCCCCCTGAGAAGATTGCATCAGTCTTGACTCCAAGAACTGAACACCCCGCCCTCACTTTTACCAAAGAAGAGTTGGCCGAACCAGAAACAAGGAAATATGCACTTTGCATCACTGTCAGCATCAACGAAACAGACGTCAAGTCTTGTTTAGTTGATACCGGTGCTTCCATCAATGTCTTGCCACCGGAAACGCTACAACTATGTGGAATCCCAGAAGAGGATATTCGGCCATCACAGATCACTGTAACAGCATATGACAATTCCAAGAGGCCCGCCCATGGCATGGTTACACTCGAAGTCAAGCTCGGACCCCGAGTTGTTACTGTTGACTTCCACATCCCAGACATGGACCCAACTTACAAAGTCATCTTGGGAAGGCCTTATCTTGAGGCACTAGAGGTCGTAGCATTAACCAATCACCAGTGCATCAAGTTTCTTTTCAAGGGCCAAGTCATTAAGGTGGTAAGTATGCATGTGGACTGCCTGGTTACTCTCCCTCCTGGCTTGCCAAATCAACCAGTCTTTACAATCCGTGATCTGCCAAAGGACGGAAGGTAGCCCAAGCAAGTTTGGAAAAGAAAGAAGGATGCTACCAAGACTCTTGGGTGGTGTATGATGGAAAATATGGGATATCAAGAAGGTCGAGGGTTGGGAAGAGAACTGCAGGGCATCGTAGAACCCATCCAGCTAGTAAAGACGACATCAAGAAATGGGCTAGGATACGATGGGACATGCGATAATGGCCAAAAGATCAGTTAGAAATACTTCAAGGGGTGTCTGCACAAGTTCTTCAACAAGAGGGAGACAATACAGATGATTGAAGAACAAGAACCACAAGAACAGGCAAAGAGGAAGAAGGTGGATAGCCTAGAAGATGAGCCGTATCACGACATATCATGGTTATTCTCTGAAGAAGGGTCAAGTGACGAATTATTCTATAGCATGCCTTCTGGCAATCAAAATCAGGGGCATTTACCTCTTGTCATCTCCACGTATCGAACAGACTCATTCCCAACAAGTTCACCATCACATTCACCAGGCAGCAAGGATGGATGCTCTCTTTACCCATCTTTGCTTGATTTTTTCCCTTTCCTATCAATATTCCAGCCCGCATCAGAAACCACAACCGACCAAACCTCCTCTGTGTTCATGTTTAGTACTTCTCAAAAAGATCAAAAAAAATACTTCTGTTCTCAACTCAAGTTTTAATCGAAGAAACATCCCAACTCGCTCTGAAGGATGATCCAAACTGGGAAGCCACCCGGTCTCTGATCGATCTCCTTTGCCCTTCATCCTCTCCAATAAATTCCACTTCCTCAACCTCTTTTACCTCCCCTTATTTACCTTCTTCTTCTTTAGGTTTAGTTTCTAATAAAAACAAAACAAAAATCAGGGGTAGAAGAGTTCCAGAAAGATACCTGCATCGGTTAGCTCAGAAAAGTTTAGAATGTGCCAAGCTATCGGAGTATCTAGAAAATGCGATCCATCTGGATGAAATTCAATATGAGGAGAAGGATAACATTGATCCAACTTTAGGGGTTTATGAGGTTGTATCAGAAAAGGATCTTGATATTGAGGATGAAGAAGAGGATCTGGCTGATGCTTATGCATCCGGTTTAAGAAGATTCGAAAAACCATCAGCCACGGTGGATGAACCAACTAAGGAACTTAATCTTGGAACACCGGAAGATCCTAAGAATATCCTCATCAGTGCCAACCTCACCCCTTTAGAAGAACAGAATCTAATGGGGGTACTACAAGAATACAAGGACATGTTCACTTGGACATATGAAGATATGTCAGGGTTAGACAAATCATTGGTAGAGCATCGATTAACTTTGAAACCCGAAGCTACCTCTATCAAGCAAAAGTTAAGGAGATTCCACCCAGACATAGCATTGAAGATGAAGGAAGAGGTCGATAAGCTACACCAAACAAAATTCATTAGAGTTGTCCTCTTTTCACAATGGGTGGCAAATATAGTCCTGGTCATGAAGAAGGATGGAAAGGTTCGAATTTGCATTGACTTCAGGGACTTAAACCGAGCATGTCCGAAAGATGATTTCCCCCTTCCTCATATAGATGTTCTTGTTGATAACATAGCTTGATATGAAACCCTATCATTCATGGATGGATATTCAGGGTATAATCAAATCTGGTTAGCAGAAGAGGATCAAGAGAAGACCTCGTTCACTACACCTTGAAGAACTTATTACTATGTCGTGCTCTTCGGATTAAAGAATGCCTGAGCAACTTATCAAAGGGCCATGGTGGCGATATTTCATGATATGATGCATAAATTTGTGGAGGCATATGTGGATGATCTAGTGGTTAAATCTCGAACCCGAGATGAGCATGTTGAGGTGTTAAAAGGGGTTTTGCAACGAGCCATGGAATATAAGCTTAAAATGAACCCCAAGAAATGTGTGTTTGGAGTATCATCCGGAAAACTACTTGGGTTCATCATCAGCAAAAGAGGCATTGAAATCGATCCCAACAAAGCAAAGGCCATCATTGATATGCCTCCACCAAACAACTTAAAAGAGCTAAGAGGGTTGATTGGTAGGCTACAATTTGTTCGCCGGTTTATCTCACAACACTCCCAAAGGTGTAAACCTTTCTATGAGTTAACCAAGGCGAAGGCCGAATTTAGATGGGATTCAAGATGCCAGGAGGCATTCGATGGTTTAAAGAAATATTTGTCAAGCCCACCTGTGCTCAAGCCTCCAGTTCCCGGTAGACCCTTAATCTTATACATCTCGGTTTTAGAAGGATCCCTTGGAGCGGTATTGGCACAATTAGATGATGAAGGGAAGGAGCGAGCAGCATACTATCTGTCCAAAATTTTTGATCCTTGTGAGCAGAAGTATACAACCATGGAAAAAACATGTGCCGCCCTAGTTTGGGTGGTCCAGAAGCTTAAGCACTACTTTCTGGCTCACGAGGTTAATCTCATTGCTCATATGAATCCCATCAAGTTTCTTCTAGAAAAAACTGTCCTGACTGACCGGTTGGCACGTTGGCAGAGCTTTCTCTCTCAATTTGACATCACCTATATCTAACAGAAGGCAATCAAGGGCTATGCAATTGTTGAACACCTTGCCCATCATCCTATCCCAATCTTTGACCCTATCCAATCAGAATTCCCCGACGAAGAATTGATGTCCATTCGATCTTCCAATCTGTGGACTTCATATTTTGACGAGGCATTAAACTCCCAAGGTAGAGGGATAGGGATTGTTCTTCTATCACCCGAAGGTGTCACCATTCCATAGGCTTTTCAGCTCCATTTTCCAGCAACAAACAATATAGCTGAGTATGAAGCCTTATACGCCAGACTGGAGGCCGCTCACTTCTATGGTATCACTAAACTAAGGGTGATCGGTGATAGTCAGTTGATTCTCCGCTAAGTGTTGGCCAAATACCGCACATCTCATCCCGGGCTCAGACCATACCAAGAACTCACCGCCTGTTACATCAAACTATTCTCCAAACTCGAATTCATTCATGTTCCTCATGCTCAAAATATTCTTGCCGATGCTCTCGCTTCCCTAGCATCTTCACTATCTGTCCCGCTAGGCAGACAGGTTAGGACGATCTATGTCCGCCGATGTACCATTCCGGCAGTGGAAGATGCACGATTCTTGAAAGTTAAAGAAGAGTTTGAAAGGAAGGAGTACATTGAGCAAAAGGAAGAAGTATCTTTGGTCGAGTTGGAGGAACTAGAAGAGGGTGAGAAACCATGGTATCATGAGATTGCGAATTACTGTCAAGATCAGACATACCCACCAGGATCAACTGCCAAAGAGAAGAAAGCCATAAGAAGAGCCTCCCAGAGATACACTATCTTAGGTGGAGTGCTTTATAAAAAGAGCCTGGCCGGCATTCTATTAAGATGCGTAGATGAAGAAGAGGCTGAATTGGTGCTAAAAGAAGCACATTCGGAGTATGTGGAGGCCATGTAAATGCCCAAGCCCTCGCCAAGAAAATCATCAGGCAAGGGTATTATTAGCCTACTCTAGAAGAAGATTGCTCGATCTTTGTCTGGCATTGTCATCAATGTCAACTTCACGTGACAAGATTCACTCTCCCGCATCTTCCCTTCACCCGATTCATGCCCCGTGGCCTTTCGCTATGTGGGCTTTTGATGTTATCGGACCCCTTGGTGACTCAAAGTCCACAAACAAAACCAAATCCTTCATCCTAACGGAAACAGAGTACTTCACCAAGTGGGCGGAAGTGGAAGCATACGTGGAAATCAAGGCATCAACAGTCTACACCTTCATCAAACGCAACATCATTGCTAGATTCGGGATCCCAGGCAACATCATCACCGACAATGGACCACAATTCATCTCTCAGGAACTGCGTGACCTTTGCAACAGGTATTGCATCAGATTGCATCATTCATCTCCATATTATCCTCAAGGCAACGGTCAAGCAGAAGCCACCAATAAAACTCTGATAAAAATCATTAAGAAAACTTGTAAGTCTAGCAAGTTCGCGGACTGGCCGGATAAGTTAGTTGATGCTCTATGGGCCTACCGCACTTCTATTCGAACCCCAACAAGGCAAACCCCCTATGCCTTGGCATTAAGGATGGAGGCGGTAGTACCATATAAAGTAATCATTCCTTCCCTCCGAGTCCAGATCAATCGAGACATCCCGATGGATAAATGTCGAGATTCCCTTCTCGCGCAACTCAAACTCTTGGACGAAAGGAGGCTGGCCACTGCCAAACATGCTAGATCTTATCAGAATAGACTTAAAATATTTTATCAGAAGATGGTGGTAGAGAGAAAATTTGAAATCGGTGAGGTTGTGATTAAAAGAATATTCATTAAGCCGGGCGGTCCCCGCTCCAAACTTCAACCTAATTGGGAGGGTCCGTATGTAATCTCAGCAGTTTATCCTGGTAATTCATACAAGCTAATTAATGCAGAAGGAGAAGAACTAGCTCATCCCTAGAATAGTGTATACCTCAAAAAATATTTCCCTTAAAACAAAAATCAAAAAAACAAAAAAATCTATACAAACCAAAGGTGTGAAGAATGACGGTAACATTTAACGCTTGCTTGTTCAATGCACCAACTTGTCACTTAGAGAAATAAGAATAGGCATCATACTGCACACACTACACACCTAGGTTTCAGAATCCGATGATTGGAAGTCAGAGAGAAAGCTAGGCAACACTTGGCTAAAGAAGGTCAACCCTATCCTATTCTCTTCTTATCTCGGTCCAGAATGGATAAAACGGGTTAGAACAAGGAGTATCGAAATAGCCCATTGCCTCAGTAGAAGGATGCCTCTAAAGGTCTGACTTCTTAAAAAGAAAAGGTGCCAAAAGATGGGCAATGACCCCTTAGGTCGGCAAAAGAATAGACCTATCTAAATGTGTACCAACAAAAGCCCAAAAAATGAAAAGGCTCCAAAAGATGGGTAATGAACCCCTCAAGTCAAAATCAAGCAAAAGAAAAAAGACCTGTCTGAATGTGGGCCATCAAAGAAAAAAGGCTAGAAAGAAGGACCTGAAGATGTCAAATCCCAAATGGGCAATGCGGGCACTAGTAGAGAAACAAATTCGACACCCCTCAATCTTATTAAGGACTTACCATCAATCATCTTCCCTCTTTAACCTTGCGAACAGGGTTGACCGACTGGATCCAAGAAAAGCCATAGCCTATCGAAGGCATAATGTTAGAATATTCCGGACTAGGCACTCTCTTACACGTGATGCCTACTCTTAACCCTTAGGTAACAATGAGGGGCACCTATGGCAAGCAAGGCAAAGGATGAGATGGTCGTTTCTTTCACACCAAACTGAACAAAAAAAATTAAATATTTCAAAAACACCAAATAAATTCATAAAATCAAAAAAATATTAAAAGGTAAATATCCAAAATACCAAAAAAAATTGTAAAACCATCAAAACCCAAACAAATCAAAAATTTCGAAACACCTAAAAATTTGCTTTCTAACTGACTAGTTGCCTTTGCATTCATGTTTAATTTCAGTCTTGCATATTTCCTTTTTTGCATACTTGTATTTTCCTGTTATTTTACCTTGATAAGGCCTATGACCCTTGACAAAAGATCAAGGTAGTTTTGCCCTCTTCTCGCAAGGGACTAAGCCTAAATAAAGTTCTAATCGTCTTCTAAGTAAATGCACGGAGCCAAGAAGGGAAGCAAACATCAAAGAAAGGTACATCATGAACAAGGAAGGGGTCGGCACATCACAAATCGCCGCCTCCTTCCGCCGGAGCCTGATCACCCAGAGGTGGCATGGCATGTCTCTCCTCACCTCTCCTCCTATCACTACTAGTCTGAGAAGAACCCGAGTGAGTAGGTCCTCTTAGCGTAGTCCCGCAGGAGTCGGAACGGTGAAAATGGCTCCGAGATCAAGACAGGAACACCTGCAATCGAAGAAGCTCTGAGGAATGGTCGAGGCGGAGATGAAGGATCTGCTCAGACTCAGGTCGTGATAGCTCAGCCACACGAGCCTCCAAACTTACAAGATAACATAGAGATGTATCAGCTACAGAAGAAACAGTTAAGGATACTGCCAAACATGGGCCTGCCAACACTAGAAGCGGTCATGCCGTCATAGAGATAGCCCAACACCGAGTGGGCTATACACTCATTGGACCAGATGCCTTGAATGCAAGGAAGGCAAGTGGGATCAAGCCACCCATCCTCACACGGGTAGAGAAGTACTGAGGCAAGGCAGATAGCGACACCTTTGGCACCGGGCAACAGTAGAGCTTCATTGTCACCGGCACTCTGAATCAAGCCAATAGACCAATCTACTAGTGCCTCAGTGAAAATACGCCCATCTACCATAATGCACCGAGGCTCTCCAGTGGTCATAAAGCCGAGAAGAAAGTCTAAACCGGTAACCAGTTCAGTAGGAATAAACATGGCCTGGCCATAACCAGGCATAGCACGCAGCCCCAGGAACAGTTCCACCTCTCCCAAGAGAATGGTACACTCGAAGGTGTCAAAGATGAAGGTGTGTGTGTCGGGATGCCACATCTCGAGAAGTGCACCTGCTAGAGAGAAGTCCCAGAAATATTTGAGAAGATGGTTAGCGTGAACTAGAATGCCGGAAAAGCCCCACCCGCTCAGAATAGACCGCACATGGATGTTGATGGCGGCCATCAGTCGAGCAATCCACAGCACCTGTCCATAACGACGAGCGTGGGGAAAGATTGAAAGATCTTGCAGAATAACCACACAATCAGAAAAGAAAACTCCGGAGCAAAACACGAAGGGATGCCTAAGAAACGTCACTACCACTCCCATGGATACTCGGTTCCGGATATGGCACGGAACCTCGGAAAAACTCTTCATCTCTATAGGGCAAGTCAGACAGGAGAAGGAAGAAGCCATCAGAACAACGGAGAAGGGGAGAGCACTGTAGCTGGTGTGGGGGAGAAGAAGGGGGGTCCCCCCCTCTTATAGATCCCAAAAGGCAACCTCGGGAAGGAGCAAGAACAAATTTTGCTTAGGTGCCCCACCTATAAGGCGCCTGGCGCTCTATAAATAGGGCGCCAGGCACCCTCTAAACAGGGCACCTGGCACCCTGTAATCAGGGCACCTGGCGCCCTATAAGCAGGGCGCCAGGCACCCTATAATTTGGGCACCATGCACCCTATAAACAGGGCGCCTGGAGCCTTACATGGACTATTTATCTATCATAAGTCTCGCATATATCATTGAAGACCTCGGGTCTAAGAAGGCTGAGTCTGAGAACCCCTTCAACAAAATCGATGAAGGATTCAGCCACTTTTTAGGCCCACGGATAAGCCAAAGTCAAATAAACGGGGACGATAGTGTCTTCAACTATTTTTTTATACTTATTTGTATTTCTTTAAACCCAGCATGCATCATGCATCATTACATATCATCTCATGCATCATCGTACTCATCTTTCATGCCAACCCTACCATTACAGTCTTTCTATAGCTCTTAGAAGGGGCTTTGGTCTGCCCGGAAGATTCGTTAACCGTGTTTCAATGATGATTTCATCAAAATAAGAAGTTATTCCACTCTGAACCGCACTGGTATTTCTGAGTAAACCCAATGAATTTGAAGAACCCAACTTTGGTTGATCGCTAGTTTCCTCTTTACTTTTCACAATTTACTTTCTACCGAGTCCAGCACACCATGCAGTTCGGGTCCTGGCCGGTAACAATTCTCCCCCATGTGGGATTTTAGTTATTTTCAGTACAGTTCTTCTGCCTAATCAATCAACCAAAAGGAAGGTTCCGATAAGACGAAAGGCAACCTCAGAATCTGGTAAAGTTTCCTTCCACTCAACTAGGCCAATGAGGGCATGTCAAAATCTACACCTTGGCGTCACCTCTTCAGTCCATTACCACTTCATTCCGCTACACCTCACTACGTTTCACTACATTCGCCCGCACTACACTCGTGTCATTCCCCTACAAAGCCAACGCTAAGGCGAGGCAAGCTGTAGACACGCAATTTTGGCCTAGTTAGAGAGCTTAAATTCTTGTTTTCATGAAGAATATTTGAGTAACCCTTCAAGGGAACCGTGTTTTCTGGAAGAATCAGGCTTTTTGGCACGTTCTGAAGAAGATTGATAGGACGTTGACCAGGTCAAAGCGCCCTGTATATAGGGCACCTGGCACCCTGTATATAGGGCGCCTGACACCTGGTCAAATCAACTCGACCGGCCGATTTGACCACTCATAGGGACACATCTTATCGATTTGACATACCTCATGATGCTGGCGCCCTATATATAGGGTGCTTTGCCACGTGGAACTGCTTTTTGGAAATGGCCAAAGTACCCTCTTTTAGGCTATAAATAGACCCCCATTTGGAGCTGGAAGGAGGTTCCAACTCCGTACCACCCTAGAGCTCATCCAATATCACATTCCTAAGCCATTTTCACCTCCCATAAGCTATCAAACTGATCCAAAATCACCCTTCAAAAATCCCAAAAACCTGTTGTTTCTGCCATCTAGAAACAGGGTTTTTCCTCCACTTTGGAAGCCTCTATCCATCTCTCCTCTTTCATCCAGCACCCAAATCACCCACCACTAGCTTTATTTGCATATTGGCTACAAGGAGGAGCCCCTACTTCGTCCTGGAAGCCACCCAGCACTCCGGAGCAGCGTCGCAAAGAGGGGAAGAAAATCTGCCCGAGCCAGACTCAGTGCCCCATATACAGGGTGCTTTAACCTTGGTCAACGCGTCCTATAAGTGGGGCACCTGCAGCTAGCGCCCTATATATAGGGCACCAGCAGGGGCATAAGCCAGTTTTGCACTTTTCGGAGTCCAATCGCCTATTCGATCGGATATTCGTTCTCTATTTTTACCTTAGAACATATTATCACTTCATTTAGCATGCATTAAGTCATTTTGCATCTTCCATATACTTAGAAACATACCAAAAATAGGGGTTGGGATTTTTTCCCAATCCGGTTAGTTCGTTTCCTTTTATATGTTTAAGATTCACGCCAAACATGATACTACACTCATGCCAGAGCTAATGATCTTCACTTGTTTTCGTGTTTCTCCGCAGGACATTCTTGGGTGAACCCGATCGAGGTGAAGTTTCAACCCGATCAGAAGAGAAAGAGCTCACTAAAGCTCTCCTCCTTCGGCCGGCCGAGAGAGGAGAAGTTAGAACCTAGCAATCTCCCCATTTCAAAAGGTATGACGGTCAAACTTGCTTTTTTTTATTCCATTTGCTTTATACTTAATCACACTTTGGAGCCTTTGGCTCCTGGCGACCACGCACACACACACACACCACCATCTCTTCTTCTCCCAAAGAAGAAGAGGAGGAAGGAAGAGGGCGAATCACCGTGTGGGCCGTTTCTGGGTGCCTCCACTTATAATATGTTATTCAGTATAAATGGCATAATCTTCATTACTTGCACTATCTAAATGCGTCTCTCGTAATAAAGTCCTATGATGTATGCAATGATGATTGAATCATGATGAATCATGATAACGAGATCAATCATCTAGAAATATGTACTCTAGATGTTCCTAGTCGTAGGATCTTCGAGACAGGACATCAAGGATCCAGTAAGCCAAGTGTAAATGATATCCTCTCATATGATGAGAATAACTGATCTCATTGGTCATCAGTGTGGAGACACTAAGATACATGTATAGGTGTTTATTAGAGGAATGAATTCACTGAACTGACCAATATAGAATCCTCGAATGGTATCTTACCGAACTGTTGATCAGGGTATTCTATCATCACGATTGTACAGTTGGATCTTTGACCTGAGTCGCCAAAGATGTCTTGCTGGGCGTACCATGTGCATTGACTATTGACTTATGGATCACTTAGTATTGTGGTCTTGTATAGTTAATAGATTGGGTATATGGGAAACCTGGTGGAGGCAATTGAGCGGACAATAGGGGATCGTCCACTCTCGATAGGAGAGAGAGAATGTCCTATGGATAGTTCTCCAAATCCTTGGCCAAGTTAGATAGGATAATTGGAAAAGAGTTTTTCAATTGATCCAATTACGAGTACAAGATTCCATAGTATTGATATATTTAAGAGTTGACAGTCAATGTCGTACTCCTATCCGATCGAGACATTAGATAGATGAAGTTTTATAGTTGTGTGGTAACCGATTATGGAAAGGCTCTTTGGAGAGGAGTTTATCCCTGAAGCCGTTTGGGATCATAGGATGTGGCTTGTACCCTTCATGATCGGTAGGTCGTTAAATCTATTATGAGATAATAGATTTAATTTAAAAAAAAGTTGTTCTTTTAATTAGGCCTCAACCAAATGAGTTATTGGGCCTAGTAGGTCACACACATAAGGGCTAATCCATAAGTTTGGGGGCAAGGGTGTAAATATAGAGAAATGAGGGGTTTTTGTGAAAACTTCAAATTCTTTATATAATAGCAAATTGAGCATGAGCACCACAAGCTAAGGCTATAAAATTTGTCCCTATCTCTCTCCTTCACGTTTTCCCATGCTAGAGGCTGTCGAGAGTTGATGGGACTTCATCCGGGGTGAGTCAAAAGGTCCACCGCAAAGGAGAACCCAACTATGGAGGTGGCTCGTGTGGATACGATTAGAGGTCGCACACTGTAAGCACCCAAAATGGGATATCCGTAGATCTCCCCTCTTCTGGCCCCTACGCTTGCTTTGGGGACTTGGTGGATGGGATGTTAGTGGGTGTGGTCGCCAGGAGACAAAGGCTCCAAAATATAGTAGAATGAAAATAAATGAAATGGAGAAATGACCGTCGTATCTTTGGAAGCGGGGAGATTGTTGGGTTCCGACTTCTCCTCTTTTGGCCGGTTAAAAGAAGAGAGCTTAGTGAGTCTTTCGTCTTTGATCCGGTTGAAGCTCCACCTCGGCCGGATTTACCTACAAATGTCCATATGAAAACATAGAAACAAGTGAAAAGATCATTAGTTCTCATGACAGTGTAGAATCATGCTCAAATTCAAATGTAAACATGAAAGAGGGAAGGAACTGACCGGATTGGGACTAAATCCCAATCCCCATTTGGAAGGTTTAAATATGCATGAAAACACAAATGAGTGGCTTAATGCATGCTAAATAACATGTTAATGAAAGTTAAAATGAAAGGGGGAGTAAAAGATCGACCGGAAAGGTAAATAAACCCAAAAAATGCAAAACGGGGTCTACCCCTGCTAGTGCCCCATATATGGGGCGCCTGCTACAGGTGTCCCCTTGATGGGGCGCGTTGACCAAAGTCAAAGCGCCCTATATACGGGGCACCAGGAACTGGCTTCAGCAGATTTTCTTCCCTTCTTCGCGACGTCGCCCCGGAGTGTAGGGAGACCTCCAAGACGGAAAAAGGACTTCTTCAAGCAGACAATACTCAAGTGAAGCTAATGGAAGAGTTTTTTGGCACTAGATGTAAGGGAAATGGAGGGTATAGACTCTCAAAGTCGGAGAAAAATCATATTTCTGAAGAAGGAAACTGCAGGTTTTTTGGGTTTTTGGGAGAGAGTTTTGAATCGGTTTGAAGGCTTATGAGGGGTGAAAATGGCTTAGAAACGTGGTGTTGGATGGGCTCTAGGGTGGCACGAAGTTGGAACCCCCTCCAAGCTCCAAATGGAGGTCTATTTATAGCTCAAAAGAGGGCACTTTGGCCATTTCCAAAAAGCAATGCCACGCGGCATGGCGCCCTATATATGGGGCGCCAGCATCATGAGGTCTGTCAGGTCGATAAGATGAGTCACTGCGGGGGGTCAAATCAGCCATTAAATCAATTTGATTTGGATCCAGGCGCCCTATTTGGATGAGCGTGAAAATGCTCGATCTTCTCTTATCTTTAGGAATTATTTGAATCCCATAAAAGTATGTGTTCGAAATTGTTTCGAATACCGATTTTGGTGATGTCGTTCAGTTTTGATCGAAACCAAAACAGTGATAAACAAGGAATCTTTGTTACGTCAATCTGATTGGACTAATTCCTTGCATAGACTTATGGGATATCCTAAAGAAACTTAAGGATATTTAAATATACGACTTTAGGAGATGAACGGTATTTGTTGCTCAACTTACTGTATTCTTAGAGGAAGAGTTATTTCTTGATAAAAACAATGAGAGCAAAGAATTTTTGGAAGGGGTTCTAAACCTACAACCCAAGGACATATCTATTAAGGTACTGATTAATAATAACACACATCATAGGTCTTCAATTGTTCACATTCAATCTTATAGATGTGTGAGACATATCTTTGATGGAAGAATACAAGCACAATAAAGTGAGGATGTTGATCCAAAGACCAATGAAAGGCAACATGAGATATAGATTACAAAATGGGAGGAGACAATAAAATCTATAATAATATCCATCTATTTTAGCCAAGTTCAGAACTTGGTAGATCCACCTAGGGTAGAGTACCCATTAGGCTTAAATGGAAAATAAAGGATGGATGGGAGTGAATTTAAAGGTGAGATCTTCAAGGCAATAATGATTGAAAAGACATCATCTAGGTTAAAGAGTTGACTATGATGACATCTTTTAACCATTGCCATAATTCAATCCATTTAGATTTTATTGGTGCACAATATGACTATAGAGGTGTATACGATACAACCTCTATTTTTATATCACCAAATGCAAAGTACGGCCTGGTGCACCTTCCATCTCTAGTGCATTGCATTGACGTGCACCTGCCTGCGAGCACAAGGTGTCGCGTGTGAACTCCCGATCAAACCTGGAGTTGACCAAGGGTTTAGGACCCTGGATCCACACGAGTGCCCATTAGAGGGTCTAGTTTGGTCTCCTCCTTCGCTCGATAGCAAGGAGAAGTGTCGTACTATAACATGGAAACCCTAACCGAAACCTAATATTTCGGGACAATTTTGGGAAGGTAATTGGAGTCCAAAAAATCTAAAAAGAAGCGTTGGAATCCATAAAGAATAAAGAATCTTCTTGGATAGGTTTTATCTCATGAAAAATTCTATCCAATTCCCAATTCATAGAGGAAAGTGTCACGGCTACAATTAACCCTAACCACAAACATCTCTCAAATCTAGCTTCTCCAAGGTCCGTTTAGTGTCTAATAACCTATGAAAACTCTAGGAAACTTAATTTATTACCTTCCCATGCCATTAGTCAAAGGTATTTGCATCCAAATAAGTAAGTTCATCAACTCCCCTAATTTTAGCCTATATTTCAAACATGATGATCTTACCATCTTTTCGAACTCAGACTAGACTTTCCGGTTGGCCAAAATTCATGAGGTTTGTAGCATTTGAAAGATCTCATCCACGAGAATCAATTGAATCTAACCACGCATAGTTTTGTATCCTGTATGTAATGTGGTGATTGAATCGAAAATGCTCTGTGCATAAATTCAAAAAAGCATGAAAACACATGAAATCAAGTCAATTCATGTCAACTTTGACCAAGGCCTCAACTTGGTTTGATACCACTGTAAGGAATCAATACAGTTTCAAAATCAAAAATATATTTTTATAACACTGGCCACCGTGTTCGTGCTGCCCGTGAACCCCTCTTCTCGTGTGGCCTCGCGTGGTCGAGAGGGATGGCCTGAAGGTCGCGCTGTGTGCGTGCTAGTGTCGTTGTAGGGAATCAATACATGACAGCGAAAAAGTTTTTGATTCTTTAAAATCATGATCTTTGTCTTGATTGATGCCGAATAAGTAAAACTCGAAACCGAATTTGAAGTAAAATGAGAGTATCTCATAGATTTCTAAAATTTCTCATCATGGATGAAGAGAGGACATTCCTTCTTGCTTAAAATTATTTAAGTGTACGATCTCTAGTGGTATCCACATGATCTGCTTCAATAGACGAGTTCTCTCATCTTTCAGGCCTCAAGAAAGCTTCCAAATCTAAGCTTAATCATGGAAGATCACCTTCTAGAAGAGTGAGGAGGGAGAGAGGCTAGTTGGGACGTGCTCCAGCCCTATAGCTTGTTAGGGTTTGGCTTCAATTATAGAAGATAGAATTTTTCACAAAAACCTAAAACTTCTATAAAATTACACTCATGCTCTCAACTTATTGATCAGATCTAATGTGTGTGACCCACTAGACACAATAGTCAATTTGGTTAAAGCCTTAATTAATTTAAAAGAATAATTCCTTTAAATTAAATAAAAAATATTATCCAATGATAGTTTTTATGGCTTTTCGATCATAAAAGGCACAAGGCACATCCTATGATCCCAAATGACTTTGGAGAGTTAAATAACATCCATTGAGAATTTCCATCATCAATTACCACATGGATTTAAATTCTCATTTATACAATGTCTTTGTCAGTCAGGGTTTGGCACCGATTGTCATCTAAATATTCTGACTTTATGGAATCCTATACTCGGGTTCAAATCAATTGCAAAACTCATTTTATAATTATCTTAAGTATCTTGGCCAATGATTTAGAGTATTATCTCAAAGGACATTCTCTCTCTCCTATCGAAAGTGAACAATCCCTTGTTGTTCGCTCAATTACCTTCACTGGGTTTCTCTTTCACCCAATACATCAACTATATTGTATCATCAAGATGGTGATTCATAAGTCAATAATCAAAGTACAATATATGACCGGTAAGACATATTTGGCGACTCAGGTTAAAGATCCAACCATGTTGTTGTGATGTAAGAATAACCTGATAGATAGTTCGGTAAGATACCGATCAAATTTATCTAAATTAGTCAGTTCAGTGAAATCATTCCACTAATGAGCACCTATGTGTGTATCCTAGTGTCCCCACACTAATGATCATTGAGATCGGTCATTCTCATCACATGAGAAGAGAACACACACTAGTCTATCCGGATCATTAATGTCCCATCTCAAGGATCCTACAACTAGGAACATTTAGATCACATACATCTAGATGATCAATCTTATTATCATAATCTCATCATTATTCAATTATCATTGTATGCGATCAATGATTTCATTACTATGTATGCTTCAAATAAAAGGTGGTAATGAAGTTTTGCCTATTTAATTGAATGAGATATTACTAGAAATGTCGAATTATATCATATATGATTGACTTGTACATCATACATTTCTAACAAGGAGATCATGTGAAAAGATTTGATAATCTTATTACCCATTTTCTATAGCCTTTTCCAAGCTTCGATTTCCTCCATAGAGGGAGTTTTTACAAAATCTCCAAATCCAAGTGACGATTTGGGCATGATAGAAAAACCAACTTTTGAGGCATCTTGCAAACACTACAAAACTCCAAAATTCAAACAGTTTATAGCGTTGAAAAGTCCTATATCATGATATTCTACCAGTGCCAACTAATCTCTTATCTAAATCACATATAGATTATGGTGTTCATGACAAAATAGACATTTGCATAAATTCAAAAACACAAAACAGACATTTATATGAAATAACATCGATTTGACATCGGTTTTAATTGAGACTTAAACCAAGCTCACTATAAGAAATCATCTTAAAAATTTGGTGCAACAAAAGTAATGAATCTTATGAGTTTATTTAGAATATATCTCAATCAAAACCAAACAACAAAAATCAAAAATTGATCAAAAATGGGTCAAATATACTTGATTGGAATTCATCTAATATCATTAAGAAAAAGTATATGAGCTTATGAAGCTTTTAAAACTGTTCAAATATCCGGTCTCTAGTCATACCCACATGAACTTCATCCATAGTAGATTCTCCTTTCACACTGACCTTGATAACTTTTCCCAAATGGAGCTCCATCGACCATGGACATCTTCTAGAGAAAGGAGAAGATAGGGAGGAGGCTAAGGGCATGGTTTTCACCCTTGTATTGATAGGGTTTGGCTGAAACCATTAGTATTTATAGAGAATTTTAAAAATTTTCATAAAAACTCAAAATCTTGATAAATTATGTCATTGTCCCTATACTAATGGATAAGTTCTTTTGTGTGTAATCCGCTAGACCCAATAATCTATTTGGTTGAGGCCTAATTAAAATAGAACAATTCTATTCAATTAAATTAAAGTTGTTATCCGATAACAGATTAATCGACTTATCGATCATAAAGGGTACAAGCTACATCCCATGATCTCAAATGGCTATAAAGATAATCTTATCTCCATTAAGCCTTTCCATCATTAGTTACCACATAAATATAAATCTTCATCTATTCAATGTCCCGATCGGAAAGAAGTACGGCATCAACTGTCATCTCCTTAATATACTGACTCTGCAAGATTTTGTACTCAAAATTAGATCAATAGAAAAACTCATTTTCCAATCATTCTATCTACCCTGGCCAGAGATTTAAAATGTTATCCCATATAACATTCACTCTCACTTATCAAGAGTGGATGATCCCTTGTTGTCTGCTCAATTGTCCCCATTAGGTTTTTCTTATACTCGATCAATCACTATACTGGGCCGTCTAAACGGTGATTCATAAGTCAATAGTCAAAGTACAAGTTCCACCCAACAATACCTCTTTGACAACTCAGGTCATGGGTCCAATCATGCAACTATGATTATAAAAAATTCTGATCGACAATTTGGTAAGATACCATTTAGGATTTCTAATTCAGTCAGTTCAGTGAATTCATTTGACTAATAAGCACTTGTATGTGTATCTTAATGTCTCCACCATAATAACCAATGAGATTGGTCATCTCCATCATATAAGAAGGCATCGCATACACTAGTCTATCCGGATTCTTAATGTCCCATCTCAAAGATCTTATGACTAGAAACATTTAGATCACATGTCTCTAAATGATCGATCTCATTATCATGATGTTATCATGATTTAATCCTCATTGCATATAATTAAGAATTTCATTACGATGTGCACATTTAATAAGGGTTAGTAATAAAGATTTACTTAATTATTTGAATGAGATATTTCTAAAAATGTTGAACCATGATTTGTACGACATGCATTACTATCAAAGGATCTACTAGTGATCTAGTGTGACAACAACTCAACCATATATCTAACAGCAAACCTGGCATTTAGATCTAGATACTAGTATGTAGAAGTAGACTTCCACTTCATCCGACAGCTAGTTTTGGATAAAAGGATTATCATCAGATATGTCGAGATCAAACTACAAACAATTTTACCAAAATTTTGTATAGATTAAAGTTTGAATTTCTCTGAGGCAAATAAAATATGTTCTACCCCCCCCCCTTTTAATTTGAGGGGTTTGTTAGATAAATATACACAATAGATACACAGGACGAGCTAGAAATGTAAATTTTCACTTGTAATTCCATGTTGGCCAAGTGGGCCCCTGTATTGTACACTGGTTAGGATGATAAATATGTGTTTCACATAATAGAAAAAGTGTAGAGGGAAAAAAAACCCTCGGATGCACAATTTCTTCAGCTTTGTTTTCTCTTTCCGCTCTTCTTCTCGTCTCCTCTTTTTCACTGGTGCTTCTGTTAAATCTGTATCCTATTGAGGTCATGACCATAGCAGGGGAGAATCGATCTTCATCGTCACTTCAACTCCTTTTACAGGAAATTTGAAGATGTTTATTAATGTTGATACCTTTGTGAGAAGCCGGATGATCCGATTTAGATAATAAAACTAAGATCCAATTTGCTGTTTTTTAGCCAGGAGCACATTTTGCTTGACCCCGTGCCCAAGGAAAGGCTTATATAAGAAAAAGCAAACATAAGGATGGACAAAAGAGTCATTTTGGGCACCCTTTAACTATTTCCTAACAATTACAATCCATATTGGAGCGCAAAGTCATAGCAAATCAGAGAAATGAAATTTCAGCAAAAAAAAAGTCTTCAACCTTTCATAAAGGAAGATAAATCTTTTCTTTTTAGACACAGATAAGTCTACATTTTAATTGACATATCCAACACATTTTAGGACAACATCAAAAATATATATATAAGCTACATATATATGCCAAGAGCTTTGTAGTTTGCGTCTGATCTCCATGCAGATGAGGTACTTAAACATAGATTATACCGATCACGTACTGTTAAGTAGTATTGTTAATTAGTATAGCATTAACTCCAGGTGAACATAACCGAGAAGGGTGTAGTACAGCATCTTCGGGCCAAATGCCAAAGAGTTGAGATCACCTCAGGTGGGCTACTGAGGGAGCCTCCTCAGGCCACTCACAAAAATGCATTTAAGACATGATATGATGGTTTATTAAATGTATGACATGATAAGTCTTAAATGCATTTTTATGAGTGGCCTGAGGGGGCTCCCTCAGGAGCCCACCTGAGGTGATCTCAACTCAAGCCGCCTTGAGTTGAGATCGCCTCAGGTGGGCTCCTGAGAGAATCCCCTCAAGCCACTCATAAAAATGCATTTTAGACATGATGTGATATTTTACTAAATGTGTGACATTATGGGTCTTAAATGCATTTTTGTGAGTGGCCTGAGGGAGCTCCCTCAGGAGCTCACCTGAGGAAATCTTAACTCTTGGCGCCTTGAGGTGATCAAACTCACAAAAATGCATTTAAGAGCTCTTGAGTTGAGATCGCCTCAGGTGGGCTCCTGAGGGAGCCCCCTCATGCCACTCATAAAAATGCATTATAAACCATCACATCATGTCTTAAATGTATTTTTGTGAGTGGCCTGAGGGGCTCCCTCAGGAGCCCACCTAAGGCGATCTCAACTCTTGGGCTCCTGAGGGAGCCCCCTCAAGGCACTCACAAAAATGCAATTAAGACATGATGTGATGGTATATTAAATGTATAACATGATGAGTCTTAAATGCATTTTTATGAATGGCCTGAGGTGGCTCCCTCAGGAGCCCACCTGAGGCCTCAGGTGGGCTCCTGAGGGGGCCTCAGGTGGGCTCCTGAGGGAGCCCCCTCAGGCCACTCACAAAAATGTATTTAAGACATGATGTGATGATTTATTAAATGTATGACATGATGGGTGTTAAATGCATTTTTCTGAGTAGCCTGAGGGGGCTCCCTCAGGAGCCCACCTGAAGCGCAAATCGCCTAAAGACACCAAGAGTTAAGAATGCCTCAGTCAAGCTCCTGACGGAGCCCCCACAGACAATGCATTAAAGACATGATGTGATGGTTTATTAAATGTATAACATGATAGGTCTTAAATGCGTTTTTGTGAGTGGCCTGAGGGGGTCCTTTCAGATCTCCTGAGGTGGGCTCCCTCAGGAGCCCCCCTCAAGCCACTCACAAAAATGCATTTAAGACTTGATGTGGTGATTTATTAAATTTATTAAATGTATGACATGATGGGTCTTAAATGCTTTTTTTGAGTAGCCTGAGGGGGCTCCCTCAGGAGTCCAACTGAGGCGCAAATCGCCTCAAGGCGCCAAGAGTTGAGATCACCTCAGGTGGGCTCCTAAGGGAGCCCCCTCAAGCCACTCACAAAAATGCAATCAAGACATGATGTGATGGTTTATTAAATGTATGACATGATGCGTCTTAAATGCATTTTTGTGAGTGGCCTGAGGTGGCTCCCTCAGAAGCCCACCTGAGGTAGCCACCTCAGGTCACTCACAAAAATGTATTTAAGACATGATGTGATGGTTTATTAAATGTATGACATGATGGGTGCTAAATGCATTTTTGTGAGTAGCCTAAGGGGGCTCCCTCAGGAGTTCACATGAGGCCCAGATCGCCTCAAGACCCCAAGAGTTGAGATCGCCTCAGGTGGGCTCCTAAGGGAGCCCCCTCAGGCCACTCACAAAAATGCAATAAAGACATGATGTGATTGTATATTAAATGTATAACATGATGGGTCTTAAATGCATTTTTGTGAGTGGCCTGAGGTGGCTCTCTCAGGAGCCCACCTGAGGCGATCTCAGGTGGGCTCCTATGGGAGCCCCTCAGGCCACTCACAAAAATGTATTTAAGACATGATGTGATGGTTTATTAAATGTATGACATGATAATTGTTAAATGCATTTTTGTGAGTAGCCTGAGGGGGCTCCCTCAGGAGTCCACCTGAGGTGCAGATCGCCTCAAGGCGCCAAGAGTTGAAAACGTCTCAGGTGGGATCCTGAGGGTGCCCCCTCAGGCCACTCACAAAAATGCAATTGAGACATGATATGATGGTTTATTAAATGTATGACATGATAAGTCTTAAATGCATTTTTATGAGTGGCCTGAGGGGCTCCCTCAGGAGCCCACCTGAGGCGATCTCAACTCAAGCATGCATTTTTGTGAGTTTGATAACCTTAAGGCGCCAAGAGTTAAGATTGCCTCAGGTGGGCTCCTGAGAGAGCCCCCTCACGCCACTCATAAAAATGCATTTTAGACATGATGTGATAGTTTACTAAATGTGTGACATTATGGGTCTTAAATGCATTTTTGTGAGTGGCCTGAGGGAGCTCCCTCAGGAGCCCACCTGAGGCAATCTTAACTCTTGGCGCCTTAAGGTTAACAAACTCACAAAAATTCATTTAAGAGCTCTTGAGTTGAGATCGCCTCAGGTGGGCTCCTGAGGGAGCCCCCTCATGCCACTCATAAAAATGCATTATAAACCATCACATTATGTCTTAAAAATATTTTTGTGAGTGGCCTGAGGGGCTCCCTCAGGAGCCCACCTAAGGCGATCTCAACTCTTGGGCTCCTGAGGGAGCCCCCTCAAGGCACTCACAAAAATGCAATTAAGACATGATGTGATGGTATATTAAATGTATAACATGATAAGTCTTAAATGCATTTTTATAAATGGCCTGAGGTGGCTCCCTCAGGAGCCCACCTGAGGCCCTCAGGTGGGCTCCTGAGAGAGCCCCCTCAGGCCACTCACAAAAATGTATTTAAGACATGATGTGATGATTTATTAAATGTATGACATGATGGGTGTTAAATGCATTTTTCTGAGTAGCCTGAGGGGGCTCCCTCAGGAGCCCACCTGAAGCGCAAATCGCCTAAAGACACCAAGAGTTAAAAATGCCTCAGTCAAGCTCCTGAGGGAGCCCCCACAGGCCACTCACAACAATGCATTTAAGACATGATGTGATGGTTTATTAAATGTATAACATGATAGGTTTTAAATGCATTTTTGTGAGTGGCCTAAGGGGGTCCTTTCAGTTCTCCTGAGGTGTGCTCCCTCAGGAGCCCCCCTCAAGCCACTCACAAAATTGCATTTAAGACTTGATGTGATGATTTATTAAATGTATGACATGATGGGTCTTAAATGCTTTTTTTGAGTAGCCTGAGGGGGCTTCCTGAGCAGTCCAACTGAGGCGCAAATCGCCTCAAGGCGCCAAGAGTTGAGATCGCCTCAGGTGGGCTCCTAAGAGAGCCACCTCAGGCCACTCACAAAAATGCAATAAAGACATGATGTGATGGTTTATTAAATGTATGACATGATGCGTCTTAAATGCAATTTTGTGAGTGGCCTGAGGTGGCTCCCTCAGGAGCCCACCTGAGGTAGCCACCTCAGGTCACTCACAAAAATGTATTTAAGACATGATGTGATGGTTTATTAAATGTATGACATGATGGGTGCTAAATGCATTTTTGTGAGTAGCCTGAGGGGGCTCCCTCAGGAGTTCACCTGAGGCGCAGATCGCCTCAAAACCCCAAGAGTTGAGATCGCCTCAGGTGGGCTCCTGAGGGAGCCCCCTCAGGCCACTCACAAAAATGCAATAAAGACATGATGTGATTGTATATTAAATATATAACATGATGGGTCTTAAATGCATTTTTGTGAGTGGCCTGAGGTGGCTCTCTCAGGAGCCCACCTGAGGCGATCTCAGGTGGGCTCCTATGGGAGCCCCCTCAGGCCACTCACAAAATTGTATTTAAGACATGATGTGATGGTTTATTAAATGTATGACATGATAGGTGTTAAATGCATTTTTGTGAGTAGCCTGAGGGGGCTCCCTAAGGAGTCCACCTGAGGCGCAGATCGCCTCAAGGCGCCAAGAGTTGAGAACGTCTCAGGTGGGCTCCTGAGGGAGCCCCCTCAGGCCACTCACAAAAATGCAATTGAGACATGATGTGATGGTTTAATAAATGTATGACATGATGGGTCTTAAATGCATTTTTGTGAGTGGCCTTAGGGGGCTACCTCAGGAGCCCACCAGAAATGATCTCAACTCAAGGCGCAGTTATTGCCGCTTTTCCGGGCAGGAATCTTCTAGAGGTTTGGCCCGCCGCCGCCGGCTGACTGTCCTCTCTTCCCACCGGCCCCTCTCCCAAAACCTTTGCCGCCGCCGCCGCTTCTGCCCT
The DNA here is from genome assembly GCA_036172225.1 of Cryptocoryne crispatula var. balansae. Lineage (NCBI taxonomy): Eukaryota > Viridiplantae > Streptophyta > Magnoliopsida > Alismatales > Araceae > Cryptocoryne > Cryptocoryne crispatula. The sequence goes on along the minus strand of CM069925.1, from coordinate 34,340,672 downwards.
TCAGGAAGCACACCGGCTGTGGTCGGCCGCTTTCGCCGCCTTTTGCACACCCTTCAAAAGCTCAAGTTTGCGCGCAGCCGTGCGTCAGCCTGCCTCGCCGCCATCGTCCCGCCATCGTGTTACATCCTGGAAGGGAAAGACCATTGTTGCAAAAGTAAATAGGAGGCGATAGTCGAAGAAATAATAAAGGTAGACGACGTATTGCATATCCCACTTAGATGGTGTTGTATATGCTTGTAAGGAGGACTCCTAGTAGAAGAAGAAGAAGAAAAAGAGGAGGGGAAGTCCGAAACGAACTCGCCTTGGGGCGGCAGACAAGGAGGCTCTAAGGGGTGGTGGCTGCCGTCGTAAGCTAACATCGATGGGCGTGCATGGACAAGATGGAAGAGCAGGAAGACGGCAAGGATGCCTAAAACCTTCACATTCATCTTCGCGACGATTTCCATGAAGCTGCCGAAGAGAAAGCTGGGGGCTTTTGCAAGGGTGCGCTTAACGATGAGTAAAGGTGCAGGGAATCATTTATCAGATGGAGACGTCTGTGGGAAAAGAAAAAGATACAAGGCTTAAAACCCTAATCTTTGAGGGTAATTGTGTAAACTTAAGTAATTTTAGAAGTTAATTATAGGTGGTCTAATTAAGAATAGTCAGGGGTGGCAGGGTATATGTACGTACTTACTAAAATTATGATTAACCCAATTTTGATTGAACTCGGAATAAGATTTGGTAAGATATTCTAACGGAAAAGTGATATTGACTTTCTAAATATCAAGATTTATCCTAATCTTCGCAAGAGCATAAATTAATAAAAAATAGAAGCTATAGAGATATTTTTTAATGGGGTGTTTAGTTGCACAATAATTCTTTTAGATTTTTATGATAAAAATTATATTAAAATAAAATGTGAATCAACCACAATGACATAAAATTATCACATTTGGAGGAATGCAATAAAAAAAAGTAACTACTATATATGACTAAACAAAGTGGTGGACCACAAGATAATAAAAAAAGAGATAAAATCCTGTTTATTGTCCGAGAAGAAAGTCACTTTAAAAATACAAAATTGTTATGGTTGCCAAACACCACTTTTTAATGAGTTTTATTTCAAAAACATAAAATTATAATAAAAACTCAAATTATCATTATCATGCAACCAAACCCATATAATAAAAAAAATATTAAAATTCCGATAGGAATAGAATGGTGATAAAACAAAGAAGAAATTAGCACTAGATCTACTTTAGAATGTTCACTTTTGTAATAGATCCGGTTTCAACATCAATTTAAACTCTACAGCCGATTTTAAAGATGTTCATAACTTCAATTTCTCTCCAACTGTAGAGACTCACATAAGGTGGCTGTTACAAAGTTGTAGGATTTTTTTTAAATACCCTTCGTAGTTACCAACGGTTGCTAGTTATGCACATTCTTGTAAAAACACTGTTAACTGTAAGAGTGACAAGTGGGCGGGCTTGGGCTGACCCAGCCCAAGCCCAGCCGAGCCTAGTGCCAAGACAGTCCAACCCAAGCTCGTGGCATCAATATTGACTTTCTACGAGTTCATAACCCACAAAACTTATCAAAAGTCCGTGAGCTCATTGTCAGCACGTTTTCTTTGTGCCTTTTTATTAAAGATATTTTGTTGAGGTGGATTGTGTCCTCGTCAACAAATCTGATGGCATGTTAACATATTAAAGATTGTGTCCTTGTTTAATCAATTGACAATGTTAAGAAATATTCATCAAAGTCATCAAACAATTAAACTCTATATTTATGCAATTTATTTTATTTATCACTAATTTTGTGTATATTTAGATAAATTCTAATTAGTAATCAGAAACAATACGTGTACAATCCTTAATCAAATTCACCTAAAAGTTGATGCGTTTTAATTTATTATGTAAAAACATACGTTAAGTTTAACTATTCTTTTGTATTATATAAAAATTAAAGGTTTAAAAATATTTAAAGTAAAATAATATAATAGCTAAATATATAATTATTTTAATTAATTAATTAATTAAACTTTAATGTGTACAATATAATGTACAAATATGACAATAATGTTCAATTAAATTTTATATTTGTAATAATTTTTAAATTTTAAATTTTAAATTTAGCATTTATTATATTTTTGTATTAATATTTTATAATTAGATATATTTTGGCCGATGCAGATTGATGGAATTCGTCCAATTTGAATCAAACTAGCCAAATTTTTATTAAAAATTTAAAAATTATTTTTCTTTGGGTTGTATAAATTTAAAAAATTATACTTTATAATATTATTACTATTAATGAGTGGTAACATAAAATTTTACCACAACATCTATTTTTAATATAACTTAAAATATTAGCTAAAAATTATTTTATAAGTTTTACCTTTTATCATCCAACACCATACGTAAATATGTAATATACATAATTTTATTTTCAATTTTCAATTTCAATTTTAATATTATTTAATTTAAAAATATTAAAATTAAAATTAATATAATTCAAATATCTTACTCTAATCAATTATTAATTATTTTACTTTAATCAATTATGTCAGACAGGCCAACATGGGTTGGCCATGTGCAGGCTCGCTCCAACCCATCACACACTTGGACTTTCTTCACGGGCTTTGAACAATGTCCACGGGCTGAAGAAGCAAGCCCTGATCTTATTTGAGATGGGCTGCCTAACGGGCCAGGGAGCTGGCCCGGCTCAGTTGACACCCTGAATTAGTTAAATGGATGTTATTTCAATACTGTTAGGGCACTATTATAATGCTATTAGGGCATTATTAGAGAACATTAAATCGAATTGTTTGTCAGAAGATTTAACCTTGTCGAAACACCTTGTTGGAAGAGAGGTCTCTTTAGAAAGCCTTGAAGGAAGAAGAGAATTCATTGGAATGTGAAAGATTTGATCTTGCTAGAAGAAGAAGAAAAAGAAGAAGAAAGGGGTCTCGTGGAAGATTTGATCTCGTTGGAATGTCTCGCCATAAGAAGGGGCTTCACTAGAAGAAGGGTCCTCATTAGAATGCCTTCAATAAAACCTTGTTGAAAGTTAGGGTTCAAGTTCTCGATGGGGGTTCTAAAGATTCCTTGTTGGATCCCATTGGGTATACCAAGGATATTATTTGAGATTTTTCAAAAACAGCATAATGGGGCTTGACGACATGTGATGGAATGGACCTAGGGGTGTCAATAGGCTGGCCAGGCTGGGCCCAAGCTAGCCCAATACAAGCCCAGTTCAAAATATAACGGGCCGGCTTGGCCCGGGCCGCATATATTTCTAGCCCGACTCGATTCGGCCCGCATAAGACTTAATCTTGTCCTAACCCGACCCAGCCCGGCCTGATCTTTCTAATATAAATATATATACATAATTTAGAATAAATATATATATAATATGATAAAAAATTTGACCTTCTCCCAAATCAAAAATTTTCAATGGATTGAAAATTAACATATTCTTACCATGGAGATGGAGAGCAGTGCTATCTGCATGAGCGTAAACTGACAAAATTAGCCTTTCTTGTTCCCTTGGTCCCTAGTAGTAGCCTCTGATTGGGACAATGTTCAAATGTCAAATGGAACCGATTCTCTTCACTTCTTTGGTGAACACCTTGCGTCTTACAAGACCAACCCACAACCATTTTACTGTCAGGGCATGGCCGATAGCCAGAGCCGCCTTGCATGTAGTTCCATGGTTACTCCAACCCAATACCATTGCCAGAGCTCTAGACAAATGCTCGACTGTAAATACGAAGGAAAAGTCCAAGAAAAATAGCTCTCCCACCAGGTGATGTGGGGAGTAAACGTCCAAACGATATGTTTAGAGCAGAACCGCCTGGAAATTGCTGGGACAGTGCGAACAAATGCCTCGTTTCCGCCGCCGATTCCTGACAAGGCAAAGAATGGTGCAGCCTGACAGAAATGTATGTCCTACAAGTCAATCATATGTGATATGATTTTACATTTCTTGTAATATCTTATTCAGTATAAATAGCATAATCTTCATTATTTACACCAGCTAAATATGTCTTTCGTAATGAAGTCCTACGTTGCATGCAATGATGATTGAATCATGATGAGATCATGATAATGAGATCAATCATCTTGAAGCATGAACTCTAAATGTTCCTAGTTGTAGGATCCTCGAGATGGGACATCAAGGATCCAATAAGACTAGTGTATATGATATCTTCTCATATGATGAGAATGACCGATCTCATTAATCATCAGTGTGGGGACACTGAGATACATGTACAGGTGCTCATTAGAGGAATGAGTTCACTGAACTGACCAATATAGAATCCCTGAATGGTATCATACCGAACTGTCGATCAAGGTATTCTATCATCACGGTTGCACTGTTGGATCTTTGACCTGAGTCACCAAAGATGTCCTGTCGAGCATACCATGTACTTTGACTTATGGATCACTTAGTATTGTGGTTTTGTATAGTTAATGAATTGGGTATATGGAAAACCCGTTGGAGGCAATTGAGCGGACAATAGGAGATTGTCCGCTCTCAATAGGAGAGAGAGAATGTCATATGGATAGTACTCTAAATCTTTGTCCAAGGTAGATAAGATAATTGGAAAAGGGTTTTCCAATTGATCCAATTACGAATACAAGATTCCATAGTATCGGTATATTTAGAAGTTGACAGTCAATGCCGTATTCCTATCCGACTGGGACATTGGATAGATGAAGATTTATATCCATGTGGTAATCGATGATTGAAAGGTTCTTTGGAGAGTTCATCCTCGAAGCCATTTGGAATTATAAGATGTGGCTTGTACCCTTCATGATCAGTAGGTCGTTAAACCTATTATGTGATAATAGATTTAATTTAAAAGAAGTTGTACTTTTAGTTAGGCCTCAACCAAATGAGCTATTGGGCCTAGTAGGTCACACAAATAAGGGCTAATCCATAAGTTTGGGGGCAAGGATGTAAATTTAAAGAAAGAAGGGTTTTTTGTGAAAAACTCCAAATTCTCTATATAATACCGAGTTGAGCATGAGCCCTACAAGCCAAGGCTGCAAAATTCATCTCTACCTCTCTCCTTCATGTTTTCCCAAGTTGAAGGCCGTCAAGAGTTGATGGGACTTCATCCGGGGTGAGTCGGAAGGTCCGACGTGAAGGAGAACTTGACTATGGAGACAGCTCGTGTGGATACGACTATAGGCCGCACGCTTGAGTGGCTGAACGAGTATGAGAATGCTCGATCTTCTCCGATCTATAGGGATTGTTTGAATCTAACAAAGGTACATGTTTGAAATCGTTTCGAATATCGGTTTTGGCGACGCCATTCGGTTCCAATCGAGACCAAGACAATGATATACAAGGAATTGAAAATTTTTCACTATGCCAATCTGATTGGACCGATTCCCAAGAGTGGTATCAAAGCTAAGTTGAAGTCTCATTCGAATCCGATCGTTTTGACATCGTTTCATATATTTCATGTTTTTCCGAATTTGTACAAACATTCATATTGACGATGCAACCATAAATCGTATGGGATACGTTTTGGAGATTTGTTGCTTCTGAATGAATCTCATGACAAAAAGCTTTCCAACACCACAAATCGTTTGAATTTTGAACCACTAGAGAGTCCAGTAGAGGGTCTGAAAGATGGTGATTTCGTTTTACGGAATTCATCAGCTCGATTTGAGGATTTCTTGAGATCTTCTTCCATGGAGACATTTTATGTCTAATAGATGGCTTAGAAAATAGGTAATGTGATTATCAAGAGTTTTCCATCATTATTTGGCTTCGAACGGCACCGTCGAAGGTCGATTGAGAGTCTTTCAGGTGAGGAGAAGCTTTAGGGCTGGCGGCACTTCTTTCCCTTTTTCCTGTTGATCGAGATTTTTTTTCATGGAAAGAAAGTGGCATTTTTGGATTCTTTGATTGATTTAGAATCGGCCTACTATTTTTTGGGATTTTTTGGAGGCTGGAAAGTCCAGTTTTCAAAAGGTCTTGGAGCACCCTTTCGCGGTTACTGTTCACGCATTATCGGGCGGGGAAGACGACCCTCAGGACCCGATAGGTAGATCCACACTCATTTACGCAGTTTCATTGCACTTACGTAGTTTGATTGTAGATCCTGTGTGCGGTTACCGCGCACCCGTCGTGTGCGTTCTTTAAGAAAAAAAATCTACGTTACCGCGCACCATATGATGAATAAAAGTTCATGGGCGCGATAAATAGTGGTATGTGTTTTAACAGGATATAAATGCAAATACGTTTAAGTTTAAGAGCTTGTGAATAAAAAATATTCATATTCAAAATTCAAAAATAAACTATTTCAGTTCAAATTTCAAAAGTTTCTCTGTCTGTCCGTCCCTCGCCGTTGCGGTCACGGGCTTTGCGTTGCGGGAAGTTTCAGAGTTTCAACTGCTACCCTTCTTCCTCCTGGGCTTTAGGGTTCCTCTCCGCTCCCTGCTGGAGCGACCCGTTCTTCCTCGCGGTGTTTAGGTTCTCGTTTCTTCCCTTCTCAAGCCTCTGCGATGGATCCCTTTCACGCTCTGGATAACCGCGGCTTCGTCCAGTCGGCGCTGCGTGGTATCGTCTGAACCCAGAATTACATTTTCCTCCCCTTTTCTCTCCTTTCGCGCTCTCATTGTCTTCTTGCTCTCGACGTTTAGGTATGATCTAGCATGTGTTTCATTCTGCCCATCGTTTTACCCTTTCTTATTGGTTTTCTTCGTTGTTCCCTTTTCTTCTTGGTTTTCATTTTTTTTCTTTGTTTATCTGCTTTTCTCTTCGGAATGCTTTGTTCTTCTGATGCACTTCTGTTTTCTCTGTTTCCTTTTAAGAAGGTTCATCTGATCTCGCTGGCGAAATCGGGAGGTCGGAGGTGATGGGAGAAACTATTTCGGAGAGAGAGATACTGCTGAGGGAACTACTGAAGGAGAGGATCCGCGGTGAGATCATCAGGCGCGAAGTGGCCCGGTTCAGATTGCTCGAGGAAGAGGTCAGGAGAGAGTTAGAGCTTGAACCGGTGACGGCAACGCACCTCCGAGGGTCGCTTTCTTCCCTGGGTAGCGCTCGGGTAGTCCCCAAGGATGTGGCTCCATCGGAGTGTTCTATTACCAGGGGTATGATGGAGGAAGGGACGGTGGGCACGAGCGCGAGTATGGACGGAGAGAGGTTGCTCAGATATTGGACTCTGGGTGGAAGGTATCCACCCGTTGAGCCTCCGATCAACCATGAGAAGAACTTCGCAACTTCAACGTTTCTCAACAATGTGAGTTAACTGAAGCTCATGTTTTATTTATCTACGTGTATTTTCATTGTGAACTTTATAATCTGTAGTCGGGTATCCATGGTTATACTGGCACTTTCTTCTACCAGAAAGCCCTTGAAGTGATCTGGTTATGGCCACACGGAATTTTGTCTCAGATTTTAAGATGATGCTTGTTGTTTTCTTACCAGAGAGTTCATTTTAAATCTGCAGTGTTCTGCATAGAGGACAGAAGAAGTGAGTCATGTAATAATGTGTACATGCATAGTTAAATAGACCAAATAGGTTGTGAAAAATGACAAAATGCAGGGAAAATAGGAAGGAGTAATTGCCTCAACTTGTTGAAGATGAAAAATTAACATGAAAGAAGAAAGAACCTGAAATACTGAAGTTTTAAGAAAAGAGTATCATAGTATAAGTAGACATCAAAAGAGAGAATTCTAACTAAAAGTTATATTTCTAATGTATCCTTGAATACAAAATATAACTATTCAAACTTAGACACACTCTGAGAACTACATTTACATTGATAATAAGATAATTTACACTATATCTGATCACAAGTACATTAAATACACTTTTTAGTCATGAGGAGAAGCAGTATGTTGGAAATGGATGTTAACATTATGTTGCTTGACTGTAGATTGTTCTTTTGATTCAGTTTTATGTTAAGTCTGGTGGTCTCCTTACTCCTTAGGTACCCTTGTTTCTACATGTCGTAGCAACTTGCAAGTGCTTCTGTTGTCAAAGTCTGTGACTTTTGTTGGCTAACCATGATCATTTCGTAGATAAACCACTGGCAGAAGGAAGCTGTAGATTGGCACTCTTGCGGATGGCTGCAAGCAATCTCTGCTACCTCCTCCTTTATTCCTATTGTCATTTTTTTCTCAGATTAAATATTTAAGATTTGTAGTTTCAATCTCATATCTCATCTCGTGTTGGTTGCTGCATTTGTTTCTTTTGTTAATAGACTAATAGTTATGCTTCTATATGAATATTTCTTAACATAATGCTTTTTTTGAAATGAACAAATAATGTACGAGGTGATTGAGGAGAACCATGTTGGTGTAGAAGGGTCATTTAAATGTAAGTAATAGATCAGAAGGCGCACACAATTGGGTACAAAAGTGGAATTATCATGTCTGTAACTGTTCATTCTGGAAATGTTTTACTTGCAAATCATCTTCAGAATTTACAGTCTGGTAACAGTATTAGGCACTTCTGTCACTATTAATTTTGTAATTGATATTGATATTAATTATCAAGAGGTGTTTGACTTATTAATATCAATTTAGTATAGACAAAGCATGTTATGTAATACATGTGCCCACCTCTATCGATTTTGATAATGATACACTTATCTTATAGAACTGTTGATATCATAATTGATGTAGCATCATTTTTGTTACTCATCAAACAGGGCATCTTGAAAGGCAAGTAAAGTCATTTAGAAGTACACAGTTTATCTTACATCCTCCAAGGATTTTAACCTTTTGCAGGAGAAGCCTTCAACATACCGTCAGTGTGGAACCAAGAGAACAGCAAGTGAGCTTCTCCCTAACATCTCTGGGAAGAAGAAAAGTGATACACCGAAACAGAGCTGGAGCTGTGCCCTGTGTCAGGTGAGCACCACAAGCAAAGTGGACATGGATAGGCACATCGATGGGAAACGGCACAAGTCAAATGCTGAATTAATGGACTTGGTGAAGTGTGAAGCCAACAGAGGAAGGGCAAATGAGCTCCCCGGTGTGCCTAGTAAGGAGGAAAGCAGCTGGCTGAAGGTTACGACTTCAAGTCTGGCCAAGGTGAGGCTTTTGACAGCCGCAGTTCCCAGTGAGCAGGAAAAGCCCCCATCACAAGCAAACAGTAAGCAGGAAAAGAGCAAGGTGGCGGAGCAACTGCCAAAGAAGCAGCCGTGCTCTGCCACACTGCGCTGCGAGCTGTGTAAAGTGAACTGCAACAGCAAGATCACCCTGGAGGAACACTTGGGTGGCAAAAAGCACCTGCACAAGTTGCAGGGGTCGCAGGCGGTCGCCATGAGAACTGCCCTCATTGTTGAAGATAGGCCAGGAACAGAGCCCTCATCTTTGGTAGTGAAAGAAAGATCAGAAGAGCACTTGGAAGCAGGAACCAGCTCAGGCGGAGCAGAGACCTGAGATATGGAGGGCTTGGAAGATGGACCTTGTATTTAGCCACCGCAGACACTTCTTAAAAACTTAGACGCATATCCTCTTTATTTCTATCTGGATCATCTGAATCCCCTGGTTTCTTTGAATTTTTGGCTGCCATCAGCATTAAAAGATCTTGCCTGTAGATATGGCCGTGCATTCTGTTCTGTGCATCATTTGCTGTCTGCAGACGGTACGCTAAAACTTGGACGCAGATTTGTTTGTTCTGTTTCCTTCAAGAACATCTAAATTACCTGGTTTTCTTTGAATTTTGTCTGCCATCAATTGTTAGCTAGATAGGTAGGGTTCGGGCCAAGCCCAATTACACTTGATGAGTCTGTACTGGTTCGGTCCAAGCTCAAGAGAGCCCATTGGACTTCAGAAAGTCTAGTGGGTTGTGTATTATCTATTAATTTATGTAGTTTATTTTAAAATGTTGACAAATTTAAATATCAATTAAGTTCATCTACGGGTACTAGCGATCATTCACTTATACTCGTTCAATACACATTCTCTCTAATCTTACACTTTTTTCTCTAGTTATATTTTTTTTGTAGATTCTCTCTTTACTTTTTATAAATTTCTCTCTATTTTTATTTATATTTTCTCGTTATTCACTTTCTCTCTATTTACTGTACACTTTTCGCTCTACTCTTTTTATTTTCTTTATACTTTCTTTTTCTACTGTCTTTAGTCTCAATATTTTCTTTCTATATTTTAATATATTTTTGAGAAAATTGACTTTCGATCAAAATTTCAAATTTCGGTTTAATCGACAGTCCGGTGGTGTGATTTCTATAAAAGGAAATGAAGTGGAAGGTCGGTTTCAACTTTCAACCCAACCCCTTTCATGGAAGTCCGTTTTGAAAAACATCTTAACATTAGCTCCATATTTTCAAAATTTCCAAATTCCCGCTCTATTATGGAAAGATAACGTTGGATGGCCGTTACCCCTCTTATGAAAAGACTCTTTTACCCTTTTTTGTTATGAAATTAACACCGTATCGTCTCTTTTTAATTCTTGCGATGTGCAAATGCTCTTGAAAAAACAAGACTCCACCAATTGAAATTTATGCAGAAACATGTATAAATAAGATCTTGATATAAGTCGAGTGTAATAATTTTTTACTCTGTATAGTGGTATTTGGTAGTAATGAAGACGAAATCAAGCAGGCGATTAATAATATTATCTTCAAGATTAACAAATATTTTTATAAAATATTATCGCCATGACATAAGAAATAATTTATAAATTGATTAATAATATTTTATAGTTATAAATCATAGTGATTAACATGAGATAATAAATAGATTAATATTTAAATATTTTTATTTTAAATAGGATGTATTAGTTTTTGTTCTAAACATATTAATATGTTACAAATTTAAATTAAATATAATCATCGAAATGTAATAAATAGGTTAATATTTTAATTTTTATAAATAAATATTGTATATTATATTTAAATATTGATATGAATTACATGTAATAGTTTTATATCTTAATATTATAATATTTTGAAGTTATAACTGAGATTTAACTAGCATGTTATAAATCAGGGTTGAATGTCACAGAAGTGTTTTTTTGAAAAGTATTCGTGGCATTTTAAGTTCTATCTAACTCTGACTAAGACAAAACGGATGGCAGGCAAAGAAAATGTTAATTGACGGAGTGCAGGTGAAGAAAATGTGTTGAACGGACCGAGGATGAAACCCATTTTCTTAAATGAATAGGGAATTAATTTTCTCTTTTTAGAACATTCGAACAATTTTTCTAAATATTTGAAACATCTGCTCCATTTTACACTGTAACCATCAATAAACTATTAAGGTGAAGAGGAAATGACTAGATTGCCCACTCTTCTATGTTCAAATGCATCAATCGTAAGGTGATGTACATTTTATTTTGATACAATTGTTTGCCATAAAAACACATAAAAATTTGTTGTGCAGCCAAAAGTACACTAGGTTCGTCTACCTCTCCAATGGTGACCGTGGTTCCCTCTCCTCCACCTCCCCCCTCTTGGATGTCAACAAAGAGGACATAGGCCAAAAGAAAAGCGAAATGTTACCAAACTGGATGGCAGTGAAGAAGACAAAAGCCCCAACGACAATCTACCCAGATTGATGCCTCCGCAACGGTGAAGAAGAAAACCCCAGTGAAGGACGGCAACCACCCCCACTTGATGCCTCCTCAACAGCAAAGAAGAAGACCTAGGAACACAGCTCCTCCACCTCGGCAGCGACAATGATTTCGAAAGAGGCACGATAAAGGGATTTTGCATGGCCTAAAGGGGGCACATCACGATAGGGATTTCGTAGGGACTAGGAGACTCATGGTGGCATGATAGGGCAATTGGGGGTAAAATGGGAATAAAAATAGTTAACTTAACTGGAGGAAGTGAACCACAACAGAGTTGGATTGAATTTCTTAAAATTTGGTATTGACGGACTAGATCACATACAAATTTGGTCAATGGATCAAAAGTTATAGTGAGTTTATAAAACAGATCGCAAATCAATTTTTCTTATATTTTTTCCCTACTCTTTATTTATATTTTCTTTCTCTGTTTTGTCTACATCTTTCTATTTTTATACCATTTCTCTCTAATCTATTTTCATTGTTTCTCTACTTTTTGTTACACTCTCTATTCTCTTTGTAGATTCTCTTTCTACTTTCAATATACTTGTTCTCTACTATTTATTTATACTTTTTTTACTATCTCGATACACTATCTTTCTACTCTTAATTGTATTCTCTTTCGATTCTTTATTTATACTTTTCTTTTTATTTTCTTTGCAATTTCTCTCTCTATTCTTTTTGTTAACTCTCTCTATAGATTTTCTTGCCATTTTCTTTACACTTTGTACCTATTTTCTCTACACTTTCCCTCTTCTCTGTATTTATACTTTCTCTCTCTACACTTTCTCTCTCCATTTTTTCCACTTTCTCTCTACTTCATATACATTTTCTCTCCCTACTATTTATTTATGCTTTTTTCTCTCTCTTCTCTACATTTTCTTTCTACTTTTTATTTATACTTTCTTTTCCTACCTTCTTTACACTTTCTTTCTCTACTCACTTTGTAGATTCTCTCTACCCTCTATACACTTTCTCTTTACATTTTATACATTTTCTCTTTGCTCTTTATTTATATTTCTTTTCTTTGTCTTCTCTACTTTCTACAATTTTTTCTTTACTTTTTATGTATAAATTCTTTCTCTATTTTCTTTACACTTTCTCTCACTATCTTCTATACACTCTCTCTACCTTCTCGACATTTTCTCTCTCTATCTTTTATGCATTTTCTCTCTACTCTTTATTCATATTTTCTCTCTTTACCTTCTCTACTCTTTATTTATATTTTCTCTTTTTACCTTCTCTGCACTGTTTATCTCCACTCTCTTTGTAGATTCTCTTTAGTCTCTAAACTTTCTTTCTCTACATTATATATATTTTCTCTCTCTACTTGCTCAACACTTTCTATCTATTCTTTATTTACACTTTCTCTTTCTACCTTCTCTACATTTTCTCTCTCTACCTTCTATATATTTACTCTCTCTACCTTTTCTATCACTTTCTCTATCTATCTTCGCTGCATTTGTTATCTCTACTCTCTCTACTTTCTCTACTCGTTATCTATGCTTTCACTCTCTACCTTCTTTACATTTTATTTCTCTACTTTCTCTCTATACTCTTTATATCTATATTATTTTTCTCTTCATTTTTAGATTTTTTTACACTTTTTCTAATTTTTTTAAATAATAAATATAATTAAATATACAAATGTAAAGATGCCAATGAGTTATTTCTCTTCCTCTCTCTTTGATATCCAATAGACCTATAAAAATTAGTTACATTAATTTCAAATAATTTGGGTAGGCTTCTCAATCTCTGGTGTATTAATTTACTACTTTTAACGATTAGTTACTTAGTTGTTTTGACTGGTGCATGTTTAATTGTTATTTTGATAAAAAAATGAAAGAATCTGATGTCATAATTTGATTGAGTGAGCCCGTACATTTTTTGTGCTTCCTTCTAGATTAATATGAATGTTGTCCTTTAGATTGGTGACTTGTAATATGATTTAGTGAAATCCAAACTATTATGCATCTTTTGATTAGTGATCTGAAAATCTAAAATTTGTGAAATCTGTTAATTTTTGATATATAATGGTACAATTGACATGTGCAGTATTGGTACATTTGTAATATACAGTGGTTTTTTTGTAATATGTTATCCCGCCAAATGGTCGGGCATTGTACATTTGAGGCCTCTATATAAAGAGGGCTCTGTATTGATTTACAGTAATACGATGGAGACACATTCATCCAATTCTTCTTCTCTTCTTTTCTGTTCGCCTTCTTGAAGACTTCGGCGTTCATCTACAAAGGAGCAGATCTGGTTTTACTTAAACTAGAGTTCTGTTTTCTGCTGGATCGTCTGATCAACACAGCTTCCGCTACTCTTCTATTACCTGAATTCGATCCAATTTCAGCTTGGTATCAGAGCAGGTTAGATTTCTGATCTATGGAGGGTTCTTCCAGAATAGCTAGGTCTCCGCTTGATCTGTCAGGTATCAATTCTGAGAATGAGAATCCCTTCCATCTCAATTCTTCGGATAGTCCTGGAATTATACTGGTTTCCGATTTACTTACCGGAGACAACTATATTCGCTGGAAAAGAGCTATGACTGTAGCGCTTTCTGCAAAAAATAAATTGAGTTTTTTCAATGGAGCTATTACTAAACCTGATCTATGTGAACATGTGTATAAGCACTGGGAACGTGTTAATAATATGGTGTTATGTTGGTTATTAAATGCTGTTCACAAAGATATTATATCTTCTATGATTTACTGTGAAACTGCTGAAGAAGTTTGGAATGATCTTAGTGAAAGGTTCTCACCTGCAAGTAGACCTAGGATCTATGCTCTTGAGAGGTCAATTGCAACGATTAAACAGAATTCATATTCTGTTACTAAATATTTTAACACTCTTAAGGGTTTTTGGGATGAATTGAGTCAGTTAGAAGGTTCAACCGACGGTAAATTTGTTGACGGGAGGAAGTTAATGCGATTTCTTATGGGTCTTAATGATATATACTTGAATGTTAGAAGTCAAGTGCTACTCATGGACCCCCTTCCACATGTTATCAAGGCTTATGCATTAGTTCTACAGGATGAGTCACAACGTTCAATTCAAACTATGGATAATCATGAGGTATCTGCCATGTTTTCAAGGAGTTATAATGTTAGGCAAGAAGGTAAAGATGACAAGAAACCATGGTGTTCTCATTGTAATATCCATGGTCATGTTAAAGAGAAGTGTTTCAAATTGAATGCTCCGAGGTGTACTTTACGCAATATTGTAGGACATACCAGGGATATATGTTATAGATTGAATGGTTTTCCGGAAGGATATAAAAAGAAAACAAACAAGAAGAATGCTCAGCTAAATCTGACAGAAAATCAGTATGCTAACCTTGTCAAACTCCTCAATGCTAATAGCATTGATAATGCTCCGCAAGCTAATACAGCTGTGAAGGAACAGAATTTTGTTCCATGGGTCATGGATTCTAGAGCTACAGCGCATATTGCTCCTAATTCAGGAACATCTACTTACAAGGATTTTGGAAATAACTTCAATCAACCCTCAGGTATTCGTCTTCCTGATGGGTCTTGTTTACCAATTGTTGGAACAAGTTGCATGAATGCCAATGAAAACATTCAGTTATCTACTGTGTATGTTGCACCAAAATTCAAAAACAAGCTTTCGTCAGTAAGTAAGTTGACTAAGGATATGGGTTGTTCAGTCACTTTTACGCAAACATTTTATTATTCAGGACATAAAGTCGAACAAGGTGATTGGGCGGGGCCTTGAAGATGGTGGCCTCTACTACTTGTTGCAAGAACAGGAACCAACTGTGTTGAATGCCAAGGTGGATATTCAAGAAGCCTGGCATAGGAGATTGGGACACATTTCAAACAATAAACTTAGCATTCTGTCTAGGTTTTTGAATTTCAGTTTTACAGATTCTGTTTGCCATATATGTCCTATGGCTAAACAAACAAGATTGTCTTTTCATACTAGTAATAGTCATACACTTGCACCATTTGAACTAGTTCATTGTGATTTGTTGGGACCTTATCATGTCCTGTCAAGAACAAGGGCAAGGTTTTTCATCACATTAGTGGATGATTTTTCACATTTTACTTGGACTTTTATGTTGAGTTTCAAGTCTGAAACTATTCAAATTCTGAAAGAATTCAGACAATACATTCAGATTTTTTTTTCTACTACCATTAAAGTTATCCGTATTGATAACGGATCAGAATTTGTTAACAATGAATTGCAGTTATTCTTCAAAGAAAAAGGTATATTACATCAAAAAACTTGTGTATATACCTCACAACAAAATGGTATAGTAGAAAGGAAACATAGGCATCTCCTTGATGTCTCAAAAGCTCTTAAGATTCAATCTGGTTTGCCAAAGTTGTTTTGGAGTGATTGTGTTCTTACGGCCACATATTTGATCAATAGGCATCCCACGAAAATCTTGAATAACAAGACTCCTTTTGAAATTCTGTTTGGAAAAGAACCGGATTTTAGTACTTTAAAGGTTTTTGGGTGTCTATGTTATGCTTCAACTTCACACATTCAAAGTGATAAATTTGAGATTAAAGCAAAGTCATGTGTTTTTATTGGTTACCCACCTCAACAGAAAGGATATAAATTGCTTGACTTGAAAACAAATAAAGTCTTTGTTCACAGGGATGTATGTTTTCATGAGAGTATTTTTCCTTATGAAAATTATGTTGAACAAGAAAAGGTGTCTATTCCTATTCCTGTTCAAGATTCTGAACTGTTTACTGGTGGAAATTCGGATACTTCTATACCTTTATCTCAAGAACAGGCTGATACTCAAGAAGTTTTTGAAAATCAGCATGGTCATGAACAGAATGAACCGGTTATTAGAGAATCAAGGGTGAGAAAGAAGCCAGCATATTTGCAAGATTATGTAACAAGTATGAATGTAAGTTCAAGCAAAGCTCCATATTCTATCAGTAAATTTCTGTCTTATCACAGATTTAATGATCATCATAAAGTTTTTTTGTCCACTATTTCAAATAATTTTGAGCCCAAACCTTATGAACAAGCTGTACAAGACAGAAGATGGGTTCAGGCTATGAAGGAAGAACTTGATGCTTTGGAAAAAAATAACACTTGGAAAGTTATGGAGTTGCCGCAAAACAGAAAAACAGTGGGATGTAAATGGGTTTACAAAATTAAATATCATTCCAATGGGAGTATAGCTAGATACAAAGCTAGACTTGTTGCTAAAGGTTATTCACAATTAGAAGGTTTGGATTATCATGATACTTTTGCACCGGTTGCTAAACTTGTAACCGTGAGGATTTTTTTAACCATTGTTTCTATCAAGAATTGGTATTTGAATCAACTTGACATAAATAATGCTTTCTTACATGGAGATCTTGAAGAAGAAGTTTACATGGCCATTCCACCAGGTTATCCAAAACAGGGGGAGAATTTAGCTTGTAAACTGGAAAAATCTTTATATGGTTTAAAACAGGCATCTCGGAATTGGCATGCAAAGCTAACTAGTGCTTTGATTACTTTTGGTTTTAAGCAGTCAAAAGTTGATTATTCTTTATGTAAGGAATCGTCCATTAAAATTTGGTGCAGCGGAAGCGACGATTCCTATGGGTTCCTTTAGAATCTGTCTCAATCGGAACCGAACGACGAAAACCGAAAACCGATCAAATCGGGTTCGAATATACCTGATAGGGATTCATATAATCCCATGGAGAGGAAGGAGATGAGCTTCTAAAGCTCTCCAAACCGTTCAATCGTCCGGTCTCCAGCAGTATCCACACGAACTTCACCCACAGCAGGTTCTCCCTTCGCGCCGGCCTCGAGAACTCTTCCCGAACGGAGCTCCATCGACCATGGACACCTTCTAGAGAGAGGTGGAGGTAGGGAGGAGACTTGGGACGTGGTTTTCACCCTTGGCTTGATGGGGTTTGGATGAAACCATTAATATTTATAGAGAATTATGGAATTTTTCATAAAAACCCAAAATCTCTATAAATTACGTCCTTGCCCCTGTACTTGTGGATAAGTCCTTTTGTGTGTGACCCACTAGGCCCAATAACCTATTTGGTTGAGGCCTAAATAAAATAGAACAATTCTATTTAATTTTAATTAAATCCGTTATCCGATAACAGATTAATCGGCCTACCGATCATGAAGGGTACAAGCCACATCCCATGATCCCAAATGGCTATGGGGATAATTTCATCTCCATTGAGCCTTTCCATCATCAGTTACCACATGGATATAAACCCTCATCCATCCAATGTCCCGGTCGGAAAGGAGTACGGCATCGACTGTCAACTCCTTAGTGTATCGACTCTATAGGATCTTGTACTCGGAATTGGATCAATTAGAAAATTTATTTTACAATTATCCTATCTACCCTGGCCAGGGATTTAGAGTACTATCCCATAAGACATTCACTCTCACTTACCGAGAGTGGACGATCCCTTGTTGTCCGCTCAATTGCCTCCATCGGATTTTCCTTGTACCCGATCCATCGCTATATAGGACCATCTAAATTGTGATCCATAAGTCAATGGTCAAAGCACAAGTTCCACCCAACAAGGCATCTTTGGCGACTCAGGTCAAAGGTTCAACCATGCAACCGTGATGATAGAAGACCACGATAGACGGTTCGGTAAGATACCATTCGGGGTTTCTAATTCGGTCAATTCAGTGAACTCATTCAACTAATGAGCACCTGCATGTGTATCTCAGTGTCTCCACACTAATGACCAATGAGATCGGTCGTCCTCATCACATGAGAAGACATCACATACACTAGTCTATCCGGATCCTTGATGTCCCGTCTCAAGTATCCTATGACTAGGAACATTTAGATCAAATACCTCTAGATGATCAATCTCATTATCATGATCTCATCATGATTTAATCATCATTGTATTTGATCAAGGACTTCATTATGATATTCGCTTCTAATAAGAGCTTATAATGAAGATTTGCCTAATTAATTGAATGAGATATTTCTAGAAATGTCGAATCATATCATATATGATTGGCTTGTAGGGCATACATTTCTATCAATCTCCCACTTGCACTAAAGCCAATCATCCATCTGGCTGATCTATATCAGCTCGAGGTGAAGCTCAAACACTCTTTGAGTAAGCTGCTTGATTAGTGGATCCGCAATGTTATTAACGGTAGATACTTTATCTTTAATTATATCTCTATAAGTTGCAATCTCTACGATTGTATGGTATCGCCACAGAAGTTCTAAACTTCTGATGAGACATCGGCTCTACTCCATTGTTTTCTCAAAACAATGATACACTTTCAAAGAAAATTGGGACAATCCCATACCTTAGATGAGAATCTTCATCTAGACTACTTCTCAAGTAGTGTGCAACCACCATGTAAACTTGTTTACATATGTTGTAGAATTTACAGTGTTCTATCACATAGAACTCTTTCAACTCACCGCACCACCATTATTCGACTTAATATCAAACTTATTTGATTAGAAGCTTGTGTTTGTAAAACTACAAGACTTCAAGTCTTATCCTCCTGTATAGAGATACATTCTCAGTGCTCCTCAAGTACCAAATGATATATCTCTAACCTATCCGGTGACTCTCACCTGGCACTTCCTGATGAATGCTCATAACACTTAGAGCATTAATCACATCATGTACGTAGCATCATATAAATGATAGACCCTATGACAAAGGCATAAGGGCTCCATTTATGTGATCTCTTTATTTTTCAAGAAGTCTACAAAGACAACACTTTACGAGAGATCAACTCCATACCACATAGGTAAGAAACCTATCTTAGAGTTCATCATGTCAAACCCTTTGACTATGGTGACTACGTACATTAACTTGGGCATTGATTTTAGATCTATCTCCATAGGTCTCAAAACCCAAATTGTGTTTGGAGGATCAATTTGATAGCTAGGTTCACTTATGATAACACACCTACTTCATTCTCAATGAGTAGTATGTCATCAACATAAAATGTCAAGAAAGTAACAGCACTCCCACTTATCTTGTTGAATACACAAGGCTCCTCTTCGTTCTTAATGAAGCCATAAGATTTAATCTCATTAAACCTTATATATGATCTATGGGAAGTTTTACTTCAGTCCATAAAAGAACTTAATACACACTCTTCTTGGATGTTATTGGGACTTGATTCCCTATAGTTGTATCATATACACCTATTCCTCAAAATACTTTAGAGGAACACTATCTTAACATCCAATTAGCTTATCTCATAATCATAGAGTGTTACAATCAAAATCCGAATGGATTAATCCATGGAATAGGTAAAAGATCTCATCATAGTCAACCATTTGACTTCAATGATATCCTTTTCAACTATTCTCACCTTTGAAGGTATCTACCTTCTAATCCACTCCAATCTATTCTTTAGTGATCCATTTATTCCTTATGGATACTATATCCTTAGGTGGATCTATCAAGTTCTAAACTTGATTAGAATAGATAAAGTTTATATCGGATTTTATTGTCTCTTCCCATTAATGAATCAATATCTCATATTGGTTCTATATAGATCCTAGGATCAATATCCTTATTATCTTATGCCTCATTTCATCTGTCAGAGATATGTCTCACATATCTCTTAGGTAGAATGGACACAAGTAAAGACCTATCATTAGTCCTTGTGTAATTATTAACTAGCACCTTAATAGAAGTGTTATTGGGTTGTGGGACTGGAACATCTTCCATATATACCTTGCTCCCACTATCTTTCTTAAGAAGGAACTTTTCCTTTAGAAATATAGTGAGCTTAGCAACACATACCCTTATACATAAGGGTCGTATATTTAATATCCAAAAGTTTCCTCAGGATATTCCACAAGCCAACACTTCATAGTCTTATATTCCAACTTGTTAGAGTTATACTTCTTCACCAGGTCGGACATTCCGAAACCTTAACTTGCTTAAGGTCAAGTTTTAACCCCTTTTCCATATCCTATATGGAATAGTCAGAACAGATTTAGAAGGTACCTATTAAGAATAAGTGGTTATAACGAGTACTTAACCAAAATTAGACAAAGATGAAATTTGCAAAACTCGTCATTGTTCATATTATGTCTTACATAATATGACTTCTTATTTTAGCTACTCAATTAAGCTAAAATGTGTAAAGAGGTGTCCATTAGATTCTAATATCCTTCAATTATATGTGAATTATGTACTTAAGTATTCCTCTCTTTGATCTCATCAAAGAGTTCTAATACTAGTTCCATTAGTATCTCTACTTCATTCTTAATCTCAAATAATTTCTCAAAGGTCTTAGTTTTGTACTTCATAAAGTACATGTTTCCAAACCTAGAGACATCATCTTTGAAATAATGAAGTAGAAATATTCTTCTTTAGCCTTACTAGATATGAGCTAACATACATCTAGATGTACGAGTTCTAATAACTCATTAACCCATTCTCCATGTCTATATAAAGCTAAAGTGTAGATTGATCTAAATCAACCCATTTCCTCTTAAAAGGAATATTCACACATAACATGAGAGCTAATATATCAAATATGATTAAACAATTCATTAAGCTCCCAATCGGCAAACACTTTGCCATTCAATCTATTAGAACATCTATCATTTCCATAGCTTAGAATAAATCAACATTTATTCAAGTAGGAAATCATATAAAATCCTTGTAGAAGGATATAATAGCAATATTAATTATTAAGACATCTCCATAAGGCTATTAAAGAATTGCACCTCCCACTAATAATGATGCAACTTTTGCACCATTTCATATGTAGGTCAATATCTTCTTTATTAAGCCTTCATTTATTTGTCATCATCTACAACTCCTTGTAGATATAAGATGCATATCTGGTATCTCATACCATTAGATGCATTCATAGTATCTAATATTATGATATACACATATAGTATCTAATACTATTAAGTGTATATTTAAAACAAGTAAATGCCAATGACTTGGATACATGAAGCTTCTCAAGCTCCACCTTTGCATTATATACAAAACACTTTGTACTTCCTCTTCCACTTTTCATCATCATGACAATGTAAGAATCATGTCTTATTCTGGCTTTATTATCTTGACCACCTTCTTTTACTATTAACTCTCTCCTATTTTTATCTAATGATTTTACTTCTTACTATTGGTCTCACCAACAAGAAGTAATTAAGATGTATTGTTGATCTAAGTTGCCCTTTAGTTAACTCATCAATATGAGCCATGATGGATCTCATATCCATCTATCCATGTTGCCTCTATAATTATGTCTTATAGAGACTAACATCTAATTTAAGGCAAACAATGCATCTTGTCCATGAGATAAGATCTTATCTTTCATTCATATCACTAGATAATTTAGGAGACACCTACTTCTCAAGTAGAATAGTTAATTGGTCAACTATGAGAACAATTCTCTTAGTTCTAAACTTGATCTAAGAAGTGTGAGCCATTAAGCTATATGGCATCTAATATGCCATACTAATGGTGGTTTATAATCGTATTCTACAACAGAGATATAATTTTATCAAAATAACATTGCAAACATTCATTAAAATTAAGATATGGTCTTTTATCCTAATTTATGCTCCCACTAATTTTCGACGAATTTGCATAACCCTCATTATGCAAAGACGGGATATCACGATGAAATCCTAGTAGGGACTAAGACCCTATTAACTTTATGGTGATGACCTTGTGGTAGCACAACAAATCACCCCATACTTAATAGGTAGGCAACTATTGCCAGTTGAAACTCTTGCAACTCTTAGTCATTTAGCCTCTAAAGTTATGACCTTGTGGTAGCACAACAAGCCATATACTCTAGTTAGGTCAAACCCGCTTGTTATGTTATGAGAATGGATTCTTCACACAGCCCTTGTGGTAGCACAACAAAGCCATGCAAATGGTCCACCCCAAGGTTCGGCAAACGCCTTAGCCATGATCATCAATCCCTTGCTGAATGAGTCTTGTGGTAGCACAACAAACCCATCCAATCTAAGATTGGCTCATCAAGACCATAACAACGGAAGGCTACGTGAGTCATTCTTAATGTCACACGTTTATCAACCTAATTATGACAAGGAGAGATTTTATTTTAGTCTCATCAATAATATGTGCTAAGTATATATAATACCTTTGGAATATCATATATCTAAGGTATAACCAGTAGCACACATCCACATATCAAATATGCACAAAATCAGGTGATCATGGACTTAACCCTAAGCATGCACCTAAGGCACCCCTATAGGTGCAAATCCTTGCTTCAGATGCTTGAGTTGGTATGCTCCCACTTCAGAAGGGTGCTTCTCCAAGTGGTCCCGCTCTCCAACCTTCCACGAACCAGCTTCTAACTCTTACAAGCGGCTTAAGGGTATACAGACCCCACAAATGTACATAACTCAATAAGAAACCTTGGTTTTAACCAAGGGGAGTACATTAATGGAGGGAGGTAGAATGTACAATCAGATTGTATAGAGAGAGAGGAGGCACACGCAGGCCCCATTTAATAACATAACCAACATAATTAAAAGCAATCACAAGCCAAGCACAATTAAGTCCATGATCACCTCCATACACACACTAACATTCATCACATGAACATAGAGCGCATACGTGATAATTATATGAGATATATCATATATATCAGCATAAAATTATATAATTTATTTTGAAATTCTCAATTTCATGCATGTCGAATTTTCATGAAATAAATAACATGACAACAACATATAAACAATTCATATGAAATGAACATACAAAACTAAA
Source organism: Cryptocoryne crispatula var. balansae (assembly GCA_036172225.1). Taxonomy (NCBI): domain Eukaryota; kingdom Viridiplantae; phylum Streptophyta; class Magnoliopsida; order Alismatales; family Araceae; genus Cryptocoryne; species Cryptocoryne crispatula. Next base: position 34,317,383 of record CM069925.1, on the reverse strand, counting down.
CTATTTAGAACATTCATGCATTCCCAATACTGTGCAAGGTCAAAAATTAATGTCCCAATTTATATTCTGTAAAATCTCATTTTACAGAATTAATTAAGACACTAATAATTTAAGTTAAACCTTTAAAACAATTTTAAAGTTTAACCATGAGTGAATCTATGTAAATAGAACTAAACATCATCTAACATGTCATTAAACACTTTAAAACATGTTAAATAATATTATAGAATTTTTCAGAATTTTTATGGAATTTTCTGGCAATTTTTAGGAATTTTCTATGATTTTAAACACTTTAAAAGCATATAAATAGTGTCTGGCGCAATGCGCCGCACATGGCGGCGCACTGCGCCCGTCCGGCGTGCGCCGGTGTGCGCCCTGGCGTGCGCCAGTCCTCCAGCGGGTGTGTGCCGACCGCCGGTACGCCGGCGCGGTGCCAGCGCGGGCCCGGTCAAAACGGGTTTGACCCGGATCCGGATCCGATTCGGATCCTTCTTCTCCGCCCGATAACAAGGGGGCCGGTGCACTGTTCATCCGGAGGAGAGTTAATCTCATTAACTCGGACATATCTCCTTATCCCGGACTCCGAAAAATCCGTAAAAATATGCGTTAGAATCCTTATCGAATAAGGAATCCAAAAAAGTCGTCCTCATATCCAGGAAAAATCCCAATAGTCCTAAATATGAGGAAGAAGAGGCGGCGGTCACCCAAATTCCGTAGCAGAAATCTCAATTTTGTAACGAGGATAACTCTTTATCCAGAAAACAAAATATTTTCAAAAAATACAATTTATAATCCTCATCATATGACGTTTCCAAATATGTATATATCCCTTCAGATAAAAATTCTATATAAACGGGAAATCAGGAAGAAACAAGTCGGCGCCGCCAGACTCCGCAGAACCCTAGTTCATCGGAAAACTCAAAATTCTCATCCTCCGCCGTCTTTCAAAGCTGTATATCAAAAGTAAAGGTTAGGTAATCATATTACCCATCTCCTAAACCTTTTCCAAGTCTCAATTTCTACTGTGGACGGAGATTTCACAAAATCCCCAAATCCGGGTGTCGGTTCGGGCATGACAGAAACACCAACTTTTTAGGCTTCTCCCGAACACTACAGAGATCCAAACTTAAAACGGTTTGCGGCGTTGGAAATAACTATATCACTAGATTCTACCAAGGCTAACCAATATATTATCTGAGTCATACACAGAATATGGTGGCCTCGTCAAAACAGACGTTTGCACAGATTCGGGAACACATAAATAACATGAAATAATGTCGATTCGACGTCGGTTTCGACCGAGACTTGAACCGGGCTCTGATAACACTGTAAGGAATCGTCCATTAAAATTTGGTTCAGCAGAAGCGACGATTCCTATGGGTTCCTTTAGAATCCGTCTCAATCAGAACCGAACGACGAAAACCGAAAACCGATCAAATCGGGTTCGAATATACCTGATAGGGATTCATATAATCCCATGGATAGGAAGGAGATGAGCTTCTAAAGCTCTCCAAACCGTTCAATCGTCCGGTCTCCAGCAGTATCCACACGAACTTCACCCACAGCAGGTTCTCCCTTCGCGCCGGCCTCGAGAACTCTTCCCGAACGGAGCTCCATCGACCATGGACACCTTCTAGAGAGAGGTGGAGGTAGGGAGGAGACTTGGGACGTGGTTTTCACCCTTGGCTTGATGGGGTTTGGATGAAACCATTAATATTTATAGAGAATTATGGAATTTTTCATAAAAACCCAAAATCTCTATAAATTACGTCCTTGCCCCTGTACTTGTGGATAAGTCCTTTTGTGTGTGACCCACTAGGCCCAATAACCTATTTGGTTGAGGCCTAAATAAAATAGAACAATTCTATTTAATTTTAATTAAATCCGTTATCCGATAACAGATTAATCGGCCTACCGATCATGAAGGGTACAAGCCACATCCCATGATCCCAAATGGCTATGGGGATAATTTCATCTCCATTGAGCCTTTCCATCATCAGTTACCACATGGATATAAACCCTCATCCATCCAATGTCCCGGTCGGAAAGGAGTACGGCATCGACTGTCAACTCCTTAGTGTACCGACTCTATAGGATCTTGTACTCGGAATTGGATCAATTGGAAAACTCTTTTTCCAATTATCCTATCTACCCTGGCCAGGGATTTAGAGTACTATCCCATAAGACATTCACTCTCACTTACCGAGAGTGGACGATCCCTTGTTGTCCGCTCAATTGCCTCCATCGGATTTTCCTTGTACCCGATCCATCGCTATATAGGACCATCTAAATTGTGATCCATAAGTCAATGGTCAAAGCACAAGTTCCACCCAACAAGGCATCTTTGGCGACTCAGGTCAAAGGTTCAACCATGCAACCGTGATGATAGAAGACCCTGATAGACAGTTCGGTAAGATACCATTCAGGGTTTCTAATTCGGTCAGTTCAGTGAACTCATTCAACTAATGAGCACCTGCATGTGTATCTCAGTGTCTCCACACTAATGACCAATGAGATCGGTCGTCATCATCACATGAGAAGACATCACATACACTAGTCTATCCGGATCCTTGATGGCCCGTCTCAAGTATCCTATGATTAGGAACATTTAGATCAAATACCTCTAGATGATCAATCTCATTATCATGATCTCATCATGATTTAATCATCATTGTATTTGATCAAGGACTTCATTATGATATTCGCTTCTAATAAGAGCTTATAATGAAGATTTGCCTAATTAATTGAATGAGATATTTCTAGAAATGTCGAATCATATCATATATGATTGGCTTGTAGGGCATACATTTCTATCACTTTATTCATCTTTGACAAGGAACAAGTTCAAACTTACATACTTGTATATGTAGATGACATGTTAGTGACTGGAAATAGTCAAGCTCACATAGATTATTTGAAATAGAATCTGGATGTTTTGTTCGGAGTGAAAGATTTGGGAAAGCCCAAATATTTTCTTGGATTGGAGATAGCTAGAAATCCACATGGTATTTTTTTAAATCAGAGGAAATATGCTCTTGATATCATTGTAGAGTGTGGATTACTTGATTGTAAACCAGCTCGGGTGCCGTTGGAAACCAAACATAGAATGTTTGATGAATCAAAGAAATTACATGATCTAGGAAAATTTATAAGACTCGTTGGGAAATTGATGTACCTGACTGTTAGTAGACTAGATATTGTGTTTGCCGTGAATTTGCTTACTCAATTCATGACTGATCCATCTGAAATTCACATGGAGTATGCTATCCAGGTTGTAAGATACATCAAATCTAATCCCGGAGCTGGAGTTTTTCTTAATGCAGAATCAAAGCTTGTTCTTACCACATATGTTGATGCTGATTGGGGCACTTGTCCGGTCACTAGAAGGTCTACAAGTGGTTATGTCATATTGCTAGGAGGCAGTCCAATCTCTTGGAAAACTAAGAAACAACACACTGTATCAAGATCTTCGGCAGAATCAGAATATAGAGCTATGGCTATGGCAGTTTCTGAAGTACAATGACTAAAATACTTGTTTGAAGATTTTGGTATTCAACTCACTAACACCACTCTTTTCTGTGACAGTCAAGCTGCTTTACATATTGCGGCCAACCCAGTTTACCATGAGCGGACTAAGCACATAGAGATAGATTGTCATTTCATCCGAGAGAGAATTCAAAATGGACTTATACAAACATCATATATTAAGTCCGAAGACCAATTAGCTGATATGTTTACAAAAGCTCTTACTAGAGAGCTATTTCAATTTCATAGTAGCAAGTTGCTTCGGGATCTCCACTCATCAACTTGAGGGGGAGTGCTAATTTGTCATATATAATGGTACAATTGACATGTGCAGTATTGGTACATTTGTAATATACAGTGGTTTTTTTGTAATATGTTATCCCGCCAAATGGTCGGGCATTGTACATTTGAGGCCTCTATATAAAGAGGGCTCTGTATTGATTTACAGTAATACGATGGAGACACATTCATCCAATTCTTCTTCTCTTCTTTTCTATTCGGCTTCTTGAAGACTTCGGCGTTCATCTACAAAGGAGCAGATCTAGTTTTACTTAAACCAGAGTTCTATTTTCTGCTGGATCGTCTGATCAACACAGCTTCCGCTACTCTTCTATTACCTGAATTCAATCCAATTTCAGCTAAATCTGATTTATCATGTCCGACTAAGTTAAGTTGTCTCATTGTTTTATATGATTCGGTCTTATCTATTTATTATAAAGACCTGAATTATTCATGTCGTATTTGAGTATTTGTGGGATGGATCTATCATTTAATAATTTGATTATTGATTCATAATCTGTCCAATCTTATTTGGTAATACAATTTATTTATGCTAGACCTCTATTCGGATATGATTATTTTGCCAGATTGTATTTGAATCTTAAGTTCTAACTAATTTAATTTATTATTGATAAATATGTATTTATGAGGCATTTGGCTGGTTTGCTATTATTTAAACATGTTTGAATTATCTGACCATGAGTATGATATGAAATTTGATTGTGACTGATTAAGAATATGTTTTGAAATTTAATTCTGAAACATATGCCCGATAAGAAGCATTTTGAATATGAACTTGATATCTAAATTTGAACATGAATATGAACTTAGCTAATATTTTGATGTTTATAAATGAATAATCGAGAGTAAGAGATTTTATATATATGTTCTTAACCTAATGCATTCGTCAATCATAAGTACTGCGATTGATCTCGTATATGTCATTGTTATACGATATTAGTTAGTTATAATGTATTCCACTATATAATACTCTTTAACTATAAAGTATATGTTCCAAAAGCGAAAAGATGAAACCTATTGCATACAGAACTTTTCTATTTAATTGTGTGGAAATATAATTTAAGTATAACATAATAATTAAAATAAAATGTGCATAAATTGCTATATGATCATTTAATTATTTTTAATTTGATCATTTTGCTTGTTATATAATGAAAATGATATTTGAACTGTTTATTTTGTTTCTATCGAGATGTTTTGTAAAATATGTGATATTTACCATATATGGGTATGAATGAATAAATCTTTAATGCCCTGTTTGGTTAGAGTTTTATTTTTGATACTATATTAATATTGATATTAATATTTTCAAATGTTGGAGTATCAATATCAAAAGTAATACAAGTTGACACTTGTATTACATAATATGCTTTGTTTGTACTACAAATTTTAAAATTGATATAATTAACCAAACACTTTTTAATGATTCCTATCAATATCAATTTTAAAATTGATTGTGATTGAGGTACCTAATAGTGTTCTCAAACAGGGTATAAGGTAGGTGAGAGTGAGATTGTCTATTGAGTAACATTTGTATAACCAATCTCAAAAAAAAAAAACATTTTATATAACTCACCTCTATTATTTTAAGAGTTCGAATCACCTCAATTTTATGATGGTGAGAACATTTTCAGTCCCCAATCAAAATAAGTCACAATTCCCATGCCACTTAAGTGGCGGTTTAGTAACGGTGAGCTAGTTGTTATTGGACCCTTACTAAATCATTAATGAATCAACCAGTTCAGTAGTGACTTACACTGGCTTCAATAATGTCTAGTAATGAGTTACACTAGCTTCAGTAACCATACAGTAATAATCGGTTCACCGTTACTGAGTTGTTACTGAATCATCACTTAAGTGACAGAGTTTATGGCCTCTTCTGATTGGAAGTTGAGGATGTTCTCTCCACCGTGAAACTATGATGATCTGGATATTCATTTTAAATACTTTTCTTTAGATTATTAGAATCATACAACATCAATAAGATAAAGAACATATTTGATTGGTTGAATTAGGAGGGAATGAAGTTAATTATAAGATTAGAAATGTATATTTGGAAAATCATAAAATTTATTCTTTTAAAATATTTATAATTATTTCATCCGCCCTGTTGCCAAACCATGTGACTATTTTTTTCAGTTACTTCGTTGGGTGTTTCCGCCTCCGATTCAGGGAAAGTGACATGCTTGGAGCACTGTTGATTTGGGTTTAGTTGGAAGATTGCTAAAAATCAAATGGCATATAATATGAACTAAATTAGTATAGATATTTTATGAATTTTTAATAGCTTTTATACACATGATATATCAAGGTAAATGTTTGTGATTGGTCATGTAAAATATAAACTTGTGTGAATTGAATTATACTGTGTTTATTTGGTCATCTAATTTAGAAATGTCAATGGTTCGAACGGTGACACTTCATAATCGTATCCTAACAAGTAATTGTTATTTTTTAATTATTGAGAATGAATATATTCACAAATTATTCTATGACATTAGATTTAGTTAGCTATCAATTGGTAGATGATCGTCCTCCTCTTATCAACCGTTCGATCATTTTTAGATTTTTTCGGTCTTGTTCTTCACCGTCGGATTTATTTCCCTCACCAGATCGCCTGATGAAACTCCGCCCTCCACCGTCGGTCCTTCTCTACTATACGTCTCCTCTCTCTCGGTGCCCCGCGAATGCCTCCACCGTCCGCGTTACGCCCCGTCTCCTTCACTCTCTTGTGCTTCCTCAGGCGCGCCAATTTCTCCTTGGCATCGCCTGTTCACGTCTCCCGCTCGCGCGTACCACGCGGCTGCCACCGTGCCGCCTCGGTCACCCGCCGCCTGGCCACCAGCACCCGATCGCGCGACGGCACGCCTCGCCGCCTCCGCCCCTATTTCGTCCAAAAATAACACCTCCGCCAGCACCCGCCGCGCGACGGCACCCCTTCACCATTTTGTCTTCCACTTTGTCCGTTTTTTCCTCTCTCTCTCTCTCTCTCTCCGTTTTATCCGCCCCCCACTTCATCATCGGCCGTTTCCATCTCTCCCGCCGTCTGCTTCTACCAATTTTTTTCAATGGCATTCCCTTCGTTATTGTCAATTTTCTTCAAGCGGCGATCATTTTTTTCGTCTTGTGAATCTAGTCTATTTTTTTGTCCATGTACATTACGACAATATTTGTTCCTGTTTATGGCCCATGGTTTCGCGATCCGCTTGGGCGCTCTTCTCTTGTCCTACGCTCATATCTCATCCGCCGTCTCACCCCCGCGTATCTCATTCTGTTGGGCAGCCGTAGTGGGGCTGGAGGCATGAGGGGTCGATCTGGCCGATGAAATCGTTGTCGGCTTCAACCTGGAGTACTTACTAGCGATGATGCCGCCCAGACTTCGATGGATGACGGGCTTGACGCTTTCCCCTCCCAATCCCTCGATAGTTCTTCTGTGCATATTTCGATAATTTTTTTCTTGGGATCTGCTTATCCCCTATTCTTGTAACTCTTTAGCAGCAATCATTTGGTTACAGGTGGAATCTATCATGGAGACGACATATACCGGATGCGTTGGAAACCTAGCGCCAAAGCTAAAAGAGGGCAAGCAAGTTGAAGGAGGTGAGGCTTGAGGAAACGGCCAGTTTCCCTTGCAGTAGTGCTATACAATTGGAAAACCCCATTTGATTGATCACGAAGTCCTAAATGTTTCTTCCTCTTATGTGTAACTGTAGATCTGCCCATGGCCAGGAGAAAGTTGCTGCAGAGGTTCATGGAGAAGCGCAAAGAAAGATACGATCGAATTAATCCACAAATTATTCCCCCTTCTCCAATCCGTGATCCAGCCATATAATTTACTCACCGCATATTCCATTACTAGGTTATTGCTCACATTGAAAGCTACCTCCAAGTGCAAGTTATTATCATTTTCTTGTTGTCTGGCTACGTTATTTAGAAATGTGAACTAGGTTACATGATTGGGGCCTATTTAATAGAGATCATCAATTCCATCGGTAGAACTCCAAACAACATTCATATACCATATTTTACCAAACAAATGCAAGTTACATATTTTTTTTCTTTCCTTTGGTAAAACCTTGTATAGTTTCAAGTTAGACATAGTGTAAAGATAATCGCATCCTTTTTAACAACCATATTTGCTTGTCAAAGACAACTCTTGAATGGCCACCCATAGTAGCTACCATATGTTGGAATTGCCGTGTTTTAATGTTTCGACAAATAATTTGGCAAAAGCATTAAAAGAATAAAAAAGAAAAAGACAGCCAAAAAGTGGCTTTGACATAATTTGCCCTATTATGTGTAAATATAATTTGGTTAGATATTTACCCAGAGTAGAGCATGAACAATAATTCAGAGGGAGAAGAACAACGATAACATGAATCAAGGGTTTGGAGCAGATCTGTTTGCTCCTGAAAGATCTGATCAACTGGGTCTGATACGCACTTTGATTGATATGATTTTTAAAACGAAGTTTGTTATAAAAATTATTTCTAAAATCATGAAAAATATAAAAAGTATTTAATTTCATATCCTTTTTCTGATTCCCATAAAAACAATATATGTAAAAATAAATATTATATTAAATATTAAATTAAATATTTAAATGCTAAAAAAGTAAAAAGTAAACTTTTAAATATTTATATCAAAAACTTAATTGTAAAATAAGATTTATTTGCCATTTTTAATAAACTCTGATGTATATTATAGATTTGAAAATTATCGGATTATTTTGATTTTGATAACCAAATTGGATCAGAATTAGAATGTCATGGTTCTGATTTAATTGGAATCAGAAGCTCTTAACACTTATCGGAATCAAAAACAAGCAATACCACTGCCCTAGGTGACATCCAATGGCCTTGGACCAAAATATGTTGATAAGAGTGTCAATGTAGCAAAAAACAGTCATTAATTAGCCTCCACTAGCTAACAAAAGGAAAAAAGAGAAAAAAAAAAGCAAAATATCCACTACAACGATATCTCAGCATCCTAGAAGAACTGACAATGAGCATATCTTGTGAATTCATGGGCTCCTAGATTTTTGGGCCTTAAGAAAATTTTAGGTTTCTCACTTTTGGGTTATCTTAAATATGGGATTTCTGATTTCTTCATATTTCTAGATTTATGATTCTTTTATGGTCCCAGATATCCATATTTTTGATTTCGTCAGCTCTAAAATTTTGTGACTATTTTTTTATACTCCCATATTTCTCTTTTCTTGTGTTGCATTCCTCCAAGTTTATGGGTATCCTTGGATTATCCCTCTCAAGATAGAAGTGTCTGTGATTGAAATATCCATCATATAGATTTTTACAAATAAATCATAAGTACCTTTCCATGCGCCCATAAACAAAAGTACATACCCATACTCTTAACTCCACAAGGACGGGAAGGATATTAAATTGGTGTGGTGAAGGATTGCAACTTAAACACTCCAGGGATCTTGCGTGCAACACTTTCCAGCGATTGAAAACTATGTTTGGTATACTCTGATTCACCGTCTTTACATGTAGATTATCTCTTTTCCTGCAAATAAGGGAAGATCATACACTCATATAGCATATATTCTTCCACCTAAGAAGGTAATGCATGATGCTGTTAATTTTAGTTTAGAATGTTGATTTATGCATATGGTTGTGTGCCGGTGCCTTTATGCATTTATTTAATTCGGTTCTCGTTCTTTGATGCCTTCCTTCAACCTCCCTTGGTTCAGTTTGGAGTGTTTTATTATGTTTTTATGTTTTTTGTATTTTTGGAAGAATATCCAGGCTGATTTTAGTATTGGTTTTGCTTATGTTGGGTTTGGATTGGGATTTTGGCAATGGACAATCCAAATGCCTACGATCCTTGTTTCCAATAACATAGCAAATTTTTTACATTGCATATCTTGTTCTCAACAACTGAAAATAGATGTCATCTATGTAGAGAAAACATCAAACCAATAATCACTCTTTTTTTGGAAGATGGCAAAGCCATAATTCATTTTATTTTATATAAAAATGTACAAAGGAGAACAGAAAATAAGTGTACAGAGGCTACTACCAAGCCATTTTTTATAAACTTTAATGTATATTATAAATTTTAAAATTATCGGATTATTTTGATTTTGATAACCAAATTGGAACACAATTAGAATGTCATGGTTCTGATTTAATCGGAATCGGGAGCTCTTAACACTTGTCAGAATAAAAAACAAACAATACCACTACCCTAGGTGACATCTAATGGCCTTGGACCAAAATATGTTGGTTAGAGTGTAAGTGTAACAAAAATAGTCTTTAATTAGTCTCCATTGATCGAAGGGAAAAACAGGAAAAAACAAAACATCCACTACAACGATATCTCAGCATCTTAAAAGAACTGACAATGTACATCTCTTGTGAATTCATGGGCTCTTGGATTTTTGGGCCTTAAAGAAAATTTTTAGATTTCTGACTTTTGGGTTATCTCACATATGAGATTTCTGATTTCTTCAGATTTCTAGATTTATGATTCTTTTATGGTCCCAGATTTCCATATTTCTGATTTCGTTAGCTCTAATATTTATTTTATGTTTTTTGCATACTCCAATATTTCTCTTTTCTTGTGTTGCATTCCTCCAAGTTTATGGGTCTCCTTAGATTCTCCCTCTCAAGATAGAAGTGTCTATGAATGAACTATCCTTCATATGGATCTCAAGATACATGTGAGTGAGGCATGACATACTATGTTATTTGAGGCAAACACGAGGTGCCCAAGGTGAGGGGAGGGAGGGTTGTCTTGCCTTAGGATATGGGTACCTTTCCATGCGCCCATGAACAAAAGTACACCCATGCTCTTAACTCCACAAGGACAGGAAGGATATTAATGGGGTGTTTGGTTGCATGATAATTGAGGTTTTTATTTTGATTTTTAAAAATTGTAATAAAACTTGTTAAAAGAGGTGTTTGACAACCATGACAATTTTATGTTTTGAAAGTGATTTTCTTCTTAAACAAAAAAAGAGGGTCTCACCTCTTTCTTTTTTCTTGTGGTCCCCCACTTTATTTGGTCATGTGCGGTGGTTACTCTTTTTTGTAATCACATCCCTCCAAACATGATAATTTTATGTCATGAGTTGGTTTACTTTTTATTTTAATACAATTTTTTATCATGAAAGTGTACAAAAAATTATCATGCAACCAAACACCCCATAAATTGGTGTGGTGAAGGATTGCAGCTTAAACACCCAAGGGATCTTGCGTGCAACACTTTCCAGCTATTGAAAACTATATATTTGGTATACTCCGACTCACTATTCTTTGCATGCAGATTATCACTTTTCCTACAAACAAGGGAAGATCATACATTCATATAGCATATATTCTTCCACCTAAGAAGGTAATACTTGATGCAGTTAATTTTAGTTTAGAATGTTGATTTATACATATGGTTGTGTGCTGGTGCCTTGTGTGGTGGGTTAAATGTTTCAGAAAAACTGGAAATACACAGACAAAAAGCAGCCAGCCATTGGAATTGTCATCTAGCAAATAAAGCACTATCTTCTAGCATATAAATTGTTTGGTTGTATGTTCTGGCATTAACTTTTTAAGTGTGCATTAGTGAAAGGTCTACTGCAACTGTTGATATGCATATGTTCAAGTTTAGTCTATTGGTTGGTTGGATATAGTTTATTGTTTACACATGTTTTTTATTTTTTTGAACGAAGAATCTGCAGATATGTTTGTGTTAATTTTTACTTGCCCTTATTCTTTCAAGTTGAGTGTGTTTTCTATTTGTTCCTCTAGACTCCAGCTCTTAATAACAAACAAACATGTAATGAATATTAGTATCTACGTATATGCAATTGTTCACAGAAAACTAGATGCAAAGAGGATTCACAAACATGGGCATGCATGAATTTCATCTGCCATGGTAGAATATCAGGCCTTCGTTAGTCGTTACTAGCTTTTAGTTCATCTGAGGTTCTGAAGACATCACTTCTATTTTGTTTACATTTTCAAAATTATTTATAGTTGATCATCTATCATTTATTTGCTATCAAACTTTTAAAATATTCTTCATTTAATTTATTTGCACCAGGCATATCTCAAGATGGGTTGCATCATTGGTGCTATAGGTGACCCAACATTTTACTTTTGAGGAATTATTAGTGGACCCTGATCCTTGCTAGACAATTAGACTCGCTCATCTCAGAGCTCAACTCCTTTCAGATAGTCTGTTGCCTGCACTTCATCATTATCTTTAAGCAAATCAGAGTAGAAGAGGGATACCAAGCTGAAAGAAAAGGCTAGCATAAGTAATGACAAGTCCTTAATAATGCGCATCAATGATGATGACATGGAGGAGGTTAAAGACACTGAAGTAATGCGCAAAGTTTGAAGTTAAGCACCCAATTTTCCTACCATGAAGCATATTTGACTGATTAAGAAGATTTAGACTATGAGTTGGGCTCTGATCATTATCATGGCAAGCTGATAAATGAAAAAGGTTTGGTTGAATATTTTTTGTTTGAACTGGTATGGGATAATCAATTAAAAATTACGTCAGATATTAGAAAAAATGTGCATGCTTTGGAAGTAGCGCTAAGAAATGAAAATAAGAGATCATTTTCTGCCTTACATCAACATGAAAAACACACAAGCAAAGAGGTGCTAGATAAGCAAGTAGACAAGAGCAACGTTGCTGAAACTTTGTATAGACACTTATCTATTGTCCCGAGAGATCATGAACAAAGATCCCACATCAAGGATTACATATTATTTTCTTGTACCCTTAATTAAATTATACTATATATTTATATTAATATATTACTTTTCAAATATGTATGGCATACCATTCATGAACGTCATCCGCACACGTGCGAAGCGTGTTCTTTTGACTAGTAGATATATATGTGTGTGTGTATAATTTGTGCAATGACTCAAGACATTAGAATAAGTAAAAAATATTTATGCGACAAAAATTAAAGCACTTACTTGAAACATCTACAAAAGCTATTCATGAAATTACGTAATAATAATCTTTAACATAGGATAAATAAAATAAAATTAAAATTTTGTTGACTTTTCATCTTTGATTTAAATTAGACGTTGGATGTTTGAGTTATGTATGGATCACCTTATGATATATTTTTGTCAGCAGATATAATTATTGGGGGTAGCAAATTTGATATGAGATGTTTTAGTTTTTGTATAGTTGTTATCTATTATTAATATTGCTTAAATATCAAAATCTATCAAATTATTTTATAATTATCTGTCAGATAATAATTAAATAGGTTGACATCCCTGATGTGCTTTGATTTGAGAAGTGAAATTTGCTTGATTTGCTTCAAAGAAAGATTTTTTTAATCAAACTAAATCAAATCATGAACGTTCTGGATAAGGCTTATTAATTTGGTTTGACTTTCAAGATCTTTCAAAACAATGAAAAGTCAAACTAGATTAATTATTTGTGTTATTTCAGGTGCATTAAGCATAAGATTAAACATGGTAGTAGTTAATTATTAACATAAAAATGGTCACGTACATAAATATATACTATAATAAAAAAACTATGGTCTGGACCTAAATTAAATTGAATTAGTCCGTTTTGAATTGATTTAGAAATATTTATTTGTTAATCTAAGTTAAGCCTAAAGATAAATCCAAGAATATGGATATGTTCTTATGGGGTGTTTGGTTGCATGATAATTTTTGTACACTTTCATGATAAAAAATTGTATTAAAATAAAAAGTGAACTAACTCATGACATAAAATTATCATGTTTGGAGGGATATGATTATTAAACAGAGTGGGGACCACAACAAAAGGAAATAGGTGAGACCTTTTTTTGTTTAAGAAGAAAATCACTTTTAAAATATAAAATTGTCATGATTACCAAAACACCTCTTTTAACAAGTTTTCTTACAATTTTTAAAAATTAAAACAAAAATCTTCATTATCATGCAACCAAACACCCCATTAGTTTTCAAGATGGCGACCAAGGTGACAATTTGGAGGTGCCTTTTTCGTAGTAAAATTAATAGAATAACAAATGCCCCAGTGGCAAATAATATAAAAAATGATAATAAATAGATATGTCATTATATAACTGAGTTAATAATATACAAGTGCTAGCTATGACGAGTTAACATAAATATCTAATTAGAATGACCCAATTAAGTCATTTAATACTTAATTCATATCAGCTATCAGTAAATATTTATGAAATTATTTAATCTTAGTTGTTATTCTATCAGAATATTTATTCATAATCAAACTAACTATTAAAATTAGTTATTTTTACTTTAATGCTTGATCAAAATCACTCAATTAAGTAATACTAATATTTAATTAACATTAATTATTATTAAATTAGACAAAATAAGATGCTAATGCAGTGTTTGGTTGCATGATAGTTTTTTGTACACTTTTATGATAAAAAATTATATTAAAATAAAAACTGAACCACTCTTCACATAAAATTATCATGTTTGGAGAGATGCAATAACAATAAAGAGTAATTATCATACATGACCAAACAAAGTGGGAACCACAAGAAAAAAGAAATAGGTGAGACTCTATTGTTTTGTTTAAGAAGAAAATTAATTTCAAAACGTAAAATTGTCATAATTGTCAAACACCTCTTTTAACCAATTTTCTTATAATTTTTAAAAATTAAAATAAAAATCTCCATGTAACCAAACAACCCATAATAGGTTGATGTCCCCTTGTCTTGACCTTAAAAATAGTGGAAATATTTGAGTAGTGGGCTCAGTTAACAAGTTAAGTAGGAAGGTGAGGAAGCTGATAAAAAGATAGCCAAGACCAACTAAAAGGTGAGATTTTCATATGGTTGGACCTTTGAATTTTGGCAACATTTTATGGCCTCTAAAATTCTGATTCTGTGAGACTACTAGTTTTAAATGCTTTGTTAAAACAATATGATTGACAGCCTGTTTGGTTAAAATATTAAAAATGATAATATGCCAAGTATGTTTAAAAGATAAGAATATCAATAACAAAATTGGTACGTATAAACACTCTAATATTATAATTCATGACTTTGTTGTATTATAAATCTTAAAAATTGGTACCAATAGACAAACACCTTATGATGGCTTATATCAATATCAATTTCAAAATTAATAAAGATACAAAAGTTTAACAATGTTACTAAATAGGCCATATATAAGGTCTTAATTATTATTTTATCGATTGTTAACCACTTAATCAATGTGTTGAACTCCCTCGGCTAACCATTATAACTTAATTTTGATTGAGATGTTTATGTATTAATCATTTAGTATTTACTTTAAATAATTTACATAGGTTACTTATACCTTCTATTGAGAAAAATTATACCTGAAAAATAAAAAATTAAAACATATCATTTAATCTACTATATAAGATTGACAAGTGTCAACTTCTTTGCCCACAGAAATGAGCAAACAGCAGGCAGAGCCAGGACGGTGGTAGCGTCGGCGTGCAGTCGATGTCATCAACAGGGCGGTGATGCGACAGAGCAGCAGCCGAACGACAAGGTTACGGCGATGCATATCTAGAATGGGGCCGATCAAGCACCTTGACGCTGCGGAGCGTACCGGATGATCGTCCAATCCGACCAGAGCAGCGGCAAGATCCTCTCCACAGGCACGATCCCATCCGGTCAACGGAACCTTGCTTGAATTGTTTGATTTTCCCTTATTCTATTTGCTCAAACAGCATTTCCTTGTCGTGTAGACGTAATAATGCCGCCGTAGGGCTGCTTCGCAGTCCGATCGCAGCTTTCTCCGGAGAACAATGCCGAATACGACGCCTAGTTGCAAGCGGGAGCAAAGAAATGGGGGATGTGCGCGAAGACAATGGAGAAGGGGGATACAATGATAGGTTCTGAGGAGGCGACCCTTACGGGTTCCAGATATGGAATGTTCCGATCGGAATCCGCAGCCAAGACGTTGCCGTTGAGCAGCATAGTCTGGCTGTGCAAATTGCCATCCTTGGCAGTCAGGTGGTATTCATCCCTCGTGGAGTCAAACACACCTTGAGCCGCAGGCATCTGGTAGAGCTTTGATCCTGGTAGTCTCTTGGCATGTCTTGAATTTGTATCATAAGCCGAGTTAGTGATAGCAGGGGTAACGTGAACCGTGGTGTTGCCGTCAAGGTTGATCAGCAATATTGTGATGCCTTGCTGACACCATCGTTGAGTCAAAAATATTAGAATTAGATTGATGCAATAATAATAGAAGAAACTTTAAGAGATGTCAAAGTTGCAGATTCTGAGCTTACAGAGTGCCTTGAACAATGGGCATATGCTCGTATTTTGGTGTTCCCTGTGAATTTTGTCTGTAGAGCCCTTGTGCCCATTAGCTTGTGCCATAGAAGAGCACTGTAACCAGTGAAAGAAGTGCAAATTTCAACTAAAATAGCATTGGTATACTAAATTTCAGTAAATGAAAGCTATTTGCAATATACTATGGCATTTCACTGCCACTTTCAACAGATTACTAGTGAAGGAGGCTTTGACAGCCCTCTCAGCCCATCGATGTCATTTCATTTGTTTGGCAAATAAGTAGCAAAGAGTGAGAAAGATGATAAAATAAGATCAACAATCAGTTGGTAACAAAAAGATAAGTACATGAAGGTTAACAAAAGCTAACATACAATTAAAAAAATCGTAAAGAACTGCCATCATCATGAAATTCTATTCAGAACGAACCTATAGTAATCAGGGTTTGGCTCATATGTTGTTGTGTTCAGCAGACCATAGTTACCACCAATCAAAGTCTGCCTGCAGTATGTCTTAGTGTCATATGCAGCTGACATTCCGAGCTGATCCAGGTACCTGTGTAAATAAGAAATGGCCTTTGATGGGTTACATAGAGCATCGAAGTAGGACAATAATCTATCAGGTATATGCTAGTTTCAACACCAGAAGCTGAAAACAAAGGCGTTAGTCACAAGGTTGTGGCCGCTGTTCCAGGCCCCTCCTGCTTCACCAACCCAAGCAGTTGTGGATGTCCCAGTACTTTTTAAAATGTCGCGGAGGTTGCTGAATGTAGTAGCTTCGCCATCAAGATAGGAGGGGTTAAGTATTTTATCAACCAAGTGGTCGTCAACACCTATTGAGTGATATAAACGCTATGAGAAACAATGATTTTCCATATTTATTTTCACCAGTAGAAATCGAAAGAAATATCACCACGCCTTACCAGGACCTAGGTTATAAATGTGGTGAGTGATCACATCCATGAAATCAGGCTTCATTCTTTCTATGATCTCTGTGAACCAGTTAGGGTCAAAAAAGCCTCCCGGGCCAAGTATTCTTGGTTTATCTGAAATGGTACTATAGACGTCATTCACAATCTTTTTCAATGAGATCATGTCAGCAGCATATTGTCCTGCACTAACTTTAGCTCCAACCCCATTTCCACTCAGTTCATTTCCTAGAAATAAAGCATGAAACTATTGATTAGTTACCAGTTGCGATTTATGCATGGGGAAGTCAAGATAAAGGAGAAGCAAATATTTTCTTCAAGTACTTTGCTAGGGCTGGCAAGACAACGTCGAAGGAAAAAAAACAATGAAGGACAAGAAATTTTGCTTTCCACTGTAAAGTGTATAAAACACTGCATCCTTCACTTTCACTATTTTACGATTGTTTGGAATATGAAAATTAGTATCTTTTTGAACTTTGTTTCAAAGTTACATAAGGGAAGAAGAAACCAAACAAGAAATTCATGCTTAAGCAGTCGCTCTAAGCATGTGATCCCTTTAATTTGGTTTCAATGTTTTCTACAATTTTGATCAAATGAAAACTCTTAATTCAAAATAAAAAGGAATTGACGTTTTAAATAAGTGATTTTAGAAGAAGAAAAGTGCAAAGAAACAAAAAACACAGTTATGATAATTTAAAGGTATAGGTGTAAAATATACAAAAAAGGAGCACAAAATAGACCAGTGAACACAAACATCAAGTGCTTGGGTTCGAGTTGCATCCTGTACGCTAAATACAGTCAGGCATTCAAAATCAATTTTGTCCTCTGGATTCTCCAGTCTCTTAATAATCTTCAAGCTCTTCTTCCCCAGACAATCAAGATTATACATACTAGTCTCCAGGCATTGCGGATAAACTTCCTGAAGATAGTTGCAGTAGTCTCCAAAATTTTGGATCTAAGCTGCAGTACAAAATCCCGATGAATAAGCATGCTCTCTCTCTCTCTCTCTCTCTCTCTCTCTCTCTCTCTCTCTCTCTCTCGTGCAAGTATCCACATAAAATACTTAAACAGTCACTGACTTTGCCTGTTGTGTGCGAAGCACAAAATAAGATTTCCTTATCCTACGTACCTAAGCTAATGTAAGAATCCAACAGCATTTTAACTCATTAACTAAATCAACCGCTCTACATCCTATGTCCATCTGAAATGGGGTGGCAGGCACTTCCAGGGACACTGCGATCACTAAATTGTGGTCAACATAAAGCAGCTCCTAAGTCTAAACTGATATTTCTAGTGTAAACCTCTGGAAGGATCTTCAAGAAGTAGCCTAGATAAGGATAGCCTATGGCACCACCTAACCTCCAGTATTGGTAGTCGTCTTTGCAGTTGTTGGCACCTCAAAATTTCACAAATATTGAATGGACAATATGGAGGTGGTTCGGATTGAGAAATTAAAAAAAAAATGAAATGATGAAAAAGACATGCGAACCCCACAAATTTTGACCCATTTATCAGCTGGAGGTGGGCTTACCTGTGTGGGCGGCAGTACACAATCACGAGCAGAGGCCTGAGGATCTGGGGAGAAATGGCAGCCGATATTTGTGCAGGAAATGGGACGGCTGAGGATGTGCGCAGGAAAGCTCCGAACCATATGCAGGTCCGGTTCAGCTTCAATCGGATCCCGCTCCGGAGCCGACTCCTCCGATGGAAAGAGTCCTCGAATGGAAGGGAAATCTCCCCCAAAGGGAAGCCGGGATAAGCTTGGAAGGGAGGCAGGTGGATCCCGCTTATGGCGGATTTGTTCCGAATCCGTTCGGAACGGAAAGAGGATCGTCTATGGTGGAAGAGAGAGTCGCGAGAGGAGAAGGAGAGCCGCTCGGATAGGAGCTGGACTCCCGAGTCCGTCTCAAAGCCGGACGTACCCTCTCGGAGAGAATCCCGGCGGCAGACGTCAAGTTCCGGAAGGTCTCCTAGCGGAATAGGGAGACCATGAAGGCCTATATAAGCCTGTCAAGCCGCGCGCAAGAGGAGAGACCCCCGAGGCTGCGTCAATACCCCCGAGAGAGGCCGAGAGCCAGAAAAGAAGAGAGAAAGAGATAGAGAAGAAGAGCAGAACCTGCCGACGTCGCCGAAAGTCCTTCCGGAGCTCGACGTCGCCAGAAACCGTTCCGCAGCCTGCCACGCTCGCCGGAGCCTCCTCCGGGAGAAGCCAGCACCGCCAGAGCTCTCCTCCGGAGCTAGCTGTCGCCGGGAGTCCTTTGGAGCTGTCGGGGCCTCGCCGGAATTCCCTCCGGACGCCGCCATCGCCGCCGCGAACTCCCCTTCTCCGCCGTAAGTCTCTCCCGAGGCCGCAGGTGAACAGTGGAGGGCGAGGTTTATTTTTGCCCCACTTAGGTCCACCGTGGCCATGTCGTGGGGCCCCCAGGGGGTGGAGATAAAAAAAAAGAGAAAAATGTGTCGCCGGGAGGAGGAGCTGCAGGGAGGCGCCGGGTCTTCTGTGCGCAGCCGTGCGTGAGGCATCTACGCAGGGGTGTTGACCGACCGGTCAACACAGACATGGGGCCCACCATAAACAAAGATTTTTAAAAAAAAAGAGAGGCCTGCTGGCTCCAGCAGGCGCAAGGAGGAATAGATGGGCCGGGCCCATTAAATGTGAAGCATGTGGACAAAAAAAAAGAGATCTCTCTTTTAAAATGCACAATCAAATGAAAATTTAAATAAAAATTCATTAACTAATTAAACAAACCGATGGCAAGCATCTGGCCGGCTAAAAACCCGCCACATGATCTCGGCATAACTTAAAAGAATCAAAACAAATAGGAAAACAATAGGCCGGCTTCAAGCACGCCTCTTGACCCATAATTCAAAAAATCAAAATAAAAAAAAATGAACAGAAATTTAAATAAAAATCCACTAAGTTAATTTCACAAACCGAGACAAGCATCTGGCCGGCTAAAAATCCGCCACATGGTCTTGGCTAAACTTAAAAGAATTTGTGGGTCGGTTCTAAACCTCCCCCTTAATTCTTTAAGGTGGACATACAAAGGTCGAAAGACCCCAATGTCTTACCAAGTTCACCAAGCTATGCAAGGCTCAAGCATAATCAATATGCTATCATGCCGGTCGTATGCTAGTGAAATCATCAAAAAGTAGTGGGGGATGCCCATAAGTCTATCAAGACCGGGTACATGCCGCCCATGAATCGATAAGTCCATCAAGGACCCAAGAGACTGATTTTCCAGTCAGGCTACAAATTGTCTCATAGAAAGTGGAGGGAAATACCCATAAGTCTGTGTAAGATCGGGTGTATTCCATCCAAAAAATTGACAAGGACTGTACTCATCAAGAGTTGAACAGGAGTGTTCTCAAGACAAGTCAGAGTTGTAATATCACATTTTTCTGGACTGTGAACGTCCAAGACAGACAGCTGTACTGCTGATTTATATCATTGAAAGGAGTCAATGATCTCATTGATCCGATGGGATGCCAAGCACTTAAAAAAAAAAAAAAAAGAAAACAGAAAACAGAACATAAATCTGTAATTAAATTTGAAATCAAATTCTGTTCAGAAATTTAACCTCATAAATCACACACATTTGAATAGGTTCAAATCACCCATTCCGTAGAGTTGAAGTTCTAAGCATGCGGAAAACAATTTTTTTTTTGAAATCTGGAACTCAGGCCGCACCTGTGAATCTAGAATAATAAAGTTGAAAAGATCTGGAAAAACAGAGGTCTGAAATCTGAAATCTGGAGCATAGAAGTTTGAAAATCAGAGGTCGGAGATCAAAATGTATGAATCAAATTTGAAGCTGTAAAATTCTGCAAGGTGGTCGATTCTGGAAATTCCAGATCTGAAAATTTTGGAGTGTATAGAATCTGTAGGAAATCAATTCTGAACCTGTAGGTCCGAAGCTTGTAAAATCTGCAAAAATCAGAAGGCTTAAGACTTGAAACTGGAATCCATGTGTAGAATTTGCAAGAAGCCTGAAATTTGAAAGAAGTCCGAGCTAAATAAAATTCTGCAATCTAGAATTTGGAAATTCAACATCTGAATTCCAGGAGATTCAAAATAAAAAGAGAAATCTGGATTGCTGCAGAATCTGGAGGCTGAGAATTTGGAGAGAGAAACAAAAAAATCTGAATTTGGAGTGGTGCAGAATCTGAAGACTGGATCCGTACACCAAATCTGAATTTTCAAATCTCTAAGGCCAGATTGAGAAATTAGAGCCTGGGCGCCAGAAGCCAGGACCCATTTCTGAAATCTGAAACATACCGAAAACTGAAATCTATAGGAAGTCTGGGGTTTTAAAATCTGAAACAGAAGTCTGGAATCCGGAAGAAGAGGAATCTGGAAATCTTTGGGAAAGGTGCAAAATGTCAAATCTGAAAGTCTGAATGCACCAAACCGAAAATCAGAATTTATGCTCAGGCTCCATCAAAATCTGAAGTGCAGAAGTCTGAAGGTCTGAAGTTTAATAAATCTGAATTTGTGCAGAGCCTGAAAATCTGAAGGTCTGTTTTAGTGCAGAAACCCGCTTAAAGAAAATCTGCAACTTGGAGAGATGCAAAATTTACAAGAGGCCTGAAGTTTGGAATTTGAAGAAATCAGAAAATCTGGGCATTGCAGAAGCCGAGGCCTAAAATCTGGAATCTGAAAACTGAATTTGTATTGGACCTCTTTAAGAATCTGCAATCTGGAAATATTTGAAAAAAATGCAGAAATCAGGAAGTTTGAAAGACTGCAAATCTGAAAATGTGGAAATCTAGAGTTTGATATTTGAAGAAGCAGAAAATCTGAACTTTGCAAGGAACCGAAGCCTGTAGAAATTGCAGAACCCAGAAACTGTCAAGATCTGCAGAATTAACTGAAATCTAAACCAATCAAAATTGAATTCAAATCAAGCTCAACTCTAATTCAATCAAATCAAATTTCTCTAAGTGATCCAAACTCAAGCAAATCTGAAGCTGTAAAATCCGAAAATTGGAAAAACATTCAGTCAAACTCTTAAACTCAAGCTAATTCCAATCAAACAAATTCAACCAAACTTGATAATTCAATAAAACAAAATTCAAATCAAACCCAAATTTCCCAAACAAACAAATTTGATTTAAAACAAACCAAATTCAAAAGTTGAGCCCAAATCTCATTTAAAATCAAGCAATAAATAAATTGTTTTCTAACTCAAGCCAAATTCAAATAAATTCCAAACAAACTCATTCCAAACAAACTTAAATCAAGTGATCAAATCAAATTTCAACCCAAACCAGAAACAATTAAATTCACCCAATTAAACTCAAGTCAAATTTAATAAAACAGATCCAAATTCATCAAACAGCCAACAAATTGAATTTAACTTAAACAAATCTAAAGCAAAACTGAAATTAAATCAATTTCCAAACTCAAACTCAAATCTCAAAACAGATTGCTTCAAACTCAAGCTAAAAGCAATTCAACCCATTAAATCCAACTCAAACTAAATTCAGCTCAAATCAAAATCAAACCAACAAATTTAATTCAATTCAATTCAATTCAAATCAAATTCAAACTAAAATTGAGTGCTTGCATTCCATCAAATTTCATGGGATTGTTTTCTCCTATGTCCATATGTGTGTAAATGCTTATTTTGTGGATGTATGTTTTCTATTTTCATGGATTGCTATGACGCTTAATCAAGGGTATTCGAGTTATCTCGATGTAATTAACGTCGGATCTTCGCACCATCCGACGGGGAGAGGTCAAAACAAATTTTCAAAGAACCTAACAACCTCAACATATAATTTTGACCCTAGTTAGTACTTTTATGCAAGGAAGGAATAGTCGGGGGTCGGCCCCGGGTCGGTCGGCCCCAAAACCGACCCGGGTCGGTTGGGGTCGCGACCCGGGTCGGGTCGGGGTCGGGTCGGGGTCGGGAAAAAATATAATAAAAAATTCAATTTAAAATAATAACCGGGTCGGGGGGTCGGGGCCGGGTCGGGGTCGGTCGGCCCAAAAAGCGACCGGGTCGGGCGACCCGGCCGACCGGGTCGCCGACCCGGCGAACCATGCTTTTATGGAATACCATCTATTTTCCTAATAAGTCAATGCTAAGGTCTAACCAAATCTAATTCAAATTCAAAAGGAAAATGAATTTACAAAACAAAAGATATCAAATCTTTTGAGATTTTTGAGGTTACATCAGCAGTCCACCTCCAACCACCATGAAAAATTGATTCAGCCTTCCTAAAATCCCTGGAACTCTAATGTGGTATTAATATGCTTTTCAGTTTTCACCCATTTTCCACTGCCAATCACAAGCCATTCTTCATTTACACCAGTTATCAGAGAAACTGTTGCCTGGATGCATACTACAGATGTCTGAGAGAGGAGTAATATCCGTACTTTCCCATCTCTAAAGGGGTATGTCTCAACTCAAATCTTAATCTCCCAGATTACTTAGGGGACCTTAACGTGGAATTCAGCACAAAACCTAAGTGGGCTCATCACTAATTGTTTCCCCATACCCCAATTCTCCTCAAAATTTGAACCAGAGGAAGGAGCAGCTTCATTCTGTGCAGGATGAGATGAGTCGGGCACATCCCAACAGTTTTGGAGGGCCCTGCCTTGACAACAGTCAACAGCCTACAGATATGAGAATGGCATCCTGGATAGGGGATAAGAGAACACCCAGCAGACCGATGCTAGTAAGCTCCCATCGCAAGGCACAGACAGCACCAACCAAATGCATTATCTGCCTTACACTTAACTATGTTCCTGTAAGGTCTTTCCATTGGAAACGTGCAGCACTCCGCTGCTGGAGTGAACTCATCCCCTTGTTCTCAAGCCATAAGGTTCCTTGGTGGAAAAGAGAGCCAAGCTGTCTCCTACAGGCGCTGCTAGCAGTCTACTTAATGATCTGAAGAAAACACGAAAAAAAACTTCAAGCAAAACTCTAACCAATCATCATCGGAACATAATATTATTTTCATCAGAAACCCAGTAAATAAGTGGTAAATATGATATCTCTCTTCCGCATATCTTTTCTCTCGTAAACAAAAAGCTGCAAGAGAAGTTAACATGATGCTAAGTTACTAACCTAGCTCCCAGCCATGGATCATATATCCCTTGTTGGCTGTATAGCGAATAAAAGCAGCAGCGTTAGTGGAGTTCCAAGGTCCTCCTGAAGAACCATCTTTCTCTTGTATCCTCCCATTAAGTGCGTTCAACCCAAAAACTACCACTGCCCTGAGGAGAAAATTAACAAATAACAATTTTTGCACCTGAAGCATCATAAAATAAAAAAGATGGTCGATGACTACCAACAGGAACAAAAATAGAGCTGTATTCTCAAACCAAGTTCACTGGCGAGTAGCTAATCATACCCAGTTTTTCCAAAGAAATTGTTGAGCTCGTCCCACCTAGACATTGGCAAGCAGCCTTGAGAGAAACCAAACATCTCATAGGTGTTTCTTACAAATGGTATACATGGTTGCTTCAGGTCTTCAGTATCATACATGACTTTATCTTGTAATGAACCACCCAAGCGAAGTTTCAAGGGAGAAAATGCTACAGAAGAATTGGTTATGAACAGCTCATTTATTATGTTAAATGAGTAAATTTGAGCAAAAAAAATACTTGACTTGTTAACTAACGCAAGCAGGCCCATCCTCAACTCGATAAAACTCACAACCAGCTTTTTTAGCATGGTGTTAATGAAGCATATTAAATGAGCTGAAATCAAACTTAATTTGAACTTAAACTTGAATTGAGTTTCATAAATAAGTTCAAACTCGAGCTTGAGCTTAGACCAAACTCGAGTTTTAAGTTTCATAAATAGGTTGATCTCCACAAACGTATTCAAATCGAGCTCAGACCGAACTCATATTCTTGTTTGAGTTCAAATTCGGTTCAATCAACTCGGCAAACAATTCCACGAGCCAAGTGCTGGAGCTCTTGACAAGCCAAGTTTAAACGAGTTCGGATCACCTCAGCCCCCGGTGGAGGGAGTACCCTCAGTATCCAATGAAAATCGGCCACGACCCCAAGTCACTTAAGTGGCAATTCAAATAACAAGTTTGGTGAACCGCTACCGAAAAGGGCTGAACCGCTACCGACGCCTTACTAACTCCCTACTCAACGGTAACGAGTTGTATTAAGGTCGGTAGTGAGTTTGTAAGGTGTCGGTAGCAGTTCAATAATGGTTTACTGACTCATTAACATGTTATCGACGGGGTTGAACTATTACCGATGCCTTACTAACTCACTACACATCACTTAAGTAGTTGGTATCGTGGTCAATGAAAACTGAAGGTACTCTCTCCACCGGAAAACTGAGTGATCCACTCTCAGTTTAAACACAGGTACAAGGTGTGCTCTTAAAAAGAGTATCAAGTCAAAGGCAAATCTCTAACATGAATAAACGAACCAAACTCGAGCTGTATTCTGCTCGCCTAGGCTCGTTTGCACCGGCTACCTTTAATCATTTCCAAAGACAGCCAGGTACAGACTTGTACATAAACATTAAACATATACCAAGGGAAAAGTACCTTTGACGGCATTGAGAAGCATAGGACTGGAGAGATCCTGCAAACACCAACAATGAAAGATCCGCTAGTCAAACAAACAGTCACCTGGTAACAAAGACCATCTTCTTGAGATTACTTGCAATGTACGATTTGGGCCTTTTATTTAAGATAAAGGAGTTTTCTCTGTGTCTGATCAGTACCAGGTTGAGCAAGGATGCGTTCCCCCAGCTGCACCACCCGTAGTCGCACTTCTCCGGCGGCCACCAGTCCAGCGTGGCGCAGATGAAGTCCTCCTCGGTGCTACCGACGGGGTACCTACCGTCCACCACCAGCGCGGCCCCGCGCTCCGCCGAACCCCGTCCGCCCGCCGGCGACCCCTCGCAGCGGAGCGAGCCGAGGCAAGCGAGCAGCAGCAGAGACCAGGAGCAGACGGCGGAGCCCAGGAAACCCATCTCTCGGACCAGCAGCTCTCGACCACCCGCAGGCGAAGAAAGGAGAGACCTTTGAGGGAGTAAACCCAGGCAGACGGCGGCCGAAGAGTCTGCCGGAGAGAGAGAGAGAGAGGACGGCGGAAAGGTGGAGAGGGGAAAAGGCGGTTCTTTGCAGCGGGGTTTGCCGAACGGAGGCGTTCGGCTGAGCGCGGCGGCAACTACCAACCGCGGCCAAAGTAGCATTCGTTGATGGAAGGCGGAGGTGGCCGCCTAGATTTCCTCTCCCCGGCCGCCGTCATCTATCTGGCTCGGCGGCAGCAACCCACCTGGTGGAGCCGGCGACAGCAGCGGAGTGTGAAGGTAGCAAGCTGTTCTCTCCGCCGGATCAGGCAGCTGCATGCTTCTCTTCTTTCCGGCTTCCGTATCTTATCACGGGGGCTCACAGCATTTGTTCTTTCTTTTTTCTTTGCGTTTCTTAACGGGGGTGTTTGGTTGCATGATAATTTTTTGTACATTTTTATGATAAAAAATTGTATTAAAATAAAAGTGAACTAATTCATGACATAAAATTATCATGTTTGGAGGGATGTGATTATAAAAAAGAGTAGCCACCGTACATGATCAAACAAAGTGGGGACCACAAGAAAAAAGAAAGAGGTGAGACCCTCTTTTTTTGTTTAAGAAGAAAATCACTTTCAAAACATAAAATTATCATGGTTGTCAAACACCTCTTTTAACAAGTTTTCTTATAATTTTTAAAAATTAAAATAAAAACCTCAATTATCATACAACCAAACACCCCATAAGCCTTTTACGGTGCTCACTTATTTTATCTCATCCACTCAGAGAGAACATTGTAATTTCTGCTTTCTGTTTAAAGAGAATCTCTCGAAAGAACGAAGAACCTACCTCTTGCGTGGGTTGCAAACGACTCGAGTCGAGCGGACTGAGTAATATGATATTCAAGTTTGACTCGTTTATTTTATGCGAGTTCGAATTTGAGCTTGAGTTTGAACGAATACATTGAATCATTGTAAGTTTGGTTCGTTTATTAATCGAGTCAAGTCGAGCTCGAACTTGAGTAGTAACTACATTAAAATTCAATCCACATTCGAACTTAAACTATATACAAACTCATTTATAAAACTCAAAATCAATGAAATGTCACTTGTGAAACTCTATATTTAGCTCATTTGTGAAACTTAATATAAGTTTAAACTCAAATTTTAAATTATTTAATATATTTAAGTAAAAATATATAATTATTAATACTCATAATTTAATTTTTAAAAATAAATATGTAATCGAGCTATTCGCAAGTTTATCGAGTCGAACAGGAGTTTGTTCAAACTCAACTTGTTTAATGAGTCGAACTTTATTTTTTGTTCAAGGTTGTTCATTTAACATAATAAACGAGTCAAGTCGAGTTTTTATCGAATCGAGTTTTGAATTACTTGTCGAGTGTATTAGTTCATTTGCATCTCTACTCTTACGTTGATAATACGATAAATCTTTTATTTTTTATATGAGATTAAATTAAGCTAAAAATTATTCAAAATTTTTTTACTAGATTCTTAACTTGGTATCAAGTCAGAGTGCAAAGGATAGTATATTATTCATACTTACTTATTTCACTTGTGTTTGAGATTGAGCTATTGCGAGCAAATTTGGCTGCTGTTCAAACTTAGGGTCCGTTTGTTTGCCCGCATAACCTGTCCCATGCGCCAAATCTCGAGAAAATGGCATCACTTATGTCATTTGGTTGTACGTAAAAGTTAAATCACGTAAAACAAAATACCTCTCACGTTAGACCTGGATTTTGGCATCCGTAAAAATTCAGTGGACACCGTTTTCGGTGACGTAACTTTTTCAAAATATATGTTATTTAATAAAATGATATTAAATAAATATTATCAATTTTAATAAGTTTACACGTTGAAATTAATTCAGTATATAAAAAATTTATTTTATTCTTTGTGTTAGAAAAGTAAAAAATTTATTAAAAGTTATTTTATTATACAAATTAATTATTTAATAAAATTTTAATTGAAACTTGAGCTTGCAGGTAATTGAACTGTTTTAACTAAAATATTATATATAAAAATTACAAGATCACTTTATGTTAAACGGTTACCTACTGTATATTTTATTTAATTGTTCGTGTATGATAAATTTTCAAAATATATTTTTTTAGTATTTTTAATAAAATTTTTAATATTAGTAATTATTTCTAAATATTGAAGTAAATAAATAAGGATACAATCGTAAAATTTTACATAAAATTTAAAACATGATTTAGAGAGATCAAAATAATTGAAAAAAAATTATAAAAAAAATTTAAAATAACAAAAAAAAATCTTGTGTTTCATAAAAATATTTGACTAATATCTAAATACTAAATTATATTTTAAATTTCAATGAAAAATAACTTGATACAAAATAATTTACCTAATTTAATATTTATTAAAATTTTGTTATAAATAAATAATTTAATTATATAAATATTAATAAGATTATCTATAACTGTTATGCTCACGTTGTGGAGTTTGATAACTTTTTTTAGAAAAGTAGTTACGGGCAACCAAATGACCAACAATGTTTTTGATTTTTTTAGAAATAGTATTGCGTGAAAAGGATTTCCTTTTGTTTTGGATTTACATGGAACCAAATGGACCCTTAATTTGTCATTTAATGGAGTTAAGCTCAACTTATGTGATGTTTGGTTGCATGATAAATCAGATTGTCGTTACAATTTTATATTTTTATAAAAAAATGTTAAAAAAATGTTTGACAATCATTATGATTTTAGTTTTAAAAAAAATCGAACAAAAAAAAGAGTGTCGCATTTTTTATCTTGTGGTCCTCCCTTCACCTTATTTAGTCATATTCGCTTTTTATTCTTATCACATCTTCTTAAACATGATAATTTTATGTTATTGACTAGTTCATATTTTATTTTAAAATAATTTTTTATCATGAAAATATATAAAAAT
This sequence comes from Cryptocoryne crispatula var. balansae, assembly GCA_036172225.1. NCBI lineage: Eukaryota > Viridiplantae > Streptophyta > Magnoliopsida > Alismatales > Araceae > Cryptocoryne > Cryptocoryne crispatula. The sequence continues at coordinate 34,288,448 of CM069925.1, read as the reverse complement.
TTATAATACAACTAAAACCCTATTAGACTCTTAGTTCACATTCGGGTTCAATCCCCATTTTATAAAACTCAAACCTAATGTAAACTCACTTGTGAATCTCAAATTTTTGTTCATTTATAAATTTGAATCTTGATTAAAACTAAAAAATTTTCAACTTGTTTTTATATATTTGAGTGGTATTTTATATAATTATAAATATTTATCATTTATTTTTAAAATAACTATTTAATTAAATAGTTAATCAAATATCTGATCAAACAAACTACTCTTTAACTCACCGGGTAAAGTTTAACCTTGGCTGATTAGTAAATCAAAATTTAATTTGTTTGGTGTAATTTTTTCATTTTATTTAATAAATTAATAAAGTCGAACCTCTACCCGATCAAGCTTCAAAACTATCTACCCAGTGTATTGGTTCTCTTGCACCTCTCCTCTCCGGTCAGTTTAATATTATATTATTTGGATACCAATTACCATAAAGGTAGAGACGTCCATTCTCCTTCCAAAGAGAGCAGATCACCTCAGTCCCACGGTGGAGGGAGAAGCCTCAGTCCCCAATCAGGGGCGACCACATACCCCCGTCACTTAAGTGACGGTTCAAGTTATGTTACTGAAGCGGTTCGGTGAACCGCTACCGAAAAGGGCTGAACCGCTACCGAGCCCTTTGTAAATCACTACCCGTCGATAGTGAGTTACAAAGGGCTCGGTAGCGGTTCAACCCTTTTCGGTAGCGGTTCAAGACTTTTAGGTTATGTTACTGAATCGGTTCAGTGAACCGCTACCGAAAAGGGCTGAACCGCTACCGAGCCCTTTGTAAATCACTACCCGTCGATAGTGAGTTACAAAGGGCTCGGTAGCGGTTCAACCCTTTTCGGTAGCGGTTCAAGACTTTTAAGTTATGTTACTGAACCGGTTCGGTAACATAACTTGAACCGTCACTTAAGTGACGGGGGTATGTGGTCGCCCCTGATTGGGGACTGAGGCTTCTCCCTCCACCGTGCGACTGAGGTGATCCGCTCTCCCTTCCAAATCAATCATCTATTCTCATCTCGGCCTCGTCTCTGTCTTGATCTTGATTATACTTCACCTAAAGTTGCTGTTATTTCACCACCCCACGTTTAGATGTGTAATATCGACCTGCAACTTTTTGTCTCTCACCTACGTAAATCTCTTTACAGGGGGGAGTCAGCAAGCACTCAGCACCCTCTTACCGTGAAAGTTTTAAAACTTCTCAATTTCTTTATAATATAAAACTAAGTTCAGGTCGGAGAATCTCCCTCCTCTCTCATGTGTGGGTTTGAGGACGAGGAACCACAAAACCATGTACAGATGAATTATATATATATACATCATTCAGCTTACATGTGCTCTTCTTCTTCTTTTCTTTTTCTTTTTTCATCTCCTCACCCTCCTCCTCCTTCCCTTCCCCCCATTATTGTAGTTGTGTCAACAGGAAGCATGTGATGACTGGTAAGATCGCTCTATCGCTGCCCCCCTGAGAATCACATACAACGCGGAAGCTCATGTGCTGATGTGCGCGGCCGCCGTGCTGCCCCGCCGCCCTCCTCCGGCCGGCGGACGACGGTATTTCAAATCAGCGGCATCGTCGTCCTTGTCGCCGATCCGGCGGAGAAGAGAGGATGGGCAAAGCAGAGAGGACCCCCCTTCCCGATGGAGACAAGACATCTTGAGATTCCGGGTCACTCGAAGAAAGAAAATTTATTATTTAATATATGGATGATGGGTCGAAGGATGTAGACGGGCGCAGCGGACGGAACCTGAGCAGTAAATGTTAAAGTTCTTTCTTATTTTCTTTTTTTTTTCTTTTTGGAAACATCTCGTAAATACGTTAATATTAAGTTAGCATGGTAGATTGCCTCGCCATTGGACGAGACCTGACAAAGCCGTTGCACGGTAAAGAGTGGCAGGAAATCATCCTGCGTATATAGATATCGGAGCATTCGATGAAGATGGTAATGCCCATCTAACCAGTAAGTGCACAGCACCTGCGTTGGAGGATCTAGGACTAGGGGTGCAAGCGAACCAATACGCTCGACGAGTAGTTCGATACTCGACTCGTTAAAAGCTCGACTCGGATCGTTCATTAAGATAAATAAACGAGTTTGAACAAAAAAAAAAGCTCGACTTATAAACGAGCCGAGTATGAACAGAGACCTACTCGACTCGATAAGTTCGCGAACAGCTCGATTAATTACTCGATTAAATATTCGTTTAAGTACTCGTTAATTATTCGATTAAATAATCAAGTTATACATAATGTTATTTAAAAAATATATTTCTTATACTGTCCGGGTATATAAAAAAATCTTATTCAAATATAAATGTCCGGGCCAACCCATATAGCCGAGTGTTTAAAAAATTATTCGAACATAAATGTCCGGGCCAACCCATTCGCGATAAAAACCTTATACTGTCCGGAGAGTAAATCTTATATCGTAGATTCAATGTTCCATACTGTCCGGCCAACACATCACATGCCGTCTTTACTCTCTCTCTCCCGAAGCGCACACGGCACATCCCGAGCGGAAGCGCAGGCCCGCAACCGCAACAAGCCCTAGCCGCATCCTCCCTCCGGAAGCGCAGGCCCGCATCCTCCCTCCGGCGATCGACGGCCGCCTGGCGCCTCCAGGCTCCGGCTTCCCCTGCACTGCACCCTCCGGACGCGCAGGCCCGCATCCTCCCTCCGGCGATCGACGGGGCCGCCTGGCGCCTCCAGGCTCCGGCTTCCCCAGCACCCTCCGGAAGCGCAGGCCTGCATCCTCCCTCCGGTGATCGACAGCCGCCTGGCGCCTCCAGGCTCCGGCTTCCCCAGCACCCTCCGGACGTGCAGGCCCGCATCGCATCCTCCCTCCGGCGATCGCGCAGGCTCCAGCTTCTCCAGCAACAAGCCCTGGACGGCCGCATCCCCAGCTCGGTCTTCTTCTTCTCTCTCTCTCTCTCTCTCTCTCTCTCTCTCTCTCTCTCTCTCTCTCTCTCACACAGACGCATTTGCATCTGGCAGTTGGCGTCTTGGCGAGCATTGCTGTCCGCCTGTCCCCATCGAGAAGCATCCAAGCAGCAGCTGTCCGGGCCAACTCATCCAAGCATTGCTCTCATTTTTTGAAATCGAGTTCGAGCTTAAACTCGAGTTTTATGTAAACGAGTTTGATTTCGAGTTCGAAAACGAGTTTGGAAATGATTTTTATTCGAGTTCGAGTATAGTTTTATTCGAGTTCGAGCTATGTTAGCTCGTTTACGTAAACGAGCGGCTCGACGAGCCGAGCTCGAGCTCGTCGAGCTTAATTCGAGCCGAGTTCGAACAAGGTTTTTTAAAGCTCGACGAGTATCGAGCCGAGTTCGAACAAGTAAATAAACGATCGAGCCGAGCTCGAACAGAGCCATACTCGGCTCGGCTCGGCTCGATTGCACCCCTATCTAGGACTGAAGATGACGGAGGTGATTGGTGAAATCAAGCGTCGGTGACTCTCCAGCACTCCAAGTGCATCGCTTTCAACAACAGTGAGGTTGTTCCGTAAAAGTTTTCATGAGCATGTTTCCGTGGTAACTTTAACTTCCAAGATCTAAAGATCGACAAATGACAAGGGACGAGTTCTCCACGCTACCAATTTTCTCTGATATAGACCCTGTCACGACCCGGATTTTTAACATGCACAGCGGAAGATAATCCGGCGACGTAACGGGGAAGGATATCAGTTCGGAACCAAATAAGACTAAAAATCATAATCCAAATTCATAATTCCAAACTTTACAACTTAATAACATAATAATCAAACTTCTATCTAACAAAATAAATACTAACATTTAACAATTGAATCACTAGCTCCTCAAACTCCAAAACACCACTACATTTCTGCTGCGCTAAACCTGCACTCCTGAAAATATTAACAACGGAAGGGGTGAGTCACCACAGACTCAGTAGGACTTACACCCGAACTACCCCACTATAATAATGATTCTCTATTGATATAAAATATAGTAAGCCAAAAAAATCAGATTATAATACATAAGATTTAAGCTAATTATATATCTTCCATTAAATGATTACAATGTCATTCTACTACCCCATGAATTGGCATGATTCATTGAACAATAAACCTGACATAACCTGAGCTTTAAGAAGACTAGGTATGCATGCATTACATAAACCTATCATAACAAAATGATCAATCTAAACCACTATCATACATGACAAAATGCATAATAAATCATCTGTCTGAGTAAGTTATATGCTCCACTTGGACATTGTAGCAAATGTCACAAAACTAACACCAGATCTACCATATATAAAAGTAACATATAGTAAGCTAAATCCCATAGTACCCCATAGGCAGGGGAGTACTTAGGATAAACCGCGGTATCCTGGATCGACGGATGCTCCAGATTGTTCTAATTCATCTGTTGCCCACATGACCGAATTATAGTCTGGTGAAGTAGAATTCCATTACATTGCAGCCCTCTGCATACTACATCTCTCAAGATGAAAGCACATACATAACTCAGACAAGTAACCAATCAAAATAACCATGGACATGTGCATGATAATCTAAACATAGAACACATAGTTGAACAATCATAACTGTATACCTCACCTATCCATACCATACCAAAATCAAACTCAAACTATACCAATTGACTAACATCATGATACTCTAAACTTTGAATCATGCAATTCTAACATACTATCATGATGAATACATGCAATAACAATAACTATCTATCTACTACATGAATTAACAAGCTGAAATTTAAATACATTAATGCCATAATTCCTACTCCGGCTATTTATTAAATCGGGTTATCGTTTAAGGTCATCAAAATGTTAACCATGCTGTACTAGCCATATTCTAATACAAAACATGATATTTAACATGCTAACATGCATTCTAATCTAAACTCTAATATGATGACAATGCGTGATCAATTAAACCAAAATAGGCATATATGACAAAATCAAGTTTAACTACATCTAAGTAAGCTAATAAATCAAATAACCCACCAATATTTGTATTCTTCTAACCAAAGTTAACTAATATTGTTTTAACGATTTAAATTAATCATATCAGAATGCTAAGAATAGCCGAGACGCCTACCTTAATGGCGACGACAACGGCGCACGAAATTCCAACGGAATCGATCCGGATGACGAGTGTGTTGCCGCGGTCACGACAGCGCTGAAAAATCGATCCGGATGGATGTCTAAAAAAATATGTTGGAACAAGGGGATAATAATAAGAAGAACAATATAGTGTGTTGTGATAGGAGAGAGAGGATAGGAGAGAGAGAGAGAGGCGCTACCGCGGAGGGGAGGAGGCCGGCGCAAGGCGGCAGCACGCGTGGGCGGGACGGTGTAGGCGGTGCACGGTGCAGGCCGCGGCGGGCTGACGGGGTGGCGGGGTGACGCGGCGGCGGCAGCCGCGTGGCACGCGCGGGCGGGCTGCGCCGGGCGGGCGCCGGCAGGTGACGCGGCGATGCGTGGGCGGTCAACGGGCGGCGGCGGCCGCGCGAGCGGGCGAGGCGGCGGGGACGGCGACGGCCGGCGTGCGCGGGGCGGCGCCGGCGGTGCAAGTCAACGGGGTGACGGCACGGGGCGGTGCCGGCTGGTGCCGCAAGGACGACCGGGGGGGGGTCAAGGCGGCGGCGGTGTCGCGGGTTGAACGGGGCGGAGGCGCGGGACGGAGGCCGCGGGCTGGGCGGGAGGTGTTCGGCCGGGCGATGGCGGCTGAAACCGCGGGTGGAAGTGGTCGCCGAGGCGGGACGGCGCTGCTACGACTGCGGGGCGGCGGGGTGGCGCAGTGAGTCAACGGGAGAGGGGGAGGATGGCCGCGCGGGGTGCGGCGGTCGAGGCGGCGCGGCGAGCAGCCGCGGACGGCGAGGCTGCCGCGCGAGGAGGGCGGCGGCGGGTGAGTCATCAACCGGTGGGGGGGGGGAGAAGGCTCGCGCGGGGGCACGGGGGCGCGCGAGGCCGAGGCCGCGGGAGGCGGCGGCGACCAACGGAGGGCGATGGGGGGTGCGCGGCTCCCGCCGGGCGAGCGGCGGCCGGGCGGAAGGCGCTGCCGTGGGTGGCAGCCGTGTGGCGCACTGGCGCAAGGGCGATCAACGGAGAGGGGGGGGGCGACGGGACGATGGTCACGGCGACGACCGTGGCCGGTCACCGCGGCGGTGCCGAGACGGCGGAAAGTGTGCGGGCTCGAGCGGACGCGAGGCGTGACGGTGATGTCGCGGGCGGGCAGCGCTCGGCGAGGATGATGATGCGGCTGACGCAGCCGAGCGGAGGAGGAAGAATGGGCTCGCCCGAGAGAGAAAAAGAGACCGACAGGAAGAGAAGAATCGGTGCAGAAGGAGGAAAAAAATGGCAGACGGTGGAGGGGATGAGGGAAGCGACGGTTTAGGGTATCTGAGGGAGGAAAAATCGGAAACGATGGGGAAGAGAAAAAAAACGGAAAGAGAGAGGGAGATAAGGAAAGGGAGGCGGCGGTTTCGGTAGGAGATCTGGAGAGAGAGAGAAACGGGAAAGATTTAAAATTAATAATATTAACTCTCATAATAAATATAATATCAATTTTTTTATTTAAATATCCTGGGTATTACAGTATCGAAGCCATAGCTTGGCAGATCTGGAATTGCGACATCATTGTTCTTCACTGGTGGAACATAGATTTAGGAATGTTGATTTGTTGTGCAATCTTGAATCATGGTTAACACCGCTTGAAGATGATGACAAAGAAATCATTGCAATCAAACACAAGAAGATCAAACTGGGATCGCCGACCTTTTCTTCTTTCATTGATTGAACTAGAACTCGTCGGCGCTGCTGATCCAGACGAACAGAATGACGAATCCAAAATCACCAGATCTATCATCGTTGGAGCTGATCGCCAGATTCGTCTTTCCTCCAGCTAGACGAATCTAATGAAACACCGAAGCCGTCCCAAGTAGAGGAACTCCATTGAAGTCGATGAAGGTGAAGTTGCATCTGAGGGAGGAGGGTGTCATCATAGCTCCTCACACTACCGCCGATTAAAGACAACCTGTGAAGGGAGAATGGAGGACGAAGGCATGGAGGCCAGAGGATAGGGAAGGGAGGTAGACAATGACCTCGTCGGAGAAGGGGTTGGAAGAGGAAGACCTCCTTGGCCAATTGGGAAAGACGAAGAAGAGGATAACGGGCCACAACCCCTATGTGCCGGAACACCCAACCAATAGGCTCCAAAAATTCTTCATTGTTCATTGCTTCATTTCAATGGGAGATCCTCCTCTTATAAAAAGGATTTGCTAGTTACAAGAAAGGACATCCAAACTAATGTTTACAAATATGTCCATGTTAGGACTTGAATGAAAACAACTAAAAAGACTCCCTAATAGTATAAAAGTAAACAGGAAATAAAGCTTAGAATAAAACTTAAAAATTGTCCCCATCGTTCTCTCTAACTGGGAGAAAACTCGGCCTCGAGTTTTAGCTCCGCAAATTTAGTTACGTGCGATCGAGAACACCTAAGATTCAACTTGTGAGAACAAGTCAATCCAGGCTCTGATACCAAATTGACGCGGGAGAAAATTGATTAAATCGGATCTATGTTTCAAAATGAAATATTTCTAAACAAAAACTAAAATAAAATGATTAAACCAAGTTTATTCAACCTGACAGAGAGTATTTTAATCATCTGGAAGAGGAAATATGTTGGACATCTGATTGTTCATATAAATGTTGTCAGCCATCTAATCAATCTCGAATAGTGCCCAAGGCGGAACACCACACACGATCAGGTTCCAACATGCCTCATTTGCACATGGTTGTATCTGATGTTAGGATATTTTCTCATCCTACATTTAAAATACACTCAATAAGTTGAATAAACTTGGTTTAGTCATTTTATTTCAGTTTCCATCCAAAAATATTTTGTTTCAGAACATAGATTCGGTTTAGTCAATTTTGTCCCGCATCAATAATCCTTTGAGGTACAATCTTATTTACCTTGGGATGCGAGAGAGCTTTCCAAAAGTTATAGTCAAAGGGACCCGAGGGGGTCTTAATATCCTGGAGGAACCTATATGTAGACTTTGTGTTGAGAATGTCATTTTGTGTAAGGCCACACCCACCCTTCAGGAGTATCCGAACTATGTATAGGTTTTCTAAGAATTCTAGCAACTAAGGTAGAGTCAAAGCAATAATCTAGTAGGTTTCTATTCCATCTTCTATTTAGGATAATATTCTTTACTAGACAAGGTCGCATGTCGGAGATGCTGTTAGAGATCGACAATCCCCTCCTATCAATGATCCATTGTTGATCCCATACATTTATAGAAAAATCCTCTTTTACTTTCCAAATGCATCCTCTCTTTAGAAAAATTCTAGCTTTAAGGATATTTTTCAAACATTAGAATTTGTATGTTTGGGATCTTCCTCTCAAAAGGTATCTGACCTACATAATCTAGACCCAAAGTTTGTGGCTATCATGAAGAAAATACCACTCTAGCTTGAGAAGTAGTGTAGAGTTCATAGTGGTATAATCCCTTATCCCCAAATCTCAATCGAGCTTATGTCTCTTAATAGAGATCCATCTGCAAAAATGAATCGTTTTCTTACCATCTTGAGAATTTGCCCATCAGAATAAATTCTGATAACCATCTAACATCTTGATCACGCTAGTAGGCAGTCTTTTCATAGACATCAGATGGGTGGGAAGTTGATTCAAAGTAGATTCAATACGCGTCGTGCAATCAACAACAGATAGGAGATTAGACTTCCACCTAGTAAGTTTCTTTTGACAATTTTCAGTCAGCCAATTATAATGGTTGATTCTGTTATCAGAAATACTCAGCAGTATCCCCAGATATTTCTCAAATGGCATAGATTTAGCAAAATCAGCTGAATCACATATATACTTCTGAATATTAATATGGACATCTATACTAAAAGTTAAAGTTCAACTCATTTATTTTACACAGTTCTAACTAAGTTAGAACTCAATTTTTTATTACTAAACTTTGTTTAAACGGGCAAAGCAGACGTAACCTAAATGGTATGTGTTTAAGGTTTAGGGTTCAACTCATTTATTTTACACAATTCTAACTAAGTAGTTAGCACTCAATTTTTTATTACTAGATTCAAACTTTTGTTCAAACGTGAATGGTTTAGCAATTGAACTTCAGATCGAGCTCAAATGACAACTTTACTTGAGCTTAAAACATGCTCAAGTTTGAACAGGTTTTAAATTTTGAATTAAAATAGAACAATTATATTTAATTAAATTAAAACTACTATCCGATAATAGATTAATTAGCCTACCGATCATTAAAAGTACAAGTTACATCCCATGATCTCAAATAACTATGAGGATAATCATATTTCTATTGAGTATTTCTATCATCATTACCATATGGATATAAACCCTCATCCATTCAATATCCTGGTAGGAAAGGAGTATGGCATCGATTGTCAACTCCTTAATATACCAACTCTATAAGATCATGTACGCGAAATTGGATCAATTGAAAAACTTTTTTTCCAATCATCTTATCTATTCTGGCCAAGAATTTAGAGTACTATCACATAAGACATTCACTTTCACTTACTAAGAGTAGACGATTCCTTGATGTCCGCTCAATCACCGCCATTAGGTTTTTCTTGTACCCGATCCATCGATATACTATACCATCTAAATGATGATCCATAAGTCAATTGTCAAAGCACAAGTTCCACCCAACATGGCATCTTTGGAGACTCAGGTCATAAGTTCAACCATGCAATCGTGATGATAGACAATCATGATTGACAGTTCGATAAGATACCATTCAGGATTTCTAATTTGGTTAGTTTAGTGAACTCATTCTACTATTGAGCACTTGTATGTGTATCTCAGTGTCGCCACTATAATGACCAATGAGATCGATCATCGTTGTAAGAAATCATCTTATAAAATTTGGCACAACGAAAGCGACAATTCCTATGGGTTCATTTAGAACCTATCTCGATCGGAACTGAAAGATGAAAATTAAAAATCAAACAAATTGGGTTCGAATATACCGGATAGGGATTTATATAATCCTATGAAGAAAAAGGAGATGAGCTTCTTGAGTTCTTCAAACTGTTCAAATGTCTGATCTCCAGTAGTATCAACACGAACTTTATCCACAATAGGTTCTCCCTTCGTGTCGACCTCGAGAACTATTCCCGAATAGAGCTCCATCACCCATGGACGCCTTCTAGAGAGAGAAAGAGGTAAGGAGGAGGCTGAGGACGTAGTTTTCACTCTTGACTTAATAGGGTTTAGCTGAAACTATTAGTATGTATAAAGAATTTTGAAATTTTTCATAAAAATCCAAAATTTTCATAAATTACGCTCTTGCCCCTGTACTTATGGATAAGTCCTTATGTGTGTGACCAACTAGACCAAATAGCCTATTTAGTTGAGGCCTAAATGAAATAGAACAATTCTATTTAATTTAATTAAATCTATTATCTAATGACAGATTAATCGGCCTACCGATCATGAAGGGTACAAGGCACATCCTATGATCTAAACAGCTATGGGGATAATCTTATCTCTATTGAGTCTTTCCATCATCATTTACCACATGGATATAAATCCTCTTCCATTCAATGTCCCGGTCGAATAAGAGTACGGCATCAATTGTCAACTTCTCAGTATACCGACTCTATAGGCTCTTGTACTTGAAATTCGATCAATTGGAAAACTTCTTTTCCAATCATCATATCTACACTAGCTAGAAATTTAGAGTACTATCCCATTGGACATTAACTCTCACTTACCGAGAGTGGACGATCCCTTGTTGTCTGCTCAATTGCCTCAATTAGGTTTTTCTTGTACCTGGTCCATCGCTATGCTAGACCATCTATACGATGATCCATAAGACAATAGTCAAAGCACAAGTTCCACCCAACAAGGCATCTTTGGCAACTCAAGTAAAAGACCTAACTATGCAACCATGATGATAGGAAATCATAATCGGCAATTAGGTAAGATATCATTCAGGGTTTCTAATTTAGTCAGTTCAGTGAACTTATTTAATTAATGAGCACATGTATATGTATCTCAGTGTCTCCACACTAATGATCAATGAGATCAGTCATCCTTATCACATGAGAAGACATCACATACATTAGTCTTAAGTATCTTTTGACTAGTAATATTTAGATCATATATCACTAGATGATCAATCTTATTATCATGATCTCATCATGATTTAATCATCATTGCATTTGATCAAGAACTTCATTATGATATTTGTATCTAACAAGAGTTTGTAATGAAGATTTACCTAATTATTTGATTGAGATATTTCTAGAAATGTCGAATCATATTATATATGATTGGCTTCTAAGGAATATATTTCTATCAATTCTCATCACATGAGAAGACATTGCATACACTAGTATATCTGAATCTTTAATGTCCCATCTTAAGAATCCTATAAATAGGAACATTTAAATCATATGCCTATAGATGATCAATCTCATTATCATGATCTCATCATAATTTAATCATCATTGTATATGATCAAAAACTTTATTACGATATTCACATCTAATAAGAGCTAGTAATAAAGATTTGCCTAATTAATTGAATGAGATATTTTTAAAAATGTCGAATCATATCATATATGATTGACTTGTAAGACATATATTTCTATCAATATAATTTTTTATCCCCAAATCTCCACCGAGATTATGTCTCTTAATAGAGCTCCATCTACAAAATTGAATCATTATCTTACCATTTTGAGAATTGGCCCACGAGAATGAATTCTGATAACCATTTAATCTCTTGATCACACTAGTAATCAGTCTTTTCATAGACATCACATGGATGGAAAGTTGATTCAAAGTAGATTTAATAAGCGTTGTGCGATTAGCAACATATAGGAGATTGACAATTTTCAGTTAGCCAATTATAATAATTGATTTTGTTATCGGAAATACTCAACAATATCCCCAAATATTTCTCAAATGGTGTAGCTTTAGAAAAGCTAGATAAATCACATACATGCTTTTGAATATTAATAGGGACATTTATACTCAAAAGTTAAAGTTCAACTTGTTTATTTTACACAGTTCTAACTAAGTTAGAACTCAATTTATTATTACTAAACTCAAACTTTGTTTAAACGGATAGTGCTGACGTAACCTAAATGATATGTGTTCTAAGTTCAACTCATTTATTTTACGCTGTTCTAACTAAGTAGTTAGAACTCAATTTTTTATTACTAGATTCAAACTTTGTTCAAAACTGATTGATTTGGTAATTAAACTCCAGATCGAGCTCAAACAACTTTACTTGAGTTTAAATCATGTTCGAGTTTGTACTCATTTTAAAATTTGACTTATGGCTTGTACATGAAGTTCACTATAAATTTAAACTCAAAATTTTGTCTATTTAAATGATATTATATAACTATCAATACTCAAATTTTATTTTTTTTAAACAAATATTCAGTTGAATAGTTAATCTAAATATTTAATCGAACTATTCACGAGTTTATAGAGTCGAGTATATCTTTATTAGAATTTTATTCATTATCAAATTAAATTTTATATTTTTAATTAAGATTATTTATTTAACTTAATAGATGAGTCGAGTCAAATTATAAACCGAGTTTCTAACTGCTTGTCCTAGTGTACCGGCTCACTTGCGTCCTAAGATAAACTTCTGCTCCGGCGAGGGTAAACATATGGGCTGTAAAAATGTCAACAACTTCATGGGAGCCAAATATATACGTCCACATGCCTACATGAACTGTCATCCACCGTTTTGATCGCCGCGTGCGAGCGACCTTCACAGCTGCCTACCAAACAGCGACGAGAAGGAAGGCTATGCATGCTTTTAACATATACATAGAGAGAGAGAGAGAGAGAGAGAGAGAGAGCGGTAGATAAATATAATATAGATAGCATAACAGCCCCCTCTGTATGATTAATCCTATGACGTCTTCAACCTTTTCTTCTTTTGGGTACATATTCAATTTATGGTTTGTCTATTTCCATGTTATCTTTCGATCCGAAGATCTGAAACAAACAATATTGAATATTTAATATAATTTTATGTTTTTGTAATAACACTTATTAATAGAAATATTTGGCAACCATTACAAATTTATGTTTTTTAAAAAAATTTCTTTTAACCAAGAAAAAAGATAATCTCACCTCTTTTTTATCTTGTGATTCCAAACTTTATTTGATCATAATATGGTACCCACTTTTTTTGTTATCACATCTTTCCAAACATGGCAATTTTATGTGATTGACTAGTTCATATTTTATTTTAATATAATATTTAATGTACAAAAATTTATTGTGCAATCAAACACCTTGTAAGATGTTACTAAATAGATGTGAGAGAGAGAGAACAACAGGTTTACATGGTAATTTATTTTAGTTTATGTCCCTTTATATTTCTTTTAAGTTATTTTCTATATCCCATAAATGTCTATCCGTAGACCCTTCGCTGCTTTGCCTCTTCTGCATATGCTCCCCATCCCCTTCTGTTTATAGGGTGTTTGGTTACATAATATTTTCTATATAACTTTTATGATAATATTTTACATCAAAATAAAATATAAAACTGTCATATTTGATAAGATACAGTAACAAAAAAAGTGATGACCACACGTCTAAAAAATATTAAGGGACCGTAAATAAAAAGGTCTCACTACTTTTTTAGTCACATCTCTATAAAAACATATTTTTATAATGAGTATTAAACACTGACACTCTTTTTTTATCAAGTTTTGACACATTTTTGTAACAAAAATTAAATTTGTCACGCAACCAAACACCGCGGCATCACAAAAAGATAGGAGAGAATATGCAACAATATGTGAAACCATCTATAGTTGCGAACGGTCGAGCCTATATATAAAACCACCTAAACTAGTCAAATAAATCATAGCAACTTACATGGATATGACTATATGAGCTTTCATCTCCATTTCACCCGTAGTTGTGTGCTCTTAGCTGCCAAATCACAAGCCCGGACAACAAAGCATTCCTGGTCACAAGAAAGAAAGAAAGTGGTCACAAGAAAAGAAAGAAAGAAAAATGCATTTGAGGCATACTTTGCTCTTCACTGCCCTCCCTTTTCCTTTAAAGAAAGACTGTCTAAGAAAGATCTGCTTTTGAGGCATGCTTCAGCACCCTCTTTGCTCTTTACTGACCTCCTTTCTCTTCTAAAGAAACACTCTTTACTGACCTCCTTTCTCTTCTAAAGAAACTCTCTCTCTCTCTCATATGTCTCCATGTCTCCCATGATATAAGAATATGTTAAGAGATTAATGTGACGTTTGATTAGATTTAATCTAAAAAATTTATGGGGTGTTTGGTTACATGATAATGGAGATTTTTATTTTAATTTTTAAAAATTATGAGAAAATTTGTTAAAAGAGATGTTTGGCAACAATGACAATTTTATGTTTTGAAAATGATTTTCTTCTTAAACAAAAAAGAGGGTCTCACTTCTTTGTTTTTTCTTGTGGTCCCCCACTTTATTTAGTCATGTATAGTAGTTATTCTTTTTTATTATCACATCCCTCCAAACATCATAATTTTATGTCGTTCACTTTTTATTTTAATACAATTTTTTATCATGAAAGTGTACACAAAATTATCATGTAACCAAACACCCTATTAACTCTTAATTTTATAGATAGTCTCTCAATGATAAAAAATTATTTAATTTTATTATGACGTAAGTGATTTATGTTGTTTGATAAAAAAATCTGGATCATCTAATTAATTGATTAACACAGCTTTTTATAATATTAGAATTAATAGAATCAGGTCATCCTTATTTTTCTTATGTCACCGAAAGAAAATTTTATGTGAAAGCTTAATACCATGTCAAATGGCATCAGCAGCTTGCTTCTGCTTTCTGCACCTATTTTTATATTATTCTCCTCATCTCCTTTCGCAATACATAGTTACCTACTTAATTTAGTGCTTTCAACCCCAGAGTACCTTTTATATTTTCTTTTTCATTGAAAAAAATCAAATTGATATTTCCATTGATCTCCGGTTGTAGATGGTAATATTTTTTTTATACATTATGTGAATAGAAAAAAAAGCTAAGTTAATATCTGAGGCCCTGTTTGGTATGGGGATAACCCAGGATAGACCTGGTTTATCCCCAATCCCCTGTTTGGCACACACTTAAAAATGAGTTTAACCTGGATTAAGTTAATCCAGGTTATCCCCAAAATTAGGAATAAGTGCAGGGATAAGTCATCCCACCTAATACTGAGGATACGACACCCGAGCTCTGTGTGGCGCGGGGGCGCTCCGCGGGGAGCTCCGGCCAGCGGCTCAATCCGGGGGGAGGGGGGGGGCTCGTCGTCCGGGAGGGGGGAGCCGTCCGGCGCCGCGGGTGGGGGGGTGGGGGGGGGGGGGTTAAGCGCCGTTCGCCCCTCCGCAAGGGGAGGGGGGTTACGTCGTCCGCGGGGGGAGGGGGCTGAGCGCCGTGGGGGGAGGGGGGGCTCGTCGAGGGGGAGGGGCACGAGCGCCGTCCGGCGGGTAGCCGCCGCGGGAGGGGGTGGGGGCTGTCCGCGAGCCGCCGGGTGGGGGGAGTCCCCGGCGTCGCGGCGAACGCCGGCGGCCACCAGCGGGGGGGGGGGGGAGGGGGTGGGGTGGGGGCTATCCGCGAGCCGCCGAGGTGGGGGAGTCCCGGCCAGCGGCTCAATCGGGGGGAGGGGGGGGGCTCTGTCGTCCGGGGGAGGGGGAGCCGTCCGGCGCCGCGGGTGGGGGGGTGGGGGGGGGGCGTTAAACGCCGTTCGCCCCTCCGCAAGGGAGGGGGGTTCGTCGTCCGCGGGGGGAGGGGGCTGAGCGCCGTGGGGGGAGGGGGCTCGTCGAGGGGGAGGGGCCGAGCGCCGTCCGGCGGGTAGCCGCCGCGGGAGGGGGTGGGGGCTGTCCGCGAGCCGCCGGGTGGGGGAGTCCCCGGCGTGCCGCGGCGAACGCCGGCGGCCACCAGCGGGGGGGAGGGGGTGGGGTGGGGGCTATCCGCGAGCCGCCGGGTGGGGGGAGTCCCCGGCGGCCACCAGCGGGAGGGGGGGGAGTCCCCGGCGTCCGCGGGAGGGGGGGGTGAATGCCGGCGGCCGCTGCGGGGGGAGGGGGGCGAACACCGCCGGGGGAGGGACTCCGGCGTCCGCGCCCGGGGGGGGACTCCGGCGTCCGGTGGGGGCGCGCGGAAGCTCCGTCCGGCGAGGAGGGGGGACCCGGGGAGCTCCGCCCGGTGGCCGTGGGCGGGGGGGGAGCGCCGGAGCTTCGCTTCGTCCGGCGGGGGCGCGCGGCCGGGAGCCCCGCCGGGGGGAGGGACGCAGCCGAAGGGGGGGCTTTGTTGGCAGACGACACCACCGGGAGGAGGGACGCCGCCGCGGGGGGAGGGTGGAGCTCCGATTGGGTGGACGACCGGATTCATTTATTTGTTAATATACCAAACGTAGGATAGTATTATCCTTAAGTTTATTCTAAGTTAAACCAAACGTAATGGGGATAGGGTTAATCACGAGGATTGGTTTATCCCTATCCCCATTAATTTTATCCCGATATCAAACGACGCTTGAATGGTTCAGATGATTTTAAGTGTTTAGAGATTCAGTGGTTTTATTGACAAAAAATCTGAGAAGATGGTTGAGCCCAATCAAACAGGGCGCAAGAAAGATGGCCCGCAGGCTTAGAACTAATATAAGGGTCTAAGATTTTAATATGTAGTCCTTTATTGAACCGTCCATTGGGCCAAAGTAAATTAAAATATGTCAAAAATATATCTTAAGTTTTATGACATAACTTAAGTACTTATTGAAAATATATTTTACTTGGAGTTGTTGTCAATTTTATAATACTATCTTGAATAATTAAGTTTATTTAATTTGATAATAACATATTTATGAAATAAAAAAATTGGACCGGACCAAATCTAGCTAAGTCGAGTTAGCAATTTTTACGGGTTGAGCATTATATATTAGTTGGCCCAATATATTTTAGACCGGACCTTATGCCCAGAGACACCCCTACAAGGAAAGTGAACTGGTAACAATTATTATAATATAAAATTATTATATTTTATACAAGAATATAATAAAAAATAATTAATACATTACTAAATGGCTCTTATTAATTATTTTTTAGGTGTTGAATTGAAAGTAGCTTAATTTGAAATTAAACGTGGTACGTTTGAAGTAATTCCATGAGAGAGAGAGAGAGAATCTAATTTGAATAATTTTGGATGTTCGCAGACAAACATGAAATATTTATTTCAAAGAACTAAAGTGTTACTTACTATATTTTCAAATAATTAAAAGTGTTACTATATTTTCAAAGAATTAACTGCTTATCTTTTTCATCACTCTCTGTTTTAACTGCATTTTTATTTTTTATATATGTGCCATTTGTTTTAGCTTAATTTATACAGTTAACCACCTAATTTCAGCTCTAACTTGTACCTTGTGACAAAAACCACTCAATTTCGATAAGATATTTATTGTCGCAACATATTTTTGGTGAATTAAGACATGTGCGTGTCAATATCTTACTTAATTCATTTTCAAAATAAAGATATCACATCAGATTATGAAAAAAATGTTAATTTTATCATTTAACACAGAGAGTTTAATTAACATGTAAGAGATATATCAAAACCTTAATTGAAATGTATAATTAATATGTAAAAAAGCATATACTAAAGAAAAGTTTAGTTTGTTCCGAAAACTGGAAGAATTATCTCCTAGTGGTGTAAACTAGGAAAGACTTAAATAGATTCTAGAACATACCGATGTAATTTATATATTACTATGTACAAAACATAGACTACAAGAAATAAAGCAAGAAGTCACTTGTCGAATTGAGTTTTCATTACAAAAAGTATAATTTCGTAGAAAAAATTGTCAGAATTGTTCAATCATTAAAAAAATTATATTTTATAGAAGATTATCTTTTAAATTAAATTAAAAAGATGAGATTCTTTTTCCTTTGTGGTCCCCCACCCCTTTATAGTTTTTCAGTAGTCCCCATTCATTTCATTATCCTATCTAACAAAATATGACAATTTTTATGCCTTTAGCTATTTTAGATTTTATTTTAATATAAAGTTCATCTTAAAATGTATAAAAAATGTTCAGTCATACACCCCATTAAGAATTAAAATATAAATATACTAGTCCTGGCTTTGTACGAGTTCTTTTTTTTTTGGTCACGTGGCCCAGTGGCCAACAGTGCCTGCTGCACTGCAGGCAGCGAGGGTTCGAGCCCCCGCTCGAACCCCACTGGTCACCTCCCCCCGGGGGGTGCCTGGCTTTGTCACCGCCGGGAGGTGAGCCCACACCCTCCGCCCCCAGGTGGAGGGACGATGCCAACCGCGCCAAGGCGGCCGACACCTTGTCCGAGTTTTACTCTACCCAATCTAATCAAATATAATCTTGTTGAACCCTCACACTTGTTGCCCTAAACAAGTCGAGGTGAGTGGAGTATGCTACTCAAATTCTTATTTTACGCCCTGTTTGGTTAGGGCATGAAATTTGATATTATATAAATTTTGATATTGATATTTGTAGAATATGAAGTTTCAATATTAAAAGTGAAAGTATCAAATCTCTTGAGTGTTTGTTAATACTATATAAATATTAAAATTGATATCTGGTGTTTGATAACACTATATTGATATCAAAATGATTATTAAGTATTTAATTGATTATACACTTAAAATTATTATTGATATCAAAATAAACATTAATATCAAAATAAAGTGTAGAATGAATTATACACTTTGATATCATGTTAAATTTATTGGATTATCTAACACAAAACGTACAAAATAATGAATGAAATAAACATACATCGTACTTATATGTCAACAAACATTTTATGCAACAGTAGATGAGGCTTAGAGATTATTCTAACACGTATTCGTATGCGATGCGATGCAACCTCTTTCTACAGGTGTCTCTTTGTCATCTTTGCATCCAAACTCAAGATATATTTATCTTTGATCTGAAGATCTGAAGAAGCATCGAGCCAAAATTGCTGTCGAGAAGACTTCCACGAATAGATATGAATGAACTAGTGTTTCCAAAAGAAAAAAACAAAAAGTGAAGAAAAAACAGAAAACCTCTCAATTCAAAGAACAGCCGAGAATCAAAACTCAAATTCATCTAAAAAATATCTCCATTCCGAGAACCTCAACCGATAATCAAAATTCAAATTGATCTTATAATTCCACAACGGAGACTATGCTGCAGCCATTATTCCTACTCCCAAGAGAAGAGTTCGATGCGAAAAAACAGAAAGTTTGGTAGCCAAGAAGCAAGGTCACTGAAAATAAAATTACAGAAATCCGTAGACGATAACAAGTGGTGTTTTCTGATTCCGGCACCGACGGATGGCCCAACTGATAGGCATGATGAGAAAGATGAAGAATCGTACAGGTACCGATACTGAAGACCATTGACCTTCGCCCTCATGGTCTCCATTGATTCCCATCCTAGAAACACCAACTGTCGTGGTTGCCACCGCTGCCTTCGGATCTTGATCGTGTGGCTGGCAGTTGGTGACCTTGGATGAGGACATCCCTCGAAATCCCCCTTTCCCCAAGTCTACCGCCGAAGGCATCCCCCTCGAGTCCACAAATGTAGCGGAGGACATCTCCATCTGCGCGATGTGAACTTCTCCGATCAGCCGCTTTGGTAGTTCCCCCTTGGATTGCGCATCCCAAGAGCACCACCTCCTCCTCCAATGCCTACACGCTGCCATCAAGAGGGTGTGCCAGGTGATCCGAAGGGATGGCATCTCCGTTGGCACCTAATATACGGGGAGCGAGAGGAGTGGCCCAGAGAAAGGGGTTGCAAAGCTCGTTATCCATGGAGGAGAGGATCTAAAAGGCAAAGGCGATGGTCTCCTCGATGTAGTACTGTTCCTCCAATCCCAAGTCTCGCTTAGTCTTTCCTGCCCACGCCCCCTCTCATCCCCCATCGCCTAGAAAGCCCACAGACGCTAGGGCTCTTCCCTGCATAGTGTGCTAATGGAGTAAGGCGAAGGTAGAAGGGATCGCTACTCCGACATCGAAGAAGTGGTCTATCTCTGGTAGATCGATGCTACCTCTGCTATGCGCTCCGAAACTATTGGTCATTGCCGGGGAAGGCTGCAGCCACTCTCGATCAAGGTGGCGATGGAGAAAGAGCTGGTCTCCAATGGCAAAGGAGCTGGCTACCAAGGAGGTGGTGGTGAGTAGAGGCCCGCAGAGATGCAAAAAGGATCTAGAGGAGGAGAGACCCGTGGAGGCGTTAGAGTTTGTCGAGCGAGCGAGCGCGTGCGAGAGAGAGAGAGAGGGGGGGGGGGAGGTGATCCGGAGGAGGAAAGGTTTTGATAAGTTCAACACTAGTATTGATTTCAATACAGGTAGAACCCTGTATTGATTTTGATAAGTTCGTAAACTATTAATTTTAAAATTAATATTACCATCCAAACACCTAAATATTTATTATATCAATATCAATTTTAAACTTAATATTGATACAGTGCTTAATACTCTAACCAAATAGACTATTAGAAAGTTAGAGGGCA
Organism: Cryptocoryne crispatula var. balansae; assembly: GCA_036172225.1. NCBI lineage: Eukaryota > Viridiplantae > Streptophyta > Magnoliopsida > Alismatales > Araceae > Cryptocoryne > Cryptocoryne crispatula. Next base: position 34,267,867 of record CM069925.1, on the reverse strand, counting down.
CAGTTACCCATCTCTCTCGATTTTGAAAGTGATACTGGTACTTATAAAAAAATGCCTAGTTAAGTGCCCAAGTCTCCTTCATGATTTTTTTTCGGGGGCAAACCCCCCTCCCCTTTCACAAGGGATGTTACCCTCTTAACCTTGCCAACTTCATCGTGCAGGTCATCTATGATTCGTGAATACCTATTTTTGTATAATATAATAATATGTCATTGTCACTTATACTATTATATAGGATTAATATTTGTGATTATAAATATATGATACATAATTAAAATTTATAAAATTTTTTATTAACCCTCTTTACCCCTCTCACTTGAGATTATGCCTTTCCTAACATATGTCAATGCAATATAATCACAAAAACTCATATTTACTTGTATACGCACATAAACAAATATTCTATTATAACATAAAAATATAATTATATTGACGTATATATATTTTTATGTATACATAAATACATATAATATTAATATTTAATTATATATATTTTATGTATATATCTATATAAATAACTAACGCTGCTGTTTGGACCTTCCAGGTGATGCCTAAGTGGCTGTCTTGTCCCCTTGCGATTTTGGCATATTTATCCCCTCGAGTACCTTGTCATCTTGACAACTGTGTATCACCAAGGGAGTTATGGAGTGATTCAACTATCATATAGAATATCATTAGACACTTCTATACGGTCCACGTATAATAGTTATGGTGACTTTTTTAGATCTTATTCTAAAATATAAGTTAGTAATGAGTATAATCAATATGTATATATGTTTAATATCTCATATTCTTTTCAAATATCATGGGAAGAGTACATATAATATATAGAGTAACAATATAATGCAACATTTGAGTGAAAGTTAAATAAAATATTTTCTAATCATATTTCTTAATTTTCATAAATTTTAGATATATTTTTATTTTCTTATATTTTCAAGTATTTTTTAATTTTTTTGACACTTTTTTTAAAAATAAATTTGACTTGGTCGGATTCTAAACTAACCAACCCGAGGTCAACCCTGACCCAGCTTTCCTTACTATCAATTTTAATATTCTCTCATATTTTCATGCATTTTTTATATTCTTGGCATGCTTTTATAAAATACATTTGACCCGGTCGGATTCTGGACTAACCAACCCTGGGTCGACCCCGACCCTGCTTTCCTTACTATCAATTATAATATTCTAACAAAACAAGTCGGCCATAACATTACAACTTCATCTACTTTTGGACAACGAACTCTGGTGTCTACGGGAGGTTGATTTGTTTGAGAGTGCCTTGGCCATTGATTACGGAATCGGTGGAATCGGACCGATTCCGACCGATTCCGGAATCGGATCGGAGGACCCGGCGGAAGGACCGATTCTGGGAAGAATTCCGCAGAATCGGTCTGAATCGCCTGGAATCGGTCGGAATCGATCCGATTCCGACCGATTCCATGTGGAATCGGTCGATCCGACCGATTCTTCGGAAGGCCGGGTTAACCCGGCTCGGTTCGATTCCCGGTTCGACTTTGGACCGGGAATCGACCCGCAGAGCTGCCCTCGGTCGATCCCGCGGCGGAAGGAGAGGGCGCAGGCGATTCCGGCGCGATTTCGGCGCGATTTCGTCGATTCCGGCCTTGATTCCGTCGATCCACCGTCGATTCCGACCGATTCCGTCGATCCAGGGTCTATTCGGGCCCGATTCCGGCGATTCCAGGGGCGATTCAGGCGATTCCGGCGATTCCAAGCCTGTTCTTCAAAGGATTCCGCCGATTCAAGCTCGGATCGGCATCGAATCAACCTCTTCTTCGATATTTGTAAGGTTTTTGGTAAGATTTCTTCGCCAAAAACTTGGTACGTCCATTCTTACGCGTTTCCGACGAGTTTGAGTGTCGTTAAACTTTACGATTTATGTCCGAACAAGTCCGTTTAAGTTTTGAACTATCCAGATATACCGAATGGTGTGTTTCTTAGGTTGTCTGCTTCCCGAACAGCGTCTAAAACAATTTTTTATGTTATCTAATCATTTTTATTGCATTGTTTACAATTTTTGCAGATTTAAGCAATGGCCGATCAAGGTGACGCAGCACCAGCACGTGCTTCCGACGTGGGTTGGGAACACGGGCATATGGTAGACCTAGTCAGGAAGAGGGTACAATGCAAGTGGTGTGGGAAGGAGATGAACGGGGGGGTGTTCCGGCTGAAACAACATATTGCCGGAACAGGTGGGAATGTAAAAAAATGTGACAAGGTGCCCAGGGAGAAGAGTGAGGAGATGAGAGGATACATGATAGGTAGAGCCTCTCAACGGGCTGTTAGGATCGAGCAGAGGGAGGAGTTGCACGATGAGCTACTCCAGAGGAGGAGGGACCACGATTTGCCTACCTCGAAAGGGAAAGGCAAGGGGAAGGCAGCAGCTGAGCCGGAGCCAGAGAGCGAGGACGAGTCCACAGACTCCGAGCTGAGACGTACTAGGCACGCTAGCAAGCGTGCATTGGCTGAGGAGGAGGACAGGAGGAGGGGAGCAGGAGGGTCTGGGTCCAGAGTTGACCCAGCTTTGGGCCGATCAGCATCGGCTCGTCCTACCCGGGACCGAGAGCCTGACCCCAGGAGACAGGAGCCATACCGCCGTTCTACTTCTACCAGCACTCGATTTACACCGAGTGACGAGTATTTATTTAGGAAACAGAGTGCTGGTCAGATGGGGATTAAGCAGGCAATGAAAGGGGTGAAGGCAACAGGAACGGCTGCAAAGAGAGCCGTTCGCCACATTGTGAAGTGGCTTTTACATGCAGGTATCACTTTTTAAATCAAAATTGACATTATGTGTGTTTTATGTACTTAAACTTAATTTTAGCCTGATTCCATTTTTTTTAACTTGATGTAGGCATCCCAGCACATGCAGCCACCAGCCCCTACTTCCAGACGATGGTAGATGCCGTGGGTGAGGCTGGACCGGGTTTGCAAGCCCCGGGCAGCAGACACATATACGGCGCTGGCCTGGATGAGGAGGTCCAGGAGTTGAGGGAGTGGATGGATGGGTTCAAGTTGGTGTGGAAGGAGAGGGGTTGCACAATCATGTGCGATGGGTGGACAGGTATCACCAAGAGGAGTATGATAAACTTCTTGGTGTACTGTTCTGAGGGGACTACATTTTTGAAGTCGGTAGATGCTTCTGGGAAGATTAAAAATGCCGACTTCATATTTTCTCTGATGGATGGGGTGGTGGAGGAGATCAGGGAGGACAATGTGGTTCAGGTTGTCACTGACAATGAACCATCATATAAGGCGGCTGGGAGAAAGTTGATGGAGAAGAGGAAGCACATCTTCTGGGTGCCCTGTGCAGCACATTCCATAGATCTCATATTAGAGGATATAGGCAAGGAGGAGGGTGTATCTACACTTGTCCGGCAGGCGCAGACGATCACATCTTTTATTTATTCGCATCCCCGCCTCATATCATGAGATCTCACACAGGAGGGCACGATCTTGTTAGGCCCGGTCCGACACGATTTGCCACGAACTTCATTGCACTGGAGAGTTTACACCAGCACATGTATGCATTGGTTAGGTTCACACAGTCCGAGGAGTATTACAACTATATGGTGGACAACCTGCATGACAAGAAAGAACAGTTGGAGATTCTTGTCAGGTCTGAGAAGCAGATCACTGACAAGAGGTTTTGGGAGAGGATTGCCTATTACTTGGCAATCATTGAGCCACTGGTAGTTGTCTTGAGGTTGGTAGACTCAGATGACAGGGACCAGATGGGCACATTGTATGATGCTATGGACCGGGCAAAGTTGAAAATTAAAGAAAAAAATCCCAGAGGTTACAAAAAGTGGTGGAAGATCATTGATGACCGATGGGACAAGACCTTGCACCACGATGTCCATGCTGCAGGTAACTTGGTTAAAAAATTATTTTTGCTGTATAATTGTCTTATATGCACAGTGTTAACTAATAAAATCTTGCAGGATACTTTTTGAACCCCCGCATCCAATATGGAGGACAGGTGGTGAACGACAACGAGGTGATGCGGGGTACACTTGCAGTTATCCAGCGGCTGTGCCGATCTCAGCAGGACAGGATAGAGGCTGAGATAGAAGTAAGTAAGTTAGAGTTCAATACCTTGGACTAGCATTACCAAGCAATTAAATTTTTTTTTTAATTTTTCAGATGCAGAAGTACAAGATGAGGGTCGGCGTATACTCAGATGCTGACCTGAAATATTCAGTTGACAAAGTGTCACCTGGTATAGTAATAGTTTGATGAGGAATTTCTTTTCTTTTCATATAAGTTATGGTGACGATGGGCTAATTGTTTTCCTTTTCTCGTCTTGTGCTTTTCTTGCAGCTGAGTGGTGGGTTCAGGTGAACACCAGGAGTGGATGGAATCCACTTGCGGCCATCGGTATCAGGATACTCAGCCAGAGCACCAGTTCCTCCCATTGTGAGAGGAACTGGAGTACATTCAACCTGATACATACGAAAAGGAGGAACAGGTTGACCTCAGACCGGCTGGAGAAGTCGGTCTTCTGTCATTACAACATGAGGCTGCGCATAAAGAACATCAAGGATCGACAGAAGATCAGCGAGGCACGATTTGCACGATTCGCAGGTGGCCCGTACGAGCAGAGGCATTCCTCCGCCACACCACCACCCGAGGAGGTGGACATGGACCAGATATTCCAGGAGGAGCATGCACTTGCCTCCTGGATAGAGGAGAGGGAAGCCAGGGATCATGCAGCTGAGTTTGATCCCGATGACCGTGCATGGGCTGAAGGAGAGTTGGATGGTGTTGAAGCCGAGGAGGATGCTCCACCTCCACCTCCATCTACTTCTCAGGCTCAGGCAGGGCCTTCTTCTGCCCAGCAGCTATGGTCCAGCCACCTGCAGCTTTAGCCCCAGCTCCAGCTCCAGTCCCCCCAGCAGCCGCTACCCAGCCCATTCGCAGTCCGGGGAAAACGAAAACAAAGATGACTGCACGGAAAATGGGAGGATTTGCACAGTTGAAAAAAACTTTGGGTTCCGGTCCTTCTGGTACTTCAGAGATGGCTGAAGAGGTGAAGAGAAGGAAGCTAGAGGTCAGGCGTCCTGTCAGCCCAGATGACAGCACGCAGGCTCCTCACTCCTCAGGTGATGATGACGAGGAGTGCATACCAGCGACGCAGCCATCAGCAGCAGCTGAGTCTCCTGATTCACGGCTTCAAAAGTCATATTACACGCTGGATGAGCAGACACCGCATTCTTATATTATGGAGCCACAGTATCCAGCATTTGGCCAGGTTGACCAGCAGTGGATTACACCACCAGCTCCACCATCCTCTGCTTACGTCCCGGTCGTCCCGCAGTCCGATCCATACGACCTTGATGGCATGGCATCAGCATTATTTTCATATGGATATGGTCCCGGACAGTATACAAGACTAAGCACGAGGGAGGAGCATCACGAGCAGCAGGGAGAGGAGGAAGACCCATATCTATATCCTGGATATTGGTAGTAGATTGATATGATGTAAATTTTTTTTATGATGTATCAACTCATTTATTTTTGAATCAATGGAATTGGAATATGTACTTAACTTCAAGTCTTCAATTGGAGTTCATTAGTATTTATTCGATGTGGTCCTGTGGATGAATGCATTGGTTATTTTTAAAAAAATTTCTAACTCATTTCCTATTTTTTTTAGAATTTTTCTGAATTTTTTGAATTTTTTTGGCGAAAAAAATTTCAAAAAAAAAAAAACGATTCCGGACCGATCCGGAATCGATTTCCTTCCCAGGAATCGGCCGATTCAGGCCGATTCCTGGAATCGGAATCGGAATCGGTCCCGACCGATTCCGATTCCGATTCCGATTCCGGAATCCTTGGCCTTGGCTGAATCTTAATCTGAAACAGCGGTTTATAGTGTTCAAAATCCAAGATTTGCTAGCAATAATAATCCCCATCTTATCCCAGACACCCTTTAATTATCGTTCTATATGTAAGCAAATATTCTCCTTCCTTAGTCAAACCATCCTAGATTTCTTGCTCTTTTTCCTCCTATCCATGTCTCTCTGGTATGATCTAATAATTTTATCGGCTTTGGTAGGATGCAAACATAGTAATCTAATCTAATCTAATCTAATCTAATCTAACCTAGTATATAGAAGTGGGAATCGTTTTTTTTCGTCCTTCTATTTACGAGTGTTCGATGACAGTGATTTATCTTTACCGCCGTCCGATGGAGCCGCCTGAAACCCAGTCTCTATTTGTCAACCGTTCGATCATTTTTTTCTTTTTCGGTCCTACTCTCCACCGTCGGATGAACTTCTCCTCTGCAACGCGCCTTCTCGCTCCCGCAGTCTCTCTCCTGCCATCGCGCGATGGAAGTCTTGTCATCCTCCCCCTCAACACGCCTTCTCCGTTTCTCCCGTCGTCTTCCTCTACAACGCACCTTCTCCGCCCCGCAGCCTCTCTCCTGTCGTCGCGCAACTGCAGTGCCCGAGACTTTCCCCTCAACCCACAACACTTCGCGTGATGGAACTCCTCCCCTCCGCCCCTTCCGCCGACGGTTTCGCCCTCCACCTTTTGCTGTCCACCGTCGGCCCTGCACCGAGCTTTCATCTCTCTCCTGCCGTCAGCACCCTCACCCGACCGCCCTCCGCGCGATGGAATGATCTCACCGCGAAGAGCCCAACCTGCTCAGCGCAATGGAAAGATCTCTTGCCCTTCCCTTCACGAAGAGCCCGAACGAGTCTCCTGGGCCATTCCCATCATCCTGCCTTCCGCGCGGTGATCACCCCCAAGCTCCCATCTCGCCCCACCTCTACCGTCCCCCTCTGCTCTACGTCTCCTTCTCTCTCTTAGTGCCCCGCGGACGCCAGTGCAACACTCACTACCATCAAACCCTTGCAAACGCGCTTGCGGTCCCCATTATTCTCTATTCCTCTCCACCATCCCCCCGCTGCCCTTTTTTTCTTCTCGACCATGGTAGATGATCTCCGTCCAAACCCTTCCACCACCGTCGCGGGTGGCACCGATCTTCTTCCTCTGTCCAAACACGAATCTCCCGCGGCGTGTGCGCCTTGATTGGTCATCCGTCATCACGCCGCAAGGAGATCGATTGATGCCCATCCACATCACCCACCTCTTTAATTAAGTTACCCAGACAGCAAGCCGGTTGTTCGGATGACGTTGGGTGGGTGGGCTATTTCATGCCAATGCACTTGGAGCGGTTATCTACTGAGGTACACTTTGGAAGGCTAAGATCGGTAGATGGCTTACAGGCTGCGATGCTGTTTCTGTGGCTGCTGACATCGTCGAGGTATAAAATAGTTTTCTGTTGTTGAAATCTTTCAATATGTTTTGGCTACACAACATCTGAAGTTATTATGTCATACTAATTGGAAGCTTGATTTGTCTGTGACCTCTGCTTTTAGCTCTGTGTTTATTAAATATAAAAAGAAGAAGAAACATGATGACGTTTTTCTTGTGTTCAGACTAAACGGAGGAATGAGTTTATTGTTTGGCCTGTGTTTTTATCTCCACTTTTATTTAATATATAGAAAATGAAGCAGCACCTATTTTTCTTTTGCTGGAAGATAGCTTTGCTACCTTAGCTGACTGGACCCTCATTACTTTTCCCGTTCATTTTGATAGGGTATACACGGAAAAGGGCGTAAAGATGACTGCAACTGTCAAGGCATCTGTAACCAGGAACTAGGACAATACATGTGCTTTCATGGATTTTTTGGTGGGTCTAAGTTGTGTTTATTCATGCCTCATATCCTGATTATCGATGGTCTATTATCAATGTGTTTACTACTACGTTGGATTTTGATCTGTACAAGACAGCAAGGCTCTCTCCTTCATCTTCAAGATACTATGGTCTTGTCTACGGAATGGAAATTACACTATAAAACTTCATTTTGGTGAGAACTTTTTCTGATAAACCACTTAATTGGAAGACTGGAGGGAGGCAACTCTTTGATATATATGTATATAAATGAACCTGACTAAAATTGACCATTGATTTGACAAAATCAGAAGCACATGCTTCTAACTTGCATAATGTTAGTAAGTAGTTGACACTATTCTTAATCTGATATTTGCCAATGTCCAAGGCGTATCCTTATTGGTTGGTTTACATTACAGGGAAACTGACATAAGATAAATAGCTTATACTATTTACACATTTTGTTCTAACTTAACAATATGTATCGTACTATATATTTAGTAGGCTCTTGTATATGTAGATTGATAGATTGCAAAAAGGTTGTTAGATTAATTGAAAAAAAAAATTATAATCTCTTCCCATCGGATTTGCAAAGTACCAATCTTAATTATATTGAATGGTGACCATTCGAAGACCTTTGATTAACCGCCATAGCAAGTTTTGATGGGATGCAAAACTTGGCATTTTGAATTTAGTTTGAGTTGATTATGATTTATTTGGGTGTTTGATTTGGTTTGTTGCTTTTTTTAATCAAGACTTGATACATTTTAATCTGAGGATTCATTTTGGATTTGTTGAGTTTTGTTTGGAATTTTGCTGGAGGTATGTTTTATTTGAATTTGACTTGAATCACTTGGTCTAGACTTGATATCTTCTATTTTTGAAGTTTTTTGAGTTTTTTATTTTTTAGATTTACTCTCTTTCAATTTCATTGATTTTGGGAGCTATGATTTGAAGTGATTTAGATTTGTGTTGATTGAAGTTCATCTGTGATTTGGTTTATTTAAATGGTGTTTGTTTTTACTCAATGCATGTGGAGGATTTAGTTTTAGATTTAAGTTTCAGTGAATTTTCAGATTTTAAAAATGCAAGGCTCTGGACTTGAGAACTTGAGGTTTCGTTGCTTCTTAGATCTAAGTTTTAGAACTAGAAGTCTTGGGATCTTGTTCTCTTCAATTTCAGATATTTATGAACTTTTGGTCTTGCATTTTGGTTTTGAAGATTTTTAACTTCTTGTTTTTGTTTTCAGATTCCTAGATATGAGCTTTTCGAACTATACGAGGTTTAGATTTGGTGACTTTTTAGAATCTGAAATTCACTTCTTCTGGATTTCAGGATTAAGTTTTTTTTTTAAAATATTTTGGTTTAAATTTTATACTAGAACTTTTGATTTGATTATGATTTTTTTTGTTCTTAGGATTTTAGGATTTGAAGGTTAAGAACCAAGACTTCAAGTTTAAGTTTTAAAATTAAAATTTAAGTTTAGATTGTTTCTATTTTTTCCTTTGGATGTATTTTTGTGCCTTGGGTTTTAAGGCGTACTGATTTTAGGTTCATGTTTTTTTTGTTTAAGTTTTGAAATTCAATTATGGACTGAGCGCTTCCTGGCACAGATGAATTTTCAGACACTCCTCATTTTTGGACTAGCACAGCTCACAGCTCCTTTAGATGTTCAGGTTTTACAGAAGGTTCCAAATTATTTTTTAAATTCTTTACTGGAATATGTGTTAAAGTGATTTGAATTTAATGTCTCACTATTTCAATCTTGGTTGAATGTTTTTGGATTAAATACTTTTTTGTATTAAGTTTTAATTTGGAAACTTAGATGTCCTTAGATGACAGTCTTGAGATTTGGTGCTATAAGTTTTAGCTTTAAAGACAGATTTTTAAGAGATTTTTACTTTTTATCAAATTTTGAATTTACCGGTTTTGAGGTTTCAGGTGTCTGGTTTGATGCGTTGTTGTTTTCTTTTTAAGTATTTTGTGTGCTTTATCAGGTTTGTTATATTCTTACTCTCTGATGGGTTTAAATGAGGCTCAGAGCCTTAACATATTTTTTAGGTTCTGATTTTAAAGTTAAGGATTTGATCCTTTGATTATCAAGTGGTTATGTTTAGTTTGAATTTATTCCTGGTTCATCTTGGGCTTATCTTCTCTTGGGATGCTTAAGTTTGACACTAGCTCCCTTCTTAAGTTACTGATTTCTACACCTTAAGGTATCTGATGACTCTCCCTTTTCTATAATTTGGGTTTAATGCAAATTTTCGATTCTCTGATGTTGATTTTTCTTGTGTTCATAGATCTGGAGGTTTGCAGACTGTTGAAGATCTACAGTTGATGTAACCTCAAAAATGTCGATTTCCTTTTCAAAAATAGAATTTTAGTTTTTGAATTAGTTTTGAAAAACTAGGAAAATAAGTGGTATCATCACATAGGAGCATAATTAATTTAATGATATGTATAAAAATATATTGAGGTTATAGGGTTCTTTGAAAATGTTTTATTTTAACTTCTCTTCATCGGACTTATGAAGTACTGATGTTAATTACATCGAGTAATAAATTAAATACTCCCTGAACTTTGTTCCTGCAGATTAGCTTCCAAAATAATGACCATGTTTACAAATCATTCTTATATATTCTAAATATGTACAGAAAAGAAAACAAAGGCATTGGAGAAGTATACCATGAAGTGTAGATCGAAGTTCATTTATGATGATTCTTGTTCTTATATATGAAATGCTTGGTTTCTTTCCTTTCTTCTACACGTTCACTTGTAGGTGGCTTTGTTGTTCCAAAATCACCAGGATTTGCTGGACAAATTCACACTTTTCTTACCTGATCAAACAACAACTGGTCAACATGCATCAGGTAGAGTTTTTGTGCGTCCGAATGAGAGGAGTTATGACATAGGTGCTGTCAAGCATGGATAGTTGTAGAAGGTAATGTAGAAAAATTGATCAGTCTTTAACTGTCTAACGATTAATTCATCTCTTTTAAGTCTTTATTATTAATGCATCACTTTTAAGTCTTCAGTCTTCTTAAGTATGCCACTTTTCCTTGGGTCTTATTAATATCATCAAAATCACTTCTATGGTGGCATGAACTTTCAGAAACCTCTCTTATTAAATGTAAAGACTTCTATGGTTGAATCAGTTATTTCACACAATTATGAATGAGAAAGAAAAGTATCCTTTCTTTACAGTTGTAATTAGTGGCATTGGCAAAATTTTAAATTCTTTGGCAATAAAGGGAAGCCAATCACTCTAATAGTTTCTTAGCCTTCTAAAATGTTAACATGAGAAAAATGGACGGCTCATGCTTGATGTGCCATAGTTCCTGACAAGTCTGTATTAGGTTTTATTTCTTTGACCTACCATGGCATCGATAACATTGTTACATTTTAAAGAATGTTAATGCATCTATGATTGTTCATTGAAGTAACAAAAGAACGTACAAGGTATTGTAATTCATACATAAATGGTTTAGATTAACCTTTTATTGCACTTGTTTGTTGTAGTTTTGCTTCTTTTTTTAGTGGCAGTTGATTCTTGGTTAAGTTGTTAAGCACACAAATACCTTGTGTCCGGAGGATTTTAGTTTTCTTGTTATGAGAACTCACTGGATTTTATGACGTACTATGTACTTATAAAGGGATGAAATTTGGAACATTTGGAATCGAAAACTCCAAATCTCAAAATACAAAATCTTAAATCTGAAATTCAGATTAAGAATTGCTCAAATATGAAATTTGCTATAAATCTTAAATCAGAACAATGCATTAATCTGAGAGTTACTATATTATCTTTGAAATTTCTGATAGATACATCATAACCAATATCAAAAGTAATATGTTGAGCCATCAGATTAGGCTCACAAATTACCTCAAAGAGTTGAGATATCCATTTTTTGTTGTCACCGATCATGCCCATTGGCCAGCACATGTAAAATCTTGTATTAACCATGGTCATATTGCCATAGGAGTTATGATTTTGACAGATTTTCATGAGTTCGCATATATATTTTTGTGCCAAGTGTTAGCATTGCATGTATCCTAGCTACCGATAGTCCCACCATTAAAGTATGCATGTAGGACATCCCATGAGCTGGAAGAATTCCTTGCAAGAGAACACTACTAATTCTATAACTAATCTAAAGTAGATTGCATAATGACTATATATATTACTTGAGAAGCGAGACTAGATGAAGATGTTCATATGGCTTATGGGATTGTCCCAACTTTCTCTTAAAGTGTATCATTGTTATGAGAAAACAATTTTTACAATTTTTTTCTTAAAAAGAGGGATAGAGCATATACTTCTCATGGTGATTGTGATGTCAGTGTCGACCAACCAGATCAGGAGAATGACAAAGAGAAGACACATTGAGAAAGAAAAAGACAGAAAAGATGACAAGGGTCAGAAGAATCGGGAATGTGAGGATAAAGATTTAGATAATGATACCAAGGATATGCAGAATGCACAACGCAAGAGGAAATCCTCTCGCAAGGTTGATGACTCTGTTACAGAGACATCACATCAAGGTGGTGATGTTGGCGAAAGCTATGGAATTTGCTTCATAACAATTTCTTCTTATGATGATAAGAATGCCCTGAAAACTGAGTTAACAAATATAATGAATATTGATATTCACTCATTATTTATTTCATGCATGGGCAACAGTTTTCTATTTCAAATTTCCTTTTAGAGATTTTGTTGCTTTTCACTTATCAATAGGTTTTTTTATCTTATTACACTTTTATGAAGTTGGTTAACTTTCAACTTGTCAATTCCATATAGTTTGTGCTGGTTGCATGCTATACGATCTTAATTGCCTTATCAATTTGTCAACATAACATTCTTCTAGCTAAATTTATGTGAGACATCAAATTGTACATGAGAAAAATGTTACTGGATTCATGCAAGGATAGTTTAATGTTCAATAAAAGCGGTGACTTCTGATTTCAAAGTGAACATAGCTCTTTTCTAAGGGTAAGATAAGGATTGCCAGCTGTGGATTTTTACCAAGTACATGGAAGACAGTAATCAATCAATTTACTGCACCTATAATTTATGAAGTGACTAGAAATATCTTATAGGGTGTTTTGTTGCAAAATATTTTTATACACTTTTGTGACAAAAATAAATATTAAAATAAAATATAAAATAGCTAAAGACAAAATTTTCATGATTGGTAAAATATGATAACAAAAATGTGGGGATCATGTCTAATTAAAGAAAGGTGGGAGACCATTAGGAAAAGAAATCTCACCTTTTCTTATCCAAGAAGGATTCTCTACAAAAACATATTTTTGTGATGGCTGTCAAACCTTTTTAATAAGTTCCATTAGAAAAACACACTATTAAGTTCATGATTTTCTGGAGAGAGGATCAAGCCTTTCTCATACTTAGTTGCTTGGTTGAACCTAGAGGAAAGGGAACTTTGCAGGATCGTTTTTGCCATAATCTTCGAAGATATTTTCATGAACTTACTTTTCCCCACAATGAAAAGTGTGGAATTGTTATCGTTTTCTAGCACTTTATCTATAGTCAATAGTCAACTCGTCATTGACAAGGATGGTTTCCAACTTTTGTGAGTTCTCTGTATCCTAGAGTGAAGCAACTTGTTTATAGGCACTTTTGTTTGATCTCCAACTTACAACCAAGAAAACTGTACACGGGTGTTTTTTTCATTTTCCAGCTTTTTGTTACTTCTCTTTCTTTCCATTTTTTTATGTTAGGCTCTCAGGTTAAATCTTTTTACGACATGTATGTATTCTACAGAACAAATCCCAGTTGAGACAAATAAAACATGCATTACAGTGAAAGTACTATCTACTCGTGACCTTGAGGTGCTTAGTTGGTAGTCCCAATAATTTAAGGGTATGAACTGTCCCTGACCAAGTATGTACGTTCAGGTTTTTTCTAACTTTCTAAAAAGTGGGTTTGCTGCTGAATGTAGCAAGGGTGGCAAGGTAGCAAGTTGTAGCCTATCTTGCTTTGAGGCAATTATCATGATGCAAAGCACAACAGCTAGAAATCATTAAGGGCAGAACTGGTATCATGGAGCAGTTGATGTAGGCAAGGGAATATTAAAGCATCTAGCTGAGCACCAATAGTGATTTAAAGAGATTAACTTCATTTGTATTATTTTTATCCTTATGCGATATCCCAAATTATTTGGTGGTAGTCATATATATATTCTCTTTCTTCAAAAATGTTTAAATCATCCAAATCATATTATATTATCATCCCCTAAGTTAACTTAGCACTGCCACATTTTTTATTTTTTAATATTTTTTACTTTTTTAAATAGGTTTCCATAGATGTCTCTGATATGTTCAAATCATCTCAATCTTTTATTTTCAACTAGGATATCTCTGGCATGTATTTTTTATGATAACTGATTGCTGTTAAAATATTGTTGTACTTGGGCATATTCTATTGTGTCATGAGAAAATCACCTTTTTTTACTATGGACAAGGCCGGAAGGCAGTCTGGTTTCAATCCAATATTATGGATAATGTATTGGATGTAATCTCAAATGTTAGGCGGTAATTTGAGAGTGGAATATATATAGCTGTAAATCTAATTTGGTTGGCAGGGAAAGGGAGTGCAAATAGGATAGATGTGTATTCAAGAATATAGGTATATATTTGCCAATACGAAGTGTTTGTTGTTACAACAATTTCTAATAACAATGAACTTATCAATTTTATCAGCTCAAAAGGTGTCAACTATATTTTAAACATTAAGGTACTTTGAAATTTAATTAAAAGTGGATCGAGTGTCCTGACTTTCTTTCTAACATATTATTTATTTAAAATAACAATATAATTAGTTGACAGCATGTATTTCACGATTAAATTTGTTGATTTTTTATTTTTCTCTGTCTTTTGTATTTTGATACAACGTCCCGTACCTAACAATTTTTTATATCTTGGTCGGATAATGCATTCCACCATTTCAGATAATAAAGAGACTGTTGAATTTTCTCGTAAACGTACAAATTCTCGCTGTATATGTATTAGTTTCATATTCTCTAGATGTATTATTTATTATTTTGATAGTATGTGATAATGAATACCAAAATGTTTCTGCATAAAGTCCAATGCATGCCAACATGTATATTTATTAAATTATATATGTATAATTATTTAAAATATTTTTAGTGCATCCGTACACGTGCGAAGCACGTTCTCTTAACTAGTTTAGTATATAGAAGTGGGAATCCAGTTTTTTCGTCCTTAGTATGTAGCCTATGTGTTTGTCTAGATACTTCCCATTTTGTCTAGGTATTACTCCCATGTTGTTAATGTGCCGGAGAGTTAAAGGAAAGAAAATGGTCCTAAGAGTTTGACGGCGACTCTCGAGCCAGGTGACCACCACCGGGAGAGCTGGGCGGCTCCTGCCGTTACTCCGCAAGCCTCGCCATCGCCTCTCGAGCCGGCTGCAAGCCTCGCCATCGAACACCTCATCTTGCTCCGCTGACACTTTCCCCGTTACATCGCGAGACTCACCATCTATCGTCGTTACTTTGCAAGCCCCCCGCTGGATCTTCGTCTCCTCTTCTCACACCACCAGTTACCCCCTCCATCTCCGCCTCCTGTTATTCCACCGGCAGTTTCCCCTTCGTTACTCCACCGTCCCTCTGCTTCCTCTGTTCGATGGTTCCCCCTCTAGTCCGTCTCCATTCCTACACGTTTCTCATCTTCAATGTCCAACCTGTTCCTCTTCCGCCGTTTCTTATCTTCTATCTTCTTCAATGTCTTGTCACTTTATCCGGACATTACGATGCACCTTCCCTCTTTCAACCTCCCTTTCCATGCACCCACCTTGAATACCGTAGGCCTAAAGGCCTCACCTTTCCTCCTTTTGTTGCACAGTCCAACGTTCCTGTCATTCACTATTGCTTCGAACAATCTGATTTTCTTGTCAGCCTTGCCATTTAGCGCCATCCGGCAGTAGAGGCTTCACCGGTCAACAGACGATTTTCAGTTTTGACCAACCTTCAGCGTCCATCGATTGATGCATATTCCAGTTGCTACGTACTTTGCAGGTTGGTGTATTTGTTTTACCTTCACATCCCTATTTTTGTCTTGTGTTGGTTTCATTTTTGAGATTTATAATTTTAGAAATTTCAAGTTTGAGCTTGAGAATCCATGCGTACTGGTTAGGATATCTTGATTATTTTCTTATTTGCAAATTTACCACAATGTCGTTTATAATATGTTTAATGAAACGTGAGGTAGAATAATATGCTAAGCTAGATTTGTTAACTTATCATTTTTGGTTACTTAGTGTTTTGGGATGTGGATATTTGGATCTCAATTTTTTTGTTTGGAATTCAGCTCGCATTAACTTTTGAGATTTGAGGTCGATGCTCGATTTTCAAATTTTTTTGTTCCTTGGGTTTGTGGTTTAAATTTCAGATTCGATTCGATCTAAGGGTTTTCAGCTTTAAAATTTCCTGGAGTATCCATATTTTGGATCCTCAAAAGTTTCAGATATTTTGAGTTTTTTTAGAAGTTTTCATATTTCCTGAACCTTTCAAGATTATCAGATTATGAGATTTCACTGTCTTCTGATTTCTCAGTTTACATCCATTCTCATATTCAGGTATTTCCTGATTTTTTTTTAAGATTCGTGTACTGTTAGTATTCAGATTTTTTGTTTTGGACTTACTGCACTTTCAAACTTGTGGTTTCCACAGATCCTGAACAGTTTACAAAATTTTCTGATTTCCATATATACCAGACTTGAGCTTTGAAATTTCATGTCTCTGGCCTATTCGTATTTACCAAAATTTGAATTATCTCGTAGTTTCTAATTTCTGGTCTTCTCTCGGGATTGTTGGATCTCGGTGAGTTTCGAATCACCTCGGTATGCTACATTTTTGGACGCTTGTAAATTTTGATAATTCCAGATGTTCAGCATTTCTCTCAAATGTTATGATGTCCAAATCCCCTGATTTTTATAGATTTGCAGAATTGTTGATTTCTCATAATTTGTGAAATCTTCAGAAATTTCCAAGTTTAACAGATTCAGAGTAATCAGAATTTTCTGATTTCTAATCTTTTTTGGATTTCATATTTTGTTCACTTTCATGTTGCTACTGTCTCCGAACTTTTAGTCTTGCAGAATTGTTGGATTTTAGAACCTAGATGCCCTTTCTTTTCTTTTCTTTTTCTTGTGTTTGCATTTCATCGATTCCATTGGTCAATTGAGAGCTCCCCTTTCACATCAACAATGCACTGAACATATAATTTCTCATTTCTTAAGGGTTTTGGTACAAAGTACATGAGGAAGGTATGGAAAGCCATAATCCCAATTTGATTGTTTAGGTATGTGTCCCATTGACCTCTGATATGTATTAGGGACTCTTCCTATATGATTGACTTCATGGATTAAGAGTCGCCATGTTAGCGTGAGAAACATGCATGGCCTACCCTTAAGTCAAGGGGATATCTCTCCCTTGGTAAGTGGAGTTTTGTGCTCCATAGCTTGGGGGTTGAATCAAGCATGATGATGGTTGTTTTAATAGAACTTTCTCATATAGCTCATTTTTTCCTCTTATAGAGGAGGCGAAGTCAATGGGGCCTATCCTTTTAGATCAACTCTCTTTATGTCACTCTTAGACTTTGTTTTCATTCTTTCAAGTTTTGCCAAAGCATAGATCCAGTCTAGGACCAACCCTCAATCTTTGGTTGTTGATTACATTAGTAATTTATCTCCAATTCAATGTTCGATAGCCTCAAGGGCCTGTCTGAGATTCGTTGGGCCCAATTAGCTTGCTTCAAGCTTGTTGTGCTATACTTTGCATGCTTCTTCAGCTTCCCATGGTTCAGCTTGTTCCTCTTGGACTATTTTCTCGCATCCGCTTCAAGCTTCTGATGTGCTCTTGTCAAGTTTCTGACTTGAGTTTCTGGATTGTGGTCTGTTTTATACAGATTCCAAGTCTAAGTTGTATCGTTTGGGGGATGTTCTGAATTGGTTTCAGGTGGTGTATTTCTGTTTTTTGGATTTTATGGATTTGTTCCATGTTGCAATTTTCTGGTTTATGGGGATTTTCTGAATTGGTTCCATTTTGGGATTTTCTGGTTTATAGGGATTTCATGCATTCGTTCTCGGTGGGGTTTGCCTGATCTTACGTAAAGAGTATCTCAGATTTGAAAACATGAGAGTTTTCAGACTTGTTTTATGGACAGATTTGGTACCTGCTATAGGTTGGTTTTGAAGGACCCGGATGGCTAGACGTGGGATGTTCAGGGGCTATAAACAAGACCTGGTTTTAGGCGTATTTGGACCTGTATGTGGGTCTGTTTTGAAACCTATATATAGGTTGATACATGGTCACAAGGGGTGTTTTGGGACATGAGTATATGGTATTTCACACAGAGTAAGGATCACAACGAACCAATTTGCCTCCTGCTCATCTTCAAAGAAGCAATTTGCAAAAATTTCAGTTTTTTTGTTATCTCTTAGACTTATTTTAGTTCCCCAATTTAATATTTGATGATTTTTAATTAGTTTAAATTTCATTTTATGGTATCTCTTAATCAACCCTGTTTTCTATTTGTTGTTGGCATTCCCCAGAGAAATAATAAAGTTTTATTCATATCATTGCTTTGGTACACTTGCAATAGTAGAAGAAAATTCCATAATGTTGTTTGGTAGTTATGATGCAATCTGAATCCCCAATTTTCATATTTGGTTTTTTAAGATTTCAAATATATATTTTAATGACATAGTGATTTCAGATGTGTTGATATTTGTATTTTTGCTAGGTTGACAAAGCAAAGAAAAGAAAAGCTGCATTTCTGGTTGGATTTGCTAGAAGATAGTAGGATATTTCAGATTTGAAGGTATTTCATTTACTTTTTTTGCATTATGTCACAGATTTCATCTATGTACAAAATTTTCCATGTCTTCTAAATTCTCATTATCAGATTCAGAGATTTTGTGAATTTTTTATTTTTTAGATTCTATGATTTATAGAATTATAGATTTCTCAAATTCAATTCTTCAAATGTTTTGATACACAAGACTTTTCATATTGCAACATGATGGGAATTTTTCTGTGATTTAAATTCTCTAATTTTATAAGATTTTCTGAACTGTTCATTATTATCCATGTTTTGTATTGTCAGAATTTTCTGATTTGCATATTTTTTCTAGGATCCTAAAATTTTGTTCCACTCGTTGTGGTTTGTGCATTTCTCAGACTATCTGATTTCTTGAACTTTTTGGAATTCCAAAATTTCTGAATCTATGATCTTAAAATTTCTCAGATTATGGCTATTTCCATAAGCCCCAGTATTAGAACAATTCTGAGACTTAGGCTTTGTAAATATAGTTAGGATTTGCATTAAGTGTTAATCATAATTCAATTGGGACCAGGTGATGGTGTCGGGTTGGAATGGAATTTGTGCTAGATGTTGTTGTCTATTCCCATTCAAATTCTTTCATGCACCAAAAAAAATTTGTCCTTTGTTATTTTTGGTGCAAGAGGATCCCACTTTATTTCTTTTTGGAATTTTTTTTTGAAGTGGAAAGTTGGTTGGTGCAAGAGGAACCCACTATATTTTTTTATTTTCATTGAGGAAAACTGTTGAAATAATTTTTAAAAATTCTGAAATAAAAAGTATTTTTAAATAGTTCTCACCATGGTTCGCCGGGTCGGCGACCCGGTCGGCCGGGTCGCCCGACCCGGTCGCTTTTTGGGCCGACCGACCCCGACCCGGCCCCGACCCCCCGATCCGGTTATTATTTTAAATTGAATTTTTTATTATATTTTTTCCGATCCCGACCCGACCCGGGTCGCGACCCCAACCGACCCGGGTCAGTTTTGGGGCCGACCGACCCGGGGCCGACCCCCGACTATTCCTTCCTTGGTTCTCACTACTAACATACTCCTCAATTTGTAAGATAATATTTTCCTCTCACGATTACCTTCTCTTATCTTATGTGCCTAATTTTTCTTGTGAAATATGACACGGTACGTGTCATATTATATATTATTATGTATAATATTATGATATTATCACTATATGATGTTATATATTACATAAGGAATTATTATAATTTGCATATTGCATGATATCATAAAGAATATTTTATTATCTATACATTGTTCTTTTAGCAGCTGATTAGAGTTTCACCCGTATTCATGTACATGATTGAATCAATTTATGTTTTTACGTCAACACCATTACATATACTGCTCAAATGATGCATATAAATAAATCTTATTTATGTATGTTTTTTGTTGAAACAATAATGACTTAGCGTAGTTCTTGATTTTATTCTTGCTGAGAATAAAATCAGATCTTACCGATTCATTATTTGTGATTTGGCATTTTTTTTTCATATTTAAAATTTGTTGTGTGTGAACTTTGTGAGTTTTTAAGACTTAGAGATTTCATAGCTTTATGATTCTAGACTTTGTTTTAGATATTCATATCCGATGACTCTTTTGCTTTACGTTAATATTGTCTTTGGAGCTTATATTCTGACATTGTATGCTACCTGATTGGCTCCAAGTCTCAAATTTGAAATTAGTACTTTCAATCTGATTTTACTTTTTTTTATCTTCTTGGATTTGGGAGTTTTGTTAATGTTTAAGATCTGAAGATTTTCTTTTGCTTGGGTTTTTTGTTAGTTTATGACTGAATTGGTGACCAGTTCGATCTTTGATTGATTTGAGCATTGCTTTCAAGACTGTTTCGGATTGGTCAGGCTTTAAACCTTTGAGAGTTTCAGATTTCAAGCTCATTGGGTAATGTTCAATTTTCGGCTCTTCCCGAACTTTCAGATTTAGAAATGAGTGGATTATTGAATTTTAATTATTGGTAGCATTTTTTTATTTCAATATGATTAGGATTTTTTTGTCCAAAGCCTTGATGGCTGGTTCAGTTCTTAATGGGCCTTGACAACCTGCTTGATCTTCATTGTCTTGATGGCCTATCTCGATCTCTCCTCTATTGCTTGGAGTGCTTGCAGTCCACCAGTTTTGAGCTCTGGGAGCACTATGCCATCAGATCTGAGCTTTATAGGCTGTGGTCATCAGTTTTGGGCGGCGGCGAGCCGGTGTCTGTCTTGCGGTCTATTTGGTGGAGTGGTTTTTCTTGTGCATGCTTGTTGCTGCTGATCTGTTCTAGTCGCTTTCTGACCTGAATTTTATGGTTATTGCACTGACCGGCAGGTCCACTTGGCTGGACGGCTTCTTGTGAAACGGGATGGTTGGAAGACTGATTTTAGTATTGGTTTTAATGACTGATGTTGGACTGAATTTGAGATGGGTTTTATGACTGATTTTAATCGTTTGCAATTTTCTCCTGATTTTTTAAATTTACAGATTTATGGATTTTGTAAATTTTGTAGAATTTGCTGAATTTCTGATCTATATTTTATTTACCTTCTGGCTGCACATTTAAAATTCATTGTTGATCTATGCTTTAGATTTGTCAATGTTCAGATTTGCAGTTTTCTCCTAATCTTTGTAATTTTCAGATTTCATTAGTTTGTAAATTTTGTAGAACTTGCTGAATTCCTAATCTATGTTTTATCTACCTTCTGGTTATACACATACAAAATTTCATCTGTATTCCTTGGTTCTAATTTATGAAATTTCATATTCTAATACCTAGGATCTATTGTCTTCTAAATTTGGTCCTCATTTCAGCCATTTCATATTGACATCACTTGACTATTAATGAATTTTTTTTCACCCATGTTCATATTATTCTACCTCATGTTTCATTAACCATATTATAATTGATCGAATTCCAATTCATCTTCACTTAATGACATTTTCACCTCCTTTTTTAAAATCAGATTTCATTTGATTTGAGCATTAGAATTAAGTTCTTTCATTTAGGGTATGAATCATCAGACACTTAGATTTTAGTGCTCAAATCCATGCAATACAAAAATCTGAAAGTTTGTAAATCTGAATTTTCAGAAAGTTGGATTTAATATATTTCTTTCAAACATTCATGGCCAATTCAAAATAAGGAATAACCATATCTGCCACTGTTTCACTGAAATTCTAAAACTTGGTGTTTTCTCCCAATTCTCATGTACATTTTACCAAAGTTCATATTATTAACATTTCTCTTTATTGACAATTTATGTGACTCAGGTGTTAAAGTGTAATTGTTTAGAAAAAGCTTAAAGTTTCAGATTTAAAGGTTGGTATATGTCTTTTGATTCAAAGCAGTTTAGATTGATTCTTAACACTTTGCTTTTATATTTAAATTCCTTATTTACATTTGATTGTTTTATTTGAGAAATCTTTACTTTCTTTGAGGATTTTAGATATGGACTTCAATAAGTTTTAGATTGTCTAATTTTAAGTTTTGACATCGAATTTACACATTAACAAATTTCATATTTGACAGCTTTAAAACTTAAATGTCTATGCATGCGCTCAAACCTATGCAATTTGAAGAAATGTCAAATCTTAATCTCAAATAGAAAATCCCATGAATTAGGATTAAATTTCCCATAGACTTTAATATACATTAAGAAATTTACCGTTGAATAGATTTGGTAATAAGTCATCTATGGTCTTTGATAGGCATTAGAGACTACCCTGAAATTGATTTGGGACTACGTCCTCTACATCCTTTGATAGGGGCTTTGAGGCTATCCCTGGAGTTTCTACAAGAAACCAACCCGGTTTTTGATAGACATATGGGGATAGAGTGGGATGACATTAGGGCTCTGCTCCTTTACAAAGGTTTGGCCCATGTGTACCATTCTTAGAATTCAAAAGGTAGAGTGGTACGACACTAGTGCTCTCCTCATTTACAAAGGTTCTGCTCATGTGTAACATGCTTAAGATCATTGTTCTTTTTTGTTAATTACATGTTCCTTATGGCTATTGAGAGCTAAGTCATTGCTCATTTACGCCCACAAGCCTTTGTTAAAATCTGCCATCATTGATTGGGGTCTTCCGGCTGTCATCTGCTACATAATCTCGTGTCCTGCCCTTCTTTCTACTCTCCTCTTGAATGTTTAGTCCAACTATAATTTTCTGCCTTAAACAGGGGATCAAAACAGTTCCCAATATGGCTTGTCCTTCAAATACCAATGAATATAACTGTGTAGCATGATAGGAGGTTCATATGTGGTTAAACAGTTAGTTGTATATGTAGGTTTTAAGATGAGTATGACCCTGGTTTTGTTGAATTTCAGCTAGCAAGATCAACTTGCCTAGGGGCTGATTCGATTGCCTGAGTTGGGTATTTGAACATGAGATGACCAAGCTATATGAGACCAAACCTCAGCCATCAAACTAAACTTGCCCGGGGGTTGTTTGGTTTGGCCAAACATATGCTAAGCCTTGATACTTATCAACTTTGTATGGAATCCTAATTGGAGTGAGATTCCTATTGGAATAGGACATAGCAGATTAATTGTAGTGGGATTTGAAATTCCAATTTGGATTTGAGATTGTTTTGTAATATAGTCTTTCATCGGGTAGCTTAGGATGTTTTATAATATAGTTAATTGGAGTTTTGTTATTTTTGGGATATGGATTTTATGAATCTGAGTTTTGATATTCTACAGTTTTTTATTTCAGATCTGAGAAGTTTGTGATTTGGTATTTTATAAATTTAAGATTTTTCTATTTGCTATGTGAATTGCCAACTTCTGGATTTGGCTTCTTATGTTTCCAACTTTTAAATTTGGTTACTTGCGCATTTTGGGTTTCTTAGGTTTGACATCTTTCATCTTTTTGCTGAAGTTTCATATTTGTCTTCTCTTTAATTTTAGTTTTAGTATGTGGTTTGAACTTTTAGTTTTGAGTTTTCTGAATGGTTAGTTTTTCGGTATTTTAAACCTTTTAGATTTTTTAGATATCAAACATTCTGCGTTTGTTTTTCTGATTTTTTTTTGTTTTTATATTGACTGATTTGTCAATATTCAGGTTTCTGAACTCCTCAGAGTTTCCAAATTTTAGAGTTATTCTCTTAAGATTTTTTGAATTTAGACTTGCAACAACTTTCAAAATTTTCGAATTGGCAGATCTTCATATTTGCAATTTTCTCCTAATTTCTTTAATTTTTTAGATTTTAGTATTTTGTAAAATTTGTAGAACTTGCTGAATTTCTAATCTATGTTTTATCCACCTTCTGGCTGCATATTTCGAATTCATTGTTGATCCATGCTTCAAATTTGTCAATGTTCAGATTTGCAGTTTTCTTTTAATCTTTGTAATTTTCAGATTTCATTAGTTTGTAAATTTTGTAGAACTTTCTGAATTTCTAATCTATGTTTTATCTACCTTCTGGCAATACACATACAAAATTTCAGTTGTATTCCTTGGTTCTAATTTATGTAATTTCATATTCTAGATTTGGTTCTCATTTCAGCCATTTCATATTGACATCACTTGAATATTAATGAATTTTTTTCCACCCATGTTCATATTATTCTACCTCACGTTTCATTAAGCATATTATAATTGATCAAATTCCAATTCATCTTCACTTAATGACATTTTCACCTCCATTTTTAAGATCAGATTTCATTTGATTTGAACATTAGAATTAAGTTCCTTCATTCAGGGTATGAATCATAAGAGATTTAGATTTTAGTGCTCAAATCCATGCAATACAAAAATTTGAAAATGGCAAATCAAACATTGAGATGATAACATTTTTTGTATTAAATATACATTAGATTTTTAGAATTTCTCCATTCCTTATAGATTCCTTATTTACTGATTTTTTTTAAAATTAATTTGATTTCTGATTTATTTTTTGGCTTGGTGCATTTCATTTGGGAATGCTTTGGGCATAGATACTTTATTTTAGAGTGAAATTGACTTTGGATTCCAATTTGAAAATATCCAAATTTGATTTTCGGTTTAGGGTTTTGAAGTCTTCAATTTTCAGATTTCTTAGACTTGGCATTTTTAATTTAGACTTTGGGATTATATAACCATCTGACTTGTAGGTCATCCGACATAGTAGTTTATTGTCCATACACATTCTTCTCTCTCCAAAACACAATTCTTGATGGTTACCGACCTCTCTCCTGTGGGATTTCCTCCTCAGGTGACTTAGTTTTTATCCGTCAAGGCTTCCGTAAATCCCCAGATGTGAAAGATTCCCTCTTCACTGATCGGCTGGGTTGTACCATTTTCTGAAAAATCTACAATAACACCCATTTGGCCGATTAACGTGGTCATGTTGTCCGTAAATATGTTGTCCAAAATTTTGGTACTAAACACAACATTGAGACAATAACATTTTTTATATTAAATATACATTAGATTTTTAGAATTCATCCATTCCTTACAAATTTCTTATTTACTGATTTATGATTTTAAAAATTATTGTATTTCTAATTTATTTTTTTTGGCTTGGTGCATTTCATTTAGGAATGCATTGGGCATAGACCCTTTAGTTTAGAGTGAAATTGTATTTGGATTCCAATTTGAAAAGTTCCAAATTTGATTTTCGGTTTGGGATTTTGAGGTCTTCAATTTTCAGATTTATCGGACTTAGCAATTTGAATTTAAAATTTGTAATTTCATAATCGTGGGCATTGAGAGTTTCGAGGTTCCATTTGGTTGGCCCCCTTCAATGTATGGCTTCATCCTTTTTTCCAGGAAATCCTGTTATATGTTAATATAATCTAATATCCAAATGGTTGGAGAGGGAAGGGTCGATGGTAATTGAGGCTAGATCAGCCAGTGAGTGTTAGGAATTTACAGATAGGATAGTTTGATAGCAGGGGGCAGCTTCAGCCCAATAGTAAGGCCCGCTCGTTTGCAGGTTGACTTTTGAAGGCCTTCACTCGCAAGCACCTCAAGTGACCGTCTAGGTGGTTGAGGTGGAAAAGACCACCGTTTAGGTGCTTAAGGCAGTCACCTCTAATAACATAGTTCTGAAATAAGCAAATCAGTCAAAAAAAGATATAAAACTGATCCTCAAAGCAGTTACAACACCTCTAAACAGGTCTGGTTGGCCTACCCTGGCTCACCTGGATAGCCCATTTTCGGAAACTGCACACCCCACTGCAGCAATCCCTAAAGTCCCCTGCAACAACCCCTTTTCGGCTTCCCCGTAGCCACCTGCAGCAGCCCCCTCCTGCAGATCCCTTCGGTGTTTGGTTCACACTGCAGGTCACTCACAACCCCTCATTGGACTCTATTGCAGGACCCTTAAACTGCCAGTGCATACCACCCCTCTTGCAGCACTCTTAAACAGGTCCGGTCGGTCCCTTTCTTCCACCCGCAGACCCCCATGTTTGACCTCTTAAATAGCCACTGCAACACCCCCTCAAAACCCTCTTTCGACCTCCTACAAAAATCCTCTGTGGCCTCCTCTATTCCCACCTGCAGCAGACCCCTAAAATTGCCCCAATTGCACCCATTAAACCTATCTAGTCGGCACTCCTTAAACAGTCACTGCTGCATCTCTTAACTGGTCACCTGCAGTACCCCCAAATAGCAGCCCGGTTAGCCCCTCTACTGGCCCCTACGGCAATCCCCACAACAACCCCCCTTGCAGCTCCATTTCTGCTTCTTGTGCAGCCCCATTATTACCCCTATACAGGACCTGTTTGGCTTCCATTTCAGCCCCCTTGCGACTCACTCCTACCCTTAACTAGATCTCATGTTATCCCGGTTTAAACTCCCTTGAAACACCCCCTGTTTGGACTCCACCAAGGCCTTGGTTGGAATCCTAACACTATAACGTTACTGTTTTTAGAATAATAAAAAAAATGAATTAGTTATTATTTTTTATCATTGCTATTATTCCCTATTCCTCCCACAAATTCCTCCTTCGGTTACTCTCCCTCCCATCAAACTCCCGTCTGCCGTCTTTGTTCTCCCCCCTTTTTCCCTTCTCTTTTCTCTGTCGCCGCGGCGTCTTCCCGAGGCCACCTGGTTCTGCTGCGCGTTGACGCCGCCCCACGCAGCCGCCACCCTCTGCGCCATCCGTCGACCGCCCGAGCGCCGCCCGCGCGGCCGTCGCCATCCGTTGACTGCCCGCCAGCGCGCCGCCCGCCGCCCGCGCCACGCAGCCGCCCGCCCACGCGCGCCAGCCCCCGCCACTCACGGCCGCCACGTGCCGGCCGCCGTCCCCGCCGCCTCGGCCACCGCGCAACCACGTCTCCCCGTTGACCCGCACCCGCCCGGCGCCGCCGCCCGCGCACGCCAGCCCCGCCGCCTCCCCGCACGGACCGCCGTTGACCGCCGCGCCGTCCGCGGCCGCTCGCTGCCCCTGTGACCGCGCGCGCCAGCGCGCGTTGTGCGCCGCCGTACGCCACCCCCCTCCGCGGTAGCGCCCCTCTCTCTCTCATATCCTCTCTCCTATCGCCGCACTCTCCATCCTATTGTATTTATCCCTCTTGTCTTATTCTCTCTTATTCCAACAGCTTGTCAAGACATCCATCCGGATCGATTTTTCAGCGCCGTCGTGACCGCGGCAACACACTCGTCATCCGGATCGATTCCGTTGGAATTCCGTGCGCCGTTTGTCGTCGCCGTTAAGTTAGGCGTCTCGGCTATTATTATCATTCCGATATGATTAATTTAAATCGTTAAACCGATGTTAGTTAACTCTAGTTAGAACAATAAAATTATTGGTGGGTTATTTCGATTTATTAACTTACTTAGATGTAGTTAACTCGAATTGTCATATATGCTTATTTAGATTGTTTTATCTTGCATTTTCACCATGTTAGACATTAGAATCGAATGCATGTTAGCAAGTTAAATATCATGTTGTGTGTTAGAATATGGTTAGTATGGTCTGGTTAATACTTCAATGATCTTAAACAATAACCCAATTTAATGAATAGCCGGAGTAGAAGTTAAAGCATTGTGTTATTTTCAGCTTTGTTAATTCATGTAGTAGATAGACAGTTGTTGTCATTGCATGTATACATCATAATATTATGTTAGAATTGCATGATTCATAGTTTAGAGTATCATGAGGTTAGTCAATTGGTATAGTTTGAGTTTAATTTTGGTATGGTATGCATATGTGAGGTATACAGTTATGATTGTTCAACTATGTGTTCTATGTTTGGATTATCATGCACATGTCCATGGTTACTTTGATTGGTTGATTGTCTGAGTTATATGTATATGCTTTCATCTTGAGAGATGTAGTATGCAGTGGGCTGCCTTGTAATGGAATTCTACTTCACCAGACTATAGTTCGGTCCTGTGGGCAGCAGATGAATTAGAACAATCCGGAGCATCCGTCGATCCCGGATACCGCGGTTTATCCTAAGTACTCCCCTGCCTATGGGGTACTATGGGATTTAGCTTACTATATGTTACTTTTATATATGGTAGATCTGGTGTTAGTTTTGTGACATTTGCTACAATGTCCAAGTGGAGCATATAACTTACTCAGACAGATGGTTTATTATGCATTTTGGCATGTATGATAGCGATTTAGATTGGTCATTTTGTTATGATAGGGTTATGTAATGCATGCATACCTAGTTTTCTTAAAGCTCAGGTTATGTTAGGTTAAATGTTTATTGAATCATGTCAGTTCATGGGGTAGTGAAAAGGTACTTTAATCAGTTTATTGAAGATATACAATTAGTATAAACCTGAAATATTATAATCTGAATTTTTAGGTTTATTACTATTAAAATCAGTAGAGAATAACTAGTATAGTAGGGTAGTCCGGGTGTAAGACCTACTGAGTCTGTGGTGACTCACCCCTTCCCGTTATTAACTTTTTCAGCTGATTTTGAGGAGCCTCTCCCTGAGGAGGACTTTGGAGAGGATTTCGAGGAGGACGTTGGAGGTGATCCAGAGCCACTCGAGGACCCAGAGGACGAGGAGTTTGGTGACGAGTGATCATCATATATCTTTTAGGTTGTTTAAGTTTCCCTTCTGATTTTGGTTGTTAATTGCTTGGTTTGACTTTATAGTTGATGGTTGGACTATGTGTTGAGTCCTTCTTAGTTGTTTGGTTGTGGCTACTTATAGTATTTCTTGGAGTTTGAGTTTGATCGGATCATTACAGGTTGTTTTAAATTGTTCAGATTTGGTGATGTGAAGTTAACTTGTTCTCCTAAACTATCCCGATTTCCAGATTTATTCCGCTACGCATTTGTATTTTCCGGGTCGTGACAAACACAGTCCCCCATGTGGACCCCATAATAGGTCTCGACCAGAAGCCTAAACAATCCATCTATCCATACAAATCAAATTTTTGTGTCATTTTCTAACATGTAGCAAAACACCT
The DNA here is from genome assembly GCA_036172225.1 of Cryptocoryne crispatula var. balansae. Classification (NCBI taxonomy): domain Eukaryota; kingdom Viridiplantae; phylum Streptophyta; class Magnoliopsida; order Alismatales; family Araceae; genus Cryptocoryne; species Cryptocoryne crispatula. Next base: position 34,238,922 of record CM069925.1, on the reverse strand, counting down.
ATAATAGCCGCAATTAATAAAAGACTGTCTCACTATATTTGCAACTTTATAACTGACTCAATCTTGATCGATGCCAACACTTTTCACCCTTCCCATTGCCAGAGTTGGAACTTGAAAGGGACATAAATGCCCCCAACTAATAAAACTTTACCTCCCCAACTGTAAGTCTGTATAAAGCAAGATATTAAGAGAGTAAACATTGTTTGAAGAAGAATTGGAAATGTGTTGTTTGCTAAATATTAATGCATTTTGTATCCACACTGTGGAATAACAATTTAGCCTATCCCAAACTTCAGTTTTATTTGATATACATTAAATAAATATTTTAGAACAGATAGATACATCTATTCTTCAGATTGTTTGGAGGAATTTCAGGGAATATTTGTTGATATATGTAATGCTCATTGATGATAATACTTGCAGACTTTCGACAACTCTTGTCGAAACTATCTTTATTCAGTATATTTTAATGATTTCTTGCAAATTTCTTTTTTCGCCCCCCAAATATACCCGACGAAATCCCTATCAAATGGCATCTACCTCCAAGAGGGTTTGATTGAATACGGGGAGAAGTTTTTCCGACATTCCTGGACATGTGAGGGGTAAAATAGGTGCTGGTTTGGTAAGATTAATTATTATGCACTTTTGTTATATTTAATTATAGAAGCACCATTTAGGTCACATTAATTGATTCTAAATAATGGTAAATAATATGAATGTCTAGTTTGTAATTATTTTGAAATATATTTTTTGTAGGACTATCCTAACTTCCCAGGGTCAAGACGATTCGGCCATATCTCTTGGTTAGAAGATTTACTTGGTGTTCTAAATATTTTTTCACAATCAATCCTCTCTAATTGGGGTCTAAGGAGACTATTGGTGCATGCAAAGAATTATGCTAATTATTATTTGGACTTTGGTATGATGGGAGCACTAATTGAGTTATGGCATCAGGACACCAATACCTTCGCGTTCAGTAATTTCGAGTGTACAATTCTATTAGAGGAGGCAGAACTTTTGCTTGGATTACAACGTACTCTAAAGGGTGAGGAGGATAGTATGTTCATTCCTTTGGAGCCATTGACATGCTCAAAATTTTTACATGAGTTCGTTGAAACTGATCATTCACGTAGCATTATTATAGGAAAGCGCATTAGCTTACAAAAACTATCCTCGTAGACTATTTCTGTAATGACAACTATGGCAGATGACGAGCAAAATTTGATCAAAGGCTTGAAAGGTTTTGCCACTTGCCTAGCTGCAGTGTTCCTCTTCCCTGCCGAGAATGGGTTCTTGCAAGCAGATCATCTCTCTTGTATAAGGGGAATATGGCAAGGCAAACATCTTGGTCCTTCTGTACTTGCCTACCTATATTGCGGTCTCACATCCATGAGTTTGGGGTTACCTTCTTTTGGCAGTGCTCTCTTGTTGGCATGTTGGGCTAACTGGCATTTCAAATTCAACTATGCTGGTGGTGCTACTACTATGTCTCGACTTTTTCGCTGAAGCCCATTGTATCCTTATGCAGATGCCCTTGGGTTTGATGACAAAGTTAGCAATAAATGCCCCAAGTTGAAGAAAAGGTTTGAGTGGCGTGTTTACTTTGCTTACATGAAGCTCACTGGCTTCCTTTATGCTCTAAAGCCTTTGCAAAAGAAGGGTCTTCAGATTTGCTTCACTCCTGGAGTAGATCTACGTCTTATATCGGGCACATGTTTTGTACTATACAATTCATACCGGTGCGTTTCACAAGTAGGCCTTTCTTGTCACATGTTACCTTCACTTTCTCACTTGCCTGCTATTAAGGCTAGACATTTTGGTTCTGCCGATGACTAGGAGGAGGCTTATAGCATCGTCTCAATGTGAAAGATAAGTCGGTTGTGTAAACCAAAGATGGTCATTGAGGAGGATCCTGATAAAAAACAAAGCTACATTTCTAAGCTTAGAATACTTAGGTCATGATGTGCTACAATCTTGTTTCTATTTTTCCTTTTAATAGTAGTCATTACTCTCTTTTTTTCTTTTTTTTCTTTTTTAAGATTGACATGTTGCTTTGAAAATGATAGATTGTAACGAACATTGTTGAAAAAAATTGGACTATTGGAATCTTATTTGAAACACAAACATTTTGGTTATGATTTGTGGCAATTATATATGATGTGTGGTAAGTAAGTGTAATAACTAGATTTTAAGTCGCGTTGTTATTGGTGATAATAGAATATATGGTGAGAGTCAAGATGATCAATTTATCTTGAATAATGCCATATATATTTGAACACATGATGTGACCCAAATGGTGCTTCTATAATTAAATATAGATGTGTTTTATGCGAGATAAAAACTGCACGTACTACTTTTACATATTTGAATACAAAACAATGTTAAACGCTGAAATGAACAATAGGGATTATCTTGTGCAAGCACATACTTGGCCATCAAATCATCAAGCTGAAACTAATTTTAAGTGCTTTTCTTGCATGTTTTGATAAACCAGCGTTTACACATAAATGTAGGAGAATTTGTTTAAGAAGTGAAAAGTTGTCTACTTGTGACTGTCATTTGCAGTCATATACATGTAAATATGTACATAGAAGCATTAAATCTACAATTTTTGCTCTGATTAAATATTTAGTTGTAGAAAAATTCATCTTCTTGTCCACCTGAAAATCCTAAATTCCACCCAAACAATAGCCTCCACTCTTCACTTAAAATTTTCAAAATTGTTTGTGTCCTTTATTACTCAAATACTAACTAGAATAAAGAAAAAATACATATTATTTCTAAAATACTACTAACATACAATATACTGTCAATCACTATGAAATAATTAAATTACCAAGTCGATAGTGAATCTCTTACATCAAGGCTAGGTTTAAAATGTTCTACCTTATGTTATCTGAGGCGGTTGCCTCAATTGCCTAGGTGCTAAGATGAGGTGAGGCGAACTCGCCTCGGCAGATCTCACCTTGCCTAGGTTTGTACACAAAATCCTCTTTCCCTATCCCAAAACCCCCAATGCCCAGTATTCCAAAGCTCTAATAAGTATATGCATTGTAGGCCCTGAAAGTAAGTTTTTTGTTTTTCTATGTTCTTCTCCAAAACTTTCAATGTTATATATATGTTTTTCTGAGTTCTTCATTAAAAAAATCTCGTCTCGGGTGCTTGAGGCGAGGTGATGTCTCACTCACCTCAGGCACCTCTTGCAACTACATATGTTCTACCTTGACGGGATACATGCTACCCAGTCTGCATGTGAGCGTGCCTACATTTGTATGCAACCATTTTAGTCAAAAATGAAATGATATCATGCCTCATGATACATGCTTATGAACACCGCATAAAATTCCAAACAACACTTGCGTGCTATGTGTACATTATCATACAACGAAAATTATGACGTGTGTAAATATTCATCTTTCAAACAACACATACATATGTACGTACAAGTCTATGCATATGCACAAACCTATAGGTCAGGTTGTCAAGTTCATAATTAAAGCACATATTTTGACATATACTCATTTCTTACATGCTACACAACACAACTCATGATTTGGTAGTGCCTTTCTGGACAATGGCATATAGAATGTGCCAGTTTATCTTGGTGTCCAGAAAGAGCCTTATACCTAGGCAACACCTTCAACAACCAATGACTATACTTTTAGTTCCATTCTTTTAGACTTAAAATAATTATATAATACTTTCTCTGTATTTTTGCACATCAGACTTCGTAATTACTAATATTTCTAAATGCATCCTCGTAAAGTTTATCTTAAAAAATTCTTGAAACCTTGGGGTCCTAGACAATACGTGTTCCTCTAAACTCCAAAATACCATTATTCAGAAATTTTTTATTTGTTTGACAAAAATACCCTCTCCTTTCTAGAGAGATAGTTCTATAGAGGAAAAGAAGGGTAGAGAGAAAGAATGGAGGGAAAGGGATACTAGAGATGGCAAAAGTTTTAAAGGTATTTAACAATATTTTAATAATTTAGGGGCTTTCAAACGATAATGATTTATTTTTAAGCAACAAAACAGAAAATTTTAGAGATCTATTAGAATTTTTAGTTTTTACCAAAACACATTAAAAATACAAATAATCACAAGGACTGATATCCAACAATACCATTTTTTTATGTTCTCTTGACTTATTCTTTACCCTTTTCCGACTACAATTTAAAACAACATGGTCAATTTGAGGAAATTAGTCAATTCAACTCTCTGGTTCAAGGATTGCTAACCATGTCATCAGTGGAAATCAAAACACACTACCAACTAGATTAGATTTGGCAACCATCTACTTGTTTCTCAATAGCAGTGGGTAACGGTGAACCTATGTGCTTTTCAGCTCCTATTTCTACATTATTTTAACAATACCCTTTTTATGTTTTGTTTCCATTAATTGAAAAAAGTCAATCAAAGGGCCCAGGTAGGTTGGGTGATGGGCAATCAAAGTCAATACCCCTCACCCTTTTGTAGCTGAGGAGGCAGAGGAAGAGGGCTGAAGCGGCAGAACGAGGACGGCACAGTTCGCGTGAGCGCAGCTAGGGTGAATGGCAGTAAAGCGTGAAGAAAATAAAGATTCATGATGAATTGAATGGCAGCATTGTATTCCTCAAGAAATTGCATGTTGACCATTTCACTTCTTGACCATGTATTGCGATGGTTGGAGAGACGAGATCAGGGTGGGGCAGACTACTTGGAGGGATGGAGGTGGCCACAACTGGCTGGTGGTTGGAAGGCGACATCATGGAGGGAGATTGTTTCCCTCCACTACTCTGTCAACGCTCTGCCTATACAGGACCCACAACTTAAAGTTGTAGATCCCGGGATGGCCTATATACTCTAGTCGGTAGGGCTGGGAAGATGGTGCCTTGTATGTCATTTTTTACTGGTACACGTCCATATTTCAGCTATTTTTCTTTTGATTTTATGAATTTGATCAATGGAATTTTCAGATTTCAGTTGTTTTGATATTTTTATATGCTCAATTGTTCTCACAAACAAAAATATTCAAGTTGAAAACTTTGAAATTGTTAGCTCTTACGGATACGTCCGACCTATAGGACATTGAGAAGGGAGCTCTCTCTCCCAAGAAACAACTATCTTTCAACACACACTTGTTGATTACCGACCTCTCTTCCGAAAAATTCCTTTTTGGTTGACTGGGTTGTTTTCATCAAGACTTCCATGAGTCCCCATACATGAAGGATTTCCTCTTCATTGATCAGGCTGGTTGTAGCAATTAATTAAACCCAACTTACTCATAAAACCTAACATGTAGATAGATTGTGACAACTTCATAACCAATATTACAAATCATCATATTTTCTCACGTGATCATGTTATCATTATGTACCCTTAATTTATATGTTTTCATACTTTAAGAACATTAAAGTATTGAGTTGACTGTATATGAATCGCCATATTTTAATCTAACATAAGTCATAAATCATTGTCAGTTGCAATATAAAATGAGTGATGAACGTTTCACTTTAGATACACGAAGTACTCCAAATATGGAAGGTATGTGTTTTTTATTTCTTCCAGACTACATATATACATATATTTAACTATTTATATTCTAACTATACATTACACTAAAGACAATACCAGAAAAAGAACGGGAGCTATATGCTCAAAGGAGAACGGTCCGAAGATTGGAACAACTTAGTGTCAAACATGTTGTCAAGACTTTTGCATCTTGTCAGTATTATGGGGCATTAAAATTCGAATACGAGCCTCCTACATTCTGTTGTTACAATGGTGAAGTATCGTTGAAGTTGCCGATTCTTCCGACAGATTTGCTGACACTATATACTTCTAATGAGAGGCATTGTCAAGTGTTTCGGAATTCAATTCGTGCATACAACAATGTCTTTGCATTTACTTCATTGGGAGTAACGTTGGACCAAACAGTTGCAGATATGAGGAGTGGTTGTTACACTTTTAGAATTTTAGGTCAGTTACATCATACTATACCATCACTTGTGCCGAGTGACAAAATTGCAAGATATCTGCAACTATACTTTTACGACACGGAGAATGAAGTCCGTAATAGACTTTTTCATCTTCCACACTTGAGTGAGGCACTCATTAAAAAGGTGATTGATATATTGGCTGTCAATCCTTATTCTATTTTGCTTAGAAATCTTCAGAGCCTACCTTCTTTTGACAGCAAAATAATTTCCATTCGAACTGATCCTAGCTTAGATCAACGAGTCTACAACAAACCTACAGCTGATCAGGTGGCTGCTATTTGGGTAGAAAGAAATGATATAGAAGGATGTTACGCTATTGATATTGTTGTATATGGTCATGATGGAAGAAATCATAAGGTTCAATCATACTTTGGATGTTATGATCCACTACAATATCCTTTGCTCTTCCCAAGTGAAGAAACTCATTGGCATAAAGGAATTAAACGAACCAACTACAGTTTGAATGCCGAGAACACAACAAATTTAACTGTGTGCATTGATGATACATTTAACAGTGTTTTACAACGAGAAGAAGGTGATCGTGAATTGCTACTCATATACGCATTAATATCTTTCCACATAAACTTATCAAAACAAATTATTTCACTATGCAGATGTATCTCCCCAAGAAAATAAGAAATATTTTGTTTCTGCTCGTGAGTATTATGCATATCTCCTACAGATTCGAAGTCCTCAATTAAGTTCTATACTCTATGGTGAACGTTTATTGCAACAATATGTTGTGGATATGTACGTTAAAATAGAGACGAATCGATTAAACTATTATTAAAAAAACCAACAGCATATCTAGGTTGAACTTTATCAAGGAGTAGTGGATGCTGTGAAAGATGGAGAAACATATTCAAAAGATATCGGAAAAAAAGATAATATTGCCGGCATCGTTCATTGGTGGTCCTAGAGATATGCGAAGAAGATATCTAAATACAATGGCTCTTGTACATCATTTCGAAAAACCAGATGTATTTCTAACAATCACTTGTAACCCAGATTGGGAAGAGATAAGGAACCAACTACAACCATGGGAAGTTGCATTCAATAGGCCGGACATAGTTAGTCGAATTTTCAGATCAAAATTACAAGAATTGAAACATCAATTGTTCCATGAGAAATTATTTGGAGATGTGGATGCGCATATACATGTCATAGAATTTCAAAAGAGAGGTTTTCCGCATGATCATTTTTTGCTTGTCTTGAAAGAAGGTGAAAAAATTGAAGCTCCGGAATCATATGACACAATAGTGTCGGCAAAAATCCCAGATCCAAATGTTGATAAAGATTTACATGACATGGTGCTCAAACACATGATACACGGTCCATGTGGTTCTCTAAGACCATCATCGCCTTATATGAAAAAGGGTACATGCAAGTGTAATTATCCTCGTCCATTCTGTGCAGTCTCAATGAAGGGCATTAATTCATACCCAACATATTGAAGGAGGGATGATAGGTGAAAGTTTAAGGTCAGACAGCATTACTTGGATAATCGGTGGATTGTTCCTTACAATCCTATGTTGCTCAAAAGGTATAATTGTCACATAAATGTGGAAATCTGCTCTTCCATAACAGCAGTTAAGTATCTGTACAAATATATATACAAAGGTCATGATCGTGTTTCAGTACACATCACTGATGACGATGGTAGAACTGTTGTGAACGAAATAAAAAACTTTCAAGATGGAAGATGGATTTCGCCACCGGAAGCAATGTGGAGGATTTATCATTTTGCTCTTAACGAGATGCACCCTTTTGTTATCCAGCTTGACTTGTATCTGCCTAATATGCAATTAGTGACTTTCAACAACAACGAGAACCTGCGCTCCTTCTTGGAGACATCGCGATCAAAGAAAATGATGCTTACAGAGTTATTCAAGACAAATGTTATTGACATTGAAGCTCGTAAGTTGTTGTATAGAGAGTTTCCGGAATATTATGTTTGGAATCCAACACGAATGTGTTGGACAAGAGGAAGAAGAAAAGGATAATTGGGCGTGTCGTTGCATCAAATCCTTCTGAAGGAGAGAGACATAATATGAGGATACTGTTGAACAATGTCAGAGGACCAACATATTTTGAGGATTTACGCATAGTGTCCGGTTTCACTTATAGTACATATAGAGAAGCTACTCAAAGAAGAGGTTTGTTGGAATGCGATTGTTCAATAATATGCTATTTTGAAGAGGCCATTCTGTACCAAATGCCTAACGCTTTACGTCGGCTATTTGCTGTAACATTAGCATATTGTGATACAGAAAATGTGAGATCCTTGTGGGATAAATACCATAATCATATGTTAGAAGATTTCGGGAGAGACAAAAATTTGACCCATCAGGAATAGCTTATGGAAACACTAAAAGACATCAATAGATTTCTCGAAAATTTGGGAAAAAATATCAAGGATTTTGATCTGCCATGTTCGTCTCCTGTAGGTGTTGAACTTTCTAACATGTCTAAAGAAATGCAAGATGAGTTATTAATTCATACGCCTCTCGAAGATGCTGATTCGATACATTTGCTAAATGAAGACCAACAACGAGCTTTCAATTTAATAATAGACTGAGTCAACAAACAAGAACATGGCATTTTCTTTGTTGATGGTCCTGGAGGGACAGGGAAGACGTTCCTTTATCGAGCTTTACTTGCCAATATAAGATCTAAGGGTCATATAGCTTTAGCGACAGTAACATGCGGAGTAGCAGCCTATTTGATGCCCGGAGGGAGGACAGCACATTCAAGATTCAAGATTCCTTTGGACGTCAAACAATCATCAATGTGCAACATCAAGAAACAAAGTTCGTTGGCAAACTTAATTAGGTTAGCGAAACTAATAATAGGGGATGAAGCTCCTATGTGCAAGAAATATGCCATCGAAGCACTTGATAGAACACTCCAAGATATACTAGAGTGTGATCTTCCATTTGGTGGTAAGATATTGTTGTTCGAAGATGATTTCCGACAAGTTTTTCCCGTCATTCCAAAGGCCACGAGAATGCAAACAATTGGGGCATGCCTCATCACATCATACTTATGGCCAAGAATTGAAAATTTGTATCTAACACAGATATGCGAGCAAAGTTGGATGAAGAGTTTGGAAATTTCCTGATTCGAATAGGGAACGGAACTGAACCAACTATCACCAATGGGTTGGTACGCATTCCAAATGACATGCTTGTCACGTTTGATGACACTAAAGATATGCAAATTCAGCTGATAAACGATATATATGGTGAGATTAGAGTAAAGTACATGTGTCCAACATATATGACAAGTAGAGCAATATTAACAATGAAAAATGAATTTGTTGATGAGATTAATGACATACTCATTACATCATTTCCGGGGGAGGAACATGTATATCATAGTTTTGACAAGCAGCGATTGACGATGCAAAAACGCACTATCAAGTAGAGTTTTTGAACAGCTTAACTCCAAATGGCATGCCACCCTCAAGGTTAACCTTGAAAAGATATTGTCCAGTTGTATTATTGAGAAATTTGGATCCACTAAATGGGTTGTGCAATGGTACAAGATTGGTATGTACGGATTTCCAGAGAAATGTAATAAAGGCACATATAGTAAATGGACAACATGCAGGAAAAGAAATTCTAATTTCATGAATACCTATGTATCCAGCTGAACAAGACACATATCCATTCCAATTCAAAAGAAAGCAATTCCCTCTTCGTTTAGGATTTGCCATGACCATAAATAAAGCTCAGGGTTAAACAATACCAAATGTTGGCATCCTTTTACCCGAACCGGTCGTTTTCTCACGGACAGTTATATGTCGCTATATCGCGAGGGGTGTCAAGACAATCAACCAAGTTATGTATCAAACCATTCAAACTAAATGAAAAAACTTTATACGAACACACACGAAATATTGTCTATAGTGACATTTTCAACATTCACTGAGGTTGCTTGTTACTTTGTTTTTAAAGTATCACTAAAATATTTTATAATACAACATTGTTATCTGATAGGATATGGACTCTGGATTCACCATGTTGAAAGATCTGAAATCTGGCATGATTGAATGGACTATACATTGTAAATTAGTGGAGAAGAGGGAACCTTATGTCTTCTTAAGAAATAATAAGTCAAGAAAAGTTGTCAACATGTGCTTCAAAGACAAAGAGGTCAGAATTATTTTTTAAGAGCACAAATTACCTACAATTACTTTTATAATATGTTATTAAATTTGAAATATTTTTCAGGGAACTCTAATACAAGTCTCCATATTCCTCATGACAATTGCGAAATTTAACGATTTGTTGGTTGAAGGAAAGACATACAATATTTCAAATGGTCAAATCAAGCTCGCAAATGTGAGATTCAACATGGGTACAGTTCCGCATACAATCATCTTCACCAAGTCCACTATAATCTCCGAAACAGATGATGCCATCACTACTCAGATGGAAGGAGAATCAACAAAAATCCGAACAATACAACAGTTGTTTGAATCTAGAACAGATGACGAAGTCATTGGTAAGTAGTTTGAAATTGTTAACTTTTGTTTACATATTCTAATATATATCGTTCATATTTACAGATCTATTCTGCATAGTTATCAGCACCGACGAAACAACAGTTGTGTCTCGTCGGCCTGATGGGAAGAAAATTGAACGTTAAACATTAACCTTGACAGACAACACGCAATATCTACCTCTTTATTTGTTTTAAATCATTAATCTATTTTTCTTATTAACAATCTTTGTTTATTAGAAGCCCAACTCCCATAATGCTTACGTTATGGGAAAATTTTGTCAAGAATGATGGAGAAAAGATTCGACACATCATAGACGAGAAGCCAATCATATTGGCAACTTCACTGAGAACCCATTCATTTCGAGGTACGGTCACATGTTTCGTTCTTGATTCTTGATTCAACATTGATTAAAATAAATAAAATTAAAGATATGACATTTGTTTTCTTGACAACTTCGGGAAATTTTGGTTTGAAATCTACATTCGACACAAAGATTTATATTCATCCAAATATTGAGAATGCTACCCTTTTAGTAAAATGGTACTGTGATTTCTTTTATTACATCAAATTTCTTGTTATCATTTTACCGTTCTTAAGTTATTTTTTGTACATGACTTTTAAGGATGAAAGACAACAACAGCGAATTGGCAAGGATGCTCATTGATGAAACATCGGAAGATATTATAACGATTAAGTCAGAGGAAATATCTATAAAAGAATTGCTTGACACCACAAGAAGCTCTTCTTCACCGGTACCTTCTTAATTACATCTTTATGACAACATTTTTATCTTACTCATTTAATTAATTCTTCCAACACCATTTTTTTTACATATGCTTAAAATTCTTTGAAATTTATTCTTGACGACAATACTATTCTGGGACAATATTATTCATGACAACTTTTCCATAACATCTCACAGGTCCTCATGTACGATGTTCATGTTTGGGTCCAAGATGTTGTAACAAGTAGGGATCCATGGTACATGGCTTGTTCTTACTGTGCCAAACTTGTTACAGATGATAACAATGCTTACTATTGTTCAAAATGTAGCAAAACCATAACTCAACCGATCGAAAGGTTATTTTTCTCCTTACAAAAGTCTTTCAAAATCGATATGTAAGTTGTTCTTCATGACAAACATATTTAACACTTATATTTTATATTTTTTATAAATATTGTTTAAGATTGAACATTGCCGATGAAACATCAAATCAGTGGCTCACATTTTTCAACAATCAAGTTGAAGATATGTTAGGGTTATCTTTGCATTTGTTGAAAGAAAAAAAGAAGGTATCTCTTATTACATTTCTACTTTGCAATTTTGTTATCAATGCTTATATTTTTTGATCTTTTTCAGGAAAAAGATTTGTCTGCATACCTTGCGATAATGAAGAACTTGATGAACAAGAGATACAAGTTGACGGTAAAATGTGTGAAAAAAGGAGACGATGAGAACGTCAACTACACATGTACGAAAGTTATCCACATCGCCGACAACAACAACAACACTTCCACTTCTCAGCATGTTGATGAAATGCAGGAACCAGTTTCTAAGAAGTCTAAGCTGCAATAGAAACTTTAGTTTCATTTACTTTTAGGAGGAGTTAAATCTTTGGAAAAATTTGTGAATTATAAGTATTACATGTTGCATTCTGAACATTGGTTTATTTATTCAATTATAAGTAAGTAAATTTGTCAATACAACATTTATGATACTTTAAATTATATATAATTATTTAAAAATATTTTTTTCTAACGGTACACGTGCGAAGCACGTTATTTTAACTAGTATATAGTAGTGCGAATAACCCTGAATCTCTGATACTCGGCTCAATAACTATTCAACCCTCCTTTATCATGCTCAATGAGTAATATTAAACAAGGGTAAAAAAAACAACTAAACTTGTTGATGCGGCAAGTTTGAAGCTCCACTCGAAAAATCTCACCGATGACCCATTTAACTACTCGATTAAATCTCATTCTAAAATAAGGTAAGTTAGTCATCTCAAAATACTTAAAAGCATATCAAATAAATTGAAAACTAATTTAAATGCGAGTTAGGGTCGGGTTTGAACTTGAGCTTCGACTGAGCTCTTATTCAAGTTCGAGTTCAAATTCAACTTAGTTAAATAAACTTGTCCAACCTTGAAATGAATAATTTGCACACTTGATAAGTTATTACAGCTGAACCTACAAGAAAAATTAATAAGAAAATTAATTAGAAGTCCCGTTGAGATAATCACTTCTAACGAAAAAAAATCACACGCCGAGAGGACTTCTTCACCGTCTTTTTGCTAACACTACCCGTGGTATTCTACTGCTTCTCCAGGTTTCAGGAGTTTTTTTTTATGACGAACCCATAAAATAATTAAATGTTGTTACTTTATATAATACATTAGACTTACCAACTGCATTCTTGTATTCAAGTTGATAACCTGAGGTTAATATCTTTATTAAATTTGAACCCCCCAAGTAACTGATGTCCCAACGCGGCTGCGCAGTGGTTTATGTGAACTGGGTTTTTGTTAATTTCTCCAAAACTAATTATAAAAATATGCATCTTAGACCAGCCAATCTGAATATTCTAACCAAGATGTGTATATCTAAACAATTAGAATTACATTTTTAACATAAATGGTTTAAAAGTTAAATGTGTGCTCGTTTATAAGCGCAAGCAATTCCAGAGCACTTATACGTAGAGTTGAGATCATCTCAGAGGAGCTCCCGAGATTCTTGGACTACTCACAAAAATTCATTTTATACATGATGTGATGACTTATTAAATATATAACATGATAGGTATTAAATGAGTTTATGTGAATGACCCGATGAGACTCCCTCAAGAGCCCCAACCCCCATGATACAATCTCAACTCCTCGTACGTACAGGCCTCCTAATTTACAAAGCGCGCGAGCTTCAAATTTTCTCCGCCTTCCACACAAATGACTACTTTTAATCAATTGCCGTGCATATCGCTCTCTATTTATAATACGCACACAGAACTTACCCAACATTTTATCAAGTAAACCTCTGCTTGAGCATGACCCGTCTCTCTAAATTAGCTGGACATTTTTAAAAAAAAAAATTAAACGTGCTTAATTATTTAGCTTGATGGACAGTGTGGAAGCCAATATCAAGCCACATATTCTCGACTATATCCTGTCATTTTATACCCCTAGCTTTAATTGTGGCCTTCAGAATAAGTAAAAGTATTCCCTACTAAACTTTGCAAGCGCTTGGTGAAAGCTTCAGTCCCTGTCTTTTAATATTGCATCCTCTCTGTAGAGCTTTGAAAATCTTTGGATGAATATAGGGTGGGTTTAGAAGGGTAATAATGAGTTACATTGGAATGTGTATTTAATTTATTAACAGGGTACAGAATAAGTGAAACCAGTGAAAAGTTGATATTCTTCTTCCATGGTGGTATGTAAATTCTTTAACTTATTCCTAAAATAATTGGAGCATATTTTGACGTGTACTGACCTTTTATAATTTAGTACGAATAAACATTGTGATAAAATAAAATATAGACGCTTAAAATATCAATTAAAAATCCATGATGCATGATACATTTTATTTTATTGAATAAATATACTATTTAATGTGTTATTTATGTATCATATAACACAAGAAATAAAAAATAAAAATGTAATCTATTGTATCATAAAAAAAATTATGTAATTTAATATATTTTTTAAACATGCAGTATTTATCTTTAAATTTTAATAAATAAGTTTAATATGTTTTATATTATTAATATACAATAAATTTATTTATACGAATACTATTTGAGATATTAAGTATATTGCATAACAATATTTGCGCAACGTATGAAATTAAAAATAACTAATTAACATATAGTATAATATTAAGCATAATGCTTAACATACCTAAAATATTTAATCTATCATGTTATCATATTTATGTGATACATAACATAATATAAAATAATACGGTAATACATGATACAAAGGTTGACTGTTAACACATAAATGTAACATTATATATATACAAATTAATGTAATATTAATATATAATAGATTTGTTTGAGTGTACATAGAAATACATGATATGCTATTTTTATTATAGTTTATAAAACGTATAATATAGAATTAAAAACATATATATATTATAATACATTTATATATATTAATTCTTTAGCTGATTAAGGGGTGGATTAACTTGTACCACTTCCTCCTACACCGGTTAAACAAGGGGAGTAACTCATACTGCAAGGCTGCAACCCAATCAGTTACTACAGATAATTACTATAAAATTTTAAAAAAGTTACCAGTGTGGTGACATATGATCAAGATAGGAAGTAACCAATCTGATCTATCCCAGAATCTAATTCTATCCTAGATTATCAAATTTTGCTGTTAAAAAATTACAAAATAATATAAAATTAATACTATTTATTGTCACATTTAAAACTACTACATTTATCTATATTTGTTTGCTTAGCTAGACGTCAATTACCACTCAAAAAACATAGAATCTTAGCTCTAATGTTTCCCATTTGTTCGTGCGTGTACACAAAAATTTATGAATATAAAAAAGATAATAAATTTTTTATAATTTAAAATAAAATTTAAATCAAGAAAATTTTACTTCACTGTAACACCAATGTTTTCTATTGTAGATTTTTTTAACCAATAAAACACCAATAATTGCAATGATGCACTTTATGTAGATACATTTTCTTTGTTGTTTGATTAAATGGAAGGGCAAAGATAAAGTTAATAGGATGTTTGGTTGCATGATAAATTAAGTTTTTATCATAAAAATATTTTTGTGGTAAAAACCTGTTAAAATAGGTGTTTGGCAATTATTATAATTTTATTTCTTTTTTTGGACACAACAGGTGAGACCTTCTTTTTACTTTTTGTGTTCTCCTCTTTTGTAGTTAAACATGGTCCCTCTCTTTTTGTTATCACATCTCTTGAACAAATTTTATTAATGAAAATATATATGATTAATTTTACTTTAAGAACCCTTGAGATATGTACTTAGATACACAAATATTGTTAATAAGTCTAAGTTGATATAAATATTTCATCTAATTTGAGCAATCTAGTATACCATTTTGGTTGGGGTTGAAAGATTTTTGAAACCAAACCAAATCAATCATTAGTACAAATCAAATTGCCGATTTAATTTTTTTTGTTTGCACGAAATAGTGAGCACTCCTAATAAGTTGGTTTGATTTGATTTCTTAAATGAAATATATCCTTTAAATCAAATCAATTAAACTAAACCAAAACCAAACCAAATAATTTTCTTTGAGTTGATTAAAATGCATATATGTGATTTTATTTCATTTGATTCAAAACATATTTTATTAATATATAAATGATTGATTTTACCATCATAACTTTTGAGATATTAACTTTCATGCCAAGTGTAGATACACACCTATTGTCAATAACTCTACATTAATACAAGTAAAATCGATCTAATTAGAGTTATCTAGTTTACCAATTTCATTGTTTGAAACTGAATTAAGTAGCACTAAGGGGATGTTTGGTTGCATTATAATTGAGGTTTTTATTTTAATTTTTAAAAATTGTACTAAATTTTTGTTTAAAAAAAGGTGTTTTACAAGCATGACAATTTTATGTTTTGAAAGTGATTTTCTTCTTAGATAAAAAAGGGGGTTTCACCTTTTTTTTTCTTGTGGTTCCCCACTTTATTTGGTCACATGTGGTGGTTACACTTTTTTGTTATCACATCCCTCCAAACATGATAATTTTATGTCATTGGTTGGTTCACATTTTCTTTTAATATAATTTTTGATCATGAAAATCTACAAAAAATTATTGTGCAACCAAACACCCCCATTAACTGATTGATTTGATTTTTTTTTTGTTTGAAGTGAATACTGATCGCCCCGTAATAAGTTGGTTCAATTTAATTTCTTAAATGATGAAATCGAACACAACTATTTGTTAGGTATTGGCACTCTGGTTACATTCTATTTTGTTCAACCGTAAGTGGTAGCCTAGGTTTGGTTTGACAATTTAGTTTTTATTTTTTAAAATAAAACTAAAATAAATAAATCTCTCGAACCAGATAAAATTAAACTAGACTAAAACTGTAACAAGCTAAATGACTAGTCCAACAAGAGATCACTTGTCTTAAAATTACTTCTAACCAAATGTAAACTTTGAAGTTCTTTCAACTCAACTTACAAAAAATAGTTTACTAGAATTATAAATAGTCCACTAATTTAATCTCTTAACGTATTCAAAAATTAGTATATTGTAATTTATCCCATTAAATACTTGATGTCCATACGAATACCAGTATACCACGTATATCAAACACCCGTATGACCTCTTGATTGGGTTATACTCTAATATCACATATAATGACTAAATCATCTGAATATCATAACAATTATATTGATTAGTAGTTTTTTAGAGGTCACTCATCCTTATATTACTCTCGACAATGTACAGTCGACTTTAAAAATTTTCAGCTCAATGTCAAAAAAAATTGATCCATCAAAATTATTAGTAATTCACTAATTTTATCTCTTAATGTATTCACAAATAGAAGTCTTGTTAAACATCAAAATAAGTTAAACGTGTTTGATTCATAATAAAAATATATATAATTTTATTTATTTTTTAAATATATCTTATTAATATATGTATAAATGACTAATTTTACCTTAAGAGCATGAGATATTTAGTTTTTTTATGAATTAGATGCATAGATATTGTTTATAAGTCTACATTAATATAAATATCCGACCAAATTCTATTTATCTAGTTTACCTCTGAAACCAAACCAATCTAATCATTTATTCAAATCAATATAAATTGAACCAAATTCCTCATATGGATTTTTTTGTTTAGTTTGAAGCGAATAGTGCTGAATACTCCTACTAAGTTTGTTCAATTTAATTTATCAAACGATAAAATTAACCAAAAAAAACTCGAATTAGATTAGATATTTTATAAAATAAGATATAACATTAATGAGTACTTTTATTGTTAAAGTAAATGATTCCTAGTCTGAATCGAACAGTGAACACTCTAAATAAGTTTGGTTCAATTTAATTTCGTATAAGATCGAATGGAACAAAACCATTTGCATTTCATCAAATATTTTTAAATTTTTAAATTTTTTAAAAATATATTTAATTATTATTTTGAAACCAAATCAAATCAAAACCGAACATATTAACTTGATTCAAGTTAATTAAATTATTTTGTTTGGTCTGAGTGAGAGAAAAAACTTCCAACGAACTGATCGGTGCTCAATCTCTTCTTTCCATATTTGTTGAATGTGAAAATCTAAATATTATTATTGGCAAGTAAAATATTTTAAAAATTAAATATTTTTTCTAATTTTCTAATAATTGATATATATATATATATTTCTTCCACCGCTTCCTGCCACCAAACTCTGCCGATCAGAGGCCGGAAGTTATGATCCGCCGCAAACCCAGCAGGATAGAGGTGAAGGTGGAAGATCGCGAAGAGCTCGAGGAGAATCTCCGCTCTCGCCACCTCCAGTCCGCCGTTGCCGCCGCCGCCGCCGCCGCCGCCGCCGCCGCCGCCGCCTCCAGTTCTAACACCGGCGCGGCCTCTTCCTCTTCAGCTGCTGCGCTCCTCCAATCCATCCTGCTCAAGAAGCCCTCTCTCGACACATCGGAGAAGTCCCACATCCTCGGCATCTCTTCCGATCCCTGAAAACCTTCCATCCATTCTGTTTTTTTTTTCCAGGAAGAGCACTTATTCAGATCCGAACGGTACTCCCAGATCCCAAATCATCGCCAAACATCGGTCCTTGCTGCGATGGTGGCGGTGGGTTTCTGCCCTAGCGTGCTCTCCTGCCCGTCCGTGTAGATCCACCACCCTCAGATCTCTGAGCATCTTGCTGCCCATGGAGGTGGAGGTGAAGCTCCGTCTTCCCGACGCGGCGGCGCATCAGCGGCTCTCCGACGCGCTGGCGCCGTGGCATCTGCGCACTCACCTCCAGGAGAACCTCTTCTTCGACGGTGCCTCCGGTGAGCTCTCCGCACGGCGCGCGGTCCTGCGACTCCGCTTCTACGACGGGGACGCACGGTGCGTACTCTCACTCAAGGCTAGGGCTCAGCTTTCCGGTGGGATAAGCCGCGTCGAGGAGGAAGAGGAGGAGGTGGAACCCGTGGCGCTCGGGCGGGCCTGCGTCGCCGACCCCAACAAGCTCTTAATCGGCCTGCCGGAATCTGCGATCATCGCTAAGGTGAACAAGGAGTTCTTTGATGACCGAGAGCGGGAGGGTGAGAAGGGGCTTGTATGTTTGGGAGGTTTCAGGAACGTGAGAGCGGTTTATGGATGGGAAGAGGAACGGCTGACTCTGGAGCTGGATGAAACCCATTACGATTTTGGTACGAGCTACGAGCTGGAATGTGAGACGGCAGAGCCCGAGAGAGCGAAGGCTGCGCTGGAGGCTTTGCTTCAGAAACATGGCGTGCCGTACTCGTACTCGGAGGCATCAAAATTCGCCACCTTCCGCGCTGGGAGGCTTCTCCCTTGATGGGTAACGAGGGAGGAAGCATGTCTTTTGTTCTGTTTAGGAACTTGTCACTTGTCATCTTCCCGGGCGGGGGAGCAGTAAGAGAGAAAACTGGTTACTCTATCATTCATAATTCGTATTTCATCTTTCCTGCAAGATATTAAACTTGTTTTGGTTTTCTTATGCATACACGAGCGTTTTAAGTTTTAATTATGTGCTAGAAAAAATGAGTAGAGTGGATGGATGTTGATTAAAGTGCAAATTCAGTTAAGTTTAAATGTCAATGTGCTGTTAAACTTGCCTACATTATCATGTTTAAGTCCTTTCTCTTATTTTGAGGTTGCATCTTGCGCACATAGCTCAAATCAGACAAATATGCCACATAGCAATGGTGATGTTGTTTCTGTTGTAAGCATTTCATTTACTCCCCGTGTGATACGTGTATTTTGTTTCATACTTAATGAGAAGTAATTGCTTTAAACCAAGGATGGTAGGATCAGAATAGGAGGCATAATCGACTAGTGCCGATTCCAATCTGATTGGGATTGGATCGGCCAAATCAGCTTATTCAAGAGGAGAACAACCAATCCAGAGTTGACCTGGACTAGTTCTTCAAAAAATAGTCAAAAAATAAAATAAATAAACATAGCACATTCCTTCGTTAAGAGTTTCTGGCCTGATCCAACTTTTTGGGGTGGAATCGATTGTTGTGCTGAAGGTGTCAACGGGTCTGGCTCAAATCAAGTCCAACTCCCTGGCCAAGCTGAGAAGATGCAGGTGGCACCCTTCAGCTCACCCCCTGCTGGTTCTGGCTATGCAGGCTAATTTGGGCTGAATCAGTCCCAATGTGACAAATTCAAACCGACTCGAATAGATTTTTGATGTCAGATCAGATTCTCCCATTAAATTAGATCGGCTTATACCGATTCCAATGTAGGATTTGCCAATTCTGTTAACCATTCTCTAAACCCATGTATGGTGAATAAAAACTTAATTTATTCATTGTTGAGAACATGGTTTTCCATCTCGTCGAGATCTTGCGAGATTTTCAGTCTCGCCAAGGGGCCAAGAAATGAAATCGCTGAGATCTTGTCCCATGTGGACTGGTCCATAAAAAATTTCTTTCGGGGTGCTTTACCCTCTTGATACCCCCCACAAGGGATGTTTCCCCCTTGACCTCCACAACCTGACCGCATAGGTCGATCCACGACTACTTTGTGCCCCGTTTATGATATTATAAACATATTAATATATTTTACTTTCACTTATACTATCACATATATAAGATTTATAATCATAAAATAAATATATATTTTATACTTAATGGGGTGTTTGGTTGCATGATAATGGAGGTTTTTATTTTAATTTTTAAAAATTGTAAGAAAATTTGTTAAAAGAGGTGTTTGGCAACCTTGATAAATTTATATTTTGAAAGTGATTTTCTTCTTAAACAAAAAAAGAGGGTCTCACCTCTTTCTTTTTTTCTTGTGGTCTCCCACTTTGTTTGATCATGAATGATAGTAACTATTTTTTGTTATCACATCCTCCAAACATGATAATTTTATGTCATGAGTTTGTTCACTTTTTATTTTAATACAATTTTTTATCATGAAAATATACAAAAAATTATTATGCAACCAAACACTCCATAAATTTTATAAAAATCTATTTTAACTCTCTTCTCTCCCACATGAATATACACATTTAATAATAACATAAGTCAAATAATGTTCTTAATGTATTCAAATTTTAAATTTGAATATTAAACATCAATTTATTGTACAAATATTATATCTTATGTAATAAACAAATTATATCAATTCAATTTCCTTAATATTTAACCATCAATTTGTAATAAACAATTAAGAATAAGAACAAAACAATGTTCTTATTATCATATTAATATTTAAATAAGATTATATATAAGTTTAAATTGTTTAGAAGCACAAAGATTATCTTTTGGGTATTGAAAGTGCTTGTAATTGTTCATTCACACAGTTGATGTATAAATGTGTTATATATTTTTATGTAAATTCATTGATGTACTCTCATCTTTATAAGATATTATGTTATGTTTCATACATATATATACATTTTGATGCAAGAATCCGAGATCCGATCTCTCGAGATTTTTCTGAGATTTCTCCGAGATCTTGTCTCTTTCACCTTCTCGAGGCAAAGTCGAGATTCGAGATGACAATCCTTGGTTGAGAAGCATGGAGGGGCTATGACAGCTTATTAGTAGTGAATGTAGATACACAGATTAAGACCTGAAACTGCATATTTAGCAATTTCAAATTCATCAGAAACTGTTAAAATATGTTTTTTGTTTTATTTTGTTAATGTCTTTGGTTCTCTCTTACCACTTTGCATGTGTTTGGAGGAGGGGGAGTTCACAATATGATAGACGTTGAAGACCTTTTCCATTCTTTTCTTGTGAAGAATTATGCAGCATGCAATTTTTGAATGTGGCCGGAGCCATTGCTTTTTGCTTTTTTGATAAAGGTCAAAAGACCCAGACCAGATTCTATTAACATGATGAAAAAAAAGGATGCAGTGCACTCTGGTGAACAGAGCAAAGCAAGAACAACGACAACGAAACAACTAAAGTGTCATACTCCTCTACCGAGATGGTAGCAGGAGCGAGCAAACTAGAGGAAAAATGATTTAAAACACGGGAGTTTCCCCAACAATGGTTGAATCCACAGAAAGGCCTGAAGAAGTCATAAACCAATCCTTGACATGAGGAGCCATAAGATGTAGAATCAGGTTCGAGTTCAGAAAGTGATCTTTGAACATACACTTCTTCCTTGTGCGCCAGTTAGCCAGATAGTCCATAGTGTAGCCCGGAAAAATGATATTCCATATTAAACTATCAGTAGATCCTGTGTTCAATCTCGATCAATCTAGCATGAAAGAATTGATATCATTACGTTCAACCCATGCAATCTTGCTGCACTTGAAGATGATTCGTCACAAAAAGTTAATAATTCCACATTTAAAAAATAGGTGGTCTAAATTTTTTTTTCTCAGGCCATAGAAAACGCAACACAGTGGCAGAGAAGGAAAGACTATATATAAGTAGCTTCTAGTAAGAAGCCGTTGTCTCACAATCTTTCATAAAAGGATTTTGTTCTTGATTGTGATGGGTTGTCTACACACAACAACTTGTTGCCAAAAGTATTTTACTCCGCCATAAATCAACTTTGTCAAGGTAGACTTCACCGAGAAAGTAGAATTGCTGGTAGGAAGCCGGACAAATCTGTCCTGACTGTTAACCAAGCATCTTTTGTCCCCAATCAGTCTAGCAGAGAAGCAAATCATGGGTCTCCTCATCCTTAAGGTTCCTTCTAAAAGTAATACACAGCATTAGCGCACAAGCCACAAAGTGTAGGAAACTTATTGCCCAGCTTAACATTACCGACCCAGCATTCCTTCTAGAAGGAGGTTCTTCTCCCATCTCCTATGACAATCGACGTTGTTGAATTAAATAACTCCCAGTTATGAAGAGTTATCCTCCAAATGCTGGAAGCAGCTATTGTCTTTTGAAGTCCTTGATCCAAGCACCATCCACTCCAATGTTATATTTAGAACAAACAACACTTGCCCGTAAATAATTTTGGTTACTGTTCAGTTTCCACAACTATTTTGAAAGAAAAGCTTCATCGATGGCAGCAAGTGATGTGGCCTGCACATGATTTCACTGGATAAGATGAAGCTCTCTGGTAGTGTTGCTACCATTTGAGAAAAACATTGCCCTGATATTTTCTAATTTATGACAAACATCTTTAGGAATTCTGAGAATAGATAAGAAGCAGGGGGAAAGGTTCTGCAAAACATTCTTTGACAAAATTCCCCTCTTCCACCGGAAGATAAGATTCTTCCTTTTGTCATTGCAGTTTCTTGTCAAATATTGCCAATCTTTGCTTTTAGTACATTTAACTGGGAGGCTTAAATACTTAATATGAAAGGACGCTCATTACATGTTAAAAATGCTTTGTTATTCCCGTTGATGGTCATTCCAGTTAATTCCAATGAACTTGCATTTGTTCTTATTTATTTTCAACCCACTGGCCGATTGTGGTAAGAACAGCAAGATTCTGAGGTTACTGCTGTCTGCTGCTATCAACCTTGGCAGAAGAAAAAAAAGTAGTGTATCATCTACGAATAGAATGCGGGTTGTGTGCTCCCAGCCGTGTTCCCCATTTCTATGCCGTCATCAAATTATGATTTTCTGTTTTTTCCCACATGATATTTAAGATTTGGATCCTCTTGTCTAATCGGACGTTTGGTTGTATTTTACTTTTTATATGATTTTATGACAAAAAATTATATTATAAATGCAAACATCATAATTTTTAAAATTGAAGTTTATGAAATTATTGTGTTTGTAAAAAAAACTAAAATTTTAAAAATGATAATAAAATTTTCGGTAATATTGTAAATCATTTTTTTATCAATTCGTAAGTATCAGAAAAACAAGAATTTTTGTAACTTTGAAATGGACCAACCCGTTTTCTCATCCTCGATCAGGTGCCCTCAAGCTTCATTAGGTACATTTGGTAACGTGTAAATCAAGATTTTTTTTTTCTAAAATGCACTTTTTCGAGAAATTGAAAATAATGATGATTCATTTGTCTGGAAAAGTTTATTAACAACTTCTAACATCATGACAGCTAAGATAATTTCATTGATATTTGTGTGATAAAATTATTTATTTATAATAAAATTTTGGTGCAAAAATAAATTAAGTAAATTGTTTACATTAAATAATTATTAAATAAAATTAAAAATGTAATTTATTATTTATATATCAGTAAAAAAATTTATTAAAAATAAAATATATTAATACTTTTAAATTATTTTATAAATTATTTTCAGTCATTTGAATATTTGTAAATCATATTATTAAATTTTATGTAAAATTTTACTGTAGTATATTTATTTTATTTATTGAAGTTTTTAGAGATAATTACTAAATATCAAGTTTATAAATTTTAAATTAAGTATATGATAAAATATTTTTTAGCACTAAAAAGTTTCGTAAAGAATTACTTTGCTCAAATTCATATATTGTAAACTTACAATCTCGCAACTAAATAAAATGTATACTACGTAATAGTACACCATAAATTAATTGATAAAACAGTTTAAATATATTGTAAACTTAAGTTTCAGTTAAAATTTTATTAATAAATTTATTAAATAAGTAGTCCGTATGATAAAATTTACTTTTCAAAATTTTTGTTTAATTTTTTAACATAATAATAAAATAAGTGTTGTATTTACGTGTTTCAAAACTTGATTCCCAACTAAGGGTGCAAGCGAACCAATACACTTGACAAGTAATTTGATACTCGACTCATTAAAAGCTCGGCTCGAATCGTTTATTAAGTTAAATAAACAAGTCTGAACAAAAAAAAAAGCTCGACATATAAATGAGCCGAGTCTGAACAGAGATCTGTTCGGCTTGTTAAGTTCGCGAGTAGTTCGATAAAACATTCGATTAACTACTCGATTAAATATTAGATTAAGTACTCGATTAAATATTCAATTAACTATTTTTTAAATAATTAAGTTATAAATAAATTATATTTAAGAGATATGTTATTTTTAACATTATGTAAAATTACATTTTTATATGTCAAAAAATTAAATAGTTGATAAGATTTAAATATTAAAATTAAATAACGTAACAATTGTATAATTGGGTTAGTCCGTCAATGAACCGGTGTACAAATACAAAAATAATGCTATCATGCCCGCGCGACAGCTCCCAACGCCCGCCCAAGGCCCAACATCTCCTTTCCTTTCCTGGACTCCCAACTGTACACTTGACCGAAAACGGCATCGCGGGAGTCCTCAATGCTACAGGTGTTTGGACTACTCATTGGGATGATATAAAATCAGTTTTTGAAACTTATTTCAGGAATCTGTATTCTTCTCCTGATTTTACTTATCCTTTGTCTGTTGCCAGTCTCAAACTACCTACAATTTTGGAAGATCAGTTTGATAGTCTTCTTCAACTCCCTAAACCAGATGAGATCAAGCTTGCTCTTTTTTCTATGAAGCCTGAGAAGGCCCCGGGTCCAGATGGAATACCCCCTTTTTTCCTCCAAAAATTGTGGGTCTTCATTCAAGAGGACTTGGTATCCTTAATTACTAATATATTTTCGACTCTTCAGCTACCTTATGGGATTAATCATACTATTATATCCTTGATACCCAAGAAGGAGAATCCATCTCTGCCTGACCATTGTAGGCCGATTAGTTTATACAATGTTACATTCAAAATCCTTACCAAAGTATTAGCCACAAGAATTAAAGGATTGTTGCCATCTCTGATTTCTGAACATCAGTCCGCTTTTGTACCGGGTAGAGTGGGCTTGGATAATATTTTAGCTGTTCAAGAAATTTTACATTCTTTCAAGCACATGCATGGAAAAAAGGGTTATTTTATGGCCAAGTTAGATATAAGCAAGGCTTATGACAAGTTGCAATGGGACTTCATTAGAATTATGCTTACTAAATTCGAATTCCCTACTAAGATTATTGATCTTATTATGGTGTGCACCACATCAATAACATACTCTCTATGCATCAATGGTCAAATATCAGGTTTTTATAAACCCTCCAGGGGTATTCGGCAGGGGTGCCCACTATCCCCTTTTTTGTACATACTGTGTGCTGAAGCTTTATCTACAATTATTAAACAGGCTGTCGACCAGGGCACGTATAAGGGTTTTAGGATTGGAACTAAAGGACCAAGAGTGACACATCTCATGTTTGCTGATGATATTATTATATGTGGTGAAGCTAGACAGCAAGAGATCAAAGTCATGATGGAGTTATTGACGTATTATCAATCCATTTTAGGACAAACTCTTAATCCTTCAAAGTCAAGCGTCAGATTTAGCAGAAATGTATCCATTTCTTTATAGCAAAAAATCTGTAGATTCATTGGTTTCCCCTTGGCTTCTCCTTCAGATAAATACTTGGGGATTCCTTTGGGTATTTCAGATAGGAGAATCAACCATTTTGAGGATCTGATTGGAGCTTGCCGAAAAAAGCTTGCTAGCTGGAAGACGGGGCTGTTATCTACAGGGGACAGAACCCCACTTATCAAGTCAACTTTGGGTCAATTACCAATACATCTGATGTATGTGAAAAGGCTTCCATTAGGAGTGGTTAGAAAATTGGACAATTTTCAAAATGCTTTCTGGTGGGCTTATACACAAGACGATAAGACCAAAATCCATTTTTGTAATTGGGCTTTTATTAAACAACCAAAGCAGTATGGTGGTCTGGGCATTCGGGACTATGCAATTATGAATATTGCACTAATGATGAAACTTGCATGGTCATTCATTCATGATAAATATAAGTTATGGGTCAGATTGATCCACTTTAAATATTTAAAAAATGGCCAGTTTTGGGAAGCAAAAACCAAATCATACCATTATGACATATGGAAGAATATCATATATGGTAGAGAGGAACTCAATAAAGGCTGTTTGTAGAAAATCAAAGATGGCACTAATGTGAACATTTATCAGAATCAGTGGATCGTGGATAGGTGTGGACCTCCAATTCCGATTACACACTCTAGCTCTTCTCCAGTGCTCATAAGTGACTTGATTTATGATGGGAATTGGAATAGAACTCTCCTAGACAAATGCTTTGAGTCAAACTCTGTTGGCAGGATATTAAAGACACCAATTCACTTGGACGATAGTCAGGATACTATCATATGGCCTTTCACCCAAGATGGAAATTTTACTACTAAATCTGCATACAGATTTTTAATTGAAAAAATTATCCCACCAGGCTCTTCCGAGAGAGATATATGACGTCTTTTATGGCATCTAAAGATCACAAAGGTATGCCCCCGGAAACTTATTACTTTTATTTGGAAAGGCCTAGTTCATATTCTTCCAACTAATGTGGCCATTAACAAGAGATGCCCCAAGGTTGACCCTTTATGTGTAATATGCAATCAACAACCAGAAACTTCTGAACATCTTTTTTTTGGCTGTCCCCGTAGCAGGGCAGTGTGGTTTGCATCTCAAATGTGTTTTAATGAGGAATGTCAGCATAGGGGTTTTCAGTTCTCTACTAAAATATGGTTGAAATGGGTGATTCATGATGATATGGAATTGAAGTACATGGGAGTTCTTGGTTTGTCTATCCTCTGGCAATTATGGAAATACCGCTACATCTCCCAGTTTCGATATAAATTTGTAAATCCCATATGCATTCTAAAAACTACTACAGAAGAGGCTAATTTCTATCTTACTCAAGCAAATTTACTTACTCCACAGAAGAGGCTAATTTCTATCTTACTCAAGCAAATTTACTTACTCCACAGCATGCTTCCTCCTGGAAACCGCCTCCAGTGGGCTTTATTAAAATTAATGTGGACGGAGCCACAAAGGACACTACCGGAGCTATTGGGGTTATTGCCCGGGACCCGGCAGGGAAACCACTATTATGGACAGCACGTACCTCAATCTACTATCATCCTCACGTGTTGGAGGTGGAGGCTATAGCTGAGGCGTGTGCATGGCAACTAACCAAAAATCATGCGACTATAATAGAAAGCGACGCCAAGCTAGTCGTGGATGCAATCAACGGCGAAGGTCCTATTATTTGGCAGGCAGCAAATTTCATACATCAGTGTCGCCGAAGCTTAACTGACCTGAATTGCAAAATTATTTTCATCAGGCGAGAATCAAACCAAGTGGCTCATCTTTTGGCCAAGTGGGCTCTGAACATTTCACAGGGTTATCTTCAATCTGATAAGTTCCACTTGATGCCTTCAAATGTATCTAAGCAATTAAGTGATGACTTGTTGGCTGTGTTTGTTTAATGAGATATATATAAAAATGCAGTTTTTCAAAAAAAAAGAAAGAAAAAAGCATCGCCGGCACCGTGGAGGTTACACTTTTGACGTAATGTACACTTTTGACGCATGCATTTATTAAATATTTTTACATTTATTGAATATTCTATAGACTTAATTAGATTGTTTATTCAACTACACTATAAAATAAAAATTTTACGTCCTGTTTGATAACGCTATTAGGTACCTCTATTATTATTATTTTTAAAATTAATATTGATAGGAACTATTAAAAAGTGTTTGATTAATTGTATCAATTTTAAAATTTGTAGTACAAACAAAACATATTATATAATACAAGTGTCCATTTATATTACTTTTGATATTGATACTCTAACATTTTAAAATATTAATATCAATATTGATATAGTATCAAAAATAAAACTCTAATCAAACAGAATATTAAGATCACGAACCTTTGTGGTCCTGCTTGTTGCAGAGAGGCTAGGAGAGCGATGCATCTGCTGAAGAAGCTGCTTACCGTGTGAGTCATGGAGGAAGCCGGTATTCGTTGTGTTGTCGAGGTCAACAAAGATAAAGGATTTGCCGCCGGAGAAGAGAGAGGATGAGGATCTATTGCCGTCGGAGATGTGCTGCCGCAACATTGTGGGTCATAAAGAAGGGAGCTCGGGATTGGCTCAAGGAATTGAGGGTTTGTCATGGGGGAGCGCATTAAAAAAACAACAGTTTTTTTGGAAAAATTAATTAGAGACCCAATTATTAAAATGAGTTTTACGAAAAACTCATGGACCAAAATCCATCTACGAACAACCCAGTCAACAAAATATATTTAATCAAAAACCCAATCCATCAATTACCCCATTAAGTCACCATCATTTATTTTAATTTTTCTCTTCTACCCCTTTGAGAGTCGCCCGATAGCCCCGTGAGAGTCGCCCAACACATCTCCCGCTCTCTGCCTCTCTCGTGAACCCTAGTTCTTTTGGCGGACGGACCTTCTTTCCAGCAGTGGACGAACCCTTCTTTTGGTGGAAGTAGATCGACTTCCCAGCGGACGGACCTTCTTTCAACAGAGCTTCTTCTCGGGGCTGTGCATCGGTCAAAGCAGAGCTTGAGGGCGGACTTCCTGGAGCATCCTTTGCTTTGGTAATATCTCATTCTTCCTAGAGTCGCCCTCCTCCCTCCTCCCCCTAAATGCCGCACCGGCGAGCCACTATAAAGAGTTTCTACTGCATTTATGCCTTCTCCTATGAGGTTCCTATCAATTGTCGTCAGGGCTTTGCCCCCTGCTGCTTCTTCATCCCCGCTGCCGAGGGTGAGCACGCACATTGCGCAGCTTTGGCCAGGGCTCAACCCCATGCCCAGTCCCTTAGCTGTGGGCCAGCGCCAATCGGTGCCCTTGGATGGCTGCAACCACAAAGACAGCGGCTTTGTCGGCAGCCGCCTAGCGAGGAGGGGGGGCTCCCACGCGTAGGCCAAGGCTCAAACCCCTGCAACCCAGCCGCATGATCATCCCCACCGGCACACAGCGTAGGCCAAGGCTCAACCCCATGCCCAGTTCCGTAGCCGCGGGCCAACGCCAATTAGCTCCCTTGGATGGCTGCAACCGTGGAGATAGCAACTCTGCCAGCAGCCACCCAGCGAGGAGGGGGGGCTCCCACGCGCAGGCCAGGGCTCAATGTAAGGAATCGTCCATAAAAATTTGATGCAACAGAAGTGATGATTCCTATGGGTTCTTTTAGAATCTTTCTCAATCAGAACCGAACGACGAAAACCGATAAACGATCAAATCAGATTCGAATATACCTGATAAGGATTCATATAATCCCATGGAGAGGAAGGAGATGAACTTCTTAAGTTCTTCAAACCGTTCAAATGTCCGGTCTCCAGTAGTATCCACACGAACTTCATCCACAGCAGGTTCTCCCTCCGCATCAGCCTCAAGAACTCTTCCCGAACGGAGTTCTATCGACCATGGGCACCTTCTAGAGAGAGGAGGAGGTAGGGAAGAGGCTAGGGATGTGGTTTTCACCCTTGGCTTGATAGGGTTTGGCTGAAACTATTAGTATTTATAAAGAATTATGAATTTTTTCATAAAAATCCAAAATCTCTATAAATTATGCCCTTGTCCCTATACTTGTGGATAAGTCCTTTTGTGTGTAACCCACTAGACCCAATATCTTATTTGTTTGAGGCCTAAATAAAATAGAACAATTCTATTTAATTTAATTAAATCTGTTATCCGATAACAAATTAATCGGCCTATCGATCATGAAGGGTACAAGTCACATCTCATGATCCCAAATGGCTATGGGGATAATCTCATCTCCATTGAGCCTTTGCATCATCAATTACCACATAGATATAAACCCTCATCCATCCAATGTCCCGGTCGGAAAGGAGTATGGCATCGACTGTCAACTACTTAGTGTAACGACTCTATAAGATCTTGTACTCGGAATTGGATCAATTGGAAAACTCTTTTTCCAATCATCCTATATATCCTGGCCAGGGATTTAGAGTACTATCCCATAGGACATTCACTCTCACTTGCCCTGGCGACTTAGGTCAAAGGTGCAACTATGCAACCGTGATGATAGAAAACCCTAATTGACAGTTCGGTAAGATACCATTCAGGATTTCTAATTCAGTCAGTTCACTAAACTCATTCAACTAATGAGCACATGCATGTGTATCTCAGTGTCTCCACACTAATGATCAATAAGATCGCTTATTCTCATCAAATGAGAAAATATCACATACACTAATCTATCTGGATCCTTATGTCCCGTCTCAAGTATCCTATGACTAGGAACATTTAGATTAAATATCTCTAAATGATCAATCTCATTATCATGATCTCATCATGATTTAATCATCATATTTTATCAAGGACTTCATTACGATATTTGCATCTAATAAGAGCTTATAATAAAAATTTGCTTAATTAATTGAATAAGATATATGTGGAAATGTCGAATCATATCATATATAATTGGTTTGTAGGGCATACATTTCTATCAATCTCCCACTTGCACTAAAGCCAATCACCCATCTGATCTATATCAGCTCAAGGTGAAGCTCAAAGACTCTTTGAGTAACTACTTCAGTTAGTGGATCTGCGATGTTATTAGTGGTAGATACTTTATCTTTAATTATATCTCTATAAGCTGCAATCTCTCTGATTGTATGGTATCTCCACAGAAGTTCTAAACTTCTGATAAGACATCCGCTCTACCCCATTGTTTTCTAAAAAACAATGGTACACTTTCAAAGAAAATTGGAACAATCCCATACCTTAGATGAGAATCTTCATCTAGACTACTTCTCAAGTAGTGTGCAACCACTGTGTAAACTTGTTTACATATGTTGTAGAATTTACAGTGTTATATCACATAGAACTCTTCCAACTCACTACACCACCATTATTCTGACTTAATATCAAACTTATTTGATTAGAAGCTTGTGTTTGTAAAACTACAAGACTTCAAGTCTTATCCTCAAGTGTATAGAGATACATTCTCAGTACTTCTCGAATACCAAATGATATATCTCTAAACTATCTAGTGACTCTCACCTGAATCTTCCTGATGAATGCTCATAATACTTAGAGCATTTATCACATCATGTACGTAGCATCAATTAATGATAGACTCTATGACAAAGGCATAAAGGCTCTATTAATGTGATCTCGTTATCTCTCAAGAAATCTTCAAAGACAACACTTTAGAGAAATTAACTCCACACCACATAGGTAAGAAACCTATCTTGTAGTTTATCATGTCAAACCCTTTGACTATGGTGACTACGTACATTAACTGAGCATTACTTTTAGATCTATCTCCATAGATCTCAAAACCCAAAATATGTTTGGAGGATTAATTTGATAGCTAAACTCACTTATGATAACACACCTACTTCATTCTTAATGAGTAGAATGTTATCAACATAAAATTTCAAGAAAGTAATAGCACTCCTACTTATCTTCTTGAATACACAAGGCTCCTCTTCGTTCTTAATGAAGTTATAAGATTTAATCTCATTAAACCTTATATACGATCTATGCGAAGTTTTACTTCAGTCCATAATTGAACTTAAAACACACTCTTCTTGAATATTATTGGGACTTGATTCCCTATAGTTGTATCATATACACATGTTCCTCAAATTATCTTAAAGGAACACTATCTTAACATCTAATTAGCTTATCATATAACCATAGTGTGTAATAATCAAAATCCGAATGGATTAATCCGTGGAATAGGTAAAAGATCCCATCATAGTCAACCATTTGACTTCAATGATATCCTTTTCAACTATTCTCACCTTTGAAGGTATCTATCTTCTAATCCACTCAAATCTATTCTTTAGTGATCCATTTATTCCTTATAGATACTATACCCTTAAGTGGATCTATCAAGTTCTAAACTTGATTAGAATAGATAAAGTTTATATCGAATTTTATTGTCTCTTCCCATTTATGAATCAATATCTCATATTGGTTCTTTATAGATTTTAAGATCAATATCCTTATTATCTTATGCCTCATATCATCCATTAGAAATATGTCCCATGTATCTCTTAGGTTGAATGGACACAAGTAAAGACCTATAAACTGTCCTTGTGTAATTATTAACTAGCACTTTAATAGAAGTGTCATTGGGTTGTAGGACTGGAACATCTTCCATATATACCTTGCTCCCACTATCTTTCTTAAGAAAGAACTTTTCCTTTAGAAATATAGTGAGCTGAGCAACACATACCCTTATTCATAAGGGTGGTATATTAATATCCATAAGTTTCCTTAGGATATCCTACAAGCCAACACTTCATAATCTTATATTCCAACTTGTTAGAGTTATACTTCTTCACCAAGTCGGACATTCCGAAACCTTAACTTACTTAAGGTAAAGTTTTAACCCCTTTTCCATATCCTATATGGAATAATCAGAACATACTTAGAAGGTACCTCTTAAGATCAAGTGGTTATAATGAGTACTTAGCCAAAATTAGACAAAGAGAAATTTTGCAAAGCTTGTCATTGTTCATATTATATCTTACATAATATGGCTTCTCATTTTAGCTACTCAATTAAGCTAAAATGTGTAAAGATGTGTTCATTAGATTCTATTATCCTTCAATTATATATGAATTATATACTTAAGTATTCCCCTCCTTGATCTCATCAAAGAGTTCTAATACTCATTCCATTAGTATCTCTACTTCATTCTTAATCTCAGATAATTTCTCAAAGACCTTAGATTTGTACTTCATAAAGTACATGTATCCATACCTAGAGACATCATCTTTGAAATAATAAAGTAAAAATATTCTTCTTTAGCCTTACTAGATATGGGCTAACATATATCTAGATGTACGAGTTCTAACAACTCATTAACCCATTATCCATGTATACATAAAGCTAAAGTGTAGATTGATCTAAATCAACCCATTTCCTCTTAAAAGGAGTATTCACACATAACATGAGAGCTAATATATCAAATATGATTAAACAATTCATTAAGCTCCCACTGGCAAACACTTTGCCATTCAATCTATTAGAACATTTATCAATTTCATAACTTAGAATAAATCAATGTTTATTCAAGTAGTAAATCATATAATATTCTTGTAGAAGGATATAATAGCAATCTTAATTATTAAGACATCTCCATAAGGCTATTAAAGAATTGCACCTCCCACTAATAATGATACAACTTTTGCACCATTTCATATGTAGGTCAACATCTTCTTTATTAAGCTTTCATTTACTTGTCATCATCTACAACTCGTTGTAGATAAAAGATCCATATCTGGTATCTCATACCATTAGATTCATCCATAGTATCTAATATTATGATATACACATATAGTATATAATACTTTTAAGTGTATATTTAAAACAAGTAAGTGTCAATGACTTGGATGCATGAAGTTTCTCAAGCTCCACCTTTGCATTATATACAATACATTTTGTACTTCCTCTTCCACTTACCATCATCATGATTGTGTAAGAATTCTTTCTTATTCTGACTTTATTATCTTGACCACCTTCTTTTACTATTAACTATCTCCTATTTCTATCTAATGATTTTACTTCTTTCTATTGCTCTCACCAACAAGAAGTAATTAAGATGTATTGTTGTTCTAAATTTCCCTTAGTTAGCTCATCACTATTAGCCATGATGGATCTCATACATCTATCCATGTTGTCTCTATAATTTATGTCTCATAGAGACTAACATCTAGTTTAAGGCAAACAATGCATCTTGTCTATGAGATAAGATCTTATCTATTTTTCACATCATTAGATAATCTAGGAGACACCTACTTCTCAAGTAGGATAGTTAATTGGTCAACTTATAAGAATAATTCTCTTAGTTCTAAACTGGTCTAAGAAGTATGAGCTATTAAGCTATTTGGCATCTAGTATGCCATACTAATGGTGGTTTATTATCGTATTATACAACTGAGATATAATTTTATCAATATAACATTGTAGACATTCATTAAAATTAAGATATGGTCTATGATCCTAATTTATGCTCCCACTAATTTTCGACGAATTTGCATAACCCTCATTATGCAAAGACGGGATACCACGATGAAATCCTAGTGGGTGTAGACATGCCAAATTGGCCTGATTCGGAGCCCCAGACTCTTATTCCATAGGCGATATTCTTATTTGACCGTTACCTGATTCGGATTACCTCATGGACATGAGCTAAGGACATTGGTGGAGCCCCTTGTGAGTTGAGAATGGACAAATGATTTCCGGAATGATATCGAAACCTTTAAGCGAGAGTCGTGCGTGAACTGTAAAAACACGAAGCCTGCTTGATGACCGACCTTGAATGATCCAGAATTGAAGGTCTCGGGAGTCCCGCATGTGTTCCGTAACATTCAGGGTTTCCGAGAAGTCATTTCGGTAGGCGTCGGTCAATGACGGCTTTCGTTATGGCTTTTTCGATCTGTACTGACACGGCTATCCCGGACCATGCGTTAGGCCTTTACGATCATCACCGGGTCTTTTCGGGTCATCTGGGTCGATTCTAGCTGAAGATTTTCATCAATCATGGCCATACGTCCGGTTCGGTCAATTTTAGGGTTTCTCGACTTTTCCGAGTTTTGGTTCACGTTTACCGGGTTAATCTCAGATTTTTCAATGACTTTGGGTTTTTCGATCGTACCGGACTTGTTCGGTCATCATTTTAAGTTATCCCGAGTTGATCCGAGATTTCTGGACCGGAACCGTGCTCTTTCGGATCTTCGCCACGGGTTTTGGCTTTCCGCGAGAGGGTAAACTGGTAGAAAGCCCCGTGCGAACGTCTCGGGAGTCATGCCGGCTAGTTTATCAACTTGAGGAGGTGCGGTTGAAGGCCCTCTTTCCAACGTGACAAACGGGAGCCGAATCGGACATCCCGTTTGTAAGATACAGCTCGCGGAACACGCGCGCAGGAGAGAGGGTCTACCGCGCCCCCGTTCCCCTTGAAAGGGGAGGGCGCGCCCTGCGCGCCCTCAACCTGGGGTCGCACCCTGCGCCTTCTCAAACCAGGGGCACGCCTTGCGCGCCCCCGCTTCCTTTGAAACGCGGGGGCGCGGTCAGTTTCTTTAACTCGGAAATTGCCCTGATTAGCACCTTCTAAACCGGATTTTTGAAAGGTTTCCGCGGATGATTTTTGATTATTTGTACCGCGCCCCCGGTTCGGGGGCGCGTTACATATGTCAAGTCGATTTTTAGCAATTTCCGGAAGTTTCTAGCGAATTTTAGCAATGAGACGTGTACCGCGCCCCCGGTTTCTTTGAAACTGAGGGGCGCGCAGACCGCGCCCCCGAAGTGAGGGCGTGCCCTCGTCCCCTTTGAAAAGCGGGGGCGCGGTCGGTCCAGTTTCCATTTTTTGCACTGGCTTCCTTCCCCTATAAATTGAGGGTCATTCTCAATGACCCAAGGTTAATCCCTCATGCCTAGCTCGTCCTGAGGTCGTCCAAGCTCTCTCTCAAAGCCGTCCCGACATCCAAAGGTGATCCGACGTCGAGAGATCGATCCTGAGGTGAAGGAGAAGCCTGATTCGTGCATTCTACATCAACCAACTTCATCGGCTTCTGCAGAAAATCCGGGGCTCCTGCTGCAAAAGTCTTCAACATAGAAGTTGTTCCTCTCTTCGTCCTCTTTCATCTCCAACTGACAGCACTTGATTTCTACTTTCCGTTTGTTCGTGGAAATTGCTGCACTGAGGGCGTGCATCCAGGTTTTACTTTCATATCAGTCCACTTCATAATTTTTATATACTTCTACAGGCGTATTCTGGAGAGGTCATCAACATAGGAACTCTTCCTCTCTAAGTCTTCTATCTACTGAAATAAACGGCACTCAATTCCGATATCAGGACTGCCCATGGCGAGCTCTGCACCGAAGTCGCGCCAGACAATGCAACGCGCCCCCGAACCAAGGGCGCGCAGACTGCACCCTCACATCTAGGGCGCGCCCACCACGCCCCCAAACCTAGGGCACGTTCAGTGTAATGCGCTGTCCGGCCATATTGGTGATATCTTCTCCGTTTTAACTTCGATTTGAGCCGTTCAAGTTTCTATGTCTTCGTCATTCATCCATAATCATTTTAGCATCATTTTTATTTAGTTTTTGCATAATTTTATATCACAAAAAATAGACAAAAAAAGGGTTAAGGCTCACCCCGAAGCCGGTGAGTCCGATTCCAATTGCTTCTTTCTTATCTTCTTACTACAGTTACTACACTTCTCACAAGTCTAACCAAACTCTTCACTTGGTTTATTGTTCTAGTTGCATAGGTTGATCAAGCTAGCATCGGTTGGAGACTCTTCTTCATCGGCCGGCCGAAGAAGAAGAAGGTTGAACCCATATCCCAATCTCCCATGCTATGGTACACGGTCAGATTCAATTTCTTTTATTTGTCAATTCCATAAAGCGGAGCCCGCGGCTCTTGGAGACCACCTTTCATTTATGTTTTAAGTTCATCTCTTCCTCACTCTCCTCCCACATGACCCAAACCATCTCCGGTGCTCGAGCGACACCGTGAGATAAAAGTTCGGG
This sequence comes from Cryptocoryne crispatula var. balansae, assembly GCA_036172225.1. Taxonomy (NCBI): domain Eukaryota; kingdom Viridiplantae; phylum Streptophyta; class Magnoliopsida; order Alismatales; family Araceae; genus Cryptocoryne; species Cryptocoryne crispatula. Next base: position 34,201,984 of record CM069925.1, on the reverse strand, counting down.
GATCAATGTGAGTGTGGGACCGAGGTGAGGATTTTACCGCTTTCCGAGTGTTTTCCGATTCACTCCTTTTCCCCTATTCTATCTCTCACCTTCTCTTGAGGTGCCGATCCGGAACCCGTTTTATGGAGTCGACAGCTTTTCGGCGACCACGGTGGGACAACCAATGTCTTCAACCATGCTAGCTTGATTGATTCGTGCAACTAGTTGTTTTCCAACTTGGTTCCCGCATGAACCGGCTTGTTCTTTACCTTTTCCATGTCGATTTACCTTTAAACTTGCTGTTTACTCTTCCTTTAAAGATTGTCCCCCATGTGGACTTGATTTGCTTGTCTTTAATTTCAACCCGGATCCCGCGTGAACCACTTTTCTTCTTATAAACCGGTTCCCACGTGAACCACCTTTCTTTTCCAACTCGGTTCCCACGTGAACCAACTTATTTTCAGATCGGTCCCCGCGTGGACCACCTCTTTACAACACCTTTAGATTGGCCCCACATGGCCCTCTTTCTATTTTGTCAACTCTTACACCGGTTCCCGCGTGAACCACCATTTTTCTTCACAAAAACCGGTTCCCGCGTGAACCACCATTTTTCTTCACAAAAACCGGTTCCCGCGTGAACCACCATTTTTCTTCACAAAAACCGGTTCCCGCGTGAACCACCTACCTTTCCAAAACCCGGCTCCCGCGTGAGCCACTTTATTTCCAAATTGGTCCCCACGTGGACCATCCTTTTACCTCTGCTTCAGATTTGTCCCCACTCGGACACTCCATCACAAGCCGGTTCCCGCGTGAACTACCTTTTAGTTGCTAGTTGCTAGTTACTTGTTTTACTTTATCATTGCTTGTCTTGATTGCATTCACTTGCTTGATTTATTTAATAGCTTTCATTCATGTTTGCATATTGATTGCTTCTTCTCCTCCTACCCTCCATTTTTCATTTTTGCATTAGCTTTTGCATCGGGTACCGGACTTGTTCCGATCCGTAGGGCATTCGAGGCGGGGGCTCTCTCTCCCAACACACCCTTGTCGACTCCGAAAATGGGTTCCGGATCGGTACCTCAAGATAAGAAGGTGAAAGATGGAATAGGGGAAAAAAGGGGGGAGTGAATTGAAAACACTCGGAAAGCGGTAAAATGTCCTCACCTCGATCCCATGCTCACATTGATCCCCGAACTTTCATCTCACGGCGTCGCTCGAGCACCGGAGATGGTTCGGGTCATGTTGGAGGAGAGTGAGGAGGAGATGAAATTAAAACATGAAAGATGTGGTCGCCAGGAGCCACGGGCTCCGCTTTATGGGATGTAAATTAAGAGATGAGTTGAATTGACCGTGTACCTTAGTGTGGGAGATCGGGATATGGGTTCAACCTTCTTCTTCCTCGACCGGCCGATGAAGAAGAGTCTCCAATCCAATGCTAGCTTGATAGACTGTGCAACTAGAACAATAAACCAAGTGAAGAAGATGATTAGAACTATGGGAAGTGTAGTAACCGTAGTAAGAAGATGCGAAAGAAGCAATTGGAATTGGACTCACCGGCTTCGGGGTGAGCCTTAACCCTTTTTTTGTGTTTTTGATTATGTAAAAATGATGCAAATAAACTGAAATATGCTTTAAAACAGTAAATGAACTGAGTTAAATGAGTTGGGAAAGCTTATGGAATGGATCGGCTTGAGTTGAAGCCGAGTTGTTTGAAGAAGGCCGGTTCGGGTAGCTTTGCACCCTTCTGGCGCGACTTCGGTGCAGAGGATGCTACGGACGACCCCGATGTCAGAATCGAGTGCTACGGGGTTTCCCATGTCCGTTCTTCGGTTTCCGCGAGCAATTCCTGTCTTTCATCAAAATGTTAGTTCCGAATTAACAATGATGTTCACTCGACCTTAATAAAGATCAAACATAAATGTATTTTATTTTTCATTTTTTTTTGAATTTTTTCCGAATTTTTGAGAAATTTTCAAAGAATTTGACCGAACGTGCCCCCGAACCGGGGGCGCGGCCTGCGCGCCCTCAGTTCGGGGGCGCGGCCAGCGCGCCCTTGGTTTGGGGGCGCAGCCTACGCGCCCCCACCTCGGGGGCGCGTTCGATCCCAGTTTCCTGTTTTGACCGGATCCGAATCCGGTTCAAATCGGGACCGATTCCCCCTATATAAACACCTCTTAGGACGACCAAATCGTCCTACCAACACCCAGGATGGCTCCTCCTTTGAAAAAGCAGCGTGTTGGCTTGGTTCGAGGTATTTCAAGCGTCCTGGGTCATCTGAAGGCCAGAATCGGCGCCGACTTGGTAAGTTCGCTGCCAATTTTAGCTTTCAACCACTTTTCTACTTCTTTTCTCTTAAAATTTTTTTTTACCTCCTGTTTGGGTGTAGGATTACCCAAACTTCCCAGGACCACGCCGGTATTGCTCTCCTCCCTGGCTTTCCGATTTTCTTGACGTCCTCGGCTTGTCGGTCAGAGCGATTCTTCGAGATTGGGGCTTAACCGGGCTCTTGATCCATGCCAAGCAATATTCAGGCTACTCCCTTGACTTCGGTTTGATGGGAGCTCTTGTTGAGTTGTGGCACCCCGACACTCACACGTTCATGTTCGGCAGCTTTGAGTGTACAGTTCTTCTTGAAGAGGCAGAGCTCCTTCTCGGCCTCCCTCGGACTAAGAAGGGAGAGACTAAAGGTATGCTCATCCCTTCAGGACCCCTCTCTTGCTTTGAATTCTTGAAGGATTTTGTCGAGGATCGGCAGGTCAGCACCTTGTTAGCCGGCAAGCGAATCAGTGTTCCCAAGTTGGCGGCTTGGACAATCTCTCTTCTGACGGCTCCTAGTCTGGACGAGGACCGGATTCTGCGCGGTGCAAAGGGTTTCGCGGCTTGCCTTGCCACGGTGTTCTTGTTTCCTGCGGAGGATGGTTTCCTGGAGGTTGATCAACTTTCGTGCATCCACGGCATCTGGAGCGGTGCGCGGTTGGGGCCTTCAGTTCTGGGCTTCTTGTACTGCGGACTGTCCGCAGCTTGCGTGGGCCGTCCTCCCTTCGGCAGTGCACTTCTACTGGCTTGCTGGGCCGATCTTCACTTTAAGTTCGATCCAGCCGGTGAGGTGGCCACCAGGTCGCAGCTCTTCCGCCGTAGCCCCTTGTTCCCATATGCAGATGCACTTGGCTTCGGCGAGAGAGTCGCCAACAGGTGTGCATCAGTGAAGAAGAGGCCGGACTGGCGTGCTCACTTTGCCTCCATGAACCGTTCTAGCTTCTTGCACTCTTCTGCTGCCCTGATGCAGCAACCAGCCACCAGCTGCAGCCGGCCTTGCCCGCCCTCCTTCTCCACGCTGACCTGCACAGCAGCACCGCCCCGTCACCTCGGACGCCAGCGATCGCCGCCGTTTGCCGCTGCGTAGCCATCGTTGCCGCGACCCTCATCTATTCCGGCCAGAACCACCGTCGTCGTCGCCGGCATTCACCCTCCCCTCACCGTCACTGTCGCCAGAACCTTGCCTCCTGGTTGCCATCGCCAGAGCCCTGCATCATCGTGCGCCGCCGCATCCGCCGTCGCGAGCACCGTCGCCGGGAGCTACCCCCGCCGCTGTCGACAGCCGACGCGCCTCCCTTCCGCGAGCATACACTCGTGCTCGGTCACCCCCCCTGGTCGACCGCCCGGCCTGCCTAGCAGCGAGCCACCGGTCCAGCTCCAGTCCGACCGGCCGGTTCAGCCGAATCAGCCGCCCGGTTCATTATTTCGAATATTTATTGATTTATTATTTTCAGAAATCAAAAAGAAAGCCATAAAAATCAGAAAAGAATCCAGAAAAATCCGAAAAATTCACAGGAGCTTCCAGGTAGGTTTCTCAAGCTTGTCTATGTATTTGACTCCATTTTGATTAGAAAATATGCATGATTTAACTTATGGACCTTGATTTGACTAGTTTAGACTTTTGACTCAAGATCAGTGATTTTTATCAAAATCCTTGAAACCGAACTTTGAAAATGATATTTTGATTATTATGAAACATGTTTGGCATGATTCTGGATGGGTAGAAATATTTTTCATGAAATTTGACCATATGTTATTTATGTATATGATTATGTGCTAGAATGGACCTAGAATTGAAATATGGCTAAGTGGAGGTTTGGAGAAATCACAAGTCATCAAATTTCACTTTTTGGAACCTGTTTAGGTCAGATTATAGGTGTTGACATCAGAACTTAGCTTGTTTTGGTTATGCCAAACTTGATTTTGATTAATTGTCTTGTATATGTAATTAAGTATGTCTAGTTCGGTTTGTCATTGCATGTGTGAGGATCATGTAAATTTTGATTAGTCTGGTTTCAGATTATGTATTATGTCATGCATGATATGATTATGTTCATATGGTCAAGTTTGGTGTATGTTTGATTTAGAATATGTCAACCAAGTTGGTTAGTACAAGTCTTGTCTAGTTATGGTAAAATATGTTTAATTTGATTTCAGATCATGGGCTATGCTATGCATAGTTAGTCATGTCAATTTGATCATGATTAGTATGAGTTGTCACTGAGAACCAGTTCAATTATGTCGGGTTATCATATGTCTTGTCAAGTTCGTTATGGATGTTATGTCTTGCATGAAGGGCTATGAAATTAGATGTTTATGTCATGTATGCATGGTATGGTCAGGTATGTCATGATGTGAAAATTGTTATGAACTCTTGATATGACGTGCTATGAAGGCTTCACCAGCCTATGTTAGACAATCACCCGTGGGCAGCGGGTAACTTAGATGAATCCGGCCCTCCCACAGATCCCGGATTACCGCGGTTTTTCCCTTAGTGTCACCACTGCCTAGGTGCACTTTGGGCTAGCTTAGTATATGTTAATTCTATATATATATTAGAACTGGTGAATGCATTTTGTACATGTGAAGCAAGACGACCAATTCCTTGCTCTTTGGCTATGTGTTCTGGAAAGGATATGAAATATGTTACTTGTGTGTCATGTATGGATGTTAAACCATGTCATGTTAGAAAAATCAGATTTGTCTGTTTTAATTTGGTCATGTTAAGTTAAGTCTTGAGGTCATTTAGATGATATTTGTCTAGCTTGTATGGTCTTGTGTGCATTGGTCTAGAATTAATTGGCTTTGGCATAATCTTTTCATTGAAGATAATTATGTTCAGATATGGGTTGTGAGATTAATATAGAAGACATTCTATACTTTTGTATTACATCTCAATTTAGATATGTTACATACCATTGCTTGATTATATGTTATTTACCCGATTGATAGGTGATTGGTGTAAATCCTACGGAGTCCCCGGACTCACCCCGTTGTGGGATAAATTTTTCAGCAGGTTTTGAAGATTTAGGAGCTTGAAGATGAAGTTCAGGTGGAACCAGAGGAGTCAGAGTCATTTGCACTTGGAGATTCTTGGTACTCTCTACTTAGGTAGATGATCTTGATTGTTTTTGAGCAAGAGTGTTGTGAGACTTAGTAGTATGGTTCTATTATCTTGTTTTGATTGATCTTAGGAAATTAATTGTTTAAGTTTGAGTTATGGAATCTAAGTGTTGGGTTGCATCCCATTGTCACGACGTTATGTATTTCCACTGCATATTTTGAGGTTATGTTATTTAAATTACGGGTCGTGACAGTGGGATCGAACGCGCCCCCGAGGTGGGGGCGCGCAGGCCGCGCCCCCAAACCTAGGGCGCGCTGGCCGCGCCCCTGAACTGAGGGCGCGCAGGCCGCGCCCCCGGTTCGGGGGCACGTTCGATCAAATTCTTTGAAAATTTCTCAAAAATTCAGAAAAAATTCAAAAAATTGTAAAATCAAATACATTTATGTTTGATCTTTATTAAGGTCGAGTGAACATCATTGTTCATTCGGAACTAACATTTTGATGAAAGACAGGAATTGCTCGCGGAAACCGAAGAACGGACATGGGAAACCCCGTAGCACTCGATTCTGACATCGGGGTCGTCCGTAGCATCCTCTGCCCCAAAGTCGCGCCAGAAGGGTGCAAAGCTACCCGAACCGGCCTTCTTCAACCAACTCGGCTTCAACTCAAGCCGATCCATTCCATAAGCTTTCCCAACTCATTTAACTCAGTTCATTTACTGTTTTAAAGCATATTTCAGTTTATTTGCATCATTTTTACATAATTAAAAACACAAAAAAAGGGTTAAGGCTCACCCCGAAGCCGGTGAGTCCAATTCCAATTGCTTCTTTCTCATCTTCTTACTACAGTTACTACACTTCCCATAGTTCTAATCATCTTCTTCACTTGGTTTATTGTTCTAGTTGCACAGGTCTATCAAGCTAGCATTGGATTGGAGACTCTTCTTCATCGGCCGGCCGAGGAAGAAGAAGGTTGAACCCATATCCCGATCTCCCACACTAAGGTACACGGTCAATTCAACTCATCTCTTAATTTACATCCCATAAAGCGGAGCCCGCAGCTCCTGGCAACCACATCTTTCATGTTTTAATTTCATCTCCTCCTCACTCTCCTCCCACATGACCCGAACCATCTCCGGTGCTAGAGCGACGCCGTGAGATGAAAGTTCGGGGATCAATGTGAGCATGGGATCGAGGTGAGGACATTTTACCGCTTTCCGAGTGTTTTCAATTCACTCCCCCCTTTTTTCCCCTATTCTATCTTTCACCTTCTTATCTTGAGGTACCGATCTGGAACCCATTTTCGGAGTCGACAAGGGTGTGTTTGGAGAGAGAGCCCCCGCCTTGAATGCCCTACGGATCGGAACAAGTCCGGTACCCGATGCAAAAGCTAATGCAAAAATGAAAAATGGAGGGTAGGAGGAGAAGAAGCAATCAATATGCAAACATGAATGAAAGCTATTAAATAAATCAAGCAAGTGAATGCAATCAAGACAAGCAATGATAAAGTAAAACAAGTAACTAGCAACTAGCAACTAAAAGGTAGTTCACGCGGGAACCGGCTTGTGATGGAGTGTCCGAGTGGGGACAAATCTGAAGCAGAGGTAAAAGGGTGGTCCACGTGGGGACCAATTTGGAAATAAAGTGGCTCACGCGGGAGCCGGGTTTTGGAAAGGTAGGTGGTTCACGCGGGAACCGGTTTTTGTGAAGAAAAATGGTGGTTCACGCGGGAACCGGTGTAAGAGTTGACAAAATAGAAAGAGGGCCATGTGGGGCCAATCTAAAGGTGCTGTAAAGAGGTGGTCCACGCGGGGACCGATCTGAAAATAAGTTGGTTCACGTGGGAACCGAGTTGGAAAAGAAAGGTGGTTCACGTGGGAACCGGTTTATAAGAAGAAAAGTGGTTCACGCGGGATCCGGGTTGAAATTAAAGACAAGCAAATCAAGTCCACATGGGGGACAATCTTTAAAGGAAGAGTAAACAGCAAGTTTAAAGGTAAATCGACATGGAAAAGGTAAAGAACAAGCCGGTTCATGCGGGAACCGTTCTAGTTGTCTAACCCCGGCATGTCCTCGTATGTCCATGCGAACGTGTCCTTATATTCTTCCAAAATTTTAATTAAACTCTGTTCCTCAGTGGGAGTGAGGTTTGCGCTTAGGAGGATTGTCTTGGGATCTTCCGGTGTTCCGAGATTCAATTCTTTTGTCGGTTCATCCACCGTGGCTAATGGTTCTTCAAATCTTTTAAGTCCAGATGCGTATGCATCAGCCAAGTCCTCGATTCCATCCTCGAAATCGGGATCTTTTTCGATAAGACCTCGTAAACTCCGTGTATGATCTACATTGAATGCATCTTGATATTGGTTTTTATTAAGCTGGATAGCATTTTCCAAAAACCTTGGCAGCCTTGCACATTCCTTGCATTTTTGAGCTATTTGCTGGAGATATCTCTCTGGCACACGTTTACCTCGAATTTTCTTCTTTTCTACCCTAACTACTCCTAAAGAAGATGGAATTGAAAAGGTGGTATTTACAATGGGTGAAGGATCGAGCAGATCGATCAGTGAGTTGGAGAAGAGAGGTCCCTGGTTGGGAGCACCCTCCGAGACAAGTAGAGACGTCTCCTCAATGGAAAACTGAGTTCGTGAGAGGACGTTTTTTTTTGGGTATTTTGGGTATTTTCAATAACTAAAAGAGAATGAGCCGATGGGGCTCGAGCATAAATAGAAAGCTTAAGCAAATGGAAGACAAATGGGCTCGCGGGCTCGATGATGACAAGAAATGGGCAGATAGGCCCAAAGCTGGTGAAAAAATCTAAGGGGCATGTGGGCCCAAATGGTGGGCACGCGGGCCCAAAGCAAGAAAATAAATCTAAAGGGCACGTGGGCCCGACTGGTGGGCACGCGGGCCCAAGGTCGTTGGATTGGAATGGGCATAGAAGCCCAGTGGAGTAATAAGATTTGAATGGGCTCTCAGGCCCAATGATCAGTTCAGGTGGCCATTTCGGCCCAGAAGTGGGAATTGGGCTAGATAGCCCATCAAGTGAATCCAAGAGGGATAGAGTGAGGATTTTGAAATACGTGACCGTAGGATACGGCTCACGCGGGATGTTGTTTGGAGGTGGGTTCGAGTGGACAAGTTGTTTAGAGATGGACTTTCCCTTGACTAGTTCTTCCTCCTCTATGAACAACCGAGCCAAAGATGAACTTAGGTTGTCCACTTCCTCCTCTTGCTCTGGTGCCTTCTTCCTCTTGACTGGTTCTTCTTCTTCGTCCCCGGCCATCATCATGGTCTCCCCTTTGATAAAGAATTTTTGGAGTCCCATGGCATTTTTTGGCCGGTAGACCATCCGCGGAGTGAAACTGGGCTCATAGCCAAGCCCGTGTCTCTTTGGTCTTTGTACGGCTTTAATGGGGTGCACAACCCCCTGCAGCTCCTTTACCAACCCCTTTCCTGGCAGATAGCCCATCCTTTTCATCATCTGCCATGCAACTGTATCTGGAGGCGTCGTTAACATCATGACCTCGGGCAGCTCTGTAGTGGAAACCAACGGTTGGACAAATTTTGATATTGGTAGTGCATAAGAGGGGTCATCCACGTCATTCAGAATGGGGATGTTGGTTACTTTGATCACCTGGCCCTTGTATGGGAACTTCAGACACTGATGATTAGTGGAGGCAACAGCTCCTATTGCCTCAAGGTACGGGCGTCCCAAGATAGCTTTGAATGTAGGGTCAAATTCTAGAACGTGAAACTCGGCGGTGACAGCACACGGCCCGAGCCCTACTTCCAACGTAACCACCCCTCGTGCCGGCTTCCAGGAGTTGTCATATGCGATCACCGTGATGGCAGAAGGCTCGATTTCTTCTTCGGAGATGCCGCAAAGTTGCAATGTTTCTAGTGGCATGACATTTATGGATGCTCCGGTGTCAATTAAGCAGGACTTGATCTCCACGCCTCGGATGACTACTGCGACACGTAAGGCATACTTTCTGATCTCTGGCCGTGCCAACTCCTCCTGTGTAAATGTGAGTGCCGGATGTTCACTCCTCGGGGTCAGGAAAGTAATGATCTTCTCAGGCGGGAGGTCCTCATTGACCATGACCTGCTGCAGATATTGTTGTAGGATGTCCTGATGGTTCTTTGACCTCTTAAACAGGTCTAGGATTGAAATCCGTGCCAGCATTTTGCCCAGATGCTTCAATAGGTCATATGCCGTGCCGGGCAACGGTTCTTCCACTACCTCCTCCTCTACCTGTTCCTGTGGTTGCATCCCGGCCTGGGGGAAGACCCTTTGGAACATCCTCCCGCTACGAAGTACCGGCGCCAGCGTGGTAGGGGGAAGTGGTGATGATGGTGATGGTAGGGTTGGTTGGTAGGTTGAGGAGCCCATGGTAGGTAGGGGTGGTGAGGATCGGATGATGAGGGGTCGTGGATTGGTGGAGGCCGGTATGTTGGGTGATGGTTGGGGTGTTGGTGGTGATGGTCTAATGATGAGGGGTCATGGAGTGGTGGAGGCCAGTATGTTGGGTGATGGTTGGGGTGTTGGTGGTGGTCGAATGATTAGACGTCGAGGAGGATTAATGGTGGTTGAAAGATTAGGTGATGGTTGCGGTGCTGGTTGGGATGTTGGTGGCGGTCTAATGATTAGGCGCCGTGGAGGGTTGATGGTTGTTGGGGGCAGTGGTGTTTGGGGAGTTTGTGGGCTGGGGGCAACTCTTGGTATGGAGAGTATGGTACGGTTTGTAGGTGGGGTTGGTATGGCGGGCATGGAGGTGATTTGATCCTCGACCTGCCAACCCTGGGAATGGTGGGTTGACTCCTCGATGGCGGAGTGGACGAGGCCGAGTCGTTGGTTTGGTTGTGCTGGTGCCGGTGCTTGTATGGGTGCATGTGCCGGGAGTGGATCTTGGACTATGCCCAGGCCGGGCTGCTGTTGTGCTTGCTGTCGCCGCGGTTGATTCTGATGTGCCTTCATTGCTTGAATAGATTCTCCCATCTGTGCCCAGTCAATGTTCCCCTGATCATTAAGGTCATGGATGTAGTCTTTAAACTGGAAACATACATCCACCGTATGCCCAGGATACCGATGATAAGCGCAGTACTTGGTTGTGTCAACATTTGCTGGCCATCCTTCTCTCTTCTTTGGAAGTTCCAACTGCTGTTCAGCCATCAATGCATTAAAGATATCAGTGAGGGGGAATGGCAGTTGAGGATAGTATTCTCTCTTGGGTCCCCCCTCCTAGGTCGGTTGGCTGGTGGTGGCACTTGGTTGTAGGCTTGTTGTTGTGGTTGGTTGTAGACATGTTGTTGTTGAGGCGCTCGGTTGTAGGCATTTGGTTGCTGGGGCGCTCGGTTGTAGGTGGGTTGCTGTGGTGGTGCTCGGTTGTATGCAAGATTCTTCTTGGGGCCGAGGAGTGGTTGAGGAGCCGGGCGGTATTGTTGATTGGGTGGTGGGTTACGGTATTGGCTTTGGCGATACCCACCCTGGTTACCCATGGCATTGATGCTCTCATTGTTTACTACCCCTTCGGTGATGGGTCCTACAGGTGTAGGCTTTCTAGTGTTACGGGGCTTGGTGTCGAATGGGTTGATCATGGATGCGTCCTTAAAGTGGGCTTGGAGGTAGCGGGCGCTATCACACAAATCACTCATGGTTGTTGGGCGGTGCATGATCAGGAGGTTGCGAAGGTTGGACGTGGTGTTCCCGATGAGCATCCTCACCTGCTCCCCCTCTGAGATGGTATCTACTAGCCTCTCAGCCATTCCCCTCCATCGATCAGCAAATCTGGCAAAGTTCTCATCCGGCCTCATCTTTTCGGCAATTAAATCAGTTATCGAGCAGGCTGGCCCCACCCGATCCTTGTACCTCTGTAGAAACTTTGCCTTGACGATGTCGAAATCTGCCACCTCAATGGAATCAAGAGAATATAACCAGTCCAGGGCGGATCCCTCCAATGACCGACGGAATAGGAAGGCAAGGGCTTTGCGGTCATTTTTCCAGAATGCGGAGTCGTAAAGAAAGCTCTTTAGATGGTTGAAAGGATTACCAGTCCCATTATAACGTTGGAAGACTGGTATCTTTGAAGGAGGAAGGTGTAGAACTGGGAAGGATGGGACAAAGATTTCAGGGATGGCTTTAGAATCGAGGCGGTGCCTCATTTCTTCAAAGCGCTCATCCATCTGGTTGAGTTTGTTCATTAATGCCTGGGTGAGGCTGGATTCTTAAGCCACGGGAGCAAAGTGTTTAGGTGACTGAGTTGGAAGAGGTAGGTTGGAAACAGGAACTGGAATAGTGTTATGTGAACGCCCCATAATAGGGTGAGTGGAGACATGGCAGGGTTGCCCAGGAGAAGAGATGATTTGGGGCCTGACTGCTGATTGAGGTGGTGAGGGGGCTTGATTTCCCTCGACCGGAGCTTGATTGGCGGGCATCTTGCCCTTAGTGGCAGATTGGATAATTGCAAAGGTCTCGGGATCAAGGTGAAGAGATAGATCCTTGAGAGCTTGTTCTATACTATGTGAGGCGGATCGGTGAGCGGGATCTTGGACCTCAGGTACCATCACGGCATTAATATGGCCATCTGGTTGGACCATGGGTTGCTGAAGCTCGTAGTGACCCGTCTTGTACTCCTCTTCTTGGCCGTAGTAGTCCGACATCCCGACGTGTCTTCCGGACCTTAGAGTGGGCATCCTGTCAAATTTCCTTACAAAATGGTTGAAAGAAAGCAAATGAAAGGTGTAAATGCAAAGAGAGTTTTTGTTTGGTTATGGTTGTTTGTTTGATTTGATTTGGTTTCAATTTGGTTTTTTGGCAAGCAAGTTGAACATAAAAATTAAAGGGATTTTTTTTTGTTTTAGGTGTTTTGAAAGAGGAATTTTTTTCTTTTCAATTGTTGTGAGCAAGCAAGTTATGCAAACAAGGTTTTAAAATGACTACTCGACAATTATTGGGTTGAAACCTTAGATTAGATAGATTGTTAGCAATTGTTCACTCAAATTGGGTATGGTTCCTATTGCTTCAATCTTCAAGACCTAAGGTTATCACTCAATCACCACGAGTAGGTACTTGGGTTCTTCGGGTTTTGGGAAAGTGGTACAACCGGCCCAATCGTGCGGAGAGGAATACTCCACAGATGGGGACTTACAGAGGCCTTGATGGAAACCACCAAATCAACTAGGAAGGAATATCCCAGAAGAGAGGTTAGAATCCACCAAGAAGGTGTTTGGAGGGTGAGGGTGTGTTGGGAGAGAGAGCTCCCGCCTCGAATGCCCTACGGATCGGAACAAGTTCGGTACCCGATGCAAAGCTAATGCAAAAATGAAAAATGGAGGGTAGAAGGAGAAGAAGCAATCAACATGCAAACAAGAATGAAATCTATTAAATAACTCAAACCATGCAATCAAGACAAGCAATGATAGAGTAAACAAGTAATTAGCAACTAGCAACTAAAAGGTGGTTCGCGCGGGAACCGGCTTGTGTTGGAGTGTCCAAGTGGGGACAAATCTGAAGTGAAGGTAAAAGTATGGTCCACGCGGGGACCGATTTAAAAATAAAGTGGCTCACGTGGGAGCCGGGTTTTGAAAAGGTAGGTGGTTCACGCGGGAACCGGTTTTTGAAGGAAAAGGGGTGGTTCACGCGGGAACCGGTTTGTTTGATTGGAAAAAGGAAAGGAGGGCCACGTGGGGCCAATCTAAAGTGGTGCTAAGGGGTGGTCCATGCGGGGAACGATCTGAAAGTGGATTGGTTCACGCGGGAACCAGTTTAGAAAAGGGTTTGGTTCACGCGGGAACCGGTTTTAATGAAAAAAGGGGTGGTTCACGCGGGAACCGATGTAAGAGTTGACAAAATAGAAGGAGGGCCACGTGGGTCCAATATAAAGGTGTTTTAAAGAGGTGGTCCACGTAAGGACCGATCTGAAAGTAAGTTGGTTCACGCGGGAACCGAGTTGGAAAAGAAAGGTGGTTCACACGGAAACCGGTTTATAAGAAGAAAAGTGGTTCACGCAGGAACTGGGCTGAAATTAAAGACAAGAAATCAAGTCCACATGGGGGACAATATTAAAGGAAGAGTAATCAAAAAGTTTTTAAAGGTAAGTTGACATGGAAAAAGGTAAAGGACAAGCCGGTTCACGCGGGAATCAAGTCGGAAAACAACTAGTTGCACGGATCAATCAAGCTAGCACGGTTGAAGACATTGGTTGTCCCACCGTGGTCGCCAAAAAGCTGTCGACTCCGAAAACGGGTTCCATATCGGCACCTCAAGATAAGAAGGTAAAAGATGGAATAGGGGAAAAAAAGGGGGAGTGAATTGAAAACACTCGGAAAGCGGTAAAATGTCCTCACCTTGATCCCACGCTCACATTGATCCCCGAACTTTCATCTCACGGCGTCGCTCGAGCGCCGGAGATGGTTTGGGTCATGTGGGAGAAGAGTGAGGAGGAGATGAAATTAAAACATGAAAGATGTGGTCGCCAGGAGCCGCGGGCTCCGCTTTATGGGATGTAAATTAAGAGATGAGTTGAATTGACCGTGTACCTTAGTGTGAGAGATCGGGATATGGGTTCAACCTTCTTCTTCCTCGGCCGGCCGATGAAGAAGAGTCTCCAATCCAATGCTAGCTTGATATACCTGTGCAACTAGAACAATAAACCAAGTGAAGAAGATGATTAGAACTATGGGAAGTGTAGTAACTGTAGTAAGAAGATGAGAAAGAAGCAATTGGAATTGGACTCACCGGCTTCGGGGTGAACCTTAACCCCGTTTTTGTGTTTTTAATTATGTAAAAATGATGAAAATAAACTTAAATATGCTTTAAAACAGTAAATGAACTGAGTTAAATGAGTTGGGAAAGCTTTTTGAATGGATCGGCTTGAGTTGAAGCCGAGTTGGTTGAAGAAGGCCGGTTCGGGTAGCTTTGCACCCTTCTGGCACGACTTCGGTGCAGAGGATGCTACGGACGACCCCGATGTCAGAATAGAGTGAAATTTATTGGAGTAGACAGAGGACTCAGAGATGAAGAGTTTATATGTTGATGACTTCTCCGAAATCCTCCTGTAGAAGTCAGTAAAAATTATGAAAGTGGGAGGATATAGAAAACAGACCCTGGATGCGCGCCCTCAGTGTAGCAATCGCCACGAACAAACGGAAACTCGGAATTGAGTTCCGTCAGTTGGAGATGAAAGAGGACGAAGAGATGAACATCTTCTATGTTGAAGACTTTTGCATCAGGAGTTTATGAATTTATTCATAAGTCGATGAAGTTGGCTGATGCAGAACACCCGGATCGAGCCTTCTCCTTCACCTCGGGATCGATCTCTTGACTTCGGATCGCCTTTGGATGTCGGGACGGCTTTGGAGAAGAGCTTGGACGACCTCTGGACGAGCTAGGCACCGGGGATTAACTTTGGGTCATTGAGAATGGCCCTCAATTTATAGGAGAAGGAAGCCGGTGCAAAATTTGGAAACTAGACCGACCGTGCCCCCGCTTTTCAAAGGAGACGAGGGCGCACAGGGCGCGCCCTCAAACCAGGCACGCAAGGCGCGCCCCCAGTTCGGGGGCGCGGTCTGCGCGCCCCCCTGTTTCAAAGAAAGTGGGGGCGCGTTACGCGTCTCACTGCTAAAAATCGATGGAAACTTCCGGAAATTGCTAAAAATCGACTTGACATACGTAACGCGCCCCCGAACCGGGGGCGCGGTACAAATAATTGAAAATCCTCTGCGGAAACCTTCCAAAAATACGGTTTAGAAGGTGCTAATCGGGGTAATTTGCGATTTAAAGAAACTTACCGCGCACCCGCCTTTCAAAGGAACCGGGGGCACGCAGGGCGCGCCCCCGGATTGAGGGTGCGCAGGGCGCGCCCTCCTCTTTCAAATGGAGCGGGGGCGCAGTACACTCTCTCTCCTACGCGCGTGTTCCGCGAGCCGTATCTTGCAAACAGGATGTCCGATTCGGCTCCCGTTTGTCGCGTTGGAAAGAGGGCCTTCAACCGCACCTCCTCAAGTTGGTAAACCAGCTGGCATGACTCCCTAGAAGTTCGCACGGGGATTTCTACCGGTTTACCCTCTCGCGGAAAGCCGAAACCCGGGGCGAAGATCTGAAAGAGCACGGTTCCGATCGAGAAATCTCGGGTCAACTCGGGATGACTTAAAATGATGACCGAACAAGTCCGGTTTGACCGTAAAACCCGAAGTCATCGAAAAATTTGATATTAACCCGGTAAACGTGAACCGAAACTCGGAAAAGCCAGGAAACCCTAAAATTGACCGAAATGGCCATATGGCCCCGGTTGATGAAAATATTCGGCTAGAATCGATCCGGATGACCTGAAAAGACCCGGTGATGACCGGAAAGGCCTAACATGTGGTCCGGGATAGCCGTGTCAGCACAGATCAAAAAAGTCGTAACGAAAGCCGTCATTGACCGATGCCTACCGAAATGACTTCTCGGAAACCCTGAATGTTAAGGAACACATGCGGGACTCCCGAGACCTTCAATTATGGACCATTCAAGGTCGGTCATTGAGTAGGCATCGTGTTTTTACAGTTCACGTGCGGCTCTCGCTTGAAGGTTACGGCAATATTCCAGAAATCATTGGTCAATTCTCAACTTGTGAGGGGCTCCACCCATGTCCTTAGCTCATGTCCACGAGATAATTCGGATCAGATAACGGTCAAATAAAGGATATCGCCTATGGAATAAAAGTTTGGGGCTCCGAATCAAGCCAATTTGGCGTGTCTACAACCCTCACCCTCCAAACACCTTCTCGGTGGATTCTAACCTCTCTTCTGGGATGATTTGGTTGTTTCCATCAAGGCCTCCATAAGTCTCCATCCGTGGAGTATTCCTCTCCACACGATTGGGCCGGTTGTACCACTTTCCCAAAACCCGAAGAACCCAAGTACCTACTTGTGGTGATTGAGTGATAACCTTAGGTCTTGAAGATTGAAGCAATAGGAACCATACCCATTTGAGTGAAAAATTGTTAACAATCTATCTAATCTAAGGTTTCAACCCAAAAATTGTCGAGTAGTCATTTTAAAACCTTGTTTGCATAACTTGCTTGCTCACAACAATTGAAAACAACCAAAAATTTTTTTCTTTCAAAACACTTAAAAACAAAAAAACCCTTTAATTTTTGTGTTCAACTTGCTTGCCAAACAACCAAATTGAAACCAAATCAAATCAAACAAACAGTCATAACCAAACCAAAAAAAAGTCTCTTTGCATTTACACTTTTCATTTGCCTTCTTTCAACCATTTTGTAAGAAAATTTGACAGGATGCCCATGACACTAAGGTCCGGAAGACACGTCGGGATGTCGGACTACTACGGGCAAGAAGAGGAGTACGAGACGGGCCACTACGAGCTGCAACAACCCATGGTCCAACAAAAGGGCCATGTCAATGCCATCAGGGAGGCGGAAATTCAAAATCCTACTCATCAACTTGCTTCACTTAGCGTGGAGTAACTCCTCCAGGGTCTATCTCTCCATCTAGACCCTGAATCCTTTCACTTGTGCAATCCTTGACAAAGGGCAAGATGCCTGCCAATCAAGATCCGATCGAGGGAAATCAAGCCCCCTCACCACCTCAATCGGTAGTCAGGCCCCTAATCATCTCTTCTCCTGGGCAACCCTGCCGTGTCTCCACTCACCCCGTTATGAGGCATTCACATAATACTATTCCAGTTCCTATTTCCAACCCACCTCTTCCGACCCATTCACCTAAACACTTTTCTCTCGTGGCTCAGGAATCTAGCCTCACCCAGGCATTAATGAACAAACTTAACCAGATGGATGAGCGCTTTGAAGAGATGAAGCACCGCCTCGATTCTAAAGCCATCCCTGAAATCTCTGTCCCATCCTTCCCAGTTCTACACCTTCCTCCTTCAGAGATACCAGTCTTTCAACGTTACAACGGGACTGGTAATCCTTTCAACCATCTAAAGAGCTTTCTCTATGACTCCGCGTTCTGGAAAAATGACCGCAAAGCCCTTGCCTTCCTATTCCGTCGATCATTGGAGGGATCCGTCCTGGACTGGTTCTATTCTCTTGATTCCATTGAGGCGACAGATTTTGACATTGTTAAGGCGAAGTTTCTAAAGAGGTACAAGGATCGGGTGGGGCTAGCCTGCTCGATAACTGATTTAATTGCCGAAAAGATGAAGCCGGATGAGGACTTTGCCAGATTTGTTGATCGGTGGAGGGGAATGGCTGAGAGGCTAGTGGATACCATCTCAGAGGGGGAGCAGGTGAGGATGCTCATCGGGAACACCACGCCCAACCTTCACAACCTCCTGATCATGCACCGCCCAACAACCATGAGTGAGTTGTGTGATAGCGCCCACTACCTCCAAGCCCACTTTAAGGACGCATCCATGATCAACCCATTCGACACCAAACCCCGTAACACTAGAAAGCCTACACCTGTAGGGCCCACCACCAAAGGGGTAGTAAACAATGAGAGCATCAATGCCATGGGTAACCAGGGTGGGTATCGCCAAAGCCAATACCGTAACCCACCACCCAACCAACAATACCGCCCAGCTCCTCAACCAGCTCCTCAGCCCCAACAACAACTTGCATACAACCAAGCACCACCACAGCAACCCACCTACAACCGAGCGCCCCAGCAACTAAATATCTACAACCGAGCGCCTCAACAACAACATGTCTACAACCGACCACAACCACAACAACAAGCTTACAACCAAGTACCACCACCAGCCAACCGACCTAGGAGGGGGGACCCAAGAGAGAATACTATCTTCAATTGCCATTCCCCCTCACCGATATCTTTAATGCATTGATGGCGGAACAACAGTTGGAGCTTCCAAAGGAGAGAGAAGGATGGCCGGCGAATGTTGA
Organism: Cryptocoryne crispatula var. balansae; assembly: GCA_036172225.1. Classification (NCBI taxonomy): domain Eukaryota; kingdom Viridiplantae; phylum Streptophyta; class Magnoliopsida; order Alismatales; family Araceae; genus Cryptocoryne; species Cryptocoryne crispatula. The sequence continues at coordinate 34,183,757 of CM069925.1, read as the reverse complement.
CATGACAAAGTAATGCGCTTACCATCGATGTCCTGGGCACACGGTGGATGTATGTTTCCAGTTTAAAGACTACATTCATGACCTCAATGATCAAGGGAACATTGACTGGGCACAGATGGGAGAATCCATTCAAGCGATGAAGGCACGTCAGAATCAACCACAGCGACAGCAAGCACAACAGTAGCCCGACCTGGGCATAGTCCAAGATCCGCTCCCGGTACTTGCACCCGTACAAGCACCGGCACCAGCACCACCAAACCAACGACTTGGCCTCGTCCACTCCGCCATCGAGGAGTCAACCCACCATTCCCAGGGTTGGCAGGTCGAGGATCAAATCACCTCCATGCCCGCCAGACCAACCCCACCTACAAACCGCACCATACTCTCCATACCGAGAGCTGCCCCCAACCCACAAACTACCCAAACACCACTGCCCCCAACAACCATCAACCCTCCATGGCGCCTAATCATTAGACCACCACCAACATCCCAACCAAGACCGCAAACATCACCTAACCTACGAACCACCATTAATCCTCCTCGACGTCTAATCATTAGACCATCACCAACACCCCAAACATCACCTAACCTACCAGCCTCCACCACCCCTCGGCCTCTCATTATCCGACCATCACCCAACCCACCAGTCGCCACCACTCCACCACCTCTCATCATTAGACCATCACCACCAACTCCTCGACCATCACCCAACATACCAGCCTCCACCAATCCACGACCCCTCATCATCCGATCCTCACCACCCCTACCTACCACGGGCTCCTCAACATACCAACCAACCCTACCATCACCATCATCACCACTTCCCCCTAACACGTTGGCGCCGGTACTTCGTAGCGGGAGGATGTTACAAAGGGTCTTCCCCCAGGCCGGGATGCAACCACAGGAGCAAGTAGAAGAGGAGGCAGTGGAAGAACCGTTGCTTGGCATGGCATATGACCTATTAAAGCATTTGGACAAAATGCCAGCACGGATTTCAATCCTAGAGCTGATTAAAAGGTCAAAAAACCATCAGGACATTCTACAACAGTACTTGCAGCGGGTCATGGTCAATGAGGACCTCCCACCCGAGAAGATCATTACTGTCCTGACCCCGAGGAGTGAACATCCGGCACTTACATTTACACAGGAGGAGTTGGCACGGCCAGAAATCAGAAAATATGCCTTGCGCGTTGCAGTAGTCATCCGAGGCGTGGAGATCAAGTCTTGCTTGATTGACACCGGAGCATCTATAAATGTCATGCCGCCAGAAACATTGCAACTTTGCGGCATCTCCGATGAAGAAATCGAGCCTTCTGCCATTACGGTGACAGCCTATGACAACTCCTAGAAGCCGGCACGAGGGGTGGTTACATTGAAAGTAGGGCTCGGGCCGTGTGCTGTCACCGTTGAGTTTCATGTTCTAGAACTGGACCCTACATTTAAGGCTATTTTGGGACGCCCGTACCTTGAGGCAATAGGAGCTGTTGCCTCCACTAATCATCAATGTTTGAAGTTCCCATACAAGGGCCAAGTAATTAAAGTAACCAACATCCCCATTTTAAATGACGTGGATGACCCCTCTTCTGCACTGCCAGTATCGGAATTTGTCCAGCCGTTGGTTTCAACTACAGATCTGCCTGAGGTCATTATGATAACGACGCCTCCAGATACAGTTGCGTGGCGGATAATGAAAGTGATGGGCTATCAACCAGGAAAGGGGTTGGGAAAGGAGCTGCAGGGGGTTGCACACCCCATTAAAGTAGTACAAAGACCAAAGAGGCATGGGCTTGGCTACGAGCCCAATTTCACTCTGAGGATGGTCTACCGGCCAAAATATGCCATGGGACTCCAAAAATTCTTCATCAAAGGGGATACCATGATGATGGTCGGGGACGAAGAAGAAGAACCGATCCAAGAGGAAGAAGGCACCAAAGCAAGAGGAGGAAGTGGACAACCTGAGTTCATCTTTGGCTCGGTTGTTCGTAGAAGAGGAAGAACCAGTCGAGGGCAAGTCCATCTCAAAACAACTTATCCACTCAAACTCACCTCCAATCAACATCCCACGTGAACCGTATCCTACGGTTACGTATTTCAAAATCCTCACACTCTCCCTCTTAGATTCACTCGATGGGCTATCTAGCCCAATTCCTACTTCTGGGCCAAAATGGCCACCTGAACTGATCACTGGGCCTGAGAGCCCATTCAAATATTCTTACTCCACTGGGCTTCTATGCCCATTTCAATCCAACAACCTTGGGTCCACGTGCCCATCAATCGGGCCCGCGTGCCCATCAATCGGGCCCGCGTGCCCATCAATCAGGCCCGCGTGCCCTTTAGATTCCTTTTCCTGCTTTGGGTCCACGTGCCCACCACTTGGGCCCATGTGCCCCTTAGATCTTTTCCCTAGCTTTGCGTCTATCTGCCCATGTCTTGTCATTGTCGGGCCCGCGAGCCCATTTTTCTCCCATTTTCTTAAGCTTTCTTCTTCTGCTCGAGCCCCACCGGCTCATTTTCTTTCCGTTATTGAAAACACCCAAAAAAAACGTCTTATCACAAACTCAGTTTTCCGTTGAGGAGACGTCTCTTCTTATCTCGGAGGGTGCTCCCAACCAAGGACCCATCTTCTCTGACTCACTAATCGATCTACTCGATCCTTCATCCACTGTAGATACCGCTTTACCAATTCCGTCTTCTTTAGGAGTAGTTAGGATAAAAAAGAAGAAAACCCGAGGTAAACGCGTGCCAGAGAGATATCTCCAGCAAATAGTTCAAAAATGCAAGGAATGTGCAAGGCTGCCAAGTTTTTAGAAAATGCTATCCAGCTTGAAGAAATCCAATATGAGGATGAATTCAATGTAGATCATACACTGGGAGTTTACGAGGTTTTAACAGAAAAGGATCCTGATTTCGAGGATGGAATTGAGGACTTGGCTGATGCGTATGCATCTAGACTTAAAAGGTTTGAAGAACCATTAGCCACGGTGGATGAACCGACAAAAGAATTGAATCTCGGAACACCAGAAGATCCCAAGACAGTCCTCCTAAGTGCAAACCTCACTCCCACTGAGGAACAGAGCATAATTAAAATTTTGGAAGAATACAAGGACACGTTCGCATGGACATACGAAGACATGCCGGGGTTAGACAACTCTTTGGTTGAACATCGTTTAACTTTGAAACCTGGAGCTACCCCGGTCAAACAAAAATTAAGGAGATTCCACCCTGATGTTGCACTTAAGATGAAAGAAGAGGTCGACAAGTTACATCAAGCAAAATTCATTAAGGTTGTCCTTTATCCGCAATGGGTGGCAAACATAGTCCCTGTCATGAAGAAGGATGGTAGAGTTCGGATCTGTATAGACTTCAGGGACTTGAATCGAGCGTGTCCTAAATATGAATTTCCTATACTTCATATTGACGTATTGGTTGATAACACTGCTGGATTTGAGATGTTGTCATTCATGGATGGCTATTCTGGTTATAATCAAATCTGGTTGGCCGAAGAAGACCAGGAGAAGACCTCGTTCACCACACCTTGGGGAACCTACTGCTATGTCATCATGCCCTTTGGACTAAAGAATGCTGGTGCTACCTATCAGAGGGAAATGATGGCTATCTTCCATGACATGATGCATACCCTTGTAGAGGTGTACGTAGACGACCTGGTCGTTAAGTCCAAAAGCTGAGAAGATCACCCATAAGTGTTAAGAAAGGTCTTGCAAAGGGCTAGATAATATAAATTGAAGATGAACCCAAAGAAATGCACGTTCGGAGTATCCTCGCATCGTTAGGGTTCATAGTGAGCAAAAGGGGCATAGAGATCGACCCAAACAAGGCCAAGGCAATCATTGGTATGCCTCCTCCAAGAAATATGAAAGAACTTCGAGGATTAATCGGGAGGCCACAGTTTGTCCACCGGTTCATCTCACAACACTCCCAAAGGTGTAAACCTTTCTATGAGTTGACCAAGGCGGGGGCCGAGGTCAAATGGGATTCAAAGTGCCAGGATGCATTCGATGGATTGAAAAGATACCTGGCTAGTCCCCCTGTGCTTAGACCACCAGTCCCTGGCAAGCCCTTAGTTCTGTATATCTCGGTTTTGGAGAATTCTCTCGGGACAGTCCTTGCACAAGTGGATGAAGAAGGGAAAGAGAGTGCAACTTACTACTTGTCAAAGATTTTTGATCCATTCTTCGCCAGTATACTGTAGTGGAGAAGACCTGTGCTATACTAGTCTGGGTGGTTCAGAAGCTTAAACACTATTTCTTAGCTAATGAGGTCAATCTTATTGCCCGCATCAATCCCATCAAATTCCTTCTGGAGAAAACTGTTCTAACTGATCGGTTAGGTCGTTGGCAGAGCTTCCTTTCCCAGTTTGATATCACCTATGTCCCCCAGAAGGCGATTAAGGGCTATGCCATTGCCGAACTTCTAGCCCACCACCCTATACCCCTCTTTGACCGAGTATAGTCGGAGTTCCTAGATGACGAACTAATGTTGATCCGATCTTCCCATCTTTGGACATTATATTTTGACGGGGCTCTGAATTCACACAGTAAGGGAATAAGAATCATCCTTCTATCACCCGAGGGTGTTACCATTCCACAAGCATTTCAGCTTGACTTCCCAACAACCAACAATATAGCTGAATACGAAGCCTTGCTGGCCGGGCAGGAGACCGCTCATTTCTATGGTGCCACGGAATTGAGGGTGATAGGTGATAGCCAACTAATTCTTCACCAAGTCCTAACCAAGTACCAAACTTCTCATCCAAACCTCAAACCTTACCAAGAACTCACCTCTTGCTACATCAAACTCTTTTCAAAACTCACTTTTGCCCATGTTCCTCGAGCTCAAAACATCCTTGCTGATGCCCTAGCCTCCTTAGCTTCATCTCTGTCAGTCCCGCTAGGTAGACAGGTGCGGACTATCCATGTCCGTAGAAGGTTGATGCCGGCGATTAAGGATGGTCGATTTTTGAAGATCAAGGAGAGATTTGGCAGGAAGGAACATCTAGAGTAGAAAGATGAGATTTCTCTAGTCGAGTTGAAAGAGTTAGACGAGGGTGAGAAGCCTTGGTTTGATGAGATTGCAAGGTATTGTCAAGATCAGACATATCCACCTGGATCCAATGCAAGAGAAAAGAAGGCCATCAGGAGAGTATCCCAGAGGTATACCATCCTAGGAGGAGTGCTCTACAAGAGGAGCTTGAGTGGAATACTGCTTAGATGCATTGATGAAGAAGAGGCAGAATTGGTGCTTAGGGAAGCACATTCTGGGGTCTGTGGGGGCCATGTCAATGCTCAAGCTCTTGCCAAGAAAATCATCAGGCATGGGTATTATTGGCCAACCCTAGAAGAGGATTGCTCCATCTTTGTCCGGCACTGTCATTCTTGCCAACTTCATGCCGACAAGATCCATTCTCCCGCATCTTCCCTTCATCCGATTTATGCCCCATGGCCCTTCGCCATGTGGGCTTTCGATATCATTGGCCCTCTAAGTGATCTTAACTCTGAAATCCGTTCCAAATCGTTCATCCTGACGGCAACAGAGTACTTCACCAAGTGGGCAAAAGCGGTAGCGTTCGTGGAGATCAAGGCATCAACACTGTGCTCCTTCATCAAACGCAACATCATCGCCAGGTTCGGGATACCCAGCGACATTATCACCGACAACGGACCACAATTTCTCTCTCAAGATCTACGTAATCTTTGCAACAGGTACCGCATTGCATTGCATCATTCATCTCCTTATTACCCGCAAGGCAACGGTCAAGCAGAAGCCACCAACAAAACTTTGATTAAAATCATTAAGAAAACCTGTAAGTCTAGCAAGTTCACGGATTGGCTAGATAAGCTTGTAGATGCCCTATGGGCTTATCGCACTTCTGTACGGACCCCCACTGGTCAAACCCCGTATGCTCTCGCATGTGGGATGGAAGTGGTGGTCCCGTACGAAGTACTCCTTCCATCACTCCGAGTTCAACTTGATAGGGACATCCCTGTCAATGAGAGGCGAGAATCTCTCCTTGCACAACTTGAACTCCTAGATGAAAGAAGGTTGGCCACCTCCGAGCATGCCCGGACTTATTAGAACCGATTGAAAAGATTTTATCAAAAGAGGGTGGTAGAGAGAAAGTTCGAAATCGGTGAGATGGTAGTCAAACGTATATTCGTTAAGCCAAGTGGTCCCCGCTCCAAGGTGCAACCTAACTGGGAAGGGCCTTTTGTTATAACGGAAAAATATCAAGGCAAGCTAACCAACGCCGATGGAGAAAAATTGAACCATCCATGGAACGGTGTTTACCTCAAAAACTATTTTTCTTAGAAAAGAAAATGGAGAATTTCTGGTATGATATTAAGTCATCGATCCAAGGGTGTTAGCTAGAAGTCAAGGGTAGGCATCACCTTGCACACACAACACCTCCCGATCCCAGAATCTAGATAGCCCAACACTCGAGAGAGGCAAGGCAGAACCATGAAGGCGGAAAGGAAACCTTACCCTATTCTCTTCTATTCGGTCCGAAATAGGTGAAGGGGACTAGAGGAGGATAGTATCGAAAATGCCCGCCGCCTTAGTAGGAGGCCGTCTCATAGGGTGAAAAAGGGTGCCAAAAGATGAGCAATGAACCCCACAGGTTTAAACAAATATGGGCCTGTCTGAATGAGTACCCGGAAGAGTAAAAAAAATGAAAAGAAGGCACCAAGAGATAGGCAATGACCCCACAGGTCAAAGACTTGTCTAAGTAAGTGCCACATGTAGAAAAGACCCAAAGAGGCCAAACCCCAATGGGCAATTTGGGCATGAGTAGAGAAACCCTCCTTGAATCCTCAAATCCTATCAAAGACTTCTTCTATTATTCTTCCATCTTAAAACCCCTAGGGTAGGGTAAAACTGTCCAAACTCAGAGGGACTCTAAACCGATCAAGAGAAGAGGGCAAGAAAGATTCTGGGTATGGAACCCTATTTTCACATGGTGTTTACCACTCGAACCTAGATTAACACTCAAACACCGATGAATTGTCTCAATACCGGCACATTCTCCACAAAAAAACAAAAAAATTGAATACTTTCAAAAAAAAAATGAATATTTTCAAAAATCCAAAATGATTGAATATTTTCAAAAATAAAAAAAAATGAATATTTTCAAAATCTCAAAAATGACTCATTTAGCTTGGCATAACCTTAATTTTTGCCTTTGCTAGCATTCATGTTTATTTTATGTCTTGCATGTTTCATTCATGCATTGCATATTTATCTTTATCACCCCGTTAAGAGGGCTCATCCCTTTGACCTAAGTCAAAGTTGGCCGTAATAGGCAAAGGGTTGAGTCGTTGTGAAGATCTAATCCTCTTTTATCAAGTGTTTTTTAGGGACTTTAAATTAAGAGGGGAAGGTTCTCTCAACGACAGGTAAGTTCTCTTAACCATTTCATTTCTGTCATTTAGGTTACTTGTTAAGAAGACTCCTCTCTTTGACCTAAGTCAAGGCAGACAGCAATAGGCAAAGACATGGGCCATGGTGAAGAATTAATCCCCTTCATTAAGTGTTTCAAGATTCTAAGATCAAGAAGGGAGTGACTCTCACCATAGCAGGTAAGCTTTCTTAACCCTTATCTTATTCATTTTCAGTTATTTTATTCATATTACCTTGTTAATAAGGCTACCCCCTTGACATGTAAGCAAGGCAAGATGACAATAGGCAAGGGGGTAAGCCATAGAGCAGATCTAACCCCTTTATTGAGTTTTTCAGAAAATAAACACGAGTTAAGGAGGGGGAGGTCTCGCCACAGTATATTTCTTATCCTACGTCTATTATTTAATTCTATTGTTTGCCATCCTTTAGAAGGCTTCGCCCCTTGACAAACTCGCAAGGGGCTAAGCCCAAATGTGATACTAACTACCTTTTAGAGCGATGTGAAGCAGATTAAACAACACTGAAGCAAACAGATGAAGATCTGATTACGCCATCAAGTGCTACAACAAAGAAGGAAAGCAGCTACAACATCAGAAAAACTAAAGCCTGCTACAGATATCAGTGCCTGCTGCTCCCCTCTCCAAAAGAATGACCACGTGGAGGAGGCATGGTAGCCGTGTCCGCCAAAGCGGCTGCTGCCGCCTCATTGCGGCGACGCTATGAAGAAGTGGCCAAGAACGCAGAAGCACTGCGCTCATGGCTACTATGTCCCTTCTGGCTCTGCCCGTGGTGACCCCGGCTACGAGCGGCGCCGCCACTCCGGTGCGTACCACTTCGATGGGAGCTACTCTGGTGGGTGCGACTCTGCCTCGGCTGTGGAGGGATGCCCTAACGGTAAACCTGCAGTGTCGCCTCTGCTGCCGACAAACGAACCTGCGACTGTAGGTGCATCTGCTCCAGAGACCGCATGGCCTGACTATGTTCACGCTCCATCTCGCGCATGAACAGTCTTGGCTGAAACTATTAGTATTTAAATAAAATTATGAAATTTTTTATAAAAATCTAAAATCTCCATAAATTACGCCCTTGCCCCTGTACTTGTGGATAAGTCCTTTTGTGTGTGACCCACTTGGCCAAATAGCCTATTTTGTTAAGGCCTAAATAAAATAAAATAATTCTATTTAATTTAATTAAATCTGTTATCTGATAACAAATTAATCGGCCTACCAATCATGAAGGGTACAAGCTACATCCCATGATCCCAAATAGCTATGAGGATAATCTCATCTCCATTGAGCCTTTCCATCATCAGTTACCGCATGGATATAAACCCTCATCCATCCAATGTCCCGGTCGGAAAGGAGTATGGCATCGACTATCAACTCCTTATTGTAATGACTCTATAAGATCTTGTACTCGGAATTGGATCAATTGGAAAACTCCTTTTTCAATCATCCTATCTACCCTAGCCAGGGATTTAGAGTACTATCCCATATGACATTCACTCTCACTTACCGAGAGTGGATGATTCCTTGTTGTCCGCTCAATTACCTCCATCAGGTTTTTCTTGTACCTGATCCATTGTTATACTAGACCATCTAAATGGTGATCCATAAGTCAATGGTCAAAGCACAAGTTCCACCCAACAATGTATCTTTGGTGACTCAGGTCAAAGGTACAATCATGCAACCGTGATGATAGAAAACCCTGATTGACAGTTCGGTAAGATACCATTCAGAGTTTCTAATTCAGTCAATTCACTAAACTCATTCAACTAATGAGCACCTGTATGTGTATCTCAGTGTCTCCACACTAATGACCAATGAGATCGGTCATTCTCATCAAATGAGAAAATATCACATACACTAGTCTATCCTTGATGTCCCGTCTCAAATATCCTATGAATAAGAACATTTAGATTAAATATCTCTAGATGATCAATCTCATTATCATGATCTCATCATGATTTAATCATCATCGTATTTTATCAAGGATTTCATTATGATATTCGCATCTAATAAGAGTTTATAATGAAGATTTGTCTAATTAATTGAATAAGATATATCTAGAAATATCGAATCATATCATATATGATTGGCTTGTAGGGCATACATTTCTATCACTCAACTCCTTGCTGCCCAGCCACTTGAACATCCTCGCTACCATGGGTAAGAACACACAGCGCGCAGCGTAGGCCAGGGCTCAACCCTATGCCCAGTCCCGCAGCCGCGGGCCAATGCCAATTGGTGCCCCTAATGGCTGCAACCGCGGAGATGGAGGCTCTGCTGACAACCACCCAGTGAGGAGGGGGCTCCCATGTGCCTGTTACGTGAGCCTGATGGTGATAACTGGCGATGAGGCTGACACCACAATGGGACTCCATCCCATCGCCATGAGCCAACAGTAGAAAAAATGCCCCAGGAGCACTGTCAATCTCTTTGATTGGCTGGCCGCAAAACCTCAATCGACTGCAAAACCTCAACCTCCTTCACACACCTTTGTAAAGCTCCCTACGTCCCACCTAATGAAGGAACCTCAACTTGCCTTTTTATGCTATGATAAAATTCCTTTTTTCAGTTATCTTGCACAATACTATTTTGTCGTTAATTGAAATAAAATATAGTTGTCATATTGTGTATATTGCATCATAGTAGTCTTGTTTGGTGTTCTTTAGTTTCTACTGGATTGTTTATGATTCGTCATTTGTGTCAAGAAGTATTTAGGTTGTTTAGTATGCATTTAATAGTTATACTTCACTTAGCTAGGATCATGTACGATCGATTTAACTATGATAGTTAGGTTTAAATTACATTGCTTTAATTGGTTATATTTATGCATCATCGTATTATTTGTTGATTTTTATTCGTCATTACCTTACGTTGGTATCTTTATCAATTGTCTAGCAGGATATGGACTATGTTTCAATTATTCCCAACTATAACAGGGAAGGATGTATTATTCATTATAGGGAAGATTCAAAGAAAAATGAAATCATCTAAATTGTGTCTGAAAGGTGGAATTTGAATCTTGAAGTTGTGGAGTTGAGATATGTTGTTCCACAATAAATTGTAGTGTCTATTCATATTATGGAGGATGAGGATATCAAAAGTGTAGTTATAACTCATCTTTCATTGGGAATAAAACTTGTTAACGTTAATATCATATGCACCTCTACTAGGGAGCTTACTTCTCAACGGTAACATTATATTAACCTTTGTTAATATTACCTTTACATTGTCACATACATCATCTTTAAGTTTACAACTTTTCACAGGTACACAAGTCTGCCTATTTGTAATAACATTGTTTCTGGTCACAATGACATGGCGAGTTCACCATCAAGTGTATGTACAAGTGGAAAGAGAAGTGAGCTTTGGAACGATTTTATTCATTCTAAGGGTCAATTTTTTGCAAGTGTGGATCAACTTTGACAAGACTTGGTTAAATATTCAATTGCGAAAGGATTTGACTATAATTTCTTAAAAAATGAGCCGACACGACTTACTGTGAAATGTATGTATGGTCCTTGTGGATGGCACTTACATGCACTAAGATTAGAAGAAGGCCCAAGTTTTGTCATTAAAGAATTGAACAATGAGCACATTAGTGGAGGAGGTGTTAGCACCCAAAAGCATCCTAGAGCATCAAAAAAGTTTGTTAGTTCTTTAATTGTAGATAAACTTGTTGACTCTCCATTATATCGTCCTACTGATATTAAAAAGGATATCTTTAGAGATTATGGATTGGATGTGTCTTATCATCAAGCATGATTTGGTAAAGAAGTTGCCATCAAACAAGTTATAGGTGACGAACGTTGTTCATTTAATGATTTACAAGACCATTGGCAGTGGTCAATCTTGATGATGGTAGGACTTTTGAAGTTGCCATCTGATGATAGGACTTTTGAAGTCTTGACAAGACCATCGGCAATGGTCAATCTTGATGATGGTACATGTTTATGTAGAGAATGGCAAGTTATCAAATTGTTATGTAAACATGTTTGTCTTTGTAACTCAAAATAGAAGAGAATATAGAAGATTATTGCTCTTTCTACTTCACAACACAAGCATATAGACAATGTTATGATATATGCGTTGCTCCAATATCTGATATGCACAAACCTAAAGTTGACTTTGAACATATTGAGGTCTGGCCTCCTATGACCAAAAAGAGACCAGGACATAATAAGAAAAAGTGAATACCTTCACAAAGAGGATTAGACATTAATAGAGTTGTTTATACATGTTCAAGATGTAAACAACATGGGCACAATCGGCAATCCTATAGAAATCCTATAGCAGAATAGGTATTTCATTTTCATATATTATTTACCTAATAATTCTATATTTATGTCATTCACATGAATATAATTTCTACCATGCAAACATGGTAGGTGGTGACTCTCTCATTCCATCTATGAGATGTGCTAATAGACATGACTTTTGTGTAGTTAAGGTAAGTCAAACGTCAAAAAATCCAGGAAATTTTTTTTACAAATGTAGGGTTAGTATTCTCTCTTTGTTGATATGGTATATTCTATAACATGGTAATTTTACAGAACTATGCATGTTTTACCAGCCCTTAGCTACTGTTTTACACTAAAAAAAACTTGAAAAAAATTGATAAAAATATGTTCACATGAGGCTAAGTCTGTTATATTATATTTCACAAAACTATGCATGTTTTACCATCATGTTTGAAGGCTAACTCTATTATAATTTCAAAGAACTATGCAAAGTAGCGAACTGTGAATGGCTTGAATGTATTTTGTAGCATGATGTAGAAACATTTTTTTATAAGAGAAATGATCCAAAACTGTCGGAACATATCCTCAATAGAAGTTAGGATGATAGTAATATTCAGATTTGAGATTTTGATAGTGCTCATAATAATACTTGTCTTATTTTTACTTTATATTGAAGGATGTAATTTTTTTCATGTGGTGTGATGAATTACAAAATTTTGTCGAATCCAGATCTATCTGATCATGATGGTGATGGTGATGAAAGTGACAGCTGTTCTAAAGAAATGATGAGTTTTGTCTTCACTCGATGTTAGTAACAAATACTTTAATTTGTACTTTTTGGTATGTTCAACTTTGGCTGTGCTTGGTTATTATGTTTTTTAATACAGGACTTATGTTTTTCGGAATGTGAAATATCGGTAACCCCATATTTATCTGACGATATTCCTTTCAGCAATTTTTTGAATATTATAGAGTCCAAATATTGAACAAATCGTTACAATGTAATTTTCTATTTTTTATTATTAAATTTTTTGCAATAAATTTACAGTAGAGATGTATTCAAATTTTGTTCTTTAATTTTTGAGAATTTTTTTACATTAAACAACTTTTTTCTTACTTGTCTTTTGATTTTTAAATAATTTTCTAATATTCTTATAATATTTTATAAAAAATATGTCCACACTAAAATAAGAGACAATTGAACGTCATTTTCTTCTTATATATTTTTATTTTATTTGAAATTTTCATCCTATGAACATACATAAAAGTATCAGACGATCCAAAATTGGATGAAGAGGGCAAAAAAGACTTTTCGTAGTCATCCACGTCATTTTTTCTTATATACTTCTATTTTATTTGAAATTTCTATCTCACATAAAAATAACAGTCAAACTTTATCTGTCATTTAAACAGTGGCTTCTTGGTCCTAAAGTTTTTAACCAACCAATACTTATTCTCCCTCAAAACATGTCTAGCGGACAATATTGGTCAAAGAGTGTCTTTGTTAATATTAAGTTTCCACGGTATTTGGATAGTAGAGCGTTGTTAATAGCCTCTAAAGGGACCCACCACCACCCCCACTTACTCTCTTTGGTTGCCATCAAGTGCCGATCGAGCACCGCTCGATTGGCACGAGAGCTCGGCCACCTCCTGGGGGGTGGCTTACCTATGGGGATCGAGTGTCGCTCGTTCTCTCGCCTCACACGGTGCTGCACGATACTCTGACCACTGGGCCATCGTGTTCATAAAAGATTGCCATGCAAGCAAGGTCGTCTCACTGAATGAAGTGGTCTCTTTCTTTCATTGTTGTCTTGTCAGAAGAATATAGCCCTGATGTCTTTCAACTAGGGCTGTAAACAGAGTGGATATGGCATTTCTGAATCCGCTCCGCTAACTAATTCGGATATCGGATATCCGCTCTGGTTAGAATTCAAATACGGAGCGGATCTTCACAATCGGATATCTGTCGGATACAGAGTGAATACAAATAATATCCAGTTCGAGCTGCTGTGGGGGAGGGGGATGCTCAGGGGGAGGCCTGAACGCTGTGGCCCACAGCCTGTGGGGGAGGGGGATGCTCTGCTCAGGGGGAGGGGGAGTGACCGGGGGGAGGGCCGGAGGGGGATGCTCGGGGGAGGGGGAGCCGCCAAGAGGGGGGCCGAGGTCGGAGGGGGAGGCTCGGGGGAGGGGGATGTTCGGGGGGAGGGGGAGCCGCCGGTTGGGAGGGAGGGGGAGCCGCAAGGGGATGCTCGGAGTGAGGGGGAGGCTCGGGGGGAGGGGGAGCTGGCGAGCTGCCGGGAGAGAGGGGGGATGCTCACCTTCACCGAGTCGCCGTCGCCGGGAGGGTCACCGTTGCTGGGAGGGATGTGCTGTTCGTGCCTCATGGTCACCTCGCCTGCTCAGGACACCGGCTCCGCCTGTCACCTATAGGATGTGCCGATGCGGGATGGGGAATCGGGGGGACTAGGGATTTCAGGGTGAGACAGATAGATGTTTAAGATATGGTTTAAAGAGGATTGCTGGATCTTATATCCAATGGCTCAATTCGAACCGGATCTTAACCGGAGCGGATCTAGTGATTTTGAATCCGCTCCATTTAAAATTTGGATAATATCCGAATTCGAAAATACTATCCGACGGAGCAACTTAAACGTATAATATCCATTTATTCGAATATGAATTCAAATCGGATCTGGATTTTATCTGAATCCGTTTACAACCCTACTTTCAACTTGCTACATATACCCTTGGATATTTTGAGAATTGATAAGAAAAACACAGAGATATTTTTTAACATAATATTAGATAAACACTCATTTTTCTCCAGCAGAGAGTATTCTACTTTTTCAACTTTGTAAGTTGCTTTACATCTTCTAGACTACGCCCTGTGTCAATCCTTATTTTTTATCCTTCTATCTGAAAGTGGCAACAAACTGAGGCATTTCATTGGTAATGAAGTCCAATGGCTTGTCAGAGATGTCCAAGATATAATATTGGCAAATTGATTGCAGACAGTGCCCGTTTCTTGGATCCTTCTTGGGAGTCAAAAAGGCAGGAAATATCCTTTTCAAGACAATGGCCTTCACTTTAGGCAGAGATGCATGAAGAAGAAAAACTGAAGTTGTTGATGCGATATTATATGATATCGTTAGTACCATGGGCTTTTCGCTCAATGTTTACATCACTGCTTGTCGCATGTTTTTCTTTGCTTGCCCAAAAGCATCTCTCTTGCTTAGACTTGCTTCGTCGCTTGTTTTTCTTTTCTTTTTTTTCCTTACCTGTGCTTATTTCATTTTAACCGGTTGTTTTCCTATGCGATGGGAGATTTTCATCGTGGGCTTCTTTCAATCTGTGCCACTTCGACAGATGTCTACATTATAGCAACATGCCAACATATAGGGAGTGGATGATTGGTGCAAAACTTTTCTTTCATCTCGAAGAGGATGATAACCGTTAAGTCTGTTATGCCAGGGGCTAATGCAAATCTTAATGGGGTGTTTGGTTGTACGATAAATTGGGTTTTTGATACGATTTTATGTTTTTATAACAAAATTTGTTAAAAAAGATGTTTGACAATTATTACAATTTTATGTTTTAAAAAAATTCTTTCTTAAAAAACCATGAAGTGATGGGTGAGTGCGAAAAGTGGCATTTGTTTGGTCATATCATGGTTCGCTGGGTCACCCGATCCGGCCGGTTTCTAGGCCAACTGGCCCTGAAACGACCCTGTCGGGCCGACTACAAGCCGGCCCGGTGGGGGGTCACGCGACCTAGCTTCGGGCCGCGCAAGCCGGTCGGCTAGGTCGCCCAACCCCAGGGCGACCCGGCCTAGGTCAATTTTTTTATACTATTATTGCATACTTAAAATTTTTTCTTTCCCCTCCCCCTTACCACCATAAAAAAATTCTTCCGGGGCGTTGCCCCCCCTGCAATCCACAACGGGTGCTGCCCCCTTGACCCTCGCAATCTGACCATGCAAGTTAATCCGTGATACTCTGCGCTGCATTTAATAATAGTATAATAATACTTTACTATCATTTATACTATCACACATATATAAGATTTGTAATCATAAAATATGTTATATACTTAAATTTTATAAAGATCTATTTTAACTCTCTTCTTTTTCACACACGTCAAGAATAATTATTTTTTTAGTACTCCATTTATTGCTAATACAATAATATTTTTCTATCATTTATATTATTATTTATAGTTAAAATTTATAATTATAAATATATGATACATCTTAAAATTTATAAAATTATTTGTTAAGTATCTTTACCTTCTCACTTAAGATTAACTCTTGCTCAACATATACTAATACAACATAATCACACAAAAAAATATTTACTTGTATACATAGATAAACACTCATATTCAATTATAATCTAAAATTATATAATTATTGTAATGTATAGATTTTATGTATACATAAATATATAATACAAAAAATATTATTTCTATTTTTTATTTTTATATATTTTTATAATAATATAAATAAAAACCGACCCCGTCCGACCCGGGATTGCAACCCCGTCCAACTAAGTCGATTTTGAGGCCAACTGGCCAAGGCCGACTCTCCACCCCATCTTCCTTGGGTCATATATGATATCCACTCTTTTTTGTCATCATATCCCTCTAAACATTACAATTTTATGTCATTCACTAGTTCATATTTTATTTTAATATAATTTTTTTACCATAAAAAAAATTAAAAATTTATTGTGCAACTAAACACCGTATAAACGACTAACACAGTGATTGAACTATTCTTTGCAATGAGGTGATTAGTTTAGACTTCTGTGTTGTCCCAAAGAGATACCTCCTTTTTTATTTTATTTTCTTTTTTCTTTTTTTTGCTTAACACTCTTTGCGTTTTCATATTTCCCATGAATGCAAACTTTCCTCCCGAAGGTGGAGTTGCTAAGAGAAAAAAGATAGGTCAACAAGTATCTTCTTATTGAATGTCTTCGTGTTTTTTTTTTTTTTTGGTCTTTTGCGTGAACAGAATGGCACAGAGGAAAGTAGCCTTTTATATCGTTAATTTTTTTGGCATAATACTTCGTAACATATTTTGGGAAGTAAGGTTGCACTGAGCTCCATTGAATAGCCTGTGATGCAAATCTGTTTTGTTAATTTCTTTGACATAATACTTCGTAAGAAAATCTTTTTTTTGGACACTGGCCGCGTTGGCCGAAGGCTTGCCGCACGCGCAGGCAGCGAGGGATCGAGCACGCTCGATCCCCACAAGTCACCCCACCCCCCGAGGCACTCGATCTCCACAAGTCACCCCACCCCCCGGGGTGCCCAGCTGCAGCCGCCGGGAGGCTCGTACCCTCGCCCTGCTCCCCCAGGGGCGACGCCAGCTGAGCCACACTCAGCCGGCACTTCGTAAGAAAACAGGATAAGTTTTTTTATTCTCTTGATGTAGATGATTCTGTTTTGTTAATGACAAATCCGTTTTCTAAATGATTTTTCACATGAAATAGTTGCAAGGAGAGAGTTTCACCTTATCACCTTGTTCTTTTCTCCCTTCTGTATCCTATAATATTCTTATGTACGGAAATAGCGTTGTTGGTTTCATTAATTTGAATCAGCTAAAACCAATTTAACTCATCAATTTATCCTTATTTTTCAGTAGTCTTTTTGCATATATATACATATATACATATATATATCAAAGTACCCTAAGATATACCTTTGACATTCTTGGAAGATTTACAGTAAGACCTAAGAACCATCGTTCTCTAGAATAAATATATTTAAATTAACTAATAACATAAAAATATCATGTTTGGAGAGATGTGACAGAGAAAAAAAAGTGAAAACCATATATGACCAAATGAGGCAGAGGATCACAAGATAAAAAAATGTCACATTCATTGTCCAAGAAAAAAAACATCTTCAAAAATATAAATGTCATAGTTATCAAACACTTCCTTAAACAAATTTAGTGAAAAAAACATTTTTTGAAAGGTCACAAGACCATTTTTGTTGAACTAAAAAGATAAAAATATTACAACCTTGAAAAATAAGAAAAACAAAAAAAGAGGTCCGAGCCCTTCTACCAACATGGGAAACAGATTACAAAAACATAATTTTATAACAAAAAAATCAATTTCTCATGCAACCAAACACCCAATAATTTTAAGTATGTTGTACGTCAAGTACCCTTCTACAAAAATGACACTTACCAACAAAATACTATCAACAACTGCAAGATCAAATATTAGATTTCAGTTACCAACTATTTACATTCTAAAACACCTGTTAAACGGTGGCAACGTGGATTCATACAACTCTACAAATGCCAACCTTTTTACGCTCAAAACACGTTCCTCTGTCACCGTACTGTTCAGATAGGAGGGGCGCTAAAGATCATGGCCTTCGAACATTGGCTTGCAACTTAGACAGCCCACCCCCAATGAGATATTAGTAGCCTCCAGTTACAGACATTCTCCCCCTTTTCCACGACCAAAAAGGTGTAAGTGTGATTAGTTTCTCTCGACAATCCGTGTTTCACCATGCATCAAATGGAAAGGACTTAAAGAGGAGAGAAGATGCTGAAGCAGGGGTCCGTTGTCCGCTGCCTCACAAAAAGACTTCAGTTCTTGCAATGAGCTGCAACAATATGAACTGACCAATAACCAGAAGAGTTATTGGTTTCAGATGATTGATACCAGAAGAGTCATTGACCAGATGCAAGGGCTACCTGTAAATTAGTCTTGCAGTTGTTGCAACTCATTGGAAGCACCAGAACTATTTCCTCGGATGATATAGACCTAACACAGCCAAAATACAATATGAAGTTATGAACCAATAGACATCCACACTCGTTCAAGAGTATGCAAGAGTATATTTAAGAATCTCATGTAAGTAGTGAGTTAATTTGGTAAAGCATCCCTTGCATAATGATCTTGTACCTTCATTTTTGTAGGTTGAACTAATTGAAAAACCAAGGAATCGCCCACTACTAATTGATGAGCGATGGAGAACCCTCTCCATCCCCCACTAAGCCCAGTCCTTTTGACAAGATAAACTGTCTCAAACTCTTGATCTTCTTCATCTACCAGAATAATAATGCAATCATGGGCCGGTAGGAACCGACAGAACCTTGCCGGAAGGGCCTGCAGAAAAAACAAATCAAAGTGTATCGGTATTAGAAGTGACAGTGCATCAACAAGATATCAATTTGCAGACGCTAAATAGTTGCATTTACCAGCCAAAATCCTCCACTAACATGGGATTGCTTCATAGGTTTCACAAAGGTGGGAAGGCCAGGATCAAGTCCTGACTGAATGGTTTCTGCTTTGTTCAAGGAATGAAACCTATCTACATCTGAAGTGTCAGTCACATGCAGCAAACACCTTTTGTTGCTTCTGATATACAAAAGACAACATGGCAGTCACAAAAGAGAACAAAATAGAGTTCAATCACAAACTTTCTTAGAAAGAAAGGCTAACCTCCTAGAATTGTCTTTTTTCCTATGATGCATCTGTTAAAAGTGATCAACATAAGAAACCGAAAATCTCAAGTGTGAGAGCTTTTGAGTTTTTTTCTTAAAGTGCACTCAGTGACATTGAATATCAAGTTAAAGTAAATAGGAATAAAAGATACATTGTGATTATCGTTAATAAGGGAAAATTGCCGAGGAGACAATTTTTCGAACCACATTTTTAGTTAAAAAAATGTCAACTAATTAGCTCAAGGTTATAAGAAAAAAAATCTTCCTATTCCTAAGAAATAGGAACGTGAACAAGTTTAAAAGTTCAAAACAAGATTATCAACTTTTGAGTTTTGAGAAATGTTGTATTAGAGTTAAAATAATTCTTCGGACTGTGGACAGAATTTTCTTGAACATAATTTTCTTGCAGCAAACTTAGGCATGCATTGGTTTGAACCCTAAAGGTAGATAAGTAGTTTGGTCAAAATAAGTAAATCATGCTTAGGTCATGACAAGTCGCTAGAGTACATGCATATTATATTCATCTTTTGAAAAGAAAGTTTTTTTTATGTTCACAAATGAAAAGAAAAACAACGAACATTGCTGGAACTTAAATTTGGTTTGTCTTCAATATCAAAAAAAGCTTCAAATTGCTTTCCTTGCCAAGATGCAGTTGTCTGTGTCTTCAGTAGCAAGCAGCAAAAGATGAGCATCATATTTCAAGACACAGCACTACAACAGTAATGGTGGTTATAAAAAACTAATAATACAAGATCAGATAATTATACACTATCAAAGATCCTATATTTAAGATATTAGAGAATGATACCTAGCATGTGAAAAGAATAATTTCTATACACAATAGGTATCAGCCTCCAAGTTTATTCTTCTCCGCCTTGCATTGCAGCTACTCACACGAGGTTCAGTTTTCCACAATGTGCTTCCGAGGTTCATCTTTCTTATACAAATTGCAAGGCAGCTTATTGTTAATAAAAGCTCAGGGACTTCAAACTAGCCAAAAAGAATGACTAGTTTTGATAGTTACCATGAGAAGTAAAGACTTTCCTGCAAGCCAACATGTTCATGTTGGCAATTAATTTCCATAGTCTCACTGTAGCTCTCTTTCTGCATCAGACTTCAGAGAGAAGCATGCAATAGCTGAAATTTTCAAGTTTTCAGAAGAGATGTCTCCAAGAGCAAGGATCGCCAGGTCCAAGGTCGCGAGCGGGTCGGTCCGACCGACCCGGTCACAATCCGGGTCGGACCCATTATTTTAATACTTTTTTAAAAAATTGAAAAAAATGCCAAAAAATATCCAACTTTTCAGAAAAAATAAGTAACATTATTTCAACAAATAATTTATTAACCTTATTCTAATATGACATGATTTACATTTTCTATAAAGGAAATGTACTCTCTCCATGTAATTTGAGTTGAGTACATAGTATGTTATATACATACATGATGATTCTGCTCGTCACTCTCTTGAGCAATCAACCTAAAACTAGATCCCAAAGAATCACCATAGTTATCATAACCATGGGTTGATTGGATTGATGTGTCGGATGAATCTACATAAATCATTTCATACTGCTCTTGGCCATATGTAGGGAACCAAGAGCCCTGAGATGAATCATATGCATAGTTGGAGACATCATGGTATTGTCCTCCAACTCCATGGGTACAGTGAGCTTCTCCATATTGCGACCTTATACCATGATCGGCATTTTGAATCGCATGAATGTATTGCTCCTCGTTAGTAAAACGTAGAGACGTTGTAAGAGATATAAGGGGATCTGGGGGGTCCCTTGTATTTGTGAAGTGGTGGCACCCTCATATTCAGCTCCACCATCATTGTTACTCTTTAATGAAGAATTTTGAGAAATTTGATACTGCACTCGAATGTTTGGCTCTGGTGTGTCTTCTCGATCGTCTTCAACTGTATCAACATCTGCAATGTCAAAAGGATCAGTCAGAACTTGTTTACCTTTTCTTCTACTTTACGTACCTCGACTAGATTCTTCTCCGGTCCTCTGTCGCTTTGCTAGGGAGGGTGAAATCTGGAATTCTTTGGCGAGAAGGACATCGTCAAGCGCTCCTTCAACCCATTCTCGGTCTTGCGAGTTGAACTCCGGTCCTCCCATCCCTTCTCAATCGTTGACCCAAGCTTCCAACAAATTCTTCTTGTAAAATATTTAGTCCAAGTCGATGTCTTCTTCTTTAATTGTTGGCTCCTTGATCTATCGTCCTGAAGTCTCTGATATCTACCTTTTTTGTTCCATTTGGTTCTGCTTTATTCTCTTCAAATTCTTCAACTTTAGCCTTATGTTGTAGTGCCAATAGACAAGATCTTCAAGTCTTCGTGATGTCACCTATTTCTTTGCTTTGTGTGAATCAAACTAAATGTAGACCAATTTCTCTCACAGCCTGAAACCAAAGTGGTTTGGCTTAAGACCTTGATGGCTACATCCGCCAAGTCTTCATATTATGGTGCTTTACCATGATTCATCTACCAATCAACTGCATAAATACGATGTGTTAAAAAAGTATATCATACTTTTTTATTAAGTAACTAAGTCAAGAAGAAGAATTCTACATATCCGGACTTAGTAGCATCACAATTTACAACTCGTTCCACTCTACCTATTCTAAAGTGAAATGACCACATTCTATAATCGTATATCTTGTTGTAGGCAATAATAATTATGTAATTGTACAACTTGTTGTCGAATAATGCACTTGACATCATCTAGTAGCTCGTTCATTGCCTTGAAATGTGAATTGTAGTAATACCGTGAGGTTGAAAAAATAACATATCAAAGAAATAATACTAGTAATCAACTTATATGTATCTGAAATTTAAATAAAGTAAATGACTAAATATTTATACAAGCTGCATGTATTGGTTAATGTAATATACGTAATACGTTCCCATTGACGATCAATGATGTCTCGCCACTTGGCAAAGTTGGACACCGTCTTTGAGATATCTTCCTTCGCTCTCTCAATTGCATCATATAAGTATCACATGTCTACTTTCTTATACTAGCATTGACTACTATGAAAATATGTGGTATTCATAGGAGTATTAGTTAATTTGATGTGGTATTGTTTTATAGGAACACCGATAGTTCCACAGATTTGCTAAGTGTCGACGTGGGTATCACCCATCACTTAGATGATCTGAACCACAACTTTGATTTGTGAGGTTTTATGAGTTCTTTGAAAATAAAATTTGACCTCTCTCCACCGGACTTGCGATATTCCAGTGTTAATTACATCGAGCAAACACTCGAAAACCCTTGATAAACCGTCACAGCAACCTATTGAATTGAAGTCATTCATCCACATAAACACAGCTGGAAGACATCCCCGTGACCTCATGAGATGGAATTTGGTTGAACTTATTTCAAACTTTTAAGTTTGGGTTCATTGATTTTCTCCTTGGTTTAAGATTTGATTTGATTTGTTTTGTTTATGTCTTTGGTCATTTGTTGACTTAGGCAATTTTGAGTTGATCTATTTTTTTATTTGTTTGTAGGAATTAATTTCTATATTTTTTGTGTTTGTTATTTTTTGCTTGATTTAAGTGAATTTCTTATTATTATTAAGATTTGTTCTTAATAATATTGATCACTTTCATTTTCATAGTTGATTTTAATCCAACATAACTTGTTTTTGTAGTCATTGGTTGACATTTTTATGCATTATTTAATGACATAATTTTGGTTGGATTATGTTAACATTTTATTAACGTTTTGATCATTTATTTGATTTGAATTTTGTTATACATACTTATTTAATTAAGTAGCATTATCCATTTAGTTTGATTTAATTTTCTATGATTAAGTCAGATTCAAACTTAACATGTTTTGTAACCATTTGTGGTCATTTTTTATGTATGATTTTGTGACACAGATTTAATTTGATTGTGATGGCATTTTTGTTAATAAGTAAGTCATTTTTTTTTATTTAATCAAATTTGATTATTTGATTAGAATTTTAAAATTATTTAAATGACTTATTTAATTTTTATCCACCTCTTAAAGTCCATGGGGATTATATGTCATCCTTGTAATGGCACATCAGGTCAATCGAACTTGAATTTATTTCATGTCGATTTGAGTACATGGAAGTACAATAAATAAGGGGGCATTCGAGCCTTTGTTCCTCAACACATGTCAAAGTTTGTTCGGTTTGGCCAGCACTTTGGCTTTACCGATTTGTGTTTCGGCTTTGCCGGTATTTCGACTTTACCGAACCAAATTTTCTTCATATATCCAAAAATGACTTGATTGCATTTAATATGCAGCATTTCTGGAGCTTCTTCGGTTTTGCTGACATTTCGGCTTTACCGATCTGGGTTTCGGCTTTTCCGACATTTCGGCCTTACCGAACCAGATTGTCTTCATGTGTCCAGGAATGACTTGATTGCATTTGATATGCGACATTTCTAGAGCTTGTTCGGGTTTGCCGACATTTCAGCTTTACCGATCTGGATTTTGGCTTTTCCGACATTTCGGTCTTACCGAACCAGATTGTCTTCATATATCCAAGAATAGCTTGATTGCATTTGATATGCGGCATTTCTAGAGCTTGTTCGCGTTTGTCGACATTTCGGTTTTACCGATTTTAGGGTTTTCTTTTAGAATTCCCGTTCGGTTTGACCGGCATTTCGGCTTTACCGACTTCGGCTTTTACCTTGATTTCCTGTTTGGTTTGAACGGCATTTCGGCTTTACCGATTTGGGTTTTCACCTTGATTTCTCGTTCGGTTTGACCGGCATTTCGGCTTTACCGATTTGGGTTTTCACCTTGATTTCCCGTTCGGTTTGACCGGCATTTCGGCTTTACCGATTTGGGTTTTCACTTTGAATTCCCGTTCGGTTTGACCGGCACTTCGGCTTTACCGACTTGGGTTTTCACCTTGATTTCCCGTTCGGTTTGACCGGCATTTCGGCTTTACCAATTTGGGTTTTCGCTTTGAATTCCCGTTCGGTTTGACCGGTATTTCGGCTTTACCGATTTGGATTTTCACTTTGAATTTCCGTTCGGTTTGATCGGCACTTCGGCTTTACCGACTTGGATTTTCACCTTGATTTCCCGTTAGGTTTGACCGGCATTTCGGCTTTACCGATTTGGGTTTTCGCTTTGAATTCCCGTTCGGTTTGACCGGCATTTCGGCTTTACCGATTTGGGTTTTCACTTTGAATTCCCGTTCGGTTTGACCGGCATTTCGGCTTGACCGATTTGGGTTCACTTTGAATTCCCATTCGGTTTGACCGGCATTGCGGTTTGACCGATTTGGGTTTTCACTTTGAATTCCCATTCGGTTTGACCGGCATTTCGGTTTGACCGATTTGAGTTTTCATTTAGAATTCTCGTTCGGTTTGACCGACTTGGGTTTCCTATTTGAATCCCCGTTTGGTTTGACCGGCATTTCGGTTTGACCGACTTGGGTTTTCTATTTGAATTCTCGTTCGGTTTGACCGGCATTTCGGTTTGACCGACATTTTCTATTTGAATTCTCGTTCGGTTTGACCGGCATTTCGGTTTGACCGACTTGGATTTTCTATTTGAATCCAAAATAGCGAACTATTTTGGGCCTCTTTTAATGGAAAGGTAGCACAAAATCACTTAATTTCGGCAGCATTTCGGCTAGACCGGAGTTGGGTTGGCTATTTTCTATCCAAAATAGTTTACTATTTTGGGCCCCTTTTTATGGAAAGGTAGCGCAAAACCAGCCCCTTTTATGGAAAGGTAGCACAAAACCAAGGTATTTCTTACCTTCTAAGGAGTGAGAATGTGGAGTTTCTCTCTCTTCCCAACTCTCTCTTTTCTCCCCAAATGCCAACCCCTTTTTCCAACACTCTCCAACCCATGTACGTATGGCCATATGGGGGTATTTATAGAGGTTTTTGGAGGGGCATTCTGGTCATTTGGCAGGCCCCCACTAAGTCTATTTTCGCAATAGTGGGGAGGTGACCGGATCCGGGGTGAGATTACTCTCATTTCTCTCTCTTTTATGTTTCTGTTTGACCGGTGGTCAAACATGTGGGTGAGGGTACTCGGGGGTGACCGGATCCAAGGAGTGGGGCCACTTCTTTGGACGTGGGCGCACCCCCCCCACTTGCTGCCATGGTGGGGAGGCTGGTTCTGGTCTCCCCATTTCCTTTTTTTTTTTTTGAAATTCTTCCCCCGGTTTGACCGGGGGACACCTGGTTTGACCAGGTGAGGCGCGCGTTGCGCGCCTGCGTGCGTGCACGCCGCGCGGCCAATGGCCGCGTGGCCCGTTTTTTTTCTTTTTTCTCTTTTTTTTTGAAATAATCCCCCGGTTTGACCGGGGAAGCCCAGTTTGACCGGGGAGGGGGGCGCGCGGTTGCGCCCACCCGCGCGCACGCACGTCTGCCGCGTGCGTTCGCCGCGCGGCTCCCCCATCGTCTTCTTTTTTTTTATTTTTTGGTTCAACAACGATGTTTAAGATTTTCTTTACAACCTTCCAAAAATCTTCCCTCTCTATTGTCTCTTCAACTTTTCTTCTTTTTCTCTTATCTGAAAGAGTACATCTGGCTATCCAAGAACCCCAACCCGGTGAGATTACCATTTGGGTTAAAGCTCTCCTATAAAACAACAAGCTCTCTAAGGAAATGTAGTGGGACGCGAAGTAGGTCACACCAGATCTTAATAACTCTCAGTCCTTAGTATGCTCTCTTATAAGGTTAAGAACGAAGTTATGATTATAAATAAAAAAAGAAATAAACTGAACTAACTTGACTACCCTATCTATTTGAGGATCTTGCATATATTTTCCAAAATCAAGTCTGAAGAGTGGGCAGAATGTAATATTATGGATTTTTGTAGCATTATTTAAGTTATTATCGTAGCATTTTTAATTATTTCCGTAGTGTGCTTAAATTATTTTTAAGATGTTTATATAGATACGTAAGTGTTTTTATTTATTTATTTTTATTGTGTCTTATTAGTTTTGTAGATCGCTATATTTATTTATAATAGGTGTTATTTATTTAATCTCTTCTTAATTTTTTTCTCTCTCCTATTGAATCTCTCCTTCTCCCCCCTTCCGTTTTTATCCCTCTCTATACCTTAACCATCCTCCTAATCCGCCGCCTCCTGCCGTTTTCTTCCTCAACGTTTTTTCTTCTCCCTGCTGTGTGCTCTCTCTCCCCTCGCCATCGTCGCCCGTCATTTCGCCCTCAATCTTCCTCTTTCTCTCTCTTTTCGTCACCCATCGAATCGCCACCAGCCACCCGTCCATCGTTGCTAGCCATGGCCTCCCTCTTCCACTCTCTCTTCTCTCCATCGACCGCGCTGCCTCGTCATCCCCCTCCACCCCGCATCTGCCATCCATCACCGCATCGCCCTACCTGTGTGCACGAGCACATGACCCGCCACCCGGCCCCGGGCACCGCAGCCATCTCCCTCTGTGTCCCCACCGTTGACCGGCCGCACGCGCATCAGCGCGTCGTCACCGCCCGCGAGCGCCCGTCAACGTGCACCGTCGCCGCCTCGTCACTCTGTGCACGCCTCGCTGGTCATCGTCCGCCATCCTGTCGGTCGTCCCCGCCTTCACACGAGCGCGCCGTAGTCAGCTGCCGCCCAAGTCAACGCCAATCACCGACAACTTCACCTGCGCGTTAGCCACCGCAGCCGCGGCCCTGCGTAGCATTGTGCACCATCCTCCCTTGTGCACCGCTATGCCCCCCCTCTTCACAGTGCGGTACTCTTCCCCCCTCTCTCCTTTATCTCTCTCTATTATTCTTTGTTTATCTCTTTATTCTCCCTCTTGATCCGATGCCATATCTCTATTTGATATTTCTTTTCCAGCAAGTTTGATGGAGGAAGATAACCTGTTTGAATTCTCCCTCTTGATCAGATGCCATATCTCTATTTGGTATCGTCTTTGGTCGCCGATTCTCGACTTTTCAACGTCGTTGCGGTAGGCATTCTTGACGTGTCTACTATCATTAAAATTCCTATTTTAAGTCTCCATGATCCATAGAATTTACCTTTTAATTAAAGGGGTGTGTAGTTATGGTTTTGCGTAATTTGTGAGTTAACATGGGTTAATTAGCTAGATGTGTAGTAATATGTGATGGTAGGTGCTTGTCTTTGTTTATGTATATATATGAGATCAGGCATAGTTAATAGTGTATTATTGTTCCTTTTAGCTTGTCACCCAGATTACATATTAGCTTGAATATATTGAGTTAACCTTGTTAAGTTGTGATGATAAGTTAACAATATTAGAGGTTATGGTGATTAATCTTCCAGCATCTAGTTATGTCCATGTTTAATTATGCTTAGGTGTATGTATGTTGATACTATCTCATTTTAGTTAATTTTGAGCATGGTTGTCTAACATGGATTGGTTGTGTATATATTTAAATTAATGTTCATAGTATGTGTAGTTATTGTCATGGTATAGTATTGTTGATGTTCGTTGATCTTACATATTAGTGATCATGGCATGGCATAATTGAGGTGGATGCATGATGCATTGAAATTGTAATGAAAACAGTTACACCAGACTAGTTAGTTGTGACCCGAGGGCAGCGGAGGTTAGAACAGTCTGGTGCATCCTTCGATCTCGGGTTTGTCCCTGTGCCACCACTGCCTAGGTGCACTATGAGATTTCGTTTAACTATATGATACTACTATATATGATAAATCTGGTGGTAGCTGGTTGAGGTGGCAAGACGACGCATTCCTTGCTAATAAGAAAAATGTGTAATTCTTATTAGAGGATAGGTGCATCTGTGTGAATGTGATTCTTATTAGAGGATAGGTACATTATTGCATGGTATGATATAGGTGGTCTAGTGATGTATTTCATTTTGTCAAGTATCATGTTGTGTTGCATGGTGTATGCATGGTTTGTCCTATTTATAGTATATCATCTTATAGAGCATATAGTAGGTGATTATACATATGTTTACCTCATCATTTCAGGTCATTTTAAGGTGTTTATAGGTGCTGGTTAGTGTGTCTATAGGTGTTGGTTAGCGGTTTAAAGCACGTGGACTAAGTCAAATATTTATTATATTGACTAGCCTATATTATATATATATAATGGTTGTAGGTCGGGGTACCTATTTAAATAACATCTAGGGCCTTTTAGCTATCTGATTTGGCGGATGATGAGGTGTCTATTGAGTCGTCGTACACATTCCAATCCTCTTATCAATTTTCAAGTAATCAGGTTTAGCACAACAGAAGCGTGGTAGATCGATTCCCGAGAAAGCAATTGGATGATATTTATGTTTAGATGGTATTTAGCTTTGTTTAGATTGTGTAGCCTAGCAGTGTATTTAATTTGAAATTTGTGGAAGTATGAACTGGGACCTAGTTGTCTTCATTTTCCCAAACCGACGTTTTTACGGGGTTAATTTCCCCGATCGCGTCGTCTATAGGTGTTGGTTAGCGGTTCAATATAACTTTCTTCTTTTCACCATTAGCATATGTCCGGCTGATTTATATGTAGCCACATTGTCTACATAGTTATCCGAGGCGTGAGGTGCCTGAGACGCGGCGCTAGGTCCCTCGCCTTAGGCGCTTGGAGCGGGCGCCTCAGGCGCCCGAGGCATTTTAAATTATTTAATTATTTTAATTTAAAATATACATATATCTAATATAAATAGTTAAAATAAATCTAAAAAAATACTTATAATATTGAAATACATGTATCATTTTAATAACTATATATTGTAACCATCAATAAATAATGTTATAACAATAAAAAAAGGTTAATAACAAACATAACATCATAACAACTAAGCGTAGAGTACAAATCAAGCATAACATAACATAACAACTTAATGAGAGTAGAAATCAACAAGAAAACAAAACAAATATTATAATTAAATTAAGAAATGAATCATGTTTGACCAGATTTGTTTGACTTAGGCGGGCGAGGCGTTTTGAGGTGAGGCGAGGCGTTTTGCGAGCGCCTCTAATAACTATGATTGTCTGTGACTACTTGAACTACCCGATCCTCTTATATCTCTTCGATAACTCCATCGATCAACTAGTAAAGGTACTCGACATTTTTTGCCTATCTTGATGCATTAACTGACGTTCAAAAGACTGTGCCAGCTTGACAATACACTAGGATATTGATTATCGTCTTCCTAATTATACCTATTAAGAATGAGACACTAAGTAAGTTATACTAAAAAATATTTATAAATGTACTACTATAAACAATTTTACTTACCGGTCCATCCGTCGGTCATTATGTACAACCTCTTTCATCCCAAATTCTTTCAAAACAAGTCACATACTTCTTTATATCTTGTACCTCCATAGGTAGATATATATTATATATCCCTATTGGGGTCGGCCCAGGCACTCCTCTCCCGACATCTGCGATTGTGTCGATCATGTTCTCATAGAACGATCCTCTCGCAACATTTACCAGTATGTTGCGATAAAAGAATCATTTTGATGTTGCTCGGCCAATTATTTTGTTACACAACTTGAGGTTCTTCATTGCCGTTGTGATCGTGCTTTGACCGTGGTTAGGTGATTACGGGATCCACAGGACCCACTGCTGGGTCGTCGTCTTGTGTGAGATCATGAATCTCATCTTCTGGTTGGTTGTTAAATCCTCTGCCACTTCCTCGACCACTCTCACTTCCTAAACCTTGATCCATCATTCGGCCGGTGCGTCGATACAAGTCTTCGTCGACGAAGGATCTTCGACTTGCTTCTATTGCTCGGAAGAAGTCGTCTATTTAAATTTATTTAAGTAATTAATGATAAAAAAAATAAAAGAATGAATTACTTTTATGTGTAATACAAACGTATCATCATCGAAGTCTTGGTCTCGACAAATATCCAATTGATCTTGTCCGGTCCCGTAAATGTGTACGGAATATCTCACTAGTTGTGACAATTTTTCTCAAACGGTCTCCTTATGCTGCTTCAAACTTCCTTTCGCTTGTTTCATTACAATGTGTTGTTGGCACCAAAATTTTCTGCTTAACACGCTTGATGCAGATTTCGGCAATGTTGAAGCCAGTGCTGAAAATCCGACCCAGATTCAGGAAATTCAAGAATAGATGAGGCAAACAGGCTCTGTAAATGCCTTGGCATGGTTTGACATGCCATAAATGGCCAAGATAATGTGCTCATTGCATGGCCCCAGTCAAGAGCTTCGCAATGGTGCCCAAAACATGGAAAACGGACACTGGAAGGCCGAAATGACCATTTTGCCCCTGACACTTTGGGACAAGTTGGGACTCTAACATGGAATTCCAACTTTACCACATTCTTAAGGTTGGATAAAGCTAGGCAACGCTCGAAACGGATCAAAAATACAACCCCCGGATGAAGAGATATGCAAGAAAGATCAAATCTGGACGGAAAGTCATATGTCGTCGCACCAAGGGCATAATGGTCCGATCAGCTCCCGGATCGACCCATGAGCTGAAAATTTCGATTTTCATGGCCTAAAACATTGATCTCATGAATATTGATGCATGAAAAATAAATTTAGCCAATGGGAGGAGGTAATTGCATTGAATTACAGTCTCCGGCATTATCGACGACCGAGATCGCACCAATCAGAGAAATCGGTAAAATCAGAGATCCTGGCCAATTTAGGAGATCTCAGCCACACATTTGGATAGATCATAAGATCAATGGTCATCAATGATTGTCCCATATTTTTCTGATTTAATTTTGGCTGTGTTTAATCAATTTTCGGCTGAAATTAATGGTAACCGTCGGATCGGGAGTCTTTTAGATGAATGGTCTAGATTGGATCTCTCTCTCTCTCTTCCCTCCACTTGGCTGGCCAAACTCCTCCCCATCTGCCATGCGCACAATCCCCTACAAGTTAGGGAGTTGGCCGAACTCGCCATATGTTGGCATGGCTAGCAACTTTGGCTTATCTCCCTCAACCACCTCAACAAGTTCAACAACCCCCATGGTTTATCCTTATCCCTCTCAACAACCCAAGGCCTATCCCCATCTGATGGTTGGCCGAACCAGCCTTCTCACTCCCTTGTGCGTTCAATCCCCTAGAATATAGGGGCTGGCCGAACCAGCCTTCCCCACTCTCTTGCATAGTTATTGGAGGCACTCGCCTTAACCGCCTAGGCTGTTGAGGCTGTTGAGGCGTTGGCAAAATGCCTCGCCTCGCCTCAAAACGCCTCGTCCGCCCAAGTCAAACAAATCTAGTCAAACATGATCCATTTCTTAATTTAATTATAATATTTGTCTTATTTTCTTATTGATTTCTACTCTCATTAAGTTGTTATGTTATGTTATGCTTGATTTGTACTCTACTCTTGTTAGTTGTTATGATGTTATGTTTGTTATTAACCTTTTTTTATTGTTATCACATTATTTATTGATGGCTACAATATATAGTTATTAAAATGATGCATGTATTTCAATATTATAAATATTTTTTAGATTTATTTCAACTATTTATATTAGATATATGTATATTTTAAATTAAAATAATTAAATAATATAAAACGCCTCAGGCGCCTAAGGCGCCCGCCCCAAGCTCCTGAGGCGAGGCACTAGGTCCCTCGCCTCAGGCGCCTCACACCTTGGATAACTATGCTCTCTTGTGCGTTCAATCTCCTAGAAGATAGGGGCTGGCCGAACACCCTTCTCTCCCTCTCTTTCTAGTTGGCGCACAATCTCAACAACCTCAACCATCTTGTCTCACTCCACTCAACAACCTCAACCATCTTGCCTTACTTCACTCAACAACCTCAACAGCCCTAGCCTTATCCCCATCTACAGATGGCGCCCCTCAGCCTCTATAAAAGCCCCCTCAGCTGGCCTTGTTCGACGAAGGCTGATCACCCTGCGGAAGCCCTGCCTCTCCTTCCCCTCACCATCTCTGGTCGAACCAGGCCTCATCTCCTCTTACTTGGACGTCTTAAACAGCAAGTTAGCAAGCTTTTCTTCCTCCCTTTGATGTGCCAAGTGAAGGAGAAGAAGGGGGAATCAAGCTAGCTCCAGCAAGTACGCCAATAGCAGGTGCAACCAGCCCACCTGATTGGTGTGCCAACTTCAGCAAGTACAACAAGCTTTCTTCATCCCTTTGCTCCATCCATCAACATCAGTAAGGAGAAGACCCCCTTTTCTCATCCAACAGCAAGAGAATAAGGGTTTGGTGGCACCTTCAGCCCATCATCTTCAACACCACCTGCAGTGCAAGAGAGAAGAGAAAAAAACGGTGAGTAGGAGAAGTGTGCTCCAATGTAGCCCTTTAATTCTACTCTTCCCCTTCTCTTCTCTACCCCTCTTCATGGTGGCATACCTTCTGAGTAATGCCCATTCAGCCCCTTTGAGTGCCCTCCACGTTGGTCTACAGAAAGCCATCCTTTAGCCCTAAGGGTACCCTCCATTTGGCCATCACAAAAACAGCCCCTTGCTGTCTCATAAAACATGCCTCTGAACCAGCCCCTTTGTGTACCCTTTTGGCCCTCCATTTTGGCCCCTAAACCTTCCACTATCATGCCTTGTTCGACCCCACTTATGGTCACTTGAACATGCACCTCCTGCCTCCCCCAATCAGGCCCTGAATGGCATTCAAAACAGGCCCCCTTGCTGGCCCAAGTTCTACCCCCCTTGTGAGCACCCATGTCAAACCCCTTTGATGGTCACCTAGTTTGCCCTATGTGCAACACACCCAATACAGCTCCTACAGCCCCCCAAACATCCTCTTTGATGTGTGGAAGGAGGGGTGACAGCCCGAGCCTCTTGGAATCCGCCGGACGGGCCAAGAGTTAAACCGGGTGGCCCTGATTTCTATATATCAAAATGCCTTTGTGCTACCCATAAATCAAATCCCATGTGTCTTGTTCTCCTTCCCCTTAGAGTATAGGGTGAAGGTCGACGCTTTGAGACTCTCGGAATCCGCCGGACGGGCCGAGACTACTCGGGCGGACCTTCAATTCTCATGCCTTTTGTGCATTCCTAAACCAGTCCTACTTCACACCTAAACATGCCCCTTGTGCAGTCTTACCAAAAGCCCACCTAAACAGCACCTTAGCCAACCCATTCCAGCCCCTCTGAGGCTCACCTACCCCACTGCTACAGCAAGATGTCAAGGTGCAAAAATGGAGTGCAAATCAGGCCAACCGGGCCATGGAGGTGCAAATTAGGCCCATTAGGTCATGAAGCTCAAAACAGGCTGCTAGGGCCCATGAAGCTCAAGATTGGGCCAACCGGGCCGACATGATATGAAGCCGGCCTTCTCAGGCCATGAGACATGAAGACCAGCCCATTGTGCTGATGAAGCTGGTCTATTGGGCCTTGGACATTAAAAATCACATTTAACTAAATCTGAGGGCGAGATGCCAAAATTAAATAAGGAGTTAGCACCACCATGTGGGCGCTCCACTTTGGGCAGCTAGCCCGGACACGTATCTAGAATGTTGACCCGGGCGTAGGCATGGGACACGTAGGGGTGCAAACGAGCCGAGCTGAGCCGAGTAGTATGGTGTTCAAGCTCGGCTCGTTTATTTTACACAAGCTCGAATTCGAGTTCGAGTTTTAGCGAGTACGTGGAATCCTTGTTCAAGCTTGGTTCGTTTATTAATCGAGCCAAGTCGAGCTCGAACTCGAGTAGTAGTTAGACTAAAATTCAATTCACATTCAAGCTTAAACTATATACAAAC
The DNA here is from genome assembly GCA_036172225.1 of Cryptocoryne crispatula var. balansae. NCBI lineage: Eukaryota > Viridiplantae > Streptophyta > Magnoliopsida > Alismatales > Araceae > Cryptocoryne > Cryptocoryne crispatula. Next base: position 34,149,980 of record CM069925.1, on the reverse strand, counting down.
TCGTCTATAAAACTCAAAACCAATGAAAAGTCATATGTGAAGCTCTATATTTAGCTCATTTATGAAACTCAATCTAAGTTTAAACTGAAATTTTAAATTATTTAATATATTTAAGTGATAATATATAATTATTAATACTCATAATTTAATTTTTAAAAATAAATAAATAATATAATATTTAATCGAGTTACTCGCGAGCTTATCGAGCCGAGCAGCAGTCTGTTTAAGCTCGGCTCGTTTAATGAGTCGAGCTTTATTTTGTGTTCAAGCTTGTTCATTTAACATAATAAACGAGCCGAGTCGAGTTTTTATCGAGCCGAGCTTCGAGCTACTTGTCGAGTGTATTGGTTCGTTTGCACCACTAGGGACACGCTTCCCACTACTTGGAAAGTGATGGGGACAAAAATATGTAAATATTTGATTTGTCATTTTTAGGTTTATTTTTTTTGTCAATGTCATTTTACGTCTTTAAGAAGTCTTTGAGATTTTCTTCAAGTCCTGAAATGGACATGTCTGTAAATATTTTTTAAGTCTGGCCAGTCTTGTAATCGGACTCCTCTTTATAAGAGAAGGAGCTCCATCGATGGAATACACAGAGTATTAGAATTTTTGGAAAAAGGACTTGGCCTCGGTTCTCCCGAGCAGGGCTCGCCCGGTACTCCCCCTCGTTCCCCCCCCCATGGCGATGTCCCCCCTTCTTCCTCAACCCTCCGACAGGTGGCCGTTCCTCTCCTCCTCCTCACCCTCCGGCATAGATTACGGAATCGGTGGAATCGGACCGATTCCGACCGATTCCGGAATCGGATCGGTGGTTTCCGATCCGATTCCTGGCGGAAGGACCGATTCCGGGAATAATTCCGCGGAATCGGTATGAATCGACCGGAAGCGGTCGGGAGCGGTCCGATTCCGACCGATTCCTTGTGGAATCGGTCGATCCGACCGATTCCGATGGAAGACCGGTCGAACCGGCCCCGGTTCGATTCTGGACCGGGAATCGAACCGATTCCGGCCCTAAAAGGGCCGGAATCGACCGCCGCGGTCGATTCCTTCGATCCCGCGGCGGTAGGGCTCGTCTCCGGCGATTCCGCGGCGATTCCTGCAGCGATTCCGGCATCGATCCGGCGATCCAGGTCGATCCGAGCGACTCAGGCCCGATTCCGGCAGCGATCCGTCGATCCGGGGCGATTCAAAGACCGATTCCGGCGATTCCGGCGATTCCCTGGGCGATTCCGGCGATTCCGGCGATTCGGACCGATTCCTTCAGCCGATTCCGCCGATCCAAGCTCCGATCCGCCTTGAATCAACGTCTTCTTCGATCTTTGACCAGTTTTTGGTAAGATTTCTTCGCCGAACACTTCGTACGTCCATTCTTACGCGTTTCCGACGAGTCCGAGCGTCGTTAAACCTTGTGATTTCCGACCGAATTAGTCCGTCCAAGTTTTAAACTATCCGTTTAAGTTCATTTTGCACGGGAAAAATTCCGGATATCCCGTACGTTATTTTGCGACGATTTCCGGCAACTACGTAACCCTTTAAACATACCGAATGGTGTGTTACTTGGGTTGTCTGCTTCCCGAACAGCGTCTAAATCATTTTTTATGTTATCTAATCAATTTTAGTGCATTGTTTACAATTTTTGCAGATATAAGCAATGGCCGATCAAGCAGCACGTGCTTCCGACGTGGGTTGGGAACACGGGCATATGGTAGACCTAGTCAGGAAGAGGGTGCAGTGCAAGTGGTGCGGGAAGGAGATGAACGGGGGGGTGTTCCGGCTGAAACAACATATTGCCGGAACAGGTGGGAATGTAAAGAAATGTGACAAGGTGCCCAGGGAGAAGAGTGAGGAGATGAGAGGATACATGACAGGTAGAGCCTCTCAACGGGCTGTTCGGATCGAGCAGAGGGAGGAGTTGCAGGACGAGCTACTCGAGAGGAGGAGGGACTGCGATTTGCCTACCTCGAAAGGGAAAGGCAAGGGGAAGGCAGCAGCTCAGCCGGAGCCAGAGAGCGAGGACGAGTCCACGGACTCCGAGCTGAGACGTGCTAGGCACGCTAGCAAGCGTGCATCGGCTGAGGAGGAGGACAGGAGGAGGGGAGCAGGAGGGTCTGGGTCCAGAGTTGACCCAGCTTTGGGCCGATCCGCATCGGCTCGCCCTACTCGGGACCGAGAGCCTGACCCCAGGAGACAGGAGCCCTACCGCCGTTCCACTTCCACCAGCACTCGATTTACACCGAGTGACGAGTATTTATTTAGGAAACAGAGTGCTGGGCAGACGGGGATAAAGCAGGCAATGAAAGGGGTGAAGGCTACAGGAACGGCTGCAAAGAGAGCCGTTCGCCACATTGTCAAGTGGTTTTTACATGCAGGTATCACTTTTTAAATTAAATTTGACATTATGCCTGTTTTATTTACTAAAACTTAATTTTACCCTGATCCCATTTTTTTTAACTTGATGTAGGCATCCCAGCACATGCAGCCACCAGCCCCTACTTCCAGACGATGGTGGATGCCGTGGGTGAGGCTGGACCGGGTTTGCAAGCCCCGGGCAGCAGACACATATACGGCGCTGGCCTGGATGAGGAGGTCCAGGAGTTGAGGGAGTGGATGGACGGGTTCAAGTTGGTGTGGAAGGAGAGGGGTTGCACAATCATGTGCGATGGGTGGACAGGTATCACCAAGAGGAGTATGATAAACTTCTTGGTGTACTGTTCTGAGGGGACTACATTCTTGAAGTCGGTAGATGCTTCTGGGAAGATTAAAAATGCCGACTTCATTTTTTCTCTGATGGATGGAGTGGTGGAGGAGATGGGGAGGAGAATGTGGTTCGGTTGTCACTGACAACGAACCATCATATAAGGCGGCTGGGAGGAAGTTGATGGAGAAGAGGAAGCACATCTTATGGGTGCCCTGTGCAGCACATTCCATAGATCTCATTTTAGAGGATATAGGCAAGGAGGAGGGTGTATCTACACTTGTCAGGCAGGCGCAGACCATCAGTTCCTTTATTTATTCGCATCCCCGCCTCCTACATATCATGAGATCTCACACAGGAGGGCACGATCTTGTCAGGCCCGGTCCGACACGATTTGCCACGAACTTCATTGCGCTGGAGAGTTTACACCGGCACAGATTTGCATTGGTTAGGTTCACACAGTCTGAGGAGTATTACAACTATATGGTGGACAACCTGCATGACAAAAAAGAGCAGTTGGAGATTCTTGTCAGGTCTGAGAAGCAGATCACTGACAAGAGGTTTTGGGAGAGGATTGCCTACTATTTGGCAATCATTGAGCCACTGGTAGTTGTCTTGAGGTTGGTAGACTCAGATGACAGGGACCAGATGGGCACACTGTATGATGCTATGGACCGGGCAAAGCTGAAAATTAAAGAAAAAAATCCCAGAGGTTACAAAAAGTGGTGGAAAATCATTGATGACCGATGGGACAAGACCTTGCACCACGATGTCCATGCTGCAGGTAACTTGGTTCTTAAATTATTTTTGATGTATAATTATCTTATATGCACAGTGTTAACTAATAAAATCTTGCAGGATACTTTTTGAACCCCCGCATCCAATATGGAGGACAGGTGGTGAACGACAACGAGGTGATGCGGGGTACACTTGCAGTTATCCAGCGGCTGTGCCGATCTCAGCAGGACAGGATAGAGGCTGAGATAGAAGTAAGTTAGAGTTCATTAAATACCTTGGACTAGCATTAGCAGGCAACTAAATTTTTTATTTAAATGTTTCAGATGCAGAAGTACAGGATGAGGGTCGGTGTATACTCAGATGCTGACCTGAAATATTCAGTTGACAAAGTGTCACCTGGTATAGTAATAGTTTGATGAGCAATTTCCCGATTCTTTTCATACAAGTTATTCTTGATGATGGGCTAATTGTTTTCCTTTTCTCTTCTTGTGTTTTTCTTGCAGCTGAGTGGTGGACTCAGGTGAACACCAGGAGTGGATGGAATCCACTTGCGGCCATTGGTATCAGGATTCTGAGCCAGAGCACCAGTTCCTCCCACTGTGAGAGGAACTGGAGTACATTCAACCTGATACATACCAAAAGGAGGAACAAGTTGACCTCAGACTGGTTGGAGAAGCTGGTCTTCTGTCATTATAACATGAGGCTGCGAATAAAGAATATCAAGGATCGGCAGAAGATCAGCGAGGAGCGATTTGCACGGTTCGCAGGTGGCCCGTACGAGCAGAGGCATTCCTCCGCCACACCACCACCCGAGGAGGTGGACATGGACCAGATTTTCCAGGAGGAGCATGCACTTGCCTCCTGGATAGAGGAGAGGGAAGCCAGGGAGCACGCAGCTGAGTTTGATCCCGATGTCCGTGCATGGGCAGAAGGAGAGTTGGATGGTGTTGAAGCCGAGGAGGATGCTCCAGCTCCACCTCCATCTACTACCACGACTCAGGCAGGGCCTTCTTCTGCCCCAGCAGCTATGGGGCAGCCACCTGCTGCTTTAGCCCCAGCTCCAGCTCCAGCTCCAGTCCCAGCAGCCGCTACCCAGCCCATTCGCAGTCCGGGGAGGACGAAAACAAAGGTGACTGCACGGAGAATGGGAGGATTTGCAAAGTTGAAAAAAACTTTGGGTTCCGGACTTTCTGGTAGTTCAGAGATGGCTGAAGAGGTAAAGAGAAGGAAGTTAGAGGTCAGGCGTCCTGTCAGCCCAGATGACAGTACACAGGCTCCTTCTCACTCCTCAGGTGATGATGACGAGGAGTGTATACCAGCGACGCAGCCATCAGCAGCAGCTGAGTCACCTGATTCACGGTTTCCAAAGCCGTATTACACGCTGGATGAGCAGACACCGCAGTCTTATATTATGGAGCCACAGTATCCAGCATTTGGCCAGGTTGACCAGCAGTGGATTACACCACCAGCTCCACCATCCTCTGCTTACGTCCCGGTCGTCCCGCAGTCCGATCCATACGACCTTGATGGCATGGCATCGGCATTATTTTCATATGGATATGGTCCCGGACAGTATTCAAGACTGAGCACGAGGGAGGAGCGTCACGAGCAGCAGGGAGAGGAGGACGACCCACATCTTTATCCTAGATATTGGTAGTAGATTGATATGATGTAATTTTTTTTGATGATGTATCAACTCTTTGATATTTGAATAAATGGAATTGGAACATGTACTTAACTTTCAAGTCTTCAAGTCTTCAATTGGTGTTCATTAGTATTTGTATGATGTGGTTTTGTGGATATCATGCATTGGTGATTTTTTAAAATTTTTCTAACTCATTTCCTATTTTTTTAGAATTTTTTCTGAATTTTTTGAATTTTTTGACGAAAAAAAAAATCCAAAAAAAAAAACCGATTCCGACCGATTCCGGAATCGATTCCCTTCCCAGGAATCGGCCGATTCCGGCCGATTCTGGGAATCGGAATCGGAATCGGTCCCAACCGATTCCGATTCCGATTCCGATTCCGGAATCCTTGCCCTCCGGCCTCCGCGCCGTTCTTCCAACTCTCCCCTTCTCGAATCTTCACCGACGACAACACAGCGATTGGAAGACGTCCCTCGGCAAGTGTTCCGGCAATTCCCAGTCACGACAGCATGGGCTGACGATGATGTTCCCTCCGAATCTGACTTCATGGAAGCATCCGAATCTGCCTTCACGGAAGCATCCGGCTGATTTTCTCTTCTGCCAAACGAAGCAAGCGGAAGGGAATGAGAAGAGGGGAAGCGGGCGGGAAGCTCTCCGGTATCTTCCTCCCGTGGCGGATGACGAAGAAAGAAGAAGAAGAAGAAGACGGTGAAGAAATGGGAGAGAGGGGAAGGTAGATCCGGCGATCCCCGGACCTATCTTTCCCCCCCCCCACCCCCCGTGCGGCGTCCTCCTACGGCGGATGGCATCCCTTTCCCTGGCCACGGCATCCTTCCCTCTTCTTCTCGTCAATCCCGCGGCTGCGCCATCGCCCCCCTGCTCCGCCGTCTGCGCGCGGCATCTGTCCGGACGGACAACGACGGAGCAAAGTCTCTGCGAGGACGATGCCCTCTACTCCACCGTGGGAACTCGTCCGAACGACGACGACGACGCTGCAGGCGGGCCAGCGTGTCCGCTGCTTCGCGTTTTGTCGCAGTCCGCGCCCACGTGGGCTCCCGGAGACGTCGCCACAGTGACGAACAGGCGACGGCGTCGATGCCGCCACGCGACCACCCCCCGGCAGCGACCAGGACGCGCCACGACCCCCCCCCCTTCGCGCTCGACCGCGTTCACGCGCGCGGTCAGCTCGCGCGGCTCGGGCCCGGCAGGTCCGCGACCCAGACCGGTTGGAGAGAATGATGGTGAAAAAAATATGTAAATATTTGATTTGTCATTTTTAGGTATATTTTTTTGCCAATGTCATTTTACGTCTTTAAGGAGTCTTTTAGAGATTTTCTTCAAGTCCTGAAATGGGCATGTCTATAAATATTTTTGAAGTCTGTCCAGTCTTGTAATCGGACTCCTCTTTATAAGAGAAGGAGCTCCATCGATGGAATACACAGAGTATTAGAATTTTTAGAAAAAGGACTTGGCCTGGTTCTCCCGAGCAGGGGCTCTGCCCTGGTCCTCCCCCTCGTTCCCCCCCATGGCGATGTCCCCCCTTCTTCCTCAACCCTCCGGCAGGTGGCCGTTCCTCTCCTCCTCCTCACCCTCCAGCCTCCACGCCGTTCTTCCAACTCTCCCCTTCTCGGTTCTTCACCGACGACAACACAGCGATTGGAAGACATCCCTCGGCCAAGTGTTCTGGCAATTCCCAGTCACGACAGCACGGGCTGACGGTGATGCTCCCTCCGGATCTGCCTTCATGGAAGCATCCGGATCTGCCTTCACGGAAGCATCCGGCTGATTTTCTCTTTCGCCAAACGAAGCAAGCGGAAGGGAATGAGAAGAGGGGAAGCGGGCAGGAAGCTCTCCGACATCTTCCTCCCATGGCGAATGACGAAGAAAGAAGAAGAAGAAGAAGGCGGTGAAGAAACGGGAGGGAGGGGAAGGCAGATCCGACGATCCCGGACCTGTCTTTCCCCCCCCCACCCCCCGTGCGGCGTCCTCCAACGGCGGATGGCATCCCCTTCCTTGGCCACGGCATCCTCCCCTCTTCTTCTCGTCGATCCCGCGACTGCGCCATCGCCCCCCCTGCTCTGCCGTCTGCGTGCGGCATCTGTCCGGACGGACGACGACAGCGCAAAGTCTCCGCGAGGACGACGCCCTCTGCTCCACCGCGGGAACTCGTCCGGACGACGACGACGACGCTGCGGGCGGGCCAGTGTGTCCGCTGCCTTGCGTTTTGTCGCGGTCCGCGCCTGCGTGGGCGCCCGGAGACGTCACCACGGCGACGAACAGGCGACGGCGTCAATGCCGCCATGCGACCACCCCTAGCAGCAACCAGGACGCGCCACGACCCCCCCCTTCATGCTCACCCGTGTTCACACGCGCGGTCGGCTTGCGCGGCTCGGGCCCGGCCGGTCCGCGGCCCAGACTGGCCAACTGGCCGATTCTATCGGGTTCAGACCTAGTCCACGCCGGTTCGTGCCGGTTCAGTGCCTGAACCGGCCGGTTCAAGCCGGTTCAGGGTGTTTTGAGCCGGTTTGGACCAGTTCAGACCATTTTGGACCCGGTTCGTCCCGGTTCGGGCTTGTTTCGACCGATTCGAGTCGGTCCGTTCCATTTTGGGCTCGTTTTGGCCTGTTTAGCGGCAATTAGCGCCGGTTCGTCTTGTTTTCGGTCCGTTTTGCCCGGTCTAGCCGGTTTGTCCCTCATCAGAAAGTCAAATGACTATGCCTTGTAGGACGGATAAAATTCCACACCGATTGGAAAATCAGGCGGCATGCTGCCAAAATTTTCCCAATCAAATGGATTTTACACCAAGGGAAGGACATTCACACATTTGCACCATTGACAGCATTGAACATGGCATATGAATTGCCACATCTGATGTACATTGACATGAAATATTTTGAACATAAACATTTCAAGTGCTAAATTGATTGCATATGACTAGGCATCGACACTAGCCCAACAGACAGGATGTGATGCAAACCGAACAAGAGTTAACCAAATCTGAAGTTAACTTAATTAAATCTGAAAATATATTCAAACCAACCTTAAAACATGCTTAAAACAGATCATTAAAGCTTTAACATTCAACAAAAATCAGATTTAATACAATCTGAAAAAATTGATTCAATACACTTAATTCATTGGAATTTAAATGCTTAAACAAGTGCACATAAAATAATTTACAACCAATGAATAAAACACAATTAAAACACATTAAAGCATCTAAAACACATCTTAAAACATATAAATCAGATTTATTAACAATCTGAAGTTCAAGTTTAATTAATTTGAACCAAACTTTAAAACATCTAAAACATACCGAACACGCTCGAATCGGTACTAAAACACCAATCAATATAAGAAAACCACATAAAAATAACTCAACACATGTCAACTAAACTTAAACAAGTCAAATTGACCAACACATCTAAAATTCAAAACTCAAAATAAAATAAAATAAATATCAACAAATTGAAGTAAAACAAACCAAACAATTCAAACAAACTTAAAACAACTAACATTCAAATCCAAGTCAAATTGAAATGAAATTAACATTTTAAACCACATCAAAATCAATTCATAAATCAACATAAATCAACTCCAAACCAAACTTAATCAAACTTGTTTGCATCTTATCAGGCCTGAAAGGCCGAGGCCCTTTGTGTTCTTTACACGTTGTGGATGTGCACGATCTCGTCAAACAAGATCGCTATGACAGTTAATCAAGAGTGTTCGAGTGTTTGCTCGATGTAAATGAACATCGGATATTCGCACCATCCGATGGAGAGATGTCAAAAATATCTTCACAAAACCCGAACTTCAGTTCTATACTCTTCTAATATCACCTGGACTATCTAGTATTTTTATGGTTTATCACCTACTTTATTAGAAAATTTGGACACGATATTTCAACATTCAAAAACAAATATTTTAAACACTTTTTTTAAAACAAATGAAAAAATTCCCGAGGTTCCCACATGTGCCTAAGCCAAATCATTCTAGGTCACACTGGAACTTTGGGTTGTGTGACTTGGAGAAGACATCTTTAATTAACTAAAAAGTATGAAATTAAAACAAATTAAGTCACTAATGAAGTAATTAAGTCACTACTTAAGTAACTAAAGAATCATTTTGAATATCTATTTAACTAACAAACTATTAACTAAACTAAATGTTAACTAATTATCTAAGTAAAACTAATAAAATAGTATAAATACTAATTACATAACTAATAAATTAATTATCAAACTAACTAAATGATGTGACAAAGAACTTAATAAACTACTTGAATATCTAATTTACCAACTAACTATTTTATTTACTAACTAATTTACTAACTAAAACAACTAATAAAGAAATGAAATACTTAATAAACTAATTAAGTAACTAAACAAAGAAGAGAGAATGAATGAAATTCATAGCAAAAACTTGAGAGTAAGAGTGAGCAAGAGAGAAATAAGAGGCAAGAGAACACCTTGGGGGACTTAAAGGGTGTAAGGGGGGCTTAAAGCCCCCTCTTGGCACTGGTAATGATCACATGCGGGTCACGCGACCCGGTCGACTAGGTCACAACCGGACCGGTCGTGCCCGGTTCTGACCCGATCGGGTCCAAGTCACGACCCGGAATTCCATGTCCAAGAGTATAGTAGTCTATATCAGTTTCCGGCACCAACACAAGATCTAATATAGTTGCGTCTCCTAGTTCTATGTTATGGCATTCCACATGAAACTTCAATACCATATTGTTGTTTCCTCCAAGATGTACTTGGGTTACATTTATGTGGATCCACATTCTTGTAGAGTCCAAAGATCTCACCCTTCGGTGGGTATATTTTGTAGTATGCACATCATGTTTATGAGGTTAGAACTCAAAGAAGATTGGATGTGAAAATTTGCTGTCAGAGTTAGTTTCAACAATTTCAACTATGATGACCTTCCCGCATTGCAAAACCAGCATCCATTTATCATCATCTTCACTAATATGACACAATTTTAACAAAGTCATGTTTACTCTGGACTCAGAATTTGGCTTGCAAATAGAATACACGACAACATACTTCCATGGCATCCCAGTCAAATCATCCTTCACAGCCATATAGTTTCGTTCTTAAGCTCAAACTATTGCCAACCAATCTCTAAGTCAAGGAAGCCCAATGCTAAATATGTCTCATCAATTTCATGCTCCAAACTATCCATACAACCTTCAACATGCAAAGGGGCAGGATCCAGCTCAATGAAACCAATAATGTCCCCTCTCATTTATTGAAACCAGGTATTTGATGTGAGAACCTCTCCATAAACGCTGGTAGAGCAAGCAAGGGCCTGTCATCAGCTTTATCTATGTATCTCTGAAACAGATTTAGACAAGGTCCTTTAACGTTGGAAAGTTCCAATCTTTACCACTGAGGACACTATAATCTTCAAGAACTTCAGCAATGTAATTTCTTTCAATGGTAGGAGTATTCAAATGAAAAGTACTTTTAAATCATAAAAACATGGCCCAAATTTCTTCTTTATGAGGGTAAATTTCACTGACCCAACTGTCTACTTCTCGCCAAATAAAATTAGGTCATGGGTCAGCTCAGCCTAGCCCAAACCTGAACCAGTCAAACCAAGTCACAACCCAGATCTGACCAGGTATTTTAATATTAAAAAATATAAAAAATTCAAAACAATGTAAAAAATATGAAAAAATAAAAATATGATTTGAAAATTAATTTATTCATTTCTATTCAAATCTTACCTAATGTTGTTCTTATACATAATAAAAATGCACTGTCCAAGTCATTTGGAAATATTACATTTAGTTGTAAGTGGATAAATAAGCATACCACTCATCACTCCCGTTTATGATCACTTTACGATAAGATCTTCAAGATCCACCATAACTGCCAAAAGTGAAATGCAAAAAAGTGTCTGTTGGCACCAAAAAAAATCCTAAACACCCAAATATGGCAAGTTTTGGACAAAAGTATAAGAAAAAAAAACAAACAAATATATGAGACCCACACAACACCACATTTGGGACCAATGGGCTAAAATGGACCCAATAAATCTTATTGGGCCTGGCTAACTAAATATCAACCTAATAACAACTGGACACCACCATCTAGTCTGCCCAGCTTAAACTTGAGTAATGCCTAAGTCGTATCGGAAGTTCGACTTATATTCGGCAAGTTACAGGTGTAATAGTGAAACAAATTCTCAAATGACCTTTGGTAGACTGTTGGTGTCGACTTTTTGCAAAAAAAAAATAGCAAAAAAAAGGAATGGAAGGACCAGACCAGGCTCCAACTGGCCCAGTCCTTAATTGGGCCAAAACAGGACTCAATTTGACCCATAGGCACCAATTTCCCGTTGACCCAGCCTTTTATTTGATTTAATATAGTTATTTTTTCAGCCCCCTTAAAGCCCACCTATGCACAGCCCATTAAGAGAGAAAGAAGTGTGGCCGTGGTCAACTAAGGCCCAATCTAGGCCACATCAGCACTGCCAGCTCACCTGCCAGCTCATCAGACCCCACCGCCATGTCCACATCAGCATCCACCTCATCTTTGACCATGACATGGGGTAAGCCAACGAACTAGTCAACATAGGGAAACTCAAAGGACTAGTCAAGACATTGAAGTTCTAGGAGAATTCGAGAAATTTAATTCAACTAACCACCTAGGACAGACCAACAGCCATCTTACATTAACTCCTAGCTGTCCCTTGGCTCCCCCCCCCCCCCGCTCCTATAAAAATGCAAGGTGCGCCCAAGGTCAAACCATCAGCTGAAGGACACCGACAAGCTGCCTGATGCGGGACGGGAGAGGATGTGCAGCCATTCCCGTGCGCGTCGGCGGGCCCGAGGAGGCTGTACCAAGGTGATGGGGTACTGAACCGATCCCTGGGAAGGGAATCGATTCCGGATCGGTCGGAATCGGGTTTTTTTTTGAATTTTTTTTTTCGTCAAAAAAAATCAAAAAATTCATAAAAAAATCTAAAAAATAGGAAATGAGTTAGAAAAAAATTTAAAAATAAGATTAACATTCATCCACAGGACCACATCGAATAAATACTAATAAACTCCACTTGAAGTTAAGTACATATTCCATTGATTCAAATATCAAAGAGTTGATACATCATGAAAAAAATATATACATTTACATCATATCAATCTACTACCAATATCTAGGATATAGATATTGGTCTTCCTCCTCCCTGCTGCTCACGATGCTCCTCCCTCGTGCTCAGTCTTGTATACTGTCCGGGACCATATCCATATGAAAATAATGCCGATGCCATGCTATCAAGTTCGTACGGATCGGACTGCGGGACGACCGGGACGTAAGCAGAGGATGGTGGAGCTAGTGGTGTAATCCACCGCCGGTCGGCTGACGAATCTTTGGATACTGTGGCTCCTGTGTATAAGAATCAGGTGTCTGCTCATCCAGCGTGTAATACGGCTTTGGATGCCGTGAATCAGGAGACTCGGCTGCTGCTGATGGCTGCGTCGCTGGTATGCACTCCTCGTCATCATCACCTGAGGAGTGAGAAGGAGCCTGCGTGCTGTCATCTGGGCTGACAGGACGCCTGACCTCTAGCTTCCTTCTCTTCACCTCTTCAGCCATCTCTGAAGTACCAGAACCCAAAGTTTTTTTCAACTTTGCAAATCCTCCCATTTTCCGTGCAGTCACTTTTGTTTTCGTTTTCCCCGGACTGCGAATGGGCTGGGTAGCGGCGGCTGGGACTGGAGCTGGGGCTAAAGCTGCAGGTGGCTGCTCCATAGCTGCTGGGGCAGAAGAAGGCCCTGCCTGAGCCTGAGAAGTAGGTGGAGGTGGAGCTGGAGCATCCTCCTCGGCTTCAACACCATCCAACTCTCCTTCAGCCCATACACGGCCATCGGGATCAAACTCAGCTGCATGATCCCTGGCTTCCCTCTCCTCTATCCAGGAGGCAAGTGCATTTTTAATGCATTGTTTACAATTTTTGCAGATATAAGCAATGGCCGATCAATGTGATGCAGCACCAGTACGTGCTTCCGACGTGGGTTGGGAACACGGGCACATGGTAGACCCGGTCGGGGAAGAGGGTACAGTGCAAATGGTGTGGGAAGGAGATGAATGGGGGGTGTTCCGGCTGAAACAACGTATTGCCGGAACAGGAAGGAATGTCAAGAAATGTGACAAGGTGCCCAGGGAGAAGAGTGAGGAGATGAGAGGCTACATGACTGGTAGAACCTCTCAACGGGCTGTTAGGATCGAGCAGAGGGAGGAGTTGCACGACGAGCTACTCCAGAGGAGGAGGGACCGCGATTTGTCTACCTCGAAAGGGAAAGGCAAGGGGAAGGCACCAGCTGAGCCGGAGCCAGAGAGCGAGGAGGAGTCCACAGACTCCGAGCTTGGATGTGCTAGGCACGCTAGCAAGCGTGCATTTGCTGAGGAGGAGGACTTGAGGAGGGAAGCAGGAGGGTCTGGGTCCAGAGTTGACCCAGCTTTGGGCCGATCAGCATCGGCTCGCCCTACCCGGGACCGAGAGCCTGACCCCAGGAGACAGGAGCCATACCGCCGTTCTACTTCTACCAGCACTCGATTTACACCGAGTGACGAGTATTTATTTAGGAAACAGAGTGCTGGTCAGATGGGAATTAAACAGGCAATGAAAAGGGTGAAGGTAACAGGAACGGCTTCAAAGAGAGCCGTTCGCCACATTGTGAAGTGGTTATTACATGCAGGTATCACTTTTTAAATTAAAATTGACATTATGTGTGTTTTATTTACTTAAACTTAATTTTACCCTGATCCAAATTTTTTTTAACTTGATGTAGGCATCCCAGCACATGCAGTCACCAACCCCTACTTCCAGACGATGGTGGATGCCGTGGGTGAGGCTGGATCAGGTTTGCAAGCCCCGGGCAGCCGACATATATACGGCGTTGGGCTGGATGAGGAGGTCCAGGAGTTGAAGGAGTGGATAGATGGTTTTAAGTTGGTGTGGAAGGAGAGGGGTTGCACAATTATGTGCGATGGGTGGACAGGTATCACCAATAGGAGTATGATAAACTTCTTGGTGTACTGTTTTGAGGAGACAACATTCTTGAAGTCGGTAGATGCTTCTGGGAAGATAAAAAATGCCGACTTCTTTTTTCTCTGATAGATGCGGTGGTGGAGATCGGGGAGGACAATGTGGTTCAGGTTGTCACTGACAACAAACCATCATATAAGGCGGCTGGGAGGAAGTTGATGGAGAAGAAGAAGCACATGTTATGGGTGCCCTGTGCAGCACATTCCATTGATCTCATATTAGAGGATATAGGCAAGGAGGAGGGTGTATCCACACTTGTCAGACGGGCGCAGACGATCACATCATTTATTTATTCGCATCCCCGCCTGCTACATATCACGAGATCACACACAGGAGGGCACGATCTTGTTAGGCCTGGTCCAACTCAATTTGCTACGAATTTCATTGCGTTGGAGAGTCTACACCGGCACAGGCATGCATTGGTTAGGTTCACACAGTCCGAGGAGTATTATAACTATATGGTGGACAACCTGCATGACAAAAAAGATCAGCTGGAGATTCTTGTCAGGTCTGAGAAGCAGATCACTGACAAGAGGTTTTGGGAGAGGATTGCCTACTACTTGGCAATCATTGAGTCACTGGTAGTTGTTTTGAGGTTGGTAGACTCAGATGACAAGGACCAGATGGGCACGTTGTACGATGCCATGGACCGGGCAAAGCTGAAAATAAAAGAAAAAAATCCCAGAGGTTACAAAAAGTGGTGGAAGATCATAGATGACCGATGGGACAAGACCTTGCACCATGATGTCCATGTTGTAGGTAACTTGGTTAAAAAAATATTTTTGCTGAATAATTGTCTTATTCTTATTCATAATGTTATCTAATAAAATCTTGCAGGATATTTTTTGAACCCCCGCATTCAATATGGAGGACAGGTGGTGAATGACAACGAGGTGATGCGGGGTACACTTGCTGTTATTCAGCGTCTGTGCCGATCTCAGCAGGACAGGATAGAGGCTGAGATAGAAGTAAGTTAGAGTTTATTCAATACCTTGGAGTAGCCTTACCAGACAACTAATGTTTTTTTTATAAATTTTTCAGATGCAGAAGTATAAGATGAGGGTCGGCGTATACTCAGATGCTGATCTGAAATATTCAGTTGACAAAGTGTCACCTGGTATAGTAATAACTTGATGAAAATTTTATTTTCTTTTCATATAAGTTGTGGAAGATGATGGGTTAATTGTTTACCTTTTTTCTTCTTGTTTTTTTCTTGCAGCTGAGTGGTGGGTTCAGGTGAACACGAGGAGTGGATGGAATCCACTTGCTGCCATCAGTATCAGGATACTCAGCCAGAGTACCAGTTCCTCCCATTGTGAGAGGAACTGGAGTACATCCAACCTGATACATACGAAAAAGAGGAACAGGTTAACCTCAGACCGGCTAGAGAAGCTGGTCTTCTGTCATATTACAACATGAGGATGCACATAAAGAAAATCAATGATCGATAGAAGATCAGCGAGGAGCGATTTGCACGATTCACAGGTGGTCCATACAAGCAGAGGCATTCCTCCGCCACACCACCACCCGAGGAGGTGGACATGGATCAGATATTCCAGGAGTAGCATGCACTTGCCTCCTGGATAGAGGAGAGGGAAGCCAGGGATCATGCAGCTGAGTTTGATCCCGATGACCGTGCATGGGCTGAAGGAGAGTTGGATGGTGTTGAAGCCGAGGAGGATGCTCCAGCTCCACCTCCACCTACTTCTCAGGCTCAGGCAGGGCCTTCTTCTGCCCCAGCAGCTATGGAACAGCCACCTGCAGCTTTAGCCCCAACTCCAGCTCCAGCTCCAGTCCCAGCAGCCGCTACCCAGCCCATTCGCAGTCCGAGGAAAACGAAAACAAAAGTGACTGCACGGAAAATGGGAGGATTTGCAAAGTTGAAAAAAACTTTGGGTTCTGGACCTTCTGGTACTTCAGAGATGGCTGAAGAGGTGAAGAAAAAGAAGGTAGAGGTAAGGCGTCCTGTCAGCCCAGATGACAACACGCAGGCTCTTTCTCACTCCTCAGGTGATGATGACGAGGAGTGCATACCAGCGACGCAGCCATCAGCAGCAGCCGAGTCTCCTGATTCACGGCATCCAAAGCCGTATTACACGCTGGATTCGGATACACATGATTCTTATATACAGGAGCCACAGTATCCAGCATTTGGCCAGGCTGACCAGCAGTGGATTACACCACCAGCTCCACTATCCTCTGCTTACGTCCCGGTCGTCCCGCAGTCCGATCTATACGACCTTGATAGCATGGCATCGGCATTATTTTCATATGGATATGGTCCCGGACAGTATACAAGACTGAGCACGAAGTCCGAGCATCGAGAGCAGCAGGGAGAAGATGAAGACCCATATCTATATCCTTGATATTGGTAGTAGATTGATATGATGTAAATTTATATTTTTTTCATGATGTATCAACTCTTTGATTTTTGAATCAATGGAATATGTACTTAACTTCAATTGGAGTTCATTAGTATTTATTCAATGTGGTCCTGTGGATGAATGCATTGGTTATTTTTAAAAAAATTTCTAACTCATTTCCTATTTTTTAGAATTTTCTAAATTTTTTGAATTTTTTGACGAAAAAAAATTCAAAAAAAAAAAACGATTCCGGGCTGATCCAGAATTGATTCCCTTCCCCGGCCGATTCCTGGAATCGGAATCAGAATCAGAATCGGTTGGGACCGATTCCGATTCCGATTCCGGAATCCTTGGGCCGGAATCGGTTCGATTCCCGGTCCAGAATTGAACCGGGAATCGAACCAGTCCACATGAACCGGTATTCCGACGAATTGACCGATTCCACAAGGAATCGGTGGAATCGGATCGATTCCGACCGATTCCAAGCGATTCCGACCGACTCCATAGGCGTCTACGTAAGTCGGAAACAGGACGGGTTAGGGGAAGAGGGAACCGGACCTAGCTCCGGAGGTGAGGAGGAACACCGGGAAGGGGAGGGGTGAACCGGGAGCACCCGGAGGTGAGGGAACGACGCCGACGTCGGAGGGGGAAAGGGGGAAACAGGAGGAGCTTCTCTCCATGTTTCAAACATCCATCTCTCTCTATCTCATTCACTAGGTTTGAGCTCTTTAAATAGAGCTGAACATTACAAGTTGGACCTCTAAAAACCTAATTACATATATGTCCTCTAAAGGACTAAAATAAAAAGGACTCAAAGGACTCTAAATATTCAAATAAAATGCATAAAAATAAAATCCTAACACTACGAAATAAAAGAAATAACTACGTCGTTTCCTGAGGATCCGGAAGACGCTATCTCCGAACAAACGGACGATCCGGTCCGTACCGGTCCCCATCATTCTCCCCCGGTTGCGAAAAACTCGTCCTCGAGTTTTGTAGTGCCGTACAATCAACACGGCTACTACTAAAACGGAGGACGGCGGTAGTATGACCCGGGTGAGAACAAAGTGAGACCGGGAATGGCTGCACCTCCTCTCCGACGGCGCCACCTGATCCTCCTCTTCTCTCCTCCTTCGTCGTCGTCGGCTCGGGCCGCCGGAAATGGCACCGCTCACGGGATCTTCGACAGTCGACATAAGTGGGGTTGGGAGTCCGGGCTCGCAGCGGCTCAAGAGGAGGGAAGGGGGTTCGGGAAGGCTCCGTGGGAGGCCAAAGGCCTTGTGGGAGGGGTGCTCGTGGGGTAGGGGAGCCGCCGGGGGGGGGGGGGGGGCATTCGGTTTAGGGCGCAAGTGTGCGTCCGGAAGGTGAGGGGAAGGGGCGGAAAGGGGAAGCCAGGGGAGTCTGGCGAGCTTCCAGTAAAGGGGGAAGGGAATCGTAGGGGTGAGAGGAAGAGGTGGGGGAAGGTCCAGATGGCCCTAGGGCAGCGTCTCCGGAGGCGTCTACGTAAGTCGGAAACAGGACGGGATAGGGGAAGAGGGAACCGGACCTAGCTCCGGAGGGTGAGGAGGGAAGAGAGGAATGGCGTCGCCGGAAGGTGGAGGGAGAGTCTGGATATCGCCATAGGGGGGGTGGAGAGGAAGAAGATGGGGGGCAGAGCCCCTGCTCGGGAGAACCAGGTTCCAAAAATTCCTTCAATCACTTGGTTCCATATGTACATCGGGTGCCCCTTTTAAAGAGGGAGAAGAGACCTAATTAAAAAAACACCCTCTAAAACTTCTATTTACAGACTTATCCTTGCAGGGACACAAATAAAAAAAAAGACTCAAAACTATCAAAATTGTCCCCATCACTGCCGACCTGCTGTTCATGCCAGTCCCCTGCCTGCAACTAAGAGAAGGAGAAGAAGAAGAAGAAAAGAAGAAAAGGAAGAGCAGCACCCACCTGCGGCTTTCCTTGGGACAGACCGGCTCATCTTCTTCATCCAACTCCAAGAGGAGGAGAAGAAAAGGTAGGGGAAAAACATATATTAACTATGTAGTTCTCTAAGGACACCTCTCCTTCACCTCTTCCAAATTTTCTTTTCAACCCCTCAAATGGACTAAACCGGCCTTCATCGACATTGACAACCCACGACCTCAAACAAGCTCCTTGCCAACTCCATTTCGGCCAACCAAAATACTCCCTAAACAGGTCATGTTCAGCCCCTTGCACAGCTCCCCTGAATAGGCTAGCCTTATCCCATTTTGGCACCTCTTTGGCCCATCTAAATTCCCCTTGAGCAGGTCATTTCTGGGCCCTATACAGGCATTGTCCAGCCCCCTGTTCGTCCCTCCAAGAAGTCTTTTGGCCCCCCTTAAACCAGCTTTCCAGCTCCAGTTTGAGCCCTTGAACAGATCATTTTTGGCCCTATTGCAACCCTTTACACAGTCCTGTTTTGAGACCTCCACCAACCCCCTGTTCAGCCTACACAAATAGCCCCGTTTGCTGGCTCCAATCAGCTCCAATTGGACGCCAAAACAGGTCACTGTCGGCCCCCTTAAAATGCCCTTACACAGTCCCATTTACGGACCATCAACCCCCCCCCCACAGTTATCAGACCCCCTAAAACAGGTCGTTCTTGGCCCACTTAGACAAGTCAAGAGACCCCCTGTTCGGCCTCTCTCTAGTCTATCTGAGGACTCCCAAAACAGACCCCAAAGCAGGTCCTAGTCGTCCCTCACATAGCCCCAATTCCGGTCCCTAAACAGACCTCTAATGACATCCCAATCAGACCCCAGTTCTGATTCCCAAACAGACCCTACTCCGGTCCCCCAAACAGGCCCCTTGTCCAGGTCCACTTCAGCCCCAAAAACAGGCCCCTGTGAAGACCCATTTCGACCCATCCAAACTCTCCCAAAACAAGCCATTTTTCATCCCAGCAAACAGCCCCTCTGCGGCCTGCCGAAACAGCTCCTATGCAGCTCTCATTTTGGCCCTTCCATCAGCCCCTAAACAGGCCTCTTTGCAACCAGTTTTTCCTGTCCCTTCGCGGCCAAACCTTAACCCCTTGGTGGCTCAGCCGAACATCCCTTAAACAAGTCCTGTTTACCCCTTTCAAGAAAAACTTGGAAGTCCCCTTCAGCAGCCCCCTTGCGGCCTTCAAAGAGGACAGCAGACCTCGGAGCTTCAAAAAAAAAGCACTGCGCAGCTCAACAAAAAATGAAGAAATCTGTCATTTGCAACATCTGTGAGTGGGGGTGATGTCCCAGACCCTTTCGAAATCCGCACGACGGGCCGATCATTTGTCCAGATGGGCCTTCACCCTACTGTCAAGCTGATTGAAGAAACAAAGAACATTGAAGTCCAACAGGCCCTTCCGGCCCAAGAAGTCTAAGAAGGGCCCGTTAGGCTCAAGAAGACCAAAGATCGGCTAAGAACACCGATGAAACTTGAACCGACCCAAGCAACTTTGAAACAAAAGGCAAATTAAAAAAACAGAAATACAAAAAATCAAATTAAAATAAGAAGTGAAACCACCCTTCCACTAGTACTCAACCTTTTAGATAGCTCCCCTGGGTATGCCCCAGAATGTCGATCCGGACAACGGTGCGGGCCGGTTCCTGTAGCCGACGATCTTTCCCCCGATATGACTAGCCAAACACTTGTCGACATGCTGTCCTAATGTCGAAATTATTTCAACCTTATGAAAATTTACGTTGGAGGAAGGAACGTCAGTCTTTCCATTCAGTGTTGTATTCAAACTATTGTACACCGACTTATAAAATGATATAATGTTAAAATGCCAACTCAGAATGCATGAAACTGGACATAAAATGGCAGTCCGATGAGCCGGATGGGATGCAAACCCAAATCAAATAAAATGAACCATAAACCAACACAAAATACAATGTATTCAACCCAAAACACAAGAAAAATCAGATTTGACAGCAACCTGGAATTTCAATAAAAACATCTTATCTGATAAAGTTGAACCCTTAAAACCAAGTGACAATTGAACCAAACTCTAAACATCTAAAACATTAAATAAAACACCAAAACCTGTCCTTAAACAAAAAAAAATCAAACTTCAACAAACCTATAAACACACATAAAAATCAGACTTGAATAACCTAAAAATTCATTTTAAAGTCACCCAACTTCGCTTAATTAAACTCTTAATCAAACAACAAATTAATGATTTAAGAAATAAAACTACACCAACAACATTCCAACATTCTAAATGTATCAAAACCATCCTAAAAATAGAAAAATCAGATTGTCAAATAATCTGAAACTTTAAAATTAAATGAGCCAAACTAAATCCTAAAAATACTTGAAACACATCAAACACATTAAAATCGAAACCAAAATCACTTGAACCAATCAAACCCAACTTAAACTAAACCAAACTAAACAAAACGCCAAACAAACAAAACAAACTGAAACCAAATCAAAATTAAACCAAACTAAAACTAAACAAAAATCAAAGAATTCAACACCAACATAAAATCAAACTTAAAACTTATCAAGTCGACTCTAAATCAAATCAACTCGAAACAGTTGGTTTGCATCTCATCAGGCCTAGAAGGCCGCGACCTTTTTTTAAGTTCATCACTTTTTCGTGGATGCACATGCTCTCCTAAACAAGTTGCTAAGACGGTTAATCAATGGCATTCGAGTCATTGCTCCATGCAAGTCAACGCCAGATATTCGCACCATCTGACGTAGAGGAGTCAAAAATCAAGATTTCAAAGAACCCAAACCTCAGTTTTAATACATTCAAAATGCCACTCGATTATCTAATATTTTTATAGGATAACACCTATTTTTTTAGATAAGTCCGCAACATTCATATTTATCCAAAAAAACAAAAACTTTTTTCCAAAATAGAAAACCAAAGTTCACACATAGATCTAATGAGCTCAAAAAATAAAACATGTGGATCCACGAAACTGTACCAATCGAGACTTTCACAACGGTACTCCGAATGTCTGAATCCAACTTCAGGTAGGCCCAAACATTAAAATGACCTATTTTTCCTTTATTGGGCCCGGACAATTCAGGATAGGCCCGATAGTATATTGGCACATCATTGAATCCGCCTAACTTCATCTTGAGCAATACTGAAGTCAAATCAGAAATCTGACTCGTACTCCGCAATATATAAGCAAAACAATGAAATAAACTTACGAACAATCTTTGCAATGTGCTCAAATGACCAAGCAAGTGGACCCAAAGTGCAGCCTCAGTCAAAAATTTTTCAAGGGTACCCTAAATTTCAGAATCTGACTCTGGATGAAAAAATGATCGTTTTGTCCCTGTCGAGCTCAAACACATCAAGACAAATCTGCCGACATCCACCGCCAACATAATGTCCGCCCGACTTAATGTTAAGGAATGCCAGAGTAGAATCGGAAATTTAACTTATATTTGACAAGTTATGGGCCACAACACTCAATGAGGGTCCAAATGACCAAAATGCCCCTCCTCAGTCACATTGGGTTCGAAGGCCTAGACTCGGCCCATTAACAAACTTGTGGGCCCATATGATGCAGGAAAGTTATTACATGCAGAAAATTGATTTGGATCGAAAATTTGACCCATATCTGAAAGTTATGAAAAAAAATCAAAATTTGTGCTTCTCGCCAACCCACTAGGCCAAGGGGCAAGGGCAAAATAGTTCAAGTGATCAAAAAATGACCCAGCTAAGTCAAAATTGAAGATAGATATCAGATATATTGATTAGAAAATTCTCGAGCTAAAAAGGATATTTTTGTACATCTTCCCGCATATAGAAATGGAGAATAAGTGCAAATTTCAGTAATTGGATTATTTGGGACGGAATATGTTGTTTCCATTATGATCATGATACAATTAATGAGTTCAAGATGATAAATCAGAAAGATATATAAAATTAAGTTTGATCAAAGCTCAATTATGTCTCGTATCATATTTATTTGGATATTTATAATTATATGATTTGGAAATCACATAAAATGAAATAACAAATATAGGCCATCGGATTAGCCATTAAGATAATGATAAAGGTAGAACACCAATCCAAAAGTCTGGATGCATTTTAAGTAATGGATCATCTCTTATTGGATCTTTAATGACAATGGATCCTATTTAAGTGAGGATTAATATGAGCCATTAGATATTTAGAAGATGATGAGATATTAAGTCAAAGGAGAAGCCTATGATCCTATCTCCCACAGCTGCATGGACCAGGTCGAAGGCTGTCATTGGATGTCACAAAGAGAGAGAAGTTAAAACAAAATGCCAACTGCACCTCCCATTTTCTCTCACGTACACCAATTACCCACGCCCCCACCTTCCCACTCTCTCCATGTACCACTTCTCTACTTATACCCACGTACACCACATCCCCCACTACCTCATGCCTTCACATGGAAACAGTCCCCTGCCTCTATAAAATCAGATCCTGTACATCTTGGAGAGAGGTGGGAGATCATCGGGCTGTCCTCCTGCCGCTCATTCCCTTCCCCTTTTGCTACCGCACCCAGAAGGGAGGAAGAATAAGCCGCTGCCGCTGCCATTGGACCAAGGAGGAGATGCCGAAGGAGGCTTCTATCCTGCTGCTGCGCTTTTACTCCTACTATTCATAGTACTGCCGAGATAGACAAGAGAAGATAATGTAGATACAGCCATGCTGAGATGCTACTCCGGATGCACATGACGTATGTAGCTGATGCTCCAGCCATCGCTGATACCCCCATCTGCTGCTATTACCTCAATGAAGACCCAAAGAGGAAGAAAGAAGATCTATAGATATCCTCTTCACCTGCCGATGGTATCTGCACAAGGGGAATTAGCCAAAAAGGGGGTCAGCTTCATATGTTGCTGCTTCTGCTGAGGGTTGAAAAGGAGGTAGGAAGGGTTGAAGGAGCATTCTTCACACCCAGCTGCCATCCGTTCATCATCTTCCAGCCCTTTCCCTTCTCGCCTATGGTTTGATCTCATAAAAAATATACTCTCACCCTCTTCCTTTTCTCCTGTGGATACCCATGGCCTCCCCCTTGCACACCCAAAGCCTAGTTCTATAAGAACAAGTCTCGGATGTCTTCTCTCCATGTCCACGTACATGAACTAGAACGATGCATGTCTTGTCCATCTGAATGCCACATTATATTCATATACATGGCCTTGCTCAACCTTATCTTGAGGTCATATAACAGCCCCTCGTATACTCAACATTCAGAATTCATCCAGGGCATATACAGGCTATACAGGGAATACCCAACCCTCCCTCCATAACCATGTGTGTGAACCTCTTTTTTCTGTGTCTGTTCTTTAGAAAGAAAGACATCTCCGGACTTTTCTAGGAAAATAGGTGATATCCTAAAAATATTAGGTAGTCCGGTGATAGTTTTAAAAATATTAGAACCGAGGTTCGGGTTCTTTGAAAATTTCATTTTTTGACCCTTCTCCGCCGGATGGTGCGAGTATCCGGCGTTAACTTACATCGAGCAACGGCTCGAACGCCTTTGATTAACCGTCGCGGCAGCCTGTTTTCGGAGACATGCACATCCACAAAATAAAGTAAAGAACTCAAAAGGGCAGCGGCCTTTTGGGTCCGATCAGATGCAAACCAATTTGCTCGGGTTTGTTTTATTTGTCATTTTTTAGATGACTTTGATGCTTTCTGATTTCTGAGTTTCATCTGTTTTGAATTCAATCAAAATCTGATTTTTATTTAAGGACTGATTTAGGATTTCACCGAGCCACAAAGGGACTGGAGCGAATGGATTATGATGGGCCAGAATGGGCCTGCACAGAGGGCTGATTTGGAATCGGTCCTAGGACCTGAATGTGGGCTGAGCAAGGGCAGCTTCGGACCTGCTTAAGGGGTCTGTTCAGATGACTTTGAATAGACCGGTCGGGGATCTGTTTGAGATGTCCTTGATGGGCTGAAACCGGGTCACAAAGGGACTGGTTTTAGGATCTGGACATAGGCTTGCAGGTGGGCCGGAATATGGGCCTGTTTGGGATGTCCTTGATGGGCTGAAACCGGGTCACAAGGGGACTGGTTTTAGGCTCTGGATATAAGCTTGCAGGTGGGCCGGAATATGGGCCTGTTTGGGGTGTCTGCTGGAGGGCCGAAATATGGGCCTGTTTGAGATGCCCTGGATGGGCTACAAATGACCTATGCAGAAGGCCGAACAAGGCTGAAAATGGGCCTGCAAATGACCTATTAGAGATGCTCTAAATGGGCTGAAATCAGGTCGCAAGGGGACTGATTGCAGGTTAAATTGGACTGGACTTGGGCCAGCTCTTGGGTCTGACCATATGGGTTCGAATTGGGCCTGAAAAGGGGGCAGCAGGTGGGCCGAACAGGAGGCTGTTCATGGGCCTGGATTGGGGTCCGCGCAGGTGGTTTTAGGTGGGCTGGAACCAGGTCACAAGGGGACCGACTAAGGGCCTGAACAGGGTTCTGTTCTTGGGCCGAACTGGGCTCTGGTTGGTGGTTTCAAGACCTGCAGGCGGTTGGGAAAATGTGGCTGTAAAATCCCATTTCAGAACCTGCATTGTTTTAATTTTTGATTGTTTGAAAACAGTTTGTTTTTTGCATCTGATCGGGCACATTGGGCTGCCAATCGGTGCCCACTTTCATACATCGAATTGACTATGAATTTCATTTCATTGAAAGATGAGTGGGGTACATCGGTGTACAATATGGTTGATCCTTCCCCCAATGTAGGTTCATCTCCACTACTTTGGAAAAATTTTGGCATTACGACGGCATGCCGGCTATTTTTCCAACTTAGTGAAAATTTACCCATCCAAAATAGCCAGCCTTAGCTTAGCCATATTGGGGGAAGGATCGACGGCTACGGGATTCATGCCCGCGCCTCCGTCCGGGTCGTAAGCTACGGGATGCATGCCCGCGCCTCCGCCCAAGGTGGAGTTCCCCCGCTAGGGGTGAAGTCCTTAATTT
The DNA here is from genome assembly GCA_036172225.1 of Cryptocoryne crispatula var. balansae. Lineage (NCBI taxonomy): Eukaryota > Viridiplantae > Streptophyta > Magnoliopsida > Alismatales > Araceae > Cryptocoryne > Cryptocoryne crispatula. The sequence goes on along the minus strand of CM069925.1, from coordinate 34,124,537 downwards.
AATGTAGCTTTCGCATTTCTGATTTTTTTATTTATTTATTTTTGAAGGCCAGTTCGGGCCGGTCCATTCCTTCGGCGTTCAAAGCCGGGCTTCATTTTCATAGGCTCAACGGGCCTGCTTGAAATTCTGCTGCTTTGCTGGAGCTTCTTGATGGAACCGGCTTGGAAGGCCACCCGGCTATGCCCTTGGCCCGTCGTGCGGTTTCCAAGGGGTGCCGGGCCGTCACCTTCAAGCCGGTCTGCTGCCTTGCTGGAGTACGGCTTCTGCAGAACCTGTTTTGGCGCACTTCCCCTTTTGCTGTGGCGGCAAAACCATGGGCCGGATGGGCTGAGAATGGCCTGCTTTGAGGGACCTGTTTGGGGCTGTACAAAGGACAGCTTGGAGGCCTGACTTTGGGCTGCGCAAAGGGCTGTTGGATGGCCTGGTTTTGGGCCTATTTAGGGGGTTGTTCAAAGGGGTTAAGAACAAGGGGCTTGAGGATCCGCCCGGAGTAGACTTGGGCCGTCGTGCGGTCTCCAAGAATCCCCGGGTCATCCACCCTCACCTAGGGCTCTAATAGGTTCCACAAGGGGCTGTTCTAGGACCTGACTTGGGGTCGGTTTGGAGACCTGCACACTGGCTGCCTTGGTAAGCCGTAGAGGGGGCTGAAAGGGTCTGTTTAAAGACCTGAAAATGGGCCAGCATGGGGCTAAGTATGGGCCGAGCAGAGGGTCTGGATAGGCCGAAATTGGGCTCTTTTGGGTCTTGATTGGGGCTGAAACCGGGTCACAAGGGGACTGGTTTTTTTGCTCCGGACAAGGGCCAGAAAGGGCCAGATTTATGGGTTCGGCCCAAGGGGATTACAGTCCAATCTAGGGGGGTTGAATGGACTGAAATGGGGCATGTTGTGCAGGTGGATAAGGGCAGGAGATGGCTGGTAGAATCGATGGAAAGAAGGCCCTTACATGGACATACCCACGATCTCTTCTTACCTTGTCTTCTTCTTCTCCCCTTTTCCTCTTCTGACTGCAGACCAGCTTCTGTAGCAAGGGACAGAGCACGGTTGGCAGCAGGTGGCAGCAGCAGCAGTCTCCCCTCTCCTAGCAGCAGGTGCAGGCGTATGTGCAGCAGGTGGCAGGGTGCAGGCAGCAGTTTGGCAGCCTCCCGGCGTCTGAAGCAGCCCCCCCATTTGCTGGCGCGCACCTCTCCTTTTATAGGGAGTGGGGGGCAGATGAAAGGCCAGCCTATGTGCTGTACGTGGATGGCTTTTGGCCTTCCCCATGGTGATTACACCATTAATTCCAAATGAATGGCTGGCTGTCTCTTGATATCCCCCTGGCCTCTTCGGTTTCCCCCCTCCATAAACTGACTAATGAATGGGCTTGAGGTGGCTGCATGGTGCGTACAGGGGTGCTGAGGTGGCAAGGTGGGTGCGGCTGGGCCTTGATGGCCTGGCCCAACTGGGCCTGGTTTCTGGGCCAGCAAGCTGAGAGGAGGCCCAAGCCCTCCTATGGGCTGCGCACAAGGCCTAATCTTGGCCCAATTGTGCCAATTATGGGTTGGATGAATCCAGCCCCTGCTGGGGTGTCCAATTGGGACCAATTGTGGCTGATTAATGGGCTGTTGGCCCAGCTCCTAAGTCAGCCCTTCTGCTCTCCCTTTTTTTGAAAAAAATGTACGCCAACACCATGTAATGCTTCCATGGACAGCATGCTTATGCCCATATCCAATGACTGAAAGCACATAAAAACAGCACCATACCAACCTATATACAGGTCTGTTGTTGTTCTCTCATTGACCTATATATAGGTCATCATTTCAGCCTCCATACATGGCCTACTTGATCCCATAATAGGTCAGACTTTTGACCCTCCTTGATCCCATAAACAGGTCATATATCCAGTATATACATACAGCCTCTCTATCCGACCCACATACAGGTCACTTTTTCAACCATCTATCAATTCCATAACCGGTCACATATTCAGTCCATATTGACCCACATACAGGTCACCCTTTCAGCCATCTATCGACTCCATAATCGGTCACATATTCTGTCCCTATCAACCCATACACAGGTCACTTTTCAGCCATCTATCGACCCCATAACCGGTCACATATTCAGTCCATATTGACCCATATACAGGTCACCTTTTCAGCCATCTATTGACCCCATAACCAGTCACATATTCAGTCCCTATCAACCCATATACAAGTCAATTTTTCAGCCATGTATTGACCCCATAGCCAGTCATATATCAAGCCTATATTTATCCCATAGCAGGTCATCTTTTCAACTCATATTGACCCCGTACAAAGTCACTTTTCCAACCTATACGGAATCCATAATAGGTCACATATCCAGAATCCATATCAACCCCATAACAGGTCCTCTTCATACCCAGCCAGTCATGAAACATCTCCCGATGCTGCCGAGGCTGCCACCTGCAGGGAGAAAGAAGATGGACTGCAGCCAAAGGATAAGGTTATTCCCAGCCCCCTTGGAACCCATACGATCGACCAAGGGCCACCCCAGGTAGCTTCAACGAAGCCAAAGATACTATGAAGTTGAAGACGAGAAGATGGAAGATGATGAATATTTGGTCATCTGGACCAAGATATGATGATGACATGATAGAAAGGCCAAATGTGGTCCAAATGACATAAAAATGATAAATCTTATATATTTTGACACAAAAAAATATTTAAAATACATAGCATGAGCCTATACTTAGGCAATTTTCATGATACTTGGACAAGTATTATCAGATACGTCCAAAAATGCTTATCTGGACGGGAGTTCCAAGCATGCACTCGGTGCCATTGATCCATCCCAAAGTGGGAAGAGTACATAAGCTCAACCCACTAGGGAAATTCTCACTTGATCTACAGTGAGGTCAATTATAGACCAACACTCTACAGTTTAAGTGGAGAATTTTCTTGGGAAAAATCCATATCTATATAAGGCAAAGGATATTCTCAAATGAGATGGATAAAATGAAATGATATGATATGATGAGATTATGACTATATAAGCCTCATCATACATTGATGTAATCCGATGTATCTCACACTTTATCAATGATATTTATGTAAGAATACCTCGCCTTGTGATTTGGGAGTATTACATAACCCGCATAGCTTATCTGAAATGCAAACATAAGAAGATAAACTTAAAATTTTAAATCTAAAATTAATGTTTGCAAGAAAATAAAAATGTCAGCTTTCACACTTAAATACAACTAACATTTAGAAAACTTCAGATCCGGAAATCATGACTTGAAACACAACATATTTGATGAATCTCAACCTGTTGGAAACCAAAATCAAGATGTTTTAAACCTGACTGTGCATGTTTGAATAAGATTAGTCAGGAGTGCTTCATGGATAGTTAAGTCAGGCCATACATGATATGGTAGCCTCTGACCCCAAACTCCTACCATTTTTAGAATTGCACCTAACATGAGCTGGTAGGAAGATGGACTGTGATAGTGCCCAGCAATGTCTAGGGATCAAGTCCAATATCATGTATGAGGTCATATGAATTTAGAAGTTGGAAGGATCCATGCAGCCCATTTATAACATTTATTTGCTTTGATCAGACCACCTGATAACACCCTTCTAATTTTGAAAGATTGGATGGCCCACAGGGCTAGTTCTTAACCTGCCTACCTGGGAAAGTCAAGGCACCAACTCAAGGTCAAATATGCTCAGAGCTGGAGGGTTGTTAAATTAAACCTGATCCCCGGTCTGAATGACACAAGATCAGGCCATGAGGAAGAAGCTTTAGGCTCAAGTGATCTAGTCATGCTTGTTGGAAGGTGAGGGGAGTAAATATGAGTATGGATGGTCTAAAAACCCGTCAAGTCCTCTGGATAGGACTTGAATAATTGAATAGCTACAAAGGATGGCTGTAAAGGGCTCATATGAAGTGGTTGAGATATGAACTTCATTTATTCAGTCCCAAAAGAGTCCTACTATGAATGAATTAAAGGAATGTAGCACGGCTCTCATAGGATCAGGTTTTTTACATTATTGATTTTGAATCCATAGAACTCCTAAGTCAAATGCTAAGACTTAAAATGAAGGAATAGCATGATAAATTATAAGTCTAAGATACATAATGGAAGGACTTAAAACATAACAAATGAAATAATAATGAATATGTTCTAATCAGATACTATAAAAATCTGATTCTTCATTAAGTCTAAAATGCTAGGCTTTAAAATAAATAAAAAATTATTTAAAGTGCTTAAAGTTAAGACGTAGAAATAAAATTAATATAAATGAAACAATTCTGAACATGCTCAATTCCAATATCATAAAAATCAGATTTAAACATAATTCATTAAGTGTAAGATGTTAAGCCTTAGAATTTTAAAAAAAAAATTTCATAATAAAATTCAACATAAATTAACTCTAATAATTCAAAAGATGTCTTGATAAAAGACCTTGAGTTAAAAGAGTTAATCATGTATAAAATAAGTCAACACATTTAAGAATCCACTAAGGAATATAAACCTTAAGATATTGGAATCTTAAAATACACTTCATAAAAACATAAATCAAAACCCAAAAATCAACTTAAAATATTAAGATTGCATTCTATTGAGTTTATGAGGTTATAACTCCCATGTCATTGTGTTTTATAGATGAATATTTCTATTTGATGAGTTGCTACGACGGTTAATCAAGGGTGTTTAAAAATCTCGATGTAATTAACGTCGAAAATTCGAAAAGAGGTCCAAAGACAAATTTTATGAACCCTAATCTCGACGTATATATTTTATATGCATATCATGTATTTTGGCTAATATTTCTATGAAACATCATATGTTTCATAGTAGTCAAAGATAAGATAATGAAAGTTCATTTCCCAAATAAACAAAAGTCAAATGAATTTTCAAACCATGCAACATATATTCTTATATTATATATTTTCCAATCTTGAGGTTTCACAATGTCCAATGAGAATCTATAATTAGGTTGAGTCATTCCATAACCCTATTAGTGATAACTAGAAAATCAAAAGTCTTGAAATAACTCAACCCCTCCATATGACAATGTATAGTGTTCACATCAACCTCACTCGTGTATTCTCTTTCTTGCGTGCGTGCACCATGATCTTCATCTTGAGTGACATGCGTAAAACATTCTTCTCCAGTGAATTGTATTAGTTGAGGTTGTGGTCCTGCCTTAATTCTATACGTGCTTGGGACGGTTGCTCATTCATCATCGAAACATCCACTGCTACTCTTCGACGTTGAATCATTCAATGTCTAGTATTGAACAATGATGTTTGGCTTGAGTGTGTCTTCTCACCCCTCGTTGTCTGCAACTTGATCTACAATGTCCAAAGAATTAGTTACAACATGTTTACCTTTACCATTAGTTTTCTTACCTTGACAAAAAGATTGTCTGGTCTTCTGTCTCTTTATCACCAAATAAGTCTAGAATTCCTCTCTAAAGATACATTGTTATGTTCTTTCGAACCCATTCTCAATTTTACGGGGTGAACTCAAGTTCGTCTAATTCTTTTTTATCGTTCACTCAAGTTTGTAATGCATTTTGCTCGTCGAAGATCATGTCCAAATCGATATCGTCATCTTGTATAGTGACTGTCTCACTTCGTTGTCCCATTGTTTCTTCTTTCCACTTAAGTTCCTTCTTGTTGTCCCTCATTCTATAATTCTTTAGTTTCATCTACATGTTATAATGACAGTATACCAACTACTACAGTCTTTTAGAACAAGGAATAAAAGTTCCATGCTCCTTAAAGTCCCTACTACTGTCAAAGATCTGTACTATGGAACTGTAAGAACCATATCTTAACTAGGGTGCAATTACTATTTTCCATAATTTTTGCATGATGATGGGGCATATGGTACTCATCAATTCATCATACATTGCCCACAACTGACCTTAATTGAAGTACAACAACATAACAGGTCTCCCCTCTTCAAAAAGCTAAAGAAAAATGTATAAGATAATCCCAGCAGAAAAAGTAAAATAGTACTGTCAATGAATAACCCAAAAACATCCGCTTCAAATTATAGATTATGTTATTTGTCGGAAAGCCAAGCAAGCCTGTTTTAGTGCATCAACAATTCCACGTTGACACAATAATCCAAACAGTTCCCAACAAGATCCATGGATGATTTTTTTTCTAAGATGAGATATCTACAAATAAAAACTGAATCTTGAATTCTAGCTCTCCCATCTAGTCCGTATGGAACGATCAATGAGCCCAAATTACCTCTCATCCATGCATATGTGAGTAGACAAATGGCAAGTCTAGCTGCTCAAAAGCAACTTACGAAAAAGCTATTTTCAGCTCAGCTGATTGAAAGATAAAGCAAATGACAGATGAACTCATGAGCTATATACCTACAGAGCCATCTATATATTTGTTATTCACATGTATAATTAAGATCATATTTAGGTATCAGATAAATACAGAAAGAATAATTTAAAAGTAAACCTTGACAAGCGTCTGATTAATCATTCAAGTTTGAGACAAGCACAAGCCATAAATAATGGGGATAAGCCATAATCAAGCTCTACTTGCAAGCTCTTTGGTGCTCGATGTGATTCTTACTAAACCCAACCAAGCAAAACCCAGGAACCTTGCCACGGATGCCCCCATAAAAATGCATCATTCTTTGTTTCAATTCTCAAAGATATACACCCCCCATGACGAGTCCAATATGTTTGTATGTGAGAATGTTGAGAGAATAACAACATAAGTAAGCAATTGAGCCAATACCAAATGATTTTTTCTTACCTCACTATTATTAACTATCTGAGTAGTTGATTTTTCTTCAGCAATCAAATCTTTGTGGAAGTTGCACATCTTCTCTTCTTTCTTTCTTAGGAATTCGAGTGATGACTTCTTTACAGTCTTCCGTACAGTCTTACTTACATGTATCTGTTCTCTTCCTACATCCTCCTGCCATAGCATGACCATAAGTGGAGAAAATAATCAAGAAGTTAAGAACTGATTATTTTGTTAGGATTATAATGAACCCACAAATTTATTTGCGCAAGCCTTTGGAACATGTTGTATCTGCATCTTAGGATCTATGTCGTAGATATCTCCGTCTGCTGTCTCCTACAACAACAATCTGAATGCCTGAGTCTTCAATAATCTGTGGATGACAAAAATCAAGAACAAGCATGAGATTGAACTCCTCACCACAAAATCTGTTATCCTCTCGCAATTCCTCTTTTGAGAGGACCCATTGTGCCGCGCCATTTTGTTCCGCAGAGAGTTCTTCAGCTTCAGGCTCCTCATCTCCTGTCTTTCCCTTTCAATAGCATCCTGCTAGGACAGAGTTCAGGAACATTCAGAGAGAAAAGGGGATGAAGAAAAATAAACATGCAACTGACTCTGAGGATCATTGCTACGAATTTGAATCCCAAAGATTACAATGCTTTGCCTTCTAAAGCATGAGTCCATTTTGATCTGTGTGAAATTTTTGAAGGAAAGAAGCACCAAAAAGAAAAAAGGCAACCTTTTTCACTCACCCATCCGCCACCAATGTCCTCCACAGCCACTTCCTTCTCACCGTTTGACAGTATATCCCCTCCTCCATGATTGTCTCCCTGCAGGAGGCCATTAGAGATGGTAAGAGAAAGAAAAAGAAACTACCTTTCTTTCATGTGGGGAATGGCTGGTCTTTTCCTTCATGCCATGCCCTTCAACGCTGCCATCTGCCTTTTCTATCTCATTGGCATCCTGCACAGTGCCACCACAGCCCATTTTGCATAAACGCATCTCCCCATGCATATCACTCCCTGTAGCTGATGTCCTTACCATTCTCTGAAAACAAGGTGTGCCCTTACCCGTACTTTTTGTGTCGGATTAACCAAACTTTTGGGGATAACACAGGTTTATCTCTTAAATAATCTGGTACCAACCGGACCCTCAAAGTTTGAACCAAGCTAGAGCCATAAATAATTGTACTATACCAACCAAGCAAAACCCAGGAAGCTAGGCACAGCTGCCCCCCATAAAAATGCATCCTTCTTGTCTCAAAGATAAACCACCACCCACAGTGGCCAGTCCAACATATTAGTATATAAGAATCTAGAGAGAATAGTGACAAAAGTAAGCATTTGAGCCAATACCTAATGATTTCTTCTTACCTCTCTATAATTTACAGTATGAGTAGTTGATTTTTCTTCAACAATCAAATTTTTGTTGAAGTTGTGCATGTTCTCTTCTTTCTTTCTTAGCTCGTCGAGTGACAACTTCCTTACAGTATTCCGTACAGTCTTGCTTACATCTCTCTGTTCACTTGCTTTATTATGCTACCAAAACATGACCATCAGCGCAGAAGATAACAAAGAAGGTAAGAACTGAATTTTCAGGATTATGATGAACCCACAAATTTCTTTGCACGATCCTTCGGAACATGTTGTATCTGCATCTTAGGATGCACGTTGCAAATCTTTCCATCTGTCATCTCCTGCAACGAAATTCTGAACACCTCAGTCTTCAATAATCTGCAGATGACAAAACTCGAGTACAAGCATGAGGTTGAACTCCTCACTGCAAAATCTGTTCTCCTCTTGCAAATCCTCTTTCGAGAGGACCCGTTGTGTACCGCCATTTTGTTCCGCGGAGAGTACTTCAGCTTCAGGCTCCTCATCTCCTGTCTTTCCCTTTCAATAGCATCCTGGTAGGACAGAGTTCAGGAACATCCAGAGAGGACAGGGGATGACGAAAAATAAACATGCGACCGAATATGACGAGCATAGCTACGAATTTAAATCCCAAAGATTACAACGCTTTGCCTTCTAAGGCATGCGTCCATGTTGATCTGCGTGAAATTTTAGGATAAAAAAAGCACCAAAAGAACGAGAAAGCAACCTTTTTCACTCACCCATCCGCTGGCGGCCTCCTCCACGGCCCCTCCTCCTCGATTGTATCCCTGCAAGAAGCCATGCGAGAGAGAGAGATGATAGGAAAAGAGGGAGAAAGGAGAGATGGTAAGAGGAAGAAAAAAGAAGCCATCTTTCTTTCCTGTGGTGAACGGCAGGTCTTTTCCTTTGCGCCGTTCCCTTCAACGCTGCCATCTGCCTTTCCTTTCTCGTCGGCGTCCTGCACGGCGCCACCACAGCCCATTTTGCAGAAACGCAGCTCCCGGTGCATATCACTCCCTGTAGCTGCTGTCCTTACCAGTCTCTGAAGGCCGAGGTGCGCCCTTACCAGTGTACTCTCTGTGTTAGATCACCCTTCCCTGCCGGCGAACAGAGTCGACGACGCCCGGACGCTCTCCCCGCCGCTCGCTGGCGCCCGCGCCCGCCTTACATGGAGCAGCAGTGGGATTCAAATGCCGCCTGGGAAGTGGTGAAGCACGAGTACTCTGTGTTAGATTGCCCTTCCCTGCCAACGAACCGAGTCGACGGCGCCCGGTCGCCCTCCCCGCCGCTCGCCAGTGTCCCCCCGCCTTACATGGAGCAGCGGTGGGATTCAAATGCCGCCTGGGAAGTGGCGAAACACTACGGTTTAACAGTGCTGTCATCTCAGTTGCTTGCCGTCGCCGAGGCGCGTTCTTCCGGTGTTCGTTTCTGCGAGCCTGCTCTCGGCCACATCATGATTAAGACCGGAAGCACGTAAATTGTCGTTTGATACGTAAGATAATTTAGAGAAAATTTTAAATTATTATTAAATTTAAAGAAATAATTTAAATTTATTCTTAAAATTTTATGATATCAAACAAGTTCTAAAAATTCCGTTTCGTGCGTTTTGTGCCGGCTAAACATCCCTGCGATATTCTTCGCCAATCGCAACGCTCTAGTAGATTAATTGGTCACGATTTTATTTTTTTTTTCAAACTGATTAGCGACTGTGTAATATCCACAGAATGTTGTATTGAATACAATGTGTAATAATCCCCACAAAAAAAAGCGTCTCCAGTCTCCACCGTCTCATGCGAACCGCCTCTTCGGTCGCACCGCGTTTCTGCCCCGTTTCTCTCTCTCTCTCTCTCTCTCTCGTCCCGCGGTCGCCTTCGCGCCCGCGCAGGCAGCCCCGCCCCTGCGCACCCGCGCGTCCCGCCGTCGTCATTTGTGCCGCATGCCTCTGGCCCCGCGAGTCCAGTCCACCTTTGTCCTCGCCACCCGCTCGCCGCCTCACTTTCACTCTCTCTTCTCTGTTTTCCCTACCTCACCCCGCCCCCTGTCCTCTCTACTCCTCTCTCTTTCCTCCCGCCCTCGGCCGCATGCCGCCGCCAGCCTCCTGCCTCACTTCGTCGCCTCCCCATCGCCCCCACCGCCTCGACGACGCCGTCGTCTCTGCCTCGTCTTCCTCTGCTCCTCCTTATCGCCACGTTGCCGCCAACTGCGCGCCGCGTTGCCGTTAGCCACCTTGCGCGCCTGCGCGACGTCCATCGCCTCGCCGCGGCCAAGGTTCTGCCGCACATCCGCGTGTAGCCACCGCCACGGCCTCCTCCTCGGCCCGTGCCCGGCCCCGCGCGCTGTGTGCGATCGTCGTCGTCTCGCGTCGCCTCCCTTTGCCATGTGCTAACGTCTTAGCGCATTGTGTCCCTTCTTACCGTTAACATTTTGAAGTATCTAATACCATTAAATTTAACACTTAAAAATTATCAACTAATTTTATACCTGTTTGGTAACGCTATTAGGTACCTCTGTCACTGTCAATTTTAAAATTGATATTGATAGGGGATCATTAAGAAGTATTTAGTTAATTGTATCAATTTTAAAATTTGTAGTGCAAACAAAGCATATTATGTAATACAAGTGACAACTTGTATTAATTTTGATATTGAAACTCCAACATTTTAAAATATTAATATCAATATTGATATAGTACCAAAAATGAAACTCTAACCAAACAGGGCATTAGATATTGATTTAAATATACTAGTAAATATTAAATACGATAATTATTCATAATTAGATGTCTTATTAGATATCTTATTAGATGTGATAGATTTATGTCACGTCCTGTTTGGTAACACTATTAAGTATCTCTATCACTATCAATTTTAAAATTGATATTGATAAGAACCATTAAGAGGTGTTTGACTAAGTGTATCAATTTTAAAATTTATAGTACAAACAAAACATATTATGTAATACAAATGTCAACTTGTATTACTTTTGATATTGATACTCCAATATTTGAAAATATTAATATCAATATTGATGTAGTACAAAAAATGAAACTCTAACTAAACGGGGCATTACATAGTTAGTGATTTTATTAAATTAATTGATTGTATCATGTCTTGATTATTGGTTAGTATTTGTTGTAAAATTTAAATTACATGATTTGTGAACTTGAAATGTCATTATGTATTAATTTTATTGAGTCTATTTTAATATTTATGAGTGTATGTTAATCAGATTAGTTAGAGTATTAGATTGATCAGTAAACTTGAGTTTTTTTACTAAATTTTATCAATTTTTATATAGTTGACAACTTAATTTAATGTATATGTTTTATATCAGTATATTTCATATATATGGGTAGAATAGTATTTGCATAATTAGCACGTGGTTAAAATTTGTCAAGTACATATGTATTTCCTTTTGTAGATGGTTAAATATATTAGTTGTACATATGTTCATATTAATGGTCATAATTTGTATAGCAATTGACATGGAATCGCATGAATTGTTCAAATATACGTGTGCATTAATTGAGATGAAAGATTGAGCTAAATCAGACTAGTTAATCGAGTAGGTGGGCAGCGAAAAGTTAGAACAATCTAATGCATCCTACGATATTAGATATTACAGTTTGTTTTAAGTGCCACCACTACCCGGATGTACTATGGTAGATTTGGTGTCAACTCATCGAATGTGCAAGACGACGTATTCCTTATAATAAGAAAAAGATGTGATATTAATATATTATATTTGAGGACATGTGCATTTATTATATGATTTAGTGGGTATAATCATAAGATGTGTATTAGTTTGTTATAATCAGGTTGTGTTGCATGATATGCTTATTAGTTTCATTTGTGTGTGATTTCATCGTATTGATCATGTAATAGGCATTCATGCATGTCTTATCTATTTTGGTTAGGTTTTTTTATGTTTATATGTGTTGATTGGGTTTGTATAGCTGGTAGTTGGTGATTTAAAATATGTGGTTAAGCCTAATAATTATTATATTGACTAGTTCTGTATTTATATACAATGAGTGTAAGTTTGAATATTTATTTAATTATCATTTAGACCTTTTAATTATCCGATCAAGTAGATGAAAGAATGTCTACTGAGTTATGATACTCATTCAAATTCTTTTATCAAATTTTCATATCACTTGTAACATTACATATGATTAAGATTTTTCGATTTTTCATATCACTTATAACATTACGTATGATTTAGGTTGATCTGTGATTTTTGAGCGTCCTATTTATTGATAGTATAACAATATTTTCATATCACTTATACCATTACATATGATTAAGATTTTGTGATTATAACTATATGATGCATATTTAAAATTTATATAATTATTTTTTAACTATCTTTACTCTCTCGTTTGAACTTAATTCTTTCCCAATATATACTAATACAATATAATCATAAAAAATGTTAGTTAGTTATATTCATAGATAAACATTTATATTCAATTTAACGTAAAAATATAATTATATATATTTGTATACATAAATATATAAAAATATAAAAATAGTTTTTGTTGTTCTTATTTTTATGTAATGTTTTAAATAAATAAATAAATATGATTCTATTCAACTTGGGTCGTAATCTGATTCTTTCTTTTTTTGAAAAGTAAAACATAACCACTAATTAACCAGGCATGTCTTTACATAGTTGTAGTGAAATATGCTGTGGGAGGGGGGAAGGAAACATAAGTTCCGATACATTATAAAGAGCCCATTGAGCTAGAAGATGTGTAGCAGAATTACAAGATCTATTCACATAAAAGAGAGAGAGATGGGGTGAGGATGATAGGATAGAAGAACACTGGCAAATTATATGCTCCGACTGCCACAAAAGAGGGCCAACGCCGAGGATCACATCTACCACAGCTTTTGCATCGCTCTCCACCATCACAGGTTGATTAGAGGAGGCAGCCCAGGATCAGGCTTCAAAGATAGCCTGAGCTTCTAGAATAACAGCCTTCGTGGTTGGAAAGTGCACCATACGCCAGAAGACCACCCCTCCAGCGGCATTTCTAACAAGCAGAGCAATAGTTCCAGTAGACACTGAGGTAGCACAATCCACATTTATCTTTAAGGTATGCTGTGAGGGAGGAGACCAAACGGGATCAGTACCTTTGGAAAAGACTGGGCTGTTCGCAAGGCATAAGTCCAAAGTCGCCAGGACTGCATTGAAGATAGCCTGTGGCCGAGGGGAACCACGTTGAAAAACCGTACTGCATCTTGCTTTCCATATATGCCATATAGTTACCAGAGCGAAAACAGCCAATCTGGAAAGGAAATGATCCTTAGAGAGCAGCCAGGATAACCAAGTCTCCAGAAGAGAGTAAATTGAAGAAGTACCCCATGTGACATTATTGCTTAATGGGGTTAACAGCCAGACAGCGCGACTCCTAGAGCACTGTAAGAACAAATGATCAGTAGTCTCCTCAGCCAGCCCACAAATTGAACAAATAGGATTAACATAGAAACAACGGTTATGAATTTCTAGATTAGTGGGTAAGTTGCCAGATAATATCTTCCAAATACAGAAAATAATCTTTGAAGACAAGAACTTAGCCACTGTAGGGTGCCATAACTTCCGCCATATTCCATGATTGGATGGGCCTGGGGAAGTTTCTGCTGAGCTAGAAACTTGTACGTAGACTTTAAAGTAAAATGACCATTAGAAGTAAGTGGCCAGATAATTTGGTCATGGGGCAAATCAGAATAAACAGGAGAAGCAAGAATGCGAAGGACAGAAGAGTCATCAAAATATTTAGAAACCTCTCGGATGTCCCACTGCCCATTAGAGATTAGATCTTTTACCCGGCCCTGAAAAAGAAGTCCAGCCTCTTTGGGAATCAGAGGGCCATTATCATCAAGAACCCATGTATGATATAATGGAATTTGGGAGCCATCTTTTACTCGCCAAACCATGCCCTGCACTAAAGAAGATCGAGAGGATAAGATAAATCTCCAGACCGGAGAGTCAGTATATTTAGGTTGTACTTGCCAAATAGTGTCCTTTTGAAGATACCGAGCCTTAAGGACTTGCACCCATAAAGCATCCGGGTGATGAAGGAAATTCCAGAGGAGGCGCATACCAAAGGCAGTATTTAATAGGTGCAGGTCCCTTATACCCATGCCTCCTAATAGCTTTGGTTGTGTAAGAGTCGCCCAATTGCTAAAATGTATCCTCCTGTCTTGAAAATCTTTGTGAGCCCACCAAAAACGTCTTTGCAATGATTCTAGTTGTTTGAGAAGGCCAACGGGTAGCTTGGACACAGACATAGCATAGAGAGGTAATTGGCTCATAGTGGATTTAATTAAAGTTGTCCTACCCCCAGTAGATAACAAAGAAGCCTTCCAACCTGCCAGACGCTTTTTACATTTATCAATCAAGGAGTGATGAAGGCTAGTTCTCCCTGCCAAAGGGTCCCAGGGAACCCCTAAGTAAAAATCATCCTTAGAGGCACATTGAAAACCAGATAAAGCACAAATATCATTACGTAATTGAACAGGCACATTTTTACTGAAATAGACTTTGGATTTATGCAGGTTGACAGCCTGACCTGAGATTCCTTCATATTGATGAAGAAGTCGAAGGAGATGTCCTATCTCCAGAAGAGAAGCTTTCCCACAGATAATAACATCATCCGCGAACATAACATAAGAAATAATAGGACCCTGAGATGCAATTTTAATGCCAGACAATAGCTTTTGGTGGACAGCTTGTGAGATCATGGCCGAAAATACTTCGAATAGAGAATAAATAAGTAGGGGAAAGGGGACATCCTTGACGGATACCCCTCTTAGGAAAAAACCTTTCCGAAAATTGACCATTAATATTTAGTGAGTATGAAACAGATTGGGTGCAGTCCATAATGAGTTGAATCAAAGTAGATGGAAATTGCATTAAAGTAAGAACCGTTTGAAGAAAAGGCCAACGCAATTTATCATATGCTTTATGAATATCCAACTTTGCCATAAAGAAGCCAAACTTACTGTGAACACTCAATTTCATTTTAAAAAATATAGAGAGTTAATATTCCAATTCAATAAGTTAATATCATTTTTGTTTAAAGATGTCATGCCTTCGCCAAGGCCCAATTAGGGGGACCGTAACCCATTTAGGTCCATGCTCTCCAAATGCCTATTTATCTATTCCATGAATAAGAAAAATAGCCAACCGCAGGTCCACGGCCAGACTCCCGTGTCCTAGTCTAGTGCAGGCCCATTTTTCATGATCCCTACAATCCAATCCCAAGAGCAAGTCACGTAGTGGAGGAGGGGTCGTCCGGACCTTATCTGGTATTTTCACAGCTGAAAAGAAGGAAAGGGGGAAGAAAAAATAGAAATAGGCAAGTGGCAGCCAGATCCTCGCACGCCAGTCTTACGCACACGAGCCTCTTCCCGTTGCGAGGATCTTTCTAAAACTAGTGCAGATCAAATCGAGCACCGTAAAAAAAAGGGAAGGGGGTGATTGCGGCAAGCGCTCTGGAAAGCCAGCCGCCGCCGCGGCCTGTTTTGAAAGAGGGATAGTCTAACAATAAAAGGAGGAGAGAAGGAGGAGAGGAGGGGTCGCGCGGGGAGAGCGAGGCAAGAGGGAAAAGAAGGATCCCGGTGGAGAGAAGAAGGCGGCATCTTCTGGTTCGCCCGAGCAGAGGAGCGCACCAAGGAAGAAGCGAAGAAAGCACGTCGAAGGCGTCGTCGAACCGGTACAGCTCCGCCGCGGCGTCGGCGTAGACCAGCGTCGGCACGAGCTGGTAGGCGATGTACCTCCTCATATCCTCCCGCTCCTCCGCCGGTATCCGCCGCAACCTCCCCACCAGGTCCACCTTCTTCGACGCCCTCAGCTCGTCCTTGTCGACGAACACCGAGTACCTCCGGTGGTCCTCCGGCAGGAGCCAGGGGTACTGGTAGTACGCCGTGAAGGGGTCGAACAGCACCGGGATGCACCCCGCCACCAGGCCGTCGAACACGGACTTCCTCGTCGGGCTGTCCCCCGGCGGCTGCAAGCAGAACTCCGACCGAGTTAGAATAGTGCCATATTGGCTAGGTAGGGGAGGTACCTATGCTTATAAGCCTGGGCCTCTCTAACTCAGTACCGCGGTTTTGGGTTGGTTAACTTGGTATCAGAGCTATGGAAGATTTTTCTTCTGTCTCTCCAGCAACATCACCAGCGGGAAATTTCACTACGAATGTCGATCCATCAGGTTCTGTTCCGTCTGCTTATGCCTTTGCTTCTGCAGCCCCTTTCACTTCTGCTCCGAATCTGTCACATTATGTGTCACTGAAGCTGAACAGTGACAATTTCATGGTTTGGAGAGCTCAGTTGCTCCCAGTGCTCGAAATGTACAACCTCACTGGTTTTATTGATGGATCTATTATGCCTCCTCCATCCTCTATTCCAGATCCGGCTGGATCTGGCAATTCTGTTTCTAATCCGACTCTGCGGACTTGGAAACAGTATGACAGCATGGTAAAAGCCTTGTTAATCTCTTCTGTTTCTGATACAGTTTTACCGATAGTTGTGGGTCATGATACTGCCTTTGCTATTTGGAATGCAATTCAATCTACGTATGCTAGTGTTTCTAAGGCTCGAGTGTTACAGTTAAGGTCTCAATTACAACAATTAAAGAAAGGAGGTACCAAGATGATTGATTACATACAGAAGGCTAAGAATATAGCCAACTCCCTTGCCTTGGCAATGGAGCCTGTTTCGTCTGCAGATTTAGTCTTATACATCTTGGGAGGACTAGATCAGGAATATGATCCATTCGTTACATCAATTACCACTCGTATGGATTCTGCTCAGTTGACAGTAGAAGAACTTCAAGGGCTTCTTATCAATCAAGAGATTCTTGTGCTTAAACGGCATCAGCAAGTTGAAGAATTGACAGCCAACCTTGCTAAGACTTCAGTTCAGTCCACACAGCACCAACAGCAGTCTAATTACAGAAATAACACAAGCCGCGGTAGAGGATACCGAGGGAGAAATGGAGGCAGATTTCAGGGTGATCGCAACTCATTTAATCAAAGACAGAATTCAGGCAGTTTTGAAAGGTCACCGAACAATCAGAGAATTATTGCTGTGTGTCAACTATGTGACAAAAGAGGACACTCCGCACTGCAATGCTGGAATAGATTTGACACTAACTACCGGAATTACTATGCTGATCAATCTGTCAATACTAATAACAGCACTTCTCCGTACACAGCTAATCTGGCTTCAAATGGGTCATATCACAGTTCTGCAGAATCTACATGGTACCCGGACTCCGGTGCAAATAATCATATGACCTCTGAAATTGGAATCCTCCGGAATCCTGTTCCATATGGTGGGTATGATAAAGTTCAAGTTGGTAATGGAGAAGGGTTGAACATCACACATGTGGGAAACACAGGTTTTAAGTCCTTTAAACTCCGCAATGTTTTATGTGTTCCTCTTTTGTCCAAAAACTTGTTATCAGTGTCTCAATTCGCCAAGGACAATAATGTGTCTTTCGAATTTTTTCCTGGTCATTATCTTATCAAGGATCTCAAGACTCAGACGGTGCTGCACCAAGGAGGCAATTCTAATGGACTATACACTCTGGATATGCAAGGTGGCGCCTCACGGACAAATTCTGCAGTGGCTCTCTCGGCTTCAACTTTCTCAACATGGCATAAAAGGCTGGGTCATCCAGCATTTAGGACTGTTTGTCAGGTTCTTAACACTCTTGGTAGTTCCTATACATCGGATAGTACATTTTTTTGTTCACACTGTGCAGTGGCTAAAAGTCATAGATTCCATTTTCCACTGTCTACACATGTTTCTAAACAACCTCTTGAGCTAATTTCATCAGATGTTTGGGGTCCGTCCCCTCATATTAGTAACAATGGTCACCGTTATTATGTTACTTTTATTGATCATTTCAGTAGATATTGTTGGGTGTTTCCACTTGTCTCTAAAGGTGCTGTTTTCAAGGTATTTGTTCATTTCAAGAACCAAGTTGAAAATGTTTTCTCCACAAAAATAAAATATTTTCAGAGCGATTGGGGAGGTGAATTTAGAACATTGCAAGAATTTTTCAAGTTGCATGGTATTGTTCATAGAGTGGCTTGCCCCTATACTCATAATCAAAATGGCATATCCGAAAGGAAGCACAGGCACATAATTGAGACAACCCTGGCTCTACTGAGCAGTGCTCAGCTACCTTACTGTTTCTGGGATGAAGCTGTCTCAACAGCCGTATACACCATCAATAGGCTGCCTACAATGGTTTTAAAAGGAATTTCTCCTTTTGAAAAATTATTTGATAAGCGCCCGGATTATTCTTTTCTCAAGCCCTTCGGTTGTGCTTGCTACCCACATCTTCGGCCATACAACACACACAAATTCACTTTTCGGTCCGAGTGTTGTGTTTTTCTTGGTTATAGCACTGATCACAAGGGCTATAAGTGCTTCTTACCTCGGCTTAACAGACTTTACATTGCTCGAAGTGTTATTTTTGATGAAAACAGTTTTCCTTACAAGGTCCTAATGAACCACACCTCTAGCAGTCCATCATCCCACATACCACCTATACCTTTGTCTCATCCATCTACTGAAATTCTGGTCAGTTCTGTACCATGTTCTGGTTCTCGGTCAGCACCCAGCCAAGTGGTGGCCGATAGCTCCCAGCAACAGCCTGTTTTTCAGCAACCGCAAAGTCTGCCTGTTCATCAAAATTTGTCACCTGTTTCCTCTACATCTCCCACCTCCTCTAGTTCACCTACAGTTTCAGAAACTCACCCCTCTCCCAATACAACCACAGCCCAAACTCCTTCTCCGACCTCCACTTTCTCTGAGCCACCTAAGAAATACAGGTCCCTAACGGACATCCTTGCTAACACTCTACCTGAAACTCAGCAGAAATCCAGCAAATATGCACTGGCAGTTAGCGTTGATCATGACATTGCACCTACCTGTTTCAGTCAAGCTTCTAAGCATCAATCATGGAGAATGGCTATGTCTGAAGAATTTTCAGCATTACACAAAAATGGCACATGGACCTTAGTTTCTCCACCATCTAATGTGAACATAGTTGGGTGTAAATGGATTTTTAAATTAAAACGGCATTCAGATGGTACTATTGCACGGCACAAAGCTCGCTTAGTTGCCAAGGGCTACACTCAACAATTTGGAGTTGACTTTCATGATACATTCAGTCCTGTGGTCAAGCAGCCTACAATTCGTCTACTTTTGTCTATGGCGGTTACATATCAATGGGAAATAAAGCAATTGGATGTCAACAATGCTTTCCTTCATGGAACTCTAGAAGAAGATATATACATGTATCAACCACCTGGGTTTATTGACAAGAACAATCCAGATTTTGTATGCAAGCTTCATAAAGCATTATATGGTCTTAAACAAGCCCCTCGGGCTTGGTTTTTCAGACTGTACTCCCATCTTCTCAACATTGGTTTTATGGCTTCAAAATGTGATCCGTCCTTATTTAGTTATAACAACAATGGAGTCATTATATATCTTCTCATTTATGTGGATGATATCATTATTCTTGGAAATAAAGCTCACTCGGTGCAAGAATTAATTTCAAAGTTGGCTGCAACTTTTGCTTTGAAAAATCTAGGAGATTTAAATCATTTTCTGGGAATTGAAGTACATCGGTCATCTGAAGGCATACATCTTACTCAGAAACAATATGTCTTAGAACTATTACAAAAAGCTCAGCTCATTGATTCTAAGCCTGTATCAACTCCTATGGCTCCTCGGTCAGTCCTGTCCCAGCATGATGGTGAGTCGCTCTCTGATCCCTCTACTTACAGATCATTGGTGGGTTCTCTACAATATGTTACCATAACCCGTCCAGACATAGCATATTCTGTAAATAAAGCGTGCCAATTTCTGTCCTGTCCCACTTCTGCTCATCTGGTTTTGGTTAAGAGAATCCTCCGATACTTAAAAGCCACTTACATGCTTGGACTGTGGTTAAAACCCACTGCTTTTAGCATTAATGTGTTCACCGATGCAGACTGGGCAGGTTGCCCGGATGATCGCAAATCCACCTCAGGTTTTGGCATTTACCTTGGGTGCAATTTAATTTCTTGGTCCGCAAAGAAGCAACATATTGTAGCCCGCTCAAGCACTGAATCAGAAATGAGAGCTATCTCTCTTGCTGTAACCGAGCTTCTATGGACAATTCAGCTTATTCAGGAGATTGGAATTTCTTTGCAACAGTCACCAACAGTATGGTGTGACAATATTTCAGCATTGTATCTCACATCCAATCCTGTTTTTAAGGCCAGAACTCGTCATGTTGAAGTTGACTTTTATTTTGTTCGTCAATTGGTTCTAGACAAGAAGATTCAGGTTCGGCATATTTCATCACAGGATCAACCTGCGGACATATTTACCAAAGCCTTGGGCACAATACAGTTTGAGATATTTCGGACCAAGCTCAACGTCTCACCCCCGTTGAACTTGAAAGGGGGTATTAGAGCACACAATTTCAAAATACACCCAGGGTGATTCAAGTTAGTTCAGAATTTTGTTTATTCATTTGTAATTGGGCAATTGCCCTCAACACCTGTACAACACACATATATATATGAAAAGTTTACACTGCGGAGCTCAGTGGAGCATTTTCCCGCACAATTCCAGATCGCACTTCCTTTCCCTCTCCTGCGTCTTCTTCCTCTGGTTCTGCTGCGTCAATTCTCTGTTCGATAGAAGAGGCTTCAGATCTTCAACTCTAACTTGGTATCAGAGCCAAGGGCTGTGGACCCCCCTCCGTCAACCGTCACCCGTAAACAGTGTACACGTGTCAAAGCCAGAAGAGCTTGCACGTGAGGGGGCGAGTTAGAATAGTGCCATATTGGCTAGGTAGGGGAGGTACCTATGCTTATAAGCCTGGGCCTCTCTAACTCAGTACCGCGGTTTTGGGTTGGTTAACAGACCGCAGGAACAGCCCGGTCACCCTCTCCGGCTCCGAGCTGTCCCCCGGCCGCAGTCGAGGAACTCGCAGTGGCCCCCCGCCGCGGCGCAGTGCTCGATGAGCGCCGACCTTATGCTGTCCTCCGATCCCGGGCGGCCGGCGCCGGCGAAGGCGACGAGGTGCTTCCGGGGGGGAGCTCACGACCTTCTCCCCGCCGGGCGGCGATGTCGTCATCGGACCGGGGATGGAAGTGGGTGGCGTGGGGGATGCCGATGTCGTTGTCCAGCCATGGCTGCCGCTCGATCGGGAACTTGAAGGCCTTCTCGCATCCGGGGGAGATCCAGAAGTCGCTCCCCAGAGTCGCCGGCCCGCCGCCGGAAATCCCAGGAGATCTTGCCCGGCACGAAGATGTGGTCCCTCCCCCGGTTCCTCGCCCACCGCCGCTCTCCGTCGCTCCTCCAACCACCGCACCGGTCCCGAGCCGAGCGCGTCCTTCGCCGCCGTGGAGGCGTTCGGGAAGTGCCACCGGAGGATGTCGAGCCCGCCGTAGAAGGGCACGTAGAAGAGCCGGGCCTCGCCGGGGTCGTGCACGCGGCGAGGGGCGGCTCGGGGCCCGCCGGTGGAGGATCGGCTCCAGGGCGTACTGATGGGTCCGGTACCACCCGCCGCCGAGGCTGGGCACCGCCTCCCCCTTGCCGTCGTTGGCGAGGTAGGGGCAGAGGTCCGTCCATGGCAGCAGATCGCGGCTGCGCTCCATGAGGTCCTGGTTGAACTTGCTCGGCAAGTCGTACACGAAGATCCCGCCGCCGGAGAGGCAGTAGAGGCGGAGCTTCCGGGAAGAAACGCAAATGTGGAAGGAGGAGCCGGAGCTGCCGGAGGGCCGTCTCGACTCAGCCGAGTCGACTCGCAGCAAGCCTAAGAGGGTGTTTGGTTGTATGATAATTGAAGTTTTTATTTTAATTTTTAAAAATTGTAAGAAAACTTGTTAAAAGAGGTGTTTGACAACCATGACAATTTTTTATTTTGAAAATAATTTTCTTCTTAAACAAAAAAAGAGGGTCTCACCTCTTTCTTTTTTCTTGTGGTCCCCCACTTTATTTGGTCATGTGCGGTGGTTACTCTTTTTTGTAATCACATCCCTCCAAACATGATAATTTTATGTCATGAGTTGGTTCACTTTTTATTTTAATACAATTTTTTATCATGAAAGTGTACAAAAAATTATTATGCAACCAAACACCCCATAAAAGGCTTTGACAAACAAAAAATCTAAATAAAAAATTCAGAATGCGAAAGCAATATTAAATTAAGGAGATTCACCCATAGCGGGGAACTCCACCTTGGGCGGAGGCGCGGGCATGCATCCCGTAGCTGGCGACCCGGACGGAGGCGCGGGCATGAATCCCGTAGCCGTCGATCCTTCCCCCAATATGGCTAAGCTAAGGCTGGCTATTTTGGATGGGTAAATTTTCACTAAGTTGGAAAAATAGCCGGCATACCGTCGTAATGCCAAATTTTTTCCAAAGTAGTGAAGATAAACCTATATTGGGGGAAGGATCAATCACATTGTACACCGATGTACTTCACCCCATCTTTCAATGAAATGAAGCTGTGATGTTCAATTGAGCACCGATCGTTAGCTCGACAGATCGGATGGGATGCGAACTCAAATTAAATAAACAAGATAAAAAATAATAAAAACACTCATCAAATCTGAAGAATACAAAAATCAAAATTTTAATCAACCCAAAAATCAATCTAAAGTATACGCAACGCATGCAACTAAATTCCTTAATCAAATGATAATTAAATAACACCAAATAAAACTAAATAAACAAACTCCAATACATTAAAAATCCATCAAAACAATCTTCAAACATCAAAAATCAAGTCTTAAATTAAATTTCAAAGAAATAAAAAAAAACATATTTAAACAATCTAATCAAAACTTTAAATTAATGCGTTGAATGTACTTAAATCAATGTCCCAACAAAAGCAACAAAATGAAATTAAATAATCTTAACCAATGCGTTAATCAATAAATCCCAAATCATAAGATATCTAATTCATTTAAGTAAACTTTAAACTCAAAAAAAATCTAAATCAAATTGAAATTCAATAAAACAAATAAATCAAACTCAACCCATTAAATCAAAACATTAATGGAAGGATCAAATTTAAAAAATAAACAACTTGAAAAATCAAATATAAATCAATTAGTAAAAATCACATCTTAATCAAATAAAATCAACGTCAACCAAACGTAACGCAACTTGTTCGCATCTCATCGGGCCCGCAAGGCTTACGGCCCTCTAGTCTATTGTTTTGTATGGATGTGCACTCTCTACCAAACCGATTGCTATGGCGGTTAATCAAGGGCGTTCGAGTACTTGCTCGATGTAAGTTAACGCCGGGTATTCGCACCATCCGGCGGAGAGGGGTCAAAAATCAAATTTTTCAAAGAACCCGAACCTCGGTTCTAATAATTTTAAATGTATCATTGGACTATTTAATACATTTATAGGTTAATACCTATTTTCCTAAGTAGTCCAAAGGAGATGCAAAAATAATTTTGAAAATTAAAATAAAGAGAAAAAACGAGGTTCTCACAAATTGGCACGCCCGGTGGGACTACTCTTTCCCTTCATCTCTCCGCCATAGCAAGCCAAGAAAGTGCACATCTATTGCGACCCGATAAACTATCAGCATCTAATGAAGTTTGTCTTCCTTGTTGCAGTAAGAAGCAAAATGTCGACCAACTTTGGAGTCATCTTCTGCGAGTCACTCCGAAGCCCGGTGGTCGACACTGAACGTGTCATGGTCTCCTTCGGCACATACCAGGGGATCAAGCCAACTCCTCAACAGTTGAACGCACCAATGGCGGTCCCAGCTGTCAAAGAGGCGAAGCAATCAGCACCTCCGCAGACAGCCCCCGCCGTCAACCAAATTTCAACCTGCCCTGGATCGGCATCTCAGCAGACTAGAGTCGAGAAGCTTAAACCCCGAGCTAGCTCACGTCAGTGCGTCGTGACAGGCCCCATGAGGGTGCATTGGGACTGGAAGACCCGGTGCGCCACGCTAGTTCGCACCCCTACCAAGACGAGTGGAGGGAGGCGTCAGAGGCGTCAGAGGCCTCAACCTACTGTCTTGCCCTTAGCCAACAGGTTTGCCATTTTGGGTCGGTTGGATAAATATGACCGGGTTAGATCTAAACCCGTGGCCAACGTCCCTATTTGGGGAAAGAAGTCTTCCGCCTGCCCGAAGAAGTTCGGCCGACCAGCAGCCATGGCAACAAAGGAGAGGGGGCAGCCCTCTGACAAGAAGATTAGATGCTCGGGCCGAACAGCGGCTCGGAAGGAAACAACTCAGGCAAGGGGCCAGCCCTTGGCCCACGCTTCTCAACTGGACCGATCAATGGTTCTGCCACAGAAGCCTCGGCAGGTGCAAGTACCTGCCGCACCAGAAATTCCCATGGTCGGTCGGCGCGCTGGTCAACCATCCCCACTACCTTACCTGCCAACCGGGGGCAAGCTCCCCACCCAAGCTAAGCCAAGTCGAGAGCCCCGGACAGCGGACTCTCGTGTCGACCGGGGGCAAGGAGTCAAACCCTCTGCACCGATCACAAAACAAACATGGGTGCCAAAGACGACTGTTCTGCCACCGGAACCTCTGCCTTTGAAGTCCAATTGCCCGCATCCCTTGGGTGTAGGCTCTTATGGGTCGAGACCCCGACCTCAACCTGAGCCGGAAGTCATCCTTGAACCTTCGCCTAAGGCTGCTCCAAATCAGCCTAAGGCTCATTTTGCCCCGCCTCACCGGCGGCAATTCTACCATTTCGATAATGGTATTGAAGCTACGGTTCCGCGCGAGTTGCCTTGCCGAAAGAGTTTGATTTTAAATCATTTGATTGTCCTTAACAATGCCCCTAGACGACAAGTGATGCAGGGACCTAAAGACAATATGCAAATTTTCGCTTGCTATGCTTCGGGGACCAGTCGTCCCGAGGACATCCCCGAGGCATCCGAAGCTCGTCCTAGGCCTTGGACCCGTAGTCAGGGCGACCGCCAGCCTGCCGCCGTTGCCGAAGCTGTGTTGCACAACAACGTGGGGGAAACCGCACAAGAGAATAACAACATGCAGGGGGTCGCCCCTCTTACTCTGACGTTGGAAGACCTCTGGCGTGAGAACCAGCAGCTACGAGCCCTCCTAGCAAATTCTGGCTTGCTCCAACAGCAACATGCTCAAAGCTCGGGCGCTGCCGAAGTGCCAGACGAACCTCGTGTTGCTCGGGTGGAACCACCTCCTGTGGCCCCACCTTAGCCAGCTGCCCACCAGCCGCCAGTGCAAAGGATGGTGTCCGACGACGAAATATACGTGCTGCCACATTACCAACCACCACCACCACCACCTCAGGAGTACATGGAGCCTTCCCAGCGGGCTATGATTGAACAATTGATAACGGCGAGATTAGCGCAACATGACGAAGGACTCAGTACGGTAGGTCTCTACCAAGTGCCGTACCCTCCTCACCATCAGTTTGTAAAACTTCCACAAGATGTCACCAAAATCCCTAAGTGCTCCAAGTTCGATGGGCGAGGATCCCCAAAGGAGCACTTAGCTCTTTACTACACCCATATGGGAGAGCTTGCACATCGCGAATCGTACTTGCTTAAGTACTTCGCCACCACTCTCACGGGCACAGCCTTTGAGTGGTATTCAAAATTGAAGCCAGGCTCAGTGGCCGACTGGGCGGACATGCAAAGAAAGTTCGTGGAAAGATTTAGCTTTTCGGAGCGACCCCACACTCTTGTCGAGCTGATTACAATGTTCCAAGGACGGAACGAGTCAGCCATTGATTACATCCGCAGGTGGAGAAATGTTTGCATGAAATGCGCTAATCCGCCATTGAATGAAGAAGCGGTGGCGCTATGCAAGAGAGGCTTACGCGCCGAAGCTCAAGAGAAAGTGTTGGGAACGCGGATCCAAACTTTTGACGATCTGAACGTAACGGTGGCTGATATAGAGCATTTTTATGTCAATAATCCAGTGATGATGGCAGCCCGGCCGAAGCTCATAAAGGACAAGCAGCCGGCGACCAGGGACGTCAACACGGTGGATGTCTCTCCCACCTCAAAATACAACAACAATGGGGGCAGAAAAGTTGCTACTATGCCCCCACAAAGAACAACCAACACTCTGAGGCCGAGAGCCTCGTGGGAGGAGCGCATGGCGAAACCTTACTCCTTCGGCAAGGAGTACACGAAGAAGCTATTCGACATCTGCATGAAGAACGGCTTGATTAGCTTGCCCCAGAGTAAGCGCCCCGAGGATGCCGACAGGAGTGGGGAGGGCAACTTTTGTCCTTACCATAGGATATTGGGGCACGTCATTGAAGATTGCTATCAATTCAAGGACATTGTCGAAACCATGATCCATGACAAGGTCCTTGGCTTGGGGAAACAGTTAGTCAACCCACCGCAACCTCATTACACGGTGGGACCGATAAAAAATTTTGCCGTCAACATGGTGCGCACCGGCCGTCACACCCGGTAGCTGGGTCAGCCCATCCTCCACGGCCACGGGTAGATTCATCACGGATAGCTCATCCCGAGGTATATCGGATGGCCTCCAGAGTTTGTTCAATGCTTGAAAAGTTTAGAGTGAGGTGTACGCACCTGGAAGCTGACATCATGGCCACTATGGCCAATATAACTGAGTTGATGACTGGAGAGGTGACCGAGGAAGAAATATGCCCGCCTCAACCCAATCTTCAGGGGGCATCAAGTGCTGGTTCACACCCTCCGCCCGAGCAGACAGTAGACCAACCAAACGATGTATGGGATAATCTGAGTAGGGATGATCCTGAGCCGGAAGAGTCTGACGGGAGCTCCGCGGTGGTTCCCAACAGAAGGCCGAGAGAGAGACGACCAAGGAAACGCCCCCGATATTCTACATATACACGATACTCCTTCCCCCAAGGGATGACGCGGCAGTTGTATGAATTGGCAGCAAGAAGAAATTTGATAGAACCATGCTTTGGCAGGGAACATCACATCCTTTCATTCCCGAGAGGTGGTTGTGGTTATCACCACACGGAGAATCAAACAATTGAGAACTGTCAAGCCGTCAAGGGACACCTGGAGGACTTGGTTAGGAGTGAAGTCTTATGTCTAGGCCGTTATTTGATTCAACCACCGCGCCCCCACGTCAACATGGGCCCGGCTGGTTCTTCTTACGTCATCCATGCCACTCCGGAGAACAGAGCACGAAGGAGGTTCGAAGCTGGGGAGAGTTCGCAAGGTTCTGCACGCCCCAATGAAGACCCCAGTAGTCAAGCAGTTACCCAAGAGTCCGAGGTGAGTGATGTACGAGAAGAGGCTTGGCTCCTAGAAGAAATCGAGGCCATGAAAGAAGACCCC
Source organism: Cryptocoryne crispatula var. balansae (assembly GCA_036172225.1). Taxonomy (NCBI): domain Eukaryota; kingdom Viridiplantae; phylum Streptophyta; class Magnoliopsida; order Alismatales; family Araceae; genus Cryptocoryne; species Cryptocoryne crispatula. The sequence continues at coordinate 34,097,063 of CM069925.1, read as the reverse complement.
AAGCGTCCATGGCAGACAGTACCCACTCGGGAGGAGAAAGCCCAAGTCAAGGTAGAAGCGGCCCATCGGAGAGCCGAGAAGCAGGCGACTGAGTCCGCACCTATCCAAAAGCATAATAAACGGGTGGCCCCGCCACGTGGACCCTCCAACGCCGCCCATTTGAGAAGGTTACTTAAAAACCAGAGAAAGGCTGAGAAAAGAAAAGCAAAGCGTGAGGAAGAGCATCAACAAGAAATGGAAGCCCAGCTCCAGGAGCCGACGTCGTTGCAGAAATTACAAAAGTTGATTGATCAGCTCGAGGACTATGTTCCACAGCCTCCGTCGGGACCGGCAACTCTTGACGACTACATTCCATGGGACGAGTGGACCAGACGTCAAAACTTTACCAATTGGTTACTTGATTTCAGGCAGAAGGTGGCAAGTGGCGATGAGGCGGCGACGATACAAGTTGTCAACTTTTGGGAAGATGGCGAGAGAGAACCAGATGTTCAAGAGCTAATGGCGCAGTTTCAAAAGCTCTCCTGCAACATGGTCAACTACGCTCCACCGGCCTCCTACCAAAATCAAGGCTCGGTTAGTCAGAGGCAGCAGCCTAACCCCACTCCCACCCCCCTACGGAGAAGTACCAGAAGCACCCGAGGAAGGCGAGGGGGTCGTGCTCCATATTATGGGAAGATCATTTACCTTGAGGGTGAGGAACCTGGTCCGGTGCCATCCCCCGTTGTCCGGCAACCGCCACGACAGATGATCGATGTCGGTCCGCTTTTATCTGACGAAGGGGAAAGGGCACTTGATACTACTCCAACAGTGCCAACAACATCAGATAGTGCCCTTGACCACACAACTATGCAACAGGCTGATCAGCCCGAATCTTCTCAGGCGCAACAACAATCCAAGGAGGATGAGGGCCCAAGCCCTTCTCAGCCCTTTTTAACAACTTTGGACTCACAAGAAGAGCGGCACGAAGATCCGTTGTTAAACCTTCTCCCCCCTGAAGCAGAAGTCAAAGGAAGAATTGATGATAGGGTCCTTCGACGTCTAAAAAGACTCCCCATACATTTGAGCTTGTGGGAGGTTTTGTCTTTGAGTAAAGAGTTGCGCGAGACTCTAATAGCAGTCCTGCAACAACCCACAGTGTATGAAGCTCACATCGCCGAGCTAGGCCAATACGAAGCATATGCTGCTTCTGTTTCTTTCACAGAGGAGGACATGGTGTTCCCCTCCACCTTCCACAATAGGGCGCTATATATGAAAGGCTTAATAAATGGGTACGATATGAACCGGCTTATGGTTGACCCCGGTTCCGCTCGCAATCTTATGCCCATAAGGACATTCAAGGCCCTTTTCTTGACACCTTATCTTCAAAAAGCCCCTGGGGTCACCATATCTGGTTTTAACCAAGATTCCGAGGAGGCGTTGGGCAAGGTCGAAGTGGAGCTAGCCATAGAAGGCCTTGAGTCGAAAACCACCTTCTATGTTATTAATGCCGACACCACATACAAAGTGCTACTGGGTCGCCCGTGGATTCATGCGAACTGTGTCATCCCGTCTACATTCCACCAGTGCCTCAAGTACAACAAAGAAGGGAGACAATTCAGAGTTGATGCCGACCAAGCCCCCTTCGAAGTTGCAGATTGCCATCTTGCTGATGCCATGCCGTATTTTCAAGCCACTGTACCAAAGTCAGTAGCTAACAAAGGAAAAGGGAAGGTGGTAGTCGAAGACCCATCCGAGGATGAGATCACGATCGACGAAGTCAAGGCTAAGATGCTTAGGTTGACCTTAAGATCACAAGGGACTTCCACCCAGATGTATCGTAAGGAATGGCGACCAGTCCAGTTCAACACCAATTCAATTACCAAGGAGATCGAGGATAGCATCGGTATGCCTCAAGATTTATTGTGGCTAGTAGAAGATCGAGAATTGCGGACGGTAGAGAAATTGACAACCTTCAGGGTTACTTATCTGCACGCCCCTCACCTCACCTTCTACAAGGCAAAAGTGTCACAGAAACGAGCCCGCGAAGATAGTTTTGGGCACCCGGGACACTCTGACTCCCAGTTAGTGACAATTGCACCATCACCTGGGATAGCCCCGGGTATAATACACATGTATCGGAAGATGGAGATCCCTCGAAGCAGCCTTGGAAGAAAGCCCGGATGTACCATAGGATATGGTATCCCACGGAGGGACGAAATACTCATGGTAGACACCCAGGTGTGGCGTACGACTCTGATTATGAGGCGCCAGTTCATTACGCTGTAGAGATGGTCAACATACAGAACAGAGAGTCATCCGAAGATGATGGAAATCAAGTGGGAAGCTTTAGCAATAACCTCGAGGCAGAAAAAGAGCCGCCCTTCCAATCGGCTAATGCTAATTCAAAACAATCAAAGGATTTCGGTGCAGAGAAGGCAAGCGGGGATGACATTGAATTCATGGACCTCCGACCAGCCCCTGAGGAGATTGAAGATGGTGGCCAAGCCACTGTTGATGACCTTCTTGAAGTCAACCTGGGTACTGTGGACAACCCCAAGCCAACATTTGTTAGTGCCCTTCTCACTGGAGCTGAAAGGAACCGGTACAAGGCACTACTGTATGAGTTCAGGGACTGCTTTGCTTGGTCCTACAATGAAATGCCGGGGCTAGCCCCTGAGGTGGCTGTCCACAACCTAGCCATCCTCCCGACGGCCAAGCCAATCAAGCAAGCACAAAGACGGATGCGGGCAGACTTGGAGTTGAAAGTCAATGCAGAGGTCGACAAGTTGAGAGATGTAGATTTTATCGAGCCCTGCACTTATCCAGTTTGGCTCGCAAATATTGTACCTGTGAAGAAAAAGAACGGGCAGATTCGGGTATGCATTGACTACAGAGACTTGAACAAAGCATGCCCCAAAGATGACTTTCCCCGCCTATCCCGTAAAATATGGTGGACATAACCATGGGGCACGAAGCTTTGTCCTTTATGGATGGATCGTCCGGGTACAATCAAATTCTGATGTCTGACGAAGACAAGATTTTTACGGCCTTTCGCACCCCAAAAGGCATCTTCAACTACAAACGGATGCCATTTGGTTTAAAAAATGCGGGGGCAACCTACCAGCGGGCCATGACTAAAATATTTGATGAAATGCTACACGAGCTGGTAGAATGCTATGTTGATGACTTGGTAGTCAAGACTAAGAAGCGAGAAGACCACTTGAGCCACTTACGAACAGTTTTTGAACGTCTTCGCCTCTACAACTTGAAGATGAACCCAATGAAGTGTGCATTCGGCGTATCTAGCGGCAAATTTCTAGGGTTTATAGTTCGGTATCGGGGTATCGAAATAGACCCCGAGAAAATCAAAGCAATTCAGGAATTTCCCCGCCACGGAACATACGGGAGCCGAGGTCTCTTCAAGGGAAGATTGCTTACATCCGTCGTTTTATCACCAACCTTTCGGGTAGATGCCAGTCTTTCTCCAGGCTAGCTAAGAAGGGTACGTCTTTCTTTTGGGATGACAGCTGCCAGTCTGGCCTGGGTGGACTGAAACGTTATCTTTTCAACCCCCAAAGGTTGGGGGCACCGGTCAAGGGCCGTCCCCCGATTTTATACATCACGGCACTCGACGTCTCTGCGGGGCAATGCTAGCCCGGCTAAATGATGAAGGGAAGGAACAACCGTTGTATTACCTTAGCGAAGGTTGGTTGGTCCCGAGCACAAATACTCCCCCATGGAAAAGGTGTGCCTAGCCTTGGTCTTCGCGGCAAAGAAGTTGAGGCATTATCTCTGGCGCATGAAGTCGGTTTGATTTCCAAGTTTGACCCATTAAAGTACATGCCGAAGCAACTTTGTCCCCTGCGGACGCTTGGGGAAGTGGGCGCTTATGCTTATGGAGTTTGACATCAAATATGTCCCCCGAAGGCGATAAAAGGTCAAGGGATGGCGGATTTTCTCGCCGCTCATCCAATCCCGGAGGAGTCCCCCCTCAACCTCCAGTTACATGATGAGGAGACACTCAGGGAAGAAAAACCGGAAGTACAACAGGTTAATATCAAGCATTGGCGGCTTTTCTTTGACGGGGCAGCTAGTGTGGAAAAAGGGCCGAATGGGAAAACTAGGCCAAGGGCAGGGGTAGGCATCGTGCTGATTAGCCCTGAGGGAGGTGTGCTCCACGAGTCGTGCGCCCTCCAGGGGATTTATACAAACAACGAAGCTGAATATGAAGCACTCATCACCGGGTTGGAGATTGCCCTCGACATGGGCATACGATGCATCAAAGTGTTCGGAGACTCGATGCTTGTCATACAGCAAATGCTCGGGGTATTCGAGGTCCGTAAGAATGAGCTGGTATCATATCATACAACGGCTACCCGCCTATCAGAAAAGTTCTACATGTTCGACATTGAACATGTCATAAGGGGACAAAATTCACAAGCTGACGCATTGGCCAAGCTTGCTTCTGTAATCAAGCTACCGCCTGCGGGGAAACTTGAAATCATAGTCAAACGTAGGCGACTCCTCCCGAGCAGAAGTGAGCGAGATGATGGTCTCACTACTTTGGAAGCAAACACTGTAGAAGACAATGAGGAAGGTCCCGAAGAAGTTGATTGGCGGCAACCCATCATTGATGTCAAGAATGGCATCCTCCCTGCAAATCGTGCCGAGCGTGTACAATTGACGCGACGGGCAATTTCTTACCAGCTAATCGGTGGGGAGTTGTATCGCCTCTTGCCAGAGAAAGAAAAAGGTGTCCTTGCTAGATGCGTATCCAAGAAAGAGGCCGTCCAAATCATGAAGGAGGTCCACAGCGGGCTATGTGGAGCTCATCAACCTGGGCCAAAAATGAAAATTGCCATTAAGTTGAAGGGCTACTATTGGCCAAGTATGTTTGCTGATTGCGACAAGTTCGCCAAAGCGTGCCATGAATGTCAGGCTTTCGGGACCATCCCCAGGCGCCCGCACACACAGTTGCACCCCACTACACCGACATGGCCCTTTGCCGAATGGGGGATGGATATAGTCGGCCCCTTCAAACCATCATCTCGGGGTTGTAAATTCATTTTGGCTGCCACAGACTATTTCTCCAGATGGGCTGAGGCCATAGCAGCCAGGGAGGTCACAGGCGAAGTGGTATCCCGCTTCATTCGGCAAAATATCATTTATAGGTACGGTGTTCCAAGTAGGATTGTGTCAGACAACGGGACACCATTTAGAAATCAGACAATATACAAGCTGGTGGCCAAATTCCACATTGACTGGCGAACGTCCACTGTTTATAACCCACAGGCAAATGGCCTAGCAGAAGCCTTCAATAAAACACTTTGCAAGCTTTTGGTCAAGGTAGTCGAAGTAAGATGTGCAGGTGGGACGAAAAGATGCGGGAAGCTCTGCGGGCGTACCGCACGGTGTATAAAACACCTACGAGTTGCTCCCCTTTCTCTTTGGTCTATGGGAGCGAAGCAGTGGTACCAGTGGAAGTAGAGTTGGCGTCGTATCGGGTTGCGGTTCACCATGGTCTTCCATCTGATGAACCCGACGAAGTATACAGGCGGTACATGGAATTGGAGAAACTTGAAGGCAAAAGACTTAAAGCTTATCAACATCTCAAAGTCTACCAAGCGAGGATGTCTCGTGCTTACGACAAGATGGTTAAGGATAGGATTTTTCAGAAAGGGGATCTTGTCATGGTCAAACAGAAGGATAGCATGGCGGGGCGTCCCAAGAACAAATTCCTCCCAAATTGGCTTGGTCCCTATGTCGTCGACCGGGTCTTTGAAGGGGGTGCCTATGCAGTGATAGATAGCAAAGGGAAGGCTCCATTCCCACCACTCAACGGCAAGCACATCAAGAGATATTATGCTCCAGATCATGAATTCCAGGTGAATTATCTCAAAGATGGGGGTTGAATGCCACACTCTAAAAAAAAGAAAAAAAAAAGAGAAGAAGAAACTGGGCTAAAAATAGAGAGGCCCAACGGACTTGGTTGACTAAACACAACAGTCGGCTGAGGGTAAAAGTGTCAATAAAATCCGGTCAAGGTGAAAACCCGAGAGGGCACCTCGAGCAAAATTGGATAAACCCCGCTGTGTGAAAACCTCGCAAAGAGGCGCACAGGCAAAACATAAACGGGGTCAGCCTGGGTGAAAACTCTGCAGAGGGCAGTCAGGTTGATAAAAAAATCAATCAATCATACGAGGATGAGCCCTCAACTTGACGAGTTGGTTTGGTTCTTCCCCCTAATTTTATTAGGGAGGAGGGTCGAGTTGCCGATGACGAAACGGCTCCCATAGGCACATCTACCTGGTAGTAGAAATATGCTGGGGAGACCATACCTGAGGCAACGAGGAAGACCACCTCCCGCCTATAAAATTTGGGGGAAGTTCCCACAACCCACCTTAGAAGGGACATAGGGCAAAATCCCGTTTCAACCCCTCGACACAGTATTGCCATTTAAGGTCCTCTCGACCATAGCAATTTCAAGCAATCTGCACCATTTTAACCATTTCAGTTATGGTGCTACAAAGCTCTATGACTTGTGTCTATTCAGACCCAATCACACTTGAAATTCTCACCATCCCGATCAATCCGATCTTGATGGTCTAGCAAAAAAACCTATCCTTAGAGCCGTCACAGCTTTTTTGGATTCACCCTTAGGGCCATTACAGCTTCTTTGGGCATCATACCTTTCCTTAGGGCCACAATAGCACCTTTGGAATTCAAACACATCCTTTGGGCCATCACAGCTCCTTCAGATCTATCCTTAGGGCCACTACAGCTCCTTCGGACTCAAAACCTATCCTTAGGACCACTACGGTTCCTTCGGACCCAAAGCCTATCCTCAGAGCCATCACAGCTTCTTTGGATCCGCCCCTTAGGGCCATTACAGCTTCTTCGGGCATCATACCTTTCCTTAGGGCCACAATAGCACCTTTGGAATTCAAACACATCCTTTGGGCCATCACAGCTCCTTCGGATCTATCCTTAGGGCCACTACAGCTCCTTCGGACTCAAAACCTATCCTTAGGACCACTACAGTTCCTTCGGACCCAAAGCCTATCCTCAGAGCCATCACAGCTTCTTTGGATCCGCCCCTCGGGCCACAACAGCTCCTTCAGGCATTAAACCTTTCCCCAGGGCAATAACAACACCTTTGGAATCCAAAAACCTATCCTTAGAGCCGTCACAGCTCTTTTGGATCCACCCTTAAGGCCATTACGGCCTCTTCGGGTATCAAACCTTTCCCTGTGGCCATAACAGCACCTTTGGAACCCAAAAACTTATCCTTAGAGCCATCACAGCTCCTTTGGATTCGCCCTTAGGGTCGTTACAGCTTCTTCAGGGCATCCAACCTTTCCCTAAGGCCACATAGCTCCTTCGGGACCTAAGGAAAAAGAGAGAGAACTCATCCTTAGGACTCCAATACTTCTCAAGACCCAGACACACATCACGGTCTATAGATTAGGATGAAATCCATACCTAATCTGATTCGACATTATCATCTATATACGGTTTGAGGGAAGCCTCAATTCCCTGCGAAAAAAAAGAGAAAAAGAAGAAAAAATAAGAGAGAGATAGAAAAAAAAAGAAAGAAAGAAGAGAAAAAGATAGAAAAAAAAGAGAGAGATAAAAAGAAGAAGAAGAAAAAAAATAGATAGAAAAAAAGAAGAAAGAAAAGAAGACACTAAAAGGAGAAAAAGAAAAGAAAGAGTGAAAAAAAAGACAAAAAAGGGAAGGCAAAAAAAGAAAAAGAAAAAAAAACAAACACAAAAAGAGAACAAAGAATGGAGGAAAATGTTGCAGCCATGAAGCTCGTCAAAAATTCTTGTCCCACCGGCAAAATGCAAACCAAATCTGGTCTGTGACAAGAACTATGGGCAGGACAACAAACCAAATGAAAATCGAAGAACATGTGTCTGAGGAGATAAATGGTCAACCTCAAGATGATGAAGATTGGTTACCTCCAAGGGCCCAAGCCCTTCTTGATCCAATGACATGCAAGTCGAAGAACCAGCTAGAACAAAAAAAGAAGAAGAAGAAGGCATCGTCGACTTCAACATGCCCCACTCGGCACGAATGGCAGCCCTGCCGGTCTCTACAGTAGCACCGACAGCTGCGCGTAACAACGACCCCCCCCCCTTGCAGGTTCAGGGACAACAACGAATGAACGTAACGGTGAGAATAAGCAGACCTCGTGGCGGAGGGACGAAAAAAAAAAAACCAAAGAGAGAAATAAAAAAGAAAAAAAAAAAAAAGAAAGAGAGAGAGGAAGGACAACGTAAAAAAAAAATTGAAGGATGAAGAAAGGAGAATGCTGGCGTCCCTTGCTTTCTTCTTCATTGTTTGAAGGGATCCACGTAGCTAATGGCTCCCCGCAGCGATGCAAAAAAAAAAAAATGCAGAAATAGAAGCAAAGCTCCATGTAGCCATAAAAAAAAGCAATAATAGAAGAGAAGCTCCATGTAGTCATGCAAAAAAAATGAGAGAAAAAAAGAGATGAAATAATGGAAGAGGGAGAAAAATAAACTTGAGTCGGAAGTTCAAAAAAAAAAGGAAACAGAGGGAAAACAAAAAATAGAGAAAAAAATGAAGGGATAAAAAAAATGAATGATGAATGGAAAATGGAGACAATGTGCCTCTAAGGATGATTTTTACTTAGGGGTTCCCTGGGACCCTTTGGCAGGGAGAACTAGCCTTCATCACTCCTTGATTGATAAATGTAAAAAGCATCTGGCAGGTTGGAAAACCAGATAAAGCACAAATATGATTACGTAATTGAACAGGCACATTTTTACTGAAATAGACTTTGGATTTATGCAGGTTGACAGCCTGACCTGAGATTCCTTCATATTGATGAAGAAGTCGAAGGAGATGTCCTATCTCCAGAAGAGAAGCTTTCCCACAGATAATAACATCATCCGCGAACATAACATAAGAAATAATAGGACCCTGAGATGCAATTTTAATGCCAGACAATAGCTTTTGGTGGACAGCTTGTGAGATCATGGCCGAAAATACTTCTGAATAGAGAATAAATAAGTAGGGGGAAAGGGGACATCCTTGACGGATACCCCTCTTAGGAAAAAACCTTTCCGAAAATTGACCATTAATATTTAGTGAGTATGAAACAGATTGGGTGCAGTCCATAATGAGTTGAATCAAAGTAGATGGAAATTGCATTAAAGTAAGAACCGTTTGAAGAAAAGGCCAATGCAATTTATCATATGCTTTATGAATATCCAACTTTGCCATAAAGAAGCCAAACTTACTGTGAACACTCAATTTCATTTTAAAAAATATAGAGAGTTAATATTCCAATTCAATAAGTTAATATCATTTTTGTTTAAAGATGTCATGCCTTCGCCAAGGCCCAATTAGGGGGACCGTAACCCATTTAGGTCCATGCTCTCCAAATGCCTATTTATCTATTCCATGAATAAGAAAAATAGCCAACCGCAGGTCCACAGCCAGCTCCCGTGTCCTAGTCTGGTGCAGGCCCATTTTTCATGATCCCTACAATCCAATCCCAAGAGCAAGTCACGTAGTGGAGGAGGGGTCGTCCGGACCTTATCTGCTATTTTCACAGCTGAAAAGAAGGAAAGGGGGAAGAAAAAAATAGAAATAGGCAGGTGGCAGCCAGATCCTCGCACGCCAGTCTTACGCACACGAGCCTCTTCCCGTTGCGAGGATCTTTCTAAAACTAGTGCAGATCAAATCGAGCACCGTAAAAAAAAGGGAAGAGGGTGATTGCGGCAAGCGCTCCGGTGGAAAGCCAGCCGCCGCCGCGGCCTGTTTTGAAAGAGGGATAGTCTAACAATAAAAGAGGAGAGGAGGGGTCGCGCGGGGAGAGCGAGGCAAAAGGGAAAAGAAGGATCCCGGTGGAGAGAAGAAGGCGGCATCTTCTGGTTCGCCCGAGCAGAGGAGCGCACCAAGGAAGAAGCGAAGAAAGCACGTCGAAGGCGTCGTCGAACCGGTACAGCTCCGCCGCGGCGTCGGCGTAGACCAGCGTCGGCACGAGCTGGTAGGCGATGTACCTCCTCATATCCTCCCGCTCCTCCGCCGGTATCTGCCGCAGCCTCCCCACCAGGTCCACCTTCTTCGACGCCCTCAGCTCGTCCTTGTCGACGAACACCGAGTACCTCCGGTGGTCCTCCGGCAGGAGCCAGGGGTACTGGTAGTACGCCGTGAAGGGGTCGAACAGCACCGGGATGCACCCCGCCACCAGGCCGTCGAACACGGACTTCCTCGTCGGGCTGTCCCCCGGCGGCTGCAAGCAGAACTCCGACCGCAGGAACAGCCCGGTCACCCTCTCCGGCTCCGAGCTGTCCCCCGGCCGCAGTCGAGGAACTCGCAGTGGCCCCCCGCCGCGGCGCAGTGCTCGATGAGCGCCGACCTTATGCTGTCCTCCGATCCCGGGCGGCCGGCGCCGGCGAAGGCGACGAGGTGCTTCCGGGGGGAGCTCACGACCTTCTCCTGCCAGGCGGCGATGTCGTCGTCGGACCGGGGATGGAAGTGGGTGGCGTGGGGGATGCCGATGTCGTTGTCCAGCCATGGCTGCCGCTCGATCAGGAACTTGAAGGCCTTCTGCATCTGGGGGAGATCCAGGAAGTCGCTCCCCCAGGAGTCGCCGGCCCGCCGCCGGAAATCCCAGGAGATCTTGCCCAGCACGAAGATGTGGTCCCTCCCCTGGTTCCTCGCCCACCAGCTGCTCTGCTGCTCCTCCAACCACCGCACCAGTCCCGAGCCGAGCGCGTCCTTCGCCGCCGTGGAGGCGTTCTGGAAGTGCCACCGGAGGATGTCGAGCCCGCCGTAGAAGGGCACGTAGAAGAGCCGGGCCTCGCCGGGGTCGTGCACGCGGCAGGGGTGGCTCAGGGCCCGCCGGTGGAGGATCGGCTCCAGGGCGTACTGATGGGTCCGGTACCACCCGCCGCCGAGGCTGGGCACCGCCTCCCCCTTGCCGTCGTTGGCGAGGTAGGGGCAGAGGTCCGTCCATAGCAGCAGATCGCGGCTGCGCTCCATGAGGTCCTGGTTGAACTTGCTCGGCAAGTCGTACACGAAGATCCCGCCGCCGGAGAGGCAGTAGAGGCGGAGCTTCCGGGAAGAAACGCAAATGTGGAAGGAGGAGCCGGAGCTGCCGGAGGGCCGTCTCGACTCAGCCGAGTCGACTCGCAGCAAGCCTAAGAGGGTGTTTGGTTGCATGATAATTGAGGTTTTTATTTTAATTTTTAAAAATTGTAAGAAAATTGGTTAAAAAAGGTGTTTGACAACCATGACAATTTTATGTTTTGAAAATGATTTTCTTCTTAAACAAAAAAAGAGGGTCTTACCTCTTTCTTTTTTCTTATGGTCCCCCACTTTATTTGGTCATGTGCGGTGGTTACTCTTTTTTGTAATCACATCCCTCCAAACATGATAATTTTATGTCATGAGTTGGTTCACTTTTTATTTTAATACAATTTTTTATCATGAAAGTGTACAAAAAATTATTATGCAACCAAACACCCCATAAAAGGCTTTGACAAACAAAAAATCTAAATAAAAAATTCAGAATGCGAAAGCAATATTAAATTAAGGAGATTCACCCCTAGTGGGGAACTCCACCTTGGGCGGAGGCGCGGGCATGCATCCCGTAGCTGGCGACCCGGACGGAGGCGCGGGCATGAATCCCGTAGCCGTCGATCCTTCCCCCAATATGGCTAAGCTAAGGCTGGCTATTTTGGATGGGTAAATTTTCACTAAGTTGGAAAAATAGCCGGCATACCGTCGTAATGCCAAAATTTTTCCAAAGTAGTGAAGATAAACCTATATTGGGGGAAGGATCAATCACATTGTACACCGATGTACTTCACCCCATCTTTCAATGAAATGAAGCTGTGATGTTCAATTGAGCACCGATCGTTAGCTCGACAGATCGGATGGGATGCGAACTCAAATTAAATAAACAAGATAAAAAATAATAAAAACACTCATCAAATCTGAAGAATACAAAAATCAAAATTTTAATCAACCCAAAATCAATCTAAAGTATCCGCAACGCTTGCAACTAAATTCCTTAATCAAATGATAATTAAATAACACCAAATAAAACTAAATAAACAAACTCCAATACATTAAAAATCCATCAAAACAATCTTCAAACATCAAAAATCAAGTCTTAAATTAAATTTCAAAGAAATAAAAAAAAACATATTTAAACAATCTAATCAAAACTTTAAATTAATGCGATGAACGTACTTAAATCAATGTCGCAACAAAAGCAACAAAATGAAATTAAATAATCTTAACGTTAATCAATAAATCCCAAATCATAAGATATCTAATTCATTTAAGTAAACTTTAAACTCAAAAGAAATCTAAATCAAATTGAAATTCAATAAAACAAATAAATCAAACTCAACCCATTAAATCAAAACATTAATGGAAGGATCAAATTTAAAAAATAAACAACTTGAAAAATCAAATATAAATCAATTAGTAAAAATCACATCTTAATCAAATAAAATCAACGTCAACCAAACGTAACGCAACTTGTTCGCATCTCATCGGGCCCGCAAGGCTTACGGCCCTCTAGTCTATTGTTTTGTATGGATGTGCACTCTCTACCAAACCGATTGCTATGGCGGTTAATCAAGGGCGTTCGAGTACTTGCTCGATGTAAGTTAACGCCGGGTATTCGCACCATCCGGCGGAGAGGGGTCAAAAATCAAATTTTTCAAAGAACCCGAACCTCGGTTCTAATAATTTTAAATGTATCATTGGACTATTTAATACATTTATAGGTTAATACCTATTTTCCTAAGTAGTCCAAAGGAGATGCAAAAATCATTTTGAAAATTAAAATAAAGAGAAAAAACGAGGTTCTCACACTTACCTCTGGACCTCCGGAAACGATTTTGAATCTCCTGGATGATAATAATATTATCTGAACCCTGTCTGGCAGGAACAAAAGCAGATTGCAATTTGGAAATTAAGTCAGATAACATGGGCTTCAGTCTGAGAGCAATGATTTTAGTCAAAATCTTCAACATAACATTGCACAGACTAATCGGTCTATAATGCTCTGGGGAAGTTGCATTCTCTTTTTTCGGAATAAGCATTAGTAAAGTATGATTTAACTGTAAAGGAATGGAGCCATTCACAAATATACTTGCAATAAAACCATGTATATCTTCTTTCAACAGGGGCCAATAGTGCTGGAAAAATAAAGGAGGAAATCCATCCATGCCTGGGGATTTGTCCGGTTTCATAGAAAATAGAGCTTGGCGTACCTCTTCCAAAGATGGAATAATTTGTAAAGATTCCTGTTGCTGAGAAGATAAAGTAGGCAGATGCAAATCATATAAGAATTGAAAGTTCTCACCATCAATATGCTGTATTGTGTCCTGAAAAAGACTGGTGTAATAATCAAGAAAAACTTTCTTGATATCTGACATGTTAGCAGACCAAGTCCCATATGGAGTATAAATACCATTAATTCTAGGGAAAATTAATTACAGACCCAATTATAAATATGAGTTTAATCAAAAACCCATTGACCGAATATCCTTTGTGATAAACCCAGTCAACAAAAAATTTATAATGTGAAGCCCTGTCCGTCGTGTCCGCCGTTAAGTGACCGTCTTATTTTTCTTTTTTTCCCCTTCTACCCCTCACCCGACAGAGGATCCGCACGAGCCCTCTCTCTTGCAAACCCTACTGGACGGCGAACATTCAAATCGCGGCGCGCGGTGGCTTCCTCGCGGCGGCGTCCCGGCTGAGCGGTTTCCTCCTCTCCCTCTCCCTCTCCTGAGACGACGGGCTTCTTCATCCGGAGGTAGCATCTTCATCCGGGCTTCTTCATCCGGCAGTTGCATGCTCCGGGCTTCTTCATCCGGATCTGGAGCTCCGGGTCTGGAGCTCCCAGTACCACAGGGCGGAGCCGGCGGTGGTGGTGGCGCATGAGATCAGCTCCACCGACGGCGACGTCAGACCCCTGCTTCTGCCCATCCGGAGCCTCAAGTCACAGAAAGCGGACGGGGAGCCGTATGGGACGCCGGCCGAGATGTGTATGCCGGCGATGCCGTCCCCGGACCAGGAAATCGCAGGGGGCGGCGCAGTTCTTCCGTCGCCGATCCCGTGGCGATCTCGGTCCGGCAAGATGCAGTTGCAGGATGAGCGGGCCGCCGCCCCCGCCGCCCCCGCCGCCACGGCTCCGCCTTCCATCCCCTCTCCAGTACCTTCGACTCTGGAAGCGGAAGAGCTGCTGCGTCCCCCGGGAGGCTCTCCCCGCCGCCCCCCTTTCTGTCGCCGGAGCTGAGGGCGAAGTCCGGAGAGGACTCCGGCAAGAAGAAGGTCTCCTTCTACAAGCCCCCGCCGCCCCCGCCGCCGCCCTGCTTGTGGCAGTTGCATCCGGGAGACTAATTTTCTGATTGTTTTTTCTGAAACAAACTGTCCAAACGGTGGACAACCATCCAAACGATGGACAAAGGGTATAAACGACTTTTTCATGATCTATCTAACGTTTGTCATCCAAGTTGGGGTGGAAGTTATAAAAATTTGATACATTGGGTTTTTTATTATAACATTTCAGTCTCTGGACTTATCACTAAACTGATATTTGTAAACTGGGTCTCCAGTTAAATTCGCCTTAATTCTATTCCAACGACGCCTATTTAGAACCTTTGTATGAAAAAACTTAGTACAACGATCTCCCTCCTGATGCCAATGAGCTTTTGCCCGTTGTTTCCAATAAATATTCTCCAAATCTTCAAACCAGTTCAGCTTGGCAATAAGAGATTTTTCAGCTACTAGAAGTGTGTCAGAACAGGGTTGGGATTGAATTGTAGTCAGTTGTAATTTAGTTTGGTGAATTTGAGTCTTAAGACAACCAAAAACCTTCTTACGCCACAAGACATATGCTTAGCTAAAGCTTGCATTTTTTGTGCATAATGAGTTCCTAGAGAAGGAGTAGTCTGCCAAGCAGATTGGACCAGATCATGAAACGAAGAAAATTTCAACCAGGCCGCTTCCAGTCGAAACCCAGGGGTGCTCTTCTTAAAGGGAGGATTGGTATTCAGATATAAAGGGCTATGATCACTCATATAACAGGGTAACACGTGCAACTTGGCCAAGGGAAATAAGAGAAGCCACGAGGTAGAAACTAAGCATCGGTTAAGCTTTTCCCTGACATGAAATGCAAAGGATCTTCTGTTTGACCAGGTATAAATAGGACCATCATTTTTAATGTCCAACAAAGAGTTAGCTTGTATAAACTGATCAAAATGATCCAAATGAGAGCGGATAGGGGGAAGCCCCCCTTGCTTTTCCCCTGGGTACCGGATACAATTCCAGTCCCCAACCAAACAAACCGGAAGGGAGACTTGCCGGATCAGTTTAGACATATTAGACCACATCAGAATTCTACCTTTATCCACCACTGGAGCATAAGTCACAATCAAGAGCCAAGAATAACCCGTAATTGCTTCAGTAACTATACTCCCGATCCAGGAATGATCAAAGTAGATAATCTGTAATTGGATGGTATCTGCCCACCATAACCAAAGGCCTCCCCTACGATTCTCCGAAGGAACAACATGAAATTTTGAAATGGATCTCCGAGAGAAAAAGTTCTCACTAGTATGTAAATTACACTTAGTTTCAGCGATAAAACAAACCTGAGGTTGTATAGAATGGGCTAAACTATCCAAATATCGAATTGTCGGGGGCCCATTACAACCCCGACAATTTCAAGCTAAAAGCTTCATGGGGTTCCTGGCAGCTGTGAGGGGCCAGCTGCCACACCCTTTTCCTTAATCAGTAGTGGAGTAGTTGAATCGAACCTTGGGATAGAGGGGACCTGAATCTGATTAAAATCAGATAATCTGACAGCTTGATTGAGAGTCTTCCATTTGTGTTTAGCTTTCAGTCCAGACTTCTTCATAGATGGCTTAGACTGAGACACTAAACCATGAGAACACATGGAACCTAAGACAGAAGCCATCGAATTGCCCAAAGGAGTTATGACAATGTCATTCTGTAGCTTTAAAAGTGGTTCCCCAGATACGGGTAACACAGAGTGAATAGCCAAAGATGCACTTGGAGATACAACATTACTAACATCAAGCGTAATTGGAACATTTACTAAGGAAGCTTCCTCCGAGGCCCGCAAAAATGGAGAAGGGAGAGCCAGAAAACGGGAACCCAGACAATCAGAAGTCGGAGATGATACATACTTGGAAGAAAGAGTTGTGGAGGACATTGTATCCACTGGAACATTTGTCACAGAAGGACGCTTACCACCATAAGCAGCTCTACCCTCAGTGGAAAGCCAATCACCAAATCTAAAAGTAAGCTAGTTCCGCAAGTCAGTTTGCAAAGATGATGACAAAGAAGGTGTAATAAGAGACTTCAAATGAAACAACTTTGAATAGTCACCGTGCTCATGTCCCAGGCAGCCACAGAAGTGACAAAAACGAGACAACCGCTCATAAGCTAACTCAAAAATTCTAAGAATATCCCCTGGCAGGAGCACAGATACCTCTGTTGGAAGTGGCCGAGTAACATCAATCCGAACTTTAATCCGGGCAAATTGACTCCAGGCAGCCACGATCGCGTCGGGAGGATCCCAAGGGATGCCAATTTGGGATGCTATCTGCATAACTAGTTCCTTATTTAACAGTTCCTGGGGAAGATCCAAAATACGTACCCATAAGTCCCCATGATTTAGCTGATACTCTGAAGGAGCAGTAAATGGCCGAGCTTTATCAAGAAGGATTAAGTCACTGTTAAAAAACCAAGGAGCCCTTCGACAGATAGTATCCACTTCCTGCTCGTATTGAAGCTGCAACACATAAGCATCATTAGGATAATCCAAAAAAGACCAAGGAACTGAGGGATTCCACATTTTACGGATCCACTCCTTCAAACCCGCCGGCCGAGGTCTAGAAAGAGAGCAAACTTTAATAATCAAAGTCTTCCTCCAAGGATAGATTTCCGAAAGGCGCGACGAATCAATAGAGAACGGCGGTGTAGAAACATTTGTACTCAATAGCTGCTGGAAACGGGATAAGACTTGCTCTTCCTCAGAAGACAGAGGCTGGTCCATAGTCCCAAAGAGAGGGAGAGAAAGAGAGCGCCAAAACACCCCTATAAAATCGATCGACCAAAGACCACTGCAGAGATAAGGACTGTCAAGAGTAGATACAGAAATCGAAAAAAGAGTATGGAGAACGAAGATGAACCAAAACAAGCAGCGAACAGAAGATCTAAGTGGAGGAGATCCAGGAGGGAGATGTTAAGAGGACGACAGCAAGAGGAGAAAGGAACTGGACCCTGATGAACACTGGGAGAATGGGAAGGGAATCTACCGGAAGGGTCTAGAAAGCGATCCCGGGATTAGGTAAAGTAACTAAGGACGGTTAACTGACAAGGTCGGGTTAGGAGAGTTACGTCGAGACCCTAACCCAGGGTAAAAAGTAAACATCGCGGAAGGGAACCCAAGACTGAAAGATATGGACCTCAAAGACCAATAGAATTCAAAACAATCACATGGTTGGAATCCGAGGAAGGAGAAGCGATACTGTAGCGCAAGAAGAGGAAGGATCTTGGAAGAGGAAGGGGAACACCGAAAATGAAAACCAAGGATGAAGGGGAGCAACAGGTAGAAACCAGGGGAAATCGGCTAACAAGAGGGAGCAGCAAGGACACGTGAGTAGTACTCGACTGATACAGATGCAAATAAACGCCCCCAAAGGGCCAGCCCCAGACCAAAACAACGACTAAGAGTAAAGGAAGGAAAAAAAACACAAACAAGCAGCCCCAGAACCAACAAGGAAAGGAGCCCCAAAGAGTAAAGGAAGGAAAAAAAAACACAAACGAGCAGCCCCAGAACCAACAAGGAAAGGGGCCCCAAAGAGCAAGAACCGATGTAGAGAGAATAACGGAAGATCGAGAGGAACTAAGGAGGTAGTAAGAACTGAGATACGAAAGAACAAACCAAAGAGGAAGTATAAGAACTAGATCACAGAGCACGAACAGAGCAAAACAACAGCAAACAGCCACTGCCCAGAAAGAGGGGCGAGAAATCAGCCACCGCTTCCACACAGAGCGTATACGTGCTGAGTGCCTCCGCTGCAAACCCTAGAGCCACGCCCTAAAGGCCGCCCGGAGAGAAAGAAGACCCGGGTCGTAATCTGATTCAACTCCATCGATTTTAGAGTCGACTAACTCCCAACCTGACATTCCTTCGAATGCACTCCACAATAAAAGTTCATTTTTGTCTGTTTTAGATAAGGCACTTTGTCACTTGTTTACGAAAATATGACCGTTCTCCCACACTTATCACATGTTCTGTAGTTAGGTGTGCTCTCTCTCTAACTCGCCTTCTCTCCACGTTGACAGCACTCACATGCATGGCCATGTCACGTATATATATAATAATCATTTAACTATTTCGGATGTTCAATATTGATATTCTTTTTTCTTAGATTAGTCAACGATTTTCTTTGAATGATTGCAATTTGTATGTTGTGAGATATTTACAATACTTTGTTTCCTTCGATGATTGAAATCTCTGTTTACGATGAGATTATGCCGATAAAATTCTCACTAAACATATTGAGGTAGTTCTTTTAGCTCATCTATTTTTTGACTTAAATAAATTATTCATTTCTTTTATACAAATTTACGAGGTTCTTTGAGAGAGATGCAATCTAGGGTAAATACTTAAATAATCGGCAACCTTTGGTTTTTTATATCATTCAGTTGAACTGAATATGCTTATTGTTTTTTAAGAGTCTTATCATATTCTAAGTCTTTTTTGGTCACATGGCCATTGGCCCGACAGCCCGTCGCTCACGCGGGCGACGAGGTTTCGAGCCCCGGCGGCTCGAATCCCACCTGACAACCCTCCTCCCCAGGGGGAGAGCCGGACGCCACCCAGTGTCCTCGAATCCGCGCCCTCCCGCAAACCCAGCGGGAGGGCAGTGCCAACCGAGCTAAACTCGGCCAGCCTCTTATCATCTAAGTCTTATCATCTAAGTCAATTGTGACTTCTGGTTTGAATTTTGAGTCATAATATTATGGATCTCTTCTTTGAGAGAGAGAAAGAGAAATTTGTGTTTTGTTTTTATGTCCCTCTCTCTCTATATATATATATTGTTATATACTTTCTAGTATCTAAGAGCTTGGTTTCAATGTCTGCTTTTCCTGTTATTAAGTTTTCAACTGCCTCATTGGGTTCTTTTGAATATCCTCTAATATATTTTGGTCCCCTTGCCATTATTCTCCCTGCAAGAATATCGCTAGTGTTTTCGATGATTTCTATAACAAAATTAAACTCATTTAAAATTTTTATTTTGGGTAATACAGAATAATAGTTTTTTATGAGAGTTTTTATTGGGGGTAAAAATGGCCTATCTTTAACCAGAAGTTTTTATTTCTTTTTTCACAACAAGTAATTATCTCTCATTTATATCGTAATTCTATTCTATATGGGTAAAAGTTCATGATACGAATCTACGTATTCTTTCTTCTTTCTTTCTTTTTTTTGTTTTTTTAAGATTGCTCCCAAGTAGACTAGGTAGCTATTTGAAGCCGTCTTTTTTCTAATATCAAGAAATTACCTATTGTCCTGTTTAGTTAGAGTTTCATTTTTGGTACTATATCAATATTGATATTGATATTTTCAAATGTTAGAGTATTAATATAAAAAATAATACAAGTCGACATTTGTAACACATAATATGCTTTGTTTGCATTACAAATTTTAAAGTTGATATAATTAATCAAACACCTATTAATGATTCTTATCAATATCAATTTTAAAATTGATAGTGATAGAGGTACCTAATAATGTTATCAAAAACGGCGTATGATATTTCTAATATTGGTAGCTTTTTACAATTTCCTTTTAATTGTCTAGAGTTGTTCATCGATCCATATAAAGACAAAATTTATATTTATCAACTTTTATAATGATTTCCTTAGTTTTGCTTAATTTTCTATAAATTCTTCTACATAATTCAAATATTTAAAACTGTTTATAATTATTTTTGATGTTTTAATGCATTATAAAATTTATTAATTTTTTACAAACGTGTTGCTGCATTTCTATATATTCTTGTAAAATCTATAGTTAACCTTACGAATTCTATTTTTTCTCTTCCTTGTTTCCGTCTTTTTTGGCGCAAAATTATACCACTGTCTTTGTATTTATTTGCACGGATTTTAAGATGTTCTTTTATTTATGTTCTTGTAAGAATTTAAAACGTATTTATACATTATCTAAGAAGATCAAATAGAAACTGTTCAAACATTGTAAAGTATAAACAGTCAAAGAGATAGAATCAGCGTCTAATCAGATATTCGGAGAAGTTATTAATTAAGAAACAAGCACTGTTTTTCGGATATTGAAATATTTCACGAACAATACATCTGATAAGTGATAACAATAAAATAATCATGAATGACGTATATTAAAGGTTATTTTATCCGGGTTTCGGTTGAGACGGTGCCACGCTCGACCCAATCCGACGAGCCGCCTCCCCCTGCGCCGAAGCGTCAGCAGCAGCCCCCGTCTCTCCGGTCCGGTTTTTCCTTGCTCCGGTCATCACGGAACAAAAGCGTTGAGTCGGGTGGTATGACGTGGAAATCTGACTCGACTGTTTGAGTTTGGGTTGGAGGTTTGACAAATTTGTAAACTTTTTATTCAAATTTAATTTATTTATTAATCTAGTCGAGTTAAATTTGATTTCGAATTCGAATAATAATTAGCCTAAAATTGAACTCACATTTAAAATTAAATTATTTAAAAACTCATTTATAAAATTTAAAATTAATAAAAAAATATTTGTAAAAAATTATATTTAACTTATTTATAAAATTAAATCTAATTTTAAATTTAAATTTAAATTATTTAATAGACATTAATAATATATAATTATTAATATTTATGATTTAATTTTTAAAAATTAATATCTAATAGAATTTTTAATTAAAGTACTTGTGATTTTATTGAAGTGAACAAAAATATTTCGATTCATTTAATAAATTAAAATTTTTTTTATTTAAATTTATTTATTTAATATAATAAATGAATCGAGTAACATATTTCGTACCAATTTACGAGCATCAAGGCGTTAGCAAGGAAGTCGTTGAAGTAAGGTGTTGAGCGAGTCGTTGAAGTGATGCGTTGAGTGTTGAAGTAGCACGTTGAAGTAGCACGTTGAAAGTTGAAGTAGCGCGTTGAAGTGTGTTGAAGTAGAAGAGAGTCGAGAACGAAAGAAGCAAGTAGAGACGCAGGAGAACGCAATAGAGACACTCAAAGGATCGCACACTAGTATTCTTATTTCTAAAGCTTACAAGGTGTTCTTACAGACTGACTTACAAGTCTTTATATAAGACTTCAAATGATACTATTGCGGACTTCAGAGAATTTGAAATCCGAAAATCGTGGGCTCAAAATCAGGTGCGCCCATGGTTTTATAAAAGTTATTCGATCGGCTCCCCGAGGCTCAGATCGAATCTATTACAGTGACCTTGACTAGACTCTTGACTTTAAAGGGTCAATATTTATCAAAGCGGGTGAATCATTGGGCCCCATCGTCCTTTGATATATATGCCTTCTCAGTCTTTACAAATAACGACATATTATTTTTACAATTATTGTCCTTGGAGACTACAAAGTTGCATCCTCTATGTCGTCATCTGTCTCGTCAGCCCATCTATCATTCATATTTTGCCAAAGTGTTTTTGTCTTGGGTCCTAAAATATTGATGTCCAGCCGTTGGTGGTAGCTGGGTCCTCCATGATGGCTTTTGTGCACAAGATTTCCTTCATCTCGGATCAGAATTCTTCCATCCGTCCAGCTAGGAACAGTTATTGGCCATTTGCTTTCATTTTTCATACCTCTAATATTTTTGTGTTGTTCTTCTTCTTCATTAAAAAGACCATCAAATTCTTTATAATCCATATCATATGAATATTGTGGTCGGATTCTCCATATTTGTATTGACGGAAAAGTATTCTCAATCGTTATTTCTTGGAAGGTGGCGGTGATGTCTATTTTAAATACTTGGATAATGCGAGGAATCCATTCCGCTATTGTTTTTATTGTCATGAGGAAGTTTAAATTATTTATTTGTTCTCTGGTGACTATTATTTTGTTCACTATACCTTTTTCGATGGCATAAATACTTTGTTCGTCTATTTCATGATGTACCAGAGTTATTCTTCGTTTATCATTATATTTAGTCAGGCAGTCTTCATAGTCCATTATAAGTCTCAACACATGAGATTCCCATATTTTGTTATTTATTATTTGCATTATCTCTGGTGGAAATTTTTCATTGATATAACTATAAAGAGCTATTCTTTTTGCTTTTTCTAAAATTTTAGAGAACATAGAAGTATTTTCAAGATAATTTATAATATTGAGTTGTTCTTCAGGTTCTTCTAGGTGAATATTTTTTTCAAGGAAAGGGAGCATGTGATGATGGTAAATAGTAAGATAATTACTTCTTTCAGCTAAATTTTGCTGCTTAAGTTTTGTTATTTGATCTTGTAAATAAATTATTGCATTTTGATTGTATCCTGCATTTTCTTCTAATGCAATTAAGTAGTCTTCCATGTTCCTTATGGCTAAAATGTATTCGGGATTACTTTGTAGCCCTCCAGTACTCTTCCAAATTTTATTTAGACTTTCATAAGTTTTTTTGCTCAAATTGTTATTGCTTTTATAAAAGCTTCTGGCTTGACTTATTTGATATATTACAGATTGATTTTGAGCATTTGCTATATCTATTATAATATTTCCTCATGCAAAGTTTATGTTTATTTTTTGTTCTCCTTTATTAATAGGAGTAATATAAGATGGTGCTGTAGAGGTATTTCTTGAGATCTCTATACTTTTTTTGCTAGTTCCAGAGGTATTTCTCGTGAATGATGCTTCTTTATTCTTCATCGCTGCTTCGAGAAATTTATTCTGCATTCTGAAAGGGTCGAGATAAATAGTCAGC
This sequence comes from Cryptocoryne crispatula var. balansae, assembly GCA_036172225.1. Classification (NCBI taxonomy): domain Eukaryota; kingdom Viridiplantae; phylum Streptophyta; class Magnoliopsida; order Alismatales; family Araceae; genus Cryptocoryne; species Cryptocoryne crispatula. The sequence continues at coordinate 34,074,087 of CM069925.1, read as the reverse complement.
AACTATATTCTGATATCCCGGTAGAAAATGTATTGAATAACTGTAATCTTCTAACTGCATTAACCAACGTACTCTTCTACTATTTTGATCTTCTTTTCGATTTTTTATATAATGATATAATCCTTTATTATCAGTATTAATTCGAAAAGTGGTTGGTAATAACCAATATTTAAAAATTTTAATAATTTTTAATATAACTATTTTTTCATATGTAGAATAGTTTATTTCAGGTTTCGAGAATTTTCCCGAGGTATATCCAACTACATCTTCTTTTTCTACAGTTAATATTCCTGCCCAATATAGCTGACTAGCATCTGTTGATACTACTAGTTTATCAGTTTCTTTAGGTATAATCGTTTTTGGAATTTTTGTTATAATAGATTTTATGTATGTAATTTTTTTATTTTCTTCCGGAGGAAGTGTAATTTTTATTTTATCTGTTTCCCATCGTGTTACAATTTTGTCATTTTTTTTATATTTCTTATTTTCTGAATTAATTTTTCCTTGTAATTCTTTTGTTAATTCACTTAGTCTAGGAATATATTTCCTACCGTAATTCAGAATTCCTATGAAACTTTGTAATTGTTTTAGAGTTGTAAAAGTATGTGGAAACTCTTTAATTTTACTTATAATATGACTTTGGAGTTCAATGGAACCTTGATCAATGATTTTCCCTAGGTATTCTATTTTTTGTTTACAAAGTTCAATTTTCTTGGGTGATAAAAGTATTCCATTTTTTATAAGAATTTCTTTTATTATTTGTAAATGATGTTTATGTTGATTGTAATCATCAGAGAATACTAATATATCATCTATGTAAACAATAATGAAATTATCATAATTTTTAAAAATTGAGTTCATCCATTTTTGAAAAATTTGTAGAGCATTTTTTATTCCAAATGGCATTACATTCCATTCTAAATGCTCGTAAGGTGTAGAAAACGAGCTTAGTTCCTTAGACTCTTGGTCTTCTAATTTTATTTGCCAAAAACCTGATTTAGCATCAAATTTACTAAACCATTTCTTGTTTTGTAATTTTTTTAAGATACTATCACAACATGGTATATGGAAACCATCGAATTTTGTGTGTTTATTTATTTTTTTATAATTTATTACAATTCTTGCCTTTCCTCTTTTTTTGTTCTGAGTGATTTCTTACCATAAAAGCAGGAGATATATGAGGACTACTACTAGGTTGGATTAGTTTCATTTATTTTAATTCTGTAATTTGCTTTTGAAATTCAAGTACATCTTCCTTAGAATAAACTAAAGGTTTTGTTCTTAGATTTTTCCCTTTATGTTCTGGCATAAGTTCTATTTTGCAATATCTTGGGCTTCTCTCAAATAATTTTAAAGGGTTTTTAGAGAATAGTTCATTTAAACTGTTTATATAAGCATCTTGGAAACTTTCTCTGGATATATTTATTGTAAATTTAAAAATCTTTGTTACTCTAAGTAGCGAGGTACTAAATTTTTATTATTATTTTTAGTAAAGGTATTAAACATTTTATCGATTGTGATCGGTGAATATTTATTTATGAAATTGTTACCTAGGATCATATTTCTTAGTCTTTCTTTTATTATATATACTTCAGGAATGATAAATTCTTCTTCAATTTCATCCTGATCTAAAATATATATAGATACATTTCTTGATATTTTATTAGAGTTGGTATTTCCTGCTAGTCCACTAAACAATTGTGGTTTTTTTTAAGTCTTCATTTATAGTTATAGGCCAAAATTTTTCTTCAACAATACTTTTAGTGGCTCCTGAATCTAATTTAGGAAAAAGATTATAGTTTTGACCATTTTTTAATTTAATTTTAATACATATTTTGTTTATCTGTCTTGTGATTGTTTCCATTAAATAAAATTATAGATTTTATTGATTATAAGATCTGCTAGTTTGTTTTTCTTTTTAATTCTGATGATAGACGTTTTTTCAAAGCTTTTGATTATAATTGTTATTTCTCCACTGTATGTGGATTTTATAGTTTCTTTTATAATTTGTAGGTCTACATTGTTTAACCAACCATTTTTTCCTTTTATTATACCATAAAATTCTTCCGATATTATAAAACCTAAACCAATATATAATATTTTTCTTTCTGTAGGCTGTAAAGTTACATTTTCATTTGATAATAATGTAAAACCTATTTCTGATTTTTCTGGCCAATCAACATTTTTATCATATTTGATGACATAAATTTTGTAATCTTTGAATAGATATTCTTTTACTTCTCTATTAAGGGGTCTTTCCATGCGAATCATGTTAGATGAGTCCGTTAGAATTTTTTCTACTGTTATTTGTTTGGATTCGATTGTGAAGGTAATAGTATAAGGATTTATTGTAATTGGATTATATTGATTTAAGATATCATTTCCAATTATTAATGCTACAGCATCAGGGGAGGTATAAAGAGTTTTGAATTTTAGATTATGTAAATCTTTATTAACATCTTCAATTCGTATTTCGTTGATGATGACAATGTTTTCTAAAGTTACTATATTACCATCGAATGTGATATATTGTTCGATATGTGTTTACTTTTTTCAATATTATCTTCTATGATTTTACTATTAATAAGTGATATAGATGCCCTAGTATTTATTATAGCGTTAATCCAGATAAATTTAATTGGACTTATTTTTACTTGTACTTTAATCATTGTTAATTTAGGATATATCTTTTTAGCTATAGTCATTATTTCGTTTTGATCATGTTTTAGATTTTTATCTATGCAATAGGAATATCGTGGTTGTTCAATATCTTCTTCATCTATATCTTTTATTGTTAATCTACTTGAAGGATATTCTAAGTTTTTTAATTTAATTTGTTTACTATCTATTATCAATTCTCTACTAATTTGAGGTTTATTTTTTTGTTTTAGATCTTCTAAAGCTATATGCCATTCTTTTGGAAGACTAATTGTGTCTATTTTGGGTTCAATTACTTCAGAATAATTTTGTTGATCCTCTAACATTATTATATTCTGATTTACTGGTCTAGTTGGCATGTCGTTATGTTCTAATAGACTAGCTAAAAGCTTAGTAGTTATTGTTAATGATTTACTTTCAGGAGTCATTTTTATATTTCTGAGTTCATGATAAATATATAGACCTTCATCTATGTTCTTATCATTTAAACTTATTGAGTATTGGAGAAATATTCTAAATTTAAGATATTGATAGATTAAATTACTTTGAATCATTCCTATTATAGATTGCGCTGGATTTAGAAACCTTTTATACCGCTATTATGATAGTTGTTGGTGAATCTATTCATTTCCTAAAGTTAGCTTTTATAGCAATATCTATAGCCCCTAAGTGTAGATATTTAATTTTATCTTTTCTTTTAGAATTTTTTAACATTTGTGTTATTTTGTCTTTGTTTATAATTTGAATGTTTGTGATAGATCTATTAGTTTCTATCGAATCAATCGTTTGTTCAAATCTTTCTACTAGTAATTTATCTTTTCTCCATAGATTCCATTTTAGTTTATAAACTTTGTTTTTTTCTATTTCCCAAGGTGCATTTTGAATTTTATTGTAAATTTCTTCATTAAATATTATGGTTTGTCGATTTTGATCATCTTGGTTATCTTCGATTTGATATATTTCAGAGGTAGATTCATCCTCTTTATTTGATTCTTGTGTAGTCATCATAAAAATATATTGAATATTGTTTTGCTGAAAAGGATCATATTCATCTATAAGATCATCTATGTCACTATTACTATTATCATATTCTTCATCTGCGGAGTTATAAAAGATGTCTTCTTCACTTTTAGTTAGTAATTCGTATTCATAATGTTCTATATCAGACAAATCATATCCTATTCTTATGTCATAAATTTCTTCTTCAATATTCATATCTACGTAGTTTAATTGTCTTTTTTTAGGACACATATTAGCATAATGACCTTCTTCACCACATTTAAAACATTTGCATTTTTTGTTATTCGGTTTCTTTTTTAGGTATTGCCCTTTAGGATTTGTTGTTTTAGGTTTTGGCTTAACTTGGAAATTTTTCCTTTTATAAGGATATCTTTTAGGTTTTGGTCAATTAGAGATACTTTTAGTCGATCTCTTATAAGTTTTACCTTTGTTCTTATTAGGTCCATCACGCTTGTTGCGCGTTGGTTTGCATCCATACAGTAAGGTAGGTAATAAATTTTCACAACCACTAGTTATATTTGTGGATGTAGAATATTTTTCATATAAATATTTTGATTTATTAAAAGATTGCATTATTGATGATTCTTTACAATAATTTCTGAAACAATTAATTGCACAATTTATTCTAGTAGATAAACTATCGGTTCCAGCTCTTCTTGTTTCAGTTTCTTTTAAAAACGTATGATAATAATCTTTTAGTTTAATATCCCAGGGTGATGGGAATTTATTGAAGTATTCAAGTTCCCAGTGGTTCCAATGGGTTGGTGGTAATTTCTACACATAGGTAGAATAGTATGTAGAAAATTCAGTTAAGTAACATATATTACATAATTTTCATTTTACCTAATATTGTTTCTATATCATCTGTATTTATAGCATCTGGCCTAGTGGACGAGGTAAAAAATTGTAATAAAACAAATTGTAATTGCATTAAGACATTTTCAAAAGATGATTGTTCACGTATTTCTTTAAATATTTCTTGTTCATATTGTGAAACTAGTGCATATGCTGCACTACCTCTCATTTTACTTATTATAAAATCTATTAAATTGGCTACTGTTAGATTTGGGTATAGAAATTGTAAGGAAAACATAGAATGACACCATTGTATAATCTAATCTGCTCTATTTTGTACCGAAATAGTATCAATATTAAAGTAATTATCTACATGAGTTTGTGTACTTCCTTCTTGTTGTGGTAATTTTATATTTTTCCCCACCAAGGGTTTTCAGGTCTTTTAGGTTCTGTACGAATATTATAAGGTGTTTGGTTGCATGATAATTTTTTGTACACTTTCATGATAAAAAATTGTATTAAAATAAAAAGTGAACCAACTCATGACATAAAATTATCATGTTTGGAGGGATGTGATTACAAAAAAGAGTAACTACCACACAAGACCAAACAAAGTGGGGGACCACAAGAAAAAAGAAAGAGGTGAGACCCTCTTTTTTTGTTTAAGAAGAAAATCACTTTTAAAACATAAAATTGTCATGGTTACCAAACACTTCTTTTAACATGTTTTTTTACAATTTTTAAAAATTAAAACAAAAACCTTGATTATCATGCAACCAAACACCCCATTATAGTCATTCCAACTATAGTATCCACCTGATCCCCAAGTAGCAGGTCTTTTACCATATGTTTGTGTTCTAGGAATTTGTTAACTGGGAGAAGAGGCTTGGGCTTTGGACGATTCTCCTTGTTCGACTGTTGCAGGATTTTCTATTATTTCTTCAGCGGTGTTTATATTAATCTTGTCAAAATTGAATTCTTCTTCTGTTGATTCTTTAGATGTTTGGGACATTATTTCGAAATCTGGTACAAAATTACATTGTTTAAAAGTATCATAATTTTGTTCGTAGTATTCTTGGAGTTCGCTTAGATTTCCTAATTCTGGATTTATCGTATAATTATCTATTTTGTTTTTTAGATGTGATTTATATTCTAAGAATTGTTGAAACTCAGATTCTAAACAGACTTTTATTGTCTCTTGCTCAATATATTGTTTCTTAAATATATCTTTATAATTAAAGATAAAGTTTGGTGTTTTATTATACTTTAGAGAAGATTGATGTGGAACCAGAGTTGTTACCTTAGGTATATTTATTTTAGTTTCAATTAATTTGAGTATTTTATATGAATTTACTCTATAATCTACTATGATATTTTGTTGATTAAATATATTCTGAAAATTTTGCTTTATATCACTTGTAGCTTCTTTATTATGAACTATATGCTGATGACTATCTGGACTAATACACAGATTACTATCTATAGAGAAATCTTCATTCTGTTCAGTAGTCATTCTTACTCTAGATATTCTTGATCTTTGTTCTTACTTTGGATATAGACAGATCAATATCTATTTTTAGATATTTTAAAATAATTTAAAATTAATAAAAATATTTGTAAAATTATATATTTAACTTATTTATAAAATTAAATTAAATTTTATAATTAAATTTAAATTATTTAATAGATATTAATAATATATAATTATTAATATTTATGATTTAATTTTTAAAAAATTAATATCTAATAGAATATTTAATTAAAGTACTTGTGATTTTATTGAAGTGAACAAAAATCTTTCGATTCATTTAATAAATTAAAATTTATTTTTTTTAAAATTTATCTATTTAATATAATAAATGAATCGAGTAACATATTTCGTAAAAGTGTCTGTGTTTGATTTAATTTTTAAGTATTTTTTTTTCAAATTAAATTAAATCAAATTATTTCTCAAGTCAAATCAAATCAAATTAAATTATTCGATTCAAATCATATTTTATTAAAATATAATAAATAGGTCAAATTATAATTTATTTTATTTATGAATTCTAAGATTAATGATTGATTTAATTTGATTTCTCGAGTAAATGTAAATACTGAACAGTCCTAATGTTTCGAATAAACACATTGATTCGTTTGCAGTCTAATCCCGTCCGGCGTAGGTAGGCGCGAAATAAATGCAGGGGGCGCGCCAGAATTTTAACGGAGTAAAGGGTTATCTCCTCCCGACGGTTGGTAGCCGGCGGCGCCCGTCCTTGACGGAAAGGAGAGGGAGAAGATGACAAAGGAATAAGCTTTACATAGATCTGAGGACGACGCAGGCCATCTCCCGAGGCGCCAAGAAGGCTTCCCTTGTCTCCTACGACGCCCAATCACAGATCATAGAACAGAAGGACTGACTCCTACCTATACCTAGTCAAAGTCCCCCCTCTCTCTTATCCACCCCTTCTCTCGCTCGCTTGGCGGGGAGAACAAGATCTATCTCGTAGCAAAGGAGCAGTCTTTTTCGATGCCATCATGTTCCTTCGTCGATCCTCATTAGGGTTTGGAAAATTGGAGAAGAGGCGAGTCTGTAGATCTATGAAGCGATAGAAGCAAACTCATTTTTTAGATCTGTCCACTAAAGATCCAGTCTTTACGATCTAGTGATCCCCTCTTCTCCTCTTCCCTCTCCTGATTCCTGATCCCCGAAACCGGTTATAGAAGGAAGAAAGAAGCGATTTTGATGGATATCTTCATGACGGTGGAGGATGCCTGTTTATGATCTTGTCGCCATTGTTGAAACCTTGCTTTCGCCGCGATGGCTGTGGGCAGCACCTACTCCTCCCTTCCCCTCACCACTCCCTCCGTCGAGCTACAGCCATTGCCCAAATCGAACCAGGACTACGGCGGGGACCTTGACGCGCGCGACAAGGAGGACCACCCCCTCATCCTCAACGGCGATGGCGCCTCATGTGGAGATGAGAATGCCGAGGGCCCGGGTCCCGCCGGTTCCGGCGTCTCCGGCGCCGTCTTCAACCTGGCGACTTCCGTCATCGGCGCCGGCATCATGGCGCTCCCGGCGGCGATGAGAGTCCTCGGCGTCGCCCTCGGCCTCGTCTGCATCATCCTCATGGGCGCACTCTCCGAGTTCAGCATCAGGCTCCTTGTTCGCTCCTCCGTCCTGTGCGGCGCCACCTCCTACGGCGACGCCGTCCGTTCCACGCTTGGCCTCACCGCCCGCGCCCTCGCCGAGGCCTGCGTCGTTGTCAACAACGCCGGCGTCCTTATCGTCTACCTCATCATCATCGGCGATGTCATGTCCGGCTCCACCGACCACGCCGGCGTCCTCGTCCAATTGTTCGGCGACGGTGTCTGGACCAACCGGAGGCTCGTCATCCTCATTACCCTCGTCCTGTTCCTCGCGCCGCTCTGTGCATTGGAGAGGATCGACTCGTTGAGCCCGACATCGGCGGCGTCGGTTGCCCTTGCCGTCGTATTCGTCGTCGTCTCCTGTGTAATCGCGCTTATCAAGCTCGCCCAAGGCAGCATCGGAAGTCCCAGGATGGGCCCGGACCTCAGCTCCAGGTCTGCCATTTTCGACCTGCTGGTGGTGATCCCCATCATGACCAACGCCTACGTCTGCCATTTCAATGTCCAGCCCATCTACAACGAGCTCCGCGGGCGGTCGCCGGCAAAGATGAACCGGGTGAGTCTGATCACCACCGTGCTCTGCGTGGCCGTCTATGCCTCCACCGCCGTATCCGGCTACCTCCTCTTCGGCGACGACACCGAGTCCGACGTGCTGACGAACTTCGACAGGGACCTCGGCATCAGGTTCAGCTCGATCCTCAACTACATTGTTAGGGTTGGCTACGTCCTCCACCTGGTGCTGGTCTTCCCTGTTATCCACTTCTCCCTGCGTCAGACGGTGGGCGACGCCCTCTTCCGGGGAAAGTTCCCCCAGGAGAGGTGGAAGACGGTGGCCCTGACGGCGGCGCTGCTTGCGCTGCTCTACCTGGGCTCAACTGCGATCCCCAACATCTGGGTGGCCTTCAAATTCACCGGCGCAACGACGGGGCTCTCCCTGGGGTTCATTTTCCCCGCTCTGATCGCTCTGGAGCTCCACAGGCGGGGGAAGAGCACCATGGGAACGGCGGCAAAGTTCTTGTCTTGGTCCGTGCTGGTGTTGGCAGTGGTGGTGAGTGTGATCGGCCTCGCCGGCAACATCCTCAGCATCAGGAACAAATCTCAGTGATCCGCTCCGTGCTCTGCCATTACCTTGATTCCGGCACTGCTCGAGGATTGCAAAGATTTCTGGTTAATCGGGACATTCTGTTTGTCAGAGCAGCATGAATGTGGTTTTTAGGCATGGAGCCTTGTCCCTTACTTTCCAGGGACTCTTTTAGCACAACTAGATGCAACTGAAAAATGCAAGCTATGGGCATTCTTCCTATTGATCTGGAAGATGGAATCTCTTGTGCTAGAGACCATGGAATCATTCCAGTGGAGATGTGTGGCAGCAGTTTGAATGATCAACGAGGTATTTTTCTCACTAACAACAATGAAGGATCATCAGATTTGTTCATCTCAGATTCTTTGGGGAACTTCTTCCCGAACATGTGACAGACAATATAGCATTTCTTTTCTCACTTCTTTTTCTACCATATTGCTATTGGAATCGATTCAAAGTATCTGCAGTAATAAATCTCCCATGAACATGTTTATAAGGGGTCTCATGTATGACTGGAGTACACAAATATCTGCAAATCTAGTTTTGATTGTTTATATCTCTCTTGAAGTTTGGATGCCTCTTGTTGTCAAGGAGTAGTGCCTTCCTGTTGGATGCAAATTTGCACAAGATGCATATTTATGAATAAGGACTTTTTTTCTTTTCACGTAGGAGAAGTCTTATCTTATGCATGGTTTGCCTGCTTGGAATATTGGACTTTTGTGTCTCTCAATTTTTGTCTTCAAAGGGTTCTGTTAGATTTTCAACATTAGGTATCACTGAGTTCGAGACAGTGATGTCTAGTTCATTGCATGCTTCTAGCGGGGAGGCTATTTGCTAGATTCTGTGATGACTTTGTAACTCAATGGTCTTTCATCTAGTAGCTTGGCCCTTTGGGACTTCTATCTTGATACTTGTCTCTGGCATGTCATCCACCTTCTGCTATATCCTTTTCCATTTCTAGGTTCTTGTAGTACTTGTTAGCGGATAAGTGCACCTTCAGCTGGTTTTACTGTTTGTTATGAACGGCGATACAACAATGATGCCGACGGTGCATCTGGTAGCCAGTAAACTGTCCTTCTTGCCAAAAACATTTCCAAGAGCACATTCCTAGCATCTTTTATCTAAAATGTAACATCTCCAGATATTCTGATCTAAAAAAAAGTACAAGGTAAATTGCGTTGATTATCTGATCCCTGATTTGGTTTCAAGGGTTATATCAAAATGGTACGGATTCAGGGAAGCACTTATGCAAGGATTGTTTTGTCCTCATTCAGTGTAATGCTGTGACATTAACTGAGTGGTGTGGATTGCAGTGCCAGACGTTGAGGTGATGCGTGTTTATACCCCTGCCAATAGTGGATCAGGTTTGAAGTGGGTTGGGCTTAAGCTATGAAGCTGATGGGAATCCACATGGGTCTTTTACTTTTAATTTCTTTTTTTATTGTTATAAGGGCAAATTTGTAAATACTTTTTGTATAAACATTTTTGCTCAGAGCTTATGATAGGTTTATTTTTATGAGTTGACTCTTGGGCCATAGATCAACATCAGCACATGGAATGAGTGATAATAAAGATCAAGATGCGACATTCAAAACTTGAGGACAAGTTTTTTCCTGGTAGGAGAGTATGTTAGGAAGCAATAAGGGTTTTTTATTTTTAATGAGTTTTTGTGATAAGAGCATATTTGTAAATCTTTCTTGTATAAGGGTTAAATGCTAGTCTATGATTTATAAAAGAACCCCTTGTACAATCCACAGAGGATACGTTATAGTCAATTTTTTGGGCTTGGGTGTCCTGTGAGGGCTGTGCCCCTCTCTCTCCCCCTCTTGGCCCAGTGTGTTTTCGTCCTTCCTCATCTCCTAGAGCTCTCTACTTCAACCCCAACGGTCTGCCCCCTTCACTCCTCTCTCTTTCTCTCTACTTGATGGCTTATGATCCCTTCTTTCTTTTCCTGCTCAGTGCACCGCCAGCAGTTCAACACCTCCCTCGCACATCTGCAGGGCCCTCCAGCAATCCCCAAAGTGGTTTTTGTCTTCACAGCAGCCTACAACAGCTCAACACCCAGTTGGCGACACCCCCTGTACAGCCACACCTCTTTGGCAATTCGGGACTCGCATAGCCCTCATGTTTGTCATCAGAACCTCATCTGGGATTTGAATGAGCCTTTGTGCAGGCCTCAACATTCGCCTGAGCACCCTCTAGTGCATTCAAGCAGCCTTCCTCACCCCCTTCTCTACATCCCTATCCTTCTCCCACCATCGAGAACCCTGCCACTCACCTCCGCCTTTCTTGACACTACCGGCTTTTCCAATCTTCCCTGTCTCCTTCCTTTGCATCTGTAGACTCGTCTTGATCCGTCGTCTCTACCATCCCCATCACTAGTAGCTCGATGCCATCCCTATTGCCATCTCTGCCCTCCTCGTCCCTCTCTGGTTCTTTCTTCGTTACCTGGATGCCCCTCCATCACTGCCTCCTCCTGCTGGGTCACTTCCCCTGCTCTCCTTGCTGTCCAAATGAATGGAGATGACGATAGGGAAGCTTTGCGAGTATGGTGTCTTCTCACGTCTTTGGGCACCTGCCAGAGTCGCCACAACCCCCCTCCCCCCATGGTCTGCAGTTGCCGTGAGAGACCACAACCTCCACAGGGGGTTATTTGCTGCTGGTCCAGTCGGCTAGAGTCCTGGTCAATTTAGCTGCAGTCTGGCCAGCTCAGCAGCCCAACAAGTTGGTCCACCAATTGCCTCACTCCAAACTGAATGGTCTAGTTGGGTTCAGATTTGGCCTATGTTATCTGATGCATGAGGTGTCCGAGGCTAGGGGAGGGTCAACTGACCTTAGGCATTTGAGGTAATATATATTTTAATATATTTAATGATATATATTTATATAAAACATTAATTTTTTAAATAAAAACACAATAAAGCAAAAAAGCTCACTTCTAGGGCCTACAGGACATCTAGATGTTGGAGTCTCGGGGTGAAAGACTGACATTGGAGGTTTCAGGGCGGAGGAAGAGGATTTTTAGTTACCGGATTCGGCTTTTATTAGGTCTGGATCCAAGCGAGGCAAAGTATTTTTGCCTCACCTCAGTGCCTAGGTGCCTGAGGCGGGCATCTTAGATAACATGGTACCCTATCTAGTTGGCTCTGGCCTAGTTTGGTCTGGTTCACACCGGTTCAAACCGGTTAGATGGCTAAATTGGCAGGTTTTTCATCATTCAGTCCATTTCATGCTGGTTCGGGCTATTTTAGCCTGGTTAAGGCCCAACTTAGAGTCGGTTCAGGTGATTTCTAGCTAGTTCAACACCTCCCAGCAAGGTTCAGTAGTTTCTTGGCCAGTTCAACCCTGTTTAGTGCATTTTAGGGCGGTTCAACGTGTTTTGGCCCAATTTGGTGGGTAACCTAGTTCAGTGAATTTTCAGCTTGTTTCAACTCGGTTCAGCATCTTTTAGCCAGGTTCAGTAGGTTTTTAGTTTGGTTCAGCAGGTTTCTTGATCACCTCAAGTCTGGTTCACCCAATTTTGGTTCAGTTAAAAATACGACAATAGTTTAAGTGATCAGCTTGGACATGCTTACACGTAAAGATGGCAGATTCTTCCTTTTTTGTCCCGCATCAGAAGCGCTCCTAGAATAACCAGTTTTTCATTAATTTGGAGTTAAGAGAAGAGTTACAAGCAAGTTAAGGCAAAGCTTAAGAGTTGAGTTTAAAAACTTGAGTCTGCTATGTGAGGTTTTGTTTGATTTTACTTATCAAATCTTTTAACCTCTGACTCGGTTAGAGGTTAGAGTTTAAAGCTTGTTTAACAAAATGACTTATGGGGTGTTTGGTTGCATGATAATTAAGGTTTTTATTTTAACTTTTAAAAACTATAAGAAAACTTGTTAAAAGAGGTGTTTGACAACCATGATAATTTTATGTTTTGAAAGTGATTTTCTTCTTAAACAAAAAAAGAGGATCTTACCTCTTTCTTTTTTCTTGTGGTCCCCCACTTTGTTTGGTCATGTGTGGTAGTTACTCTTTTTTGTAATCACATCCCTCCAAACATGATAATTTTATGTCATGAGTTGGTTCACTTTTTATTTTAATACAATTTTTTATCATGAAAGTGTACAAAAAATTATCATGCAACCAAACACCCCATTAATAATTAAAATTTTAATAACATCTTATATCTTAATGCATTTCTTAAAATTTAGTTAAAAATTTAGCTTTTTCTTTTTTAGATATGGTATATTTAGAAATAAAATCAATGATATAACTTAACTAGATGTTAAGTTAATTTAAAATTAAATATATTGCTCAAAGTAAATACTTTTTTTATCACAAGATTAGAAACTAGAGGTGAAATTAATAATTTAGACTTTTATATTAAGCCAAACAAACCCTAAATGTAGACAATAAAAGAAAATCATATTTCCAAAATAAGGGTTTTTGAGTTGAAAATGTTAAGATGGATGTGTGGTCATATTAGATTAGATAAAATATGTTATGAACATATTAGAAAAAAAAACATAAGAGCAGTGGCAAACATAATTAAATTGAAAGAAGAAAACTTGAGGTGGTTTAAACATATTTAATGTAGACCAAGAACAAGGATGTCATGACCGGAATAAGAGACCAAATTAGCTAGTGTCAATTGTGATCCGATCTAGATCGGATTAGTAGAATCGGTTGATTTCAGGGGAGAAAACCAATCCAAAATTAGTCTTGATCCGTTCTTAAGAAAAAAAAAACACAGATGAATTTCTAAGAGGATTCCCATTTGATTTATGTCGAGGCCGTCGAAGTCGAACCGTCCATGATGTAAGAAGGGGAGCTGAAATCTGGAGTTTTTTTTTAACTAACACAGTTATTTTTTTTATTTTTAAAAGTAGCACGGTAAAACTTTTAATCGCAAATCTAGCACAGTTTGGTCAAAACTCGACTTTGCTCCTTAACAAGAATCTCGCGTGATCCCGTTGAGTAAACTGTATTTAATAAAAGTCGAGTTTTAATAAAACGACTTTGAAAGTCGAGTTTAGGCAACTCGACTTTCAAAGACGTAGTTGGGTGAAAGTAGAGTTCACCCAACTGGACTTTCAAACAGTGAAAAAAAAAAAACACGCGCAGTGCAGCATTTAATGCTGTACAGTAAACTTTAACATTTTTTGATCTTCCACTTAAAAAAATAGGATATTCGGATTAAAATTTGTCCGATCCACTCGGACCAATGAATTCGGAACATTCGAAACTATAGGATTGAACTTTTAAATTTATAAAAAGTGCAAGTTTTATCATTGGACGGTCCAGGATGCTCCGATTTAATATTAAAAAATCTAATATTAAGTATTTCGATATTCTAAATTTATTGGACGGAACGGATCGTTCAAATTCAAATCCGATAAATTATAATTTAAGAATATAGACAAAGATGATTTGATTTTAAAAAAAATACTCTGGCTGTGCGCCGTAGCGCACATCAATTTATATTTTAAAAAAATACAATGCATTTAAAAAAATACAATACTCTGGCTGTGCGCGCGCAGAGTATTTTTTCTTTAAAATCAATTGAAATTTACTTATATATTTAAATTTACTTACAATATTTAAATTGTGATTTATCGGGATTTAAAAAACATTTAATGCTGCACTGGCGCGTCGCGTGACTTTCAAAGTCGTTTTATTAAAACTCGACTTTTATTAAATACAGTTTACCCAACGGGATCACGCGAGATTCTTGTTAAGGAGCAAAGTCGAGTTTTGAAAACTCGACTTTGACCAAACTGTGCTAGATTTGCGATTAAAAGTTTTACCGTGCTACTTTTAAAAATAAAAAAAATAACTGTGTTAGTTAAAAAAAAAACTCCGCTGAAATCTGTGGCCCGGCTGCCGTCAACGACATTCCAAAAAGCCAGTTGCTGCCATGGCAGCTGCTCTGGTCCGTGCCCATCTCACAACCTCCAAAGGCCGGTTGCAACCTATGTTTGCTAAAGGACAGAGAGAAATTAGAATAGAAAAAGTACATGTCAAGGCAGGAGAAGTAATCCTGGCTTCTCAAACATGCAAACATCATAAACCACCTGGATTAACAACATAAAATTAGGATTACTTCACCTGAAAAAATCGGGCCAGAGCTGTAAGAGAAAAACACGTAGCCGTTCCCCCACCTTCGTGTTCGCCGCCACGGTCCTTGACTTCGATCGTCTGTGTGGGTGTGTGTGTGTGATTATGGTGGTGAAGATGCCGAAGTAAGGATGTGGATTTGATTCGATAAGAGGTTTTTAAGACTTCAACATTCATTTAAACCTTGGTTCAGATATTTTATCAAACAAGACTAAATGTCTATTCTCTGATCAAATCAGAGATTAGATGTTCATTAAATCTGGGGCTTAAGTGTTTCTTTATCCTTTCATGAGGGATTAATTGTTTGACTAGATAAGTAGACTAGTGTTTAGCTTGATGAGAGCTTGACTAGACTCGTTTAAATAGGTCAAGTAGACAATCTTAAGCAAAGATAAATAGTATGGTTCAGCGCAGTTGGTTAAGATGCTAGTTGCTAAATTTTGTCTCTTTTATTTATTTATAGATAAAACTCAAATCATGCATGAGTTGGTTTTGTACTAAGATCCATGCCAATTATTAAACTAATGTTTTTTAAAAAAATTTATCCAACAAAGATAAGGTGTAAGTATCATAAAGAGATTTTTAGATGTCAGTCGTTATCATTATCCACACTTTTAAATGCATCCTCATGATACTTGAAAACCCGAGAGTTTTCTTGAATTTGGCTGTCGCTGAAAAAAATAAGCTTTTGTTGCCTGGAAAACCTCAAAATGCTGATATTCAAATACTATAGAACTTTTTGTAACAAAGATGCCCCTCTCTAGACTATCTCCCCCTTTTCTCTCTTATAACATTTTTATCTATCCAGAAAATAGATGACATTTTTATCAAAAAAATAATAAGATATTTAACTAATGATATTGTGGGGGTGCGTTTAGTGGATATATTTACTTTTTTAAAACATGAGTTTTAAGAATTCTTAGTTTTCTGCTAAGAAATTTAGAAATATAAGCAACGCCGATTAATATGTAAGAGTCGCTACTGTAAATAGTCTAGTGAAATAATTAGGTCATGTAATTTGACAAGACTATTGACCGGGTGTTTGCTTTCATAATAAATTCTTATATATTTTCTGATAAAAAAGTTTTATTAAAGTAAAGTCTAAACTAGCCAATGACATAAAATTGTCATATTTGGAGAGATGTTATAACAAAAAAAAGTAAAAATTATATTCGATCAAAGCGGTGGGAGATCACAAGATAGCAAAATAAAATCTCATTTTTTTTTGCCTAAATGTGTAATGGTCTTCAAATACTTTTTTTAACAATTTTTTGTTATAAAACATATTTATATAATAAAACTCAATTTATTATGCAACCAAGCACCCCAAGAGAATTTAAAATTTTTAAGGCATACTTGTGGTTTAGGTTTTTAGCCAATCAATTTGATGGTTTTTCTATCTTTATTAATCAAAGTTCATAGATATTGTCAATAGTCTGTTTATCTACTTAGGATGTGTTTGGTTGGGATTATGAATCTCTAGCATAACAATCCCAACCAAAGGTACCTAATTTTCTTTGGACTTTTTGTTTGTAATAATTGAGTTTGGATTTTTAAAAGAAAGAAAGAAATAGACTCGTATATTGTCTTCTCTTCTGACTTTTATAAACTTTCAAGAGATGAATTATAAAGATTATCAATTATTGCATAAACTATAACTTTGAAAAATAAAGAGAAATATCAATTCATAATTTTTTTTCTCTATGACGCTAACCAAGTGCACCTTTAAACTTATTAAGATTGCTAGAAGTCAGACTTTTGTATAACTAAACGAACCAAATGTGAATAATTACTTTAGAACTTGATAGTATTTGAGTTTGATTAAAAAAATAAATAAATAATCTTGAATAATCCACCATTAAGTTCAACTTGACTTGTACATCGACTAGATCAAGCCAAACATATTTATAAATCTATCTTTATAGATCTTAATCCTCAAAATATATGATATTGCACCCAAATCAAACATGAAGGGTTAATTCGATAGCCTAGCTTTCACTAATGCAACATATCTACATCATTTCTAATTAGTAGTATATCATCCATATAAAATATCAAGAATGTTATAGCAATGCCACTTTTTTTATTGTACATATATAGTTTTTCTTTGTTCTTAATGAAGTTATAAGATTTAATCTTATCAAATCTTAACAATATACACACTCTATTTGATGTTCATATGATTCAAATCATTGAGGTTGTATCCTATATATCTCTTCTTCAAAATTACTATTGAGAAATAACATCTTAACATCTAATTGACATATTGCATAGTTATATTGTACAAAAATAGCAGGAAAATCTAAATGGATTGATCTATGGCAACAAGTAAAAAGTCTCATCATAATAAACTATTTGACTTAAATGATATCTTTTTTGACCATCATTGCCTTGAATGCCTCTACCTTCTAATTCACTACAATCATTCTTTTAAAGATCTATTTACACCTATGGGTACTATACCCTCAAGTGGATCTACCAAGTTTTAAACTTGGTTAGAATATAGTCCTTTTCATATTTTATTGCATATTCACATTTTGGAATCATTATCTTATATTGTTTCTTCATAGGTCTTTGGATATGCATCCTCACTATATTGTGCCTCACTTTAGAATTAAGTTATAGCTTGACCTTATGCATATTATGGTTTTAGAATGTTCAACCCTTGTGAAGAGGTATAACTATAACAAGTTTCATATAAGACTGAGAAGCTTAGGCTCGTGGGATATCCTAAAAAAATTTATGGATTTTAATTTTAACACCATTATGGACAAGGGGCCCATGTTGCTTAGTGTGTTGTATTCTAAATGAAGAGTTCTCCTATAAGAAAGACACTATGAGCAAGATAGAACTCGAAGATATTCTAGTCTCACAACCCAATGATACTTCTATTGAAATTCTAGTTGAGAGTTACACACAGGCGCTTTGTAGGTCTTCACTCCAATAAAAAAACCTATGAAAAATAAATATGCGATATTGGATCCAATATGGGAAGAGGCTATCAAATATGAAATAAACTCCATCTATCATGACCAAGTTTTGAACTTGGTTGATTCACCTAAAAGTATAGTATCCATAAAGTATAAATAAATTTTTAAAAGCTACATTGGAGTGAATTGGAAGGTAGAGACCTTCAAGATATATATAGTAAAAATGACATCATTTAAGTCAAGGAGTAGACTATGATGATACTTTTTTACATGTTGCTATGATCACCGTAAGGAATTGTTCAATAAAATTTGGTACAGTGGAAGCGATGATTCTTATGGGTTCATGTTGTTCTTGTATCAATCAAAATCAAATGACAAAAACTGAAACTAATCTCTACGAGTTCGAATATACTTGATAGAGATTTATCTAATCCCATAGAAAGAAAGAAGAAGAACTTCTTGAGCCCTTCAAACTATTCGAACGTTCGGTCTCTAGCAATATCCACACAAGCTTTATCCATAGCAGATTCTCCCTTCGTACCGGGCTCAAGAACTCTTCCTGAACTGAGCTCCATCACCTATGTATACCTTCTAGAGAGAGGAGAAGGTAGGGAGGAGGTTGAGGATGCATTTTTCACACTTAGCTTGATAGGGTTTGACTTAAACCATTAGTATTTATAGAGAATTTAGAATTTTTTATAAAAACTTAAAATCCTTATAAATTATACCCTTATTTCTATACTTATGGATAAGTCCTTATATGCGTGACCCATTAAGCTCAATAGCCTATTTAGTTGAGGCTTAATTAAAATAGAACAATTCTGTCAAATTAAATTAAATTAAATTTATTTTTCGATAATATATTAATCGGCCTACTAATCATGAAGGGTACAAACCACATCCCATGATCCCAAATAGTTATGAAGATAATTTTATCTCTTTGGAGCCTTTTCATCATTAGTTATCATATGGATATGAACTCTCGTCCATTCAATGTCCTGGTCAGAAAAGAGTACGATATCGATTGTCAACTCCTTAGTATATTGACTTTATAGGATCATGTACTCGAAATTGGATTAATTAGAAAACACCTTTTTCAATTATCCACTCTACCCTAGCCAGGGATTTAGAGTACTATTCTATAGGACATTCACTCTCATTTACCGAGAGTGGATGACCCTTATTGTCTTCTCAATTACCTTCATCAGGTTTTCCTTGTACTCGATTTATCACTATACTTGACCATCTAAATGGTGATCCATAAGTCGAAGGTCAAAGCACAAGTTTTGCCCAACAAGGCATCTTTAGCAACTTAGGTCAAAGGTTCAACAATGCAACCGTGATGATAGAAAACCCTAATTGATAATTTGGTAAGATATCATTCAGTGTTTCTAATTTGGTTAGTTCAGTGAACTTATTCGACTAATGAACACCTTAATGTGTATCTTAGTATCTCCACACTAATGACTAACGAGATCGATCATCCTCATCATATGAGAAGACATCACATACACTAGTTTATTTGGATTCTTGATGTCTTGTTTCAAGGATCCTATGACTAATAATATTTAGATCACTTATATTTAAACGATCAATATTATTATTATAATCTCATTATAATTCAATCATCATTTCATGTGATCAAGGACTTCATTACAATGTTCGTATCTAATAAATGTTAGGAATCATCTTACAAAATTTGGTGCCACGGAAGTAACGATTCCTATGGGTTCATGTAGAACATGTCTTAATCGAAACCAAATGATGAAAACTGAAAACTAATCAAAATAAGTATAAATATACCTGATAGGGATTCATTTAATCCCATGAAGAGAAAGTAAATGAGCTTCTAAAGCTCTTTAAACTATTTAAATGTCTAGTCTCCAGCAGTATTCACAAGAACTTCATCTACAATAGGTTCTCCATTTGCGTTGCTCTCGAGAACTCTTCCTGCACGAAGCTCCATCGCCCATGGATGCCTTCGAGAGAGATAAAGAGATAGGAAAGAGGCTGAGGACGTGGTTTTCACTCTTGGCTTGATAGGGCTTGTCTGAAACTATTAATATTTATAAAGAGAAAGGGAGGAGGCTGAGGATGTGTTTTTTTTGGACACATGGCCGAGTGGCCGAATTGTGCACAACATAGTGCACCATCGAACGATCGAGCCCTAGCTCCATCGTCACCAGATAATCCACCCCCTGGGGCAGATGGGCCCGAGGCCGAAGAGGTTGAGTGACAGTCAACAAAGCGTCTGAACTGCTGCTCAAACCATGGATGCTGCCCCCCATGGATAGACGTCATACCAACCCACTCACAGGTGGCTGATGGTTGAATAAAAGATTTGATGAGATTAAATGTTGTAACTTCATTAAGAACGAAGATGGGCTATGTATGTACAATAGGGCAAGTGGGAGTGTTGTTACTTTCTTAACATTTTATATAGATGTCATACTACTAATTAAGAATGATATAGGTATGTTATCATCGGTGAAAGTTTAGCTTCAAACTAATCCTCTATTTTTGATCTAGGTGAAATATCCTATATTTCGAGCATTTTGATTTAAAGAGATAGATCTACAAGAATGATTGGCTTAACCCAGTCAATGTACGTAGATACCATATTCAAAGTGTTTGACATATAAAACTCCAAGATTGGTTCTAACCTATGAGATATGAAGTTAATCTCTCTAAGGAGATGTCTTTTAGAAGACTACATAAGTGTAAGTTTACATAAGTTGAGTTTCTATGCTTGTACCATAGGGTATATCATGTTGCTAAGCTATGTAGAAAATCTAATATGACACATGCTCTATGTATTAATAACACTTATCAAGTGAATTCATGTGAGATCACTAAATAGTTAAGAAATGTATCCTTAAGTACTTGAGAATTTCTACTGATGTATTCCTAGTATATGGAGGAGATCACTTAAAGCTTTTTTGTTTTATAAACTCAAGCATTTAGTCAAATAAATCTGACAGCAAGACAACATTAGGATAAGTCTAATATGTGATTGTCTCATCTATCTTTGATTATGTGCCATTGTTTGTGAAAAACAATGGGTTATTGCATATACAATGGACCTAATGTCTCATCTCATTACTAAACACTTCTACGTTCATACCATTTGATTAGAGGGGTTTCAACTTATAAAGATATAATAAAGATAGACTATCTTATATTAATAACATTGCAAATCCACTAATAGAAGCGATATCTCAAAGTGTGTTTGAGCGTCACCTCAAGTTCATGGAGATTAGATAGATGGGTTATTGGTTTTAGTGCAAGTGGTAGATTGATAAAAATGTATGCCCTACAAGTCAACCATATGATATGATTCAACATTGCTAGAAATATCTCAATCAATATAATTATCATATCTTCATTACATTATTTTATTAGATGTGTATGATGTAACAAAGTCCTTGATCACATACAATAATAATTGGATCATGATAATATTCTATTAATGAGATCGATCTTGTGGATGTATGTGATCTAAATGTTTCTAGTCATAAGATTTTTAAGATGAGACATTAAGTATCCAAATAGACTAGTGTATATGATATCTTATCATACAATGAGAATGACTGATTTTATTAGAATCAGTGTGGAGACACTAAGATACACTTACATGTGCTCATTAGTGAAATGAGTTCATTGAACTGATCGATTTAAAAATCTTGAATGATATCTTACCTAATTGTTAATCAGGATTTTTTATCATCATAGTTACATGGTTGGATCTTTGACATGTGTGGCCAAAGATGCGTTACCAAATATATCTTGTGCTTTACTATTGACTTATAAATCACCAATTTTATGATCTAGTATAATTAATTGATCGAGTATAAGAAAGACCTGGTTGAGGCAATTGAGCAAATAACAGGAGATTGTTCACTCTTGGTAAGTGAGAGTGAATGCCTATATAATAGTACTCTTAATTTCTTGTCACGGTAGAGAGGACAATTGGAAAATGAGTTTTCCAATCCAATTCTAACTATAGGATCTTAAAGTGTTGGTGCTGTATCCCTATCTGATCGAGACAGTGGATAGACTAAAGTTTATATATATGCAGTGACCGATGATGGAAAGGCTGAATGAGGATAAAATATGATAGCAATGTATACACTACAAGTCAATATTATGTGATATGATTGATTCCATATTTCTTGTATTATCTTATTCAATATTAATGACATTATCTTCGTTACTTTTACTATTTAGATGTGCCTATCATAGTGAAATCCTAGGTTGCATGCAATGATGATTCAATGATGATAAGATCATGATAATGATCATTTAAAGGCATGCGATTTAAATGTTCCTAGTCATAGGATCATTGAGATGGGATATCAAGGATCTGAATAGACTACTGTATATGATATCTTCTCATATAATGAGAATGGTTGACCTCATTGGTCATTAGTGTCGAGACATTGAGATATGTGTACATGTGCTTATTAGAGAAATAAGTTCACTAAACTAACTAGTTTGTAATCCTTTAATGGTATCTTACTTGAACTGTCAATCAAGGTATTGTATTATCATAATTGCATGGTTGAATCATTAGCCTAAGTCACCAAAGATGTTTTGTTGGGCATACCTTGTACTTTGACTATTGACTCATGGATCACTTAGTTTTGTGGTCCAATACAATTAGTGGATTGAGTACATAGAAAATCTAATGGAGGTAATTGAGTGGACAACATGGGATCTTCCACTCTTTGTGAGAGAGAGAGAGAGAGAGAGAGAGAGAGAGAGAGAGAGAGTCTTATGAATAGTACCCTAAATTCTTGGCCAAGGTAGATAAGATAATTGAAAGTACAGATTCTAGGTAATACTCATTCATATATATTAGTTAACGATCTAAACTAAATGGCTAGATCCATATGCCTAATTTTAATATGAAATCAAAGAGTCAAATAATTATTCATCAAATGACTATTCATCCATTTATTATAATTTCATATATTTTCAAATAAGGCATGGGAAACCAAGACATTGGATGGATGATGATTTATATCTATGTAGTAACCGATGATAGAAATGTTCAATGGAATTTAGATCATCCCTAAAATTGATTTGGATTATGGGATGTGACTTGTACCTTTTATGATTGGGTGGCCATTAAATCTATTATCATATAATGGATTTAATATAAAATAATTTGTTCTTTTATTTTGGCCTCCATAAAATGGGCTCTTAGGTCTAGTGGTCATACATGTAAGTATCAATCTGATTGACAGGGTAGAGGAGTTATTTATGAGAAAGGAGTGCTTTTTGTGAAAACTCTACCTTCTATAAATACCAATGAAAGAGGCTAGGTGTTCTACAAGTCAAGGACAAGCCAATTTCATTCCCACCTCCTCCCAAGCACCATCCTCATCTAGAGGGCAACCTTGGATGGTGGAGCTCTGATTGGGATGACTTGTTGAGGCCGAGGCCAAGGAGAACCCGATGTTGGACGCAGTTCATGTGAATCCTATTGTGGACACTGTTTAGTCAATTCTCTAGTTTGGTGCCATATAGCTCTTTCTGGGTGTCAACATCAGGTGGAGGAGTGTGGTCGCTAGGAGCCGAGGGCTTCGAAAAATGAAGGGAAAAAAAGAAATAAAATGCAAATGTTAAGAAACGATGTTCGAACATTCCTTAATGGAGAGATTGTATTGGGAGATTGAGGGTTCCATCTTCTTCCTTCTTGGTCGGCCAAGGAGAAAGAGCTTGAAGCGGCCATTGGTTGTTCTTACAAGATCAAGTAAGCCAAGAAAACAAGTGAAAGTGGATTAAAACTAAAAAGGTGAAGCATCTTGCATTGGAAATAAAATAAAATCATAAAAGGAGTTAGACTAACTGGATCGGGAATAACTCCCAACCCCCTTTTATATTTTTTGGATAATGAGGATGAAATGATTAAACTAAAATATGCATGTAAACATAACGATCTAAAATGAAAACATAGAAGTAAAGCAATGCAAGATAACGAGGATGGGAGATAGGTTCGAGGCTCCAAGTGTAGCTGTTCGGGCAGTTGGCATCCCTTCATTGAGATGATCAAGCATGGCATCCTGGTCGGTGAGTCATCAGGTGACCTGATCAGTGGGTCACAGGCCTGGCATCCTTGGAGACATGTCATTGGGTGTTCCATAGACCAATTTGCACCTAGACGATCTTCAATACTTGCTAGTGACCCCAACGGGCCTCTTTGATGTGGGTGATGGTCTCCTCCCAGATGTAGGGTTTTGAGAAGCTTCACAATGGATGGCGATGAAGAAACAATGTGAAGAAGGTTGGTTCTTGATGGTGAAGAAGGGTGAGAAGCTCTCAAAACTTTTTTGCAATGAAGCATGGGGAGGAGATGGTTTGGGGCTGTTGAAATTATCTCATTCAGCCCTCTGGGACAACCTCCAAGAACATTGGAAACATGATTAGTGAGTGTCTTTTTATAGACCTAAAGGAAGGGTATTTTAGGCATAATTGATAATGTCAAGTGAGACAGAAGATGACTGCTTAACCGAGTTGCCAGGCGACCCACCTAGGGGTCCCCTAACGATCTATTAATGCCATTAAATGCGCATGCATCAAACGCTAGTGGCACACTGACCACCTCCAGCTATAGTACATAGCGTCCCGGGTGATGGGATGCCATCGTACTGTTTATGCCTAGTTGCTTGGTCAGGAGTGTGCAGCTTCTGAATCACTTAAGTTAGTCCGTACGCTACAATACCTAGCATCCTTGTGTCCTAGACATTTTTTTACCTGACAAAAAATAAATGCCCACCTACCATAGCCAGAGTTGTCGAGTTTGCATAGAAATTAGGTGGTGTCTTAGGTGCTAAGTTGCCTAGCATCTCGCTTGGGGGGATGCTACGTGATCTATCTGTCGACTCAGAAAATTCAACGGGGCCTCTCCTTTTTAGGAAAGTCCGTGAATCTGGATCATCACCTCAAGAGGGGATGAGAAAGGAAGAAGAAAACATGGAAAGCAACTCTCACATTGATCCCACACTCACATTGATCCCCGAACTTTCATCCTTTGGCGTCACTCGATCACCAAAGAGATGGTTCGGGTCATGTGGGAGGAGGATAAGAAGTAGAAAATTAAGACATGTGGTTGCCAGGAACCGCGGGTTCCGATTTATGAAATAAAATTGACCGTGTGTACCTTAGCGTGAAGAGTGCGGGTCAAAGTTTCTTCTTCTTCGGCCGGCCGATGAAGAAGAGTCCTCAACGCATGGGTTCTTGATTTCCTGTGAAACTAGACAAACAAATAGATGAAAAGACTATTAGAACTAGACAAAGTGGAGTATATGTAAAGAAAATGACATAAAACACACAACTGACTAGAAAATGACTGGATTCGGGTTATCTCTAACCCCTCTTTTTTATTTTCAGATTAACAAAATAAATATAATGCAAAAAATGTAAAAAAATGATAGGAGGATGAAGAATTATGAATTAAATATATAGGAAAAAGAACATAAAGATTCTGAAAAGAATAGAGAGAGATATGGCCAAATCTGGGTTGTCGAAAAAGCCTAGCAACAGTCCAGGATCTACGAGGCGCGACTTTGCTTTTACGCTCGTCACGACCAGTCCCGACCTTGGAATCATGTTCCGTCAATTTCAAACTGAAGAAGACTCGGAGAGGAAGAACTTTGATGTTGAGATCTTGGGCAGAAGACATCCACACACTGCTGTAGAGGCTGAAGAAGAGAGACATGGCAGATCACCTGCAGACCAGCCTTCCTCTCTCCTGAACTGAATTTTCTCTCTTTAAAAACTCAAAATTATCTCTCTAAAAATCACAAAATTGATGCAGGAGGGAGCTTGGACATCTTGAGATTCCTTGGGAGTCACGTACCTGCCTCTGGAACGACCAGAATTGGTCTCAATTTATAGGAGAACGACCATCACGATCCAAGCTAAAAAACAAGTCACCTTGCGCCCTACCCCAGGGCGCATGTGCCTCCAAGTGGGGGCACATCCTATCCATCCAAAAAATTTGGTCCGATCCGATCAAAAAATTCGATCCGATCTGTTCAGAGGTAGAGACCCGGTTGAAAACTGGTTCTCTCATGCCCTCGATCAGGGGCACAAGGCCACGTGCCTCAGGGACAGGGCGCATGGCCACGTGCCCTGGGTCCAGGGCACATGTGCCCAGGGACCAGGGCGCATGGGATTGTTTCTGCGCGTCCTTCTTCCGGAAGCCATTGCGAACACTCCCAAACTCGGAACTCGACGCCGTTTGTTGCGTTGGAAAGATAACAGGCCTAAGAACCTATCTATAGAAACAGATCAGCCATCACACCCTCCAAAACTTAATAAATTTATCCCAAAGTTAGACGAGTGGACAGAAGATCTGATACTAGTCGGAGTGACTTCGACGGCCAACCGGAAAGACACGCCATGCAACAAAACATGTCCGGAGTGTGAATCTGACCATATCCTTCAATGCATGATCATTAGGTATTGGTCATTCAGCCAATTTCCGTGTTTACACGATTTACGTGTGGCTTTCGCTCGAAAATTATGGCTTTGTGCGAAAAACTTCAGAAAACATCCGATTTCATTCGACGAAGCTCCAAATAAACTTTAAAAGACCCGGAATTATTAGAAGATCATTCACATATATTACCCTATAAAACATGAGTTTTATGCTCTGAATTAGGCTAATTTGACGTGTTTACAGCTTACCTCGCCTTTATGGCGGCTTTGTAAGGGAATGGCATGTAATGAAGCAGAGTGATTCAAAGTGAACTGTAATGGAATGCAAGTGAGCATGGATGAATGTAGCAGAATGGAATGGTGATGGACTAAAAAGGTGGCATCAAGGTGTAGATATAGACACGCTTATCTACCTGATCTAGCAAAATGAATCTCACTAAGTATTCTAAATCGCTTTCATGTTCCATGAAAACCTCATATAATTGATTGATAAAGGACATGCTATTGGCACGAGAGATGAAAAATAAAGGATAAAGGATGTAGCCAATCCTCAGCGCAGTGAGGTGTCCCCGAATTTGTAAGTTCATCATCAGCCAGCAACCCGAACTTTGCGGTGTTCTTCTACTGTGATGGGCTAAAGTTTAAAAGAGAAATTGATTTTGAAATGAAAAGAATACCAATCCATCATATTTGGAATCTCAAGTTCATTTAAGTTTCACCAAAATACTCAATTTAATTCTGAGTGGAATAACCTCAAGTTCTAAAAGGGTTTGTTTAAGCATAACAAAATTGCTCGGGTATCATAAAAACCATGAATCATGCTCTGGCAGAAAACCGAATATTCGGAAAATGGCAAAACAAACTTAAGCCATAGTAGGATTGAAAGATAATGATGGGACTGACATAGAATGATGGGAAAGAAAAAACAATGGCATAAAAACATAGTGGGATAAAATAAAAGACACAGTGGAATAAAGGAAAGGAAGGAATAAAACATAATGGGATAACATAAACGCGTAAAACATGGTGGGATAATAGAAAGGGAAGAATAAGACATGGTGGGATAAAATAAAGAAAAGAATAAAACATGGTGGGATAACATAAAAGAGTAAAACATGGTGGGATAACATAAAAGATACGGTGGGATAAAAGAGAAATGACGAAGAATGAAAAAGAGCATGAATATGAAAACATAGAAAATTATGTAGAAAATAGTTGAAGATATAGATTGTCTATTGGAGGTCAAAACACCTGATTAAGAACCATCGTCCTTTCAATGTTCAATTTTGGCTTATCCGTGAGTGTGAAGAAATGACCAAGCCATTGTAGATTTTATTGAAGGGGATGTCGGGCCCAGTCTTCTTCATGCTCAAGGTCTTCAACATTAATGCATATAACACATATTTAATGAACCTAAGATAACTAGGTGACAGATGGTAGGAGTGATGTGAAGATGAGAATGTGATAGATGCAGGTGATGATGTGAATCTGAGTGAAGTCTTCAGGAATGGTCCATCAACTTGCATCGATCACCTGATTCATCAGCACCATGATAATACTTGATTGGGTGGCGCTCTCTTTCTTTTCATCGTAGGGCTGGCATGATGTTCCTTCTGGAACACCGATCTCACCAATTCACATGTTAGGACTTAAAAGGATGCCTGCACATTTCTAGTTAGTACCCAACAGACGAAATTGTCATATGAAGCATATTTTTCCTGAAATGATCAACTGAAGTTTTCACTATTAAAACCATCATTTGGAGGTCAAAACAATGTTTTTGATGATGGTTTCTTTAGCAAAAATGTCACTTCAACGTTATAGACAATTTCTGATTTTTTGAGATTTTTTCTGAATTTTTCATTTTTTTGTCCATGTGTCTCCAATCGGGGGCGCATGCCCATGTGCCCTGGGGTGGGGCACCCGGCCAGGTGCCCCCAGATTAGGGCACATACGCCCTGAGGATTTTTTTTTTTTTGCAAAAAAATGTACCTGATGGCCCTTCTTTTCGCTTCTTTAGCTCCTGAAAACACTTAACAAAGATGATTAAATTTCCATCATAACTCATCCCTTTGCATGTATATCATTTGCCTTGATTTTGAGTCAAAGGGAGGAGCCTTCTCAACAAGGTGGAATAAAATAAATGTCTTAAATGAAATGAGGGTAAGGGTGTTGAAAGAACTTACCTGCCGTGGTGAGAATCTTCTCCTTTTACCTTGAAATCCCTGAAACACTTGATAAAAGAGGATTAGATCTTCACCATGACTCATCCCTTTGCCTATTATG
The DNA here is from genome assembly GCA_036172225.1 of Cryptocoryne crispatula var. balansae. Lineage (NCBI taxonomy): Eukaryota > Viridiplantae > Streptophyta > Magnoliopsida > Alismatales > Araceae > Cryptocoryne > Cryptocoryne crispatula. Next base: position 34,045,635 of record CM069925.1, on the reverse strand, counting down.
ATCAGCTTTGACTTAGGTCAAAGCGAAGAGCCTTCTTAACAAGGTAATTAAAGCAAAAATGAACATGCAATGCAACAATAGAAATATGCATGACAGAAAAATAAACATGGATGCAACTAAGGCAATGATCATGACTGAGCATTTTTTTTGGATTTTCTTGAAAATAATCATTTTTTTAGATTTTCAAAATATGCAATTTCTAGAAAATTAATTTTTTTTTGGATTTTTGAAATATGCATTTTTTAGATTTTTAAAATATTTATTTTTTGGATTTTTGAAATATTCATTTTTTGTGGAGAAAATGCTGGTATTTGAGACAGTTCACCGATCTTTGAAGTTTGTTAAGACTCAAGTGGTAGATACTATGTGCAAGAATAAAGTTCCCTACCTAGAATCCTTCTATCCTTCTTCCTTTGATCGGCTTGGGTTCCGCCTAGATTCAGTCGGTTTACCCTACCCAAGGGGTTTAAGGAGGAAGAGTATAGAGGAAGTCCTTGATAGGGTTTGGAGATGTTGAGAGGGATTTCTCTACTCTCACTCAAATTGGCCGTTGGGGTTCGGCCGCTTTGGGTCTTTCCTATTTTTTGCTCTTTTCTATGTGGCACATATTTGGACAGGTTTTTGACCCATGGGGACATTGCCCATCTTTAAGTGTCTTTTGCCTTGACTATCATTCTGGGTACTCATTCAGACAGGTTGATCATTTTTATTTTTCTAACCTGAGAGGTTCATTGCCATCTTTTGACACCCTTTTGCACCCTCCGAGACGGCCTCCTACTTGGGTGGCGAGTGTTTTCGGTACTGCCCGTCTCTAATCTTCTCTCCCTATCTTGGACCGAGTAGAAGAGAATAGGGTAAGGGTATTCCTTCGTTTCTAGATTTACGCCTTGCCTTTCGCAAGTGTCAGGTTGTCTGGAGTCTAGGATCGGGAGGTGTTGTGTGTGTAGGATGGTACCTACCCTTGACTTCTCACGAACAACCTAGGATCGATGACTTGAAATTATACCCGTGGTTTCTCCATTTTTATGGAAAATACTTTTTAAGGTAAACTCCATTTCAAGGATGATTCAATTTTTCTCCATCTGCATTAGTCAATTCATATGCATTGCTTGGATACTTTCAGTAATTACAAAAGGCCCTTCCTAGTTAGGTTGCAATTTGGAGCGGGGACCCCCCGGCTTAACAAATATGCTTTTGACTACCATCTCATCAATTTCAAATTTTCTCTCGACCACCCTCTTTTGATAAAACCTTCTAAGTCTGTTCTGATAAGTCTGGGCATGCTCGGCAGCGGCTAGCCTTCTTTCATTCAAGAGTTCAAGCTGTGCAAGGAGAGATTCTCGTCTCTCATCAACAGGAATATCCCTGTCGAGCTGAACTCAGAGAGATGGAAGTAATACTTCGTAGGGGACCACTGCTTCCATCCCATATGCCAAATCATACAGGGTTTGTCCAGTGGGAGTCCTTACAGAAGTACGATAAGCCCATAAAGCATCTACAAGCTTATCAGGCCAGTCGGCAAACTTGCTAGACTTACAAGATTTCTTGATGATTTTGATTAAGGTTTTGTTGGTGGCTTCTGCTTGACCATTACCTTGAGGATAGTATGGTGATGAATGATGCAATGAAATGCGATACCTGTTGCAAAGATCACATAGATCTTGAGAGAGAAATTGTGGCCCATTATCAGCGACGATGTCGCTGGGGATCTCGAACCTTGCAATGATGTTGTGCTTGATGAAGGAGCAGACTGTTGATGCTTTAATCTCCACGAATGCTTCCGCTTCAGCCCACTTTGTGAAGTACTTCGTTGCTGTCAGAATGAATGATTTTGAGCACATTTCGGAGTTGAGGTCACTCAAGGGGTCAATGATATCAAAAGCCCACATGGTGAAAGGCCATGGGGCATGAATTGGATGAAGGGAAGATGCGAGAGAGTGAATCTTGTCGGCATGGAGTTGACATGAATGACAGTGTCGGACAAAGATGGAGCAGTCTTCTTCTAGAGTTGGCCAATAATACCCTTGTTGAATGATTTTCTTAGCAAGGGCTTGGGCATTCACATGGCCACCACAAACTCCAAAATGTGCTTCCTTCAGCACCAACTCGGCTTCTTCTTCATCAAGACACCTGAGTAAGATTCCACTTAAGCTCCTCTTGTAGAGCACTCCTCCTAAGATTGTATACCTCTGGGATACTTTTCTAATTGCCTTCTTTTCTATGGTGGTTGATCTAGGTGGATATGACTGATTTTGGCAATACCTCGCAATCTCGTCATACTAAGGTTTCTCACCTTCTTCTAATTCTTCCAACTCAATTAAGGAGATTTCTTCTTTGTGTTCCAAGTATTCTTTTATGTTGAACCTCTCCTTAACCTTCATAAAACGCCCATCCTCAATTGCTAGAATTGACCTCTTACATATGTGGATAGTTTGCACTTGCCTACCTAGCATGACAGATAGAGATGAAGCTAGTGAAGCTAAGGCATCGGCGAGGATATTCTGAGCACGGGGGATATGGACAAAGGTGAGTTTGAAGAATAGCTTGATGGAGCAGGTGGTGAGCTCCTGGTAGGGTTTGTGGTTTGGATGGGAAGTTCGGTATTTGGATACGACTTGGCATAGGATCAATTGTCTATCACCTATCACCCTCAATTTGGTGGCACCATGGAAATGAGCAGCCTCCAGCCTGGCCAGCAAGGCTTCATACTCAGCTATGTTGTTTATTGTTGGAAAGTTAAGCTAAAAAGCCTGTGGAATGGTGACACCTTCAGGTGACAGAAGGACAATACCTATCCCTCTACCATGAGAGCTCAGAGCCCCGTCAAAATGTAATGTCCAAAGATTGGAAGATCGGACTGACATTAGTTCATCATCCGAGAACTCTGACCGGACTAGGTCAAAGATGGGTATGGGATGATCGGCAAGGTGTTCAGCAATAGCATAGCCCTTGATTGCCTTCTGCGAAACATAAGTGATATCAAATTGGGACAAGAAGCTCTTCCATCGCCCTAACCGATCAGTCAAAACTGTCTTCTCTAATAGAAACATGATGGGATTGATACGAGCAATAAGCTTGACTTGGTGAGAAAGAAAATAATGTTTGAGTTTCTAAACCACTCAAACAAGAGCATCACAAGTCTTTTCTACCACAGTGTACTTCAGCTCACAAGCATCAAACATCTTGGACAAGTAGTAAGTAGCTCGTTCTTTCCATTCTTCATCAACTTGTGCAAGGACTGCCCCAAGAGAGTTCTCAAGAACCGAAATGTAGAGGACCAAGGCCTTATCGAGAATTGGTGGTCTAAGTACAGGGGGACTTGCCAGGTATGTTTCCAACCCATCAAATGCCTCCTAGCACTTCGAATCCCATTTAAACTCGGCCCCTGCCTTGGTAACTCATAGAAAGGTTTACACATTTGGGAATGTTGTGAGATAAACTGGTGGACAAATTGTAGCCTCCCAATCAATCCCCGAAACTCTTTCATATTCTTCGGGGAGGCATACCAATGATTGCCTTGGCCTTGTTTGAATCGATCTCTATGCCCCTTTTGCTTACTATGAACCCTAGTAGTTTTCCTGATGAAACTCCAAATGTACACTTCTTAGGGTTCATTTTCAGCTCGTATTCTTTAGCTCGTTGTAAAACTTTCCTTAGCACTTCAAAATGATCTTCCAAACTCTTGGATTCGATAACCAAATCATCCACATACACCTCTACAAGGGTGTGCATCATGTCATAAAAGATAGCCATCATAGCCCTCTGATATGTAGCACCAGCATTCTTTAACCCAAAGGGCATGACAACATAGCAATATATTTCCCAAGGTATAGTGAACGAGGTCTTCTCTTGGTCCTCCTCAGCTAACCGGATCTGATTGTATCCAGAATAGCCATCTATGAATGAAAGCAATTCAAATCCAACTGTGTTATCAACCAAAACATCGATATGAGGCAAAGGGAATCCTTAGGACACGCTCGGTTTAAGTCCCTGAAATCTATGTAGATCCGAACCTGTCCATCCTTCTTCATAATAGGGACTATGTTAGCCACCCATTGCGGATATAGGACAACTTTATTGAATTTTGCTTAGTGTAATTTGTCGACCTCCTCTTTCATTTTGAGTGCAATATCAGGATGGAATCTCTTGAGCTTTTGTTTAACCGAGTAGTTCCAGGTTTCACGGTCAATCTATGTTCAATCAATGAATTATGTAATCCTGGCATGTCTTCATATGTCCATGCAAATGTGTCCTTGTATTCTTCTAAAACATTTATCAAACGTTGTTCTTCTGAGGGAGTGAGGTTTGCACTGATGATGATAGTCATAGGATCTTCCAGGGTTCCTAAATTCAGTTCCTTAGTTGGTTCATTTCCTGTGGCTGATGGTTCCTCAAATCTTCTAAGTACAGATGCATACACATCAGCCAAGTCCTCGATTTCATTCTCAGATTCAGGATCCTTTTCTGATACCACCTCATATACTCCCAAAGTATGATCTATGTTATGCTCATCCTCATATCAGATTTCTTCTAGCTGGATGGTATTCTCTAAAAAAGTTTGACAGCCTTGCACACTCTATGAATTTCTGTGTCAATTGTTGCAGATACCTATTTGGAACTCGTTTACCTCTGACTTTCCTATTTCCTAACCTAACCTGACCTACTGAAGATAAAGTTGGAAAGGTGGTATTTACAATGGAGGGAGGATCGAGTAAATCGGTCAATGATTTAGAAGAGAGGGATCCCCGATTAGGAGCACCCTCTAGGATAAGTAGAGATATTTCCTCGATGAAAATGTGAGTTTCAGAGAAGACATTTTTTTTGGGATTTTCAAGTAAAAATATAGAATGAGTCGGAGTGGCTCGAGATTTGCTAGAAGCTGACTGAATTATCAGAGAAAAAAACTTAAGAATAAAGGGGAAAAAGGGGCTCGTGGGCCCAATGGTAATGGAAAATGGGCACATGGGCCCAAAACTGATAAAAAAAGTAAATAGGTATGTGGACCCTATTTTAGAAATGGATGGGCATGTGAGCCCATGCTGGTGTAGACACGCCAAATTCGCCTAATTCAGAGCATAAAACTCATGTTTTATAGGGTAACATGTATGATTGACCTTATAACGATGCCGGGTCTTTTAAAGTTGATTTGGAGCTTCGCCGAACGAAATCGGATGTTTTCCGATGTTTTCCGCAAAAAGCCGTAATTTCTGAGCAAAAGCCTCACGTATATCGTGTAAACACGGAAGTTGGCTGAATGACCAATGCCTAATGATCATGCATTGAAGGTTATAGTCATATTCACACCCCGATCAAGTTTTGTTGCATACCGTGCCTTTCCGGTTTGCCATCGGAGTCATTTTGACTTGTATCGGATCTTCTGTTCACTTCCCTAACTTCCGGATAAAATTCTGAAGTTTTGGAGGGTGTGATGGCTGATCCGATGCTATATAAAGCTTCTTCGGCCTGTTATCTTTCCAATGCAACAAACGGCGTCGAATTCCGAGTTCGGGAGTGTTCGCAATGGCTTCCGGAAGAAGGACGCGCGAAACCAGTCCCATGCGCCCGGGTTCCTGGTCACATGCGCCCGGGACCCAGGGCACGTGCCCATGCGCCCTACCAGTGAGGCACGTGACCTTGTGCCCTCACTTGAGGGCACATGCGCCCCACCTTTGAGGCACGAGGGACCCAGTTTTTCACCCGGACTCTACCACTGAACCGCCGATCGGATAAGGCCTCTTTTCTCGGGATTTGTGCCCATGCGCCCTCATTGGGGGGCACATGCGCCCCTCAGTGGGGCGCATGCACCCAGCACCAGGTCGCATGCGCCCAGGGGTGGGGCGCAAGGCCTTCTATAAATTAAATAGAAGGCGCAAGGCCTTCTGTTCTCCTATAAATTAAATCCGATTCCGGTCGTTCCAAGGGAATGAGCATGACTTCCCAGGCATCTCAAGACGTCCAACCACCCTCCTGCATTGATTTTGTGATTTTTAGAGAGAGAATTTCGAGTTTTTAGAGAGAGAAAAGTCGGTTCAAGAGAGAGGAAGGCTGTTCTGCAGGGGATCTGCCCAGTCTCTCTTCCTCGGCCTATACAGAAGTGTGTGGACGTCTGCTGCCCGAGATCTCTTCATCAAAGTTCTTCCTCTCCAAGTCTTATTGAGTTTACAATCGACGGCACTTGACTCTGTGGTCGGGGCTGGTCGTGATGAGCGCAGAAGCAAAGTCGCACCAGGCAGATCCTGGACTGCTGCTCGGCTTTTTCGACAACACAAATTTGGCTATATCTTTCTCTATTCAACTCAGAATCTTTCAGTTCTTTTTCCTATCTCTTTTTTTAGTGATTATCCATCCTCCTATCATTTTTTACATTTTTTTGCATTACTTTTACTCTGTTATTCCGAAAAAAAGGGGTTAGAGATAACCCGAATCCGGTCAGTTTCTAGTCAGTTGTGTGTTTTATGTTATTCTCTTTACATATACTCCACTTTGTCTAGTTCTAATAGTCTCTTTCACTTGTTTATTTGTCTAGTTGCACAGAATATCAAGCACCCACCACGTTGAGGACTCTTCTTCATCGGCCGGCCGAAGAAGGAGAAGCTTTAACTCACATTCTTCACGCTAAGGTACACACGGTCAATTTTAATTCTATAAATCGGAACCCACTGTAGACACGCCAAATTGGCTTGATTTGGAGCCCCAGACTCTTATTCCATAGGCGATATCTTTTATTTGACCGTTATCTAATCCGGACTACCTCGTGGAGATGAGCTAAGGACATTGGTGGAGCCCCCTTGTTAGTTGAGAATGGACCAGTGATTTTCGGAATATTGCCGTAACCTTCAAGCGAGAGCCGCATGTGAACTGTAAAAACACGATGCCTGCTCGATGACCGACCTTGAATGGTCCATAATTGAAGGTCTCGGGAGTCCCGCATGTGTTCCATAACGTTCAGGGTTTCCGAGAAGTCATTTCGGTAGGCGTCGGTCAATGACGGCTTTCGTTACGGCTTTTTTTTTTCGATCTGTGCTGACACGGCTATCCCGGACCACATGTTAGGCCTTTCCGGTCATCACCGGGTCTTTTCGGGTCATCCGGGTCGATTCTAGCCATATATTTTATCAACCGGGGCTATACGGCCATTTCGGTCAATTTTAGGGTTTCGCGGCTTTTACGGCTTTCGATTCACGTTTACCGGGTTAATCTCAGATTTTTCGATGACTTCGGATTGTCCGATCGTACTAGAATTTTTCGGTCATCATTTCAAGTCATCCCGAGTTGACCCGAGATTTCTCGACCGGAACCGTGCTCTTTCGGATCTTCGCCCCGGGTTTCGGCTTTCCGCGAGAGGGTAAACCGGTAGAAAGCCCCGTACGAACATATCAGGAGTTATGCCGGCTGTTTTACCAACTTGAGGAGGTGAGGTTGAGAGCCCTCTTTCCAACGCGACAAACGGGAGCCGAATCGGACATCCCGTTTGCAAGATACGGCTTGCGGAACACGCGCGCAGGAGAGAGAGTGTACCGCGCCCCCGCTCCGCTTGAAAGTGGAGGGCGCGCCCTAAACCCGGGGGCGCGCCCTGCGCGCCCCCGGTTCCTTTGAAAAGCGGGGGCGCGGTCAGTTGCTTTAAATCGGAAATTACCCCGATTAGCACCTTCTAAACCGGGTTTTCGGAAGGTTTCCGGGGAGGATTTTCACTTATTTGTACCGCGCCCCCGGTTCGGGGGCGCGTTACGTATGTCAAGTCGATTTTTAGCAATTTCCGGAAGTTTCCGTCGATTTTTAGCAGTGAGACGCCGAACGCGCCCCCGCCCCCTTTGAAACAGGGGGGCGCGCAGACCGCGCCCCCGAACTGGGGGCGCACCCTGCGCGCCCTTGGTTTGAGGGCGCGCCCTGCGCGCCCTCGTCTCCTTTGAAACGCGGGGGCGCGGTACACCCAGTTTCTAAATTTTGCACCGGCTCTCTTCCCCTATAAATTGAGGGCCATTCTCAACGACCCAAGGTTGAACCCCCGGTGCCTAGCTCGTCCCAAGGTCGTCCAAGCTCTTCTCCAAAGCCGTCCCGACGTCCAAAAGCGATCCGAAGTCAAGAAATCGATCCCGAGGTGAAGGAGAAGGCTCGATCCGGGTGTTCTTCATCAACCTTCTTCATCGACTTCTGGAGAAAATCCTAGGCTTTTGCTGCAAAAGTCTTTAACATACAAATTGTCCCTCTCTTCGTCCTCTTTCGTCCCCAACTGACGGCACTCCATTCCGACTTGCCGTTTGTTCGTGGCGGTTGCTACACTGAGGGCGCGCATCCAGGTTCTGTTTTTGATATCCGCCCACTTTCATAATTTTTACTGACTTATACAGGAGGATTTCGGAGAAGTCATCAACATAGGAACTCTTTCCCTTTGAGTCCTCCGTCTACTCAAACAAACGGAACTCGATTCTGACATCGGGGTCGTCCGTAGCATCCTCTGCACCGAAGTCGCGCCAGAAGGGTGCAAAGCTACCCGAACCGGCCTTTTCTCAACCAACTCGGCTTCAACTCAAGCCGATCCATTCTATAAGCCTTCTCAACTCCATTAACTCTGTTTATTCATTGTTTTAAAGCATCTTTTAGTTTATTTACATCATTTTTACCTAACCAAAAATACAAAAAAAGGGGTTAGGACTCACCCCAATCCGGTGAGTTCGATTCCAATTGCTTCTTTCTCATATTCTCTCTACAGTTACTACACTTCCCATAGTTCTAATTATTTTCTTCACTTGGTTTATTTTTCTAGTTGCACAGGTTTATCAAGCTAGCATTGGATTGGAGACTCTTCTTCATCGGCCGGCCGAAGAAGAAGAAGGTTGAACTCACATCCCTTTCTCCCACGCTAAGGTACACACGGTCAACTTCACTCCATTTCCATTACATAAAGCGGAGCCCGCGGCTCCTGGCGACCACACTTTCTTTTTTATTCATGTTCTAAATTCATATCCTCCTCACTCTCCTCCCACATGACCCGAACCATCTCCGGTGCTCGAGCGACACCGTGAGATGAAAGTTCGGGGATCAATGTGAGTGCGGGATCGAGGTGAGGAGTCTTTACCGCTTTCCGAGTGTTTTCCGATTCACTCCCTTTTTCCCCCAATTCCATCTTTCATCACCTTATCTTGAGGTGCCGATCCGGAACCCGTTTTCGGAGTCGACAGCTTTTTGGCGACCACGGTGGGACAACCAATGTCTTCAACCGTGCTAGCTTGATTGATCCGTGCAACTAGTTGTTTTCCGACTTGGTTCCCGCGTGAACCGGCTTGTCCTTTACCCTTTTCCATGTCAATTTACTTTTAAAAAAAAAACTTGCTGATTACTCTTCCTTTAAGATTGTCCCCCATGTGGACTTGATTTCTTGTCTTTAATTTCAGCCCGGTTCCCGCGTGAACCACTTTTTCTTATAAACCGGTTCCCGCGTGAACCACCTTTCTTTTCCAACTCGGTTCCCGCGTGAACCAACTTACTTTCAGATCGGTCCCCGCGTGGACCACCCATTTGCAGCACCTTTAGATTGGCCCCACGTGGCTCTCTTTTCATTTTGTCAACTCTTACACCGGTTCCCGCGTGAACCACCCCTTTTCCTTCAAAAACCGGTTCCCGCGTGAACCACCTTTCTTTTCCAACTCGGTTCCCGCGTGAACCAACTTACCTTCAGATCGGTCCCCGCGTGGACCGCCCCTTTGCACCAATTAGATTGGCCCCACGTGGCCCTCCTTTCCTTTTTCCAATCAAACAAAGCGGTTCCCGCGTGAACCACCCATTTTCCTTCAAAAACCGGTTCCCGCGTGAACCACCTACTTTTCCAAAACTTGGCTCCCGCGTGAGCTACTTTATTTTCAAATCGGTCCCCGCGTGGACCATCCTTTTACCTTCACTTCAGATTTGTCCCCACTTGGACACTCCAACACAAGCCGGTTCCCGCGCGAACCACCTTTTAATTGCTAGTTTCTAGTTACTTGTTTTACTCTATCATTGCTTGTCTTGCTTGCATTCACTTGTTTGATTTATTTAATAGCTTTCATTCATGTTTGCATATTGATTGCTTCTTCTCCTTCTACCCTCCATTTTTCATTTTTGCATTAGCTTTGCATCGGGTACCGGACTTGTTCCGATCCGTAGGGCATTCGAGGCGGGGGCTCTCTCTCCCAACGCACCCTCACCCTCCAAACACCTTCTTGGTGGATTCTTACCTCTCTTCTGGGATATTCCTTCCTAGTTGATTTGGTGGTTTCCATCAAGACCTCCGTAAGTCCCCATCCGTGGAGTATTCCTCTCCGCACGATTGGGCCGGTTGTACCACTTTCCCAAAACCCGAAGAACCCAAGTACCTACTCGTGGTGATTGAGTGATAACCTTAGGTCTTGAAGATTGAAGCAATAGGAATCATACCTACTTGAGTGAACAATTGCTAACAATCTATCTAATCTAAGGTTTTAACCCAAAAATTATTGAGTAGTCATTTTAAAACTTTGTTTGCATAACTTGCTTGCTCATAACAATTGAAAACAACCAAAAAATTCTCTCCTTTCAAAACACCTAAAACAAAAAAAAAATCCCTTTAATATTTGTGATCAACTTGCTTGCCAAACAACCAAATTGAAACCAAATCAAATCAAACAAACAACCATAATCAAACAAAAACTCTATTTGCATTTACACCCTTCATTTGCTTTCTTTCAACCATTTTGTAAGGAAATTTGACAGGATGCCCACCCTAAGGCCCGGAAGACACATCGGGATGTCGGACTACAGCGGCCAAGAAGAGGAGTACGAGACGGGCCACTACGAGCTGCAACAACCCATGGCTCAACCAGAGGGCCATGTCAACGCCGTCAGGGAGCCATAAATTCAAAATCCTACTCATCAACCCGCTTCACTTAGCGTGGAGCAACTCCTCCAGGGTCTATCTCTTCATCTAGACCCCGAATCTTTTTTGCTTGTGCAATCCTTGACAAAGGGCAAGATGCCCGCCACTCAAGATCCGGTCGAGGGAAATCAAGCCCCCTCACCACCTCAGTCAGCAGTCAAGCCCCAAATCATCTCTTCTCCTGGGCAACCCTGTCGTGTCTCTACTCACCCCGTTGTGGGGCATTCACACAATTCTGTTCCAATTCCTGTTTCCAACCTACCTCCTCCAACTCAGCCGCCTAAACACTTTGCTCCCCGTGGCTCGGGAATCCAGCCTCACCCAGGCATTAATGAACAAACTCAACCGGATGGATGAGCGTTTCGAAGAGATGAGGCATCGCCTCGATTCTAAAGCCATCCCCGAAATCTCTCGTCCCATCCTTCCCAGTTCTACACCTTCCTCCTTCAGAGATACCAGTCTTCCAACATTACAACGGGACTGGTAATCCTTTCAACCATCTAAAGAGCTTCCTCTATGACTCCTCATTCTGGAAAAATGACCGCAAAGCCCTTGCCTTCCTATTCCGTCGGTCATTGGATGGATCCGCCCTTGACCGGTTCTATTCTCTTGATTCCATTGAGGCGGCGGATTTCGACATTGTCAAGACGAAGTTTCTACGAGAGGTACAAGGATCGGGTGGGGCCAGCCTGCTCGGTAGAATCGACTTGATTGCCGAAAAGATGAGGCCGGATGAGGACTTTGCCCGATTTGCTGATCGGTGGAGGGGAATGGCCGAGAGGCTTGTGGATACCATCTCGCAGGGGAGCGGTGAGGATGCTCATTGGGAACACCACGCCTAACCTTCGCAACCTTCTGATCATGCACCGTCCGACAACCATGAGTGAGTTGTGTGATAGCGCCCGCTACCTCCAAGCCCACTTTAAGGATGCATCCATGATCAACCCGTTCGACACCAAGCCCCGTAATACTAGAAAGCCTACACTGTAGGACCCACCACCGAAGGGGTAGTAAATAATGAGAGCATCAATGCCATGGGTAACCGGGGTGGGTACCGTCAAAGCCAATACCGTAACCCACCACCCAATCAACAATACCGCCCGGCCCCTCAACCGGCTCCTCGGCCACGGCAACAACTTGCATACAACCGAGCACCACCACAAAGAACCCACCTACAACCGAGCGCCCCAGCAACCAAATGCCTACAACCGAGCGCCTCAACAACAACATGTCTACAACCGACCACCACCCCAACCACAAGCCTACAACCAAGTGCCACCACCAGCCAACCGACTTAGGAGGGGGGGACCCAAGAGAGAATACTACCCTCAGCTGCCATTCCCCCTCACCGATATCTTCAACGCATTGATGGCTGAACAGCAGCTAGAGCTTCCAAAGGAGAGAGAAGGATGGCCAGCAAATGTTGACATGACAAAATACTGCGCTTACCATCGGTATCCTGGGCACACGGTGGATGTCTGTTTCCAATTTAAAGATTACATTCATGACCTCAATGATCAGGGGAACATCGACTGGGGACAGATGGGGGAGTCTATACAAGCGATGAAGGCACGACAGAATCAACCTCGGCGACAGCAAGTACAACAGCAGCCCGGCCTGGGCATAGTCCAAGATCCGCTCCCGGTACATGCACCAATACAAGCACCGGCACCAGCACCACCAAACCAACGACTCGGCCTCGTCCACTCCGCCATCGAGGAGTCAACCCACCATTCCCAGGGTTGGCAGGTCGAGGATCAAATCACCTCCATGCCCGCCATACCAACCCCACCTACAAACCGCACCATACTCTCCATACCGAGAGCTGCCCCCAGCCCACAAACTACCCAAACACCACTACCCTCACCAACCATTAACCCTCCACGGCGCTTAATCATTAGACCGCCACCAGCCTCCCAACCAAGACCCCAACCATCACCCCAACCTAACCCACCGACCACCATTAATCCTCCACGGCGTCTAATCATTAGACCGCCACCAACACCCCGTACATCACCTAACCTACCGATCATTGCCACCCCACGACCCCTCATCATTAGACCATCACCACCAACACCCCAACCATCACCCAACATACCGGCCTCCACCAATCCACGACCCCTCATCATCCGATCCTCACCACCCCTACCTACCATGGGCTCCTCAACCTACCAACCAACCCTACCATCACCATCATCACCACTTCCCCCTACCACGCTGGCGCCAGTACTTCGTAGAGGGAGGATGTTCCAAAGGGTCTTCCCCCAGGTCGGGATACAACCACAAGAACAGGCAGAAGAGGAGGTGGTAGAAGAACCATTGCCCGGCACGGCATATGACCTATTGAAGCACTTGGACAAAATGCCGGCACGGATTTCGATTCTGGAGCTAATAAAGAGGTCAAAGAACCATCAGGACATCCTACAACAATATTTACAGCGGGTCATGGTCAATGAGGACCTCCCGCCTGAGAAGATCATTGCTGTCCTGACCCCGAGGAGTGAACATCCGGCACTCACCTTTACACGGGAGGAGTTGGCACGGCCGGAGATCGAAAGTACGCCTTGCGCGTTGCGGTAGTCATCCGAGGCGTGGAGATCAAGTCCTCGCTTGATTGACACCGGAGCATCCATAAATGTCATGCCGCCGTAAACATTGCAACTCTGCGGCATCTCCGATGAAGAAATCGAGCCTTCTGCCGTCACGGTGACCGCATATGACAACTCCCGGAAGCCGACACGAGGGGTGGTTACATTAAAAGTAGGGCTCGGGCCATGTGCCGTCACCACCGAGTTCCACGTTCTAGAACTGGACCCTACATTCAAAGCTATTTTGGGACGCCCGTACCTGGAGGCAATAGGAGCTGTTGCCTCCACTAATCATCAGTGTCTGAAGTTCCCATACAAGGGCCAGGTGATCAAAGTAACCAACATCCCCATTACCGAATGACGTGGATGACCCCTCTTCGCACTACCAATATCAAAATCTGTCCGGCCCGGTGGTTTCAACTACAGAGCTACCTGGGGTCATGCTATTGACGTCGCCTCCAGATTCAGTTGCGAGGCGGATAATGAAAGGAATGGGCTACCAGCCACGAAAGAGGCCCGGAGACCAGCTGCCGGGGGTTGTGCACCCCTTTGAAGCCGTACGAAGACCAAAGAGACACGAGCTTGGCTATGAGCCCAGTTTCACTCCGCGGATGGTCTACCGGCCAAAAAATGCCATGGGACTCCAAAAATTCTTTATCAAAGGGGAGACCATGATGATGGCCGGGGACGAAGAAGAAGAACAAGTCAAGAGGAAGAAGGCACCAGAGCAAGAGGAGGAAGTAGACAACCTGAGTTCATCTTTGGCTCGGTTGTTCATAGAGGAGGAAGAACCAGTCGAGGGCAAGTCCATCTCCAAACAACTTGTCCACTCGAACCCACCTCCAAACAACATCCCGTGTGAACCGTATCCTACGGTCACGTATTTCAAAATCCTCACTCTCTCCCTCTTAGATTCACTTGATGGGCTATCTAGCCCAATTCCCACTTATGGACCAAAACGGCCACCTGAACTGATCAATGGGCCTGAGAGCCCATTCAAATCTTCTTACTCCACTGGGCTTCTATGCCCATCCAACAAACTTGGGCCCGCGTGCCCACCAGTCGGGCCCACGTGCCCTTTAGATTTATTTTCTTGCTTTGGGCCCGCGTGCCCACCATTTGGGCCCACGTGCCCCTTAGATCTTTTCACTAGCTTTGGGCCTATCTGCCCATTTCTTGTCATCATCGGGCCCGCGAGCCCATTTTTCTTCCATTTTCTTAAGCTTTCTATTTCTGCTCGAGCCCTATCGGCTCATTCTCTTTTTGTTATTGAAAATACCCAAAATACCCAAAAAAAAACGTCCTCTCGCAAACTCAGTTTTCCATCGAGGAGACGTCACTACTCGTCTCGGAGGGTGCTCCCAACCAGGGACCCCTCTTCTCCAACTCACTGATTGATTTGCTCGATCCTTCACCCATTGTTAATACCACCTTTTCAATTCCGTCTTCTTTAGGAGTAGTTAGGGTAGAAAAGAAGAAAATTCGAGGTAAACGTGTGCTAGAGAGATATCTCCAACAAATAGCTCAAAAATGCAAGGAATGTGCAAGGCTGCCAAGGTTTTTGGAAAATGCTATCCAGCTTGATGAAATCCAATATGAGGATGAATTCAATGTAGATCATACATTGGGAGTTTATGAGGTCTTATCAGAAAAAGATCCTGATTTCAAGGATGGAATTGAGGACTTGGCTGATGCGTATGCATCTGGACTTAAAAGATTTGAAGAACCATTAGCCACGGTGGATGAACCGATAAAAGAACTGAATCTTGGAACACCGGAAGATCCCAAGACAATCCTCCTAAGCGCAAACCTCACTCCCACTGAGGAACAGAGTTTAATTAAAATTTTGGAAGAATATAAGGACACGTTCGCATGGACATACGAGGACATGCCGGGGTTAGACAACTCGTTAGTTGAACATCGTCTAACTTTGAAACCTGGAGTTACCCCGGTCAAACAAAAATTAAGGAGATTCCACCCTGATGTTGCACTTAAGATGAAAGAAGAGGTCGACAAGTTACATCAAGCAAGATTCATTAAGGTCGTCCTTTATCCGCAATGGGTGGCAAACATAGTCCCTGTCATGAAGAAGGATGGCCGAGTTCGGATCCGTATAGACTTCGGGGACTTGAACCGAGCATGTCCTAAAGATGACTTTCCTCTACCTCATATTGACGATCTTGGTTGATAACACCGCTGGATTCGAAATGTTGTCATTCATGGATGGCTATTCGGATATAATCAAATCCGGTTGGCCGAAGAGGACCAGGAGAAGACCTCGTTCACCACACCTTGGGGAACCTATCTGCTATGTCGTCATGCCCTTTGGATCGAAGAATGCTGGTGCTACCTATCAGAGGGCAATGATGGCTATCTTCCATGACATGATGCATACCCTTGTAGAGGTGTACGTGGATGACCTGGTCATTAAGTCCAAAAGCCGAAAAGATCATCCTGAAGTGTTAAGAAAGGTCTTGCAAAGGGATAGGGAATACAAATTGAAAATGAACCCAAAGAAATGCACATTTGGAGTATCCTCAGGAAAACTGTTGGGGTTCATAGTGAGTAAAAGGGGCATAGAGATCGACCCAAACAAGGCCAAGGCAATCATTGGTATGCCTCCTCCGAGAAATATGAAAGAACTTCGAGGATTAATCGGGAGGCTACAATTTGTCCGCCGGTTCATCTCACAACACTCCCAAAGGTGTAAACCTTTCTATGAGTTGACCAAGGCGGGGGCCGAGTTCAAATGGGATTCGAAGTGCCGGGATGCATTCGATGGTTTGAAAAGGTACTGGCTAGTCCCCTGTGCTTAGACCACCAGTCCCTGGCAAGCCCTTAGTTTTATATATCTCGGTTTTGGAGAATTCTCTTGGAGCAGTCCTTGCACAAGTTGATGAAGAAGGGAAAGAGAGGGCAACTTACTATTTGTCAAAGATCTTTGATCCATGTGAGCGAAGTACCGTAGTGGAAAAGAGCTGTGCTGCAATAGTCTGGGTAGTTCAGAAGCTTAAACACTATTTCTTAGCTCATGAGGTCAATCTCATCGCCCGCATCAATCCCATCAAATTTCTTCTGGAGAAAACTGTTCTAACTGATCGGTTAGGTCGTTGGCAGAGCTTCCTCTCCCAGTTTGATATCACCTATGTCCCCCAGAAGGCGATTAAGGGCTATGCCATTGCCGAACATCTAGCCCATCACCCTATACCCCTCTTTGACCCGGTCCAATCGGAGCTCCCGGATGACGAACTAATGTTGATCCGATCTTCCCACCTTTGGACATTATATTTTGACGGGGCTCTAAATTCACATGGTAAGGGAATAGGAATCGTCCTTCTATCACCCGAGGGTGTCACCATTCCACAGGCATTTCAGCTTGACTTCCCAGCAACCAACAATATAGCTGAATATGAAGCCTTGCTGGCCGGGCTGGAGGCCGCTCATTTCTATGGTGCCACAGAATTAAGGGTGATAGGTGATAGCCAACTAATCCTTCGCCAAGTCCTAACCAAATACCGAACTTCTCATCCAAACCTCAAACCTTACCAAGAACTCACCTCTTGCTACATCAAACTCTTTTCCAAACTCACTTTTGTCCATGTTCCTCGAGCTCAGAACATCCTTGCTGATGCCCTTGCCTCCTTAGCTTCATCTCTATCAGTCCCGCTAGGTAGACAGGTGCGGACTATTCATGTCCGTAGAAGGTCGATGCCAGCGATTAAGGATGGGCGATTTCTGAAAGTTAAGGAGAGATTTGGCAGGAAGGAGTATCTAGAGCAGAAGGAGGAAGTTTCTCTAGTCGAGTTGGAAGAGTTAGATGAGGGTGAGAGGCCTTGGTTTGATGAGATCGCAAGGTATTGTCAAGATCAGACATATCCACCTGGATCAAATGCAAAAGAAAAGAAGGCCATCAGGAGAGTATCCCAGAGGTATACCATCCTAGGAGGGGTGCTCTACAAGAGGAGCCTCAGCGGAATTTTATTAAGATGCGTTGATGAAGAAGAGGCGTAATTGGTGCTTAAGGAAGCACATTCCGGGTCCGTGGGGGCCATGTCAATGCTCAAGCTCTTGCCAAGAAAATCATCAGGCATGGGTATTATTGGCCAACCCTAGAAGAGGATTGCTCCATCTTTGTCCGGCACTGTCATTCTTGCCAACTTCATGCCGACAAGATCCATTCTCCCGCATCTTCCCTCCATCCGATTCATGCCCCATGGCCCTTCGCCATGTGGGCTTTCGATATCATTGGCCCTCTAAGTGATCTTAACTCTGAAATCCGTTCCAAATCGTTCATCCTGACGGCAACAGAGTACTTCACCAAGTGGGCGAAGCGGAAGCGTTCGTGGAGATCAAGGCATCAACACTGTGCTCCTTCATCAAACGCAACATCATCGCCAGGTTCGGGATACCCAGCGACATCGTCACCGACAACGGACCGCAATTTCTCTCTCAAGATCTGCGTGATCTTTGCAATAGGTACCGCATTGCATTGCATCATTCATCTCCTTATTACCCGCAAGGCAATGGTCAAGCAGAAGCCACCAACAAAACTTTGATTAAGATCATCAAGAAAACCTGTAAGTCTAGCAAGTTCGCAGACTGGCCAGATAAGCTTGTAGATGCCCTATGGGCTTATCGTACTTCTGTACGGACCCCCACTGGTCAAACCCCGTATGCTCTTGCATATGGGATGGAAGCGGTGGTCCCGTACGAAGTACTCCTTCCATCACTCCGAGTTCAACTCGATAGGGACATCCCAGTCGATGAGAGACGAGAATCTCTCCTTGCACAACTTGAACTCCTAGATGAAAGAAGGTTGGCTGCCTCCGAGCATGCCCGGACTTATCAGAACCGATTGAAAAGGTTTTATCAAAAGAGGGTGGTAGAGAGAAAGTTCGAAATCGGTGAGATGGTAGTTAAACGTATATTCATTAAGCCGGGTGGTCCCCGCTCCAAGTTGCAACCTAACTGGGAAGGGCCTTTTGTTATAATTGAAAAATATCCAGGCAATGCATATGAGCTAACCAACGCCGATGGAGAAAAATTGAACCATCCATGGAACGGCGTTTACCTCAAAAAATATTTTCCTTAGAAAAGAAAATGGAGAATTTCTGGTATGATATTAAGTCATCGATCCAAGGGTGTTAGCTAGAAGTCAAGGGTAGACATCACCTTGCACACACAACACCTCCCGATCCCAGAATCTAGATAGCCCAACACTCAAGAGAGGCAAGGCAGAATCCTGAAGGCGGAAAGGAAACCTTACCCTATTCTCTTCTATTCGGTCCAAGATAGGTGAAGGGGACTAGAGGAGGATAGTATCGAAAATGCCCGCCGCCTTAGTAGGAGGCCGTCTCATAGGGTGAAAAGGGTGCCAAAAGATGGGCAATGAACCCCACAGGTTTAAACAAATATGGGCTCCGTTCGAATGAGTACCCGAAAGAATAGAAAATGAAAAAGGGCACCAAAAGATGGGCAATGACCCCACAGGTCAAAGACTTGTCTAAGTAAGTGCCACATGTAGAAAAGACCCGGAGAGGCTGAACCCCAACGGGCAATTTGGGCATGAGTAGAGAAACCCTCCTCAACACCCCCAAATCCTATCAAAGACTTCCTTTATTATTCTTCCATCTTAAAACCCCTAGGGTAGGGTAAACTGTCCAAACTCAGGGGGAATCCAAACCGATCAAGAGAAGAGGGCAAGAAAGATTCTGGGTATGGAACCTTATTTTCACGTGGTGTTTATCACTTAAATCTTGATTAACACTCAAAGATCGATGAATTGTTTCAATACTGGCACATTCTCCACAAAAATCCAAAAAA
This sequence comes from Cryptocoryne crispatula var. balansae, assembly GCA_036172225.1. Lineage (NCBI taxonomy): Eukaryota > Viridiplantae > Streptophyta > Magnoliopsida > Alismatales > Araceae > Cryptocoryne > Cryptocoryne crispatula. The sequence goes on along the minus strand of CM069925.1, from coordinate 34,026,336 downwards.
AATCAAATATTTTCAAAAATTCAATTTTTTTTTGAATAGTTTCAAAAATCCAAAAAAAATGAACATCTTCAAAAATAAAAAAATTGAATACTTTCCAAAAATCTAAAAAAAATGCATCATCTAACTTGGCATAACCTTGATTTTTGCCTTTGCTAGCATTCATGTTTATCTTTATGTCTTGCATGTTTCATTTCCGCATTGCATATTTACCTTCATTATCACCCCATTAAGAGGGCTCCTCCCTTTGACCTAAGTCAAAGTTGGCCATAATAGGCAAAGGGATGAGCCGTTGTGAAGATCTAATCCTCTTTTATCAAGTGTTTTCAGGGACTTTAAAATAAGAGGAGAAGGTTCTCTCAACGACAGGTAAGTTCTCTTAACCATTTCATTTCGGTCATTTAGGTTATTACACCTTGTTAAGAAGGCTCCTCTCTTTGACCTAAGTCAAGGCAGACAACAATAGGAAAAGAGATGAGCCATGGTGAAGATTTAATCCCCTTTTATCAAGTGTTTCAGGATGCTAAGATCAAGAAGGGTGTGACTCTCACCATAGCAGGTAAGCTTTCTTAACCCTTATCTTATTCATTTTCAGTCATTTTGTACATTCTACCTGGTTGATAAGGCTGCCCCCCTTGACATACAAGCAAGGCGAGATGACAATAGGCAAGGGGGTAAGCCATAGAACAGATCTAACCTCTTTATTAAGTATTTCAGGAAAGAAACACAAGTCAAGGAGGGGTGAGAATCTCGCCAACAGGTCAAACAACATTGAAGCAAGAAGTGCTATGACAAGGAAGAAAAGCAGCTACAACACCATAAGAAGATTAAGTTTGCTACAGATATCAGTGTCTGATTGCCACTGACTCCAGGAGAATGACCACGTGGAGAAGGCATGGAAACCATACCGCCACAACTGCCTCATTCCGGTGATGCTCCAAAGGAGTGGCAAAGAAAATGCTCGCAGAAATGGAAGATTTGACATGGGAAACCCCCATAACTTGCCGACTAGCATATATGTCTCTAGTTGTGTATTATTATCTTATGCATTATTTGTTGAAGACCATGAGCACGGAGAGGACTTGACCTGAGATCCCCTTCATCAAAATCTACGACGGTCGGGTCATCTCTAATGCTCACGGATAAGCCAAAGTTGTCTTTGTGAGGGACGATAGTTCCCGAATGGGTATCTTGACCTCATAGACAATCTATATCTTCAACTATTTGTTATACAAGTTTTGTTTTATTTTCTTGAGCCCAACATGCATCATGTAGTATTAATTGCATTACATTTTGTTTTGTCATTGCATACATCATTTCCTAATCTTCACCTTCTCACCCTCTCGATCATTCTAAATCCCACCGTGTCATTCACCATATTCTCTAGTCCCACCAACCTCTCTAATATCCCACCGTGTCTATTAATCCCACCGTGTTCGGTAACCACTTTGTGCCCTCAAATCTTTCAATTCTTTTCACCACAGAGGCCATTGCAACTTCTTTTGCTACTTATCCCACCATGGCCGCCATTTCGTCCCGCCAAGGGCCTTCTATTTGGTCAGAACTTGCACCGTCAATATCTTCACGGTCTATGCTTAAACATTTGCCTTTCGGAATCTAAGATCATTCCATTCCGAATTGAATCTTGTCTCTTGGAAGACTTAAATGAATCTAAGAGCCTGAATGTGCTCGATTGGTATTCTTTTACTTTTTCAAACAAATCTCTTTTTAAATTTTAGCCCATCACAGTACAGGAACACCGCAAAGATCGGGTTACCGGCTGATGATGAACCTACGAACCCATGTTTCGGGGACTCCCCACCGCGTTGGGGGTTGGCTATTCTTCTCTCGTGCCAATGGCACATCTCTTACCAATCGAACATAGGAAGACTTGATGAAACATGGTGGTTAACCATGAGACTTGGGGAGATTCGTCTTGCCGAATCTGGTCGTTAAGCGTGTCTATATCTACACCTTGATGCAACCTTTTCAGTCCATCGCCATTTCGCTCCACTACATTCCACTACGATTCATCTCGCTTCGCTACGCTTTCTCTACATTTCACTTCGCTCCGCTACATGCCATTCCCTTGCAAAGCCGACATCAAGGCGAGGCAAGCTGTAGACACGCCAAATTGGCTTGATTTGGAGCCCCAGACTCTTATTCCATAGGCGATATCTTTTATTTGACCGTTATCTGATCCGGACTACCTCGTGGAGATGAGCTAAGGACATTGGTGGAGCCCCCTTGTTAGTTGAGAATGGACCAGTGATTTTCGGAATATTGCCGTAACCTTCAAGCGAGAGCCGCATGTGAACTGTAAAAACACGATGCCTGCTCGATGACCGACCTTGAATGGTCCATAATTGAAGGTCTCGGGAGTCCCGCATGTGTTCCATAACGTTCAGGGTTTCCGAGAAGTCATTTCGGTAGGCGTCGGTCAATGACGGCTTTCGTTACGGCTTTTTTTTTCGATCTGTGCTGACACGGCTATCCCGGACCACATGTTAGGCCTTTCCGGTCATCACCGGGTCTTTTCGGGTCATCCGGGTCGATTCTAGCCATATATTTTATCAACCGGGGCTATACGGCCATTTCGGTCAATTTTAGGGTTTCGCGGCTTTTACGGCTTTCGATTCACGTTTACCGGGTTAATCTCAGATTTTTCGATGACTTCGGATTGTCCGATCGTACCAGACTTTTTCGGTCATCATTTCAAGTCATCTCGAGTTGACCCGAGATTTCTCGACCGGAACCGTGCTCTTTCGGATCTTCGCCCCGGGTTTCGGCTTTCCGCGAGAGGGTAAACCGGTAGAAAGCCCCGTACGAACATATCAGGAGTTATGCCGGCTGTTTTACTGACTTGAGGAGGTGCGGTTGAGAGCCCTCTTTCCAACGCGACAAACGGGAGCCGAATCGGACATCCCGTTTGCAAGATACGGCTCGCGGAACACGCGCGCAGGAGAGAGAGTGTACCGCACCCCCGCTCCGCTTGAAAGTGGAGGGCGCGCCCTACGCGCCCTCAACCCGGGGGCGCGCCCTGCGCGCCCCCGGTTCTTTTGAAAAGCGGGGGCGCGGTCAGTTGCTTTAAATCAGAAATTACCCCGATTAGCACCTTCTAAACCGGGTTTTTGGAAGGTTTCCGGGGAGGATTTTCACTTATTTGTACCGCGCCCCCGGTTCGGGGGCGCGTTACGTATGTCAAGTCGATTTTTAGCAATTTCCGGAAGTTTTCGTCGATTTTTAGCAGTGAGACGCCGAACGCGCCCCCGCCCCCTTTGAAAAAGGGGGGGCGCGCAGACCGCGCCCCCGAACTGGAGGTGCGCCCTGCGCGCCCTTGGTTTGAGGGCGCGCCCTGCGCGCCCTCATCTCCTTTGAAACGCGGGGGCGCGGTACACCCAGTTTCTAAATTTTGCACCGGCTCTCTTCCCCTATAAATTGAGGGCCATTCTCAACGACCCAAGGTTGAACCCCCGGTGCCTAGCTCGTCCCAAGGTCGTCCAAGCTCTTCTCCAAAGCCGTCCCGACGTCCAAAAGCGATCCGAAGTCAAGAAATCGATCCCGAGGTGAAGGAGAAGGCTCGATCCGGGTGTTCTTCATCAACCTTCTTCATCGACTTCTGGAGAAAATCCGAGGCTTCTGCTGCAAAAGTCTTCAACATACAAATTGTCCCTCTCTTCGTCCTCTTTCGTCCCCAACTGACGGCACTCCATTCCGACTTGCCGTTTGTTCGTGGCGGTTGCTACACTGAGGGCGCGCATCCAGGTTCTGTTTTTGATATCCGCCCACTTTCATAATTTTTACTGACTTATAAATGAGGATTTCGGAGAAGTCATCAACATAGGAACTCTTCCCCTTTGAGTCCTCCGTCTACTCAAACAAACGGAACTCGATTCTGACATCGGGGTCGTCCGTAGCATCCTCTGCACCGAAGTCGCGCCAGAAGGGTGCAAAGCTACCCGAACCGGCCTTTTCTCAACCAACTCGGCTTCAACTCAAGCCGATCCATTCTATAAGCCTTCTCAACTCCATTAACTCTGTTTATTCATTGTTTTAAAGCATCTTTTAGTTTATTTACATCATTTTTACCTAACCAAAAATACAAAAAAAAGGGGTTAGGACTCACCCCAATCCGGTGAGTTCGATTCCAATTGCTTCTTTCTCATATTCTCTCTACAGTTACTACACTTCCCATAGTTCTAATTATTTTCTTCACTTGGTTTATTTTTCTAGTTGCACAGGTTTATCAAGATAGCATTGGATTGGAGACTCTTCTTCATCGGCCGGCCGAAGAAGAAGAAGGTTGAACTCACATCCCTTTCTCCCACGCTAAGGTACACACGGTCAACTTCACTCCATTTCCATTACATAAAGCGGAGCCCGCGGCTCCTGGCGACCACACTTTCTTTTTTATTCATGTTCTAAATTCATATCCTCCTCACTCTCCTCCCACATGACCCGAACCATCTCCGGTGCTCGAGCGACGCCGTGAGATGAAAGTTCGGGGATCAATGTGAGTGCGGGATCGAGGTGAGGAGTCTTTACCGCTTTCCGAGTGTTTTCCGGTTCACTCCCTTTTTCCCCCAATTCCATCTTTCATCACCTTATCTTGAGGTGCCGATCCGGAACCCGTTTTCGGAGTCGACACCCACGGTTCCTGGCAACCACATTTATTTCTTCTCACCCTCCTCCCACATGACCCGAACCGTCTCTTTGGTGATCGAGCGACGCCAAGGGATGAAAGTTCGGGGATCAATGTGAGTGTGGGACAGAGGTGAGAGTTGCTTTCCGAGTTTTATTCCTTTCTTTTCTCATCCCCTCTTGAGGTGACGATCTGGGTTCACGGACTTTCCTGAAAAGGAGAGGACCCCGTTGAATTTTCAGAGTCGACAGCTTTGTGGCGACCACGGTGGGACAAGCAATGTCTTCAACCGTGGGTGCTAAGTGTTTTGTTTGCAACTAGTTCTAGTTCTAGACCGGTTCCCACGTGAGCCTTTCCTCTTTCCACCTCTCTTAAACTTCATGCCATCTCATAATTTCTGATTTCACCCATCTTTCATCAGATATGAAGTGCCAAGTATACCATTCAATTTCTGTCATTTTATTTAAACCGGTTCCCACGTGAACCACCCTTTTCCTTTTAAACCGGTTCCCACGTGAACCAATCTCTTTCTTTACTTCGGTTCCCACGTGAACCAAACCACTTTCTTTCAGATCTATCCCCACTTGGATCAGATCTTTATTCACCTTTAATTGGCCCCACGTGGCCCTCTTTTGACCATTCAAACCGGTTCCCAAGTGAACCAACCCTTTTTACCCAAAACCGGTTCCCACGTGAACCACCTTTACTTTTTACCCCAGTTCCCACATCGGTCCCCACGTGGACCACCCTTTTGCTTGGCTATCAGATCTGAACCCTCTTCTTTCCATCACCTTTTCACTATCTCCATTTGGCTCACATAAGAAACAAGTCTATATTTTAGTTTCTAGTTACTTGTATAGTTTCTAATTGCTTGTCTGGTGTTGATTGCTTGTTTATTTAAGTTCATGTTTTGCTCATTACTTGTTTTACTACTTGATTGCATTCTCTGCTTCTTCTCTCTACCTCCTTCTTTTACACTTTTTTGAGGCGGGAGCTCACTCTCCCATTTACCCCTCCCATCCAAAACACCCTCTTGGTGGATTCTGACCTCTCTTCTGGGATATTCCTTCCTAGTTGACTTGGTTGGCTTTCATCAAGGCCTCCGTAATTCCTCATACGTGGAGTATTCCTCTTCACGATCGGGTTGGTTGTACCACTCCCCAAAACCCGAAGCATCCTACGTTACCTACACGTGGTGAGTTTGTGTGAAACCTAGGTCATTGGAGATTGGAGTTAGGATCCTAACCCATTTGTTGAGAGAACAATTCTTAACAAAATTCATAAACCTAAGGTTTAATCAAAATCATTGCGTAATTTTGATTTCAAGTCTTTGCATAACTTGCTTGTCAAACAAAAATTCAAACCTCTAACTTTTTGCAAAATACCGAAAACCAAAAAAAAGTTCTTTGTTTACTTTGTCAACTTGTTTGTTCCTTGAAGTTCAATGCAACTAAGGTCTGGAAGGCACGTTGGAATGGCGGAACAAGCTGAACATCGAGAGCACGAGATGGGTCATCAACCAAATCCGTCAGATGGTCGTGTTAATCCATTATTTGAGTCACAAGCGCAAGAGGTCCCTCAACCATCTCGCTCCTCGTGATGTTGAACAACTCTTTAGGGAGTTGTCTCTCTATACCGACCTTAAACCTATGCCCGCATACAATCCATGGTGAAGGGCAAAATGGCCTCAGATCAGGCTGAAACCAATCAAGTTGCCTTATCTCCTCGTCCTTTAGTTCAACCACCACTCATTCAATCACCCTTTGTTCAACCTCCTGTTGTTCAACAATCTATGATTCAACCATCATTGGCACTAGCACAACCATCTGCAGTTCAACCATCTACAGTTCAACCGTCTGTGGTCCAACCCTCATTTGTTCAGCCATCTTATTTCAACCATGTTGCTCTCTTGGCCCATCAAGTCATGGGACAATCTTCAAGTCATGCTCCTCAATTTCAGAACCATGTCTCTAACCACATACCCCGACCAGTAAACCAAGAACCTGCTCTCACCCAGGCAATCATGGATCAGCTCACCCAGATGAATGAACGTTATGAAGAGCTGAGATGTCGCTCGGACTCCAAGTCGGTTCTCGAAATCTCCATTCCTTCTCTCGCCACCCCACACACCTGCCACCTTCTGAGCTACCAGTTTATCGCCGCTACAATGGTACTGGCAACCCTTTTCTCCACCTTAAAGATTTTTTTTACGAATCCTCGTTCTGGAAAGATGATCGTAGGGTTCTTGCCTTCTTGTTCCGTCGATCATTAGAAGGGTCTGCATTGGAATGGTTCTACTCACTCGACTCCTTTGAGGCAGGAGACTTCGATATTGTTAAAACCAAATTCTTGCAAAGATACAGAGACCGGGTGGCACCAGCATGCTCCATTACAGACTTGATTGCTGAGAAGATGAAGCCCGAAGAGGACTTCATAAAGTTTGCTGATCGCTGGAGGGGAATGGCAGAGAAACTGACAGATGTGATTTCTGAAGGGGAACAAGTGAAGATGCTCATTGGCAACACTACACCTGCCTTGAGGAATGTCTTGATCATGCACCGTCCTACCACCATGAATGAACTCTATGACAGTGCCCAATACTTGCAAGCCCACTTCAAGGATGCCACAATGATAAATCCATTTGATCCCAAACATAGAAACCACAGGAAAACCCCCTATGCACCAGTTGGTCCTACAACCGAGGGAGTGGTCAACAACGAAGCTATAAACATTGTGGGGAACCAGGGAGGGAACCGTCAAAACCAGTTTAGAAACCCACCACAAAACCTTTCCTATTACCCCCCTCAACAACAGGTTAGGCCACAACAACCACGACAATCACAACAACCCCCGCAACAAGTAGCACAACCCCAGCAACCTCGTCAACCTACCTACAATAGGGCACTGCCACCACCCAATCAAGCACCACGAAGGGGAGGTCCTAGGAGAGAGAACTACCAGCAACTCCCTTACTCCTTGACCGACATCTTCAATGTACTCGGCGAAAAAACAGTTGGAATTGCCCAAGGAAAGAGAGGTTTGGCCAACAAACGTAGATATGTCCCGATACTGTGCTTACCACCGGTGTCCTGGTCACACTGTAGAGGTGTGTTTTCAATTCAAGGATTACATCCACGATTTGAATGACCAAGGCAACATTGATTGGGTCCAAATGGGGGAATGCATACAAGCTATGAAGGCTAGGCAGCAGCAGCGGCAGCGTCCACCGGCTCAACCTCAACAACAACCTAGCTTGGGGATTGTCCAGAATCCGCTCCCATTACATGCTCCCGCTCCAGCACCGGCACCAGCACATCCAAACCCAGGAATTGGTCTAGTACACTCCATTGTCTAGGGAGATGCCAGCCGTGCTCAAGGTTGGCAACTAGAAAACAACAATACAACTATGCCAGTCAACCCGGCTAGGCCTCCTGCTAGTAACCCTTCTAGACAGATAATCCGTGCACCTGCTACACCACAACCACCACCTAGCTCAATAACCCAACCACTGGCCGCCACTTCTTCTCGCCGACCCATCATTAGGCCAGCCCCCTCCTTAACTACACCTCCTTCAACCATTGCTACACACCGGCCCTTGCTCATCCGACCACCACAATCACCATCAAACCTGAACCACCAGCCTACGAGCTCTACCACTCCAAAACCCCAACCTATCATACCACCACAACCAATCCCACAACCTACACCTTCATTAAACTCATCAACCACTTCTGCACCCCGGCCTCTTCTTATTAGGCCACCAGTATCACCATCACTACCACCTCCAAATCCTACCCCTCTACCCATTAACCCCATCATCTTAGAACCACCAATCCCATTGCCTACCATACCTGCATCTACACCACCTGTTCCACCACAATCCACCCCAGTTAACCCGTCACCTCTACCCGACCGCCAAATAGCCCCGGTGCTTCGGAGTGGGAGGATGTTCCAGCGGCTCTTTCCCAAAGCTAGTACTCAACCGCAGGATCAAGTGGAGGAGGAACAAGTGGAAGAACCATTGCCAGGCACGGCGTATGATCTGTTGAAACATTTAGATAAAACACTGGCCCGTATTTCTATACTTGAGTTGATCAAAAGATCAAAGGTGCATCAGGAGATTCTACAGTAGTACTTGCAAAGGGTCATGGTGAATGAAGATCTCCCACCTGAGAAGATCACTACAGTGTTAGCCCCTAGAAGTGAGCACCCAACACTCACTTTCTCTCAGGAAGAATTAGCAGATCCAGAATTCAGGAGATATGCGTTGCATGTGGCCGTGGTTATCTGTAATATCGAAGTAAAATCATGTTTGGTTGACACTGGAGCTTCTATCAACGTTATGCCGCCAGAAACTTTGTAGATGTGTGGTATTTCTGAGCAAGAAATCAAGCCATCCTGTGACATGGTGATAGCCTATGACAACTCCAAGAAGTCTGCACATGGGGTGGTCACTCTAGAAGTTAAACTTGGACCATGTACGGTCACAATAGATTTTCATGTTCTAGAATTGGATCCGACTTTTCGGGCTATACTTGGGAGGCCATACGTAGAGGCAATAGGAGCTGTGGCTTCAAGAAACCACCAGTGCATAAAGTTTCCCTTTAAAGGACAAGTGGTCAAGGTGACTAGCATGCCTATAAGGGACGAGCTGAACGATGCTTCTTTACCCCTAGGTCTGTCAATACAACCCCAGATCTCAATGGGAGATTTACCATAAGTCAGATGTATGACCGTCTCTCTACCAGACACACTTGGATGGCGGATAATGATGAAACTGGGCTATCAGCCTGGAAGAGGTTTAGGCAAGGATCTTCATGGGATCACTCAGCCAATTGAAACTGTGAAAAGGCCACGCAGGCAGGGGTTGGGATATGAAGAGGGTTCCATCCCAAGGAGGATCTTCCAGCCAGAATATGCCATGGGGCTCCATACATTCTTTATCAAAGGGGAGACCATGATGATGGCTGAAGATGGCAAGAGTTCCATGATGACTGTCAAGAGAAGGAAAGCTCCAGATGAAGAAGAAGAAGACTTGGAAGACTTATGCTTATCTTTGACTCGTCTGTTCTCAAGTGCGGAAGAGTACCAGGAACCACTCAAGGGCAGACGGATCATCTGGTTGAGCATACCACCCAAGTCAAAACCATTCCACGAGGCCCAAATACAACAATGCCATGTTTGAACCTCGTACCATTGTTTCTAGATCTTTTGGATGGGCTTCAGGGCCCACTTACCCACTTTGGGCCCATGTGCCCTCTTCAACCTTCCACTCTTATTGGGCCTGCTTGCCCATTTTCTTCCCTCATCAACTTCAGAACTGAGGGCTTTTCTCAACATGGGCTCACATGCCCATTTATTTCTATGATCGGGTCCACGTACCCGTTTACTTTTTTAATCAGTTTTGGACCCATGTGTCCACTTTCTGTTACCATTGGGCCCACGAGCCCCTTTTTCTCTTTTATTCTTAAGTTTTTCTCTCTATTAATTCAGTCATCTTCTAGCAAGCCTCGAGTCACTCAGGCTCATTCTATCTTTTTACTTGAAATTTCCAAAAAAAAATGTCTTCTCTGAAACTCACATTTCCATCGAGGAGACGTCTCTACTCATCCCAGAGGGTACTCCCAATCAGGGATCCCCCTTTTCTGAATCATTGATCGATTTACTCGATCCTCCTTCCACTGTAAATACCACCTCTCCAGCTTTATCTTCAGTAGGTCAAGTTAGGTTAGGAAATAGGAAAGTCAGAGGTAAGCGAGTTCCAAATAGGTATCTGCAACAATTGGCACAGAAATGCGTAGAGTGTACAAGGCTGCCAAACTTTTTGGATAATACCATCCAGCTAGATGAAATCCGATATGAGGATGAGCATAACATAGATCATACTTTGGGAGTATATGAGGTGGTATCAGAGAAGGATCCCGAATCCGAGGGTGAAATCGAGGACTTGGCTGATGCATATGCATCTGGACTTGATTTGAAGAACCATCAGCCACAGGGAATGAACCGACCAAGGAACTGAATTTAGGAACCCTGGAAGATCCTAAGACTATCCTCATCAGTGCAAACCTCACTCCCTCAGAAGAACAACGTTTGATCAAAGTTTTGGAAGAATATAAGGACACGTTCGCATGGACATATGAAGACATGCCGGGATTAGATAATTCATTGGTTGAACATAGATTAACCTTGAAACCTGGAACTACCCCGGTCAAACAAAAGCTCAGGAGATTCCACCCTGATATTGCACTCAAAATGAAAGAAGAGGTTGACAAACTACACCAAGCAAAATTTATTAAGGTTGTCCTATATCCGCAATGGGTGGCTAACATAGTCCCTGTTATGAAGAAGGATGGACGAATTCGGATTTGTATAGATTTCAGGGACTTGAACCGAGCGTGTCCTAAAGATGATTTCCCTTTGCCTCATATCGATGTTTTGGTTGATAACACAGCTGGATTTGAAATGCTTTCATTCATGGATGGCTATTCTGGATACAATCAGATCCGGTTAGCTGAGGAGGACCAAGAAAAGACCTCGTTCACTACACCTTGGGGAACATATTGCTATGTTGTCATGCCCCTTGGGTTAAAGAATGCCGGTGCTACATATCAGAGGGCTATGATGGCTATCTTTCACGACATGATGCACACCCTTGTAGAGGTGTATGTGGATGATTTAGTTATCAAGTCCAAGAGTCGGGAAGATCATTCTGAAGTGCTAAGGAAGATCTTGCAAAGAGCTAGAGAATACAAGCTAAAAATGAACCCTAAGAAGTGTACATTTGGAGTTTCATCAGGAAAGCTACTTGGGTTCATAGTAAGCAAAAGGGGCATAGAGATCGACCCAAACAAGGCCAAGGCAATTATTGGTATGCCTCCTCCGAAGAATATGAAAGAACTTCGAGGATTGATTGGGAGGCTACAATTTGTCCGCCGGTTTATCTCACAACATTCCCAAAGGTGTAAACCTTTCTATGAGTTAACCAAGGCGGGGGCCGAGTTTAAATGGGATTCGAAGTGCCAGGAGGCGTTTGATGGGTTGAAAACATACCTGGCAAGTCCCCCTATACTTAGACCACCAATTCCCGACAAACCTTTGGTCCTCTACATTTCGGTTCTTGAGAACTCTCTTGGGGCAGTCCTTGCACAAGTTGATGAAGAAGGGAAAGAACGAGCTACTTATTACTTGTCTAAGATGTTTGATGTTTGTGAGCTAAAGTACACTGTGGTAGAAAAGTCTTGTGCTGCTCTTGTTTGGGTGGTTCAGAAACTCAAACACTATTTTCTTGCTCACCAAGTCAAGCTCATTGCTCGTATCAATCCCATTAAGTTTCTGTTAGAGAAGACAGTCTTGACTGATCGGTTAGGGCGATGGCAGAGTTTCTTATCCCAATTTGATATCACTTATGTCCCGCAGAAGGCAATCAAGGGTTATGCTATTGCTGAACACCTTGCCCATCATCCCATACCCATCTTTGACCCAGTCCGGTTGGAGTTCCCGGATGACGAACTAATGTCAGTCCGATCTTCCAATATTTGAACATTATATTTTGACGGGGCTCTGAACTCCCATGGTAGAGGGATAGGTATTGTCCTTCTGTCACCTGAAGGTGTCACCATTCCACAGGCTTTTCAGCTTAACTTTCCAACAACCAACAACATAGCTGAGTATGAAGCCTTGCTGGCCGGGCTGGAGGCCGCTCATTTCCATGGTGCCACCGAACTGAGGGTGATAGGTGATAGTCAATTGATCCTACGCCAGGTCCTATCCAAGTACCGAACTTCTCATCCAAACCTCAAACCCTACCAGGAGCTCACCACCTGCTACATCAAGCTATTCTTCAAACTCACCTTTGTTCATGTCCCCCGCTCTCAGAATATCCTCGCCGATGCCTTAGCTTCACTAGCTTCATCTCTATCTGTCCCGCTAGGCAGGCAAGTGCGAACTATCCACATCTGTAAGAGGACAATTCCAGCAATTGAGGATGGACGTTTTCTGAAGGTTAAGGAGAGGTTCAACAGAAAGGAATACTTAGAACATAAAGAAGAAATCTCCTTGATTGAGTTGGAAGAATTAGAAGAAGGTGAGAGACCTTGGTATGACGAGATTGCGAGGTATTGCCAAGATCAGTCATATCCGCCTGGATCAACCACCAAAGAAAAGAAGGCAATCAGAAGAGTATCCCGCAGGTATACAATCCTAGGAGGAGTGCTCTATAAGAGAAGCCTAAGTGGAATCTTACTCAGGTGTCTTGATGAAGAAGAAGCCGAGTTGGTGCTGAAGGAAGCACATTCTGGAGTTTGTGGTGGTCATTTGAATGCCCAAGCCCTTGCTAAGAAAATCATCCGACAAGGGTATTATTGGCCAACTCTAGAAGAAGACTGCTCCATCTTTGTCCGGCATTGTCATTCATGTCAACTCCATGCCGACAAGATTCACTCTCCCGCATCTTCCCTTCATCCAATTCATGCCCCATGGCCTTTCGCCATGTGGGCCTTTGATATCATTGGCCCCTTGAGTGACCTCAACTCTGAAATGCGCTCAAAATCATTCATTCTGACGGCTACGGAGTACTTCACAAAGTGGGCTGAAGCGGAAGCATTCATGGAGATTAAAGCGTCAATAGTCTGCTCCTTCATCAAGCGCAACATCCTAGCAAGGTTCGGGATCCCCAGCGACATCGTCACCGATAATGGGCCACAATTTCTTTTTCAAGATCTGCGTGATCTTTGCAACAGGTATCGTATTTCATTGCATCATTCATCACCATACTATCCTCAAGGAAATGGTCAAGCAGAAGCCACCAACAAAATCTTAATCAAAATCATCAAGAAATCTTGTAAGTCTAGCAAATTTGCCGACTGGCCTGATAAGCTTATAGATGCTCTATGGGCTTATCGTACTTCTGTAAGGACTCCCACGGGACAAACCCCGTATGCTTTGGCATATGGGATGGAAGCGGTCGTTCCTTACGAAGTATTACTTCCATCTCTCCGAGTTCAGCTCGAAAGGGATATTCCTGTTGATGAGAGAAGAGAATCTCTTCTTGCACAGCTTGAACTCTTGGATGAAAGAAGGCTAGCCGCCGCTGAGCATGCCCGGACTTATCAGAATAGACTCAAAAGGTTTTATCAAAAGAGGGTGGTCGAGATAAAATTCGAGATCGGTGAGATGGTAGTCAAACGCATATTCGTTAAGCCAGGGGGTCCCCGCTCCAAGTTGCAACCTAACTGGGAAGGGCCTTTTGTAATCACTGAAAAGTATCCAGGTAATGCATATGAATTAACTAATGCAGATGGAGATAAATTGAATCATCCTTGGAATGGAGTTTACCTCAAAAAGTACTTTCCATAAAAATGGAGAAACCACTGGTATAACCTCAAGTCATCGATCCTAGGCTGTTCGTGAGAAGTCAAGGGTAGGTACCATCCTACACACACAACACTTCCCGATCCTAGAATCCAGACAACCCGACACTTGCGAAAGGCAAGGTAGAAATCTAGAAATGGAAGGAGTACCCTTACCCTATTCTCTTCTACTCGGTCCAAGAAAGGGAGAGAAGATAGAGAGGGGTAGTATCGAAAACACTCGCCACCCTAGTAGGAGGCCGTCTCAGAGGGTACAAAAGGGTGCCAAAAGATGGGCAATGAACCCCTCAAGTTAGAAAAAAAATGATCAACCTGTCTGAATGAGTACCCAGAATGATAGTCAAGGCAAAAGGCACTAAAAGATGGGCAATGTCCCCATTGGTAAAAAAAAAACCTGTCCAAATATGTGCTACATAGAAAAGAACAAAAAAAGAAAGAAAAACCCAAAGAGGCCGAACCCCAATGGGTAATTTGAGTGAGAGTAGAGAAATCCCACTCAACATCTTCAAACCCTATCAAGGACTTCCTCTATACTCTTCCTCCTTAAACCCCTTGGGTAGGGTAAACCGACCAAATCCAGGTGGAATCCAAGCCGATCAAAGGAAAAAGGTTAGAAAGATTCTAGGTAGGGAACTTTATTTTTGCACGTGGCATGTACCACTTGAATCTTGACAAACCCCAAAGACCGATGACTTGTCTCAAATACTAGCATTTTCTCCACAAAAAAATTAAATATTTCAAAAAAAAATCCAAAAAAAATATATTTCAAAAATCCAAAAAAATACATATTTCAAAAACCCAAAAAATTGAATATTTCAAAAAAACCAAAAAAACGAATATTTCAAAAATTTTAAAAAATATACATAGTTCAAAAATCAAAAAAAAAACTTGAATACTTTTGAAAATCCAAAAAAATGAATATTTCAAGGAAATCCAAAAAAAAATTTGCTTAGTCATGATCATTGCCTTAGTTGCATCCATGTTTATTTTACTGTCATGCATATTTCCATTCCTGCATTGCATATCCTTTTACTTTAATTACCTTGTTAAGAAGGCTCTTCCCTTTGACCTAAGTTAAAGTTGACCATAATAGGCAAAGGGATGAGTCACGGTGAAGATCTAATCTCCTTTCTATCAAGTGTTTCAGGCATTTCAATGTAGAAGAGGAGAAGATTCACACCACGGCAGGTAAGTTCTCTTAACCCTTACCCCTATTTCATTTAAGTCATTTGTTTTATTCCACCTTGTTAAGAAGGCTCCTCCCTTTGACTCAAAATCAAGGCATACGATATACAGGCAAATGGATGAGTAATGATAAAAATTTAATCATTTTCATTAAGTATTTTCAGGAGCTGAAGAAGCAAAAAGAGAAGGGCGATCAGGTACAATTTTTTTTTATAAAACAAAAAAAATTTGGCCTCAGGGCGCATGTGCCCTCATCTGGGGGCACATGGCCAGGTGCCCCACCCCAGGGCGCATGGCCAGGTGCCCCCGATCGGGGGCACATGGACAAAAAATTCAAAAAGTTTCAGAAAATTCTCAAAAAATCAGAAATTGACCATAATGTTAAGAATGACATTTTTGCTAAATAAATCATCATCAAAAACATTGTTTTGACCTTCAAATGATGATTTTAATAGTAAAATCTTCAGTTGATCATTTCATGAACAATCTGCTTCATATGACAATTTCGTCTGTTGGGTACTAACCGGAAGTGTGCAGGCAACCTTTTAAGTCCAATAGGTGAATTGGTGAGATCGGTGTTCCAGAAGGAACATCATGCCAGATCTGCGACAAAAAGAAAGGGAGCGCCACCTAGTCAAATATTATCATGGCGCTGATGAATCAGGCGGTCGATGCAAGTTGATAGACCGCGCCTGAAGACTTCACTCAGCTTCGCATCAATCTCACATCATCACCAACACTCCATTTTGCACTTCACATCACCTTTAATATCTGTCACCTAGTTATGTTAGGTCCATTTGATACGTATTATATGCATTAATGTTGAAGACCTTGAGAGTGAAAATGACTGGGCCCGAGGTCCCCTTTAACAAAATCTGCGACGGCATGGTCATTTCTTCACACTCACGGATAAGCCAAAATTGAACATTGGAGGGACGATGGTTCCTAATCAGGTGTCTTGACTTCCAATAGACAATCTATATCTTCAACTATTTTCTACATAATTTTCTATGTTTTCACATCCATCTCCTTTTCATTCTTCATCATTACTAATTTTATCCCTTCATGTTTTATTCCTTTATTTTATTCCACCATGTTTTATTCTGTCCTTTCTTTTATCCCACCGTGTCTTTTATTTTATCCCACCGTGTCTTTTATTTTATCCCACCATGTCATATTTGTCATGCCATTGTTTTTTCTTTCCCATCATTTTATGTTAGTCCCACCATTATCTTTCAATCCCACTATGGCTTAAGTCTGTTTTGTCGTTTTCCGAATACCGGGTTTCTGCCAGAGCGTGATTCATGGTTTTCACGATACCCGAGCAATTTTGTTTTGCTTAAAACGAACCCTTTTAGAATTTGAGATTATTCCACTCAGAATTAAACTGAGCATTTTGGTGAAACTTGAATGAACTTGATATTCCAAATATGATGGATTGGTATTCTTTTTATTTTAAGATCAACTTCTCTTTTACAAACTTTAGCCCATCACAGTACAAGAACACCGCAAAGTTTGGGTTGCTGGCTGATGATGAACCTACAAATTCGAGGACTCCTCACCACGCTGAGGGTTGGCTACATCCTTTTATCCTTTATCATTTACTTTTTTATCTCTCATGCCAAGGGCATGTCTTTTACCAGTCAATTATATGAGGTTTTGATAGAACATGAAAGCGATCTAGAATACTCAGCGAAATTCATATTACTGGATCGGGCAGATAAGCGTGTCTATATCTACACCTTGATGCCACCTTTTTAGTCCATCACCATTCCATCCCGTTACATTCATCTATGTTCACTTGCATTCCATTACAGTTCACTACGAATCACTCCGCTTCATTACATGCCAACTCCCTTACAAAGCCGACATCAAGGCGAGGCAAGCTGTAGACACGCCAAATTCGCCTAATTCAGAGCATAAAACTCATGTTTTATAGGGTAACATGTATGATTGACCTTATAACGATGCCGGGTCTTTTAAAGTTGATTTGGAGCTTCGCCGAACGAAATCGGATGTTTTCCGATGTTTTCCGCAAAAGCCGTAATTTCTGAGCAAAAGCCTCACGTATATCGTGTAAACACGGAAGTTGGCTGAATGACCAATGCCTAATGATTATGCATTGAAGGTTATAGTCATATTCACACCCCGAACAAGTTTTGTTGCATACCGTGCCTTTCCGGTTTGCCGTCGGAGTCATTTTGACTTGTATCGGATCTTCTGTTCACTTCCCTAACTTCCGGATAAAATTCTGAAGTTTTGGAGGGTGTGATAGCTGATCCGATGCTATATAAAGCTTCT
The DNA here is from genome assembly GCA_036172225.1 of Cryptocoryne crispatula var. balansae. Taxonomy (NCBI): domain Eukaryota; kingdom Viridiplantae; phylum Streptophyta; class Magnoliopsida; order Alismatales; family Araceae; genus Cryptocoryne; species Cryptocoryne crispatula. The sequence goes on along the minus strand of CM069925.1, from coordinate 34,008,840 downwards.
TCGGCCTGTTATCTTTACAATGCAACAAACGGCGTTGAATTCCGAGTTCGGGAGTGTTCGCAATGGCTTCCGGAAGAAGGACGTGCGAAACCAGTCCCATGCGCCCGGGTTCCTGGTCACATGCGCCCGAGACCCAGGGCACGTGCCCATGCGCCCTACCAGTGAGGCACGTGACCTTGTGCCCTCACTTGAGGGCACATGCGCCCCACCTTTGAGGCACGAGAGACCCAGTTTTTCACCCGGACTGTACCACTGAACCGCCGATCGGATAAGGACTCTTTTCTCGGGATTTGTGCCCATGCGCCCTCATTGGGGGGCACATGCGCCCCTAAGTGGGGCACATGCGCCCAGGGGTGGGGCGCAAGGCCTTCTATTTTGTAGTATAGATCGCGCCTTCTGTTCTCCTATAAATTAAATCCGATTCCGGTCGTTCCAAGGAAATGAGCATGACTCCCCAGGCATCTCAAGACGTCCAACCACACTCCTGCATTGATTTTGTGATTTTTAGATAGAGAATTTCGAGTTTTTAGAGAGAGAAAAGTCGGTTCAAGAGAGAGGAAGGCTGTTTTGCAGGGGATCTGCCCAGTCTCTCTTCCTCGGCCTATATAGCAGTGTGTGGACGTCTGCTGCCCGAGATCTCTTCATCAAAGTTCTTCCTCTCCAAGTCTTATTGAGTTTAAAATCGACGGCACTTGACTCCGAGGTCGGGGCTGGTCGTGACAAGCGCAGAAGCAAAGTCGCACCTGGCAGATCCTGGACTGCTGCTCGGCTGTTTCGACAACACAGATTTGGCTATATCTTTCTCTATTCAACTCAGAATCTTTCAGTACTTTTTCCTATCTCTTTTTTTAGTGATTATCCATCCTACTATCATTTTTTTACATTTTTTTGCATTACTTTTACTCTGTTATTCCGAAAATAAAAAAAAGGGTTAGAGATAACCCGAATCCGGTCAGTTTCTAGTCAGTTGTGTGTTTTATGTTATTCTCTTTACATATACTCTACTTTGTCTAGTTCTAATAGTCTCTTTCACTTGTTTATTTGTCTAGTTGCACAGAATATCAAGTACCCACCATGTTGAGGACTCTTCTTCATCGGCCGGCGGAAGAAGGAGAAGCTTTAACTCACATTCTTCACGCTAAGGTACACACGGTCAATTTTAATTCTATAAATCGGAACCCACGGTTCCTGGTGACCACATTTATTTCTTCTTACCCTCCTCCCACATGACCCGAACCGTCTCTTTGGTGATCGAGCGACGCCAAGGGATGAAAGTTCGGGGATCAATGTGAGTGTGGGACAGAGGTGAGAGTTGCTTTCCGAGTTTTATTCATTTATTTTCTCATCCCCTCTTGAGGTGACGATCTGGGTTCACGGACTTCCCTGAAAAGGAGAGGACCCCGTCGAATTTTCAGAGTCGACAGCTGGTAAGAACCCTTAGTTCTGAAGTTGATTTGGGAAGTAAATGGGCATGCAAGCCTAGTGAGAATAAAAGGTTTAAGAGGGCACATGGGCCCAAAGTGGGTTGTTAGTTTGATGGAAGAGAGTGAGATCGGAAGCCCATCCAATAGATCTAAAAACAACGGCACGAGGTTTAAACATGAGATTATTATGCTTGGGCCTTGCAGAATGGTTCTGACTTGGGTGGTATGCTCAACCAGATGATCCAAGATTAGTCTGCCCTTGAGTGGTTCCTGGTGCTCTTCCCCACTTAAGAACAAACGATTCAAAGATAAGCATAGATCTTCCAAGTCTTCTTCTTCATCTAGAGCCTTTCTTCTCTTGACAGCCATCATGGAACTCTTGTCATCTTCAGTCATCATCATGGTCTCCCCTTTGATAAAGAATGTATGGAGTCCTATGGCATATCCTAGCTGGAAGATCCTCCTTGGGATGGAATCCTCTTCGTATCCCAACCCCTGCCTACGTGACATTTTCATAGATTGAATCGGCTGAGTGATCCCTTGAAGATCCTTGCCCATACCTTTTCCAGGTTGATAGCCCAATTTCATTATCATCCGCCATCCCACTGTGTTTAGTGGAGAGGCGGTCATGCATCTAACTTCTGGTAATTCTCCCACTGAGATCTGGGGTTGTATTGACAGTCCTAAGGGTGAAGAAGCATCATTCAACTTGTCCCTTACAGGCATGCTAGTCACCTTGACCACTTGTCTTTTAAAGAGAAACTTTATGCACTGGTGGTTTGTTAAAGCCACAGCTCCTATTACTTCCAGGTATGGCCTCCCAAGTATAGCCCGAAAAGTTGGATCCAATTCCAGAACATGAAAATCCGTCGTGACCGTATATGGTCCAAGTTTAATCTCTAGCGTGACCACCCCACGTGTAGACTTCTTGGAGTTGTCGTAGGCCGTCACCATGGCACAAGATGGCTTGATTTTTTGTTTAGAAATGCCGCACAACTGCAAAGTTTATGGCGGCATAATGTTGATAGAAGCTCCAGTGTCAACCAAACAGGATTTCACTTCAATATAACAAATAACCACAGCCACATGCAAAGCATATCTCTTGACCTCTGGATCTGCTAATTCCTCCTGAGAGAAAGTGAGTGTTGGGTGTTCACTTCTAGGGGCTAACACTGTAGTGATCTTCTTAGGTGGGAGATCTTCATTCACCATGACCCTTTGCAAATACTTCTATAGAATCTCCTGGTGCACCTTTGATCTTTTGATCAACTCAAGTATGGAGATACGGGCCGATGTCTTATCCAAATGCTTCAACAAATCTTAGGCTGTACCCGGCAAGGGTTCTTCCACTTGTTCTTCCTCCACTGGATCTTGCGGTTGAGTCTCAGCTTGGGGAAAGAGCCGCTGGAACATCCTCCCACTCCAAAGCATTGGGGCTATTTGGCGGTTGGGTAGAGGTGACGGGTTAACTGGGGTGGGCTGGGAACAGGTGGTGTAGGTGCAGGTATGGTAGGTAATGGGATTGGTTGTTCTGGGATGATTGGGTTAGTGGGTAGAAGGGTAGGATATGGAGGGGGTAGTGATGGTGATACCAGTGGCCTGATAAGAAGAGGCTGGGGTGCAGGAGTGGTTGATGGGTTTAATGAAGGTGTTGGTGGTATGTTAGGTTGGGATTTTGAAGTGACAGAGCTCATAGGCTGGGGGTTCAAGTTTGGTGGTGATTGTGGTGGTCGGATGAGCAAGGGCCGGTGTGTAGTAATGGTTGAGGAAGGTGTAGTCAAGATGGGGGCTGGCCTAATGATGAGTCGGCGAGAAGAAGTGGTGGCCAGTGGTTGGGTTATTGAGCTTGGTGGTGGTTGTGGAGTAGAAGGAGCACGGATTATCTATCTAGGAGGGTTCCTAATAGGAGGCCTAGCTGGGTTGATTGGCATGGTTGCATTGTGGTTTTCTAGTTGCCAACCTTGAGCACGGCTGGCTTCTTCCTGGACAATGGAGTGTACTAGACCAATTCCTGGGTTTGGATGTGTTGGTGCCGGTGCTAGAGCGGGAGCATGTAGGAGCGGATTCTGTACAATCCCCAAGCCGGGTTGTTGTTGAGGTTGAGTCGGTGGATGCCATCGCTGCTGCTGCCTAGCCTTCATTACCTGTATGCATTCCCCCATTTGAGCCCAATCAATGCTGCCTTGGTCATTCAGATTGTAGATGTAATCCTTGAATTGAAAACACACTTCTACGGTGTGACCAGGATACCGTGGTAAGTACAGTATCGGGACATATCTGCATTTGTTGGCCAAACCTCTCTTTCCTTGGGCAATTCCAACTGCTTCTCTGCCATAAGTACATTGAAGATGTTGGTCAAGAAGTAAGGGAGTTGTTGATAGTTCTCTCTTCTAGGACCTCCCCTTTGTGGTGCCTGATTGGGTGGTGGCGGTGCCCTAATGTAGGTAGGTTGTTGCGGTTGTCGTGGTTGTCGTGGTTGTTGTGGTTGTTGCTGTGCCCTAATGTAGCTACTGGCTGAGGTGGTTGTTGCGGTTGTCGTGGTTGTTGTGTCCTAACCTGTTGTTGAGGGGGGTGGTAGGAAAGGTTCCGTGGTGGGTTTCTGAACTGGTTTTGATGGTTCCCTCCCTGGTTCCCCACAATGTTTATAGCTTCATTGTTGACCACTCCCTCGGTTGTAGGCCCAGCTGGTGCAGAGGGAGTCTTCCTGATGTTTCTAGGTTTGGGATCAAATGGATTTATCATGGTGGCATATTTTAAGTGGGCTTGCAAGTATCGGAAATTGTCATAGAGTTCATTCATGGTGTAGGATGGTGCATGATCAATACATTCCTTAGAGCTGGTGTGGTGTTCCCGATAAGCATCTTCACTTGTTCCCCTTCAGAAATAACATCTGTCAGTTTCTCTGCCATTTCCCTCCAGCGATCAACAAACTTTATGAAGTCCTCTTTGGGCTTCATCTTCTCAGCAATCAAATCTGTAATGGAGCATGATGGTGCCACCCGGTCTCTGTATCTTTGCAAAAATTTGGTCTTGACAATATCAAAGTCTCCTGCCTCAAAGAGGTCGAGCGAGTAGAACCATTCCAATGCAGACCCTTCTAGTGATCGACGGAACAAGAAAGCAAGAACCCTAAGATCATTTTTTTAGAACGAGGACTCGTAGAGAAAATATTTTAGGTGGAGAAAAGGATTGCCTGTACCATTGTAGAGGCGATAAACTGGTAGTTCAAAAGGTGGCAGGTGAAGAACTGACAAAGAAGAAATAGAGACCTCAAGAATTGACTTGGAGTCCAAGCGACATGTCAGCTCTTCATAACGTTCATTCATCTGGGTGAGTTGATCCATGATTTCCTGGGTGAGAGCAGGTTCTTAGTTTACTGGTGGGGGTATGTGGTTAGATGTGTGATTCTGAAATTGAGGAGCATGACTTGGCAAATTCACTGAAGATTTCCCCATGACTTGTTGGGCCAAGGGAGCAACATGGTTGAAATAGGGTGGCTGGACAAATGATGGTTGAACCACAGATGGTTGAACTATAGATGATTGAACTATAGATGGTTGCGCTAGTGATGGTTGAATCACAGATTGTTGAACAATAGGTGGTTGAACAAAGGGTGATTGAATGAGTGGTGGTCGAACCATAGGACAAGGGGATGAGGCAACTTGGTTGGCGATCAGAGGCAATTTTGCCTTTCACCATGGATTGTATACGAAAGTAGGTTTCTAGGTCAGTATAGGGAGACAACTCCCTAAAGAGTTGTTCAACATTACGGGGGGCAGATGGTTAAGGGACCTCTTGCGTTTCTGACTCAAACAATGGATTAATATGACCGTCTGACAGAATTGGTTGATGACCCATCTCGTGCTCTCGATGTTCAGCGTGTTCTGCCATTCCAATGTGCCTTCCAGACCTTAATTGCATTGTCACCTTTTAACTTCAAGGAGAAGGTAAAACAAACAAGTTGGCAAAACACACGTAACTTTTTCTGGGTTTTAGTATCTTGCAAAAAAAATTTAGAGTTTTAAATTTTTGTTTGACAAACAAATGATGCAAAGACTTGAACACAAAATTACGCAATGATTTTTTTATTAAACCTTAGGTTTATGGATTTGTTAAGAATTATTCTCTCAACAAATGGGTTAGGGTCCTAACTCCAATCTCCAATGACCTAGGTTTCACACAATCTCACCACGTGTTGGTAACATAGGATGCTTCGGGTTTTGGGGAGTGGTACAACCAACCCGATCGTGAAGAGGAATACTCCACGTATGAGGAATTACGAAGGCCTTGATAAAAACCAACCAAGTCAACTAGGAAGGAATATCCCAGAAGAGATGTCAGAATCCACCAAGAGGGTGTTTTGGATGGGAGGGGTAAATGGGAGAGTGAGCTCCCGCCTCAAAAGAAAGTGTAAAAGAAGGAGGTAGAGATAAAGAGCAGAGAATGAAATAATGTAATAAAGCAAGTAATAAGCAAAACATAAGCTTAAATAAACAAGCAATGACACAAGGAAAGTAACTAGAAACTAGACAAGCAACTAGAAACTAGAATCTAGACCTTGTTTCACACGGGAGCCAAATGGAGATAGTGAAAAGTGATGAAAAGAAGAGGGTTCAGATTTGATAGCAAAGCAAAAGGGTGGTCCACGTGGGGACCGATGTAAGAATAAGTTGGTTCACATGGGAACCAGGGTAAAAAGTGAAGGTGGTTCACGCGGGAACCGGTTTTGGGTAAAAGGGTGGTTCATGCGGGAACCGGTTTGAATAATTGAAAGAAGACCACGTGGGGCTAATTAAAGGTGAATAAGTATCTGATCCAAGTGGGGATAGATCTGAAGGAAAGTGGTTTGGTTCATGTGGGAACCGAAGTAAAGAAAGAGATTGGTTCACGCAGGAACCAGTTTAAAAGGAAAAGGGTGATTCACGAGGGAACCGGTTTAAATGACAACTAAAAATAAAATAGGGTCATGCGGTGACCGATTTGAAGGTGATAACCTACAGTAAAGAGGGAAAATCTGATTTAAATGACTGAAAATAAATATTGGTTTACGTAGGAACCGGTTTGTAGAAGAGAGTTGGTTCGCGTGGGAACCGGTTTTAAAGCAAAGGTGGGTTCACGCGGGAACTGGCTGAAATAAAATGACAGAAATTAAATGAGGTACTTGGCACTTCAGATCTGATGAAAGATGAGTGAAATCAGAAATTTTGAGATGGCATGAAATTAAGAAAGGTGGAAAGAAGGAAATGCTCACGCGGGAACCGGTCTAGAACTAGAATTAGTTGCAAACAAAACACTAAGCACCCACGGTTAAAGACATTGCTTGTCCCACCGTGGTCACCACAAAGCTGTCGACTCCGAAAATTTGACGGGGCATCTCATTTTCAGGGAAGTCCGTGAATCCGGATCGTCACCTCAAGAGGGGATGAGAAATGAAGAAGAAAACATGGAAAGCAACTCTCACCTCGGTCCCACACTCACATTGATCCCCGAACATTCATTCCTTGGCGTCGCTCGATCACCAAAGAGATGGTTCGGGTCATGTGGGAGGAGGATAAGAAGTAAAAAATTAAGACATGTGGTCATCAGGAACCACGGGTTCCGATTTATAAAATAAAATTGACCGTGTGTACCATAGCGTGAAGAGTGCGGGTCAAAGCTTCTCCTTCTTCGGCCGGCTGATGAAGAAGAGTCCTCAACGTGTGGGTGCTTGATTTCCTGTGCAACTAGATAAAAAAATAGATGAAAAGACTATTAGAACTAGACAAAGTGGAGAATATGTAAAGAAAAGGACATAAAACACACAACTGATTAGAAATTGACCGGATTCGGGTTATCTTTAACCCCTCTTTTTTATTTTTGGATTAACAGAACAAAGATAATTAAAAAAATTATAGGAGTATTGAGAATTACGAAACAAAGATATATAAAAAATAATAAAAATATTCTGAAAAGAATAGAGAGAGATATGGCCAAATCTGGGTTGTCGAAAAAGTCGAGCAGCAGTCCAGGATCTGCCAGGCGCGACTTTTCTTCTGCGCTCGTCACGACCAGACCTGACCTCAGAATCATGTGTCATCAATTGTAAACTGAAGAAGACTTGGAGAGGAAGAACTTTTATGTTGAGAGCTCGGGCAGGAGATGTTCACATGCTTATGTAGAGGCCGAAGAAGAGAGACCTGGCAGATCACCTGCAGACCAGCCTTCCTCTCTCCTAAACCAACTTTTCTCTCTCTAAAAACTCAAAATTCTCTCTCTAAAAATTACAAAATTGATGCAGGAGAAGCTTGTACTTCTTGAGATGCCCTGGGGGTCACGTACCTGCCTCTAGAATGATTGGAATCAGTCTCAATTTATAGAAGAACGACCGTCGCGATCCAAGCTAAAAAACAGGTCACCTTGCGCCCTACCCCAGGGCGCATGCACCCCACTGAGGGGCGCATGTGCCTCCAAGTGGGGGCACATCCTATCCATCCAAAAAATTTGGTTCGATCCGATCAAAAAATTCGATCCGATCTGTTCAGAGGTAGAGTCTCAGTTGAAAACTGGTTCCCTCGTGCCCTCGATCGGGGGCACAAGGCCGTGCCTCAGGGGCAGCGCGCATGGCCACATGCCCTGGGTCCAGGGCACATGTGCCTAGGGACCAGGGCGCATGGGATTGTTTCTGCGAGTCCTTCTTCCGGATGCCATTGCGAACACTCCCGAACTCGGAACTCAACGTCGTTTGTTGCATTAGACAGATAACAGGACGAAGAAGCTCTATATAGCAATGGATCAGCCATCACACCTTACAAAACTTCATAAATTTATCCAAAAGTTAGGTGAGTGAACAAAAGATCCGATACTAGTCAGAATGACTCCGACGGCCAACCGGAAAGACGCGACATGAAACAAAACTTGTCCGGAGTGTGAATCTGGCCATATCCTTCAATGCATGATCATTAGGTATTGGTCATTCAGCCAATTTACGTGTGACTTTTGCTCGAAAATTACGGCTTTGTGCAGAAAACTTCGAAAAACATCCGATTTCATTCGGCAAAGCTCCAAATGAACTTTAAAAGACCCGGCATTATTAAAAGATCAATCACATATGTTACCCTATAAAACATGAGTTTTATACTCTGAATTAGGAAAATTTGATGTGTCTACACCGTCTGGGGGGCACCAGGTGTCCTGCCTAGGGGGACACTAGGGAGATGACCTTGGGAGGGGGATGCCTAGAAAAGTGTCTCTGGGAGGGGGACACCACTTGGACCAGAGTCCTATTTTAGCCATTCTTTAGAAATCAGGTTTGTTAATCAAAAAACTCAAGTGTTTCTGAAAAAAGCATGGATCTTATGCCCCACAACTAGGCCAAATTTACATGTCTATAGCTTGCTTTGCCTTTTCGTCAGCTTTGTAGGGGAGTGGAATGGAACAGAGCGAAGATGAACATATTGTAGTGAAGTGAGGCGTAGCGGCGTGTAATGGTGGCAGACTGAAAATGTGACCCTAAAGTGTAAATTTAGACATACACACTACGGATTAATTAGGTAGAGGGTGAACATCATTGGCCTTTTACAATTTTTATTTGTTTCTTCTGTAAGGAATCGTCAAATAAAATTTAGTGTTGCGAAAGCAACGATTCCTATGAGTTTATTTAGGAATTGTCTCAATTGGAACCGAACAGTGAAAATCAAATTCGAATATACCTGATAGAGATTCATCAAATCCCTTGGAGAGGAAGAAGAAGATTTTTAGAAGCTCTTTAAACCATTCAAATGTCCGGTCTCCAATGGTATCCACACAAACTTCATCAACAACAGATTCTCCCTTTGCAACGGCCTCAACAACTCTTCCCAAGTGGAGCTTCATCGCCTGTGGATGCCTTCCATAGAGAGGAGGAGGTACGGAGGAGGCCGAGGACATGGTTTTCACTTTTGTCTTGATAGGGTTTGGCAAAAACCATTAGTATTTATAAAGAATTTTAAATTTTCATAAAAATCTAAATTCTTTATAAATTACACCCTTGCCCATGTACTTATGGATAAGTCCTTATGTGTATGATCCACTAGGCCCAATAGCCTATTGGGTTGAAACCTAATTAAAATAGAATAACTTTATTTAATTAAATTAAATTTTCCATCCGATAACAGATTAATTGGCTTATCGATCATGAAGAGTACACGCCACATCCTATCAAATGGCTATGGGGATAATCTTATCTACATTGAGCATTTTTATCATTCGTTATCACATAGATATAAATCCTCGTCCATCTAGTGTCTCAGTTGGAATGGAATATGGCATCGACTATCAACTCCTTTGTATACTAACTTTATAGAATCATGTACTCTAAATCAAATCAATTGGAAAACTTCTTTTATAATTATCCTCTCTACCCTGAATAGAGATTTAGAGCACTATCTCATATGTCATTCACTCCCACTTACTAAGAGTGGACAATCCCTTGTTGTTCACTCAATTGTCTCCATTAGGTTTTCCTTGTACCTGTTCCATCATTATATTGGACCATCGAAATGGTGATCCATAAGTCAATAGTTAAAACACAAGTTCCACCCAACAAGGCATCTTTGGTGACTCATGTCAAAGGTCCAACCATGCAGTCGTGATGATAGAAAACCTTAATTGACAGTTTGGTAGGATACCATTCGGCATTTCTAATTCGGTCAGTTCATTTGACTCATTCGACTAATAGGCACCTGTATTTGTATCTCAGTGTCTCCACATTAATGACCAATGAGATTGGTCATTCTTATCACATGAGAAGATATCACATACACTAGTCTATCTAGATCCTTAATGTCCTTTCTCAAGGATCTCATGACTAGGAGCATTTAGATCATATGTCTCTAGATTATTGACCTCATTATCATGACTTCATCATAATTTAATCATCATTACATATGATCAAGGACTTCATTACGATCTACACATATAATAAGAGTAAGCAATGAATATTTATCTAATTAATTAAATGAGATATTTCTAGAAATATCGAATCATATCATATATGATTGGCTTGTAGGACATACATTTCTATCAATATCTTATCGTACTAAAGCCAATCACCTATCTAGCTGATCTCTATCAGCTTAAGGTGAAACTCAAATACTCTTTAAGTAACTGTTTCAGTTAGTGGATCTGTAAAGTTATTAGTGGTAGATACTCTATCCTTAATTATATCTCTATAAGCTACAATTTCTCTGATTTCATGGTATTGCTAGAGAATTCTTAAACTTCTAATGAGACATCGGCTCTACTCTATCCCATTGTTTTCTCAAAATAATGATACACTTTCAAAGAAAGTTGGGATAGTCTCATATTTAGATGAACACTGTAGACACGCCAAATTGGCTTGATTCGGAGCCCTAGACCCTTATTCCATAGGCGATACCCTTTACTTGACCGTTATCTGATCCGGACTACCTCGTGGAGATGAGCTAGGGACAGTGGTGGAGCCCCCCTTGTTAAGTGAGAATGGACCAATGATTTCCGGAATATTGCCGTAACCTTCAAGCGAGAGCCGCATGTGAACTGTAAAAACACGAAGCCTGCTCTATGACCGACCTTGAATGGTCCATAATTGAAGGTCTCGGGAGTCCCGCATGTGTTCCGTAACATTCAGGGTTTCCGAGAAGTCATTTCGGTAGGCGTCGGTCGATGACGGCTTTCGTTACGGCTTTTTCGATCTGTGCTGACATGGCTATCCCGGACCATGTGTTAGGCCTTTCCGGTCATCACCGGGTCTTTTTAGGTCATCCGGGTCGATTCTAGCCGTATATTTTATCAACCGGGGCTATAAGGCCGGTTCGGTCAATTTTAGGGTTTCGCGGCTTTTACGGCTTTCGATTCACGTTTACCGGGTTAATCTCAGATTTTTCGATGACTTCAGATTGTCCGATCGTACCGGACTTGTTCGGTCATCATTTCAAGTCATCCCGAGTTGACCCGAGATTTCTCGACCGGAACCGTGCTCTTTCGGATCTTCGCCCCGGGTTTCGGCTTTCCGCGAGAGGGTAAACCGGTAGAAAGCCCCGTACGAACATCTCGGGAGTCATGCGGCTGGTTTACCGACTTGAGGAGGTGCGGTTGAAGGCCCTCTTTCCAACGCGACAAACAGGAGCCGAATCGGACATCCCGTTTGCAAGATACGGCTCGCGGAACACGCGCGCAGGAGAGAGAGTGTACCGCGCCCCCGCTCCGCTTGAAAGTGGAGGGCGCGCCCTGCGCGCCCTCAACCCGGGGGTGCGCCCTGCGCGCCCTCAAACCGGGGGCGTGCCCTGCGCGCCCCCGGTCCCTTTGAAAGGCGGGGGCGCGGTCAGTTGCTTTAAATCAGAAATTACCCCGATTAGCACCTTCTAAACCGGGTTTTTGGAAGGTTTTCGGGCGAAGATTTTCACTTATTTGTACCGCGCCCCCGGTTCGGGGGCGCGTTACGTATATCAAGTCGATTTTTAGCAATTTCCGGAAGTTTTCGTCGATTTTTAGCAGTGAGACGCCGAACGCGCCCCCGCCCCCTTTGAAACAGGGGGGCGCGCAGACCGCGCCCTCGAACTGGGGGCGCGCCCTGCGCGCCCTCGTCTCCTTTGAAACGCGGGGGCGCGGTACATCCAGTTTCTAAATTTTGCACCGTCTCCCTTCCCCTATAAATTGAGAGACATTCTCAACGACCCAAGGTTGAACCCCTGGTGCCTAGCTCTTCCCAAGGTCGTCCAAGCTCTTCTCCAAAGCCGTCCCGACGTCCAAAGGCGATCCGAAGTCAAGAAATCGATCCCGAGGTGAAGGAGAAGGCTCGATCCGGGTGCTCTTCATCAACTATCTTCATCGACTCTGCAGAAAATCCGAGGCTTCTGCTGCAAAAGTCTTCAACATACAAATTGTTCATCTCTTCGTCCTCTTTCATCTCCAACTGACGGCACTCCATTTCGACTTGCCGTTTGTTCGTGGCGGTTGCTACACTGAGGGCGCGCATCCAGGTTCTATTTTTGATATCCGCCCACTTTCAGAATTTTTACTGACTTATACAGGAGGATTTCGGAGAAATCATCAACATAGAAACTCTTCCTCTCTGAGTAATCCGTCTACTGCAACAAACGGAACTCGATTCTGACATCGGGGTCGTCCGTAACATCCTCTGCACCGAAGTCGCGCCAGAAGGGTGCAAAGCTACCCGAACCGGCCTTTTCTCAACCAACTCGGCTTCAACTCAAGCCGATCCATTCTATAAGCTTTCTCAACTCCATTAACTCTGTTTATTCATTGTTTTAAAGTATCTTTTAGTTCATTTATATCATTTTTACCTAATCAAAAATACAAAAAAAAGGGGTTAGGACTCACCCCAATCCGGTGAGTTCGATTCCAATTGCTTCTCTCTCATATTCTCTCTACAGTTACTACACTTCACAAGTCTAACCAAACTCTTCACTTGGTTTATTGTTCTAGTTGCACAGGTTGATCAAGCTAGCATTGGATTGGAGACTCTTCTTCATCGGCCGGCCGAAGAAGAAGAAGGTTGAACTCACATCCCTTTCTCCCACGCTAAGGTACACACGGTCAACTTCTTTCTATTTCCATTACATAAAGCGGAGCCCGCGGCTCCTGGCGACCACACTTTATTTTTATTCATGTTTTAATTTCATCTCCTCCTCACTCTCCTCCCACATGACCCGAACCATCTCCGGTGCTCGAGCGACGCCGTGAGATGAAAGTTCGGGGATCAATGTGAGTGTGGGACCGAGGTGAGGATCTTTTACAGTTTTCCGAGTGTTTTTCGATCCACTCCTCTTTTCCCCAATTTCATCTTCACCTTCCTTCTCTTGAGGTGCCGATCCGGAACCCCTTTTCGGAGTCGACAGCTTTTTGGTGACCACGGTGGGACAACCAATGTCTTCAACCGTGCTAGCTTGATTGATCCGTGCAACTAGTTGTTTTCCGACTTGGTTCCCGCGTGAACCGGCTTGTCCTTTACCCTTTTCCATGTCAATTTACTTTTAAAAAAAAAAAACTTGCTGATTACTCTTCCTTTAAGATTGTCCCCCATGTGGACTTGATTTCTTGTCTTTAATTTCAGCCCGGTTCCCGCGTGAACCACTTTTTCTTATAAACCGGTTCCCGCGTGAACCACCTTTCTTTTCCAACTCGGTTCCCGCGTGAACCAACTTACTTTCAGATCGGTCCCCGCGTGGACCACCCATTTGCAGCACCTTTAGATTGGCCCCACGTGGCTCTCTTTTCATTTTGTCAACTCTTACACCGGTTCCCGCGTGAACCACCCTTTTCTTCACAAAAACCGGTTCCCGCGTGAACCACCCCTTTTCCTTCAAAAACCAGTTCCCGCGTGAACCACCTCTCTTTTCCAGCTCGGTTCCCGCGTGAACCAACTTACCTTCAGATCGGTCCCCGCGTGGACCACCCCTTTTCACCAATTAGATTGGCCCCACGTGGCCCTCATTTACTTTTTCCAATCAAACAAACCGGTTCCCGCGCGAACCACCCATTTTTCCTTCAAAAACCGGTTCCCGCGTGAACCACCTACTTTTCCAAAACTCGGCTCCCGCGTGAGCCACTTTATTTTCAATCCGGTCCCCGCGTGGACCATCCTTTTACCGTTACTTCAGATTTGTCCCCACTTGAACACTCCAACACAAGCCGGTTCCCGCGCGAACCACCTTTTAGTTGTTAGTTGCTAGTTAGTTGTTTACTCTATCATTGCTTGTCTTGCTTGCATTCACTTGTTTGATTCATTTAATAGCTTTCATTCATGTTTGCATATTGATTGCTTCTTCTCCTTCTACCCTCCATTTTTCATTTTTGCATTAGCTTTGCATCGGGTACCGGACTTGTTCCGATCCGTAGGGCATTCGAGGCGGGGGCTCTCTCTCCCAACACACCCTCACCCTCCAAACACCTTCTTGGTGGATTCTTACCTCTCTTCTGGGATATTCCTTCCTAGTTGATTTGGTGGTTTCCATCAAGACCTCCGTAAGTCCCCATCCGTGGAGTATTCCTCTCCGCACGATTGGGCCGGTTGTACCACTCTCCCAAAACCCGAAGAACCCAAGTACCTACTCGTGGTGATTGAGTGATAACCTTAGGTCTTGAAGATTGAAGCAATAGGAATCATACCTACTTGAGTGAACAATTGCTAACAATCTATCTAATCTAAGGTTTCAACACATTAATTGTCGAGTAGTCATTTTAAAACTTTGTTTGCATAACTTGCTTGCTCATAACAATTGAAAACAACCAAAAAATTCTCTCCTTTCAAAACACCTAAAACAAAAACAAAAACAAAAAAGTCCCTTTAAATTTTGTGTTCAACTTGCTTGCCAAACAAACAAATTGAAACCAAATCAAATCAAACAAACAACCATAATCAAACAAAAACTCTATTTGCATTTACACCCTTCATTTGCTTTCTTTCAACCATTTTGTAAGGAAATTTGACAGGATGCCCACTCTAAGGTCCGGAAGACACATCGGGATGTCGGACTACTGCGGCCAAGAAGAAGAGTACGAGACGGGCCACTACGAGCTGCAACAACCCATGGCTCAACCAGAGGGCCATGTCAACGCCGTCAGGGAGCCAGAAATTCAAAATCCTACTCATCAACCCGCTTCACTTAGCGTGGAGCAACTCCTCCAGGGTCTATCTCTTCATCTAGACCCCGAATCTTTTCGCTTGTGCAATCCTTGACAAAGGGCAAGATGCCCGCCACTCAATATCCGGTCGAGGGAAATCAAGCCCCCTCACCACCTCGGTCGGCGATCGGGCCCCAAATCATCTCTTCTCTGGACAACCCCGCCGTGTCTCAACTCACCCTATTATGGGGCATTCACATAACTCTGGTCCAATTCCTGTTTCCAACCTACCTCCTCCAACTCAACACTTTGCTCCCGTGGCTCTGGAATCCAGCCTCACCCAGGCATTAATGAACAAACTCAACCAGATGGATGAGCGTTTCGAAGAGATGAGGCACCGCCTCGATAATAAAGCCATCCCTGAAATCTCTGTCCCATCCTTCCCACTTCTACACCTTCCTCCTTCAGAGATACCAGTCTTCCAACGTTACAACGGGACTGGTAATCCTTTCAACCATCTAAAGAGCTTCCTCTATGACTCCTCATTCTGGAAAAATGACCGCAAAGCCCTTGCCTTCCTATTCCGTCGGTCATTGGATGGATCCGCCCTTGACTGGTTCTATTCTCTTGATTCCATTGAGGCGGCGGATTTCGACATTGTCAAGACGAAGTTTCTACAGAGGTACAAGGATCGGGTGGGGCCAGCCTGCTCGATAACTGACTTGATTGCCGAAAAGATGAGGCCGGATGAAGACTTTGCCAGATTTGCTGATCGGTGGAGGGGAATGGCTGAAAGGCTTGTGGATACCATCTCAGAGGGGGAGCAGGTGAGGATGCTCATAGGGAACACCACGCCCAACCTTCGCAACCTTCTGATCATGCACCGTCCAACAACCATGAGTGAGTTGTGTGATAGCGCCCGCTACCTCCAAGCCCACTTTAAGGATGCATCCATGATCAACCCGTTCGACACCAAGCCTCGTAATACTAGAAAGCCTACACTCGTAGGACCCACCACCGAAGGGGTAGTAAATAATGAGAGCATCAATGCCATGGGTAACTGGTGGGTACCGTCAAAACCAATACCGTAACCCACCACCCAATCAACAATACCGCCCAGCCCCTCAACCGGCCTCCTCACCACACAAGCAACAACTTGCATACAACCGAGCACCACCACAAAGAACCCACCTACAACCGAGCGCCCCAGCAACCGAATGCCTACAACCGAGCGTCACAACAACAACATGTCTACAACCGACCACCACCCCAACCACAAGCCTACAACCAAGTGCCACCACCAGCCAACCGACTTAGGAGGGGGGGACCCAAGAGAGAGTATTACCCTCAACTACCATTCCCCCTCACCGATATTTTCAATGCATTGATGGCTGAACAAAGCCTAGAGCTTCCAAAGGAGAGAGAAGGATGGCCGGCAAATGTTGACATGACAAAGTACTGCGCTTATCATCGGTATCCTGGGCACACGGTGGATGTCTGTTTTCAGTTTAAAGACTACATTCATGACCTCAATGATCAGGGGAACATCGACTGGGGACAGATGGGGGAGTCTATTCAAGCAATGAAGGCACGGCAGAATCAACCTCGGCGACAAAGAAGTACAACGACGCCCCGGCCCGGGCATAGTTCAAGATCCACTCCCGGTACATGCACCCATACAAGCACCGGCACCAGCACCACCAAACCAACGACTCGGCCTCGTCCACTCCGCCATCGAGGAGTCAACCCACCATTCCTGTGGTTGGCGGTCGAGGATCGGATCACCTCCATGCCCGCCATACCAACCCCACCTACAAACCGCACCATACTCTCCATACCGAGAGCTGCCCCACCCCACAAACTATCCAAACACCACTACCCTCACCAACCATTAACCCTCCACGACGCTTAATCATTAGACCGCCACCAGCCTCCCAACCGGCACCCCAACCTAACCCACCAACCACCATTAATCCTCCACGGCGTCTAATCATTAGACCGCCACAAACACCCCGTACATCACCCGACCTACCGCCACCGCCACCCCACGACCCCTCATCATTAGACCATCACCACCAACACCCCAACCATCACCCAACATACCGGCCTCCACCCCACGACCCCTCATCATTAGACCATCACCACCAACACCCCAACCATCACCCAACATACCGGCCTCCACCAATCCACGACCCCTCATCATCCGATCCTCACCACCCCTACCTACCATGGGCTCCTCAACCTACCAACCAACCCTACCATCACCATCATCACCACTTCCCCTACCACGCCGGCGCCGCATTTCGTAGCGGGAGGATGTTCCAAAGGGTCTTCCCCTAGGTCGGGATACAACCACAGGAACAGGCAGAAGAGGAGGTGGCAGAAGAATCGTTGCCCGGCACGGTATATGACCTATTGAAGTACTTGGACAAAATGCCGGCACGGATTTCAATTCTGGAGCTAATAAAGAGGTCAAAGAACCATCAGGACATCCTACAACAATATCTGCAGTGGGTCATGGTCAATGAGGACCTCCCGCCTGAGAAGATCATTACTGTCCTGACCCCGAGGAGTGAGCATCCGGCACTCACCTTTACACAGGAGGAGTTGGCACGGCCAGAGATAAGAAAGTACGCCTTGCGTGTTGCAGTAGTCATCCGAGGCGTGGAGATCAAGTCCTGCCTGATTGACATCGGAGCATCCATAAATGTCATGCCGCCAGGAACATTGCAACTTTGCGGCATCTCCGATGAAGAAATCGAGCCTTCTGCCGTCACGGTGACCGCATATGACAACTCCCGGAAGCCGGCACTGTAAGGAATCGTCCATTAATATTTGGTGCAGCGGAAGCGACGATTCCTATGGGTTCCTTTAGAATCCGTCTCAATCAGAACCGAACGACGAAAACCGAAAACCGATCAAATCGGGTTCGAATATACCTGATAGGGATTCATATAATTCCATGGAGAGGAAGGAGATGAGCTTCTCAAGCTCTACAAACCGTTCAAGTGTCCGGTCTCCAGCAGTATCCACACGAACTTCATCCACAGCAGGTTCTCCCTTCGCGCCGGCCTCGAGAACTCTTCCCGAACGGAGCTCCATCGACCATGGACACCTTCTTGAGAGAGGAGGAGGTAGGGAGGAGGCTTGGGACGTGGTTTTCACCCTTGGCTTGATGGGTTTTGGCTGAAACCATTAGTATTTATAGAGAATTATGGAATTTTTCATAAAAACCCAAAATCTCTATAAATTACGTCCTTGCCCCTGTACTTGTGGATAAGTCCTTTTGTGTGTGACCCACTAGGCCCAATAACCTATTTGGTTGAGGCCTAAATAAAATAGAACAATTCTATTTAATTTAATTAAATCCATTATCCGATAACAGATTAATCGGGATACCGATCATGAAGGGTACAAGCCACATCCCATGATCCCAAATGGCTATGGGGATAATCTCATCTCCATTGAGCCTTTCCATCATCAGTTACCACATGGATATAAACCCTCATCCATCCAATGTCCTAGTCGGAAAGGAGTACGGCATCGACTGTCAACTCCTTAGTGTACCGACTCTATAGGATCCTGTACTCGGAATTGAATCAATTGGAAAACTCCTTTTCCAATTATCCTATCTACCCTGGCCAAAGATTTAGAGTACTATCCCATAGGACATTCACTCTCACTTACCGAGAGTGGATGATCCCTTGTTGTCCGCTCAATTGCCTCCATCGGATTTTCCTTGAACCCGATCCATCGCTATATAGGACCATCTAAATTGTGATCCATAAGTCAATGGTCAAAGCACAAGTTCCACCCAACAAGGCATCTTTGGCGACTCAGGTCAAAGGTCCAACCATGCAACCGTGATGATAGAAAACCCTGATAGACAGTTCGGTAAGATACCATTCAGGGTTTCTAATTCGGTCAGTTCAGTGAACTCATTCAACTAATGAGCACCTGTATGTGTATCTCAGTGTCTCCACACTAATGACCAATGAGATCGGTCGTCCTCATCACATGAGAAGACATCACATACACTAGTCTATCCGGATCCTTGATGTCCCGTCTCAAGTATCCTATGACTAGGAACATTTAGATCAAATACCTCTAGATGATCAATCTCATTATCATGATCTCATCATGATTTAATCATCATTGTATTTGATCAAGGACTTCATTATTATATTCGCATCTAATAAGAGCTTATAATGAAGATTTGCCTAATTAATTGAATAAGATATTTCTAGAAATGTCGAATCATATCATATATGATTGGCTTGTAGGGCATACATTTCTATCAGGCACGAGGGGTGGTTACATTAAAAGTAGGGCTCGGGCCATGTGCCGTCACCACCGAGTTTCACGTTCTAGAACTGGACCCTACATTCAAAGCTATTTTGGGACGCCCGTACCTTGAGGCAATAGGAGCTGTTGCCTCCACTAATCATCAGTGTCTGAAGTTCCCATACAAGGGCCAGGTGATCAAAGTAACCAACATCCCCATTCTGAATGACGTGGATGACCCCTCTTCTGCACTACCAATATCAAAATCTGTCCAGCCGGTGGTTTCAACTACAGAGCTACCTGAGGTCATGGTATTGACGACGCCTCCAGATTCACTTGCGTTGCGGATGATGAGAGGGATGGGCTATCAGCCAGGAAAGGGCCGGGAAAGGAGCTGCAGGGGGTTGTGCACCCCATTGAAGCCGTACGAAGACCAAAGAGACACGGGCTTGGCTATGAGCCCAGTTTCACTCCGCGGATGGTCTACCGGCCAAAAAATGCCATGGGACTCCAAAAATTCTTTGTTAAAGGGGAGACCATGATGATGGCCGGGGACAAAGAAGAAGAACCAGTCAAGAGGAAGAAGGCACCAGAGCAAGAGGAGGAGGTGGACAACCTGAGTTCATCTTTAGCTCGGTTGTTCATAGAGGAGGAAGAACTACCAAGGGCAAGTCCATCTCTAAACAACTTGTCCACTCGAACCCACCTCCAAACAACATCCCGCGTGAACCGTATCCTACGGTCACGTATTTCAAAATCCTCACTCTCTCCCTCTTAGATTCACTTGATGGGCTATCTAGCCCAATTCCCACTTATGGGCCAAAATGGCCACTCGAATCGATCAATGGGCCCGAGAGCCCATTCAAATCTTCTTACTCCACTGGGCTTCTATGCCCATCCAACAAACTTTGGCCCGCGTGCCCACCAGCCGGGCCCCCCTGCCCTTTAGACTTACTTTCTTGCTTTGGGCCCGCGGGCCCCCCATTTGGGCCCACGTGCCCCTTAGATCTTTTCACTAGCTTTGGGCCTATCTGCCCATTTCTTGTCATCATCGGGCCCGCGAGCCCATTTTTCTTCCATTTGCTTAAGCTTTCTATTTCTGCTCGAGCCCCATCGGCTCATTCTCTTTTTGTTATTGAAAATACCCAAAATACCCAAAAAAAACGTCCTCTCGCAAACTCAGTTTTCCATCGAGGAGACGTCGCTACTCGTCTCGGAGGGTGCTCCCAACTAGGGACCCCTCTTCTCCAACTCACTGATCGATCTGTTCGATCCTTCACCCATTGTTAATACCACCTTTTCAATTCCGTCTTCTTTAGGAGTAGTTAGGGTAGGAAAGAAGAAAATTCGAGGTAAACGTGTGCCAGAGAGATATCTCCAACAAATAGCTCAAAAATGCAAGGAATGTGCAAGGCTACCAAGCTTTTTGGAAAATGCTATCCAGCTTAATGAAATCCAATATGAGGATGAATTCAATGTAGATCATACATTGGGAGTTTACGAGGTCTTATCAGAAAAAGATCCTGATTTCGAGGATGGAATTGAGGACTTGGCTGATGCGTATGCATCTGGACTTAAAAGATTTGAAGAACCATTAGCCACGGTGGATGAACCGACAAAAGAATTGAATCTCGGAACACCGGAAGATCCCAAGACAGTCCTCCTAAGTGCAAACCTCACTCCCATTGAGGAACAGAGTTTAATTGAAATCTTGGAAGAATATAAGGACACGTTCGCATGGACATACGAAGACATGCCGGGGTTAGACAACTCGTTAGTTGAACATCGTCTAACTTTGAAACCTCGGAGTTACCCCGGTCAAGCAAAAATTAAGGAGATTCCACCCCGATGCCGCACTTAAGATGAAAGAAGAGGTCGACAAGTTACATCAAGCAAGATTCATTAAGGTCGTCCTTTATCCGCAATGGGTGGCAAACATAGTCCCCGTCATGAAGAAGGATGGCCGAGTTCGGATCCGTATAGACTTCGGGGACTTGAATCGAGCGTGTCCTAAAGATGACTTTCCTCTACCTCATATTGACGTACCGGTTGATAACACCGCCGGATTCGAAATGTTGTCATTCATGGATGGCTATTCGGATATAATCAAATCCGGTTGGCCGAAGAGGACCAGGAGAAGACCTCGTTCACCACACCTTGGGGAATCTATCTGCTATGTCGTCATGCCCTTTGGATCGAAGAACGCCGGTGCTACCTATCGAGGGCAATGATGGCTATCTTCCATGACATGATGCATACCCTTGTAGAGGTGTACGTGGATGACCTGGTCGTTAAGTCCAAAAGCCGAAAAGATCATCCTGAAGTGTTAAGAAAGGTCTTGCAAAGGACTAGGGAATATAAATTGAAGATGAACCCAAAGAAATGCACGTTTGGAGTATCCTCAGGAAAACTGTTGGGGTTCATAGTGAGCAAAAGGGGCATAGAGATCGACCCAAACAAGGCCAAGGCAATCATTGGTATGCCTCCTCCGAGAAATATGAAAGAACTTCGAGGATTAATCGGGAGGCTACAGTTTGTCCGCCGGTTCATCTCACAACACTCCCAAAGGTGTAAACCTTTCTATGAGTTGACCAAGGCGGGGGCCGAGTTCAAATGGGATTCGAAGTGCCAGGATGCATTCGATGGTTTGAAAAGGTACCTGGCTAGTCCCCCTGTGCTTAGACCACCAGTCCCTAGCAAGCCCTTAGTTTTATATATCTCGGTTTTGGAAAATTCTCTTGGGGCAGTCCTTGCACAAGTTGATGAAGAAGGGAAAGAGAGGGCAACTTACTATTTGTCAAAGATCTTTGATCCATGCGAGCAGAAGTATACTGTAGTGGAGAAGACCTGTGCTGCACTAGTTTGGGTAGTTCAGAAGCTTAAACACTATTTCTTAGCTTATGAGGTCAATCTCATTGCCCGCATCAATCCCATCAAGTTCCTTCTGGAGAAAACTGTTCTAACTGATCGGTTAGGTCGTTGGCAGAGCTTCCTCTCCTAGTTTGATATCACCTATGTCCCCCAGAAGGCGATTAAGGGCTATGCCATTGCCGAACATCTAGCCCATCACCCTATACCCCTCTTTGACCCGGTCCAATCGGAGCTCTCGGATGACGAACTAATGTTGATCCGATCTTCCCACCTTTAGACATTATATTTTGACGGGGCTCTGAATTCACACGGTAAGGGAATAGGAATCGTCCTTCTATCACCCGAGGGTGTCACCATTCCACAGGCATTTCAGCTTGACTTCCCAGCAACCAACAATATAGCTGAATATGAAGCCTTGCTAGCCGGGCTGGAGGCTGCTCATTTCTATGGTGCCACGGAATTGAGGGTGATAGGTGATAGCCAACTAATCCTCCGCCAAGTCCTAACCAAATACCGAACTTCTCACCCAAACCTCAAACCTTACCAAGAACTCACCTCTTGCTACATCAAACTCTTTTCCAAACTCACTTTTGTCCATGTTCCTCGAGCTCAGAACATCCTTGCTGATGCCCTTGCCTCCTTAGCTTCATCTCTATCAGTCCCGCTAGGTAGACAGGTGCGGACTATTCATGTCCGTAGAAGGTCGATGCCAGCGATTAAGGATGGGCGATTTCTGAAAGTTAAGGAGAGATTTGGCAGGAAGGAGTATCTAGAGCAGAAGGAGGAAGTTTCTCTAGTCGAGTTGGAAGAGTTAGATGAGGGTGAGAGGCCTTGGTTTGATGAGATCGCAAGGTATTGTCAAGATCAGACATATCCACCTGGATCAAATGCAAAAGAATAGAAGGCCATCAGGAGAGTATCCCAGAGGTATACCATCCTAGGAGGGGTGCTCTACAAGAGGAGCCTAAGCGGAATTTTATTGAGATGCGTTGATGAAGAAGAGGCAGAATTGGTGCTTAAGGAAGCACATTCCGGGGTCTGTGGGGGCCATGTCAATGCTCAAGCTCTTGCCAAGAAAATCATCAGGCACTGTCATTCTTGCCAACTTCATGCCGACAAGATCCATTCTCCCGCATCTTCCCTTCATTCGATTCATGCCCCATGGCCCTTCGCCATGTGGGCTTTCGATATCATTGGCCCTCTTAGTGATCTTAACTCTGAAATCCGTTCCAAATCGTTCATCCTGACGGCAACAGAGTACTTCACCAAGTGGGCAGAAGCGGAAGCGTTCGTAGAGATCAAGGCATCAACACTGTGCTCCTTCATCAAACGCAACATCATCGCCAGGTTCGGGATACCCAGTGACATCGTCACCGACAACGGACCGCAATTTCTCTCTCAAGATCTGCGTGATCTTTGCAACAGGTACCGCATTGCATTGCATCATTCATCTCCTTATTATCCGCAAGGCAATGGTCAAGCAGAAGCCACCAACAAAACTTTGATTAAAATCATCAAGAAAACCTGTAAGTCTAGCAAGTTCGCAGACTGGCCAGATAAGCTTGTAGATGCCCTATGGGCTTATCGTACTTCGGTACGGACCCCCACTGGTCAAACCCCGTATGCCCTCACATATGGGATGGAAGCGGTGGTCCCATACGAAGTACTCCTTCCATCACTCCGAGTTCAACTCGATAGGGACATCCCTATCGATGAGAGACGAGAATCTCTCCTTGCACAACTTGAACTCCTAGATGAAAGAAGGTTGGCTGCCTCTGAGCATGCCCGGACTTATCAGAACCGATTGAAAAGGTTTTATCAAAAGAGGGTGGTAGAGAGAAAGTTCGAAATCGGTGAGTTGGTAGTTAAACGTATATTCATTAAGCCGGGTGGTCCCCGCTCCAAGTTGCAACCTAACTGAGAAGGGCCTTTTGTTATAACTGAAAAATATCCAGGCAATGCATATGAGCTAACCAATGCCGATGGAGAAAAATTGAATCATCCATGGAATGGCGTTTACCTCAAAAAATATTTTCCTTAGAAAAGAAAATGGAGAATCTCTAGTATGATATCAAGTCATCGATCCAAGGGTGTTAGCAAGAAGTCAATGGTAGACATCACCTTGCACACACAACACCTCCCGATCCCAGAATCTGGATAGCCCAACACTCGAGAGAGGCAAGGCAGAACCCTGAAGGCAGAAAAGAAACCTTACCCTATTCTCTTCTGTTCGGTCCAAGATAGGTGAAGGGGGGACTAGAGGAGAATAGTATCGAAAATGCCCGCCGCCTTAGTAGGAGGCCGTCTCATAGGGTGCAAAAGGGTGCCAAAAGATGGGCAATGAACCCCACAGGTTTAAACAAATATGGGCCTGTCTGAATGAGTACCCAGGAAAATAGAAAGTTAAAAAAGGCACCAAAAGATGGGCAATGACCCCACGGGTCAAAGACTTGTCTAAGTAAGTGTCACATGTAGAAAAGACCCGAAGAGGCCGAACCCCAACGGGCAATTTGGGCATGAGTAGAGAAACCCTCCTCAACACCCCCAAATCCTATCAAAGACTTCCCTTATTATTCTTCCATCGTAAAACCCCTAGGGTAGGGTAACCGTCCAAACTCGGGGGAATCCAAACCGATCAAGAGAAGAGGGCAAGAAAGATTCTGGGTATGGAACCTTATTTTCACGTGGTGTTTATCACTTAAATCTTGATTAACGCTCAAAGATCGATGAATTGTTTTAATACTGGCACATTCTCCACAAAAATCCAAAACAATGAATATTTTCAAAAAAAAATCCAGAAAAAAAATCAAATATTTTCAAAAAAAACTCTAAAAATTTTCAAAAATTCAAAAAAATTGAATGTTTTCAAAAATACAAAAAAAAATGCATTATTTAGCTTGGCATAACCTTGATTTTTGCCTTTGCTAGCATTCATGTTTATTCTTATGTCTTGCATGTTTCATTTCTGCATCGCATATTTATCTTGATTATCACCCCATTAAGAGGGCTTCTCCCTTTGACCTAAGTCAAAGTTGGCCATAATAGGCAAAGGGATGAGCCGTTGTGAAGATCTAATCCTCTTTTATCAAGTGTTTTCTGGGACTTTAAAATAAGAGGAGAAGGTTCTCTCAACGACAGGTAAGTTCTCTTAACCATTTCATTTCGGTCATTTAGGTTATTACACCTTGTTAAGAAGGCTCCTCTCTTTGACCTAAGTCAAGGCAGACAACAATAGGAAAAGAGATGAGCCATGGTGAAGATTTAATCCCCTTTTATCAAGTGTCTAAGGATGCTAAGATCAAGAAGGATGTGACTCTCACCATAGCAGGTAAGCTTTCTTAACCCTTATCTTATTCATTTTCAGTCATTTTGTTCATATTACCTTGATAATAAGGCTACACCCCTTGACATGTAAGCAAGGCAAGATGACAATAGGCAAGGGGGTAAGCCATAGAGCAGATTTAACCCTTCTATTAAGTATTTTAGGAAAGAAACACAAGTCAAGGAGGGGTGAGAATCTCGCCAACAGGTCAAACAACATTGAAGCAAGAAGTGCTATAACAAGGAAGAAAAGCAGCTACAACACAAGAAGAAGATTAAGCCTGCTACAGATATCAGTGTCTGATTGCCACTGACTCCAGGAGAATAACCATGTGGAGAGGGCATGGAAACCATACCGCCGCAACCGCCTCGTTCCGGTGATGCTCCAAAGGAGTGGCCAAGACAGGAATTGCTCGCGGAAACAGAAGAACGGACATAGGAAACCCCCATTCTTGCCGGCTAACATATAAGTCGTTAGTCGTGTATTATTATCTTATGCATGATTTGTTGAAGACTATGAGTATAGAGAAGACTTGACTCGAGATCCCCTTCATCAAAATCTACGACGGTCGGGTCATCTCTAATACTCACGGATAAACCAAAGTTGTGCTGTGAGGGACGATAGTTCCCGAATGGGTATCTTGACCTCATAGACAATCTATATCTTCAACTATTTGTTATACAAGTTTTGTTTTCTTGAGCCCAACATGCATCATGTAGTATTAATTGCATTACATTTTCTTTTGTCATTGCATACATCGTTTCCTAATCTTCACCTTCTCACCCTCTCGATCATTTTAAATCCCACCGTGTCATTCACCATATTCTCTAGTCCCACCAACCTCTCTAATATCCCACCGTGTTTATTAATCCCACCGTGTTCGGTAACCACTTTGTGCCCTCAAATCTTTCAATTCTTTTCACCACAGAGGCCATTTCAACTTCTTTGCTACTCATCCCACCGTGGCAGCCATTTCGTCTCGCCAAGGACCTTCTATTTGATCAGAACTTGCACCGTCATTATCTTCACGGTCTATGCTTAAACATTTGCCTTTCGGAATCTGAGATCATTCCATTCCGAATCAAATCTTGTCTCTTGGAAGACTTAAATGAATCTAAGAGCCTGAATGTGCTCGATTGGTATTCTTTTACTTTTTCAAACAAATCTCTTTTTAAATTTTAGCCCATCACAGTACAGGAACACCGCAAAGATCGGGTTACCGGCTGATGATGAACCTACGAACCCATGTTTCGGGGACTCCCCACCGCGTTGGGGGTTGGCTATTCTTCTCTCGTGCCAATGGCACATCTCTTACCAATCGAACATAGGAAGACTTGATGAAACATGGCGGTTAACCAGGAGATTTGAGGAGATTCGTCTTGCCGAATTTGGTCGTTAAGCGTGTCTATATCTACACCTTGATGCCACCTTTTCAGTCCATCGCCATTTCTCTCCACTACATTCCACTACGATTCATCTCGCTTCGCTATGCTTTCTCTACATTTCACTTCGCTCCGCTACATGCCATTCCCTTGCAAAGCCGACATCAAGGCGAGGCAAGCTGTAGACACGCCAAATTGGCTTGATTCGGAGCCCTAGACCCTTATTCCATAGGCGATACCCTTTACTTGACCGTTATCTGATCCGGACTACCTCGTGGAGATGAGCTAGGGACAGTGGTGGAGCCCCCCTTGTTAAGTGAGAATGGACCAATGATTTCCGGAATATTGCCGTAACCTTCAAGCGAGAGCCGCATGTGAACTGTAAAAACACGAAGCCTGCTCGATGACCGACCTTGAATGGTCCATAATTGAAGGTCTCGGGAGTCCCGCATGTGTTCCGTAACATTCAGGGTTTCCGAGAAGTCATTTCGGTAGGCGTCGGTCGATGACGGCTTTCGTTACGGCTTTTTCGATCTGTGCTGACATGGCTATCCCGGACCATGTGCTAGGCCTTTCCGGTCATCACCGGGTCTTTTTAGGTCATCCGGGTCGATTCTAGCTGTATATTTTATCAACCGGGGCTATAAGGCCGGTTCGGTCAATTTTAGGGTTTCGCGGCTTTTACGGCTTTCGATTCACGTTTACCGGGTTAATCTCAGATTTTTCGATGACTTCAGATTGTCCGATCGTACCGGACTTGTTCGGTCATCATTTCAAGTCATCCCGAGTTGACCCGAGATTTCTCGACCGGAACCGTGCTCTTTCGGATCTTCGGCACGGGTTTCGGCCTTCCGCGAGAGGGTAAACCGGTAGAAAGCCCCGTACGAACATCTCGGGAGTCATGCGGCTGGTTTACCGACTTGAGGAGGTGCGGTTGAAGGCCCTCTTTCCAACGCGACAAACAGGAGCCGAATCGGACATCCCGTTTGCAAGATACGGCTCGCGGAACACGCGCGCAGGAGAGAGAGTGTACCGTGCCCCCGC
Organism: Cryptocoryne crispatula var. balansae; assembly: GCA_036172225.1. Classification (NCBI taxonomy): domain Eukaryota; kingdom Viridiplantae; phylum Streptophyta; class Magnoliopsida; order Alismatales; family Araceae; genus Cryptocoryne; species Cryptocoryne crispatula. The sequence goes on along the minus strand of CM069925.1, from coordinate 33,980,932 downwards.
TCCGCTTGAAAGTGGAGGGCGCGCCCTGCGCGCCCTCAACCCGGGGGTGCGCCCTGCGCGCCCTCAAACCGGGGGCGCGCCCTGCGCGCCCCCGGTCCCTTTGAAAGGCGGGGGCGCGGTCAGTTGCTTTAAATCGGAAATTACCCCGATTAGCACCTTTTAAACCGGGTTTTTGGAAGGTTTTCGGGCGAAGATTTTCACTTATTTGTACCGCGCCCCCGGTTCGGGGGCGCGTTACGTATATCAAGTCGATTTTTAGCAATTTCCGGAAGTTTCCGTCGATTTTTAGCAGTGAGACGCCGAACGCGCCCCCGCCCCCTTTGAAACAGGGGGGCACGCAGACCGCGCCCCCGAACTGGGGGCGCGCCCTGCGCGCCCTTGGTTTGAGGGCGCTCCCTGCGCGCCCTCGTCTCCTTTGAAACGCGGGGGCGCGGTACATCCAGTTTCTAAATTTTGCACCGTCTCCCTTCCCCTATAAATTGAGAGACATTCTCAACGACCCAAGGTTGAACCCCTGGTGCCTAGCTCTTCCCAAGGTCGTCCAAGCTCTTCTCCAAAGCCGTCCCGACGTCCAAAGGCGATCCGAAGTCAAGAAATCGATCCCGAGGTGAAGGAGAAGGCTCGATCCGGGTGCTCTTCATCAACTATCTTCATCGACTTCTACAGAAAATCCGAGGCTTCTGCTGCAAAAGTCTTCAACATACAAATTGTTCATCTCTTCGTCCTCTTTCATCTCCAACTGACGGCACTCCATTTCGACTTGCCGTTTGTTCGTGGCGGTTGCTACACTGAGGGCGCGCATCCAGGTTCTATTTTTGATATCCGCCCACTTTCAGAATTTTTACTGACTTATACAGGAGGATTTAGGAGAAATCATAAACATATAAACTCTTCCTCTCTGAGTACTCCGTCTACTGCAACAAACGGAACTCGATTCTGACATCGGGGTCGTCCGTAACATCCTCTGCACCGAAGTCGCGCCAGAAGGGTGCAAAGCTACCCGAACCGGCCTTTTCTCAACCAACTCGGCTTCAACTCAAGCCGATCCATTCTATAAGCTTTCTCAACTCCATTAACTCTGTTTATTCATTGTTTTAAAGTATCTTTTAGTTCATTTATATCATTTTTACCTAATCAAAAATACAAAAAAAAGGGGTTAGGACTCACCCCAATCCGGTGAGTTCGATTCCAATTGCTTCTCTCTCATATTCTCTCTACAGTTACTACACTTCACAAGTCTACCAAACTCTTCACTTGGTTTATTGTTCTAGTTGCACAGGTTGATCAAGCTAGCATTGGATTGGAGACTCTTCTTCATCGGCCGGCCGAAGAAGAAGAAGGTTGAACTCACATCCCTTTCTCCCACGCTAAGGTACACACGGTCAACTTCTTTCTATTTCCATTACATAAAGCGGAGCCCGCGGCTCCTGGCGACCACACTTTATTTTTATTAATGTTTTAATTTCATCTCCTCCTCACTCTCCTCCCACATGACCCGAACCATCTCCGGTGCTCGAGCGACGCCGTGAGATGAAAGTTCGGGGATCAATGTGAGTGTGGGACCGAGGTGAGGATCTTTTACAGTTTTCCGAGTGTTTTTCGATCCACTCCTCTTTTCCCCAATTTCATCTTCACCTTCCTTCTCTTGAGGTGCCGATCCGGAACCCCTTTTCGGAGTCGACAAACACCTTTATTTAGATTGCTTCTCAAGCAGTGTGCAACCATTATGTAATTTTCTATGCATTAGTTGTAGAATTTACAGTGTTCTATCGCATAGAACTCTTCTAGCTCATTGCACCACTAATATTTGACTTATTATAAAACTTAATTGACTAAAAGCTTGTGTTTGTCAAACTACAAAACTTCAAGTCTTATCCTTCATTGTATAGAGATACATCCTTAGTGCTTCTCAAGTATTAAATGATGTCTCTAAACTATCCAGTGACTCTCACATGGATCTGTCTAATTAATGCTCATAACATTTAAAGCATTAATCGCATCATATACATAACATCACATACATGATAGACCCTATGACAAAAGTATAAGAGCTCTACTCACATGTTCTCTTTATCTCTTAAGAAGCTTATGAAAACATCTCTTTAGAGAGAGTAACTCCACACCACATAAGTAAGAATCCCATCTTGGAGTTTACCATGTCAAACTCATTGACTATGTTGACTACATATATTAATTGGGTAAAATCAAGCAACTTTTTAAATCTATCTCCATAGATTTTAAAATTCAGATTATGTTTGAAAAATTCTTTTAATAGCTAGGCTCACTTATAATAACATACCTACGTCAATCTTAATGAGTAATATGTCATTCACATAATATGTCAAGAAAATAATAGCACTCCAACTTATCTTTTTGAATACATAGGGCTCCTCTTCGTTCTCAACAAAATCATAAGATTTAATCTCATTAAATCTTAAATACCAACTATGGAAAGTTTTACTTCTATCCACAAACAGACCTTATACACACTCTATTTGGATGTTATTGGGACCTAATTCCCTGAGTTGTATCATATACACTAGTTCTTTAAAATACCTTAGAGAAACATTATCTTACATTCAATTGACATATCATATATTCATAGTGTGTAACAATCAAAATCCAAATGGATTAATCCATGGCATAAGTAAAAGGTCTCATCATAGTCAACCATTTGACTTAGATGATATCATTTTCATCTATTCTCGCCTTGAAGGTCTCTACCTTCTAATCCACTCCAATTTATTCTTTAGTGATCTATTTATGCCTTATGTATATTATATTTTCAAGTGGATCTATCAAGTTCTAAATTTGATTATAATAGATAGAGTTTACATCTAATTTTATTGTCTTTCCATTTTAAAATCAATGTCTTATATTGCTTCTATATAAATCTTAGGATCAATATCCTTACTATCTTATGCCTTATTTCTTCTATCAAAGAAATGTCCCACATACCTTTTATATTGAGTGGAGATAGGAAAAGACCTATGATTTGTTCTTATGTAATTATTAACTAGTACCTTAATAAAAGTGTCATTTGGTTGAGGGACTGGAACATTTTTCATATGTATCTTGCTCTCACTATCTTTCTTAAGGAGAAACTTTTCCTCTAGAAATATTGTGAGCTGAGCAACATATACCCTTATCCAAAAGGGTGGTATATTTAATGTCCAAAAGTTTTCTTAGGATATCCTACATGCCAACACTTCATAGTCTTATATTCCAATAGTTAGGGATTTACTTCTTCACCAAGTTGGACATTCTGAAACTTAACTTGCTTAAGGTCAAGTTTTAACCCTTTCTATATCCTATATGGAGTAGTTAGAATAGACTTTAGAAGGTACTAGTTAAGACAAAGTGGTTATATCGAGTACTTAGTCTTAAATAGACAAAGAGGAATTTTGTAAAAGGTTATCATTGTCTGTATTATGTCTTACTCAATACAATACAACTTCTCATTTTAGCAACTCAATTAAGCTAAATGTGTAAAGAGGTGTGCTTTAAAATTAGATTTTACTAATTTTTAGTTATGTGTGAAGAATGCACTTAAGTATTCTCTCCCTTGATCTTATCAAAGAGTTATAATACTCTTTCCATTAGTATCTCTACTTTATTCTTAATCTAAAATAATTTCTCAAATAACTTAGATTTGTATTTCATAAAGTACATGTATTTTTGCCTAGAGATATCATTTTTAAAATAATGAAGTAGAAATATTCTCTTTTAGCCTTAATAGATATGGGCTACCATATACCTAGATGTATGAGTTCTAAGAACTCATTAGTCCATTCTCTATGTCCGCATTAACTTAAGAGTAGATTGATCTAAATCAACCCATTTCCTTTTAAAAAGGAGTAGTCACACATGACGTGAGAGCTAACATGTCTAATATGCTTAAGTAATTTATTAAAATTCTACTAGCAAACACTTTTCTATTTAATGTCTTAGAACATCTATCATTTCTATAACTCAGAATAAATCAACATTTATTCAAGTAGGAAATATAGATAATGTTCTTGTAGAAGGATATAATGGCAATTTTAAATATTAGGACATGCTATGAAAGATATGTAACTTTTATTAGTGATGATGCAACTTTTGCACCATTTCATATGTAGGCCAACAACTTCTTTTTTAATCCTTAGTTTACTTATCATCATTTACAACTCCTTGTAAATATAAGATGTATATCCAGTATCTCATACCATTAGATGCATCCCAAATATCAGATACTATTAAGTGTATATTTAAGACATGTAAATTTTAATGACTTAAATGCATGAAGTTTTTCAACCTCTACCTTTGCTTTATGTGCAAGACACTTTGCACTTCCTCTTCCACTTATCATTATCATGGTAGTATAAGAATGTTATGTCTTATTTGGACTTTTATTATCTTGATCTCCTTTTTTGACTTTTAACTATCCCCTTCTATTTCTATCTAATGATCTTACTTCTTTCTATTGGTCTCACCAACGAGAAGTATTTAAGATGTATTGTTGTTCTAACATACATTTAAGTATCTCATCACTATGAGCCATGATGAATCTTATATCTATCTATCTATATTGTCTCTACAATTTATATCTCATAGAGGCTAACATCTAGTATAAAAGTAAACAATACATCTTTTATATACTATATTATGAGATAAGATCTTATCTTTTTTCATATCATTAGATAATCTAGGTGACACCTACTTCTTAAGTAGGATAGTTTTTTGGTCAACCATGAGAATAATTCTCTTGGTTCTAAGTCTAAGAAGTGTAAGCCATTAAAACTATCTGACATCTAGTATGCCATACTAATGATGGTTTATCATCATATTCCACAATGAAAATATAATTTTATTAATATAACATTGTAGACATTCATTTAAAATTAAGATATAATATTACATCATAATTTATGCTCTCACTAATTTTTGGTGAATTTGCATTACTCTCATTATGCAACGACGGGATATCACGATGATGTCCTAGTGGCGACTAAAACCATATTAAATTTATGGTGATGACTTTGTGGGAAACACACCAAGCCATCCCATACTTAATAGGTAGGTAATAACTTTTACCAATTGCATCCCATGCAACTCTTAGTCTTTTAGCCTCTAGAGTTATAACTTTGTGCGAAACACAATAAACTATATACTCTAGTTAGGTAAAATTCACTTGTTACATTATGATAATGAATTTTTAACACAACCCCTTGTGAGAAACATAACAAGGCTATGCCAATGGTCCACCCCAAAGTTTGGCAAATGGCTTAGCCAAGATCATCAATCCATTGCTAAATGAGTCTTGTGGGGAACACAACAAACTTATCCAATCTAAGATTGGCTCATCAAAACCATAACAATGGAAGGCTACGTGAGTCATTATTAATGTCTCACATTTATTGATCTAATTTAAAATAAGGAAGAATTTTATTTTTAGTCTCATCAGTATAGGTGCTAAGTATATATTACCTTTGGAATGTCATTTATCTAAGGTATAACTATAGACATGCAAATTTTGCCTATTTAAGGAGCTTAAGATTCATGTTTTCTTAGAAAATACTCATGTTTTCTGATAAACAAATTGGATCTCCGAGAAAACGGCCCAAAAACGAATTCTGGAAGAGAATATGACCCCTTTGTCAGGTCGCCTAGGTGACCCCCCTTCTGGGTCACCTAGGCGACCCAGTCAATGGGTCATTTCCCAAATCTGTCAGTTCTGATGGTGGTAGGTGGTGGGTCAAGTCTGGTCAGGTACGGGAAGCGTCCCGGTCAGGGGTCGCCTGCCAAAATAGTGCACAGACTGAACGAAGTGACCCGCGATCGGTGCTCGCTCGTCTGGATGGTCGAAACTGACCGGATGTAAGCGACCCATCAGATGGGACGCCTGCCACTGTAGCAGGCCCCAGACGATGGTCGGCCAGCTTTCGGCACACGCGTATTTAATGGCATTTATGGTTTCACAGGTGACCCGCCAGACGGGTCATCTTCTGTTACGGATGACACCTTTTATGCATGAAATGCCCCTGTGGCCCTTTTGTCTATAAAAAGGGACCCCCTAACCACTTTTTCAAGGGTTGGAAGAGTGTGAGAAGGTTGAGAACGTCCCCAACTCCCAAGAGAGAGCCCTAGAGAACTTCAAACCATCTCCATCCTCCAAGCTTCATTGTCCAAGAGATTGAGAGCTTCCCACTTCCATCCACCTCCGTAAATCGATGTTCTTCATTCCATTTCTTCATTGGCATCCATTTTGAAGTCTCTGAAGCTCCTGAATCCAAGGGGAGATCATCATCTACGTCCTAGGAGCTTCCGGGAGTCATCATCAAGCTTTGAAGGGCATCCGAAAGCATCGTGGGAGCATCCGTGAGCAAGCCGAGTCCTGGTGCAGGAAGTGACCCATCTACCGGGTTGCCCAGGTGACCCGTCTGCCGGGTCGCCCAGGTGACCCCCTTGCTGGGTCGCCAAGGGCTCCAGATTGCCGTTTTTGGAGCCAAAACCCAATTTTCTTTCCCCATCTCCTAGCATTACTTTGTTTCTATGTTTTCCATCATAGATCATCATGTTTACATGCATATTTAGCTTAATCATATCATATATCATCATCTAAAAACACATAAAAAGGGGGGTTGGGAGTTATTCCCAATCCAGTTAGTCCATTTCCTTTTGTGGTTTTAGTTCATTTCTCTTACAAGATGCATCACTATCTTAGTGCTAATCCATTTTTACTTGTTTTTATGGCTTACTTGGTTCTGTAGGAACTACTTAAGTGCTTCCAGCTCTTTCTTCTTGGCCGGACAAAAAGGAAGAAGATGGAACCCATAATCTCTCAACACGATCTCTCCGCTTAGGTATGTTCGGTCATTTCCTTTAATACTTACATTGTTTTTTTTCTTTTACTCTCGGAGCCCGCGGTTCTTGGTGACCACACACCAACATCCATCGGAGTCGGAAGCCGGAAGAAGGAAACGAGGGAAGAGGAGTGGCGCTCACCGTTCCGGCCGGGGGGAGAACCGACTTGAATCAGGTGTCCACATCTTTTGGCAACCACAGTGGGACCATCTCATGCTTGAAGCAACTTTAGTTGTTCCTCTATTTCCAAGTAATCCCTTTTATACTCTCATTACCTCCCTATTGTCTCTTATTTCCTTCACCTAATCGGTCCTCGTGTGGATTTCCTTCCGATTTGAAGAAACAAGCTCCCGGAAGTGTCCTGTTTCCGCAAATGACCCCTGCCGGGTCTTTTCCTATTTTTGTGATTTAGAGCTCTTTATTTCTTTTGGCCCCTACGTGGGTCCACTTGTATTTCCATTTACTGTTATTGCTAAGCATCTTGCCCTTAGTTTACTTTCAAATCCATGCTATTTCGATCCCCGCTGGACCCCAGTTATTAAGAGCTTTCTTTCGGTTCCGTTTTCTATTTTTCACAGGTGACCCCCCTGCCAGGTCGCCTGCCAGGTCAATTGGTGACCCCTCTATCGGGTCATATACTCTTCCAGAAACTCTTGTCTTGCTGTAGTCTTTAGTTTTACTTGCATTTGTTCATTTCTCTTGAATCAAACTTGCAAAAAATCAATATTTTTTAGCATCTTTGACTTGTTTGGCTATTGTTCTTGATAGTTTGATCATCAGCTTAGTTATTATTTGTTGATTGTTACATTGTTTTCCTTTCTTATTGTGTGCCATCTCATCCTTGATCAATTCTTGCATTAGATTGCATTGAGTACCGAGTTCGCCCGACTCACTAGGTCATTCAAGACAGGAGGCTCACCCACCTCCCAAAAGATACCTCCATCCCACCTGCATCTCTTGGTTGATTCCGATCTCTCTTCCGGGGATTCCCTCTCGGTTGATTAGATTGGTTTTCACTAAGACCTCCATAAGTCCCAAAAAGTGAATGATTCCCTCTTCACCGATCGGGCTGGTTGTACCTTTTACCCCAAAACCCAGTGTCACCTATCACCTAATCGTTGTGAGAAAAGTGTTAATCCTAGATTGGTCGACGTTGTGAGAGCATAGGGTCCGACCTATCATTGAGAGGATAATATTCTCTTAAAAGCTCACTAATCTAAGGATTAAACAAAAAAATTATGTTTAATCATTCCAAGTCTTTGTTTTAACTTGTATGTACAACGAAAGCGAAAATCAAAAAAAAGAGAGGGTTAACATTCTCACAAAAATCTTTAAAATTTCTCCAAAACAAAAAAAGAAATCATTGCTTGAGGTAATACTTCTTTGACCACAACAATCAAAAGAAGAGGATCCTTAAGAAACAAACCCAAAAATAAAAAAAAAGAAGAGAGTTGCTTTCGGTAATTACTTGTTTGTTAGAATCAAAACTTAAAAAAACAAAACAAAACAAAAACAAAACAAAAAAATAAAGTGAAAAAGGAGGACAACAAAGACAAAAAGACAAATTCTTTATTTTCCTGTTATTTGCTCTTTTACTTTTATGCCTATGTCACTTAGGTCCTGACGTGTCATGGCGGACTACTACGAGCCTGAGGATTATGACCAGGCACACGCCGATCCGCAAGAGGTCTAGTCAGTCCACGAAGAAAACGTCTGTGCCTTCCACGATCAAGATCAGCCCTACGAGACCGATAGGGCCATTTCTCCCCCTCCCAACCCAATTTCTCTTCAAGAGGCTTTATCTCAGGCCAACCCCGACCAACTTGTTCGAGCTTTTCAAGTCGCGCTTTGGGGCAAATCCCCTATTAATCATCTACAAATGGAAGGACCTCCTCCTATATCTACACCCCGATCCGTGGGCCACCAGTCTGAAGCGGTACCGGATGGTTATTTACACACCGGTCCGATCGCTCCCGATCACCTCTTCCCGATAGCAAATCTCAACCATTCAGATCCTAACTTAGCTGGACCATCTAAGCCTTTAGTCTATTCTTCTAATCACCTCCTTCATCCAGCATACCCTTCTATACAACCACCCCCTCGAGTCACAACCCTTCCCCCTCAAAATCCGATACACTAGGCACCTACGTATGCCCCATCTCCCTCAATCGCTTGGGAACCAACCTCTGACACTATGGCACTCAATGAACTTAAGAAGCAATACAAGGAGCTCCGCCGCATGAACGACACTTGGTCGGCACCCGATGTTTCTCTCCCTTCTCTCCCGATTCTCCGCTTTCCACCTTCCGAATTACCAGTATTTCGTCGTTACAACGGCACTGGTAACCCCTACATTCATGTCAAAGATTTTCTCTATGAATCATCTACTTGGCAAGATGATCGGCAAGCCCTTGCTTATCTTTTCCGAAGATCTTTAGAAGGGCATGCCTTTGAATGGTTCTATTCGCTTGACCCCTCAGAGGCTGGTAACTTTGACATTGTTAAGCCCAAATTCTTGCAGAGATACAGGGACAGGATGGGTCCGAGTTACTCAATTACAGATTTGTGGTCAGAAAGAATGAAGGCAGAAGAAGATTTTGTTAAATATACTGACAGATGGAGGTCCATGGTTGAAAAGTTAACTGATCCAATTTCTGAGGCTGAACAAGTCAAGATGATCATAGCCAATGCCGCCCCGACACTAAGAAACATACTTGTCATGCACCATCCAGGAACTATGGCTGAGTTATATGAGAGGGCCAGATACATCCAAACTCAGCTCAAAGATACACCCTTGATGAATCTCTATGACCCAAAACTCCGAACCTCCAAAAAGGCCGCTTTCATCACTACCGACCCGGTGATCGAAGGGATAGTCAACAATGAGAATGTGAGCCTAGTGGGAAACCTGATCCGTAACCCTCCTCCCTAATACCATAACCCTTGACCTAGCCACAACACAAGAACCTACCAGCAACCACCTCCTTGACCCCCAAGACCCTAGTTGCCGCCTCCACCTCAACAATCACAAAGCCCGGTTAACAACCAACGTCAACCACCCAGGCCACCGAACTACCAACAGGTACCCCCACCAAACACCTATGGTCAAAAGAGAGTGGGGCCCAAAAGAGAGAACTACCCTCCTTTGCCTTATTCCCTAACTGACATTTTTAATGCCCTGATGGTCGTACAACAAATAACACTTCCAAAGGAGAGGATGGTCTGTCCAGGAACAACAAACACATACTAATATTGCATCTATCATAGGTACCCTGGACACACCATAGAAGATTGTTATTATTTTCGGGATTACATTCATGATTTAAATGAACAAGGCAGTATAGACTGGGCACAAATGGGAGAATACATTACATCACTCAAAGCTCGAGTACCACCTGCGTAGGAAGGGTGGCAGCAGCAAGTGAACTTGGGAATAGTGCAAAACCCTCTACCAACACATGCGCTCGCGCCCGCAGCCGATGGCCACCAAGTAGTTCACATCTCGACTCCTTCGGAAAACGCTCAGGACAGAGAACAAAAATGGCAATTTGAGAACCTCACGCCAACCTTCCCAGCTCGGCCACCACCAACCCGTGCCAATCAAATTTTGCTCACCATACCCCGATCCCCGGTCAACCTCCCACCAATCATAAGGCCTTCTTCCGCCCCATTATATCCAGGATGAACCATAATTCGACCAGGCGTGGCCCCATGCACTCCACCAACACTCCCCCTCCGACCCATCATCCGGCCATGCCCCTCTCAACCGATGTCCACGCCTCCAATCGTCATAAGAGAAACCTCACCACCTTTTAACCCCGCACCTCCTATTAGCCCCATGCCCCTCGCCACAAGAAACCAACATCCATACCGCCATTCCCGACCTACTTCCTGTCCAACTGACAATGACCCACCAGTCCGCTCAACCCCAACTCACCACAGTGCTTCGAAGTGGGCACATGTTTCATCGTATATTCCTACAAGCGGGGGCAACATAGAACCATAAGAAGAATTAGTTGAAGAGCCAACTCCAGCGACGTCATACGATTTGTCGAAACATTTGGATAAAATACCAGCATGGATCTCCATTCTGGAATTAATCAAGAGGTCTTACAACAATATCTCCAAAGGGTAATGGTGCATGAAACTCTCCCCCCTGAAAAGATTACTACCATCCTGGCACCAAAGAGTGAGCATCCCACTCTGACTTTCACCAATGAAGAACTAGCAAGCCCCGATGTTCGAAGATGTGCTCTTTACTTAACTATTGGTGTTAAGGGAGTATTACTCACAAACTGTTTGGTGGACACCAGAGCTTCCTTGAACATCATGCTACCAGAAACATTGGAGTTATGCAACATATCCATAGAAGAGATCAGCCCATCGGGCCTCAATGTAATGGCATTCGACAATATCAAGAGGCCCGCTCAAGGCACAATAATGCTAGAGGTGGAATTAGGCCCCAAGTTTATCACGGCCGAGTTCCACATACTTGAAATGGACCCTACTTACAAGGCCATATTGGGACGTCCTTATTTAGAGACCCTTAGGGCGGTGGCATCCACAAATCACCAATGCATCAAATTTCCATACAAGGGGCAAGTCATCAAGGTATCAAGTTATGTGAGTCCTTTACCATCTACAACCTCATGGATGCCAAACCAGCCAATACTGACTCTAATGGAGTTACCAGGAACTGGCGAACCTTCACGGCAAGTTCAATATAAAAAGAGAGATGCTGAGCTTCCCATTGGCTGGCACATCATGAAGATGCTTGGTTATCAAGAAGGACAAGGTTTGGGTAAGTTCTCACAAGGGATTGACAAACCCATCAAGCTCCCCCATCAGAAAACCAAAGCATGACTCGGGTATCAAGAAACCAGCAAAGACCGGAGGGCATCTGAACCAGCACCATGGAAAAGCAATATGTTTGAGTATTTTCTCTGAGGCGGAGTTATCCAGATTTGCCAAGAAGGGCCAGGTTATTGCCATGCCATCAACACAAGACCTAGAAAATGACAGAGAACTGACGAAGGTGAGGAAGAGCTCTATCACTCATTACATTCATTATTTTTGGCTGATGAAGAGGGATCAACCGAAAAAGCCAAAATCAGTTCAGTCCTAACTCATAAGAATCAAGCTGCCAGGCAATTTTTTTTCTATTATCAATCTATTCCCCGAGGGTCATCCCTCGTCCTCACCTTTTCTGGGTTTCATTCGCCTATCCAACTTAGTCTATCTCATGGGCTCCCCGTTCCCTTTAATAGTAACATGGCCAAACGGCCACCTTTCCCAGGCAAGATCAGGCCTGGGCACTCTTTCACTGATACCCTTTCCATCGGGCCTGCTAGCCCCTTACATTCGATGCTCCTCCGAGCGTTCTCCTCCTTAACCCTCGGTCCCATGCCACCAAGTTCTCGCACGATCACAACAACCCCCGATAATCCGGAAAGCCTGTCGGAACTCCTTACCCTTTTGTCTTTATACGCCAAACAAGCATCTGAAGCTAGGTCAATCTCCATGATTGATCTTCACCAAAATAAAAATGTCCTCTTCACGACTCGTTGGTCGATCGAGGAGACGTCTCTCTTGACCCCAGACTCAGAGGCCACCTCTTCCACCGCCAAGCTAGATAATTTGCCCTTTCCCCTTGTAAATACCGCACCTTTACTTTCTGTAGGAGTAGTTCAATCTAAGAAAAAAGGGAGGAGAGTTTCGAACCGGTACTTGCACCAGCTAGCCCAAGTGACATTGGAATATTACAAGATACCAGGATTCTTAGAAAATCCACTTCCCTTAGAAGAGATCATGTATGAAGGAGATGACATCGATACATCTTTGAGGGTATACAAGGTGGCTACTGTCGACTCTGAAAATTCGACGGGGTCCTCTCCTTTTCAGGGAAGTCTGTGAACCCAGATCGTCACCTCAAGAGGGGATGAGAAAGAAAGGAAGAAAACTCGGAAAGCAACTCTCACCTCGGTCCCACACTCACATTGATCCCCGAACTTTCATCCCTTGGCGTCGCTCGATCACCAAAGAGACTGTTCGGGTCATGTGGGAAGAGGGTGAGAAGAAAGAAATGTGGTCGCCAGGAACCGTGGGTTCCGATTTGTAGAATTAAAATGACCATGTGTACCTTAGCGTGAAGAATGTGAGTTAAAGCTTCTCCTTCTTCGGTCGGCCGATGAAGAAGAGTCCTCAACGCGGTGGGTGCTTGATATTCTGTGCAACTAGACAAACAAACAAGTGAAATAGACAATTAGAACTAGACAAAGTGGAGTATATGTAAAGAGAATGACATGAAACACACAACTGACTAGAAACTGACCGGACTCGGGTTATCTCTAACCCCTTTTTTTATTTTCGGAATAACAGAATAAAAGTAATGAAAAAAATGTAAAAAAATGATAGGATGATGGAGAATCACGAAACAAAGAGATAGGAAAAAGAACTGAAAGATTCTGAGTTGAATAGAGAAAGATATAGCCAAATCTGGGTTGTCGAAAAAGCCGAGCAGCAGTCCAGGATCTGCCAGGCGCGACTTTGCTTCTGCACTCTTCAAGATCAGCCCCGACCTCAGAATCAAGTGCCATATATTGAAAACTGAAGAAGACTTGGAGAGGAAGAACTTTGATGAAGAGAGCTCAGGCAGCAGACGTCCACACACTGTTGTAGAGGCCGAAGAAGAGAGACTTGGCAGATCACCTGCAGAACAGCCTTCCTCTCTCTTGAACCAACTTTTCTCTCTCTAAAAACTCGAAATTCTCTCTCTAAAAATCACAAAATCAATGCAGGAGAGTGGTTGGACGTCTTGAGATGCCTGGGGGGTCATGCTCATCCTTTTGGAACGACCGGAATCGGAGTTTATTTATAGGAGAACGAACGGCGCGATCAAAACTACAAAATAGGAGACCTTGTGGTCTACCCCTGGGCACATGTGCCCTACCCCTGAGGCACATGTGCCTCCAAGTGGGGGCGCATGGCACTTTTTCCAAAAAAAATCGATCTTATCCGGTCGTCTGTTCAGCGGTAGAGTCCCGGTGGAAAACTGGTTCCCTCGTGCCTCCAGGTGGGGCGCATGTGCCCTCAAGTGAGGGCACGAGGTCACGTGCCTCACTGGTAGGGCGCATGGGCACGTGCCCCGGGTCCCGGGCGCATGTGACCAGGAACCCGGGCGCATGAGACTATTTTTGCGCGTCCTTCTTCCGGAAGCCATTGCGAACACTCCCGAACTCGGAATTCGATGCCGTTTGTTGCGTTGGAAAGATAACAGGCCGAAGAAGCTTTCTATAGCATAGGATCAGAGATCACACCCTCCAAGACTTCAGAATTTTGTCCGGAAGTTAGGGCAGTGAATAGAAGATCCGATACAGGTCAAAATGACTCCGATGGCAAAGCGGAAAGGCACCGTATGCAACAAAACTTGTCCGGAGTGTGAATATGACCATAACCTTCAATGCATGATCATTAGGCATTTTTCATTCAGCTAATTTACGTGTTTACACGATTTACGTGTGGCTTTTGCTCGAAAATTACGGCTTTTTGCGGAAACTTCGGAAAACATTCGATTTCGTTCGATGAAGCTCTAAATCAACTTTAAAAGACCCGGCATCATTATAAGGTCAATCGCACATGTTACCTTATAAAACATGAGTTTTATGCTCTGAATTAGGCGAATTTTGCGTGTCTACAGCTTGCCTCGCCTTGATGTTGGCTTTGTAAGGGAATGGCATGTAATGAAGTGGAGTGATTCGTAGTGAATTGTAATGGAATGCAAGTGAGCGTAGATGAATGTAGCGAAATAGAATGGTGATGGACTGAAAAGGTAGCATCAAGGTGTAGATATAGACACGCTTATCTACCCGATCCAAAGAATATGAATCTCTCGAGTATTCTAGATTACTTTCATGTTCTATCAAAACCTCACATAATTGATTGGTAAAAGACATTCCCTTGGCACGAGAGATGAAAAAGTAAATGATAAAGGATAAAAGGATGTAGCCAACCCTCAGCGTGGTGAGGAGTCCTCGAATTCGTAGGTTCATCATCAGCCAACAACCCGAACTTTGCGGTGTTCTGGTACTGTGATGGGCTAAAGTTTAAAAGAGAATCTGATCTTAAAATAAAAAGAATACCAATCCATCATATTTGGAATCTCAAGTTCATTCGAGTTTCACCAAAATACTCAGTTTAATTCTGAGTGGAATAATCTCAAATTCTAAAAGGGTCCGTTTAAGCATAACAAAATTGCTCGGGTATCGTGAAAACCATGAATCACGCTCTGACAAAAACCCGGTATTCGGAAAATGACAAGACAGATTTAAGCCATAGTGGGATTGAAAGATAATGGTGGGACTAACATAGAATAGAGGGACAAAAGAAACAATGGCATGACAATTGCCATGGTGGGTAAAATAAAAGACACGGTGGGATAAAAGAAAGGAAAGAATAAAATATGATGGAATAAAACATTAAGGAATAAAATTGGTAATGATGAGAATAAAAAAAGGAGATGGATGTGAAAACATAGAAAATTATGTAGAAAATAGTTGAAGATATAGATTGTCTATTGGAGGTCAAGACACCCGGTTAGGAACCATCGTCCCTCCAATGTTCAATTTTGTCTTATCCGTGAGTGTGAAGAAATGACCAAGCCATCGTAGATTTTGTTGAAGGGGACCTCGGGCCCAGTCATCTTCACTCTCAAGGTTTTCAACATTAATGCATATAATACGTATCAAATGGACCTAACATAACTAGGTGACAGATAGTAGGAGTGATGTGAAGTGCAAAAATGAAGTGATGGTTATGATGTGAGATTGATGAGAATGTGGATTTGAGTGAAGTCTTCAGGCGTGGTCTACTGACTTGCATCGACTGCCTGATTCATCAGCATCTTTGGTTCATCCTTGTCTTGCCTTCTGACAGAATACAACACCACGATAGGTAGCGCTTCCTCTCTTCTCGCCACAAGGTTGGCATGACCTTCCTTGGGGAACACCGATCTCACCAATTCACCTTTTGGTCTTCAAAGGTTGCCTGATGGCCCTTCTCTTTTGCTTCTTCAGCTCCTGAAAACACTTAACAAAGATGATTAAATCTTCATTATGACTCATCCCTTTGCCTGTATATCGTTTGTCTTGATTTTGAGTCAAAGGGAGGAGCCTTCTTAACAAGGTGGAATAAAACAAATGATTGAAATGAAATGGGGGTAAGGGTTGAGAGAACTTACCTGCCGTGGTGTGAATCCTCTCCTCTCCTACATTGAAATGCCTGAAACACTTGATAGAAAGGGGATTAGATCTTCACCACAACTCATCCCTTTGCCCATTATGGTCAACTTTGACTTAGGTCAAAGGGGAGAGCCTTCTTAACAAGGTAATTAAGGTAAAAAAATGGATATGCAATACAGGAATGGAAATATGCTTGATAGTCAAATAAACATGGATGCAGCTAAGGCAATCATCATGACTGAGCAATTTTTTTTTTGGGTTTTCTTGAAAACAATCATTTGGATTTTCAAAAGTATTCAATTTTTTTGGATTTTTGAAATATGTATGTATATATTTTTTGAATTTTTGAAATATTTATTTTTTTTGGGTTTTTGAAATATGCATTTTTTTGGTTTTTTGAAATTTTTTTTTTGGGTTTTTTGAAATATTCCTCTTTTTTTATGGAGAAAATGCTAGTATTTGAGACAGTTCATCGATCTTTGGAGTTTGTCAAGACTCAAGTGGTAGATGCCACGTGCAAAAATAAAGTTCCCTACCTAGAATCCTTCTAACCTTCTTCCTTTGATCGGCTTGGGTTCCACCCGGATTTGGTCGGTTTACCCTACCCAAGGGGTTTAAGGAGGAAGAGTATAGAGGAAGTCCTTGATAGGGTTTGAAGATGTTGAGAGGGATTTCTCTACTCTCAGTCAAATTACCCATTGGGGTTCGACCTCTTTGGGTTTTTATTATTTTTTGCTCTTTTCTATGTGGCACATATTTGGACAGGTTTTTTGACCCGTGGGGACATTGCCCATCTTTTAGTGCCTTTTGCCTTGACTATCATTACGGGTACTCATTCGGACAGTTGATCGCCTTTTCTTTTTCTAACCTGAGGGGTTTATTGCCCATCTTTTGGCACCCTTTTGTACCCTCTGAGATGGCCTCCTACTAGGGTGGGAGTGTTTTCGATACTACCCCTCTCTAATCTTCTCTCTCTATCTTGGACCAAGTAGAAGAGAAAAGGGTAAGGGTACTCCTTCCATTTTTAGATTTCTGCCTTGCCTTTCGCAAGTGTCGGGTTGTCTAGATTCTAGGATCGGGAAGTGTTGTGTGTGTAGGATGGTACCTACCCTTGACTTCTCACGAACAACCTAGGATCGATGACTTGAGGTTATACCAGTGGTTTCTCCATTTTTTATGGAAAGTACTTTTTGAGGTAAACTCCATTCCAAGGATGATTCAATTTTTCTCCATCTGCATTAGTCAATTCATATGCATTACCTGGATACTTTTCAGTGATTACAAAAGGCCCTTCCAAGTTAGGTTGCAACTTGGAGCGGGGACCCCCTGGCTTAACGAATATGCGTTTGACTACCATCTTACCGATCTCGAATTTTATCTCGACCACCCTCTTTTGATAAAACCTTTTGAGTCTATTCTGATAAGTCCGGGCATGCTCGGCGGAGGCTAGCCTTCTTTCATCCAAGAGTTCAAGCTGTACAAGGAGAGATTCTCTTCTCTCATCAACTGGAATATCCCTGTCGAGCTGAACTCGGAGAGATGGAAGTAATACTTCGTAAGGGACCACTGCTTCCATCCCATATGCCGAAGCATACGGGGTTTGTCCAATGGGAGTCCTTACAGAAGTACGATAAGCTCATAGAGCATCTACAAGCTTATCGGGCCAGTCGGCAAATTTGCTAGACTTACAAGATTTCTTGATGATTTTGATTAAGGTTTTGTTGGTGGCTTCTGCTTGACCATTGCCTTGAGGATAGTATGGTGATGAATGATGCAATGAAATACAATACCTGTTGCAAAGATCACGCAGATCTTGAGAAAGAAATTGTGGCCCATTATCGGTGACGATGTCGCTGGGGATCCCGAATCTTGCCAGGATGTTGCACTTGATGAAGGAGCAGACTGTTGACGCTTTAATCTCCACGAATGCTTCCGCTTCAGCCCACTTTGTGAAGTACTTCATTGCCGTCAGAATGAATGATTTTGAGCGCATTTCGGAGTTGAGGTCACTCAAGGGGCCAATGATATCAAAAGCCCACATGGCGAAAGGCCATGGGGCATGAATTGGATGAAGGGAAGATGCGGGAGAGTGAATCTTGTCGGCATGGAGTTGACATGAATGACAGTGCCGGACAAAGATGGAGCAGTCTTCTTCTAGAGTTGGCCAATAATACCCTTGTCGGATGATTTTCTTGGCAAGGGCTTGGGCATTCACATGGCCACCACAAACTCTAGAATGTGCTTCCTTCAGCACCAAGACACCTGAGTAAGATTCCACTTAGGCTTCTCTTATAGAGCACTCCTCCTAGGATTGTATACCTCTGGGATACTCTTCTAATTGCCTTCTTTTCCTTGGTGGTTGATCTGTGGGTATGATTGATCTTGGCAATACCTCGCAATCTCGTCATACCAAGGTCTCTCACCTTCTTCTAATTCTTTCAACTCAATCAAGGAGATTTCTTCTTTATGTTCCAAGTATTCTTTTCTGTTGAATCTTTTCTTAACCTTCAGAAAACGTCCATCCTCAATTCTTCGGAATTATCCTCTTACGGATGTGTATAGTCCGCACTTGCCCGCCTAGCGGGACAGATAGAGATAAAGCTAGTGAAGCTAAGGCATCGGCGAGGATATTCTGAGAGTGGGGGACATGGACAAAGGTGAGTTTGAAGAATAGCTTGATGTAGCAGGTGGTGAGCTCCTGGTTGGGTTTGAGGTTTGGATGAGAAGTTTGGTACTTGGATAGGACTTGGCGTAGGATCAATTGACTATCACCTATCACTCTCAGTTCGGTGACACCATGGAAATGAGCGGCCTCCAGCCCGGCCAGCAAGGCTTCATACTCAGCTATGTTGTTGGTTGCTGGAAAGTTAAGCTGAAAAGCCTGTGGAATGGTGACACCTTCAGGTGACAGAAGGACAATACCTATCCCTCTACCATGGGAGCTCAGAGCCCCGTCAAAATATAATGTCCAAAGATTGCAAGATCGGACTGACAATAGTTCGTCATCCGGGAACTCCGACCGGACTGGGTCAAAGACGGGTATGGGATGATGGGCAAGGTGTTCAGCAATAGCATAGCCCTTAATTGCCTTCTGTGGGACATAAGTGATATCAAATTGGGATAAGAAACTCCGCCATCGCCCTAACCGATCAGTCAAGACTGTCTTCTCTAACAGAAACTTAATGGGATTGATACGAGCAATGAGCTTGACTTGGTGAGAAAGGAAATAATGTTTGAGTTTCTGAACCACCCAAACAAGAGCAGCATAGGTCTTTTCTACCACAGTGTACTTCAGCTCACAAGCATCAAACATCTTAGACAAGTAATAAGTAGCTCGTTCTTTCCCTTCTTCATCAACTTGTGCAAGGACTGCCCCAAGAGAGTTCTCAAGAACCGAAATGTAGAGGACCAAGGGCTTGTCGGGAATTGGTGGTCTAAGTACAGGGGGACTTGCCAGGTATGTTTTCAACCCATCAAACGCCACCTGGCACTTCGAATCCCATTTAAACTTGACCCCGCCTTGGTTAACTCATAGAAAGGTTTACACCTTTGGGAATGTTGTGAGATAAACCGGCGGACAAATTGTAGCCTCCCAATCAATCCTCGAAGTTCTTTCATATTCTTCGGAGGAGGCATACCAATGATTGCTTTGGCCTTGTTTGGGTCGATCTCTATGCCCCTTTTGCTTACTTTGAACCCAAGTAACTTTCCCTGATGAAACTCCAAATGTACACTTCTTAGGGTTCATTTTTAGCTTGTATTCTCTAGCTCGTTGCAAAACTTTCCTTAGCACTTCAGAATGATCTTCCCGACTCTTGGACTTGATAACCAAATCATCCACATACACCTCTACAAGGGTGTGCATCATGTCGTGAAAGATAGACATCATAGCCCTCTGATATGTAGCACCAGCATTCTTTAACCCAAAGGGCATGACAACATAGCAATATGTTCCCCAAGGTGTAGTGAATGAGGTCTTCTCTTGGTCCTCCTCAGCTAACCGGATCTGATTGTATCCAGAATAGCCATCCATGAATGAAAGCATTTCAAATCCAGCTGTGTTATCAACTAAAACATCGATATGAGGTAAAGGAAAATCATCCTTAGGACACGCTCGGTTCAAGTCCCTGAAGTCTATACAAATCCGAATTCGTCCATCCTTCTTCATAACAGGGACTATGTTAGCCACCCATTGCGGATATATAACAACCTTAATAAATTTTGCTTGATGTAGTTTGTCGACCTCTTCTTTCATTTTGAGTGCAATAGCAGGGTGGAACCTCCTGAGCTTTTGTTTAACTGCGGTAGTTCCAGGTTTCAAGGTTAATCTATGTTCAACCAATGAATTATCTAATCCCAGCATATCTTCATATGTCCATGCGAACGTGTCCTTATATTCTTCCAAAACTTTGATCAAACGTTGTTCTTCTGAGGGAGTGAGGTTTGCACTAATGAGGATAGTCTTAGGATCTTCCAGGGTTCCTAAATTCAGTTCCTTGGTCGGTTCATTCCCTGTGGCTGATGGTTCTTCAAATCTTCTAAGTCCAGATGCATATGCATTAGCCAAGTCCTCGATTTCATCCTCAGATTCAGGATCCTTCTCTGATAACACCTCATATGCTCCCAAAGTATGATCTATGTTATGCTCATCCTCATATCGGATTTCATCTAGCTGGATGGTGTTATCTAAAAAGTTTGGCAGCCGTGCACACTCTACGCATTTCTGTGCCAATTGTTGCAGATACCTATTTGGAACTCGCTTACCTCTGACTTTCCTATTTCCTAACCTAACTTGACCTACTGAAGATAAAGCTGGAAAGGTGGTATTTACAGTGGAGGGAGGATCGAGTAAATCGATCAATGATTCAGAAGAGAGGGATCCCTGATTGGGAGCACCCTCTGGGATGAGTAGAGATGTCTCCTCAATGGAAATGTGAGTTTCAGAGAAGACGTTTTTTTTTCAGAAATTTCAAGTAAAAATATAGAATGAGTCAGCATGACTCGAGGTTTGCTGGAAACTGACTGAATTACCAGAGAGAAAAACTTAAGAATAAAAGGGAAAAAGGGGCTCGTGGGCCCAATGGTAACAGAAAGTGGACACATGGGTCCAAAACTGATGAAAAAAGTAAACGGGTACGTGGACCCGATCTTAGAAATAAATGGGCATGTAAGCCCATGTTGGGAAAAGCCCTCAGTTCTGAAGTTGATGAGAGAAGCAAATGGGCAAGGCGGCCCAAGAAGAGTGGAAGGTTTAAGAAGGCACATGGGCCCAAAGTGGGTAAGTGGGCCTTGAAGCCCATCCAAAAGATCTAGAAACAATGGTACGGGGTTCAAACATGGCATTGTTGTATTTGGGCCTCGTGGAATGGTTTTGACTTGGGTAACATGTTTAACTAGATGATTCAAGATTGGTCTGCCCTTGAGTGGTTCCTGGTGCTTTTCCCCACTTGAAAACAGACGAATCAAAGATAAGCATAGGTCTTCAAAGTCTTCTTCTTCACCTGGAGCCTTCCTTCTCTTGACAACTGTAACGAAACTCTTGTCATCTTCAGCCATCATCATGGTCTCCCCTTTTTTAAAGAAGTTGTGGAGTCCCATGGCATATCCTAACTAGAAGATCCTCCTTGGGATGGAATCCTCTTCGTAGCTCAACCCCTGCCTGCGTGGCCTTTTCACAGTTTGAATAGGCTGAGTGATTCCTTGAAGATCCTTGCCTTGACCTTTTCCAGGCTGATAGACCAATTTCATCATCATCCGCCATCCCAGTGTGTCTGGTAGAGAGGTGGTCATGCATCTAACTTCTGGTAAATCTCTCATTGAGATCCGGGTTGTATTGACAAACCAAGGGGTGTAAAAGTAGGATCATTCATCTCGTCCCTTATAGGCATGCTAGTCACTTTGACCACTTGTCCTTTAAAAGGAAACTTTATGCACTGGTGGTTTGTTGAAGCCACGGCTCCTATTGCCTCCAAGTATGGCCTCCCAAGTATAGCACGAAAAGTTGGATCCAATTCTAGAACATGAAAATCCGTTGTGACTGTACATGGTCCAAGTTTAACTTCTAGAGTGACCACCCCATGTGTAGACTTCTTGGAGTTGTCATAGGCCATCACCATGGCACAGGATGGCTTGATTTCTTGCTCAGAAATGCCACACAACTGCAAAGTTTCTGGCGGCATAACGTTGATGGAAGCTCCAGTGTCAACCAAACATGATTTCACTTCAATATTACAAATAACCACAGCCACATGCAAAACATATCTCCTAAATTTTGGATCTGCTAATTCTTCCTGAGAGAAAGTGAGTGTTGGGTGCTCACTTCTAGGGGCTAACACTGTAGTTATCTTTTCAGGTGGGAGATCTTCACTCACCATGACCCTTTGCAAGTACTGCTGTAGAATCTCCTGGTGCACCTTTGATCTTTTGATCAGCTCAAGTATGGAAATACGGGCCGGTGTCTTATCTAAATGTTTCAACAGATCATAGGCCGTGCCCGGCAATGGTTCTTCTACTTGTTCCTCCTCCACTAGATCCTCCGGTTGAGTACCGGCTTGGGGAAAAGAGTCGGCGGAACATCCTCCCACTTCGAAGCAGGGGCTATTTGGCGGTCGGGTAGAGGTGACGGAGTTAATCGGGGTGGATTGTGGTGGAACAGGTGGTGTAGGTGCCGGTATGATAGGTAATGGGATTGGTGGTTCTAGGATGATTGGGTTAGTTGGTAGAGGGGTAGGATTTGGAGGTGGTAGTGATGGTGATACCGGTGGCCTAATAAGAAGAGCCCGGGGTGCAGAAGTGGTTGATGAGTTTAATGAAGGTGTAGGTTGTGGGATTGGTTGTGGTGTTGGTGGTATGATAGGTTGGGGTTTTGGAGTGGTAGAGCTCGTAGGTCGGGGGTTCAGGTTTGGTGGTGATTGTGGTGGTCGGATGAGCAAGGGCCGGTGTGTAGCAATGGTTGAAGAAGGTGTAGTTAAGGAGGGGCCTGGCCTAATAATGGGTCGTCGAGAAGAAATGGCGGCCAGTGGTTGGGTTATTGAGCTTTGTGGTAGTTGTGGAGTAGAAGGTCCACGAATTATTTGTCTAGGAGGGATCCTAGCAGGAGACCTAGGCGGGTTGACAGCATGGTTGCATTTTGGTTTTCTAGTTGCCAACCTTGAGCACGACCGGCATCTCCCCGGACAATGGAGTGTACTAGACCAATTCTGGGTTTGGATGTGTTGGTGCCGGCTACCGGAGCGGGAGCATGTAATGGGAGCGGATTACGAACAATCCCCAAGCCAAAGTTGTTGTTGAGGTTGAGCCGGTGGACGCCGCCGCCACGTCGCCTAGTCTTCATAGCTTGTATGCATTCTCCCATTTAAGCCCAATCAATGCTGCCTTGGTCATTCAGATCGTGGATGTAATCCTTGAATTGAAAGCACACTTCTACAGTGTGACCAGGACTCCGGTGGTAAGCACAGTATCGGGACATATCTGCGTTTGTTGGCCAAACCTCTCTTTCCTTAGGCAATTCCAACTATTTCTCCGCCATGAGTACATTGAAGATGTCGGTTAAGAAGTAAGGGAGTTGTTGGTAGTTCTCTCTCCTAGGACCTCCTCTTCGTGGTGTCTGATTGGGTGGTGGCGGTGCCCTATTGTAGGTAGGTTGACAAGGTTGCTGGGGTTGTGCTACTGGTTGAGGTGGTTGTTGTGGTTGTCGTGGTTGTTGTGGCCTATCCTTTTGTTGAGGGGGGTAATAGGTATGGTTTTGTGGTGGGTTTTCGAATCGGTTTTGACGGTTCCCTCCCCGGTTCCCCACGTTGTTTATAGCTTCGTTGTTGACCACTCCTTCGGTTGTAGGCCCAATCGGTGCGCAGGGGTTTTCCTAAAATTTCTTGATTTAGGATCAAAAGGGTTTATCATGGTGGCATCTTTGAAGTGGGCTTGCAAGTATCGGGCACTGTTATAAAGTTCATTCATGGTGGTAGGACGGTGCATGATCAAGACATTCCTCAAGGCAGGTGTAGTGTTGCCAATAAGCATCTTTACTTGTTCCCCTTCAGAAATCACATCTGTCAATTTCTCCTCGCCATTCCCCTCCGGCCGATCAACAAACTTCATGAAGTCTTCCTCCGGCTTCATCTTTTCGCAATCAAGTCTATAATGGAGCATGCCGGTGCCACCCGGTCTCTATATCTTTGCAAGAATTTGGTCTTGACAATATCGAAGTCTCCTGCCTCAAAGGAGTCGAGCGAGTAGAACCATTCCAATGCAGACCCTTCTAGTGATCGGCGGAATAAGAAAGCAAGAACCCTACGATCATCTTTCCAGAACGAGGACTCGTAAAGAAAATCTTTTAAGTGGAGAATAGGATTGCCAGTACCATTGTAGCGGCGATAAACTGGTAGCTCAGAAGGTGGCAGGTGTAGGACCGACAGAGAAGGAATGGAGATTTCAGAATCGACTTGGAGTCCAGCGACATCTTAGTTCTTCATAACGTTCATTCATCCGGGTGAGCTGATCCATGATTGCACAGGTGAGAGCAGGTTCTTGGTTTACTGGTTGGGGTATATGGTTAGAGACATGATTTTGGAATTTAGGAGCATGACTAGGCAAATTTACTGAAGATTGTCCCATGACTTGATGGGCCAAGGGAGCAACATGGTTGAAATAAGATGGCTGAACAAATGAGGGTTGGACCACAGATGGTTGAACTACAGATGGTTGTGCTAATGATGGTTGAATCATAGATTGTTGAACAACATGTGGTTGAACAAAGGGTGACTGAATGAGTGGTGGTCGAACCAGAGGACAAGGAGATGAGGCAACTTGGTTAACTTCAGCCTGATCTGATGCTATTTTGCCCTTCACCATGGATTGTATGCGGGTATAGGTTTCTAGGTCAGTATAGAGAGACAACTCCCTAAAGAGTTGTTCAACATCACGAGGAGCAGATGGTTGAGGGACCTCTTGTGCTTCTGACTCAAACAATGGATTAACATGACTGTCTGATGGAATTGGTTGGTGACCCACCTCGCGCTCTCAATGTTCAGCTTGTTCTTCCATTCCAACGTGCCTTCCAGACCTTAGTTGCATTGAACTTCAAGGAGAAAGTAAAACAAACAAGTTGACAAAGCAAACAAAGAACTTTTTTGGTTTTTAGTATTTTGCAAAAAGTTAGAGGTTTGAATTTTTTGTTTGACAAGCAAGTGTTGCAAAGACTTGAAAGCAATATTACGCAATGATTTTGATTAAACCTTAGGTTTATGGATTTGTTAAGAATTTTTCTCTCAACAAATGGGTTAGGATCCTAACTCCAATCTCCAATGACCTAGGTTTCACACAATCTCACCACATGTAGGTAACGTAGGATGCTTCGGGTTTTGGGGAGTGGTACAACCAACCCGATTGTGAAGAGGAATACTTCACGTATGAGGAATTATGGAGGCCTTGATGAAAGCCAACCAAGTCAACTAGGAAGGAATATCCCGTAAGAGAGGTCGTAATCCACCAAGAGGGTGTTTTGGATGGGAGGGGTAAATGGGAGAGTGAGCTCCCGCCTCAAAAAAGTGTAAAAGAAGGAGGTAGAGAGAAGGATCGAGAATGCAATCAAGTAATAAAACAAGTAATGAGCAAAACATGAACTTAAATAAACAAGCAATCACACAAGACAAGTGATTAGAAACTAGACAAGCAACTAGAAACTAGAATCTGCACCATGTTTCTTATGTGAGCCAAATGGAGATAGTGAAAAGGTGATGGAAAGAAGAGGGTTCAAATCTGATAGCCAAGCAAAAGGGTGGTCCATGTGGGGACCGATGTAAGAATAAGCTGGTTCACGTGGGAACCGGGGTAAAAAGTAAAGGTGGTTCACGCGGGAACCGGTTTTGGGTAAAAAGGGTGGTTCACGTGGGAACCGGTTTGAATGGTCAAAAGAGGGCCACGTGGGGCCAATTAAAGGTGAATAAAGATCTGATCCAAGTTGGGATAGATCTAAAATAAAATGGTTTGGTTCACGTGGGAACTGAAGTAAAGAAAGAGATTGGTTAACGCGGGAACCGGTTTAAAAGGAAACGGGTGGTTCTACGTGGGAACCGGTTTAAATAAAATGACAGAAAATTAAATGGCATACTTGGCACTTCAGATCTGATAAAATATGGGTGAAATCAAAAAATTTGAGATGGCATGAAGTTAAGAAAGGTGGAAAGAAGGAAAGGCTCACGTGGGAACCGGTCTAGAACTAGAACTAGTTGCAAACAAAACACTTAGCACCCACGGTTGAAGACATTGCTTGTCCCACCGTGGTCGCCACAAAGCTATCGACTCCGAAAATTTGATGGGGTCCTCTCCTTTTCGTGGAAGTCCGTGAACCTGCATCGTCACCTCAAGAGGGGATGAGAAAGAAAGGAAGAAAACTGAAAGTAACTCTCACCACGGTCCCACACTCACATTGATCCCCGAACATTCATCCCTTGGCGTCGCTCAATCACCAAAGTGACAGATCGGGTCACAGGGGAAGAGGGTGGGGAGAAAGAAGTGGGGGCGCCAGGATCCGTGGGTTCCGATTTATAGAATTAAAATGACCGGGTGGACCTTAGCGTGAAGAATGTGAGTTAAAGCTTCTCCTTCTTCGGCCGGCCGATGAAGAAGAGTCCTCAACGCGGTGAGTGCTTGATATTCTGTGAAACTAGACAAACAAACAAGTGAAATAGACAATTAGAACTAAACAAAGTGGAGTATATGTAAAGAGAATGACATGAAACACACAACTGACTAGAAACTGACTGGACTCGGGTTATCTCTAACCCCTTTTTTTATTTTCGGAATAACAGAATAAAAGTAATGCAAAAAAATGTAAAAAAATGATAGGATGATGGAGAATCACGAAACAAAGAGATAGGAAAAAGAATTGAAAGATTCTGAGTTGAATAGAGAAAGATATAGCCAAATCTGAGTTGTCGAAAAAGCCGAGCAGCACACCAGGATCTGCCAGGCGCGACGCTTTGCTTCTGGTGCTCGTCACGACCAGCCCCGGACCTTGGAATCAAGTTCCATCTATTGAAAACTGAAGAAGACTTGGAGAGGAAGAACTTTGATGAAGAGAGCTCAGCAACAGACGTCCACACACTTCTGTAGAGGCCGAAGAAGAGAGACC
The DNA here is from genome assembly GCA_036172225.1 of Cryptocoryne crispatula var. balansae. Lineage (NCBI taxonomy): Eukaryota > Viridiplantae > Streptophyta > Magnoliopsida > Alismatales > Araceae > Cryptocoryne > Cryptocoryne crispatula. The sequence continues at coordinate 33,953,719 of CM069925.1, read as the reverse complement.
TGGCGTATCACCTGCATTAGCCTCTCCTCTCTCTTGATCCGACTTTTCTCCCTCTAAAAACTCGAAATTCTTTCTCTAAAATTCACAAAATCAATGCAGGAGAGTGGTTGGACGTCTTGAGATGCCTGGGGGGTCATGCTCATCCCTTTGGAACGACCAGAATCGGAGTTTATTTATAGGAGAACGAATGGCGCGATCAACACTACAAAATAGGAGACCTTGTGGTCTTCCCCTGGGCGCATGTGCCCTACCCCCCAGGGCGCATGGGCCTCCAAGTGGGGGCGCATGGCACTTTTTCCCAAACAACCGATCTTATCCATGCCGTTCTGTTCAGTTGCAGAGTCCCGATGAAAATCGGTTCCCTCGTGCCTCCCGGGTGGGGCGCATGTGCCCCCGCGAGGGCACGAGGTCACGTGCCTCACCGGTAGGGCGCATGGGTACGTGCCCTAGGTCCCGGCGCATGTGACCAGGAACCCGGGCGCATGGGACTCGTTTTGCGCGTCCTTCTTCGGGAAGTCATTGCGAACACTCCGAACTCGAATTCGACGCCGTTTGTTGCGTTGGAAAAGATAACATGCCAAAGAAGCTTTTATATAGCATCAGATCAGCCATCACACCCTCCAAAACTTCAGAATTTTGTCCATAAGTTAGGGCAAGGAACTGTAAGATCCGATACAGGTCAAAATGATTCCGATGGCAAACCGGAAAGGCACTGTATGCAACAAAACTTGTCCGGAGTGTGAATATGACCATAACCTTCAATGCATGATCATTAGGCATTGTTCATTCAGCTAATTTTCGTGTTTACACGATTTACGTGTGGCTTTAGCTCGAAATTACGGCCATGGAAACTTCGTAAAACATTCGATTTCGTTCGATGAAGCTCTAAATCAACTTTAAAGACCCGGCATCATTATAAGGTCAATCACACATGTTACCCTATAAAACATGAGTTTTATGCTCGAAGTAGGCGAATTTGGCGTGTCTACAACTACCAAAATGATTTCGAACTCGAGGAAGAAGAAGACGATGTGGTTGACACCGTGCATCCGGAATCAAGAGATTCGAGGAACCTTAAGTCGCAACGACAAGCCCACCAAGGAATTGAACCCTCGGCATGCCCGAAGACCCCAATCCCGTCCTCATAAGTGCCAACCTCACCCCTATTCAAGAAGAAAATCTTATGAAAGTGTTGTGGGATCATAAAGAGTGCCTTTGCTTGGACTTACCAAGATATGCCCGGGCTGGATAATTCACTAGTTGAACACCGATTGACTCTTAAGGAGAGAACTAGCCCCAAGTTAAATAAGAACTTAGAAGATTCCACCCGTATATTGCCTTGAAGATGAAAGAAGAGGTCAATAAATTACATCAAGCAAAATTCATTAGAGTCATTCTCTATCCACAATGGGTGGCCAATGTAGTCCCCTATCTTGAAAAAGGATGGTAAATTTTGGATCTACATTGATTTTCGTGACTTATACAAGGCATGTCCTAAAGATGATTTTCCCCACCCTCATACCGATGTATTAGTTGACAACACAACAAGGTATGAGAGTCTCTCATTCATGGATGGGTATTCGGGCTACAATCGTATCCGATTAGCCAAGGAAGATGAGGAGAAGACTTCTTTCACCACACCTTGGGGCACATATTGCTATGTTGTCATGCCATTTGAACTAAAATGCTCTATGGTGCAACCTCTCCTCAAAATGGCCATGATGGCTATCTTTCATGATATATGATGCATAAGGTTGTGGAAGTATATGTGGATGATTTGGTGATTAAATCTAGAACTCTAGACAATCACCCAGAGGCTTTAAGGAAAGTTCTACAGAGGTCAAAGAATACAAGCTCAGAATGAACCCTAAGAAATGTGTGTTCGGAGTTTCATCAAGAAAATTGTTAGGGTTCATTGTCAGTAAGAGAGGAAATGAAATTGATCCCAACAAAGCTAAGGCAATCGCCAACCTCCCGTCGCCACACAACTTAAAAGAACCTCAGAGGATTTAAGGAAGGTTGCAACTTTATTCGGCGATTCATTTCTCAAGCATTCCCTAAAAGTGTGCAAACCCTTCTACGAGTTGACCAAAGTGCCAGGAGCCGAGTTTAAATGGGATAGGAAGTGCCGGGAAGCATTCCAAGGACTCAAAGACTATTTAGCAAATCCACCGGTGCTTAGACCACCTATCCAAGGAAAGCCCCTAATTTTTTATATCTATGTGCTCAAAGGTTCCTTAGTGGGTAGTACTTCGGCAGACAAGCAGATGAAGAGGGCAAGGAGAGGGCCGCTTATTATCTCCAAAATTTTCGAATTCTTGTGAGCTCAAGCACACCAACATGGGGAGAAGACATGCTCGCCCTTGTGTGGATGGTGCAGCAAACTCAGCATTACTTCTGGCTCATGGCATAGTCCATCTTGTATTGCCTAAATGAATCCAATCAAGTTTCTTTTTGAAAGGTCGCCTCCGACCCGATCGAAGAAGCTTCTGTCATGGCAAAGTTTCCTCTCTCAATTTGATGAATCAACTATGTCAAAAAAAATCAGTCAAGGGGTATGCTATCGCCGAACACTTAGCTTATCATCCGGTCCCTACCTTTGACCCTCGTTCGAAAATGAATTGCCCGATGAAAAGTTAATGTCCATCCAAATTCTTGATTGGTATGGACGTTACACTTCGGATCCGGAGGCTCTTAATTCCCAAGGTAGTGAGTATTGGGATCATTTTGGTTATCTACCGAAGGCATACAGTCATCCCCTGAAGGTCTTTCAACTCGGTTTCCGTGACCAAAAACATAGCCGAATATGAAGCGCCTCGCTAGTTGGATTGAAAACTCGCCTCATTTCCATGGTGCCACTGTAAACCTTCGCAGTGGTAGGAGACAAACAAATTTCGATCCTCTCGCCAAGTCTTGGCCCCAGTCGCTACTCATCGAACCTCTCATCCCTGGGACTCAGACTCTCTACCAAGAACTTACTATCATATGTCATCAAACTCTTTTCCAATCTTGAAATTTATCCACGTTCCTGCGTGCTCGGAACAATTCTTCACCGATTCCTCTGGCGTCATTGGCAAGATCATCCCTATCCATTCCACTCGGGTGAATCAGAGAAGAACATTTTCGTCCAATCCGTGCATTGCTATGCCCGCCCTAGAAGAATTCCCTATTTCTCGCAAGGTAAGAACCAAATTCGAGGAGAAGGAGCATCTAGAGTAAGGTAAGGAAAAATTAACTTCGAAGTTGAAGTGGAAGAGTCGTTTCGAGGAAGAAGAAAAGCTCTTAGTACATCTTTCGAAATTACTCAAATTTGTAAGGATCAATCATTCCCACCAGGATCAACATCCCCCTCGAAAGGAAGACCATTAGAAGAATCTCTCAAAAATATGTGCTACTAGGGGCAGAACCTTATTCAAAATAAGTCCGACGATCGGAATCTCGACAAGGTGCATAGATGAAGAGGAGGCCGAATTGGCATGGTTAAGGAAGCACATTTTGGAGTATGTGGAGGTCATGCTTCTGACCAACGCTCAAGCCCTTGCCGAAAAGATCATTCTGGACAAGGGTATTATTGGCTCCACTCTAGAAGAAGATTGCTTAATCTTAGGTCTCGGACCATTGCCATCAATGTCAACTCCAGCTGCCGACAAGATCCATTCACCTGCCTCGCTCTTCTCTTTACCTAATTCACGCTCCATGGCCTTTCGCCATGTGGGCCTTTGACATCATTGGACCCCATAGAGGACTCAAGGCTAAACTCCATTAACAAAACATGAAATCTTTTATCCGTACAGCCATGTGAGTACTTCACCATTGTACGGAAGCTGAAGCAGTATGCGACAGCAGATCAAGGCATCCACAAAGAAAATGGCCTTCCTCAAGCGCAACATCCTTGCTAGATTCCGGGATCCCTGGCGTTTTACTTCATCACCGAGAAACGGGTAGGCAATTCATCTCTCATAGAGGCCACAGACTCTTCGCAACAAGTATTGCATAAAGTCGGAATCATTCATCACCATATTATCTTCAAGGCAATGGCCGAAGGCAAGAGGCATCAAATGAAAACCCTGATTAAAATCATCAAGAAAACGTGTGAGTCTAGCAAGCTCAGCCGATTGGCAACGTGGATAATTCCGGTGGATGCTCTATGGGGCCTACCACACTTCAAAAGCATGGACCCCGATAGTGCCAAACTCCTCTTATGCCTTGGCATATGGAATGGAGGTTGTAGTCCCGATACTGAAAGTGCCTCATACCTTCCCTCCGAGTCTAGCTTGATCGGGACATCCAAGAAGTGAACGCAAAGAATCTCTCCTCGAAAATACAACTTGATTTGTTTGGATGAAAAGAGGTCTGTGGTCGTCGCTAAACATGATAGAACCTTACTTGGGGAACTGGACTTAAGATTTTATCGAGAAAAAGGTAGTTAAGAGAAAATTTCAAGTCAGAGAAGTAGTACCGAAAAGAATAGTTTGTCGGGCCGGAGTGGTCCTCGTTCTAAGCTTCAACCCAATCCTATGGGAGGGCCCCTTTGTGATTTCAGCTTATTTATCTCCGGCAGGCAATTTCATACAATCGCTTAACACCGAGCAGAAAGAAGAAATTGAACCATACATGGAACGAACTCTTTCTCAAAAAATATTTTCCATAAAAATCTAAAAATCTACATATACAACAAAATGTTGCGAAAAGAAACACTTGCTATCATCCCAAGGTTTCTGCTTGCTACATGGCATAACCATTTGACCGAGATTAAGGATAAGAACCATACTACACCCACTTTCACACCCCGTATCTTGCATCCGATGGACCGATAATGGAAGAAGGGTTAGGAAACCTTTTGGCAAAGAAATGACTTTCCTTATCCGATTTCCTCCACAACTCGGTCCAGGAAAGCAAGGCAAGTGATTAGAACAAGGAGTACTCAAAAGCCCGCCCAACCCTAGTAGGAGGTCATCGTCTCGCAGGGTCTAACTTCTCAAAATAGTAGGTGCCAAAAGATGGGCAATGAACCCTCAGCTCGTGTCATGAAAGTGAAAAAAATATGACCTGGCTCCGAGTGAGCGACACTTCGGAATAACTCTGGAAATGAAAAAGGGCTCCAAAAAGATGGGCAATGATAGACCCTATGGATCAAGAGAAAAAAAAAAGAAATCCTTCGAATGAGGGTCGCAAAAATAGGGAGCAAACTTAGAAGGAAAGACCTAAAGACGCTCAATCCCAACGGGTAATCCGGGCATTACTAGATAAGTAGAAAATGAGTTCGAATTCTAACCCGCTCCGCCTCGGCTTACCTCGCGATTTTCTTCTCTCTTAATCACCACACAGATAAGGATTGGACTAATCTAGCTAGAAGTGAATCCTTAATCAACTAAAGGTAGAAGGCCAAAAAGATCCAAGCTCAGCATCCTATCTACACGTGGGTGTTTGTCTTTAATTAAGAAAGAAAATGAAAGAAATCGCCGGTTTGCAAGCAAGCTAGAGGATGAAAAATGGCTACTTCTTTTCGCACGATAAAAAAAATCAAATATTTAAAACACAAACAAACCGAAAAATAAAAAATCATAAAAACTTTTAAAAATCCAAACAAAATATAAAAACACCCAAAACCCAAACAAACTAGAAAACCCCTAAACACCAAAAGTTGTTATCTTTGCATACATGTTTAATTTTTTGTCTTGCATATTTCTTTTTTAATGCATTGCATACTTTATTACCTTTTTAAGAGGGGAAACGCCTTGACAATTTGCAAGGGGCTATACGCTAAAAGAAAATAAACATTCTCTCAAAGTTCCGGACACGCAGGAGGAAGAATGTAGATGCAGCACAATTAATAACAAGAGAAGGTACAAGGATAAGAAGGGGGTGGGCACACTCAAGACTCGCTGCTTCCCTCTGACACAAGGTCCTCTGGAGCTGAAACTACAGGTGGAGGCATCGCAGCCCTCCCACCCTTTCGACGACCGTAGCGCTCACACAACTCGCGACTAGGGCCTCGCCGGAGTCATCATCCGGGAAGCACCAGAATGACGGGAGCACATCTCGCACCAGGTGCTTTGAGTGAACTCCAAGGTCGGCCCGATGCCGCCGGTCGAAATCCCGTGTAATGGCCTCTCGCCGTATGCTTGCTTCTCCAACACCCGGACCCGGTTCACATGACGTAACTCCAACGCGTGGGTCTCTTTCCAGTGTACGACAAACGGAGGCTCATCTCCCACTCTCCGTACGCGGTCGAGAGAGGTCCTCCACCCTTTTTCGTAGAGTAGCAAGCCGCAAGCAGACATGGGAGCATGTTAGGAGTTATCTAAAAGGAGAGCCACAGAAAAGTCTTACCTCCGAAGGGAAAGTCAATAGAGGACGATGACGACAATCGTAGTTCAAGCTCCTCGACACATCTCGTTAACCGGTCAACCCGAAAAAGAATCTATTCAAATAACGCATAAGAAATAAAAGGGAGAGCATTGAAATCACCTCGAAAGCACGAAGGCTCTTGCTCCATCTTCGCCAAAATGTAGCTTAGCCGCTTGATGTCTACAAAGAAAGCATGTTAGCTTACCAAAAAAGGGAAAAAAATAGGTGACAACAAAATAATGACGCAATTGGCGCAAGGAGGTACTCAGGGACAAAGTATGAGCGACGTCGCCAGTATGGAACGATCGTCGAAGGCGGAAGGCTCCCCCGTCGGTGGAGGCCAGTGACCGTGACAGCCTCTCTCCCAAAGAAAGTCGCCACCTCCGTAGGGCGTGGCACCCATCCCCATCAATGTCCACGAGCTCGGCCTCCCCAGTCCGGCCCTCGGGCAGCGGCTCCACAGAGGCGACAGCCGGGACCTTGTCACGCTCCCGGCGAAAAGGAGCCGGAATGAATCAATGGAATGACAAGAATAAAAGGCGAAAAGAAAGAAGACAGCACCTTGCGGCCGCTTTGAAGATAATGATCCTAAGGCGTTTGCGCTTCAACCGATGCCGGGGCCCCGCTATTCCATCTCCCCGACGCCTCTCACGCTCGTAAGGGAAAAGAAACACAAGGGCATTAACCTCCTCCCGTACCAAAGAAGACAGCCTCCACTGGGCCATCCCGAGACGGTGTAGACACGCCAAATTGGCCTAATTAGGAGCCCCAGACTCTTATTCCATAGGCGATATCTTTTATCCGACCATTATCCGATCCGGATTACCCTCGTGGACATAAGCTAAGGACATTGGGTGGAGCCCCCTTGTGAGTTGAGAATGGACCAATGATTTCCTAATTATGTCGAAACCTCCAAGCGAGAGCCAAGCGTGAACCATAAAAACACGAGAAGCTCGCTCAATGACCGACCTTGAATGGTCCATAATTGAAGGTCTCTGGAATCCCGCATGTGTTCCGTAACATTCGTGGCTTCCGAGAAGTCATTTCGGTAGGCGTCGGTCAATGACGGCTTTCGCTACGGTGCTTTTTCGATCACACGTGCCGACACGGCTATCCCGGACCACATGTTAGGCCTTTCCGGTCATCACCGGGTCTTTTCAGGTCATCAGGGTGGATTCTAGCCGAATATTTTTATCAACCGGGGCCATATGGCCATTTCGGTCAATTTTAGGGTTTCCCGGCTTTTCCAAGTTTCGGTTCACATTTACCGGGTTAATATCAAAATTTTCGATGATTCTCTAGGTTTTCCGCTCGTACCGGACTTGTTCGGTCATCATTTTAAGTAATCCCGGAACGCTGACCCGAGATTTCTCGATCGGAACCGTGCTCTTTCGGATCTTCGCCCCGGGTTTCGGCTTTCCGCGAGAGAGTGCAAACCAGCAGAAAGCCCCGTGTAAACATCTCGGGAGCCATGCCGGATGGTTTACCAACTTCCGAGGAGGTGCGGCTTAATGTCCCTTCTTTCCAATGCAACAAACAGGGAGCCGAGAATCGGGACATACGCGCTTTCGCATGATACGGCTCGCGGAACTCGCGGGCGGAGAGAGAGTGTGTACCGCGCCCCCGCTTCCCTTTGAGGAGGAGGGCGCCGCCACTGCGCGCCCTCAAACCGGGCGCACGCTCCCCTGCGCACCCCCGGTTCCTTTGAAAAGCGGGGGTGCGGTCGGTTTCCGGAAATCGGAAATTTCCCCGATTAAGACCTTCTAAACCGGATTTTCGGAAGGTTTCCGGTGCTGATTTTCAATTATTTGTACCGCGCCCCCGTGTCTGGGGGCTCACGTTACTCATGTCAAAGTCAATTTTTAGCAATTTCCGGAAGTTTCCGTCGATTTTTTAGCGATTGACACACGTAACGCGCCCCCAATCCCTTTGAACAGGGGGGCGCCCGAACCGGGGGCGCGCATTGCGCACCCTTGGCCCCCGAGGGCGCGCCCTGCCGGCGCCCTCGTCCCCTTTGAAAAGCGGGGGGCGCGGTCGGTCTAGTTTCCAAATTTTGCACCGGCTTCCTTCCCCTATAAATTGAGGGCCATTCTCAATGACCCAAGGGAGAATCTTCGGTGCCTAGCTCATCCAGAGGTTGTCCAAGCTCTTCTCCAAAGCCGATCCCGACGTCCAAAGGCGATCCGAAGTCAAGAGATCGATCCCGAGGCAGAAGCGAGAAGGCTCGATCCGTGTGTTCTTGCATCAGCCAAATTCATCAACTTATGCAGAAAATCAAAGACTCCTTCTTTAAAAGTCTTCAACATAGAAGATATGTTCATCTCTTCGTCCTCTTTCATCTCCAACTGATCTTCGCACTCAATTCTCGACTTTCCGTTTGTTCGTGGCAAGTACTGCTACAGCCGAGGGCGCGCATCCAGGTTCTGATTTTCTATATCCGCGCTTCACTTTAGGAATTTTTAATGACTTCTACAGGAGGCTTTCGGAGAAGTCATCAACACTAGGAACTCTTTCTCTCTGAGTCCTCTGTCTACTCCAACAAACGTTACTCGATTCTGACATCGGGGTCGTCCGTAGCATCACTCTGCACCAAAGTTTACGTCAGAAGGGTGCAAAGGCTACCCGAACCGGCCTTCTTCAACCAACTCGGCTTCAACTCAAGCCGATCCATTCCATAAGCTTTCTCAACTCCCTTAACTCAGTTTTATTTATTGTTTTAAAGCAGCATCTTTTAGTTTATTTGCATCATTTTTACCCAATCAAAAATACAAAAAAGGGTTAGGACCTCGCCCCAATCCCTGGGAGTTCTTGATTCCAATTGCTTCTTTCTCATATTCTCTCTAAAGTTCATTGCTTACTTCCCATAGTTCTAATCATTTTTATTTCACTTGGTTTATTGTTCTAGTTGCACAGGTCTATCAAGCTAGCATCGGGTTGAGACTCTTCTTCACTTCCACTGGTCGAAGAAGAAGAATGTTGAACCAGCCCATATCCCAATCTCCCACGCTAAGGTACACGGTCAAATCAACTCTTCTCTTGATTTACATTCCATAAAAGCGAAGCCAGCGGCTCTTGGCGACCACATTTTTCATGTTTTAATTTCATCTCCTCCTCACTCTCCTTCCACATGACCAGAACCATCTCTGGTACTCGAAGCGACGCGGTGAGATGAGAGTTCGGGGATCAATGTGAGTGTGGGATCGAGGTGAGGACATTTTACCGCTTTCAGAGTGTTTTTCACTTCACTCCCCCTTTTTTCCCCCTCTTCTATCTTTCATCTTCTTATCTTGAGGTGTCGATGCGGAACCCGTTTTCGGAGTCGACGGCCTTTGGCGACCACGGTGGGACCTCAGGATATTGGAAATTCGAAGCCACGGTGGACACTCTCGGGGAGCGGGGGCACGGAGTTGAAAAGGGGGAGTGGGGTGAAAAACAATTTATCTTGAATTATCACCCCATTAAGAGGGCTCTTCCCTTTGACTGAGTCGAAAGTTGGCCATAATAGGCAAAGGGATGAGTCGATGAGAAGACCTGATCCTCTTTTATCAAGTATTTTCATGGACTTTAAAGTAAGATGGGGAGGTTCTCTCAACAACAGGTAAGTTGTCGCAACCATTTCATTTCGATCATTTAGGTTATTACACCTTGTTAAGAAGGCTCCTCTTTTTGACCTAAGTCAAGGCGGTGACGATAGGCAAAGAGATAAGCCATGGTGAAGATTTGATCCCCTTCGTGCAGTGTTACGGGATGCTAAGATCAAGAAGGGTATGACTCTCACCATAGCGAGGCAAGCTTTTCTTAACCCTTATCTTATTCATTTTTAGTCATTTTGTTCATATTACCTTGTTAATAAGGCTACCCCCTTGACATGCAAGCAAGGCAAGATGACAATAGGCAAGGAGGTCAGCCATAGAGCGAGATCTAACCCCTTTGTTGAGTTTTTTAGAAAAGAAACACGGGATTAAGGAAGGAAATCTCTCCAATAGGTAAGTTTCTTAACCTTGTTGTCTTTCTTTATTAACAATTACTATCTTGAAGAGGCTTAGCCCCTTGACCATCAATTTTTGGAAACAAGGTAAATTTCTATTGAATTTTCACTCAAACTTACTATAAAATTCATTGTTTATTCAAAATAAAAACAACATGAGTACACGACAAGTTAAAAGCGGGAAAAGAAGACTCTCGAGGCAAAGTAGAAGCTTCAACGCGGAGATGTAGCGGCGTTTCCGATTGGGGTCCTCCTCAATCGGGAGGCTTCCAGGCGGCACACACGACTCGTCTCCCACAAGGCAATGGGCCCGAGATACGCCTCCCCTCCTGCGTCATCCGGCCCAGGCCAAGCCCCGCACCGCCCTTGAAAGGTGGCAAGTGGGACGGCTTGGGCAACTGGAAATGCTTGGTGGCTTCGATGCGAGAATGGCAATGGTCAGCATTGTACAACACGAAGGCCGAACTTGTAACCGGGCGGAAGTCCAGCGCCGAGGCACAAAGCACACACAGAGTCATACGCATCGGGGCAACGAGAAGAGTGCAAGAAGGCTGGAACGGTTCATAGAGGCAAAGTGAGCACGCCACTCCGGCCTCTTCTTCACCTATGCACACCTGTTGGCGACTCTCTCGCCGAAGCCAAGTGCATCGGCATATGGGAACAAGGGGCTACGGCGGAAGAGCTGCGACCTGGTGGCCACCTCACCGGCTGGATCGAACTTAAAGTGAAGATCGGCCCAGCAAGCCAGTAAAGGTGCACTGGCGAAGGGAGGGGCCCCGGCCCATGCAAGGAAACACGGACATTCCGCGATACAAGAAGCCCGAGCGAAGGCCCCAACAGCGCACCGCTCCGGATGCCGCGGATGCACGAAAGTTGATTAACCTCCGAAGAAACCATCCTCACTTGGGAGAAACAAGACTTACCGCGGCAAGGCAAGCTGCGAAACCCTTTGCACGATGCGAGAATCCGTTCCTCGTCCGGACCCGGGGAGCCGTCGGAAGAGAGATTATCTACAGCCGCCAACTTGGGAACAGCGATTCGCTTTCCGGCTAACAAGGTGCTGATCTCTTAAGTGTCCCGACAAAATTTTGCAAGAATTCCAAGCAAGAGAGGGGTCTGAAGGGATGAACATACCTTACGCGATCTCCCTTCTTGAGTCGAAGAGGAAGGCCGAGAAGGAGTTCTGCCTCTTGAAGGAGAAGCATGCACTCAAAGTTGCCAAACACGAACGCGTGAGTGTCGGGGTGCCACAACTCGACAAGAGCTCCCATCAGACCGAAGTCAAGGGAGTAGCACCGGAATATTGCTTGGCATGGATCGGGGGCCGGTTATGCCCCAATCTCGAAGAATCGCTCGGCCAGGCCAAGCAGAGGACGTCAAGCAAGCCGGAAAGCCGGGGAGGGAGAGCAATGCCGGCAAGGCCCGGGGAGAGTTTGGGTAATCCTACACCCAAACGGGAGGGGTAGAGAAAAAAATTTTAAGAAAAAAGAAGAAGAGAGTAGTGAAAGCTAAAATTGGCAGCAAACTTACCGAGTCGGCGCCGATTACAGCCTTGCGATGACCCGGGATGCTTGAAGCCTCGGCAGAGCCAACACGCTGCTTTTTCAAAGGAGGAGCCATCTACAGGTGTGGTAGGATGATACTGGTCGTCCTAAGAGGTGTTTATATAGGGAGAATCGGTCCCGATTTGGTCGGATTCGGATCCGATCAAAATAGGAAAGCCCAGGATCGAGCGCGCCCCCGAGGTGGGGGCGCGCCTGAGCCCCTTGCTCCCAAACCTAGGGCGCGCTGGCCGCACCCCGGCCCCGAGGGCGCGCGGCCCGTGCCCCGGTTCGGAGGCACGGTGGATAAAAAAAAATTTCTCAAAAATTCAGAAAAATTCAGAAAAATTCAGAAAAAATTGTAAAATCAAATACATTTATGTTTGATCTTTATTAAGGTCGAGTGAACATCATTGTTCATTTGTAACTAACATTTTGATGAAAGACGAGTGCTCGCGGAAACGGAAGAACGGACATGGGAAACCCCCTATAACTAGCCGACTAGCATATATGTCCTTTGGTCGTGTGTTATTATCTTATGCATTATTTGTTGAAGACCATGAGCATGGAGAAGACTTGACCCGAGATCCCCTTCATCAAAATCTACGACGGTCGGGTCATCTCTAATGCTCGCGGATAAGCCCAAGTTGTCTTTGTGAGGGACGATAGTTCTAGAATGGGTATCTTGACCTACAGCAGGCTATCTATATCTTCAACTATTTGTTATACGAGTTTTGTTTTGTTTTCTTAAGCCCAACATGCATCATGTAGCATTAATTGCATTACATTTTGTTTTGTCATTTCAAACAACATTTCCTAAGCTTCACCTTCTCGCTCTCTCGATAAATCCCACCGTGTTTTCTAATCCCATCGTGTTCTCTAATCCCACATTGATCTCTAGGCCCACCAACCTCTCTAATATCCCACCGTGTCTATTAATCCTTGTGTTTGGTAACCACTTTTTGCCCTTAAATCTTTCATTTCTTTTCACCACGTAGCCATTTACCTTCTTTCTTCATTCGTCCCACCATGGCAGCCAATTCGTCCAGCCAAGGACCTTCTACTCGATCGAGAACTTGCAGTCATTAGCCCGCGGTCTATGCTTAAACATTTGCCTTTAGGAATCCCGAGATCATTCCATTCCGAATCGAATCTTGTCTCTTGAAAGGAGCTTAATTGAATCTAAGAGCTGAATAGCTAACTCAGTTAATTCTTCCCTTTTTCAAATAAATCTCTTTTTTAAACTTTGTATCTCATGACGGTACGGGAACACCGCAAAAGATCGGATTCTGCGGCTGATGATGAACCTACGAACTCATGTTTCGGGGACTCCCCACCATGTTGGGGTTGGCTATTCTTCTCTCGTTCCCATGGCACATCTCTTACCAATCGAACATAGAAAGACTTGATGAAACATGGTGATTATTTAGGACACTTGAGGAGATTTGTCTTGCCGAATCTGGTCGTTGAGCGTGTCTATATCTACACCTTGATGCCACCTTTTCAGTCCATCATCATTTCACTCCACTACATTCCACCACAATCCACCTCACTTCACTACGTTTTCTCTATGTTTCAATCCACTCCGCTACATGCCATTCCCTTACCGGCGACAACAAGGCGAGGCAAGGCACATGGTGCCTGCCCAGCCAAATTGGCCTAATTCGGAGCCCCGAGCTCTTATTCCATAGGCGATATCTTTTATCCGGCCCGTTATCGATGCGGATTACCTCGTGGACATAAGCTAAGGACATTGGTGGAGCCCCTTGTGAGTTGAGAATGGACCAATGATTTCGAGGAATTATGCAAAACCTCGAAGCGGGAGCCGGCGTGAACCATGAAACCCTGAAACCTGCTCGATGACCGACCTTGAATGGTCCATAATTGAAGGTCTCGGGAATCCCGCATGTGTTCCGTAACCATTCAGGGTTTTCGAAAAGTCATTTCGTTAGGCGTCGGTCAATGACGGCTTTCGTTACGGCTTTTCGATGCGTGGCGACATTATCCGGGACCGCATGTTAGGCCTTTCCGGTCATGTTGGGTCTTTTCGAGGTCATGCAGGTCGATTCTAGCCGAATATTTTCATCAACCGGGGCCATATGGCCATTTTCGGTCAATTTTAGGGTTTCACGACTTTTACAGAGTTTCGGTTCACGTTTTGCAGGTTAATATGGAATTTTTCGAGTGACTTCGGGTTTTCCGGTCTCACCGGTTTGTTGGGTCATCATTTGAAGTCATCCCGAGTTGACCCGAGATTTCTCGGTCGGAACCGTGGTATCTTTGGGATCTTCGCATCGGGTTTTCGGCTTTACGGCCAGAGGGTAAACCGGTGGCGCCACCGTGTGAACATCTCGAAGTCATGCTGGCTGGTTTATGGACAGAGGAGGTGTGGCCACAAGGTCCTCTTTGCAACTCAACAAACGGGAGCCGAATCGGACATCCCGTTTGCAAGATGCGGCTCGCGGAACTCGCGTAGGAGAGAGAGAGTGTACGCGCCCCCGCCCGCCCCTTTGAAAGAGGAGGGCGCGCCTGCGCGCCCTCAACCCGGGGGCGCGTCTGCGCGCCCCGGTTCCTTT